>JACFYU010000012.1:0-1247430 GCA_014058305.1 Pleurotus tuber-regium | reverse complement strand
TTCAGACGAAGGATCAGGATCCTGGACTTCGGTGGGGTCGGTACCGCTGGAAGAGCCACCCGCCACGCTATCGGAAAGTTGATCACTAAGTGACGATGAAATTGCAGATGGATCAACGGCTATTGACGAAGAAGAGTCTTATGAACAGCTAAGAACAGTCAATGACGTTAACATACCTGCATTCTCATGTATGAACGGACAGGCACTGCCATTCTTGCATCGACCAGATGCAAAATACCTGCAAGGCAAGCCGCCTTTGGGCTGACCGGAGACATACTGTGTAGCATTTGCAGGAGCAGACGCGTCGCCACCTATGTTGTTCGAGGATGGATGAAGATCCTTGCATCGCGTGCCGTACCGACAATTGCCCAGACGAAAGTATAGGCAAACGACCTTGCTGGTATTCACAACCGGCTCTACATCGTGGGAGTACTTGCATTCATTACCGTACTTGCATTGATTTCCGAGGTAGAATACGCAGACTGGCATGTTGGTTGTTCGTCAAACCTAGAACAAAGGGCGTAACCGTAAGCCACAGTTGTCTGAAAGTGGGAAACAGAAGGGGGGATGTTCACCTTTATATCAGTTCGTATCTCTGGTACTTATCATGAGTTGTAGATCATCTCGCAGCAAGTCGATAAATGAAAGAGAATGAAGCTTCTTTGCACGCGTGGATGCAGGGGACTGAGCCAGCGGTCTATTTGCGGAACGAAACCATGTAAAACTTGGACCAACAAATTCGGAAGCGACACATAACAAACAATGCGAGATGCCCTTCTCCGCTCTCCGGTAGAAAACACAGATTTTCAAAAGGACAATGTACAGGCATTGGCAGTGAGCTGACTAGCTATAGAATACCTAGTTCCTATCATGAGGATGTCAAAGGCCAACATTAATAGAATGGAACTCTGGTCACTTGACACTCAGCGAGCTGCGGCGAAGATACTGATCGTGAGAATATACGAGCTTATGATTCATTGGAAAAGGTAAACTTGGTTCAAAGTATTGTCTTCTCGGCCTTTAGCCAATCCATATCTACGGCGCGTCGCCATGGTCTACCACAACCTTAAGGGTGTGTTGGCTTTGATGACGAGATATTAGCTGGCACTGATAGCTGTTATAGCTCTTATCAAGGGTATCCGAGCATGCAAGGTCAATGAAGCTCCGTAGTACTTGAAATCACATCCTGACTGGAACGAATCACCTACAGACCGTGGCAGATGAACGTGCTCTCATACAGCAGGAGTCTGCAGCGATACGAGCATCGTTTCGTGAAGAGGACTCCTTCGCCCGTCATAACAATATTGCCAAGTTATTGTACATCCATATGCTTGGATCACCAGCACATTTCGGTCAAATAGAATGTTTGAAGCTGGTTGCTAGTCCCAGATTCTCGGATAAACGCCTCGGTTATCTTGGTATTATGCTGCTCTTAGATGAGAATCAGGAAACTTTGATGCTTGTTACAAATTCGCTGAAAAAGTACGTGATTCGCGTTTGTCGTAATGTCAGTTGAGCTCATAGCATCTAGTGACATGAACCACTCTAATATGTATGCTGTTGGCCTGGCGCTGTGTACTTTTGCCAATATTGCCTCGGAGGAGATGTCTCGGGATCTGGTTAACGAAATTGAGAAACTACTCGGGTCAAGTAATACCTATATACGAAAGAAGGTTCGTCAATGAATTACTGACGACTTGCGAATGACTACATTTTCCATAGGCTGCACTCTGTGCTCTACGTGTGATTAAGAAAGTCCCAGAGCTCACAGACCACTTTGTCGAGAAAGCAAAGAATCTGCTCACCGATCGTAATCACGGAGTCCTCCTTGCCTCCATAACGCTTGTCACAGAGATGTGCCAAATTTCACCTTCTGTCCTTGATGCTTTTCGAAATGTCAGTCCCTCAGATTGTAAAACATTCCTCGGGGTTGCCGATTGTGGCTAATGCCTGTATGTATCACTCCCCAGGCTGTCCCGCTCCTCGTTCGCAACCTGAAATCCTTAGTGACGACAGGATATAGTCCGGAACATGATGTGTCTGGGATTACGGATCCGTTCCTTCAGGTGAAGATTCTGCGGCTTCTGCGTATGCTAGGAAGGGGAGATGAGCGTGCTAGTGAAGCGATGAACGATATTTTAGCTCAGGTAGGCTCGTGGACCTGGGTGGACTCAAATGAACGATGATTGACTTCACATCCGCGACTAGGTAGCTACAAACACCGATTCTACCAAGAATGTCGGAAACTCCATCCTTTACGAGACTGTGCTCACTGTACTGGAAATCGAAGCAGATACCGGTTTGCGGGTTATGGCCATTAACATTCTTGGAAAGTTCCTGGGCAATCGAGATAACAACATTCGGTGCGCGCTTTCATTCCTGTTCATCTACTCAGATATAACACTTTATTAGGTATGTTGCACTGAATACGTTAAACAAGGTGGTCTCAATGGACACCAATGCCGTGCAACGTCATCGAAACATTATCCTTGATTGTCTCCGCGATGGAGATATATCCATCCGACGCCGCGCCTTGGAACTTTCTTACGCGCTGATTAACGAGCAGAATGTCCGAGTGCTTATCCGTGAACTACTTG
This sequence comes from Pleurotus tuber-regium, assembly GCA_014058305.1. Classification (NCBI taxonomy): domain Eukaryota; kingdom Fungi; phylum Basidiomycota; class Agaricomycetes; order Agaricales; family Pleurotaceae; genus Pleurotus; species Pleurotus tuber-regium. The sequence goes on along the minus strand of JACFYU010000012.1, from coordinate 1,244,833 downwards.
CATTCCTCGAGGTCGCCGACGACGAGTTCAAGCTGGGAATGACCACGCAAATATGTCTTGCAGCAGAGAAGTTTGCACCGAACAAACGGTGGCATATCGATACAGTGCTTCGTGTCCTCAAACTTGTCAGTCTTTTCATCTCATGCATCGATCACTCATTTGACTTGTGACAGGCTGGTAACTTTGTCCGTGAAGAGATTCTATCTGCCTTCATTCGTTTGGTTGCCCATACGCCGGAGTTGCAAGCTTATACGGCATCGAAATTATATACGGCCCTACATGCGGACATATCACAAGAGTCATTGACGCTGGCCGCGACATGGGTCATCGGCGAATACAGCGAAGTTCTACTAGAAGGTGGCCTTGTCGACGAGGATCAGCCTAAGCAGGTCCGTACACTAGATTCCCTTCACCCCGATATAAGCACTAATAATCGCTATCAAAAGATTACTGACAAAGAAATCGTCGACCTCCTCACATCTACCCTAGACTCACCTTACTCCAACTATCTCATTCGTCAATTCGTCCTTGCAGCCATAACGAAGATCGCCTCTCGTCACACGACCACGCAAACACAACAGGACCGTATAGCGGAAGTTTTAGCCAAGTATACGACAAGTCCAGAGCTTGAACTGCAGCAACGTGCGGTGGAATTTGCCAGCTTGTTTAACCTCGGTCCTACTCGCGAAGGTGTATTGGAAAGAATGCCGCCACCAGAGTTGAAGGCTACGGTCATGGGTGTTGGTGAGTAGTCTGTCCCATAGTTTATTGATACGGATTGAGAACTCTTTCTAGTGAGCGAGAATAAACCAGTGGGTTCCACTAAAGTTGGGAAAGACGTGCGTGTCATGGCAGAACTTGGGTATATTCTACTTATTTACATACCTTTGCAAAGGTGGATCTTCTAGGCGATGAAACTTTGACGACTCCCGGACCAGCGACGAATGGGCAGCCCGCTATCGCTCAGAATAATCAAGATCTTCTCGCCGAAATTTTCGGTTCATCATCATCAACATCTACAGCGCCCATGTCTGCTGCCCCCGCTCCGACATCTCAAAAGAGTACAGTCGACGACATCCTTGGTTTGTTCGGCTCGACTCCAGCTGCCCCCTCATCGGCTCCTGCTGCTGCACCACCACCGTACTTGGCGACTACTCCAGCTGCTGCTGCACCATCTGCATTCAGTTTATTGCAATCACAAACGTCCCAGCCAGCTGCCCCTCCACCACAAGCAGCGGCCTCGCGGTTGACTTCGTATACGGCGTATGATAAGCATGAATTGAGAATAACGTTGACACCACAGACGTCGCCCGCGAAACCTGGCATGGTGATGATATTGGCAAGATTCCAAGTGACTGGTTCCAATGCTGCGACTGGGCTTAATTTTCAGGCGGCCGTACCCAAGGTCAGTTTCTACATATACATTAAAGGTTCAGCAACTTCTGACGCTGCCCATCCAGTCGCAACAACTACAGATGTTACCTATGTCGAATCCAAATATAAACCCAGGTTCAGTAGAGACTCAGCAGATGCGTGTAGTAGCACCTGTGGGGGTACGTTCAATTTGCTCAAAATACCATTTTGTGTCCTTTAACTGATTTTTTGATCTTGAAGAGCAACGTTAAACTCCGTCTACGAATATCCTTCTCAATTGCTGGGCAAACGTTTCAAGATCAGGTGGATTTCTCGGGCTTTCCACCGGGGCTGACTAGTGGTTCTAGCTAGCTGCATCATTCTTGTATTGTATCTGTTATCACTAGGCCTTGTTAACATCGCTCGGCATTCTTTCGCATGGTTTCCAAGTTTACGAGTGCTACTGATCGATGGCCTCTTTTCGTTTGACCAGCGTCCCAATTTCTAACCCCCTATTTCGCCGACGTTTGTCAGTCGACGCGTGAGCCAGCCTGAAAGCGAAGCATCTCTTGATATGGACGTTCGGCGCGTCGATGACGAAGTTCTGAAAATTAAACCAAGTACCTCCGATTCTCAAGTTCTCATCATTTTCGAGGTACCTTTTCTTTCTGAACATCGCAATTCATGCTCCTCTTTGGGCTCTGGGAACGATTTCTCTAGAGTCCCTCATGTTACGTCCAAAACCACGAAGAGGTGGGTCAGAGTCTCTTCTAGCCAATGAAGTCTTCTTGACAATTATGAGAATGGCTTTACGGTTGCCTCGATACCTTTATAACGATACATTTAAGTCAGCACCTATGTAGCAGCAGCTAAATTTTCGGAGTAATTCTTTTCCTGGTAATGCATAATGTCCAACCTCTGGCCAGCCTTGCATTGCGTAGAGTTCGGAAACACGTTCGACGACTGAATGTCTGGGAAGAAGGTACGAAGTCTTATACTGTAAGTAAGCCTTGTCACCGCCGGATTTAAAAAACGAATGCAACCTGACTAAGTCGTGTATTGTACTTTTTGCTATCATATTCATGATTTCTTCATTGAATGTCACTAGTGTACAGTACTTGTGTCGGAGGCCAGACTTGTTTGTATTAGTAGTAGATGCCAAACGTATCGTGTGAATCATAATCCTGTCAGGGTGACTAATCCAAGGCCGACTGCTCCTTACTTCGTACCAATGTCTTCCCCCAAGTCTCCTCGATTATTGGACTCTTTCACAGCCCCGAAAGAGGTTCTGCAGGAATTTTCAGAACTTGCCGAAGAGGAAAACGTTGACCCCTTCGCCGAGACAGCCTCGAAACGACAGATTGCTTCGCGGCAGTCTGACTACCACAACCGGCGCTTCAACCGCGTTGCAGTTGACAGTGCTGACGCTTTCGCTCAAGGTGAAGATGGAACAGAGGTAGAAGGAGGCTATAAAGATGCGATGAGGTTGGCAAGACTGGAGCAGGAGGAGGCCAGGGTGAAGAGGGCGATTGAGGAGAAAGAGAGGAAAGAGAGAGAGGAAGCAAAGATGAAAATGGACTTGGATAAGACACCCCCAGCGGCAGAGATCGAAGATGTGGAAAAGGAACTCGCAGCAGCGAAGGAATTGGCAATGTCTAAGGAGGGCAGTACTGGTTCGAAGCGGAAGAGACGTTGGGACATCTCAGAGCCAGATGAAAATGTCGACCCTAACAAGCCGGATACCGGTGAATGGTCTAAAGAGGCTCTTGAGGCCTCTGCTCCGAAGAAACGTAGATCACGTTGGGATGCGACGCCTGCTGATGTCAACGCTGGGGAGACCCCGAAACGCTCACGTTGGGACCAGGCTCCCTCTGCGAATGGGGCCGATGCACCTATGCAGCAAATTATCATGAATGCTCCTGGGTTTATGCACGAAGACAAGCACAACAGATACCTTACGGATGAGGAACTAGACGCAGTGCTACCATCTACTGGATACGCTATTGTCACCCCCCCTCCAGGATATGCTCCTCTAGTTGCTCCTAGGAAGTTCCTTCCTACTCCAGTTACGGAGGTTGGTGGATTCCAGATTCAAGAAAGTTCTGATGCTGCTGCTATTGCTGCTGCCGCAGGACTTGCACCGGAATTGCCTACGGAGATTCCAGGTGTCGGGAACCTCGCCTTCTTCAAACCAGAGGACGCAGAATACTTTGCAAAGATCCTCAAAGAAGAAGATGAGACGGAACTCAGTGTAGATGAGATGAAAGAGCGAAAAATTATGCGCCTACTCCTCAAAATCAAGAACGGTACTCCACCCGTCCGAAAAACGGCTTTGCGGCAAATCACCGATAAGGCTCGCGAGTTTGGCGCAGGACCTCTTTTCGACAAGATTCTTCCCCTGCTCATGGAGCGTACTTTGGAAGATCAAGAACGTCACTTGCTCGTCAAAGTTATTGATCGTGTACTATACAAGCTTGATGACTTGGTTCGTCCTTATGTCCATAAAATTCTCGTTGTCATCGAACCTTTACTCATCGACGAAGACTACTACGCGAGGGTCGAGGGTCGAGAAATCATTTCTAACCTGTCAAAAGCCGCCGGTCTCGCCCACATGATCTCTACTATGCGACCTGACATCGACCATGCCGATGAGTACGTCCGCAATACCACGGCCCGAGCCTTCTCAGTGGTGGCTTCTGCTCTTGGTATTCCATCACTTCTTCCCTTCCTCAAAGCCGTTTGTCGGTCTAAAAAATCCTGGCAGGCTCGTCATACTGGAATACGTATTGTGCAGCAAATTGCCATTATGATGGGCTGCGCCGTGTTGCCACATTTGCGCAACTTGGTGGATTGTATTGCACATGGGTTGTCTGATGAGCAGCAAAAGGTCAGGACGATGACGGCTTTAGGGTTGGCTGCCCTTGCTGAAGCAGCTGCCCCATACGGTATAGAATCGTTCGATAACGTTCTAAAGCCTCTCTGGCTTGGAATTCGATTACATCGCGGGAAGGGCCTGGCGGCCTTTTTGAAGGCTATCGGATTCATCATCCCGCTCATGGACCCTGAGTATGCGTCCTACTATACTAAAGAAGTGACGGTCATCCTTATTCGAGAGTTCCAAACTTCGGATGAAGAGATGAAAAAGATTGTTCTGAAGGTTGTCAAACAATGTGCTGCAACCGAGGGTGTTACCGCTCAGTACATTAAACAAGATATTCTGCCGGACTTCTTCAGAGCTTTCTGGGTTCGCAGGATGGCATTGGATAGGCGGAATTACAAGCAAGTTGTTGAGACCACGGTTGAGTTGGCGCAGAAGGCGGGAGTGTCAGAAATTGTGGGCCGCATTGTGAACGAGCTAAAGGACGAAGCGGAGCCGTACCGAAAGATGGTAATGGAGACTATCACGAAGGTTGTGGCCACCCTTGGCGCTTCAGATATAGACGAACGCTTAGAAGTCCGGCTCGTTGATGGTATCATCTATTCATTCCAAGAGCAGACGACTGAGGATCAGGTCATGTTGGATGGTTTCGGTACTGTTGTGAATGCTCTTGGTAAGTCCTTGAATGGTATGTTAGTCGATTACAATGCTAATCCTTGTTTCGTAGGCATTCGCGTAAAGCCATACCTAACTCAAATCGTCTCAACCATCCTTTGGCGCCTGAACAACAAGAGCGCCAAAGTCCGTCAACAAGCTGCTGATTTAACTACACGTCTCGCCGTCGTCATCAAGCAATGTGGTGAAGATTCACTTCTCAGTAAGCTAGGACTGGTGCTCTTTGAACAGCTTGGTGAAGAATACCCCGATACGCTCGGAAGTATCATTGCTGCTGAAGGTGCTATCGCCAATGTTGTTGGGATGACTCAGATGAACCCCCCTGTTAAAGACCTGCGTAGGTCTTCGGTGTATCCTTTCGCCCGCACGTAGTTGACCTTCATTCTTTAGTACCTCGTATGACGCCTATCCTTCGTAATCGTCACGAAAAAGTGCAGGAGGCATCTATCAACTTGATTGGTCGTATTGGTACGCACATTAACTTTGAGCGTGAATTTGCTTCTGAACTTCTCTACAGCCGATCGTGGAGCTGAATTCGTTCCAGCCAGAGAATGGATGCGAATTTGCTTCGAACTACTCGATCTCTTGAAGGCACACAAGAAGGGTATTCGACGTGCCGCTGTCAACTCTTTTGGCTACATCGCCAAGAGTTTGGGACCTCAAGACGTTCTTTCGGTCCTTTTGACAAATCTCCGAGTGCAGGAGCGGCAAAGTCGTGTTTGTACTACAGTTGCTATCGGCATTGTTGCCGAAACTTGCGGTCGTGAGTGTCAATCGTCATTTATAATTTGGTTCGCCTGCTGACTTGTGTTCAACTTCCTGCAGCCTTCACATGTATCCCCGCTATCCTCAACGAATACCGCACGGCGGAATTGAACGTTCGAACCGGTTGTTTGAAGGCACTTTCTTTCGTCTTCGAATACGTCGGCCCACAATCTGCGTATTACTGCGACTCAGTCGTAACGATGCTTGAAGACGCCTTGACCGATCGTGACCTAGTCCATCGTCAGACCGCCAGCACCATTGTCAAGCATCTTGCGCTGGGAGTCGCTGGGCTTGGTTGTGAAGACTCAATGATGCATCTGATGAACCTCGTATGGCCCAATTGCTTTGAGACCTCTCCGCACGTCATTGGTGCCGTTATGGAAGCCATTGAAGCCATGAGGGTCACTCTCGGACCAGGCATACTACTGAGCTACGTGTTACAAGGTCTCTTCCATCCAGCAAGAAAAGTGAGGGAGGTGTATTGGCGGGTATATAATGCTTTGTATTTGGGCGCACAAGACGCGTTGGTGCCTTTCTATCCTGACCTCGGGGAGCTCAGCGAAGGCCAGAACGTCTTTGATAGGCATCCTCTCCAGATGTTCATATAAGTAAGCTAATGATTTTATTATAATTTTTATGTCGCTACTTTTTCCTGTACAGTAGATGTAGGCGTTGGCGGGGCCCGGGGCGTGAATGAATATAAATGGTGGTCAGCCAGTGACGTGAATGATTTGGCGTGCATGTGTAAGCAGTAGCTTCGACCCCAAGATGTCTTCAAACATGGGCTACTGCTGATCTCCATTTGCCTGCTTTCTTCCTAACCGTAAGGATTTGACATGACATCGGAAAACCTTCTAGTACGGGCTAGTCGAATATTCACCAACTCGGAAGTATTCAACAAAAGACGAACCCAAAATGGCTAAGGGGCAAGTCGACCCCACAGTTCGAAGCGCCCACAGTTCTTTTCATGTGCCTGCAGTTCACCGAGCTCCACAGTCTATTTGAAGCCAACAGCCTTCACTCGATCCAATTTCGAAACTGAACTAATGTTCGATTGGAGAAGTTCCACGTCCAATAATCATAGCCCTAGAACCCTCCGAGTACAAACATGACGTTATTCCGTCACCCAGGAGCCACAAAAATGCCGTTGCAAACGGTGTCATTTTTGCTTGAGGCGTAGACATTCATAGAGTATTTCTGGATAGAGAAGACGCTACGTTGGCAAGATGGACATCCGAGCTCCACAATGTTCATTCATGGAAGCTCCTGCAGACGGCTTCTAGCCGCACCAGAGTTGAGCTCCATTCGTACATATGTTTATCTGCTTCCAAGCATAAAACCTGGTCGGATTGTCAGAGTTTCACCGGCAATCGTTCTTTGCTTCCCGCTTCAGGTGAAATCTTTCTACCGTCTCTCGAAGTAGCTCCATCTCTGACTTCATTGCACAGCGCCAAGTTCGACTTTCGCAACAAGCACCAGCCAATAGTAATGTGAAAACTACACCACTCAACTCTAGTAAATTCATCTCACCACTCGTTTCCAGAACACAATGCGATCTGCAATCAACGTCGTCTTTCTTCTCGCTGCTGCCCTTGTTACAGCACTCCCTCTCCAGCATGAATCCCGTGATCTTGTGGATGGTCTGTCCAATGTAGTTGGGACAGTGGGTGGAGCTGTGTCTGGCATCGTCGATGCCGCCGGCAATACGGTCGGTCAAGTAGTTGATGGTGCGACAGGCGCTGTGGGTGCAGTTGGCAATACTGTTGGCCAAACTGTTGGTGGTGCAGCTGGTGCGGTGAATGCGGTTGGCAATACGGTTGGTCAGGTTGGTCAGGCACTTGGTAATGTCGTCTAGAGGAGAATAGAGGTAAGCACGCCTTCTCCCCTTCGTAGCCTTTGCTGAGCTCTTCGCCAGATTCGCCCACAAATATAAGCTTTTTCCTTCTGCACGAACACTACGTTCCTTATTCGGTTACCGTCTTTCCTATTTCAGCCACATCTCTGTTCCTTATGATTGTCCGTAAATTTGAACTCGTGACCAAAAAAAGGTGCCTTGGGGCTGATGCAGGTTAGCCCTAGCCATGGTTAGCCGTGTTAGTTTCGTTGGTGAACGTGTTGTCATCTATATCGGCCGCCATCTTTGTTGCTGCTCTTCCCATGGATACAATAATCGCCACACGTCATTCACCTCAGTTTGCCACAAGTCCTTTCTCTTTACATCGAAATACTGTGGTCGGTATTTAGTCGTCGTCTCACTGCAGTCTCGCCAGTGATCATCAGAAGAAAATTCCACCGCGATGAAAGGACATCCCCATCTGCCCGTCAAGCTCATCAAATCACTCAAACTCATTGAAGGTGCTGGGGAAAGTACAAGCTATAATCCGACCTTTCATGTCGTCCGCCTAGACATCCAGAACCCGTTTGACACTGATTTCGATGCTAATACTTTACTCGATATTCCTCGCGCGAAAAGCTTCGGTCTGCCTGGATACCGTTGCACATATTTACATGACGCCGCACACAGTGGCGACGTAATTTTGGCATGCGAGATGATTCGCTTAGGGGCCAACGTGAACGCCGTCGATACCCAAGGGAATACACCTTTAATAATAGGCACCATGCGGCTAGCGAACCTGCAGCGCACGAACCGTCCTTCAACTCCGGTACAAAATCCCCTCTACTCACGTATCTCAATAATTGTCCGCACCCTCATCGAGCACCTCGCTGATGTCAACTTCATATCAGGTGGCCAAACAGCTCTTCATCACGCTTGCGAAGCTCAGGATTGGGAAATTGTAGCTCTTCTCATCAATTACGGCGCAAATCCTTCCCTTCGTGGTGCAGATCCACTCATACCATCTCTCAAAGCTGCCGACGCGCAACGCTTGCAGAATCTACACTTTCAGCATGGCCGGAGGAAAGACAACGGACCTCACAAGAGGCCCTGTCCCTGTTTCTCCGGTCTTCTACTTGAAGAATGTCATGCAAGGCGCGAACAGCCATATCCAGAACACCATGCCTGTCCGGGGCCATACTGCCAAGGTCTAAAGCCGTATGGCGAGTGCTGTCTGCCTCGGCGAATACAAGTTCTTGAAGTGTGGGACGAAGAGGCTCAGCGGATCAAAACATTCGTCACGAGTACAATATATCCTGACCCTGAGGAAGAGGTGGAGGATCATCCCATGCACGAAGTCCGGGAGAAATTAACGGCGTATTTTTCGGGCGGCTTGAATGTAGAGGGTGATGTGGTCGATATAATGCGGTTCTTCGCTTGCGACAGTAAGGTTTGTCCTGATGGTGTCGATGAACGTGCCTGTGATGCCTACAAGAAATTGGCTTTGTATCGTTCTCGAGCTTTGACTGAAGGCTTAGTAGATCCAGCCTTTGGATATGCTCTGAAACGAGCCTCATTTGTTCCATGGTCAGTGGGTTCATTGTACTGACAGACGTCAAATGGCTCTTTCTCAGTGTATTTTTCCCAAATACCCAGGCCCGTGGGACGACAACGTACCAAAGCGTTTTGTAAGGAGCGCCAAGAACGATGGAATGCCCTCGTGGACAGATACATAGACAAGAAGGGTGATACACGTCCGAGGGTAGAGATCGAACGAGCAGCGAAGCTTGGTAACTACCTTGGCGCACAGATCGCCTCATGCTATTCGTCGGATTGCCATCGCTCTTGTCTGAGGGATCAAGAAGGGCAAGCACTCATGAGGTGCGGAAGATGTAAAATGGTAATTATGCACGTTCAATTCATAGGTAGCCTCTGCTGACAAGTGAGTTTTGACGCCAGTCAACATATTGTAGTCGAGAATGTCAAGAATCAGACTGGGCAAGACATAAGCACATATGTGGCAAACGAGGTCAACGCCCGCAGGCATTACCATCACAAATACTACTGGATCAGTATTGTTGGAATACTCTGTTGCAAGACCTAAGGGACTCACAGAAGGACACGCCGACAAGTAACCCAACGGGGGGATAAAACGCAGAGCAATTCAATTCTATTGAATCATTTCGTTCGTTCGTACACGCGGAATACTCATACAGACACGAGACATCGATAGCGAATTGTATGTACAATAATGGGAACCAAAGCAGCTTGAGATAATGGGATAAATCGTTACGCCCTAAATGTGTAGATGGGTAGAAATGTAGACGGAAGAAAGCTCGCCGGCGGGTAGGAACGATCGTGCTATAGATCGCTTCGAAGGAGGAATATAAGTCAGGTAGCTCGCGAATGGAAGTGTCATTAGGAAGCGTCATGAACAAAAGACCCAGTGACTGGGGTGTCGCGGAAAATCGGGACATAAATAAACAGGGGGGAGATAGAGACCAGAATATGCGGGCATCAAACTACTACATACACTCTCCCGAGAGAAAAGACACGGCAAAAGAAACAGAAGCTGAGGAAAGACATATCACCACCACCGAGGACATGAACCTGGGCTCGTCCCGATGTTAGGACTTTCATATAACAACGCGCTGCGCGACTTTCCGAATAAGCCAGCGGGACTGTCTTGGACGGTTCCTAACCGGCTTAACTCCTCATCTAAGAGATGGCCAGGATCATGAGGGTCGAAAATGCCTCTAGATGTAGGTGTTCTAAATGGCGACAAGTTGATACCGTTGGATGGCGTTCGAAGTGGTGACTCCATCAAGGCGCTGGACGTAGGGAATACCAATCTCTTGGGAGTAACTGGATTGAAGATGCCCGACGAAGAAGGATGCGTACGTTTTTTCGAGGGCGTCTTTAAAATATCTGGTTCTCCTGCATCATTGGAATTTTCGTCGCTATGGCCTGGCGGGAGAATTTCACCTGCCCTATTGAAGGCAACTATTGGTGGGGGATCGAGGTTAGATTTGTAGTGCGCTAAACTAGCGTTAGGGCTCATGTGTAGGCCCTTATGTGATAAAGGCGTATGAATAGGGGAAATACGGTGGTTCTGTGGGGGCGTTACAGGGAGAGCTGTCGCCTTCGGGGGAGGAGTAGTTAAGCGTGGAGGAACGGAAGTTGTGAAAGACTGCTTTGTGGCGAGTGGCCTCAATGGAGCAGGAGTTGGAGATGACGGCATGGGAGGGAATGCAAATGCTTTCTGTGAAGCGCAGACAAAGTGATGAGTATAACCGAAGTTGCTGACAAACGGTGATTTACCTTGAGAGCTGGCTTTTCTGCCTTTTTGCTCTTAATCATTGGCATGCTCTGCTCGTTTCCAACGTAGTCTGAACCATCACCATATTCGAAGTTCAACATCAGGCTGGGCTCCAAAGGGGGAATTGCAGATGACTTGCTCCAGTCCTTTACTGGCCTCAGGGAACCATCTTCAAATACACCATCGTCGTCGATTGAGGTACTAGCGCTATTATTCACACTGTCCTCGGACTCATCTGCGATCGGAAGACGATCACCTGACTTGTTGCGAGTACAAGGTCCCTTATGTGTGGGCGGAGCAGAGCTAGTCGGACTAGACGAACGGTTCGGCGTGAGTTCTGGCACCGGTGGACAAGAAGGTAAGTCGTCTGAAGACGGAGGGTTATCGATAGATTGCGTAGCCGTCGTATCCTGTGCTTCATCAGCGTGAACTACTTCATCTGACGAGGTGGCAGACGACGAAGGCCTAGACGACGTAGCCCAGTTACCAGCTACTATAGTCGGAGCCGCAGTCAACTGATGATAAGCAGACGTCGGAGGGAGTGGAGGGAAAATGACATCGGGAGGTAAGGGCTGTCGCATTGACGCAGACATGCAGCTTTGAAGGTAAGGTTGATGACAAGGTGTCGCGTGAGATACAGGAGGAAAGAGCGGATGTGCGGGTTGCATGATGGCGGGGAATAAATAAGCTGAACTGGCTGAGGCAGAGGGCATCATTTCTGATGCTGTGTTTGCTCTCTTCATTTTCTTGGCTTTCTTCATTGTATCCGTGTCAGGATCGCGTTTGCGTACCCTTGACGCGCGAGGGTTCTCGATACCAAGGCGTCCACCATTCATATCCTTACATAGATGCTTCTTGAAGCCTCCATCCTTGAAGCAAGGTAGATCCTCATCCCAGATGGCCCAAAAAGATCTACCAACCGTCCGTTCGCGCGGAACCTTACGGAAGACCGCCGTAGTACTTAAAACATGGCGAATACTGTTCATCCAAGTGGTCTCTCCACGTTTGAAGTACGGGTAGACTATAGTGATCCAGTCGTAGATTTCTTGTAGGGTAAGACGATGATCTGGAGAAGAGAGGATTGCCTGACCAATAAGCGCCGCGTAAGATTGATCAGGCTTATTGGTAGAATAGGGACCAGGGGGAAGGGTGTATGGCAAGTCAGAGTAATCATCTTCCAATGGTGCAGGGCCCATAGGTCCCGGAGAAGAAACAAGGTTGACTATCGGTTTATTTGGAGAGGATAAAGGTGACGAGCTAGGGGGTGATGAGGATCTCAGCAGTGGCGAGCTTGCACCTGCTCGCTCTTCTGGGTACACGCGTCGGAGCTGTGGTGTTACAGGCAGATCCGATGACAAGGTGCTGGTCTGACCACTCAAAGGCAGCGGTGTGGAGGTAAACAGCGGCGGAAACGAGCCCGCAAACTGGGGCCGCATAACATAATGCGAACGAAGGGCTGTCCCTTGGGAAGAATCCCCATTCTGTCCATGGACTATGAGCGACGGGATGAGATGACATTGGAGAAGTTTACCTGACAATCATTGACGTTGACACGCGGATAAGAACGATCTCTGTAGTAATTTCCCTTCTGAGGTGTCACGGGCGGTGTCTAGCGATCGAAACGCGAGAAGGTGATCAACCCTACACTACAAATGGTGAAAGACGCGTTCGACGAACCTGGTCGATATCATCTCTACCTTCAGCCTCAGCCTCTGGAGCAGATACGCGTCGATCATCGCGTGATTGCATGAAAGTGTCGAGATTAAGATTAGGATGTGACGTAGTAATCGGACTAGGTGAATGAGGCTGTGGGATGCTCATCTTCGCCGCCATCTCCTTTTCTTTTTCCTTCCTGTTTTTCTTTTCTCTCCTATTCTGTCTCCTCTGACGTTCAAGGACCATTTCCATGCTATCGTACTGTCGTGGCGGCATGGTGCCTTCGGTAGGTTCGGCTTTCACAGGTGTCATCGGCGGGGACGCGTCGCGAAACGAAGTCGACCTCGATCTAGACATTGAGCGCGCCATACTTGACGTCGAAGTACTTAGCCTGGACGAAGAATGATTGGCCGACGAAAGAGAAGTTGTACTACTGGTATCGAAATTATTGGACGTGTCGGAGGTGAGAAACCGACGCATTTGGTCGCTTCGCTGCAGCAAGTCCTCACGGGTCAGCCCTAACGTCTCCAGAAGTTTGGAGATAGGCGACGCCTGAGGATCGGTGGCCATGATGATTTCCAGTTATTGAGCTATTGCAGTAGACGAAGCCGTGTATGAGATAAGAAACACCTCGCAAGGGAATGAAGAAATCTTGAGCAACTTGGAAAAACTATGAACAATGTGCTCCGTATCCCCGCCGCGAAGAGTAAAGGAGAGCAACGAGAAGGAGGAGGAGGAGCAAGGAGGGGAAAGGCGGCGGTGAAGGGAGGAGGACAAGACGTCCACTGTGGAAAAGTTTAGTCCACTCCGAAGGCGAATGCCGCAAACAGGGTCCAACAGCTCTCATGCTCCGACCCTCCGGTGCCATGTGTTCTACTGCCATCAAGAAATTTAGGACAGAATTGCAAATCAAAACGCCATTATTCTATATATGCAATAATTATATTCCTTGCGTACGATGTATTTGCTCGCGTCAGATACTGAAATATGCCCATAAACACTATCGTGTACAGTTCTCAGGGAGCGAACTCTATAGCATATGTTTGTATCAGAGCATTGCGGCTCATCCATGACGTTTGTAGCTTACCATCTTCGTCCAGCAAGGTAGCCTCATCAAGACATGCCTGAATATACTCCGAAATAACCATTTGTCGCCGTTTGGGCCTGAGAATATCAACACTCAATCTGTCGAATGGAGAACCCGACAACGTACCTAGATGTTCTCTTCATCAACTCTACTCTACGACTATCATCGCGCTTGTCAAGAACAATGTGCGTAAGCTTCGGCTCGTCAATGTCTGCCACCCTGCCGCCATTGTCCGTAATGACTTTTGAAATTGCTGCGAGACTATGATTGCCATCAGCATTTATTGTAATTCATCCGCATGAATACTACCTTCGATTGATGTCGTCTTCATACTTGCTTTTGACGGTCATACCGTGCTTTCGGGCTTTGTTTGGTGAGTCCAGATAGAAACAGCTGTTCAAATGTCAATGAATGGCGAAGAATGCGAATGCGAGAAGACTCACAGGTGCTTGAATATCAGCTCCTGGTCATATTCCATAGCATCCTTGTCCTCGCCCATCTTTCCATTATTCTTCTCTTCTTCCGTATCATCCAGCGACTCTTCCTGTAAATCAACCTTCACGAATTCTTCGCCATCATCCAGATCTCTTGACGTATTCTCTTCTGGCTTGATCTTTAACCAATCATCATCCAAGTCCTCGCCTTCGTCTGCTACATCAGCATTATCCGAATCTTCATCTGTCTCAGTAACCGAGTCATCTGCGTTTGTCGGAGCAGTGGTTTTCTCGTCATCCCTCAATGTGAACCATTCTGCTAAGGATGGATCTTCAGGTGGCTCCTCTTTCACGTTTTCCTCCGCTAGCTCTCCGTCTTCGTCGTCTTCTGTTTCCGAATCATTGGCCTGCGTGCTGGGTCCAGCTACGGCTTTATGTTCATCCATTTCAACGTCAGAGTCAACGTCACCGCCGTATACAGCCGATTCCATCCTGTTTGCGGTGGCATGGAAGAAATACCTGCCCAGTAACATGAGTCGCTGACTAGCATAAAGCCAAAGTGTCAACTGACTTTTTATGAAGAGGCACGAGTTTGTCATTGGTCACGGAATCCTTGATCCATTCTGGTTTGATTATATCATAAGTACCTTTGTCGATCAGCAACTTCAGATCGTATGCTATTCACGTTCCGTCACCTTCACTCATGACATGAAAGGAAAGTTAGTAAGAGACTTACGTGTACTCGTTCCGCCGTAGACAACGAACAGGTTTGGCCGATTCCTAGCAATCTGGACGCACTTTCCACCATTTGCATGTATCCTTTTCATTGTTTAGGGCAAACAAAAGGCAACGGGAGAAACGCCGCACAGTTTCATCAGTTCTTTCTTATCCTTATCACCCGTTCGAGACTTAGGATCGGAAGAAACCACTAGCCATAGACCGTCAGACAAGCCACGGAGAAAATATTTTCCTGTTTACTGAAGTGCATTCCCTCGAAAAGATGTGATTCCACTGGTACCTCCTTCAAGTTGGCACCCTGATATTCAGGGAGGACGGTAATCTATCTCGGGCATCAATAAACCATCAACGTGCCGGACAACCAAAATCCACTCAACCTTCTTAGTAGTAGTCCTTCGTTTCTTCTTCGTGGTTACTCTGTCAACGTCCATCAAAAAGAGCAGCTTAAAAGTAGGATATGCCTTCACATACGCAGCATCGTTCTCCATCTTTCGCTTCCTCTCTGCACGAAGAGTATCCAGTACGGCTATTTGGACGGAGGTCAGCTTATGTAGCAGTCGTCTCTTTCATTCAGAGGAACCCACCACTGGCAGTCATGCAATCCGCAACGCTGAGATCCTCCCGAATTGACAAGGCACGGGGAAATCGCATGGTATACCCTAGATGGTATTGATCTGATTCAACTCTGAGTTAACGTAGTGATGCAGGATAGTTGACGAAAGGATTACCAGAAGGTACAACCTCGGCCGCCTTGACTTTGAGGATGAAAGAACTACGATCTCCTTACGTCAGAATCAAATGTTGATAAAGCCAGGAAGATAACCCACTCCTCTGGTTCAAGATATACATCACCCTTGTCTTCCTGAGACCGTTTAGCGGTCTGTAAGAACTCTGGAGGGTCTTTTGCATCGTATTCCTTCCAAGGCTTGCTGCGAACCCAAACGTAGTCTGCGAAGGAAAGTCCAGAACCAATGCGAACAAATGTGCTATACCTATTGGGATGTGAAAGCTTGTGTTCAATGTTCTGCTGGATAATTCAAAAGAAAATGTATACTTGGGCTCATCGTCATTTTGGCGTCTGTCATCAAAGACGGCGCAAATGAGTGTGGACACACCGCCACCACGTTTGCCACTACCGTAGTTGCCAGCTAATCAAACAAGTTGAAATTTGAAATGGACGATTCAGTAGATTCAAATCGGCTTACCAACGACGAGAACGTCCACTGTTTCTCCCATGTTATCCTAGGTTGCTGGAATTAGTACTGTTTTTGAGAGTGTATCCGTCTTTGATTTTACCATGTATTCAGGTTTAACCTATTCATAATGGCCAGCCTGTCAGCAAACGTCACTTGCCTGTTGTGCGAATACGATGCTTACCTTAATCCAATCCTTATTTCTCCCATTTAAAACATATTGTGAGCCCGGGTGCTTGAGAACCAAGCCTTCTCCTCTGTTAGCCATCACCTCGTCCATTCTTATCCGTACGTCTTTCGACGTCCTGCCCTTGAAGTCGACTACGAACTCAATGCGTCCTTGAATCTCGGTGAGGCAGTGCCGCAGATTTCTCTTGCGAAAGTTGGTGGATTTACGGAGGAGAGATTGCCCGTTGAGGTAAAGAAGGTCGAATACTTTGACTAGATGCACAATGATTGATAAGGAGCGACGAAAGACAGTAAGGACTCACAGCAAGGTCGTGGGTTGAGCTCCTTTTTGGATCTATCTAGTAGAAACGCCGTTATAAATGCTAATAGAGATAGTGGATTTCAACCAACCAAGCGCAGCTGTCTTAAGAGTACCGAAAGGCAGGTTCCGTTCAGATACTGGATCCCACACAAGCATCTCACCATCCAGGATAATACTACAACGAAGAATCAGCATGGGTTTGAACTATATTAAAGGCCGTGCTTACTCGTCTACCCGCTCGTCGAATGCCTTGTCTATGTAAGGAGTCAAGCTACCTGTTCCAACGTGCTTGCCGTACAGATATGTATAGTCCTTCCCTTTCCTGGAGCAATAGTAATACTCGTTACCACGTTTATGCAGCTGCATTCGTTCCCCATCCAGTTTCTCTTCAATGATAAATTCTGCACCACCCATCTCCTTTATGGAGTCATCAATCTTCTTGGTAGGTCTCTTGCACAACATGGGTGCGAACGCGCGGAAGAGTTGCACCTCCTTATCTTCGGCATTAAGACGCCGTTCAGGATCCCAGAGCTCCCAGGCGACTTTCTTGAGATCTGAGCATGTATTGTAGAGATCCTGTGCGTCAGGGTGAAAAACAGAGAAAACAGTTGTCTCCTTCACCGAGATATTCATGTCTGAATGCGTTGCTGAGCTATGAGGTTCTTCAGATTTCAAAGGACATACGATACCTTTCAGAATAATACGGACTATCCAGCGCTGTTCTTCTGGTGTAGAACGGTTATAGACTCGCTGGAGGATTTTGGACTGCGTTTCTCTATCATGATTTTAGCTATGACAACTTTGCTACCGAGGCTTGCTTACTGCTTCCCCATATTGGCAGCTAGTTCATCCAGAATTTCGTTCAATTGTTCAACTGTCAAACTACCTTCTACGACAGAAGACCGCTTGCTGACCACGTCATATAGCACAGTGGGGAAGTCTCCCGAAGTTGTCTATTCAGTGGAGGTCAAAGATTGACAAGCCCATCTTTTCTGTTGACTTACATCTCGTTCTGTGGGCCTTTTCCAATTAAGCAGACGTATAGCGTCCGGATCTCGCATTCCAAGGGGAATTAACTTGATGTAAGTCTTTGCCAGATTTTTCTCCTTCAGGCCGTAGACAGCGCGCTCTTTGTCTTTCTGTAGCGAAGCTTCAACAAAAAACTCATGTGTTCAGTGGTCGGACATGCCTGAGGCAAGATGAGCCGCAATACAGGATACAAATCATATCCTTTCTCTTCTCTCCAGTGCTAGGATCTAGTTCAGAAGAATAACACAAAGGCTCACGGCAGCCGTACATTGAACCAAGCGTCGAGTAGCTTTCTCCTCCTTTCTGGCTTCCTCTCAGTTGACAGTCTATCAAAGAGCCTAGAGAGAACATGAAACGGCGCGCTTGCAACATTTTGCGGTGGCACGGGGTAATCCATTGTTGTTTCGTTAGACTTTGCATTCGAATCTTCTTCTGGGTTTTCCGAGCGTGGAGAACCAGGCGCAGACGATGGAGCAGGTGTTGGTTGCATTATGTTGTTACTCGGACTAGGACTGTTCAACAGACAGTTCTGCAGGCTGCGGCGAGTCAACTCGAGTGACTCATATAAGCTAGTTAAATTAAACTAGTTAAAGGAGTCAACCGTTATGTGTGTGCACGTGATGTACGCGTAACGTAACGCGTGTCTGAGTAACGGTAACGTTAAACTATGTACTAACATCCGAAATCACTCCATTGACTCCCACCAGACTCCTGGGTATACCGACGCTACATATTGAAATGATCTCCACTCAAATACCCGGCAGTTGCCTCTAATCTGCCTCTGTAACCTTTTACAGCGATGCCTGTACCAATGCACCTCGCTGGACTAGGAGTACTTCAATCTCTGCGCAGGCCCATCTGCAGCCATAGGATAGGATATCCTTAGCTTCTTTCGCTAGTTCTCAATTTAATCCAAAATCTATGCATTGATTGTGTTTCTACAGTTTGATCAATATGTTTCCTTTAGGTTCTGAGCCGCACGTCTCTAAATAGATTTCGACATGGCGTGTTTCCAATCATTACAGTGTATGGTCTCGTCGAGCTTCTCTGCTGACTCATCACTTCTCGTAGCACAGGTGCTAGTAGGCACAGGACCCTCTCGTCTCATCCCCAAGGAAAGGCTATGGAGGGCAACGAATATTCCAAGACCGTATCAATGCTTGCACTACCATCATCACACAATGATTTCCACTTTGAAGCTTCTCATCAGCTCTGTTCAAACTGCCAGGAAATCTTCCACAGCATTCGACTCGACAACGCTTCCTCTCGGAAATACGAAGGCACACATTATTCGACTGTCCAAGAGCTTGAAAGTTCTGCAGCGAATGGGTGCCAGCTTTGCATCGTAGTCCTTAACAGCGAGTATCCCGGGCTCCGGGATAAGTGGATCTGTTACGATCGTAACGTCGATGGCGCGATAGCAATTCGTTGGTCGATGGGGACGTCCACTCGATGGCCCGAGTGCTTTACCATCCGAATGGAAAAATCCGATTTCTTCAAAGTCAACCTATTTTTTGACCAAGTTGACAGGAGATGGCAATTGAACCGCATCTGTCCATCTAAGACTACTGGTTCAGAGGAAAGCTTGGATTGTGCTCGGCGATGGCTCATGGGTTGCATTGAGAACCATGAGTTATGTGGAGGACAATCCGATAGAAATTGGCTGCCCACTCGTTTAATCAAGATTGGTAGCCAAGACGATCATCTCCAGCTTCGGCTCTGCCTTCGCGAAGAAATCCCTACAGGTTCCCGGTACACGACTCTCAGCCACTGCTGGGGAACTCCAGGGAATGAGCAGCTGAAGCTACTTAATAGCAATTTTGCAACCCTACGAAGGGAGATATCTTCGTCGGACCTACCGAAAACATGGCTAGATGCCATTACCGTAACACAATCCTTAGGGTATGAGTACCTTTGGATTGACTCGCTATGCATTATTCAAGACTCGGTGGAAGATTGGCGAAAGGAATGCTCTTCAATGGGACTAGTGTATAAAAATGGGTTATGTAGTATCGCCGCAAGCGCGGCAAAGAATGGCAAGGAAGGTTGCTTTTGGGAAAGGCACCCTACTTGCTTCGATCCATTGGTTATCGAAGCAAAATCTTCAAGGCAGAGCTATGTATACTCCTGTACTGCACGCCGGTATGACGCGATAAGGCTCGAACAGAACGAGGAGTCCCCTCTTTATCAAAGGGGCTGGGTCATCCAGGAGTGGTTTCTTGCACCTCGAATCCTATTCTTCTCGAGACAAATGATCCACTGGGAATGTGCGGGCGGAGCTGCCTCAGAGGCATGGCCGGAGTACGACACAAGCAAAAAGGTAGTCTCCTTTACCGCAAAGCTACACTCCAGATACGAGCTCGCCAGACCACTGGCGCCCGTCACCGTCGAGAGTTGTTTAGAGGAGTGGTACGACTTGGTGAAGGTTTACTCGGCTACGCGATTGACCATGGCCCGTGACAAGCTTCCTGCTTTCTCTGGCATAGCGAAAGAATTTCAGGACCAACTTATTAAAGCTGTATCACCTTCCTCGTATCCGCAGTACCTTGCTGGACTGTGGACCCCTTACTTAGCCCATCAACTTCTCTGGACAGTCAGTGGTAGCCCTCTCTCCGACACATACAAGGGCTATAGAGCGCCCTCGTGGTCTTGGGCATCCGTCGACAGTGAAGTTTGGTTCCCTGTGGAAACTATCAGGGAAGACGTAAATAGATACATAATTGCCCAGATTCTCCATCATGAAATTTCGCCAATCGGTGAAGACCCGTTTCAAGAAGTCAAAGGAGGCTTTCTCCGAATCGAAGGATGGCTTTGGAAAATCCGCCAAGGAAGCAGTATGGAACAAACTGGGGGCTATCCAAGACTTAACATGATACTTAATTTTGATGATGGGCCATCAAACAGAGGCAGTAAGATGCTTGACTTTGATGTTTTTCTGCTCCCGGTTCTTGTGGATCCTGACGAATGCATGCCCCTCTATGTGTGGGGTCTGGCTTTGAAGAAGCTCGACACAGCTCAAGGTCAATTTAGACGTGTTGGCCTCTTTTCGCTGAACGATGGAGGGAAAGGGTCTCGACTACTCTCAATGGGTGGGTGGCAACTTGATCCTGTCTTTGAACCTGTGCTTGGGCTCTATGGGGAATATTTTCCATGTTTGGGAGATGTTGATGAGAATGACTACGAGAGTCGAAGAAAGGATGAACGTTTTCCGCTGGGAAGCTACCATCGCCTTGGATTGTGTCTCTACACAATCACAATCTACTAGATATGTAGACACGACCGTGGCGCTATTCAGTCAGAGGATCGTTCAGCCCTACCGAATTTGATTGTGAAATCAATATGAGATACTTAACACCTAATGCAAATGGCTGAGCTTGGCCTCTCGCCTCGGTCAATGATCAAGTATATGCATCAAGCTTCGAAGTTCAAACTCAAAGTGTAGATTACATCCAGATCACGTGTGCGCGTTCACATGTAAATGACCCCTATCAATGGCGTCTTCAGGCTTCCGCTTCACCGGCGTTCGAACATACTACTACTGACACTCCAGCCCTAGTCCATCGAACACACTAAGCAATACTATCTATCTACACCTATATATCTATATGACCCGGGACGACATACCTCGCTTGCCCCGCAGTAAGCACAGGACAGCTGATCCCAAACGTATCGGACTATGGAAAATCGGTAGGACCATCGGTAAAGGGAGCTCAGGTAAGTTCAGCTTTAGGCGGGCTCATTGTACCATTCTAATGTCACGTATTTGCTCAGGCCGCGTTCGCATCGCCCGCCATTCAAAAACAGGCCAATATGCCGCCGTCAAGATCCTCTCTAAAGTCGCATTGAGCTCTCACGTCTCGCTGAAAAATCTAGCCGAGCGAGCTGGTCAGAACCAGCTGGCAGTAGAACGTGAAATCGTGGTGATGAAGCTTATAGACCATCCAAGCATCATGAAGTTATACGACGTATGGGAAACTTCCACGGAGCTTTACCTGATCCTAGAATACGTCCAAGGCGGGGAATTGTTCGACTATCTTTGCAACAAAGGAAGATTGCCTACGCTAGAGGCGCTAGACTACTTTCAACAGATAATTGGTGCAGTCGACTACTGCCATCGGTTAAATATCGCCCATAGGGACCTTAAGCCTGAGAATATTCTTCTTGACCAAGATCTCAATGTGAAGATAGCTGACTTTGGTATGGCGGCCTGGCAAGCGAACACTTCTAACAATGGCCTACTTCGTACATCCTGTGGTAGCCCACACTACGTCGCCCCGGAAATATGTAGTGGTCAATCGTACAACGGTTCGGCTGCGGATATCTGGTCTTGTGGCATCATTCTCTTTGCGCTGCTAGTTGGGAAGCTCCCTTTCGATGCCGAGGAACTCGAGCCCCTCCTCGACAAGGTCAAACTCGGGATCTACAAAATGCCGGCTAACATCGATCCTCTAGCTCAAAATCTCATTTCACGGATGCTCAAGACGGACGTCAACGCTCGGATCACAATGCCGGAGATCCTGGACCACCCGTTTTTTAAGCTACAGAAGCCTCGTATGTCTCACCGGTTACCAAGCTTGGACCTCACGGTATCTCCTGCTTGCGGTCTGTCCTCCATCGACCCCGACATTTTCGCCAACCTACGGACCCTTTGGTATGGAACTCCGGACCCAGAAATCATGAAGTGCCTTACAAATGACGAGCAAAATTGGCAAAAGGGGATTTACCATCTATTGGTCGAATATCGAAAGCGGCACCTGGAGGAATGTGATGAGGAGAACGAGATGATGTCTAGCAAAAACCGGAAGAAACGAACGAAAGGCAAGGCACAAGTGATAGAAGACGACCTGTCTAGTCCGATCTGCGGTGATTCACCCCTCATAGTCTCGTCACCAAGCCTACCACCTAGAGCTGGCCCTCCGACGCCCAGACGTGCAGCGCGACGAAATTATCAGTTGCAGAATGAGTCCATCCCTTCTATCCTGGACAGTGACCAAGGTAACATACCAATGCCCGCTATTAAATTCCAAGCAGCCTCGCCTCTCACCAATCTGTCAACCCTATCGCCAATTTTGGACGCAATGAACGTCCCAGTCCTGAGTGCAGCCGAAATGCAGGACGGAAACATTCAGGAATTCTTTCAGCAAATAGTGGATCGACTCAACACTATGCAGATTACCGGAAACTCACCAAACGGAACCGCTACTCAACCGCCACTGCTGGATATGAACGATGCCTCTAGAACGGGGACGCGGCCGCTTTCCATTCGGCAGAAAGTGCGGCCACAGCGACTTGGAGTTAACACTGCTGGTGTAGACAAAGAGAATTCGACCGCTGGACGTGTTGTTAGAGCTTTTTCGATGAAGAAGAAAAGCGAGCGGCGCGTGCAAATAATCGAACCAGTAGGAATGCGGCCTCCTAAATTGACAAAGAATTCAACTCTGAGCCCTGTTTCCTCTGCCTCATTGGAGTATTCTCTACCGCCTCCTTCGCCGGTATCTCCTCTTGCACCTCCTTCTACATCACCGAAACGCAGCTGGTTCGGCAATGTGTTCAAGTTTCGGCCATTGAGCTATTCATTGTCCTCGATGTACGATATCCAAGCGACAAGGAATGAGTGTAGAAGGATATTGGCCTCAATGGACGTACGAATCTTCTTAGAGGATTCAGAGGGGCTTTCGATTCTCAAATGCAAGTTGGATGACGTGAAAGATCCAAGCGGGTTCATGAATGTCAAGGCAGTCAAGTTCCGTGTGGACGTATTACAGTATCCACAGTCTGTAGAGGGTTACGCCACAGAGCTAGTCATGATTCACGAAAGAGGATCGACCGACACTTTCAAGGAGATCTTCAGGCGGCTGCAAAGGGAATGGGTATTAGACCTCGAAACCGATTGCGGTCCAGTAGATGCGGCACCGTCTGTATCACTGATGCATGCGAACTTGTTCGAGGCGATTTAGTTACTACGCACAATGTACAACAGTTTCTTACTAGGGTTTAGGTTGACGTCCATTCTTTGAATATACACTGTTTAAGTGATAGCACATTCTAATCCACTGCATCTCGCTGCACGCATCCAAATAATCACGTCGTATGACCCCTACGAGCAGCGGACAGACACTCTTCCTCCAGTCCACGAAGCCACACGATTTCTACGCCTGCATTCTTCAACTTCGTCGCACCTTCACACTTCACAAAATCGTCCGGCTCTCCAACACCTATCAAACATCTCCTAACCTTCGCCGCGATCAATGCATCCGCGCATGGAGGAAGACCGGACGTCCTAACAGAGCATGGTTCCACAGTGGTGTAAACATCGGTGTGTGGTAAAATGTCTTCAAGCGTCAGAGGTGTTTCACTCGGAGCTGAGAACAACGACGAGAGATCGGCGGGTAGCATAGCGTGTGCTTTGTTGAGTGCGTTCGCTTCTGCATGTGTATTTCCTGGTAGCTCTCTGGAGTAACCGGTGGCGAGCACGACGGGTGGGCTAGTTTGTTCTGGCCAGCGTGCCACCAGTACGCATCCGACGCAGAAAGCTGTCGGGGTGGGCTCGCACTTTTCGGCTTCTGCGAGAGCTAAGCGAAGGTATTTGAGGTGTTCTTCAGATGAAGGCATATTTGTCCCGTTATTTCTTGTGAGTGGTATCGATGATAGCTTCAATGGGTAAGCTTAACGGGTAAGCTTATATGCTTCTGAAGGTCCGAAATCGATGGCTGAATTGGGTGAAAGCATGATGGAGGTGATCAGCGGTGCAACCAGCGAGGGCTCTTTGTGGTATAAATGATGTACTATAATTCATGCAAATACGACAGAATTACAATAAATGGAGTTTAGCTATACGACAAGTATTTATCATGTACCTTGTAAAGTACACGTCTAAAGACATAGATTGAGATTAGACAAGTGCTGAGAAGGTTATTTCTCCATCAGCATTCCAGACATATGCACCGTGTTCTTTATCGACATAAAGAACATCGTCTGGTGCAATGGCGTGGGGTGGTAGACCAGGAAGTTTCCACCAATCTGAAATGGGAAAAATTAACGACTTGTCTTTGATTTGACTAGCAGGGACTCACCTTTGAACTTCTCAGTCTGGAAATGGTTGTACAGTACATCCCATGCATACATCGGGGAAGCTGAAGGATCTATCGTCTCGGTGAACGCCTCCTGCGGAATCGTCATGAACATCTCTTGCACAGGCTCTGTACGATCGTACACAATCCCATCTGGTTTGCGCATTAGATACCTTCCCAAATCACCGATGCGATGTCAGCATTGACTTGAGAAACTGGATTATGAAGCTCACCGTTTATATGGCCTTTGTCGCGTTTTCGAGGTGTCAACCACGAAATCAGTGGCGAACTTTTTCGGAAACCACAAGAAATCCTCATATTTGCCCTCACGTAGCTGGACGACGTACTCCTGACCCGCGTTGGTAAAAGTAGAATGTCGCAATGGGACTTCTCTACGCTTTCTCAAAGCAGTACTGAATGCAGCACGCATAGCGCGATGCGGAGCTTCCAAGGTTCTCGAAGACCAGTTCCAATATCCAGGATTCTCGATGGCAAAAACGCCACCCAATGCGGTCGAGAGGTGGTAGTCACTTTGGACGATTCCAGGGAACCGGAGGAAGGTGAGCCTAGTTTGAGTAAGAGCCCAATGGGAGTATTCGGATTCCTCTACAAGCGTCGAAGTCAGACGGATATGCCAACTCAACTCAGAAGTGGATTGAACATACCTGTATCAATCCCAACCCAAGGCAAGTCCATGAAGTCACCCATCGAGCGGAAATTTGGGAAACGCATAAACTCGTCGACAACGTGCGGCGCATTTTGGAAAAATGCAAGATGCCCGGGGAAGTACAGTAGGATATTGTCATTGTCATAAGTTGGCCCAGGGAATAAGAAATCAAAGTTGCCGGCTATATCCCAAGGGAAATTTCGCTCAAAATCTCCCATAAATGTATCCATGTCACACCACCCCCATATCATCGTTCGCGGGTGGATCCATTTCTTGAAGACAGCAGCTCGGAAAGGACGGAAATGTGAATTGACCTGCAGGATGCGCGGTAAACGATGGAGCCAGTTTGCGTTTAGGATGTAAATTTGGGAATGAAAGCTTACCCGGTCAGGTCCTGCCCTTTGTCGCATCTTGGCCAGTACTCTTATTCTTTCTTCCTTACTACATCCACCCCAGCGTTTACACAGGAATTCCATGTGTAGATTCCAATACTCATGGCTGGTTAAACACACCTCCCTCACGTTAGGCACGTGCGGGGCAAAGAGTCTGTCGCATCCAACTTCGTTTTTGTCGTATTTTATGAATAGGAGATCGATAGATGGATTGGCGGCGACGGACGCGAAGAAATTGGGTAGGTAAATTGGGTCTTCGTGGACATGGCCTGGATTCCAGATAGCTATGATTGTCAATTTGGGTGGTATCGAAGGGTAGAGGGGTATGTCGTCCAGCGAGTCGGGTGGAGGGGCGATTTGGGGGTTCGTCGGTTTCGTAACGTTACCAACTTGGGTCTGCAACGCGTTAAATCTTACATCTGGTCCACTTTCTCAAAGAATGAGTATGGCTAACCTGTTTTGTATTGGCAACGGGTCGCTCTATAAGCCAGTTTTCTTTGGTGTCGCGCCATGGGGAGGGGTTCAGGTTATAGGGGTATACCCAGAAATGATACAGAGTTGCGCACAACAGGACGAGGCCAAAGAAAAGAGTGGCAGTAGCGAACGACCTCGGGGGCATACTAGGCGAAGAAAAGTCCTGGCCTGAAGGGGGACTTGAGGCAGATGCAGGGCGGGCTCTTCGGACACGATGCGATGTTCATTTGTAGTGGAGCATCATGTCGGACCTTTTTGTCTTTCCCTGCAACTGCAACCTGAGTCCCTGCAGAGCGCGATCAGGACCAAAAATGTTTTTCAAAACGGTCTAGACGCGAAGCAATCGATTGCGCTCCTCAGCCAGAACAACTTCCGCCCTTGTTCCGCCCTCCTTTCAGCACTGCAATTCATCGATGCCAATCAATCGTGTGAGTTGCAACAGAGTTCAAATGGATTTACGCGTGCGTCCTATTCGCTTCAAGCAGAAGAAGTCTTAATGGTGACTACCTGGACCCAACCATTACGGTCGAAGAGCTTCACGTATCGTAGCCTGAGCACAGACACCGACAATGAGAAGCCAAACCACATGGAGACTGCTTGCCAAAGAAAAAGGAGACTGCATGCAAGGGCCTCGAGGATGCATCTTGACTGAGGTTCCTTGGAGAGTTTGCGAAAGTCGATGGTTATAAATGCAAGTAAACAACGGCTGGTACGACGACCTCGCATTGACCTCACGATGCCTATCGACACTGAGCATTCTATGGCTTTGTAACCAAACCATACAGCCTGCGCAATACGACCTCAATGTCAAAACCCGATTTCTTGCAGCGCGGCTTCGTTTTCTAAGCTAGTGCACAATCTTGAAGGAATGGCTTTCACCCCTACTGTCGGCTGAACTACAGTCATTAATCATTGCTGTTGCATATCTGTCCATATGCAGATAACCAGTAGATATGGTTGTCAATGGGATTACATCCACAATTACAGTCTTGTGTATTTACATCATGGTAAATGCAAATCATTGGCGCACTTCAATGTCTGCATGGTGTCAGGCTTGAGACTGACATATTGGCGGTTGGAGGGGGAACAGGAGCTTGCCAAATTTCGTGGACCCAGGTGGCAGGCAGTATGGCTTTCGAGCGAGACAGGTCCTAAAGGAGGCAGTCGTGGTGTTTTCAAGGTCCAGGTCTTACGATTCAGAGTTCTGGGGAATTCGGTGGCTTTCGCAAAACTCTCTATTGAGCGCTTGAGTAGACCGAAGAAATGACGCATTTTAGGTTCTCAACTAGATCCAACTTCTCACCACTGTCAGCGAGCAACAAAGAGCGCGAGCTAGAGGCATTGATAGTCGATTAGCATTTTTGGCGACCTACCTTAGTCCTCACTAGGCCTCCACGTTAGGCCAATTGCCACTCTTTCAAAGTTAGACTTTCACAGCTCGTACGATTGATAAGGACATACTTTTCGAACGGGACTTTGCCAAACTCCAAGTAAGCCCCTTATATCATTCAAAAGTATTGGCGTGCACGAGTGGAACTATAAAAGCGGCCTGCGTGCCAATACGCCTCGCATGCGGCACAAGGTCACAGCGTTGACGTTGAGCCCCTGTCAATTTGTGTAGAAGTAACAAAGGCGTAGACCAGCTTGTAAGCTTACAATGTGTTCATCAGGGACAGCGGCTTTGGACAGATTTTTTTTACGTACTACTCCTGTTATATATGCCACTCACCACGCCTAATTGAGTACCGCCATCTATCATGGCTTCGTCGACCTCCCCAGTGAGCCTCGTTATTCTGTCCCCCCTCAAATGTACTGAAGTTATTGGTCTCTTCAACTTAGGACGCTAACTCAACCGAAAGTTTATTCATGCGATGCATACTCTCAAGCTACGATCTCCATACTCTTTTAATGGATCATCTACCACTCAAAGACCTCCAACAATACTCCCTCACTTGCACAACCGCATACGACGCATCTCGACCCTACTTCAAACGCACCTTCGACATCAACCGTATCCTCAAACCTTTCATCCCATCAACCCACCTCCCATCCTTCCGTCATCTCCAAGCCAAAACCGGGTTATCCATCTCTGGGTCCGCAGCTCTTCAATTCCTCGACCGGACAACATACCCCTCAACATCCGATCTGGATCTCTTCATTGAATTCAGAAACGTCGAGACTGTGAAAAAAGTGGGAGCGTGGCTTGAAAACATCGGTTGTACTACGTTAGATGCCTCAGGTAAACCTACGACTTTTGAAAAGGTCTTTACTGCTACGTTCCGCCGTGAGCAACTCGCATCGACGGCTTACGATTGCTTTTTCTATACCGTACTCCCGGGAACTGGGGGCTGGAGCAGGAATAGCGTCTGGAGGATCCCTGGTCCTGGTGGCCTCGACTATGTGGGACAAGGCATTCGGGCCGTCATCAGTTTTAAGTCTCCCTTGGAGGAGGGTAGGAAAATCCAGTTAGTGGTAGCCTCACGCAGTATCGTCGAGGCCGTGCTAGGCTTCCATTCGAGTAAGTTGTCAATGACATCGTATAAACATTAGTTCGCTGACATGTTGAAAAAGCTGTGGTTATGAATATAATCACGGCAAACTACGCCTATTCACTCTTTGGACGAGAGACGCTGGACAAACGCCTTGCTCTGGTTGTTGACAACCCAGGCATTCGTCAATCGGAAGCCAGGCAAAAATACGAAGATCGTGGTTGGAAAATGGTACACAACCGGGCTCAAGCAACTGCTCTGGGTGTATTTGAGCCAGGCAGCCGACGTATCGGCGACAAGCGTTGCTGGATGCTTAAACTACCTGATATCGGACGGTCAGAGGGGTCAGAGAATGAAGTAGACCCATTGAGAAGAAATGAATGGGTGCTGGGGTATGATGCTGCTGGCAAGGCTTCTATGCGGTTTAATGTGTGAGTTTGTTTGCCCATAAGCCCACTTAGCTAACCAAGACGAAGCGATACGCGTCTAGAATGGTTAAACCTGTCAAACGATCAGGGTAAATGCGTACCACTTGTCTTTAACATATCCAGTGCATAATATATACCCAATGGTGGGGATCAGAC
This sequence comes from Pleurotus tuber-regium, assembly GCA_014058305.1. Taxonomy (NCBI): domain Eukaryota; kingdom Fungi; phylum Basidiomycota; class Agaricomycetes; order Agaricales; family Pleurotaceae; genus Pleurotus; species Pleurotus tuber-regium. The sequence goes on along the minus strand of JACFYU010000012.1, from coordinate 1,215,706 downwards.
ATCTCCCCGTGGTTCGTTATTATGTATGCAAGTGTATATTGAAATTGTCTACTGACAAAGGTTTGTCGGATGGAGAGTGATAGAGCGGTGAATAAATACATTTGAGACAAGGTCTGCACCGACGGTCAGAGAGTTAACTAACCAATACAAGAAAGTTTTGCTCACTAGCGTCAATATCTAGTATTTGAGTGACTATGCAAAGATTGGCAACTAGTAAAGCTCCGGCGATGATAAAGCAGCGGCAGGTTTTCCCCGCTAAACTCGCGCTCAACCTTAGTTACTCGAGCAATAAAGAGTTCCGATATCACGCCGTTCCCCGTGTAGGGTATTGGTTCACTGGACTTCTTTTCCAAGAAATCCAGATCGTGCAAAGGCAAAGCGCAGGAAACCAGGCGGCAGGAAAACGCGCCCAACGAGCCTTCCAATATTGGTAGCCCTTCCTCCGTCAGAGTATATGGCAGAGTATCAAACGGATGGGGGTGTAGGTCAGGTCTTGAGAACATGATCGCTGTTTGAGCCTGTTCGGCAGTGAGGAGATTGATGACCATATGTGCAGGTGCGTCTGGGTTGGAGGTTTTGAGAGTCGTGGACATGCGAGAGGGAACGCGCAATGCGAAAGTGACCAGTGGATATGGATCCATGGCAATAGAAGTGAAAGATGATAAAGTGGCCCCATGAAACTTTGGTTGTGAATCGGGTGACGCGGGAGTTGGCACGCTAGTATTGGAGAGGGACGCGGAGGAAGGCATGAAGGAGGTCACGACAGCGACGGGCTGTGCGGACTCGCGGAGGATGGTTCGAAGTTTACTTGTGGTAGAGTCATGGGTTGCGGACGTGCTGTATTGACATCGAGTAACACGCCAAAAACATTGGCGCAATGGGCTCATGGACGCGTGCGGAGAAAGAGCCGTTTGTTTACTGAAGAAGCCCGATCCAAATACTGATCCATCACCGCGTTATAATAGAACCGCCAAAGGACCTATCATATGTCAGAAGGTATACTTATCATATAGTACCTCCGAGATCGTGACGTGAGTATGGCATACAGACCCATCAGTAACGCAGCGATTGCAACGGAGCGTCCTTTCATTCCTGCTCAATTATGCGCTAAAACACGACTTGTTTAATCAAGACGCTGCAGCCTACATACGTCCATCGAATGCGCATCAGCGGATGACCGCAAGAAAGTGGTTATCAAAGCGATTTTTCAAGTCCGGCCATTCGGGTGATCGATGTCCCATCGGCATCTTTTTACGGCATATTATTGGAGGCTTCCCATTCTCGAGACTCAACTTTAGTATATGGATTCGCGCGGTGCCACTTACCCCCCTGCAGTCTGCAGTCGGTCGGAGCACAGTTTTGGCTTAGAAATCGGCTGTCTTGACTCAGCTAATAAACTTCGGCGACCCTTGGTCTCTGTTCTTTCTGACCTCTACTGCTTTGAATCCTGATGCATCACCATCGCTCGGGCTCTCGTGGATCCGCGCAGGGGATAGTCGTCAAAGACGTGCACGACGTCGAAAACGCGGTCGATCCACGTATTTCCGTCTCGGAAGTTCCTACCCTTGACGAAGTGGACCAGACGATTGATGAGAAGAATGAGTTTTCAAGAGGCAGAAGCGAAGGAGACAAGATTAGCAATAGCCCGACCAGCACAAAACATGCTGAGAAGCTTTCAGGGCCGCATTATGTCAGTACTAATAATGCACCGGTGTAATGAGGTTAATAGACTTTGCAACACCTATGTTTAGATTGACTTTGAGGAAGGCGACGAAAGGAATCCTATGCACTTCCCGAGACGAAAGAAGTGGACCATAACACTCATGGCGTCGACTTTTACTATCATGGCATGTGGGTGCTCCCAATATCCTTCAAGCGCTCAGACTTGTTGATCTCTTTTCGGTTACATAGCTGCAGCCGCTGGCTCGTATAATATGGGCTTCCCATCCATGATACGCGACTTGAATTGTACAGAATTTCAAGCAACAATTGGATTGGCTGTGTATCCACTTGGGTTCGGCGTCGTTCCTCTTATTACAGCGTCGTTCAGCGAGGAATTCGGTAGACAGCCGCTATATATATTCTCTGCACTGGGGTTTACTATGATGTTCCTCCTTATTGCTTTGTGAGTTTTATGTTCACAGATACCACCGGTTTCACCATCCATTTACTCGCTTCTCGCATACTTGTAGAGCGAAGAACATCCAGACTGTGATTATAGCACGTGTGATTCTAGGTGCATTTGGATCAACAGGTGCTACTATGGTCGGTGGGACTATCGCAGATGTGTGGGGGCCTCACGAGTATGTAGGCCATCTACTAGTTTTTTTTAACATTGACTAATAATTCGTCATGGGTTTTTGTAGACGTGGTCTGCCAATGGCTATATTCTCTATGGGCGCCATAGGTGGCACTGGTTTGGGTCCTGTGATAGGCGGCTGGATTGAGATGAATCCTCATCTTCAATGGCGGTGGATCCAATGGGTTCAGATGATGTTAGTATCCCATATTTCCCTACCCAACTCAAAACGCTAAACAAAAATAGATACTCCGCTGTCTATCTCCTCTTCGTCCCTTTCGTATTGAAGGAAACTCGAACGGCAATACTCCTAACCCGTATTGCGAAGAAGCTAAGGAAGGAAACAGGGGATAGTAGGTATCGTGCGCGCGTAGAGGATGAACGAACAAGTTTGAAGACGTTGATATATATATCATGCACGAGACCTATATGTGGGTTTTCTCCCCTCTTTGATTTCAGTCGATAGTCTGAATTCGTATATCTTTAATCTTGCGCTAATATGCTATACATAGATCTGCTACTCACGGAGCCGATCGTTATGGCATTCAGCGTGCGTCACGAAGCTCCTTTTTGACTTTTAGCGGGTTTCGCGTATTAACTAGCGAATGCTTGGATGTCTAGTTATGGATAGGCTTTGCGTGGGGAGTTATTTATTGTGTGATTGAGTAAGTATGGGTAGCAACCTTTACCTCTGTACATCTCCAGAAAATGCGGTACTCAACCTTGGACTTTTACCTTGCTAGATCGATGGCAAGTGTATTCCGAACCCTCCATAACTTCAATCAAGGGGAGATAGGTACCTCGTTCGTCAGCATGGTGTATGCACCCTCCTCATCCTTTCTCTTACCACCATTGTCTCATTTTCAGCTTTTTTCTTTCGCAGCGTCGGAACTATACTAGGGTTCATGACGATTAGGTATCAAGAGACGTTATACCAGTGTGTTATTTTTCATCCATCCCCGTCTATTTTCTTCACTTGGCTAAAACTTCCTCAATGCGGCCCATAGGAAATACTTCCCAAAGCGAGGTATAGAAGCACGACTTTACGCAGCATGCTTTGCTGCTGTCCTGCTACCTGTTGGTATATTCATCTACGCCTGGTCTTCTTTCCCCTGGGTCCACTGGATAGCTCTTATCATCGGGATCGTTGTACGTCCATCTTTTTTTCTCACCGCGTTTGCGTTTGCAAGGATATTGATGATGATTCTGTTGGGACATTAGTTGTTCATGTGGGCGACGTTCTTGATATACCATTCGGTGTTTACGTATCTGGCTGATTGGTGAGTGACATACCATGACTTTGGAGTCAGGAATCGTTCTCCAACTGGTTAAATATATTAGTTACGGCCCGTTCGCATCCTCAGCTCTAGCTGCGCAGAGTCTATTCCGTACGTCTTCATCCCTTCCTCACAGAGAGTCAACTATCTCACACCATGTCATTTCATCATTTTAGGGAATCTCATGGCGACTGCATTCCCCCTCTTCACACATCAAATGTTTGCTGCACTTACATATAAATGGGCAAGCACGATGTTCGCTTTGATCTCAGTGGTCCTGCTACCCGTCCCATACGTGAGTCATCTACCACCTTTACCCTCATTATTGAGCTCTGAGCTTTGAGGTCTGATGAAATAATTACCTAGATACTGTTTTTCTACGGCCCTTCGATACGAGCGCGCAGCAAGTTCTCTAGAGCTGTCATGGCGACTCAAGTTAAACTAAGCTGAGGATTGTTATGTTGGTATATGACATAGGGGAGATGGATATAGACGATATTTGAAGTTTTTGCAAGGGTAGACCTGGTAGACGGACTTACCGCCAAGGACTGATTGCAGATGACATACTGATGTCGAGTAATTTTTCAGAGAGATCATGCTGGCGCACCGTTGTACATACATAATAGTAGAGTAATGAAACATTTCGAGTCGAGTACTGAAGCTGGAGCAGCAAACGCGGTCCAGCGTTAGCGCCCATAACCGATAGCATCATCGTCTTATTCCAGCTGCGCATTCTTTCAGAGCGATAGCAGGCCTGAAGAAATCTTGAAAACGCGTAGTCGTACAATATGATTCTCCTAGAAGTGGGTATCCACGCTATCTCAAGAATGCACGTATATGCTCATACACTGATATAGCCCCATAACGTTATCATTGAAACGACATTGAATGACAAACTCGCAAAGTGAGCTCACGAATCTCCTCATGTTATATATACAAATCGATATTTATCATACCTTCGTTACTCTATACAAAGGCCATCCTCGCTAGACGTCCTCTTCGTCGACTACGATGGTGTACGCTTCCACTTAACCAGCCCAGAGAAGAAGACGGTTCTCCTGCTGTCCATGCAGATTCGATGCTGGGACGAGCTTGTGAAGTACGGAGCGTACGATGTGCTGAAGAGAGAATATGGCCCGTTGTTGTTGGACCAGCCAGAACCGGAGTATAATGCGAGTTTGCAGATTGATTTGGAGCAGGTGCCTGCTGATCCTGGTACGTTCGTATGTTCACTAGTGAGACCAGATCAAGTGCTCAGCATCTGAACCTCATCATGACTCATTCCATATGAATCCAGAATCTCGCAAGGCATTCGTATCATCGATCGCACACTTGAAGCGCAACGCATTAGCTGCTCCGTTCGAGAATGCGTTCCAAACGCAGAAGCGGCTCGAAGCAGCGGCTTCAGGTCAAGGTGATCTAATGGCAGTACACTATCGTGACGAAGAAGCTATCTATGTACAAGCCGCTCATGACCGTGTAACTGTCATTTTCTCAACTGTGTTCCGAGAGGAGACAGATAGGATATTCGGGAAAGTCTTCTTACAGGTATGCCTTCTAAGTACTTCGAGCTCATGTTATCCTCGGTTTACTCATGTACTCTCATAGGAATTCGTGGACGCCCGTCGACTGCCCACAATCCAGAACGCGCCTCAAGTCCTCTACTCGCAAAAAGTCCCTCCCTTGGAAATCAGACACCTTCCCGACCTACGCCAATCAGAAGACATCGGCTATGTCACATTCGTTCTTTTCCCTCGCCACTTCCAGGCGCCCGACGTCGCTTCAGCTACAATTTCACATATCCAGCTTTTCAGGGATTACTTGCATTATCATATTAAATGTAGTAAAGCGTATATGCATTCGAGGATGAGACATCGGGTGGCAGAGTTTCAAAAGGTGCTGAATAGGGCAAAGACAGAGACGGTGGCGACGGAGAGGAAGACGGTTAGGTGAGTGATGATATGTTCTGACCTAGATGGATTTGGATGCTGAATCAGGTATTGTTCAGTGGGCGTACGTTGGTCACACGGTAGATTCATGACGTCTCCTGGCTATGAACTGTGTAAGATTACATGCAGACGATACCTGATTACCTCTCTCCAAGTGCACCATCGAGTGCATTTACTGAAGCTTTAAAGTGGGAATTCACTGTCGTCGATACGGCTTGTCACTGGGCTTATATCCTGCATTAACATTCCTACTACATCATTCCGACTAACTGTCGAAGGTTCATGGCGCGTTACGCTATAATCCTCACTTGTCTCCATTTCAATAAAGTGTTCACCGGGTTTACGGCTGAAATTTAGGTTAAGGAATGTAGGTATTCTCTGACCGTCGCACTGATCGTAGCGAGCTCCTTATTTTACTGGCGACTATCTGAGGTCGAAGTGGTCATGCTCGAATGCCAGTCATGCGAAATGTGAAAATCGCGGCCTTACAACATGTAATTGGTATCTATTCCTTGTTGAATCCAGTGTTGACTATAGCAATTTACAGACCTGAGTAAAGATGAACTTGTAAGACAAGGTGACAAACGGTTTGAGCCAATAACTCTCAGCCATGATCAACGGTGGGATAAGAGTGATAATTTAACAAATGCGGTCAGAGATGAAAACTACAAAATACATATTGAACGAGACAACTGTACATGCACATATGGACATAGAGAATAAATTCATTCACCAATCAAGTACCATACTACACCTTCATGAACGAGAATAGTCGGTTAAGTTCAACCCATCTACGTCCACATTGGTCTAGATACTTGTCAACCGTCTCAGTCATGGCATGAAGGAAATCGATGTTTTTATCAGCCAATATTCGAAGGTCGTCTACAGCATTTCAGTGAATATGCGTTGATAACTCGATAACACGAACACCTCACCTGATTTGACAGATCTTGGCGCTGCTTGGACAGCTTTCTCTACATCAAAAAGGAAAGCATAGTAACGCAATTGGTTGTACAGCGCAGCGTCCGTGTACTATGCAGTAGGTCACCAATGTTGAACACAATAGCAATGAAGCAGAGAAAAAACACACCTCAAAAGTGACATTACCACGACATCCTTGGCGAAGGCATCTCCGTCCATATACGCTCATCATCCGTGTCCGATTGCCGCATGTTGCATCATCGCAAACTAACCACCCTTCATAGTACTTTGCTATGTGATCCCTAATCTGGGCTTCTAGTTGTACCTGGAGGCTATAGACACCCAAGGCGGAGTTGCATGCAGGACAGGATATACCCGTCGGGTGGAGAATGGAGGTCTAGGTACACAATTATCAGCTATTGGGGCGAATTAGGTATATGGAAGAATCACACACATCTCGTTCATACATGGGCGCGTATGGTAGCTGTCCTTTACAGCTACGACATCGGATCAGGAAGGGCGTTGCGTCCTTGAAGCGTTCCTTGTCGGATATCTGTGCATCGAGAGTGGAGAAGACTGCTTCCGTACTAGCGCCCCCATAGGAACTGCTAGAATACCGGTTGGGATCCAAGCCTAAACGGAGGGTCAACAACAAGCACGGCGTTGTATAAGTAATGGTACCTAAGCACTCGGCGAGGCGAGCTTTATCTGTTCCGTCGATGTGCTCACACAGACGCTGAATCGGAGGTAGGATTTGGTTCGCGATATAGTACTCGTAGTCTATGACCAGCATGAATTGATATGCGTACAAGGGGCAGGGTGAAGCATACCGATTGAGAGCGTCGATCCAGCCTTGCGAAGATCATCAGGATGCCTTGCACGTTCTGCTTGTGTTGTTCCCTGAGAAGACTCGCCATCATCCACACAGAAAACGTAAGGAATGACATCTCCCGATCGAGCGGATCCTCCCTTTGCTTTCATGCGCTTAGCAACGTGGACGTGCGGGAGACTCTTCGCAGTGGCGTCATTGTATTCCTCTGGGTTCTTACCAAGTCGCTGATAGGGACGAAAAACATTAGTACACGCGGACGTATACCCGAAGCTGGACAGACCTTGAAAATTATGAAGTCGTCCAGCTTCACTCTTCCGCCGCGAATGTTCTCACCCATGGTAGTCAGGTATTCGTGGATACTTTCGACCACAATCTCCGTAGGTTCACCAGATAAAATTTGATCCAACAGATATCTAGTCTTCTTTAGCATGATACAAGGCACCATTGAAACAACTCACTGAGAAACATCCTTGGACAGCTGGCAATATTCCCTTCGCTTCATATCAAGACCCTTCACTTCCACGGTACGCCTATCTTTGTCCTCAACCTTCAACGCGGCATATTTCTTCTTCTGTAAAAGCAGAAGACGCTGGAACACGCCATCCAGATCGATTTCTAGAAGCTTGTACCGCTCATTAACAGCTCGCTTCAATTGGGATGAGATATTGAGCGCTTTATCGTACTCGGTCTCGTTCGAGTTGACGAAGATCGAGTCGGTATCGCCGTACACGACCTTTGATCGCAATGAGATTTCAATAGCTACCTGTCACCGAACCCTACTTACCTCCAGACCGAGATCTTCTGCAAGGCTTTTTGTCTGCATGAGAATCTCACGACCCTTATGAGTTGTCAGTGCCGCGAGCGGTTTCGCATAGAACCGCGAATGCTCGAAACCCAAACACCCATACATACTGTTCGCCGTAAGCTTGAGTGCCATTTGCTTTATATCATACTGCGAAATGCTCATCAACTGTCGAGCGCGTTTCTCAAGGACGCAGGAATACCCACTTGTACCCGCTTCTCGTGTGGAACCGACTTATCCTTCATGAGCGCCTTCACTTGACGCCGCCGATTGACGAGCGTCGCGATGAGTCTGGGAAGTACACCTTGAGCTACATCGGCCGGGGGCGGTTCAGCTATGCCTTCCTCGTTTTTGTTCTAGACATGGATTAGTCCTACATCTCAACACACCGCTCGTACGAACATACCTCTTCGTCGATTGTCGTGAAGTCAATATTATACTCCTGGATGATACTCGGGTACAAGGAGTTGAAGTCCATGACCAGGATGTATTTATCCCATAACCCTCTCTTGGGTTCGAAGACTAAGCCACCTTTATAGGTGTCCTTCTTCTGCTTTATTGGCTGGCCGTTCTCGTCGAGTTCAGGCTCCTTCGTCTGGACGGCGTCGGCTGCAGTCTTCTGCCCCCACTTATCTGGACAGATATATTTAAGTCGATGAAACTCGTGAAGTAAGATGTACTCGTTTCGCTCTGCACGGCCGCCATTCAGTGTCTTGTTCCTATTGATTCATTAAACACTATAATATATGTGGAGACGGCATTAGACCTACCAGGAATTTCCAGCGAGATTCGTCAGCTGCTTCGTCAATGGTAGTATTTGCACGTTCGCAGCGATAGCCATTTGGAAATGTGCATCCATCTCACAGTGTCTGACGAAAGTGATCAAGCGATCTGGTGAACTGACACTTCCATCAAAATAGCTCGCTGTATCGTCTGGATCGATGTCCTGTCGGTCAACGTTCAAGAAGGTCTTGCATAGCTCCGTCAACGACCATGTCGTTGACAAAATTAATCCCTAGAATCCCGATCATTACCCTACATCAAATATAGAGACTCGAGAGTTTACGAACCTTAGCACCGTCACCAGAGAGATCACACAGCAAGCGACCGTTGAGGAAACGCAAGTTCGAGCCCTGCTTCCCTATCATTGGCCACTTAGCTCGTCTAAAGCGGCCTATCCGTGACCAATGATCGGCTTTGAGTTCCTTCATGCGGTTAAGTAGTACATCCAGAGATACACCAAGGAAGTCATGCCCGACGATCACGTCGGGGTCCACCTTATATATAGTCACTACGATCACCACGTTAAACTAAGTCGTTTCGCTGCAGATAGACAGAACGCACCTAATAGACTGTTAAGGAGCATTCGCTCGGTCTTCACAGGGGTAACCAGGCCTTTAGGATTTGCCTTGGCCGCCTGTTCGAAGTTGGGAGGGAACCTATCGAGGGGCCGGACTAGAGTATGGACGGTACAGGGCTGCTGCTCCGGAGGCGTCGTATCATCAATGTTCACTTCAACCTTGTCAGTAGATTTCATCTTCAGAGGACGCCAGCAACCCACTGCTATTCCATATTCTGACTGTAGCACAGACGATTTCGCATTTATTTTCTCTGTGATTAACGATGGTACGCAGACTGAGACTCATCACAGTCAATGGTGGCATTTCCTTAGGAGCATCAGAGTCCATTTCGGAGAACGGATTGATGTCCTTAGGGTCGGAGACAGTAGCTTCGAATTTGCACCACGAAATCTGGGTACGAGGTTAATCCCAGCTTGTAAGAAAAGTGATAGAAACCGACTCCTTTATGATCGACTTGGGGTTTCTTGATCTGCAGCCAGCAAGGACCCATAATCTTGCGTTTGAGCACTAGAAGCTCGAATGCACTGGTGGAGGTGCCGAATACGCTGGCAATATTGGTGCTACAAGCATTGCTCGGTATTTCAGGGTCTACGGCGGTTTAGTGGATTCTCAAAGCATCAGAGCTGCGCACTTACCAGCGAAGGGATAGACGACCTTTAGCCATTGTGTTTCACGAGGTATACCTGGTTTACCGAAGACATACTTTCGCTTGACAAACTTACCTTTCCACGACTTAATCTTCATTGACTTTCGTATGAGGTCAAAGTCATTATACACATCGGTCAACTCGGTAAGAATATCGGTTTCGACCAGGTCGCCATCCACAACTTGAGCTTGTTTCTCGCGGGGAAGAACGAAAAGGTTACGCTGAAGGTTTTCGACGGTTATACAGCAAGATACCCAGGCTCCAGTCGTTTTGTCTTTGAGCTTGCCGACGAAGTAGACACGACCACCTTGCTCAACGTAATCCAGCCAGAAGAAGCGTAGTGAACCATCAGGTTCCAGCGCTGATATGTTACTAGAACTAAAGGCAGAAGGGGAATTCTTTAAAGGCTCGTCCTCTGTACGAGCGACCTTAAGGGAGTCGTATACCGATAACCAAGAGGGCTTAACATCCTCCTCCTTTTTGGTAGGTTTCTGAACGGGCTTCTTCTCGATGATCGGTTTGATATCCTCCTCCAGATCATCCATGTCCATGAACTGGTCCATATCCACGTCGGAAAAGTCAAAATCTTCGGACCCGCTATGTACATTGAGATGAGCAAGTTTGTCAGCAGCCGGTGTCATGTCGCCATCGGTCTTAAGTCGCTTGTTTGGGCTCATAGGAAAATCATCGCTGGAGGGAGCGACGGGGCCGTCGCTATAATAATCGGAGGAAGTATCGTCGAAAGGGCGTAAAGGGGAGGATGAGAAGTCGGGATCGGGTTTACGCTTACGGGGCTTAGAAGGCGTGATGACGGGGATAGCATCCATACTCCCGAGGATGGAAGACATGAGATCATTCTCTTGCTCGGCGGACACGGCGGGTCTATAAGCACTGATCGAGGGCATGGCAGCTGGCGGTGGTGGTGGTTTCGCTTTGCGAGTGTCCTTTTTCGCTGATTTGGCATTGTCAGCGACACCAATTTGCGATAATCGCTACATACGCTTTCGTTTCTTTTCTACTGGCTTCTCGTCAGCATCTGACGCAGATCCTTCGTCTGCTCCTGTCCAATCATCCATTCCGTTATCCACGTAGCCTCCGACACCATCATCTATAACAAAGTCGTCCTCTTGAAGCCTCCCATTAACTACAGCTTTATATTGGTCCTCTGTAATTTCGTCATATAGCTTATCCTCGGTATCCTGGACGCAATGACTGAGTATTTCAAGTTCTTTGATGCTCGGGTGCATACCTTTATTACGCGCCGACCGCCCTGACGAACACGCTTATACTCTGCAAGTTTGTCCGCTGCAGATTTTCTCTCGCGTCGAGAGCGTTCCATGTTGCGCGTAGTGGCTACAGAGTACGATTAGCTCAGGCCTCTGACGGAGTTGGCACGGTCACGTGGTATTTTCGTGATTGTGTGAGCTCAGCAATGGTCACTGAGCTCGGCCAGGCCCATCATATTAAAGTCTAGACACTTTGGGAAAAAATCGTGCATTCGGAGTTGATGGCTGAGCTGCCATTTATGGGACCGGAGTCTGAAAATAACTAACCCAGTTCACTCCGCAAATTTCGACGCTCCCAGAGACATTCCTTCACTCTTCAAAGCTCCACAGTGAGTGACTACCGCTATATTCACCCAGAACAAACGGAACTTGTTGTTACAATGTCCCGGACGCTTTGCCCGTCCCAGATCTTTCAGTATACTCAAATGAGGCAACGGACTGTGCAGCGCATTCTCCATAACTGGTGAAGAGTAGATGATCTAACGGGGCATCGAGCATTGATAGGAAGGCCAAAGTTCTCTTCGAAGATTCCACTCTATCTCTATTCCCAATGATGATCTCTTTATTTTGCATACAATAATCTTGACAATGTACTAAGACGGATAACCCTCCCCTATCCCAGTATGGAAACTCCGACATGCGATTTTTTTGCTAAGGTGTCTAGACTTTTGAAAACAGCTGTAATTTGACCCCTTTTCTCGACTATCTACTACAAGCTTTACGTGTATCGGTGGAAGCTACAGCTTCAAGCTATAACCACATTCAAACTTAATAACGCGGTGTTGTATCGACCAAAAGTATTTGGCGCTTTCACGACTCGGTCCGAACCTTTGAACTGCGAGCAATCTTCCTTCAATCTGAGTTGGCAAACCTACCCTGTTGAGGAAGTGAGTAATTAATGCCTAGAAAACACGTTGCCGGCTGCTGTAATCATAGAAACCAAATAGTAAATACAGTCTCCATTCTACTTTCCTTGAGCCTTGAGGCCTATTGCATGTACCATAAGTAGGGCGAAGCATGACTGCGGTTGATAAACTTGCGGGCATGCCTGCATGATAAAAGAGCTCCTCCGAGTCCCCTACTTGACTATCCGAACAGATCTAGTACCCATATGTCGAACTCACAGGATAGTTGCACCAGACACTCCTTGGGCTCGCTTTCAAACGGCGAGCCAATTACTGAAGTTCTATGCGCCAATTCCTGTTCGAGTAAAGGGTCTCTTTTATGTTCCAAGGTACGGTACTAAGTCACTTAATCAAACATGCACCGTTACTTATGACGTGTTTGTATGCCTTCAGTGTCGCCTTGTATATGTGAGGTCATTCTCGATATTTCGATGATTGGTATCGACTATGTCATCCAGTATTGCTCCAAGGAATGTCAGAAGGCCCATTGGAAGAAACACAAAGCTGATTGCAATAGCCCATATTTGAAGTCTGATTGGAAGCCGTTATGGATTACCAACCGCCGGTCGCCCGATTTTTTAGGTGACAATATCAGTCCACAGTCAAGGTTCGGCGTCCAAGGAATATACCTCTGGGGAAATGTCCCAGCCATTGACTGCTTACAAATTTCTCGCAATGAGAAGGAAAGTGCTGTTACGTCCGACTTCGACTTATGTTTTGCTGGTGAGAAGCAGATCTTAGACCTCGAACGCCTTGACTCATCCTGCTTTATATAGCGTCCGGTGACATTCGAAATCTAGTCCGAACAGTCAACGGGCTTCCCATGAACTACTCCGGGAAGTGCAAAATTCTGCTAAACGATCATAATCCAATCGTCTCAACTCGTAACCTGATCTTGCTTTATGCTCTCCTCACTGGAGGTCCGACGCCGGAAGAGGCTGCTGAGGTAGCAGTCCATCTCATGTACTCCTCCTTTCTCACTCAGGCTGTGGCGGATTATCTACGTCGCTGCGCGGCCACTGTATCTAACATAGGTCCTACGTGGGACCCAAAGCAAGTGGGCCTTGATATCCCAGGAAAAGGCCAGCTCTTCGCGATCTTGATGCAAGGAGTGTCTCGTTTAGCGTCTGATATGGCTACTTCCACTTATGACAGGAGCACTGCAGTCAAAAGTAGATCCAGTGTCATGATGGCGCCTTGCCGGGTTGACTATCTGGACCGTCATCTTTCTCACCTAAAGCCGGTACACCGCTTATCGTTCATGCACTTCCGTAAAACCGGGATTCTTGCACCGTTCTGGACAGATTTATCGCACTTCACGCAGCCAAATCGGTACGTCTCTATTTATGTATATCCAATCGACTTGTAACTCAAGCTTCTTAGGTTATTATTTTCTTCTGATGGCGTTTGGTTGTCCGCAGACAATGCTGACCCCCTCTCCGGCTGGGACATTCCCTCCATCTACGCGTCAAGCAAGCAGCATGGTTTGAATTCGGATGACATATACGGATCATTATTTCACCATGTCAAGGGGGAATTCATGGCGTTCTCCGAGCGGATGAGAAAACAACTTATCAGTATATATGTCACACCTTTCAACGCCCTGGATCTCCCTTCGCTCCTCGCAGATAGAACTATTCCATTCGACACCTTTGACCGCATCGAGACTTCCAACTTGGGCGACTATGTTGGATTCTCTCAGGTCATGGAAACCTTCCACAAGCACCTTAAAAGAACACAGCATGCTACCCTCCTTATGAACTCCATAAACTGGAGGCTAGGTGCAAACGTCGATGATGGCGCGATGCTGGCTGGTGACAGTGGGCGATCTCTAGATACCAGAAAATACTAGTAGGTGATTCGAATCATCCTTCAGACGTCCATGCTTACCTCTTGATGTACAGGGAGTCAATATAGTTAAGACCATGCTTGAAGGTCCAACGTCTCCTTCCTTCCTTCACCTGGCGCAGTCTGCCGGGGCATTTGAGATCAAGGATAAGCATTACGAGAACTATCTGCGAAAGATCAACATATCCAAGAATGCTGAGAAGTTCGGACTCCGAATACGTGAATCGCATCTAATCCACCCAAAGGTAAGGGTTTCTCCATAGTTGTAGGCTTAAATATTTGACCTTATCTACTTGCAGAGGCATGGCCTTTCCCTCGACACGCCGGGGAAAACAATGCTAGATCTATCAAGGGAAGAATTCTACTCAATATGTAAGAAGCTACTACGTTCGTGCATAGACGTATCTCAAAGTGATATATCCTAGTTACTCTCAGCGGTATCGACCACACTGTCCGTTTCCTGGAACTCGAGTTGATATGAGCTACCGAATGTCGATCTCGCTGCGGCTTTGTATGGTTTATGTACAGATACGGCCGCTCGTTACAGCGTATCAGTAATGACCCATATGTTTGTTCTTCTCTTCCACTTAACCTATGTACGAGACCTTGAATTGAGCTATGATTGATTGGATTAAATAATAACGCATAGGCGTGTCTGTAGCACGTAGTCTGCGAGTACGTTCAACGAAAACGAATTCGTCCAAACAAAAGCTAGAAACCCCTTGGATATTACTTGTGTAAGCTCGTCAAGATGCTTAAACGCTCTGCCTGAGCCTGTCGGTCCTATCGAACAAAGAATACTACTTTGCATAAGGTTGCTCTGTCTATGACCTAGTGCATAGTGGCTACGCAGTCATTGACACTGTCGACAACAGATCACCATCTAGCCTGTGAACAAATATTATCTCAGGAGTGCGCGGTGCGAGTCTATAGTCTATATGTGTGCTAGAGAGAATGTACTACGATACAATTACATGTCTTATTAATATTGTCTCCAAGAAGTTCCTAAAGTATCATGAAACAGCTCGGTGCAGGCCCCTAATAACCTTCTTCCCTTTCAGCAATACGTGGTTTCCGACATTATTTTCTTTGCTATTGGTCGGCGTACTCGCCTTTTTCCTTTTGCTAGCCTGGTTTGCAGGCTTTACAGCTTCAGCGGGTTGACGAGAGCTTACTGTCGGCTTAACTAAAGAAGGCGTTACAGGTTTCGGTGGATTCAACTTTGTCGTTGTACCCCGATTGGTATTGCGCGGGATCAGTGACATCCTCTTCTGCTTTACCTGGGCCGGGCAAGAGTCCCCCTTGGCCGCGAGGCTACTTGCTTCACCCGCAAATATGCTCGGGACAGCCAATGCAAGAGATGGAAGTATCTCTGACAAGTGGAACGGTGAAATAGGCGATTGCGACTGCTTAGAGCCCTTGAAGACAGGCAATCGACTAGGCGAGGTTGTAACGGGAGCAAGCTCTGATTTCGCCTCAAGGGGTACTTCGTCTGTGGTGGGTCGAACAGGTGCTGCATGCTGCTCAGTGTGAGTGTTAGCCCACTCGTATTCACTCTCTGGTTCCGTCCTCTCGCTTATCGTCTCTAAAGATCCCAATTCGCTACCAGCACGTAATGCAGCACATATACGTTCGAGAGAACAAAGTGCTTTCGCCGACGACAGGCCTCCGTCGTCAACGTCATGAGTGGGATGCATGTCGGTGGCGGATGATCCAATTGAGCGGTTCGCGCCGGAACCTCCTTGGGAGGAACATTCAGATAGCCCTTCCGTACCAATGGACCCCTTAGACGACGCGCTATCAATGAGTTTGGCGAATGCAGAATTGTCGAATGGTTGAGGGCCGCCGCTGAGCCGAACGCGAGAAGCCTTTTCTTCTCGAAGTGCGACATTGACACGAGTATCGGCAACCAACAGTTGCTCAGTCAGGACATCTGCGAACATATCAGACTCTTCTGATGGAAAACTAGTCTCGTCAAGCCTTGCGCCCGCCGACTCAGCCATCGTCCATTCCTGCAAGGATCCAGTAGAGGAGGGGCCTATACCTGAAATAGAGCTCGTGCTGACAGTGACTGCTATGGATCCAGATGACCGAGAGATGGATTTCAGGAGCTTCCTACTCGAGTGGCTAGCCATCAGTTCTTCCTTGAATACTTGGCTGGCAAGAGGGGCAAGGGCAGAGGCCGAGTTTGTAGATGAACTAGAGGGGAAACTACCCGAGTTCGACAATGAACGTGAGCTAGAAGAAGGTTCGACTAATCGAGACAGGGTCTTGAGCTTCGCATCATCCAGTGAGTCGCGAGGCCGGCGAGGCGAAGCCGTAGTACGTCTATAAGATAAGGTGCCACTTCTCAGCCTTCCTAGTAGCTCATTGACCGCAATTTGTCTTTCCTCACTGAGGAATTCATGGATGGACGAAATATTAGAAGGCGACGGTGTCACTATATCTGCGTGGGTTTCGTCTTCGAGAGCAACACCTTTCCAGAATTTCGTGATCTTCTTGCTATCCCGCAGGGCCCTACGAGTCGCCAGTGTCATGTTTAATGCAGATATGTATTCATCTTGAGTCCGCGGTCCTTTAACAGCGTCCAGGATATATTGCCATGGAGAGCTAGGGTTCGAAGCCGCCTCCTTGATTGCGTCTACCAATGCGCTGTCCGCGTCTTCTCCTTCAAGGACGGAATCACGAGCGCGGGAAAGTACCAAGTTCTGTAGGCCAATTTCTACCAAGCGAGCCGTAAACCGTTCCAATTGGCCGAGCTTTTCCTGAATCTTGCCGTTATCATCCTGACATTCTCTGAGTTGACGTTGGGTAACGCTATGCCGACATCTTTCAGCATGCAAATCAGATTTAGCGGCGGTAACATCCTTTTCGAGTTTTTTAGTTTCAGAATAAAGGCGGACGTTGGTTTCCTTTAATTTAACCAGCTCGGACTGCAGAAGCAAAACCTGTTTTGCGAGGGTGGGCGAGTTTGTCGCTGCTTTCAGAGATCCATCAGAATGGCGAGATCTTGTCGCCGAAGAGAAAACTTGGTCGATAAGTGAGGTGCGAGCAGCCGGCTCGTTCAGGACATCCGGGGCTTCTGGTGCTGTTACTATGTCGAAAGTTGTGGGTGTCACCATGGACGGCAGAATAGAGGGACATGATTTCGTCCTGCGATGAAGAAAGGATTTGAATATTCCAGACAGGCGCATGGAATATTATAGCTGTGGGGTAGGAATGTGAATGTAGTTGATAAACTGCGTCGATAGTATCGAGTGAACCTATTAGTATACCCAAAGGTAGCTATATATTCACACGGTCAATGATCGTGAAGCCAGTTGCTTCTCGAAAGCTTCAACTACGGTATCATGATATATGAATAACCATTCTTGGATTGTACAACACGTCCTTACACCAGCGCAGTCCCAATATCTTTATATATAATTACAAATACTTAATCAACCATTCCACCGACGCCTTGAAAGCACCCTCTCTACCAGCGAGCACCTTGGGATCGCTCAGGTCACCCCGCACGGTGAATCCATGGGTACACCCTTCGAAATACTCGCGCTTGTACCCAGGTGCAAACTTCCCACCACCGAGCACTTCATCAGCCTTCTTTTGGGCAGCCTCGGGGAATTGTGGGTCGAAGGTACAACTGTTGATAAGCAAGGGGGCTTTAGATTCCTTCAGGTATCTCTAAAATAGGTGCGAGAGATTAGCATTGTCCGTGACGCGATGGTGGGAATAAACGTACGTCGAAGTCGACGTCGGGTTGGAGGAGGGATGGGTGGGATACGACCACTGCCTTGACAATCCCTTCAAATGCTAAATCGAAAGCATAACGGGCTGCGAATCACTATATCAAATTAGAGTTCTTTTCCGAACGACGTTGATCGTACCTCCAAAACAAGTACCCAATGCGCCAATTTCAGTGACTCCCTGTTCCTTCAAGGCAGCAACGACCTTGTCTACTGTGGGGCGTGTCTTATCTTGACCATGGTTGACGAACCAGTCTTGGAGAGAGAACCCGGTCTAATAAGCTGCGATATGAATGTAGTAAAACCACAGTTTTCAACATTACTTACGTCGCCGCTGAGAGCATCAGGAGGAACCGGATCGCCGTTCAAGATGTCAGGTATAACAACCTGGACACATGCATCAACATGATATAGTGATTACATCCGAGATTAGGTATCGATGACCAACCTTGAATCCGTTACGAGCGAAGTCGTCTGCCAATAGTTGGGAATTTGTGAGCTGGGGACCAAAGATATCCGACAAGAACAGGATAACTTTCTCCTTCGGGTAGTCAATTGTCGGTGTAGCAACGTATGTTTCTACGCCGTTGAGTTTCTCCCATTTCCCTAGAATCTCATGAGTGGGCGGTGGCTTATTTTTTTCATTCGAATCAGGGGGATACCTTCGGGCGTTCCTTCATGCCGAACACCTAAACGTCATCCATGTTAGACTGGTTAGAATAACGCATAGAAATTAAATCCATACCTCTAATGCAGTCTTTGCAGAAACTCATTTCTCTTTAGGTGGTGGATTGTGGTGTGCAATCATGGGAGCATCCCCATGGTACTTATACCACCGGCAAATCCAGCGCCGGTAGCTTATCCTTTCCTGAACGTTCGCGAAAGATAGCTCTTTCCCAACAGGTGGTTAGTATACCATGCTGGTCACATTGGCTGCCGCCTGCCGCTTGGATATAGTCTTGGGTTGTGCGACTGATGGTGGCATATTCAGGGAAGAGTGATTTGTCATTTATCCCACGTTCGTATCTAATCGATCAGACAGAAATATCGCTGAGCGGCGACCATCCGTCGAACCGAGCCATATCCTACACGATGCGATATACTTAGACGCAGCGCCGAGCCAGATTAAGACGCAATTTCATCGACAGTTCTCATCTCGAATGGTCCGGATCACGTCTTCTGGCACATTGCGTTGTTTCATCAATTCAGCGGTGGGCAGCGCGGTAATATGAAAACATAAGTCATTTGAAGAAACCATGAAGATACACAATTAAATATATGATCTACAAATAAAGGTCAGCCACCGCGATTGGTGTCGTGGTCAAGTAACTTTACTCACTGTAATACAGAAATGTCCCAATGAATGGCATGAGCACCGGGGCTATACCCCGAGCGTCATAGCAGTCGCCCTCCGTCTCTTATTCCCTCTCCGAATCTGGACTAGGTCGTTCTCAACCTCACCCTCCTTGCACCCAGCCAGCATGGCCAAACTCTTACCCAACCCGCCAATAGCTTGACTCTGGTGTGTTCCGCCGCCTTTTGGCCTGCGCCTGCCACCTCCACCTCCACCACCAGCTGCCCCTCCCCCGCCAGATCCCATGCCGCTAGGGAGAGTAGTGGAGGTCAGAGGAAGTGGGAAGGGTGATGGGAGTTCGTCGACGGAGAGGGAGTGTGGGTTTAGGAAAGGGCCAGTAGTAATTGCGACACCGCTATTAGGTACGGTTCCGTTAAGTAATGCTGAACCTGGAGCGCCAAGGGGTGTCGGTGGGGGAGAACTACCCATCTTATTGCGGAGCTTTCTTGTTATGTGTGGTCTACTTTGTGAATCCAAAGTCGCATCTTGAAAGAATAAATACATTTTTGCTAACAATGTATGAACGTTGTACTCACCACCAACCGTGCCCTCGCCTTCCTTTTCTTCCCTAGCCCTCCTCCGGCGTTCCTCGATACCTTCTAATAGCCGCTCTCGGACACGTTCACGTCCCCGTCTGCATTCATCTTCAACACGCTCCCTTTCTTCGTCGTATGCTGCCTGCACACACTCCAACGCATGTTTTTCTTCAGCATCCAATTGAGCTAATAGGGCCGAGCGTTCCAACGAAAGCGGTAACAGACGAAGGTTGTAAAGAGGGTTGTCTTCAGGCTTTGTAGCTAGCTGCTGTGCTGTGTACTGCAGACTATTGAGAGTTTCTGCGTACGCACGTCCGCTGTAAAATTGATGAATACTGAGAGGGTCAATTGAAAGCGGATTGTAGAAGACAAACTCGGTATCTCGACGGTCAATCATCTCTTTGCCAAGTTTGCCAGCAATCTCCCTCCTCTTCTTCTCTTTCTTAGGGTCGTCGCTGATAACTTACGTCGGACAACACACAATGTCAGTGTGAAATAGTGACAGGAAGTAAAATGATGTATACCATGAGGCCTCGAACTGGGTCCAGCGACTACTGCGTGATGATGATGATAAGAGGGCTCCGTTTCTACATCAGGATACAAGTTTTTGCTTTTGTACACCGTCGAAGAGTAGGAGAATATTCCTGGCTGGGGAGGCATGGCATTTGGGGGTTACTTAGTCGAAAAGGTCTTCGTCGATCGTGAAGTAGGTCTCGTGATGCTCGGCCTAACAGGGCCCCTGTCGAGCAGGCATCTTTTGGATTGAACCCGCGAAATGCAGATGAGGCGGCAATCATCGCGTCTTTACCCTCAACTAATGCCACTTGCAACCAACTTGCGACCCATGAAAATTGCTACGGTTCTTTCTGAAGTGTTGGCCAGGTCGTACAGGTTCAGCTTCCTTGGAGACCCCTATTTACTGCCATATTTGTAAACCCTGTTGTAACACCAACTTGGTGGACAATGGAGTCTTCGGATCCAACCTCTGCGACGATGGCGGCGACGACAGTGCAAGCTGATAGAGACTTTCAATACTCCCTTTTTGGCCTTCCGAATGAAGTTTTTCTTTCGATCTGTTCATATCTAGATGTTCCTCAAATGATATCTCTCAGCGAGGTGAGATAACCTGGTCATCGCGTTTTGCAGATCTCCTTCGTCGAAATTTAACATTCCGTTTAGACATGTCGCGCTGGTTACCAACTAACCAAGGATCGTACAATTTGGCTGCACGTACTGCGTTCATACCAGCAGTCACTTCCCTTGCCAAAGCTTTTGAGGACGTCCGAATCGCTCGTCCAGCTTAATCTATCGGCTGAGGACCTCAAATCGATCGTTCTTTCCGCGCATCAGATTGCACAGGCTTGGTATCAACCCAAATCAACTAAACCTATCCAATCCAATCGATACAGGTCCGAAGGAACAGTAGTCGGGCTTGAGCTCATCTTGGACAGATGGCTTCTCTCCGTGCATCACGATGGACTTGTTCACGTGTGGGATGTCCTTGCCAAACCTCCAGGACACACTGAACCCGTCCTTCTTCTCAACCTGAAATCGAGGGGTTGGGGATCGTATGTAGCCGCATTTGATGAGGAGACGCATAGCATCGTCCTGACCTTAACTGCTTCCTATGGGTACGTGATACAATCATATCCAGCTACATGCATCTAAGCCAGATTTCTACTCCCTTTTAGCTTGATATTTACTCGAGTATACCGAATCTACCTCCCCAAATCTAGAAATTCGCCACCAGGTCCGATAGAACAAATCTCCAGCTTCGAAACACCAGTTCAACACGTTCTCAAAAGTATTGACATCGCTCGACACCTCGTCATCTTCTCGCGCTCTAGTCTCATCGATATCATCTCCTGGGATGACCCCAAAGCTGGTATGATAAGCGTTTCCACCAATCGTGACCTTGAAGGTCTGGTATGTCACCTCTATACTTACCCAATAGGCAAATGACCCTACTCTAATTGTCTGCCACTATCCAGTTCGATGGTCTAGTGGCATTCAGAATAGCAGGGCCTTACATCGTAGCGTTTAGAATACGCAGCATTGACATATACCCTTTGCCTCTGCGGGAGACAGATCCACAGCGCCTACTCTACAAGCAAACATTCTCTCTGAACACTTTTCGAGACATCTTACTCTCCGATATTGAAACTACCTCGCTTCCCGACGCCGAGCCATTCGACAGCATATTAAAGTTCTCATTTCTCGCGTATGATGTCCTTCAAGGCCTCTTTCGGTATGAAATTCGTATGCGCGCAACGTCGAACTATTCTGTATCTCCCATAGTGGATCTGACACTCGTCGGCGTATATCCAATGGCACATAGCATAAACGCCCTTACACCACCCACCGTCGCCCACCGGGCACGCGCATGTCCTCTTACATCTACGTCTCCCAACACCAGCCCATCTCGTGAAGCACCCACCCCAACGCCCCTCCAAATAAACTTTGGCAACGCTCTGACTGGCGTGAGTGCCCGCGGCTTCGTCAGCACTTTCTGCCTTGGTCCTCAGGGGCGCAGGGCAGTTTGGGTTGAACGGAGCAGAGGAAGTACAACGCGGGACTTCATTGTCTGGGGGGCACCCCTCTACCCTTCCGATGAAAATTGTACCATAGAGATGGAGCGGAGCATAGTGCATACTATCGGATCGTACGATCTACGAGGTAATCCTTTCCTTGCCAATATGTCTATTGTCACTTGATTTGACCTTTGTTGAAACTTTCAATTAGACGACGTAACTTCCTGCGCTTTGGGAGAAATCAGTGGCCGGATAGCGTTTGCGAACCGCGCTGGCGATATTTTCCTATTATCGAAGGAAGGTCTTGGAGAAACTTTAGATCAACTAAATTACCCGCGACAAGAAGCTCGCGGTGAATCAGACCCATAGACCTACGCGCCGCTATTAGAGGGTGTCCCTTAGATGCAAGCTCCAAGTTCATCAATATACTACGTTGGTTGCATGGGGACCTATATTACAACTACAATTTTGCTGGTAATCTTCCCGCACCGCTCAATCTAATCGTCTCTCCATTCACGTATGGGCACTCAAGTATCCACCTTACTGTCTTTGCGAATTCATCTGGTAAACCGAATCGTCGAGGATAGACGATACCATCACTTTCGAGACTACGCCGTGTCTTCTCTGGGAAATTTGCCGTCATGGACGAGGCGAATACTCCTGGTGCTACGGTGACAACGCGCACGGCGTGTCGGGCTAAATCACGAGCCATAGGGAGGGTCATAGAGTGCAGAGCACCCTTCGTTGCGGAGTAGGCTGTTTGACCGGGTTGGCCTTCAAACTGCAGGATGTTGTCAGTAAAGCTTTCAATGCAAGGATTGCTACCCACCGCTGCGGCGCTCGAAACAAACACGATAACTCCGCGCTCGCCATCAACCGTGTCTTCCGGCGCAACTTTAACCAGATGCTTCAACGCGAGGCGGCTCAGATTGAACGACCCAGTGAGGTTGATAGCCAGGGTGGTATCCCACAGCTTAAGTGGATGTGGTTCATTCTTCGCGTCTATGATCTTCGCAGCGGTACCGACACCAGCGCAGTTGATAACACCGCCAAGAGGGGCTCCAGTTTCTTGTGTCCATTTTACTGTAGCATCTACAGCTGCTTCGATTTGTTCAACTTTGGTTATGTCGAGCTTGAAGAATTTGATGTGGGTGCTTGGAAGATTAGAGGATGGTTCTGCGCGGTCGAGGATGGATACGTAGGCATTGGACTTGAGTAGATCGTGCACTGTAGCAAGTCCAAGGCCAGACGAACTGTATCAACTTGTAGATATCATTATTCGCGGCGACAAATTTGGAATACTCACCCGCCTGATACGATGAAGGTTCTATTCTCGACTCTCATACTTATTGTAGATGGACTCGGAAGATGAGAGACGTCTCACGAAGGTATCAACGGTTATAGGGCTCAGACTGCATCCGGACTTGAAAGACGAGCTTCCCCATTGGATGAAGGGTATCACAGGGAATGATCAGGGGCTCACTCACGTTACCAGAGGATATGTGCTCGGGCACGTGGACCCACTCCGAGTCGATTTCTCAAGCAACCTTGCTCAGCAATACGTGTCTGATCCTTCTCTCTCACTTCCCAAAAGATGTTTCGAGCTGCAGCAAAGTCTTCAGTAAGCTTTAAACTCCCTAAACATCACATAATCCGAATTAATTACGAAAACAGCTTGGTCTGCTCAGGCCAACCCTCCGTACAACATTTACACCATCCCGTTTACAAACCCTTCGGTTTTTATCGCAGGAAACAAGGTCAGCGATTGAAGGAGCGGTGAAATCGAGTCCGGTAGTGCTATTCATGAAGGGAACACCGTCTGTACCTCAGTGCGGGTTCTCACGGGCTGTAGTGCAAGTGCTGGATTTGCATGGTGTTCCCCCAGAGAAGTTGAGGGCGTTCAATGTTTTGGAGGATGAGGAGTTGAGGAGTGGTATCAAGGAGTTCTCGTGCGTTACCAGCTCCTCCGTCGCAAGTGTGTTCACTGATTGTATTATTTCAGAGACTGGCCCACTGTCCCACAAGTATATGTGAACGGAGAGTTTGTGGGGGGATGTGACATATTATTGAGCAGTAAGCAGTCACTTCTTTCCAACGGATTATATCCTAATGTTTTGTCCAGTGCATCAATCAGGCGAACTGGAAGAGCTTCTAGTGAAGAACGACGTTATCCCTGCAGCGACAGAATCCGAACCAGCACCCTCGCCCTCGTCATGATATATTCGAGCATCTTGTACATACTAATATAGCTCTAGATTTAGTGCCTCTGCATCCACTGTCTCACGTATACATCATTCACCCTAGTCAGACAAATTCGCATGACGCCGCATCAAAGACATGAGCCGTGTTCCAAATACAATATGTGACGCTCGACATTGTTGTTTGGGGTATTCATTGGTGAGTAACACCATGCCTTACTTTCCCACTTCGAATGATGCCACTAGTAATTTGCGTTCGAGCCTTCGCCTCGTATAGGGACCACTCGCCGGTGTGTCTTGAGGAGTTGGCATGAGACAACTACTTTATTCCTGAACTTCTCTCTCCTTTTTCTTCACCCTCGTTTTGCTCGCTGCTAATGATGCTTTCCTTTCAGACGTGCCGAGTTTAAATAACTCTTGATCATAAGAAAACGAGCCACTTATGCGTGTAGGCCTGAAGGCTAACTACCGGAGGGTTCAACGTCTAAATTGCCATGGCCTCAAATTGTGTGCTGCAAGCATTCCAAGTTTGAGCGTTTACAAAACCCGATGATTAGTACCGTATTGTACACTTTGTTGTAAGGAGAACCTATCTGAGTGGAAAGTTCATCGAGGGATATTCCTATGAAGTGAGTAGTGATTGCATTAGAAACGAATTAAAATTATATGTGGTCTAATTTTGTGTCTGGTGTATTGACGGCAAAGTCTGGTCCTCGTCGTGATACCATTCTGTATATACCAATAAATGGTTTCTTCATGTCAAACTGGCCTGGCATATACGTTAGCTTTCACCTCCAAATATCTTGCAAGGCGTGAGTACAGTGACCTCCACATATTCAGATATTCCTCAACAGAAGTAACCTGCATCATACCCTCAATCTGCATACTCCACAACTCCACCCGCATCCAACCGACCTCTCCTCACCTTCTCACCTCTCGCACGCAACAAATCCTCCACAGTCCTCAACTTCCCATCTTCCGTACTCTCCTTAAACCACCCAATATGATCAGCGATTAAATGCCTACATTCAATCACGCACACCCCACATCAGCAAAAATCAAAATAACCTCAGATCAAAAGATGCTGCATGAGTGCATGAGGAAATAGGTACGAACCGATTTTTACACCCAGGACATTGTACGATTACGATCCCTCTCTCATACGCACGTTTCGTAAACGTGTGAGTGGATCGTTCGTGGCATTCTGTTACAGAACATGTGAATGTTAGAGAGAGTCGTGGTTCTAAAGGGTCGAGTTGGATTTTGGATGAAGATGAGGGAGAAGCGAGAGCTGAAGAGGAAGAGGGAGTTGGATTTTGAGGATCCTTTTCAGCGCCGGATGTGGTATTTGAGGGAGATTGGGAGGTGTTCCATCGTGTGAGGCTAGTGCTCAGCGTACGACATGAATGCGGGTTATTCCAAAGAGTGTTTGCCTTTGGATAGTTATAGGATCGAGTCGAGGGATGTGAGAGCGGCCTAGAAGGTTTGAGAGCAGAGGAGCTCAGTGAACGGGCATTGAAAGTAGCGAATGCTGAAGAACGACAAGATGGCAGACTCGGAGAGTATGGTAGTGGTCGTCCTAGCTTTAGCATGATTGAGACTCTGAGTTTCCAAAGGCAAACGCATTCAGGCGGTTTCTGACCGTGGGAATCACGCTCTCAGAGAAAAGTGATAAGA
The DNA here is from genome assembly GCA_014058305.1 of Pleurotus tuber-regium. Classification (NCBI taxonomy): domain Eukaryota; kingdom Fungi; phylum Basidiomycota; class Agaricomycetes; order Agaricales; family Pleurotaceae; genus Pleurotus; species Pleurotus tuber-regium. Next base: position 1,189,541 of record JACFYU010000012.1, on the reverse strand, counting down.
TTGTATTTCTTGTATATTCCTCTAGTAGGCGACATCTATTATACAGATACAATAGATACAATAATTACGTGCGCCTACTATGCCTTGCTTCGTACGGACGTCGTCTAGCCAAGTCAAAGGACTCTGGATCGGCTAGTAGCCACGACGTATTAGTCATTGCAATTCATTGGCAAAGACAAGCGGTCATGCCAATCATTGGTATGTGTATTGTTGGGGGGTATATTGCAGCCCCAGATTCGCGGGGACACCTTACCCAGACAACTTGCCAAGTTGGGCAACCAGCAATTGTCAGGTCCCTCCATTTCGAGCGGAAGCAAATCGAGCACGAGCTCGAGACATCGACTCGCGCAACTCTGGGCTCTCCCACGATGTCTCGTCTTCCCTCCACGAACGACCGAGCCCGAAATCAGCATCGACCGAAACGCCTCGAACGTGGGATGGTCGTGCTGGCGGAGTATGTGGAACGGAGTGGGAGGTTGAGGGTTCGAATTGGGTGGAGTAGTAAGGAGCGGAGGAGACGGCGGTGATGGCTGGAGGGGAATATGAGGGTGGTGGGGATCGGGTGAATTGGAGAGCGGCGGGAGGTTTCAGTGATCGACGTGAGCTTCTACGAGAAAGGGATGGGCGCGTAGGGGAAGCAGGGGCGTCTTCCTCCCAAGCACCGCTCCCATCATCTTCCTCATCCTCTTTGGCATCGCTCATAACCACCACCTCCTTTCCCAAAGCTTTCTTCCCCTCCTCGATCAGCTTGGCGAGCTTATCACCAATCCAATCCATTTGCTCCTCGACTGGGTCGTCGTTAGAGGTGATATTGCTGAAATCGAATTGTGGGGGTGGGGGTGCTGTGAGGGCTTGCGAACGGGACGAGGATGCGAGGGGGGTGAACGCTTGTTGAACATTTGGTCGGGGACGCGGGCGGTGGGAGTAGGTGTGGCGTTTATGTGATGAGCCGGCAACGTGCCGGGTTCTTCGTGTGCGAGGGGTAGTCGGGGGAGCTTGTATGGTCTTGGGATCCTGGAGGTGTTGTGGTTGCTTGGATGGTGATTGCTGGGTTTGTGAGTGCTCGGGATGGTGTTCGATGGGGGTCCAGCCACCCTGTTGGTAAGGAGGCGGGGGGAGTTCTGCCTCTTTGCCTCGATCTCTCCACCTGCGGATCTATGGTCAATGTATGCCGATGAACTACGGAAGGGTGCGCTTACAGTCGGTAAACGGTAAGACCCACTGCTGTCCCGATGAGGGCAGCACTGAGCGCTGTGGAGACGATAGTACCAGCGAGGCCACGGCGGCGTTTGGCAGGAGGGAGTTCTATGCGGAGAAGGACAAAAAGATTGGATGAGCAAGACATTATCAACCGGTGATTTGTGATGCAAAGGTGGATAAAGAGTGTGGTCTCAAACGAGACTGATAGAGAGGTTGATGCAGATGCGGGGTGCGATTGGTAGAGACTGGGGAACAACGATGAAGGAATAACGAGAGCATGGTGATAATAACGCCAATATATAGTCGAGTGGACGAAACCGCGAGGCAAGGATTGGGTGCGATTAGCACGTGTATTCCGCATGCGCATGAAACGCCTCGCGACGCAGAGTGCTGATACTAGTGGAAGATATGAAATACTCACCTGCAGCAGCATCCTCATCTACGTACTCCACTTGATGGAATTCGTCCCTGCTAGTAGATGCAGAAGGATGTGAGGCAGCCATTGCTCTGTACTTTGCGGGTGTATCAAGATAGCCACTAGTGGAAGCGAGGGTGGTAGCAGATTGAGTGGGGGAAGCAAAAGCAGGTTCCCAACCTCTCTTTCTTGATAAAGGAGGGGGAGGCACAGGAGACCGGGAAGGACTAGATATCGGACGTCGGGGCAGAGTATTGTCCTGCTGCGTGGGTAACGGGGCTGTATTACTGACATTTCGGGCTCGGTTCCTGATCCGTTGGTCGTCTGTGGGATTGAGAGGGTGTGATTGAGGTGTGAAGGGGTTGATTAGGCCGGGGACATTGAAACTGAAAGTGAATGGAAAGTTGATTGGCATCGCAGGTCGTCCGAGTCGTAACAGTAAAAAGATTTAGTTGAGCACACGTGGGAATCAAATGGCCCATGTCACAATAATGAGGCTGTCACAGTCACACCTTGACGCGAATAGGTCTACCCTAAACCATGTCTACTATTGCACCCCAGGCCCTCACTTCAGACATCCAACTCGCCCTTGAGCAAGCCGTCGACCAGGCCAACAACACATATACCAAAACTGCAAATGAACTCCATTCAAAGAAGAAAATCAAGAAGAAACGCGTCAGAGAGTCCGATGCAGGCTTGACAGAGGGTACAGATAATAATACCCATCCTCAGGAAAAGAAAAAGAAGAAAATACACAATGATAGTTCTGCGCGAGTCGAGGGAACGTCAGAGGCAGCTCAGGATACGGGGACGTCAGAACATTCCGAGACGGTGCACGACGATGTGCAAGCATCCACAGCTGCCTTCATATCAGCGATCGTAGCAGCTGCATCATCCGGTAGCTCTGATACTCAGCCATCTGCAGCCGACCCATCCACACCATACATTGAACAAGCCCCGTATCTCTCATATCCTGACTCACAGCAGCAGCCTCAGCCTCCATTTGGCTTTCTACCCGGAATGGCACCTCCACCTATGGGCGTTCCCTTTTCAGATCTATCCCTCGCGTCAAACGACGACGTTCTACGGGCTATCCAAGCACTCGACGTATCCAAAATTGCGGACGTACTCAAAACCCTTAACGAGGCCGCCGCAACCGCCAATATTCCTCTCAATATCCCTGCCCATGCTCTTGAAGCTCCTCTGTCTACCCCTTCGATACAGAATCTTCCTGGTACCGATCACAGGAGACCACCCCAGAAAAACGTTAAGAACCCGAACCATGTCAAGGCGTTGGCGACCCGCTCGTCAGAACAGCACGTTCCATCTGATCATGCTCAGCTTCTCGCGACTAAGTGGATGAATACGACCAAGTTGGCTGAGCTGGTACGAACCGAAGGTCAGTTTTCGCCATCCGTCCAAGTTACAACGCAGTACTCAGAGGCGATGAAGGCTTGGTATATAAAAAGGGAAAATTCTCCGTTATCGAAGAACAACTCCTCAAAGATGCTATCGAGAAGTACAAATTAGTAGGCCTTTACCTTCCTACAGCGTTGCTATATCTCACATATCGATTCTGTAGGACAATCAAATGTCGGAAGTAGAACTGCTCGACCTCATCTTTGGCAAAAAATCAAAAGAGAGCACTTTCTGGTCTGACATCAGTACGATTATATCGTTTTCCCGTAATGCATCATTGTATTCACCTAAACTCTAGCTTCCGCTATTCCTCAGCGTCCTCTGATTGCCGTCTATCACCACGTTCGTCGGCAGTTCCACCCGATGGCACAAAAAGGCAAATGGACGGCCGAGGAGGATGCTCTTCTGAAACAGTTAGTTTCCCCATATTCCATATGCACATTGACTCGATAAATCATAGGGCCGTTATTGATCTCGGACAACAATGGGAGAAAGTGAGTCTTAGAGTAGGGCGCATGTCTGCAGACTGCCGTGATCGGTATCGGAATCATATCGTAAATCGGGAAATACGCGTTACCGGTAAATACGATAATATTTCCTTCTCGATCATACTATTGAGTCTGACGATAACTCAGGTTCATGGTCACGCGAGGAAGAAGAGCAACTGACGCAGATAGTTACGGAAATGACGGTTCAGCAAGGGAAGAATATTGATAACGACATATTCTGGGGGAAAGTTAGTGAAAGGATGGGTGGCACCCGTGGACGGCAGCAGTGTAGAATTAAATGGTAAGTGTACTCTTTGAGGATATTACTGCAATGGTTGAATGGTTATTTTGATAGGACGGATACGCTAAGTAAAACTGTCAAGAATGACGGTCAAAAACCTAGATGGAGTCCCCTAGACGCATTTATTCTCGTTCACAAGTGGGTATTTGCCGGACTATTCATGATTGCGATAGCTTACGACTTTGACTCTATAGGGTGGACTCTTTGAATGTCTTAGACGATACAGAGATCGATTGGAAAACGTTGCCGGATCCGGATTGGAATTTGTGGAGCGCACATGTTCTACAACGGCGTTGGTTAACGATGAAGAGGAGTATTAAGGGCTATGAGGATATGACACATCGAGGTGCGTTTTCACGTCATCCGTTTTGTGTCAATCCCATAGCTCTGATATATCTAACGATAGAAATTATGGACATCTTGCGGGTAAAGAAAGCGCAAGTTCCCGCTAGCTTTGGGTCGGGTAAGAAGAGGAAGGATCGCAAGGTGACGAGTTCGGAGGCTATTGAGGAGGATAATGTGGATGAAGGAGGTGAAGATGCGGTCTGAAAGTATGGTATAGCTGGAAATTATGGCGAAGCTTTTTGCAAATGTATCGCGATAGTGATAACAGTGGGGCATATGGGCGCTAAAGCCTATGACTACTACAAAGTCCGCTGCTCATCCATTCTTGTCTGATTGAGGTCAAGTACGACGTCCTGAACTACAATGACCGACCCGCTCACGATGCCGCCCATATTGCGACTGCCTCAAGAACTACTCGACGACATTCTCTCATTAATTGACCTCCACAGCGACCTCATCAACTTTGCGCTAGCCTCCAAAGCATGCACGCGTCTCGTCATCCCAAGGCACAACGAATACCGAGTCATTCGGGCTCGATATATATACCCACATTTGTGGGAACATCTCGCGCGACGTGCGGACCTTGCTAGGAATGTCCGCGAGGTGTATATTTGCGAACGCCAGGATTACACTGCTTCCGATCATGTCCCGAAGACGCTGTTAAGGGATTCTGAGTCCAAGGCGTTGCAGATTGGGGATTGGAGTGATACGATCACTGCGAAGAATATGGGGAATGCGTTAAGACATATGCGGGATTTGCGCACGTTTAGTTGGGCTTGGGATCATATGGTGACGGCGGATGGGAATGTCAAGATGGTGTATGAGAACGAGGTGTTCGGTGCGCTTGGTGGGTTGAAGTGTCTGGAGCGTCTCGCGCTGCACAATATGTTCTTCCTGAAGTTTTCAAAGGAGGATAAACGCAATTTGAATGGCAGCACGTATCCTGTGCGTTCTGCCACTGCTTTTCCTCTAGTTCGACCTATGCTGAGACGGCTCTCAGCTTTGGAATGTTGCAAACCTTACGTCTTTGTGTCTGTCTGGTCCTGTCTGGATAAAGCCGACCAATGAACGGCACATTGTTTCTTTGCTACGGCGGTGTCCAAATTTGCTGGTGTGTCTGTTTAGATGCTGTGATTTTGTGGATTCTTCAGGTTGACATGGATTTTGCGAACTAGCACTTGGATATTCCTATGGAGTTTGAGCCCTTGGGATCTGTCCACCTTCCGAAGCTCGAAAGCCTGTGTTTGACAATGCAATGTGGGACGCATACTGCTATAGACGAGTCGCGTGCCCGATTCATCGAGAAGCACCCGACGATCCACAAGCTCTACTGGACACCGATTTTGGATATACCTATTCAACCTGATTGCCTTCCTAACCTTCGACTCCTACGCTCGTCCAACAATGTGATTAAGGCTCTCAATAAAGGGTCGTGTGTGCGCAAAGTTGAGAGTTTGGAGATTATATCGTTGACGAAGAATTTGGTGGAGAGTATGAAGTGGATCGATAAGGGGAGTTTGAGCAAGGTTAGGATATTGGGGTATGATGAGTTTGAGACGTTGAGGGTGTTGGCTGTGAGGTTTCCTGGTATTACGCACGTTTCTTTGCCTCCGTTTGATCCGCATGATATGCGTAGACCTATTGCATTGGTAGGTTGTTCATTCTCCATGCTTATGGACATGAATAATGGTTTATCTATATTTCAAGGAATATTGGCTGGAGCTCCTGCCTCTATTTACAAATCTTGAGGTCTTCCATTCACAAGGCCTTTGGCAAGCAGTCGAAATGGATAAGAATCGGATGCACCAAGCGATTTGTGAGCTTGCTGCGCTCTGTCCGAATCTACGAGAACTGGATCACTACAAGTATTATTCCAAGCGGTATAACTATAATCGGGTTGTCATAACGAGGAATGTGGATGAAGAAGGGGTGGAACATGTAGGCTATGAGATTAGGAAGCCTAAATGTCTGTGAGTGAATTTGTGTTTTTAGTTATCGTTTTGTTTTCGTATGTCCTGACTATGTTATGAATTGTGGATAATTAGGCGACCGTTTGAAGGTGTTATTGAGCGCGATTTCGATATGTAGAAGGAAGACGCGCTGGATGCCTCTGTATTATCCTTAGGAGTGGTGTATGATGGATCATTCGACGATCTACTTTGTCAATGGTGAATTTGACTCGCGGATACTGACACTAAACAAATGTAACATGTAACATGTATATTATCCGCCTGCTATCGGCCATTTGTTCGCTATTGTGCCGGCGTACTTTACTATATAGTAATTTGCAGAGAAATTCTGCGTCTGGAAGTAAAGCTAGAAATACATAGACTGTCACGTTCCCACGTATACTAATACTTCAAACTGACGGCGTTGCGCGCCCACTGTATTCCGCTGAAACCAAGGTGTTGGTCGCCATCATCAGCAACACAGCAAGTGGGCTGCAGCTGCGTTGGTGCATTCACTTCCGCACTGGGTGTCGGAATTGTACCCCCAAAACCACCTACAACCGTTCATACTAGGTTATAAGCTTCCAGTTCTGTCAATATGTCGACAATTTCGACAGCGTTGCGTAACTTCAAGGAGCCTTCAAAGGAGCAATTAACGCAGTATTTCTTCTCTCTTTCGGGATCTGCGTTCATACATGACTCCGAGAAGTCACAAGAAGCTGAGAAGATGGATATCAACGCTGTCTTGAGTTTGGGAGTTGAAGGCGTTGAGGATTCATATGTAAGTTCGTATATAATGTAGGTTTCGGTATCATTCAATGACATCCACGCGTATTAGGCCGGCAAGCTTCACTTGATGCCACCCTACCTTGCTTTCACGTCCCTCGACCGTAAATCGGTTAGATTCACCTTGCCACTATGCACCATTCGCCGAGTCGAGCGCCTTAACGCACGAGCGGGAATATATGCCCTCAGCCTATCTACGTGGCACGGAATGAAGATAGTTAGTATTCAGTCCGCATTTGAATATACATGCTAACTTCTTGGAGTAGATAGTGCAGCTAACCTCACTCCGCCCGACGGCGGACCTATTCTGTTCACTTCTTCGCGACGCGCTGAAGGTTGAGCTCCAACGTGGTCAGATGAAAGCCGTAAAGGGGTTCATCAAGACGTGCTACTCCGAAGTTCTGATATCAACCTCAGCGCCGGAAAACGAACGGGAGGATGGGAGCCTGGTGACGGATGAAAAGGATGGCGCGTCACCACCCGAGTCCGCATATCATGGTGGTCTCGGCCTTAGATTCAAGTTTCCTGGCGATCCGAAGAAGTAAGTTTTACACTCGTCCGATCTGAGAGGGTGCAGATTTATGGCACCTAGGTTGCGAGAAGCGTCCAAGGTCAAACTATGGACTACATATCTCAAGGGTAGGAATGGATTATTCTGCTTCGTTATGTTCCTCATCTCCATGACATAGCTCACGGTCGCAATCTTACTCTCCTACGCTATCCTCAATGTACACGTCTCGTACAGGTCGGGTTGCCAAACCGCCTGCGGGGTGAGATGTGGGAAGTCCTATCTGGTTCAATATACCTCCGATTCGCACATCCTGGGTACTATGTTCGGTTATTAGAGGAGAATAAAGGAAGGTCATCGACAAGCACAGAAGACATTGAGAAGGATCTACATCGGAGTCTTCCCGAGTACGCAGGATACCAGTCTGACGAAGGCATTTCTGCATTACGAAGAGTTCTTCAGGCGTATTCATTCAAAAACCCCGAGCTTGGTTATTGTCAAGTACGTTCGTCGGACGTAACAATGTTAATGCTTAACTGCTTAATGTGTCTCCTCAGGCAATGAATATCCTAGCAGCTGCTATTCTCATGTATGTACAAGTCCGCCATGCTTGTTTCTGTGCTTAAGCTGCCGAAAGCTACATGTCCGAAGAGCAAACATTCTGGCTGCTGGAGGTACTGTGCGATCGACTACTTCCAGGATATTATGCGTGCGTGAATATGTCCGCAGAATCCTTCGGGCTGCAAACTGATAATGCTGCCAGTCCGTCTATGCATGGTACACTGCTTGATCAACGAGTCTTTGAATCGCTCGTCCAGCGATGTTTGCCTATCATCCACGATCACTTTCAAGCCGTCGACGTACAACTTTCGGTTGCTTCTCTGCCATGGTTCTTGAGTCTGTGAGAATCGCGATTCGTCGCTTCAGGCCACTGCTGATTGTGTCCCTACAGATTCATCAATAGTATGCCCATGATCTTTGCTTTTCGAATAGTCGACTGCTTCTTCTGCATGGGTCCGAAAGTTCTATTTCAAGTCGGGTAGGTCCTACTTCATCTTCAGCCTGAACCTCTGCTGATCATGAGTAGATTAGGTACTTTTGTGGTCTCCTCTGAGCGCACTAGATCTAATCTCCCGCCTGCCAGCCATCTTGAAGATTAATGGCGAGAAGCTACTGCAGATACAGGATGACGGAGGCTTCCTCAAGTGCGTCCCCATGCATATCTGGTCTTTCGCCCATTGAAACCTCCATTTAGCCATATGCGGGAGTATTTCGCTTCTCTAGGGGACTCAGCTCACCCGAATTCATCTGATCCACGAGCGAGGGCTATCACCAATTTTCAAGAACTCTTGCTCGTATCCTTCCGCGAATTCTCAGTGATCACTGATGAAATGATACAATCCGAGCGGAAACGATTCCGTAGTGAGATTATCCACAGCATCGAATCGTTCTCGAAACGCTCTGCGATTCGCAACCTAAGGACGCTTGGTAGATTTAATAAAGAACAAGCCGGGCTAATATACGACGCACTGTATAAAGCAATGTGCATCGTACCTCCCCCACCAATAGTAGCTCCTCCACCGTCGCTCCTGAATACGAACGATGGGAATGAAGAGAAACCGGAGACTCGCATAGGTCTGCGAACGTTCCAACATTTCCTAAGCGAAGTAGCAACGTGGGCACGAGATGAGAAGATCGTGATGAACGGCTTCCAGGTATGCCTAGCTATTTCTAGAGACGTTTCGACTATGCCCTATGTACTAACCGCTAACGTATTCAGCAACGGATAGATAGGGAAGTTGCTGAACACGAGTTTATTGATCGACTATTCTTCTTTTGGGATGTATCGTGTCGCGGGGCTTTATCATTCCAGGTAATATTATGATCAATATTTCCGTTGCGGTGACAAGGTGTTCTGATGTCGGTGGATGTAGGATCTCGTTTCGGGTCTAGATGGCGTGATGTTCAATGACCTGATGGAAAATATCGAATGGTTCTTCAACCTACATGACAAGAATAAAGATGGTTATCTCACAAAGGATGAAGTCCTGACATTGTCTGAATCATTCCTGGTACGGACGAGCGTTGCTCTCTTCTTAGTGGCATTCCCTCACGTATTGCAATAGTTCATCTTCCGTTATGAAGTTGGAGATGCCTACCTTGGTGCCGTCAGCCGCTTTATGACGAACGCATTTGAATATGGCGATGCCCTCCTGCCTCGTGAAGAGGGAAAGGAGGGCGAGCCAGCTCCATCGCCCACCATTGCATCAAATCAACCGTATCTGAACCTTGCCACGTGCGTAGAGGTTCCTACTAATGGTAGTGGTGAGCTAACATGAACCTTAGATTCCGAATGGTTGTTCTAGCAGACGAGATCCTTGAATCTTTCTTCGAAACGGATTTGTCTGCTTCCTTCCGTCTTGAGCCTTTGCCCGAGATGGAGCTACCCGTCTCTAGCAGTGGTCTTTTGGGTGATCTCTGGTCCTCAATCGCCACAGACAGTAACAAGAAGATGTTCAACATGTTCACTGATGAAATTGGCAAGGCCGTTGGGAAGCATCAGGTTTGTCAGACCTACCAAATACCATATTTGCGGCGTATTCATCCTCATCCTCCTGTCTAGGTTATCCACAGACCATCAATTGGCAGATATACCAAGCTGGAAGAACCCAAGGCTCGAGAATCACTTCTTACGCCTGCTATGCGTCGTTCTATTTCGCAGGGCAACCTCTCTGCTAAGGCCAAGGAAGATGAAACTAAAACTACACCATCGTCGGGCTCGCTCACCGTTGACGCTACATCGCAACCTACTAACGATTCAGCGCCACCTCCGCCGAGCAGCACTATCTATTCTCCGATTCCTAAACCCATTATCCAAGCTTCAACACTGGCGTTCATGGAACGGACGCCCTTTGCTATCGATGATGCTAAGGATGAAGAAGACGAAAGTGAAGACGAGTTGGATGACGTGGACAATGTTGATCAAGTACTTGACGAGGTTTGTGAATCTCTCTCATGGTTGGCTTTCCGTAATTGATTATTTTCAGGTGGACGCCTTCCTTGAGGCCCATGATTCGGGCCTTACCGATGCCGACAAGGAAGTTGCCAAAGGTTAGTCGATTTGATGGGCGATACAGCTCCGCTAATGACCTTTCTTCAGACTTGCGGAGTGCTGAACCAGTCAAGTAATTGCAATGCCCAGTTTCAAGTTTATCTTCAGTATATTGCTATCGACTACCAAGCCGAGTTTTAACAGACCACCCTTTCACTACTTCTTCATTTGTAAAATAGACAAACTTTGGGGATACAGTTTACAGATTTGAGGATGTTGCAGTGAGTTGGTGTGCCGGGTATAGGGCAGTATGTGATACACGGAAAGTATCTGAATATCGAAATTATATCATGGATGACTTCCACGGTCCTCCCATATTCGAATGGTGCAGTCAGACTCGATTGCGCCTGTTGCTATCATATTCTGGGAAGGATGCGTCTATAGCTGATGCTGAGCGGTGCTAGTAAATAAATAGACGATACACTTACTGCAACGGCAACCACCGTATCTTCGATGCGTGTCAGCCGTCTAAAATTGACCAACCAGTCGATTCTCTCACCTGTGTGTCCTTCTAAGATCTGCACAATCTCCCTGGTCTGGAGGTCCCATATATACGCCTTTTTGTCCTCACTGCCTGCCACTATCCATTTGCCTCCGGTAACACTGAAGCATGCCGAGATACAATACAGATGATTGACATGTCCTGTATATGTCTTAAGACAACGAGCCGTTTGGTAGTCCCAGAGACGTATCGCATTATCGTGCGCTGTCGACAAGATATATTTAGAGTTAGGAGAAAACTGGACGTGCTGGCTAAAGACGGGATCAGATAGTCTGGGTTACTCAAAGGGATTGCCACTTACCATATGGCATTGTGACCTTCAGCCAATGTCTTTAGACACTGGCCGTCGCTTGCATTCCAAATTCGACTAGCAGAGTTCAGAAGGATATACACAACTTGAGGGACCGGGTTTCACGTACATGAGCCCATCGCAGGAGCAAGAGACAATCAACGAGGAATCTCTATTGAAATGCACCGCTGTCACTATGTCGACGTGTGCTTCTAACCTCTTTTCACATTTCCCTTCACAATGCGATTACTTCAGGATACCGGAAACAGTTAGAACAAGATATTCTAAGTACCTTTGGATGTATTCCATATACGGATATCAGCATCGCATCCCCCAGAAACGAGTAATGTCGAGGTACTGTTGTAATTGACGCAAAAGACTTCTTTCGTATGCCCGCGCAGCGTTTTATGCACAAGACCCTAATGTCTACATTAATAGTTCGCCCCGCTTTTAGCTCAGGATGGAAGGGAGCCAAGACACACTGAATCAACATCCCAGATTCGGATGGTAGTATCGTCAGATGCAGATGCGAGGTAGACACTATCAGTGGACCACGCCACGTCCGAGAGACCTTTGGTGTGCCCTTTGAGATCCCTGACGAGTTCGCCAGTGAACGGTGACCATATTTTCACGACCTTGTCAGCAGCTTTCAACGTACGATCGGGATGAGCTGCAAGTACGAAATGCGATGAGACCAAATACTGACAGGAGGATGCTAAAAGAGTCCCATCCGGACTAAATTTTACAGACGATAGGCTCTTATTATGTCCACGAATGATATGTCGAAGCTGATAGTGCGGTCGTTGTCGAGCTGGACCACCATTTTGACCAGGAGTCGGAGCAGGAGCTGGTGCAGGTGGTGGTACTGGGGGCTGATTATCAGGAACTTGGGGGTCATCTTCGGTAGTCTGGGATGCGGCATCGTCGTCGGTCGAACTATCATCAAGACCAGCCAAAGGATCCATTTTTCAACAACCTAAATGTTCAGCACTGATATCTGCTTGAATTGAAGCTCTAAGTAATTTGACTCAATGCATGTTTGCCATGAACCCTAGCCGCTAACAAAAGGCTTACTGGCGCTTAGTATGTACCGTCAAAACCAACAGCTGTAAGTCGGTGACATATAGTCCTTGTGCTGATATAGGCTGATATCCAGGATAAATCTTGTTGATTTTCGCGAGGGACGTAATAAATCGTGCCGCGCGTAGTTGGACGTTTGGATTGATGATACCATATCGGTACTGGTTGGTCATTAATCATTATGCATTATATGCCAAGGGCTGGGAGATTTCCAGTCATTTCCTCTGTTCAGGGAAGCAATCTGTGTACATATGCGGCACAAGCGTGTCGGGAACACATACGCGTTCTCGAATCAATCCAAATCGCTGTTTACTGTGCCCATGAAGCTCCAGGGATTTATCTCCCTCCTCCAGGCCTCCAGGCCTCACGTCTGACCAGGCACACGCGGAAGCAAATTGCCTTGCCCATATTCAGGTAAATGCCAGCATACACTTGCCACTGATTGAACCTACATACACGACCCTGATGCCTCTCAAACAGTTGGACACCCGCCCTTGTTCCAAAGAGGGGTCCGTACAAGATCTCAGATTTTTACGAGCATGTAGGGAGTGTGCGGGAACGTACGAGGCCACATCAGGACCTCACTTGAACATATTTTTGCAACACCAGGGGCGTATCTAAGAACATTCACAAGAGCAAGCCAGTGACAAGCTTCTGAAGATCAGCTCCGTAACTCATTAGGTCATGGTCTAATCGACGATCTCACTGATCTAATTCAGCCACTTGATACTAGTATCTTTACAATATATATGATCGAGACCAGATCGCCGCGAAATACTTTCACGAATGAGGGGCCTTCTCTTCACATATTAAATTGAATAAAAATATAGCTTTTCTTCGCTCGACAGGTGCCAATGTCTTCTGCCAGCATACCCGCCTCCTACCCACAAGAATATGTGCTTAAAGGATCACTGGATGACCTCTGCCACGATCCAGGTGGAAAGGGAATGAACGACTCCGTACCAATGGTTGTAACAGGGCGCAAGACTTGGAAAGCCCTCAAGGGCAGGAGTGAGGCTGTCTGGCCTTCCTTCCTGGAAGCCGCTCTAATCGAAGGTGCGTGGCTATGTCAGGAAAGACGGTTCGGACTATCTAAGACTCCGCTCCGTCGCAGCGTTAGAACGGTACAGACCTCATGCACTAGCGGGCACGAAGCTGGTTGGGCGGTTCCCGCGTCGTAACCGTTTCATATCAAATTACATTTTCAGCACAACTGGAAAACGTCGGACGCCAAAGCAAGTAGGTAGCCGTCTACAGCAGATCAAGGAAACCTGCAGCGAGCCATACAGTAGGTGTTTACTCCCTCTCGAAATTACGCACTCGACTTATTTCATCCTTGATGCTAGTCTTGGACCTAGTGCTAAAGCGAGAGTTTCCCGTCGAGGCCGAGGACATACATGAGCTCTCGGTGCCAAGCCCCTGTGAATCAACGCCATCTCCTTTGCTTGCGAGCGATCATACACACGAGCTATCAATGCCAAGTCCCCGACAACCAGTTCCATTCCTTTCATCCGCCAGCGATGTCGATGAATTCGTGATCTCTGCCAGCCCTACTGACCACGATAGCGACTGGGAGTTTCCCAACCTCACTTTTTCCGCACCTCAAGTGCGCGTGTGCTTACGGTTCATACCAGACAGCCCTTGGATGTTACTTGAGTCGACTCCTGACCTACCCTCCGATATATTGTCCGGCGCTTCATCCAGATCCCCGCTTTCGGTCGCTTCATCGAAGCTAGTAACTAAGGTAGACCCCCAAGTTACCTTCGCCTCGTCCCTCCACGTCAACCCCAGCGATCATTACTGTACATTCCGCGTTTTCAGCGGCGAAACTACTATACACACAGAGACAACGTCTCTCGTTGCAATCCCAGATCGAACGGCTCACGGAGAGCAACTCTACTCTACCCAGCTCCTGCCCAAATACTGGAGCAAGATATGTAATGACCGTGGTAAGTGACCTAGCTTTTTGAACTGCCGTGTCACCATCAATTGCCGTTCAGATGCTTCCGGGTACACCGTAATGCAGGATGTGAAGAAGATCGCAACCCAGTCTGGTTCATCTGACCGGACCTTGCTCTCTATTCACTACTTCTTCGACTCCCTCCAAACTCCAATCACCACCTCTCAGCCCACCTCTCAGCCTGTCTCCCAACCTCCATATTCATCTACAATCCCTAGCGATTCTGGCTTCTCTCAGCATGGCAAGTACTCCTGGCCCAGAGATGTCGGCCGTAGTTCGAGTAGCCAGATGCAGCACATTTTCGATCCTGGACTAGGAGAAAACCAGCCATCGAATGGCCACCCGTATCAGTCGATCTACTGCGATCTTCCACCCGTTATTGCGTCTAAAACAGAGTATGATTATGTCCAAGACGTATGGCTATTCGACGGTCGACATACGCAGATGAGCGTACCGTACGATAGGGCTTGCAGTGCAACTATATGGCTGAATCACTCCTACCCTCTCTGAGCGTTCCTGCTTCCTCCTTACGTTGCCTTTGTATATATGTGCTATCATTTAATCCTCCGCTCTGTGGAGGTCTAATACATATCGAATCTCGTATATAATATTTGTAGCCATATTTCGATGTACAATGTTTAGCCATTGCGTATTCACATTTCTCCCAATATAATGTAATTCCTATGGACAGTATTGACTATTCCTCGATGTTACAGTGAATCCCTCCAAAATGCCAGTAACTGCGTGCATGACTGTCGGGTTGATTAGTGCAGGCGTGAATGCATCAGATTCAGTGAAGACTATCATTGGCGACTATGTCTTTTCACCTTTCACGACATGGAGTTTACGTTTCGCTGGCTCCTGGGGCAATAAGGAACAAATCCTCGCGTGTTTCTCCCTTCGCCAGTCCCGAAACCACAGCTTTCGTAGCATCTGCTACTTCGGTTGACCAACTGCCCAAATTGAATGGCCTTCCTGAGGTCCGTCATATCCGTTTTTACCACCTAGCTCTACATTTGTAGCTAAACTGGCGGTTTGGTAGGTCGTCGTGACGGGCCGAGCAAACGTTGGCAAATCAACTTTTCTGAATGCCATTTTCGGGCGGAGAGAGCTTGCGCATACAAGCAAGAAAGCAGTACGATAAATCTCAGTTTCACCCTTCCTTGCCGTCGAAAAAGGCTGACATCGGGGACAGGGTCATACTCGTGCTCTCAATTTCTATCGCGTAGGGGCCGAACCAGGGAAACTCGTAGTGGTCGACGCGCCAGGCTATGGTGCAAGAGGCAGACCAGAGTGGGGGGACTTATTTTCCTCGTATGTGGATTCACGCGTCGAGTACGTGTATATACGCGTATTTTCCTTATTATGGTCGAAGACTCATTGCTCCCCAACAGGCTTCGCCGAATATACATGCTCTTTAACGCCAAGCATGGCCTAAAGGACACCGATCTTGCCATGCTGACTGATTTGAATGAGAAGTGTCTAACATCGCACGGAACCCGCTTTACATTACAGTCTATTATCACTAAAGCAGATACACTCGCCGACGATGAGATAGAATACGTGATAAGCAAGATGCGAAAAAGAATCTTCCATGCTGCCCCGACGTGCCTCCCTCCCATAATTACGTCGTGTGCTATGAAACCAATGTTTGGAATCGAGGAGGCGAGGACGAACATGGCGGAAGCGTGCGGAGTGAAGAAGCACAGTTGACACCCAATATTCCAGGATACCAAGGCATATGAAGTCATGTTCTTGCCGCAATTCTATGTCTCGCTTATAACCCAATCAGCCCCGTTTACAATCTGTATCAGAGGGGGTTTATCCACTGGTGTGGACACAGGCGGCTAGCCTAGTGTCACCGCCGAAAAGTGGATAGGTTATGGGTCGAGTGTGCATGTATTCGTATAGCACACATCAAATAATGTCGATGATGGAGGATTGGACACTATCACAGCGATAAACTTGAGCTATGTTGAGGCGAAAGAGAGAAGGCAGTCTACCTGAGCAGTCCAACGAGAATCTGTATCACGACCCAGAGGAAAGGAATCCACCTATAAGTAACGATGAGTATTGACTGTGTAGAGGAGGATATTGTTGACTGACGTAGACATATTGAACTTCGCTGCCTTGAACAATCCTGCCAGCACATATCCAAGTACAGCAGAGCCGATTACTGCGCCAGCAACACTCAAAGCAAGAAACGCTAGCAGCACAAGCAGCGCAAACGTCAACCTTGACCGGCGTTCATTTGGCTTGGACGGCTTCAAAGATTGCGGTGGTTTTAGGAGTGTGGTCCTATACGTCGGCGAAAGAGGAGAAAGGGGATACGACGATGAAGGGGCTACATCATCCTCGAGCCCAGTGTTTCCACGTGAGGGAGGAAATGAGAGATTGAGAAAGGCATAAACACCACAGAAAACGAAGATAGGTGTGTAAAGGACTAGGTTCCAGATTAACGTAAATCTGAAGACATCTGTGAATGGGAAGCTGTAATTGTGTGTACTATTACTTGAGATAACCGTTACTCACCATGAGCATCGTATAGATAGATACTGCCTGGCTGTACGGCGTTTCGGTGGGGGATATGGAGTATCTCGCGACCGGGATTGTAGAGCGATGGCCAGGGTGGCGATTTGGAGGTCATAGCTTTGCAATAATAACGAGATATGCTGTTGTCATCGAAATACAGCCTTGCTTTACCACGGAACCAGCAAGCTATTCAAAGCTTTACTAACAGGATGGCATCAGGCTGCAGCGCGGTGAAAGTTGGAGTTTATCTACATTGCACCGCCACTGGCGATATCACGCTGATCAAATGTAACATTTCATTCATAATTGGTTTACGAGTCGCTAAGTACCTGAGTTGTATCAGTTTTGTATACAGTAGTCCACGAAGAGTCCATCACCACCAGTCCTCCAGGGAATGCCGTATAGAAGGTCATTAGGTATGTAGCAATCAGTCGAGCATAGTCCATATAATGCTGAAGTTCATAAGCCGAAATTGTGGGGTACGAGTACGAAGTGAATGGATACGAGGTGCGGAAAGTGGAAATAGATATACTGAGAACCGTATGGAACGAATACGATGTTATTTGGTGGCAATAGATGATATGCTACTGATGCAAAAAAGAAGATCGTTTCAATGCCGAAAACCTGGAATTAAGACAGACAACGTGAAAACGTGAAAATAGAGATGGGGAGCAAGCATCTATAAACGAGATCAAAAGGGGGCAGGAATACAAGCCAGGGACGGATATGAGGGGATTAACAAAGTGTCTTGTAGAGTGATACTTAGGGTATTCAAGAAGGCCCGAGGTGCGGGAAACATCACCTGTCCTCAACCTTATTTCCGGTGCTGCTGTTGCCAGACAGCCAAGGGCAGGTCTTCTTCTTCCCCCGTACCATTCACATCGTTTGGTCGCTGCCTCCACTGCTGGCTAGCTTGATGCACAGGAACAGCGTGCGCACTCGTACCCTTGCGCGGTTTGCCATTTGCTAATGGTAAGGAAGGCGATGGGACGGCGGTCGCAGAGAGGGAACGACCAGGAAGCTTGGCACCGGCAAGGTTCGGACTATCACCACCCGAGTGCATTCCCGACACCAACGACGGTTGACTGTGATTATGGGGAGGAGGCGGAGAGCGAGACCGGCGCTGGGGATTGCCAGCACTACTCGATGTTGAACTCGTCATTGGCGGCGGAGAAGGAGAGGAGTGCTTTCGAGTATGCGGGCTAGGCTGCGAAGTATTGGATTGTCCCCAAGGAGACTGTTCAGTCACTGCTATAGGAGGCATTGCACCAGGCGGTAATCGCTGTTGTTGCTGATGCTGATTTTGCCGTACATCATCTACATTATAGTAGAATTCAGATATTGGTTGTGGCTGAGGCTGCACCAGTTTCGGAGGGGCCTGATGAGGTTGTCGATGAGACTGGCCACCTGCAGAGCCTGGACGACCTTTGACCATGCTTGCTCCGCCATTATTATAACTCCCCCACTCCTGTTCCATCACTCGATGTTGCATCTCATATTGTGGCCCCTTGACAGGCATTTCTGCGGCGCGACGACCGCCATTAGTAGCGGCGGGAGGTTTAGTTAGAGGTCCTCGTCTTGGTTGTTCCCTCCTTTTCATTTCCATCTCCCGTTCCCGTTCTTCCCGTTCTCTCTGTTCCCTCTCCATTCGTTCCCTCTCAGCATTCTCTCTCTCCATTCTCTCCCGCTCCCTCTGCTCCCTTTCAAGTCTTTCCTTCTCCGCTTGATCTCCTCCCACAGGCGCACTGTTACCATTAGCTGGCTGAGGTGAATTAGATGCTTGTGGCCCCGTCGGCCCAGCTTGCGCCTTATTGATGACGCCAAGGTACCAGAACATCAGATTGCTAATCAGCACCTGTTCATAAAGAGGTCGTCTTGGATTAGCCAGCTTGATATGACTTAGCCTATATATTGCCCGCTCAACATGGATAGGGTAGCGCGCATATATGTTGCCGCCAGGAACAGTTGGGATAAGAACTGGCGATGGTGATGTTGGTGCGCGTTTCGATTGACCGAGTAGACGTTCAGCGGTTTCGCGGCCAGAGGCACTGGCAGTATGCGGCTGCGAATCCTCTTGCTTTTTCTTCGAACTGAAGAGGTTGCCAAAGAAGCCGCCGTCTTTCTCCTTCTCGGGCTTCTCCCTATCCCTGTCCTTATCCTTATTCTTCTTGCTACTCTTATCGCTGCTCCCCCATTTACCGAACAGACCGCTCTTCTTATCCTTCTCTTTTCGCTTATCCGGGCTTGGAGACAAAGACATGAACGAGGAAGCAGGGGGCGGAGACGTTTGAATAGGATAGTTTTCAGTGGATGGAGGTGGTGATGTTTCGGGTGGTGACGGAGATGGAGGGGAAGGTGTGCGAGAGGGTTGTTGGTACGATGACTCTGGTGAAGTTTGAGGAGAGAGCAGCCGCTGTGGTTGTGGGTGATGGAGGGCTGGCTCGAGCGCTTCAATTAGTGATGGAGACGCTTCTGCTTCAGGAAGTTCCAAGGATGTAGGTGTAGGTGGAGATGTTACTACGACGGGAGCATTGCTAGGTGGATGTTCTTCATCATCACGAACATAGGCCTCGTATATCATGGCTTCTTCACTGAACGAGTCTGGTCGTGTGCTACGTGCACTGGCAGTGGTTTCGTTAGAATAACTTCTTGACCTAGATGGTGCACCCTCCATCAAAGTTGTCGATTCGTTAGAGTAACTTCTAGATCGCGAAGATACACCCTCGACTAGCGTCACTTCGGTATGGTCGCCGTGATCGCTGCTCGACACATCGTCAGAAGTCCGGCTTTCCTTCGGTATAGCAGCAGAGGCGCTTTGCGATCGGGTCGGCACTCCCCTCCGAGATGAACCAAAGCGGTGTCCGCCACCGTCACCGGGTAGCCCAGGCTTACGTATCTTAGTGCGCGCTGCTCGACGAACAATTAGCCCAGGCGGAGGCACGATGATTGGAGCGTCGGCATCGTCTGGCATCTCTGGAATATTATCCATTTTATCCATAGCTATATTCCATGCAAAGTGTAGGATGTGATGTAAGAATAAGTTATCCACAGGATGGATATACGTACCCGATGGTGATATATTGAGACTGAGACTCCGCCTAAGGATA
The DNA here is from genome assembly GCA_014058305.1 of Pleurotus tuber-regium. Classification (NCBI taxonomy): domain Eukaryota; kingdom Fungi; phylum Basidiomycota; class Agaricomycetes; order Agaricales; family Pleurotaceae; genus Pleurotus; species Pleurotus tuber-regium. The sequence goes on along the minus strand of JACFYU010000012.1, from coordinate 1,169,548 downwards.
TTCCTTAGTTTCGACGGGTCATCGCTCGTCGTAGCCTCCTCGGCCAATTCTTCCAGCTTTTGAAGGTCTTTGATAGTGAGTTGTGGGCCTCGATTGCCGAAAGCAGTTGACCGATTCCGTCTGAGCGGGAGAATCTCCTCTTCTTCCTCAAGCCCATCGTTCTCTGAAGGCTTATACTGTCTACTGAGCATGGATTTCTTGCGTGCCAGACCCGATGAACCACTCGCTACCGACAAGGATCTCTCCAGTGAACCATCCGACCCATCTGCAGGAGGTACAGCTCTTGCATGCTCCTTCAAAAATGCGCGAAATTGATCAGGTGCGATTTCAGGATGCACACTTGCCGGCACCCAGAAGAGATGAAATGGGTCATCAGCGAGATGAGATTGTGCTGCGCCATGACCATCCCCCGCAGATCCCGCAGTTTCTGAGCTGGAGGTATGTGAAGAACTGGAAGAGTCGTCATGGATGAGGGAGGGACTACTGCTCGTCGTCACTGAGCCTGACCAGTAAGTATTGGTTGGGGAACTCGGCGGTGATTGATTGGGAAGGTCTGGGTCTATTGTCAATGCGCCCGGTGTTGTTGAGCGCCGCCTGATGTCGCGTAGAGCTTCTACCTCGCGTTGGATGTCATAGGATGAGGGCTGCATTTGAGCAGGTATTAGCCAGCAAACGAAGTAGTCAATTCGCTGCTAAAGGAGCTGCCAGAAGTGTTGTGCCTGAACTGGAGTGACCCAAAAGCGACCTGTGAAAACCCGGACCGTTATGGCGTAGTTACTGGTTCGAAACGACGTGCCACGCAGAAGATAAATATGCTACACGAGACGTTGATGAGCTGCCACAAGAGCAGAATGAGGCGTTATGAGGATGAGGGATTCTTTGGCCGGAGGACCGCTTGTACTTGCTGCTTTCAGTTACAAATCCCCAATATGGGCATAGATGTGTTTGGGCGCAAATACGGCCTAACTAATACAGCCTATATCTATGCTACAGAATACCATCTGGTGGCTTGTATTTATGTGGAATAATACATGGCAGCCAATGCGTTGATTGTGACCACCCACCATCGGTGGCTACCAGGAGTCAGACTCAGAGGGTGGTTGGGGCGTTAGTCATGCTTGTTGACAGTTTTCAATGCGATCCTTTCATGGCGACTGCATAGTTTGACGAGGCTGGCGCGACAGCGAGTGGTGCTTTGAACGGTCCTCATCGTGAACCAGCCTGTTTATTGACGGGAGACGTCTGATTCAATGAACTGCTCTCCCGCCGCAGCTCTTGAATAACAGCCTGATTAAAACATTGGTCAACACCACGGCTTGCCAATGCAACACATAAAAAGAAAACATGTGTTGCTTACTGCCAAGGCCTCCGGATTGACGCCACTCTCAATCATGCCAATACATGTTGCAAGTGTATCTTTGTCAAGTTGAGTGTTCAACAGCTGCGAAATATCGTAGAGAACTATGAAAAATAAGCCGAATTTCCAGTCAATTGAAGAGGATAACTTACTGTCGAGTGTTTGTTGAGCCGAGTCCAGGCGGCGAGCTTCTTTCGACGACATCTACTTACGAGCGTCGAGAGCTAAGTTGTGGTTATGTGACAAAGATCGAGCGCCAAAAACTACTAGTAGCCATATTGACGCCTTTGAAGCTTGACTTTTTGCATTTACGACACAAAATGGCACCTGCGAAGACTGGTAAAACTACCACTGCCTCAAAATCAAAGAAAGAAAAAGTATGCCACCCAGCATCTAGAAAAGCTGGGCAGATGGCCAGAGTTGCCTTACGCAAAAGTAAAATGGGTGATTTGGCTTCAAAACGAGTTAAGAGGGAATATTCCCAATGCAAGTGCACCTATATATTCTTGAATCGCTTAGGTTGACTAATGAACATTTCGATTACAGTGGATGTATATAATTTCTTCTACCATGCAATGCCAGAGACTGGTGTCTTGACACTCGAGGATCTGCATACGATTATCCGAGACGTTTGGTTAACGAGGCACGATGAAGAGTTGAAGGAAGAGAGAGTTGCAAGACGGAAGGGGAGGCCGAAGAGCATGAGGGAAATGAAGCTGGAAGAGCAGAAATTACGAGAAGAGGAGCAGTATCGGACTGGCATAGGTATATTATCCACCGCCTCCGTTTTCATTTTGTTGGCTCACGCTCCTATTCTTCTCTTTGTTTTACTGCAGAGGTACCGGATCTTACACACATACCAACAGTTGAACTATTTCGACGATGGGACCAAAAAGAAATAGCTTTCATCCAACTCTTACGATTCATCCGGATATCAAGTACAAACCCAACGATGGCCGTGGTCTCTCGACCCGGTAAACACGTATCTATAGCTTCGTCCAAGCAGGATGACGCACAAGAAATGGAGGTGGAGCTACAACCTCAACCTCAAACCCAAACTCAGATATTGAAGGGGTTCCTTCCGTTTGACGAACCACCACAGCGATTCGCAAGTACAATTATGGCAATGGACGGACTCGATTGATTTTATTATGATGTTGTACGGATCGAGTGCGTGGTTGCGATGTACTTCTGATCATCCATTTGTAGTCCAATACAATATAAGTACTTAATCGCCTATTTTATACACGAGGCCCATTGAATTGACAGCATGATAATCAGTACCAGCTCAGAGAGGCTCAGAGCTCAAAGCAGCTGCATAATAACTGTTGTTGAGACACGTGACACTCATTATCAGCGATCGTGATCGTGTCGCGCTTGTATCTAGTTCTGCTTCTGCCAGTGTAGTAAGTGGCTGAATGGTGGTTTAGATCTGTGGGCTCATCCGAGCACAGATAAGTCTAGCGATGCAACCCGATTTTCACTCCAACCCTCCACCCAGTATCCGCTCAAAGCTTCTCTTGGATTTACTGCAGAAATGCTTCTCAGATGATCCCGTTTGTACTATTGTGTGGATGTTCTCATGAACAATGCCTATACTAATTTCCCTGTACTTGAATAGGACATTCGACATTTATTGACCTTGGGGGCCACACTGAATTCTTGGCCAAGCACCGAACAACGCAATTTGGGTGAGGCGTCTGAACCTCGGTCGAGCAGACGTGCACGTTCCGACGGAGACCACGAAGTCGCGCAAAATGACGATGTTTGTCTTCCTGGTGGCCTCTCAGTGACCGATATCAGGCGTTTCAGTCGCTCTCCAGTCGATAAGGTAAATTGATTTCGTCCACCATTATTCCCGTTTACTCACGCTGGTGGAATGTGTATGTAGCTGCAACCAGAGCAAGAGAGACAGTTAACCGAAGAAATCGACAAAATCACGTTAAGCATGTCGGAATTCCTACATGCCGGAAGTGGTGAGTCTACAAATTGACTGACATTGATCGACATTGACTTTTCTCCAAGAGATGACAAAGGACGAATATAAGGAAGAAGCGATGAACCTTTCTGAAGGCATCAAATCTTTGCGCGACGAAATATATAGTAGCACAAAAGAGGTGGAAACCAGCCGGCGAGAAATCGAAGCCCTCGTCAAAGCAATCAATGAGGTAAACACACATTAACTATTCAGGTGCCCATTTACTCACTAATGTAGATCCATCCCAGGCTCGAAAATCACTTCATAAAGGCATTGACCACTTTGCCGCCAATACTCAATAAGCGACGGACGGCAGATGCGGATCTACAAGCAGCCGCTATCGAGCTCGCTTTGATGAAGCTAGCGCATCTGCGCGCACGGGCTTCCCAAGCGGTATATGGTGTAACATCAGATTTATCGCGCATCAAGCCAACCGCTCAGGGAAGAACTATGACAGAAGCGCTTGAAACGGCATACGACAAATTAAAAAGGGAGGAAAAGCGGATGGAAGACGAGGAGACGGCGCTAGATAGGCAGCTAGCTGAATACGAGCAAACTCTTGCTTTGGTCGATGGGTCTGGCGGTGGCGGGTTTTCGCAAGTGATTGAAGATTGGGCTAGAATCAAAAGAGACATGGATGAATGTAAGAATGATTTAAGGAGGTTTGGGTGGACAGGAGATTGACCAGAATGAAGCGAAGCGCCTGGAGCGCCAAATGATGAGATAAGCATTGAGGACCGTTACAGTCGCCAGCTGTGATACCCTCACAGTCATTCTGCTAGGCCCCTGATTCTATCTCTTTCGTTATCGTTATGAACAACAAAGCTAGACGCGCTCGGCTTCATTACAACCATCACCCTCCTCTGAACGTAGGACCGGAATCTCCGCGCACCTCAAGTGCTACTTTGCATCCGAGTTTCGATTTCTCAAATTTGAGGTCAAGCAGTCCAAAACACGAATCCGTGATTTCTTCGAAAACTTTCACTGGTCCGGCCGATCCGAGTTGTAGGCAAAGTCAGAGATCTCTTGTGATGGTGGGTGGTTGTGTGGAATGCGTTACAGATTGTGCAGAACCATCCTGTCCGGCTGTGGAACTGACCCAGTCAGGGTGTACCAATCGATGTGTAGACATCGTACATGTCGTTCCATGTTCTTATCCGAACCACGGCGATGATGGGGGATCGGCTCCATGTTATATCGATTGTGAAGGAATACCAGACTGCTCATCCTGTGGGCCTGGGAAATTCGTAAGTAGACATCCTCGAGGTGATAGCTTCATACATGATTGTTCGCTCTTTAGGTCCCTTATTGCACAGAACCCCATCAATGTCTTTCAGAGACGTTCAGCGCCTGCGGCAGCGGAGAGGCTGGGTTCAGTGGGTTAGATCCCTCTTTCGAGTCATGGTTTTGCTCAACGTGCATTCCGGACAATGGTCGAGAGTCCTCCAACGCCGCTGCTATGCAGTCGGGGCACCAAGCATCTTTTGCTCAAACAGCCCCGGCCATGACGAGTCACAACATGGCCATGGATAATCCGCCATCCGTGCTCTCAACCCCTCCATTCAACGACAGCCTTTTTAACTCGCCTTCCTCTTTTACTGTGGATAGAAGGATAGAAAAAATTCAACACAAAGAAAATAATTCATTCCCACGAAGTCCCGATATGAGAATGACTGTTGATGGTGCAGCTGCAGACAAAGATTTCCTTGTCGGTTCGCAGCAGAAGCAAAGCAAGGCAACGGTCCCTCAATCCCCGCCTCAACCGACCTCTCATGGTTTATACACTTGTATGTGGGGTGACTGCTTGGCTACATTCTCTAGTCTTTCGGAGCTGGTAGGACACGTAAATCTCGAGCACTTGCGCCTCCCGCCTGCCTCCAAGCCTTCCGATGTCATTCAAGGAGCCAATGGGCCATCATCTTTCTCATCTTATCCACCGTCTCTTACGAACTATTCAGAGTCGAGCAACCATCCTCAGCCATCCACCGCCACTCATGCTGTATCAGTCCCCCCTGGACATGATCCTAATAACATCTTCTGTCTCTGGAGAAACTGCCAGGTTTACTCCTCCCCGAACACTATGCCAGGTCCATCTTCTGGCAACCAAGCTGATGCACTCATTGCGACCCTCGCGACGCATCTTTTCCAAGATCACTTGGGCCTTCCAAGTATATATCCTCCTCCACTCGCTCGGTCATCAGCTCCATCAACACGCCCATGCGACGACGATACAGTTATGCTAGATTCGCAAGCCACTGACCCTCTCCAAGACAATCCGACATCCTCATCATCGCCCAGCAGCAGTAGTTTACCCGACCCCGTCAGCAGTCCAGAGACTGATGAACCACAACAAGGGCACGATTGTTCGTCCGAGGTACACCGATGCATGTGGGAGTCGTGCGGCCTGACATTCAGTTCGTGTGACCAACTAACGGCGCATTTGACGTCAAAACATGTTGGCGGTGGAAAGGGGCAATACGAATGTCGGTGGGATGGATGCGATCGGCACGGCGAACGGTCGTTCACAAGCAAACAGAAGATATGTAGACACCTTCAGGTCGGATACTAATTACTTTATTGTTGTAAGATTTTCAACTGACTTCTTCCTAGACTCATACCGGACATCGGCCCTTCCAATGTAAAATATGTAACCAGAATTTCTCCGAAGCTGCGACGTTGCAGCAGCACATGCGGCGCCATACTCACGAAAGTACTTCTTTGCTCCTATATGTAGTGTATTCATCAGGTTGACTGACCGCTTCCTTCAAGAACCATTCAAATGCACCCACCCCGGCTGCGGAAAGTCGTTCTCTATCAGAGGTGCTCTGACGATTCACCAAAGAACGCATGATGGCACTAAGCCGTTCAAATGCTTGTATTGCGATAGGTGTGTAGCCTACCATGTGTCGTCGTTTCTATTCTAACTACGCCTTCATGATCCATCTAAAGGGCATTCGCTGAGTCCTCGAACTTGTCTAAGCATGTGAGTACCTTGAAGTTCGATTAAGTGGATACCCTTTGACATCCTTTTGAATATGAAGCTTCGCACTCATACTGGAGCCCGCCCGTATCTATGTTCTCAGGAAGGTTGTGGAAAGGCCTTCGCCAGACCCGACCAGCTCGCAAGGCACATGGGCACACATAAGAAAGTATCATAGAAGGACCCAAGCGAAGAGTAACTGATATGTATGTCGTGCTGTGATATTATTATCTATTCTGTGAATTCGCTGCAAAAAGCTTTCTTTCAATGTAAAGCGGCTATTAAGTGTTTACCGTACCGCAGGCTAGGAGAGATATTGAACGTATAGTGCTAGCAATATGCACCGGCTATGTTTGTAGTCTCCGTTACTCCCAAGGGATACAGGTTTTTCCGAAGGTGTTTCTTAGTTTAACTATCGACAATATGCAGTCTCGATCTCGGCCCGCCTTCGATGACCCCATTCTTGAGGTTTTGCAATACGGAAGCGCCTCATCAGGCAAGTTTGCCAAATACAACGAACGGCGTACTGATTTCCGTTCTCACTCGTATAACGTACTCACGCCGATTCGGATTCCAATCCCCTCCGACGGTCCTAGGACAGCTAAGCAGATGACTTAGTCCCACCTAAAATTATAACTTGATCCCCGTCGTAGTCGCAGTTGACGATAGCTGTCATGTCGAATACGTACCTCCCTATCAAATCACTCAGCAGGACGTTCCCTTTGCCGATGTTTACGAAGTTGAATTGCCTTAACTTGGACCTGCTTCAGGCCGAGATGAGGTTGACAAAGCAAGAGGATGCTGCCTTCTATGCTAAGAGTAGGCTAGGCCTACAGATTTCTGAGCAGTCCCTTCCCGTCTTCGCTGATGCGAGCGCCTTACATGGGTCCCTACGTTCTGTCCCTTTGGTACTCCGACCGAGCCACCGCCTTTGAGGACGGTACTGATCATGATGGATCTGTCGACTGCGACACAAGCGTAACTTTTATATCACGATCCCAAACTGCTTCAGCAGTCTTACTTACCAGAAGGTGCTCTACGTACTGGTTGTTGATGAATTCCTACAAAAAGGTGCAAAGTTCATGGACTTCGCACTAAGTTAGCGATGAACATCAAGTCACGAGTAAAGTAGTCACTGATTCATAATATCCGCGCGCTTGTCGGCCGATTATATGCAAGGGTTGATATTGCAATTATGTAGAAATAGCGAGCGTATTAGCAAAATGATGTATATGTATAAATTTGATACGCCACAAAGTATGAATTAAAGAAGAGAATAAACGGCCAGTAGGGAATACTATAATATATGTATATTTTGTATGACGTAAGGTAGCAGTTAGATAGCACTTCGAGTTCGGGATGGAAATGCCCCTCACAGGAAGTAAAGCAATATGCACATGCTCCTACACATCTTAATCCCACAGTACCTTTATAATGTGGCGCATGGCTGGTGAATATGTGCCACGATCAAGTGCACCTGGAATGAAGCCATCTTCCATTGCTCGTTTAAACCCATTTTCTTTGTCTTTACCGTACCCCGCATGCCGAAGAGTGATGGAACGCACACTACTTGGAAAGGGGAGGAGGTTCTTCAGGTTCGAGCCCAAGTCCGCCTCGATTGCCTCTAAATTGGAGCAAGTCGAGATCAATAGGTTTAAGACGGGCGATATACCCGCGCCAGTCACGGTGAGGTGACGAATGCCAGGTAAACTCCAAGGTACGCGTTCATGATGAGTGGCATATCTCTGCATGCCTTCGATGAGGAACGAAGGAGTGCGGCTGTCGAATGCGAACGAAATATCCAAGTCCGTCACTTGTACAGGGAAATTGACGAGACGAAATTCGTCGAAAAGGTCGGTAAATCCACAGTTGATATACTTGATGGATACGCGACGAAGGGAGGGGAGGTATGCCGGGATGCCGTGTATCCAGTACAGTAAATCAAAAATACTCGCACCGTTCTCAGGCTGATTGTCAGCAGTGGAATCAGGAGTTGGATGCACGGCAGGATTTTCGACTTGGAATGAGATCGAACGACAATACTGGTCTGGCATGGCGTGTATCGTGGGGTCGAAAATAGACGACCGCTCGTCGAGGAGATTCATAAAGTAGGAGACGTAGGATACGCAGGGGATGTAAGCATCCCTCGAAGATACTTGACTATAAATCGTCGTCCAAATTTTATTAACAAGGACGAAATTAGTCATGACCTTGATGCGTTCCGCATTGGTGAGGGGTGACAGCCACAAGGTGCTGACAATCTGATCAATGATTTCTATGGGGAGCCAAAGATGTGAGAGCGTTGTCAAAGGCATAGTGTCGGGCATGTTCATCATTGTACGACGCCTTCGGAGGAATGCTTCAATGCTGCTTAAAACACTACGGAACTGGGCACAGGGGGTACCCCGGTTGGACGGAGGTTGGCCACGGATATCATCACCACTCCAATGCTCTGTTCATAACGTTCCGTATCATCCGGCACGAAAGGAGTAACGGAGACGGACTGTTAGTTGTGCGTCAATTTGTGCGCTATACAGGCGCTAAGCTACTCACCAGTGTTTGTTTGTGTTTGCACAAAGCATAGGAGCTACCATTGCACAGAAATTCTATGACGATCAGTGTAAGTCCAAGTCCAAAGTCAACCTGAATCCGAACGCGGAAGGGATCAACAGCTTCGCACATTAATATTTGATGATGAATAAACGAAGTGATTTGAACGGAATACTTATATGATCAGAATTGATAAATAGCCTGGAGGCTTGAAGGAAGTATAACACTGGTCTTCGCATTGTAAGCATGTATGGATATAATGAGTTATGCAACTATAATGAAAGTAGAGACCAGTAGAGACTCAGCAAATTCCTAGCATTGCTGAAATTTCAGGACTGGACAACTAGCAAGCTCCTCGGCCATTAATGACGCAGAATTTCAAATTGCCAAAGCCGTAAGTGGCGCAGTGATGTCAGGGGGAGGCTCGAGCTTATTCTGTCCCGTATATTTTGCTTCCGGTGCACCAGCTATCTGATTGGATGGGACTTCAGCCTGTGGCGGCAGAATGACGACAGGGGCCGAAGGCAGGGGAACGTTGATAGGAAGAGGGGTCGGAGGCACCGTACTTGTTACTCCAGTCGTCCTACGGAGCGGAATGACTTTCCCTAAACATATGGTGCGATGAAATGTTGTTGTTGGAGCATTGATGTGCGTGCGGAAAGAAACTACTCACCCAGCCGTTTCATCTCGTCGTAGCCCTTCAGTCTGACCTTATCGCACAAGGGGTCAACTGAGGTGCCTTCCTCCAAGCCGACATAGTCTATACGATGCTGGTGGAGGTATTTATCGTCGAGCTGCCATGGCGCATCCGGTAACACTTCATCCACCCACCTGCAGTGCCTGACTATTTCGCACCGCTCTACGTGCGGAAGTGACACTGCCGTGTTGTGGGACTGGCAGAGCTCGTCAGAAAAGACCCCAACAACAAGATGCACTGAAGCGAAAGACAGCTTTGCCTGGCGTAGCTGATGGGCTTGTCTAAAAATGAGATGTCATAATACAGCACCGATAATTCAGCCACCTCACACGCACCTTGCGCCAAACCCGTCAAAGCTACCGTCAACATACACTCTCACAGTTCGGTTCTGAAGGTAAGTACTGATATGTCTTGCTTTGATTGTTCCAACATTTGACGAGGCGTCAAGTGCGTGTCGCACATAGGCTTGTATGTCATCTGGAGTCAAATTTGCAGTGTCAAATTTATCACGAGCGGGCTGAAGGGGAGCTGGTTCAACAGGTCCTCGGACGTGCTCAAGATCAGCTATGCTTGAGTCAATCGAGCGATTACTGGGGTTTGAAATAACGTCGTAGTCGTCGTCGCTCTGTACAGATGACATATCCGGTAAGATGCACGCTCGAAAGGAATAATGGCTTTACGAAAGCCTTGAACGAACAGGTCCCTGGGAAGCTGGCTTCAATCGACGTCCTGAGTAAAAAGTACACGAGGCATCCCAGATTTAGGCTATCCTGACCTGGTGATTGGAAGACAATCAATTAACGGTTTTAAGGCCTAGGGTCGCTGACATAGGATTTTATCTTTGTTGGCGAAGCATTCCAGTCTAAATTTTGGATGCCAAACAAAATGGAACAGAGGTGAGCCGTCGACATATGTTGACCATGGCTGTTTCTTGAATCTCCAACCCCGTTGTCGAATTAACTTTGGTGGTCACCACCACAAAATTAGGTTAACGTCCGCGATGACCTGTAATTGTGGTGTGGATTGTCGGTTCATGGAGCCACTTGCATTTCTCTTATAATAATTCGGATCGCGGACCTACAATATCAGTCAAAATCCCCGGAAATCAATGCGCCGAACGAGTTATTGGTACCCACAAGGAGCAACCTGGTCGGTCCCCCGATGGGATACTCAGAATCTTTTATGGGTGGTGCCGCTGAGTATCAAGAAACGGAGGCTGCACCGAATCGATGATTCCGAGGAAAGGCTGGCGTTGTATATAGGGAATCGCATTTACATAAGACCCTAATCATGGCAGAGCCTAGGGCCCATCGTGTCAAACTACCTGTCACAAATGTATATATTGTCCCGGCTTACTACTAATTCTGCCTTTTCTACCTTAATGCTCGCCCTTTTCACCCGACGGTGTTCTTTCCTCTTCTCCACCTCCCCTCACTACCTCTCTTATGGACGCCATGTCCCCCGCTCAGCTTGCGAACGCCATCCAGCAGTGAGTACTGATTTTGATTGTGATTCATGCACATTATTCTGATTTACCTGCAGAAACAGGTTCACGCTTCCTTGTATGTGCTGCGTGCTAGGCCTCCACTAACTCTAACATGAACCACCTATCTCGAACAGCCGTTTGTAAGCTCATCGGTTTTACCTCATACGATCCCGCCCACTGACTATGCCACTAGACGTAATTTTGCTATGGGAAGCACTGATAAAGCACGTCCCCCTGTTGCATTGTTGCACTTCCTCCTGATACCCTATTTTCTCAGCCTGGATGAGGAACATGACCTGATCCACCAGACTCGATGGTGTCATGTTAAAGTGTGCTACTTGGCCTGCCGCTATTATCCCCTCATGGTTGCCCCCGCCTACCTTTGGACATGTCTAGCAGAGCTCGATCAGCGCACTTGTGCAAAAATCATATTCCCCTTGCAAATATGTCTTCTTCCGCTGGTAAGCTCCAATATCTCATAGTTCCCAACTTCACACGTTCATCGTACCAGACCCTTTTCCCTCAATGTTCGTGCTTCTGCCCCTTCACACGTTATACAAGGTTAGTCTGACGCGCAGCGCCGAATTTACAGTTGTAGTCCTCATAAGGGCATATGGTTTCACGGGCCGGAACTTTTATGTGCTCCTTCTGCTATCCACATGTTTCGCCGCGTTCCTATTCCTCCAATTCTGGGGCTTTACAAACCAATCCACCGTGTCGCGCAAGGTTTTCGCTGTCCTTGGCACCTGTAGATGTTACGGCGACACTGGCGATGATTTCGGGCACACAAGACATGTAGGCGTAAGTTTGATTGATTTCTCTCGCTCCATCGTGCCTCGTTTTTCAAGTGTATATACTTCCGTTGACGTCTGTCTTCTTTAGTATGTCATGGTTAGTGTCACTCGTATGATTTAATTTTGGATCGTAATTAATTATACCTCCTTCAGGTGGCAGCCATAGCCACTGACGCTCTTGCCCTGATCGTGGTCTTAATAGTAGGTTGTCTGACCTCGGCTTCGATTTTAAGACTTAGCGGTGGCTATGTTGTTAGCATTGCATCCGAATACGAACTACACAGGGTCCACTCGGGCGTTTATTCCTCCAGCAAGGCGTCAGCGGCTTCCTGATCATGCTAGTATTCAATATCATATCGGCATTTGCATTCCTCGGGTACGCCAATCAACTAGTATGGTGATTCATTATTGACTGATTTGATAAAACAGCCCGGACCATTTTTTGACATTCGGTGTCGTCTATCCGCTCATGTTTCCTAATATCATCGTATGTATTGTTCCTCGATGGCGCTTCTATTCGCATATTAACGGGCCATTCCCATCAGGCTTGCCGTTTGTATGTTGCTGCCTATCCTTATCGATCTAAATTGACATTGATATCATATTTCCTTTGGTCGCGGATAGTATACTCCAGCTTCGAAGGCGGGTATCACCGACAGAAACGTTTCAGCTACGCCGGCAATCGCAGCTAGTACGCGACGCAATGGGTATCACCCACGAGCTTCAACCCCCCGATCCTGGGTCGGGTCCCCCACAAATACCTCCGTCCGATCGTTATCCAACGCCAATACCCATGGCTCACCATTTGCTACCGCAGCACAACGTCTATTTCCATCCATAGCACTTGGCTATCCCCTCCTTTCGGTCAGTCTACTAAGATCACGACGAGGTTAGTCCATAACCTCTGAAACGACATTCATTATTGCATTATCAATTGTAGCATTTAGCTTGTGCATTATTCATATTACATACCAACTAGAAGTTCACTATTGGCAGCGAACAATATATACCTAGCTACTGACTGTACTATACCTTTTTACCGCAACAATTGTTATAACATTACAATCATCCCTTTCTAAATTCTTCGTCATGGAGTGCACCATATTTATCGATGATTCTTTATCACCTCTGGCCCTTTCATATCCCACCAATCCCGCAAAGGCCCATGGACAGATAATCGGTTGCGACGAGTGGAAGGGCAGGGAGAAGCAGATCCCATATCGCAGGACTTTGGCCAATCTTGACGTAGTCACTTTCGTTGCCCGCTCGAGAAGACGCCGTTGAAATACTGCTGGAGTCCTACCACACCTTTTACCACTGCGCCCACAACACCATCTGGACGGACAACCACCACGTTACACCCTCCGCTGATATCGTATGCATCGCGAGCATAACTCAGCGTGTCCTCCAAGAAATACTCTATCCCACAGAGGGTCGGGAACGGCGTTCGCACCCCGGGTCGATATACAGCAACCATCCGAATAAAATGCGTCGGGTATGCTTTCAAAGCATCCACGATAGGGGCATACAAGGCGATATCTTCCCCAGCCCTGGTGAATAGAAGTACAGTATGGTGGGCTGGGTCGAACACCTCGAAGAGCCTCGTGTTCAGGAACGTAGGCTTCTTCGTGGTGTCCCCGCGGGCATAATGTTCTCCCCGCAGAGCAGGTGCATCCGGAGCCCTATCGCCCGCCTTGAGGCAGCCGTCGAATCCTCGGCCGTACGAATCATGCCGAGCCACAGCTGGCCTGTTGTTGTCATCTTGGAGCCTAACTTGCTTCCTCGATGGTTGTTCCTGTTCGTCAACTACTATCGATGACCACCTGTAATTCACTCCCAACTGTAGAAGACTTCCAGGACGTTTCTCATCTTCTTTCCACTGCCGTCTGGCACGTCCCTCATCCTCGTCCCAATCGTCATCAGAGTCTGGCTCCCCCAATACTTCTCCAACCACATCTGGTGTAACTTTCACTTGGGATCCTCCTTCGCTGACACTTGTGCTTTCCTGGTTTGATTTCCCCTCCTTCTCTACTTCCACGACCTCTACCCAATGCTTCTCTTCCTCCGTCCTACCCCGACCATTGAAAGCTTTTTTTAATATGACAGTAGTCTGGTCGAGCATATCCGCGATAACTGGAAGCCTCTCCTCGGTGTATGAATCCAGCAAGGAACCTTTGGCGTGCCCAAGCACCACCAACGCGAGTTTCCACCCCAAATTGAAGGCATCCTGAATGCCTGTGTTCATTCCCTAGCCGAAAGAGACTGGACGTGAGCTCGGTACGCCCATAGAAGTGAAGAATAGGTTTACTTGTCCACCGGTAGGGCTATGAACGTGCGCAGAATCTGTTCGGGCCGCAGAAGATATTTTATCGTTGGATTTTGTAATTGGAAGTTTGACGAAACACCCACCTCCGGCGATGAGAACCCTGCCTTTACCAAATGTATCAACCATTCGAATATTGGGTCTACCGGAATAGAAAAGTTGGACTAAATATGACGAAGTTCACTTTCCAGCGTATTGAAAACGTACTTGTAATGCGATAGCCAGGTAACTTCTGTCACGCGCATTCCATGATCATACATTTTGCCCGTATGAGCGTAAATGAACTCGATCACTGCGTCTGCGTCATTGGCAAGAGAGGCGTGATCAACGTCGCGTCCTGCAATCATGAAATTGAAGGATTTCGGCGTCTCGGTCGGACGCAAACTCACGCTAAAGGGGGTTATTAGGTTTTTGCACAAGTCTCATAAAAGGAGATATCATGTGCCTACAGGGTGGAGGAGGCTTCACCCCACATGTGCCAATACTGAGAATGGCAAAGAAAGGAATAAGTACGAATCGACACTCGATGACAGGCAAAAGTGACTTACATCCTCAGTAAGGCCCTCAACAGTGACATCTCCAACAACGAGATGTTCGACAACACGGGTTTCACCGAGAAATGACAGTCCGAGTAGTTTGCGAACGATGCCTCGTGCGCCGTCGGTGCCAATTAGATAGTCAAAATTTGTGGTCTCTTCTTTGACTTCACCTTCAGCTGTCTTTGTTCTGATGCGAGCTGTAACGTGGTCGGGATGCTGGTCAAACGATAAGAGTTCAGAAGACTGTTCGACATGGCAATGTAGTTGCGCGAGTGATGTACGAAGGATTATTTCGAGACGGTCTTGACCGAGATGTTGAATATTGAGCTATATCAACGAGGTTGAGTTTGATGATAGGTGTGACTCTATGAAAGTCGCACATAGGGACACGCAGGAGTAGGCTCGATCCATGGCTGCATGTCAAATGTATGCAATGGAACTGTTCCATCCGGCATTTCATATAATCGAACTCGAGGGGAAAACATTCCTTGGTTTTCGATATCATGACTAACACCTAGGAGTCGAAAGATTTCGAGTGATCGAGGCTGCAGATCATGAACACTTGTTATTTGATCTTGAAGATGTTGCTCACCATGATACCTGCTCCTCGTTGCCCAACTCGTGCAGCCAAGTCTTTCTCGATGAGACGTACGCGAACGCCATTGCGGAGAAGTACTAATGCAAGCACGAGGCCTGTCGGACCCGCACCAACCTAGTTGCGAATTATTCGGTTCCACAGTCAACATCAAAAAGTACACTGCATTGTCAAAGGATCTAGACGGAAAGGCACACTTACGATGAGCACTTGTGGCTCCTTGGAATCGTGCGCGGCCATGGCCAACGTCGTTAGTCCAGGTTAATGTGAAAATAAGAAAAGTTCTGAGAAAAATGACAGGAAAGCGTCTAGCCTTTGAGGTTGATAAAGTTCTCCTCAGGTTTTGAGCCGGTTGGAAAATGGGGAAAATGCACGTTGCCAGAGGTTGCCATCGGGATAAGTGAGAAATTAGGCACAGTCTGGACTTGGCAGCAAGATTGTCATCAGATTAGCGTACTGCCCTGGCAGATGATATACTAATCCTAGTCTGCACATTTCATTCTAATGGCTCTTCAGAGTGAAGATTCTGGCATGAATGCGAACGAGAAGATGGAACTACATGTGCAGCACTAAGCGACAGGCTGAGGCAATAAATTGGGAGGACGACCGATTGATAAGATCAAACATTATGGGCGCTTGATCACTGTGGTCACCATGATCAGCGTCTATTTGTGAGTGTAAAGTTTCTAATGAACAAACGACTACTAACTTGTCACCTCTTGCGACCATGCCAGGCTCTACGTCTTCGTTCTAGAGCACACTGCATTCATACCCCCACACGACCAACTTCATGCATATCTCTGGTCTCTCACCAACAACGGGTGTCGCCGTATACATATGATCATCGCGTTGCGCCCTCGATGTAAGCTCATATATCAAAAGAATATAAACACTATTTATAACTTCCACCTCAAGATCAACGCGCTCTTTTGCTGTCCATAATCAGACCGTAGCACCCGAAGCTGAACGAGAATCATTACCGTTGAACATTTCTGATATATTGGTATGCACCATGATCCCTCAGCACGCGTCTCTAGGAAGTAACCATCATCTATGCTGCTATCCAGAGTCCAGAGGAAATCGCCACGCTCGTTCGACAAACTACAAATTTATGGCCACAGCCAACAGAATTACCAACCGGCTGGAGTTGCCAATGGGACAAATGGCCGTATTTTTTCTCTCTTTTCTGGCGCAGCCCTTACTTCCTCAGACTACCTCAAATACAAATGGCAGTAAACATCCTTCTTCGCATTCCCGGAGAGATCGAGCCTCTGATGTACTCTACCACTTCTGATGGTCTATTCGCCTTTCTTGTGGGAGATAAATTCTACCTCGCCGAGCTTTTAAATGGTGCCTTGTCTGTTTGGAAGCTCGAAAATGTCAAGACTCCACAAGAACTATCGAGCGTAGTTGAACAACAGCAGTGGCGAGAAACAGGGCCTATGACACCGAATCCTGAGGGGCGAGCGATCTTACAGCGCATCATCGCACGGGATGAGACCGTAGCAAAAGCACTCCAGGACGAAGGTTATTTGGATTATGAACCTCTTATTACTACGGAAGAGGAGGAACATGAGGATATCCTTCAGCGCTTTGATGAATCTACTAGCCTCTCGGAAGACGAGACTAAGGACGGAAATGAAGACGGCGACGACGACGATGGCGGCGTAGCAGTGGCTAAGGCCCTGGAGGAAATCGAAGCATACATTCAAGCTCTAGATCAACTCAATCCCACGCAGGAGGAAATTGATAGGGACCCACAACTTCAGTGGGCAATGGAAGTCAAAGAGCGTGTGCGCGCAATGAAAGCTGAAGAGGAAGCTAAGGAAGCGGAGGAACTAGAGGCTCAGCGAAAGAAGGAAGAGGACGAGGAATGGGAGCAAGCGTTGTTAGACCTTGAAGACGCAGAAGAAACGGATGAGGGGGATGAGAATGAATCAGTAGAAGGACTGGGGAATCGGATGTCAGGAGACGATACAACCGAAAATAAGGACCGGACGCGATCATAGCAGTTAGAGTACATTCTCTATAGCATATAGTAATATGTCATATGCCCGTATAGGTGAACTGTTAGCACGATACTTTCTCTTTAATTTAGTATTACAGGACACATTCCGCGTCTGAAGTGAAGATTACGCTGCAATCGCACAAGAAAGAATATACTGGGGTAATATACTACCTACGACTTTGAGATTGATTCGCTATCACCCTTCCTAAATTCTGCAATCCTTCACCAGCTAATCCAACCACACCTTTCGCAACACTCCTCGCCGTGTTAACAGTGGACATGTATCCTTCAACACCACTGGCAGCAAGCTTCCATCCATTCAAATCACCACTCCCATCCCCACTATTATGTCTATGGGAGGTTTGGGAGGTCGAGCGGGCACCAGCAGTGACCATCATCGCACTCTTGATCGTATCCAACTCATTCAACACTTCCACTCCAACACTCCGAGCCCAAACAACAGGTTCAAACTCGGTGGAGTATAACTTGTGTAGTTTGTCGACGGCTGACATTATTGTATGGTTGGCCATATAACGTTCTTGAGCATATGGGAGGAGGGCGGTGTAAGATCCTAACCAATCCCATTCAGTTTTGAAGCCAGAGGAGAAATGTCATACGTTGATGTCCAAGTAGTGGCACTCACCAACATCTCCGCCATTAGTTACAGCTTCCTTAATGCATCTCGACAAGCATTCAACATCCGCCAACCCCATGTTCAGCCCTTGTCCAGCAAGAGGGTGGACTGTATGCGCAGCGTCTCCTACCAGAACGATCCTCGCGCCATGTCCTTCGCCAATGTATGATTCTGCATGATTGTATTTCAGAGGGAACGATGCTACGGAGCCAGGCTGAATGGAAGTGACGATTGGTGGGAGGGTGTCTGCGTCCATGGGTGGTATTCCTTGTAGAGGCTGGAATAAAGATGAAGATGAAGCATAAGCCGATGTCTCGTCTATCCCATGAGCCTGTTCCCTCCACTGAACCTCTTTCCTGATGTTCTCTCCGTCTAAAGATACGCCCTTGTCCCGGGCATCCATCATAACGCCATACAAATACTTCAATGAGACCACAGGCAACCTATATGCCGCGTTGATCATATTCGCTAAAACATGACCATCCTCCTTAGCAATTGTGACTAGAGTTTGAGCTAACTCGGGTGGATTGATTGACCAGACGAGGGATGATGCAGTGGGGGATAGGGGGAGGAACGCAATAGGGCCGGTCGGGAGGAAGCGTTGATAGGCGGTTGTGTGGAGGGTGTTTTGGGATTGGGATAGGTAGGGGGGAGAGGGTGGGGGGTGGAACAGTGTTGCAACGATGGCTTGAGTAGAGTAGGACCATCCGTAGGAAGGTATTTTAGCGTATGAACGGACAGGGGAGTTGAACCCGTCAGCACCAACCTGTTAAACTCAGATGAGAAGTAGAGACGATGTTATGTCAAAATGAAGCCAACCAGAAGACGTGCTCTGAGGATTCTATCGTTCACAAGTTTAACGAGCGGCCAATTGCCACTTTCTTCGTCTCTGATGATACTTTCGACCTTAGTCTTATCAATTATCTCTACGTGAGGGTAATTTTGGAGGTGTCGCAAAAGCGCTCGCTGGAGATTGAGGTTCTCTGTGAGTCGGGCCATCTCATAACGCTCTAGGGGGCTGTCGGAAGGCACGTCTGAGGCGTGAAATGATATCCTAGCATTCGAAACGCCATCCCAAACCTATTAACATCAATATTGAAGCCGCTGTCTGACAATTTAGGCGCAAGGATATACCTCCATATCCTCAACCGGACATGTCCTACTCTCTTCAATATGCGACCAAGCTCCGATATCTATGGTGATGATGCCCATTAAACGTGTACGACACGCGATAATACATTATTAACCTCGTAGGAAAGCTTGCGACGCGTTGGTTAATGAGCTGACACGGTTGGAGAATGTCTCTGGTGGTTGGGACCAGTTTCGAACATTTGACAAATCTCCGCCTTCAACAAGAACGACGCGCAGGCGATTCTGTATTCCAGGGCAAGACCCTTTTCGTCGTTGAGCTCGACAGTGGGTATTATATTTCGAGACAATACGAACCTAGCGCACTGGCCAAAGCGAGCCCTGCTGGACCCCCGCCTACAATAACTATATCGCATTCTTCGTGCGTGCGAGCAGAGTAGTGGCGTGCTTGTGTACGTCCCAGCTTCAGCACATTTCGCAAAGGGACACGCCTGCTGATTGAAGCCATGACTTAGAGTCAGAATCGGAAGCTGTCATCAATAACTGCGTTCTCACAGTCATCGTATCTTTGACCTGTTCAATCGCACAGCATGATAGATTCTAGTTACTATGTCCACTTCCATTCCCTCGCCTAACCATGTCTGCGAACCCAGCTCGGGGACCACTCCTCATACCACCAACTATAATTGGGGGTCCGGGACTTTTAACAACGTTACTGGCACGCAAATAAACATTTCAAATGCGATTCTTCATTCGGATACAGGAGCGGTATCTGCACTTAACATCACTGTGAGCGAAGGCTATCAAGACGTAGTCACCAATGCCTCCCATCTATGCGAGTCTCTTCGAAGTCTCATGAACTCGAGAGAGTCCCCACTTCAGAGACTACATACCGAGATGAGCAATGTAGTCAATCTCATCGCATTTGTGGCAAAGGCTCTGGACATCGTCGACGAGATTCCCGGGAAAATCGGCTCTCTTCAACATTTCGACCGAGTGAGACGATTTGTTCGTCAATATAATCATCGTCTGCAAATAATGCATCGAGACTTCCAAGACTACAGAGAGCATATTGACAAATTCTTAGTTTCGGGGTTCTGGAGAGGACTGGTTCTATACATTTTTACACAATATCGATGGAAAGCGCAGTTTGCTGAAATCAGGAAATCTCTTGAGGAAGATCGCGCCGTTTTGGAGCAATTCCTCCATTTCCTAGTTAGGTATGCCAATTCCACCACTACATCGGGAATTGTCCATCGACCTTTCCTAGTCGATGCTGGCGGAAAATCATCACGGGGGAATATGGTTGCGGACTAGAAAAACTCATCTACCAGACGGGATTACAAGCAGACCCAAGTATTTGCCATCTGCCCATGCTTACGATTTTGGTGCGTGACCATCTTGGGCGAAGGCTGCCGATACCGCTGGAGTTTTGTACTTCCTGGATGGTATGCTCAAATTCATATAAGATCTTACTAGCTTGAAATATCTGATAGGATCTTGAAATTGTTATCAAACACTGTTGTCGAGATGTTGAGGGTAGCGAATTTGTTCAGCGCAATGACTGGGAAATAGTTAGGGCCATGGATAACACGGTGGTTGATAGATCCTATCCCATCTCAAAGATACTCAAACCGGAACTGGAGTTCGACATCAGCATCATATTGCAAGCGTTGGCATCATCTGTATCTATCTGTCCTGGATGTGATTGTGACAACACCGGGAACACCTCCTGTAATGGTTGGATAAGTTGGTGGGTACATTCATGTTGACTCTGCTAATACACCAGATCGTCGGGACTGGATACTCACGAGCAAAATTTCATGACAGCTACAAATGTAATAAATATTTTCGCATTGTTCATGTTGCCCCAAGTCCGCCCCGAGTCCCATCAGCAATACAACTACAGAGGCTAGAACAACGGAGCAGTTCGATCACGGGCAGCGGGTCAATTTCCTTCCTGCCAAGCTCGGTTCAGCAAATTTTGCAGTTCATGCTCAAGTACTTGCAAGATTTACTTCTGTGGGTTCTTCAGTTTCGAGCGCAGCGTAAAATATCGTTGCAGAAGAAGAGAGCTATGGAAGTCGTTATCGAGAAAGAAGCTCCTAATTTTATCAGGGCCCCGAATACAGAAGAAACACACACATATACCCCGTAAGTCGCGAGTCACTGATGCTACTTCTTCAGTTTTCATATCCCTTTCCCTACCATGTTATTCATGGCTAGTGGCTTGAATCGAATGACAAGCACCAAGTTTACTCGGGTTTCTGTTAGAGCGCAACGGATTATTCCACAGTCTGTCGTAAGTCTATCATTTACAGCATTCGCGAATGTCCCGTCTGATAGGAAATTCAAAACCGTTGAGGATGCTAGCAGACTCACTCTAGGCTCGAACAATTATCTTAATGCGCAATCCCAGTCGGACAATCTTGGAAATGATTTCCAAGGCCGCCTCAAAAACCTTGATGAGCTCCAGAAGCTTGATGTTGCCATTGCAACGCTGCGTCAAACTAACGAACTCGTACGGGAAGATCACCCTCACAAGCATTCGTATATGAGCAACCTTGGTGGCGTATTATATATGCGCTTCAAGTTTTCCGGTGACCTCCAGGACCTAGAGGAAGCTATTGCACTACTACGTCGAGCTGCGGAACTCACACCGGTCTACGACTTTTTCCGGCCACCGCTTTTATGGCGTCTTGGCAAAGTCCTTCACTCCCGCTTCGAGCGCCTTGGTGACCTCCAGGACCTCGATGATGGAATTGCGGCACTGCGTCAAGCTAATGAACTCCTCCTAGATCACCGTCTTTGGTATTGGTTCCGTTGCAGGCCATCATGGTTGGGCGACCTTGGGTATGCACTTCATGCACGCTTTGAGCGTCTTGGTAACCTCGAGGACCTCGAGGACCTCATTGATGGCCTGCGTCGGGCTTGCGAGCTCACCCAAAATGACAAGCCGATACATTTGACTAATCTTGGAAGCGCGCTTTATACACGTTTCAAGTGCCTTGGTGACCTCCAGGACCTTCAGGATGCCATTGCGTCATTCCGTCGAGCTGACGAACTTACACCGGACGACCACTATGACAACTTCAAGGCTGTACTGTTGTCGGGCCTTATAAAAGCCCTCTTCTCCCGCTTTGAGCAGCTTGGTAACCTCCAGGACCTCTGGGATGCCGTCGCAGCAGCGCGTCGAGCTAGTGATCTCACACCGGACGACCACCGTCACAAGTCATCGTGGTTGAGCATTCTTGGAGAGTCGCTACATGAACGCTTCAGGCGTTTTGGTGACCTCCAAGACCTCCAAGATGCCATTGCATCACTACTTCGGGCTTGCGAGCTCACACCAGACGACGACCCTTACATGCCATCATGCTTGAGCAAATTTACGGATGCACTCTATGCACGCTTCGAGCGCTTCGGTGACCTCCAGGACCTTCACGACATCGTTGCAAGACTGCGTCAAGCCGAACAACTCACACCAGACAACCACCCTCGAAAGCCGTTATTGTTAAGCAATCTTGGGTATGCACTTCATGCACGCTTCGAGGGTCTTGGCAGCCACCAGGACCTCGACGATGAGATTACAGCACTACGTCAAGCTACAGAACTAGCACCGGACGACAATCCTAACAAGCTATCACAGCTAACCACACTTGCAATTGCACTGCATGTGCGCTATAAGCGCCTTGGTAACCCCCAGGACCTCCGGGATAAAGTTAGAGCATTGAATCGAGCTTGTGAACTCATACCGGACGACGACCCAAACATTGAAAATGCGGTCCAACGATTTCGTCATGCTTTTGTCCAATGACCAGCAGGGCATGTGAAACTCATACTGGTGCTGTGAATGCAAGATATCCATAAATTCTCACAGTCACCGATATATTCTCACACTATTTTCCTACTGTGATCAGACAATAAACTCAAGATTGTTATAGACTCTGGTGACCATGCTCACTTGGATTCCCTCATCACATTATGTCTGCAAACCCCGTCTCCGCAGCCCAAGCCATTGGAGAGTACCTTCAGTCACCAGATGATCTGGCCAAAGTAGCTGCGTTTCGCAAGAAATTGGAGAAAGAGAAAGCCTCCATCGATGCCAGGCTGAAAAGCGGTGTCAAGGAGCAGCTGGCTGCGACGAGAGAGGGTCTGAGGAAGTTGTTGAATACGCGCAATAATGTACAGACTATCAAGGAGGAGATGATTCAAATGGATAAGGAGTGCAATAACCCGCAGAATAATGTCCTAACGTTCGACCAGATCAGTAGGGTATGTATGTTTCAACTATGTCGTTGAACTATTTGGCTAAATGTGGGTGAACAGGTTTCTATGGTTCATAGGAACTTTCAACAAACAGAGGAGATGGTCAACAATTTGATTGATATGAACTCCAAGCTCGATGTACTGGAGGACCTGTTGACCGAAGATAGCTCAGACATTCTCGGACCAGCTCCCAACCTTCTCTACATCCATGATCAACTCACCCAACTTGAGGCTTTCCGCAACCAAACGATGCACCTTTCAAAGAAGGCGAAACCAAGCTCGCGTAGCACGTTGCTACGGTACTTTGAACGGTTAAATACCTTCATCGAGGCGTTCGACGAATATGTCGTAGGTTTGGCAAGGAATATTCTCAATCTAGTGAGAGCAGGCAACCCTGAAGTAGTCGTCAAGTTGATTAAGATAGCTGAAGTCGAGGGCAGAGAGGACGAAAAGGTAAAGATATACACACTGAGATCCTTCGTAATAAAGGAATGAACATCATGTTATGTAGGCCATTGCTATTCGTCTAGTCAAAAAGGCCGCAAAGATGGACGCCGCCTCCAAATTCAAATCAATGCAAGCCAACGCCCGAGTCATTAAACACTATCGCTCCAAAATCACCAAAGCCATCACCGACTCCATCAAAGCCAAATTTGAGGAAGCCTACTTAGAGTCGGAGCAGAACCCCTCTGCCTTCCTTGAAAGCTTGGGATGGTTATACCAGGACATCATACGCATTGAATCCGACGTCGTGCCTTGTTTCCCACCGGAGTATGATATCTACTCTCTATTTATCAGAGAGTACCATAAGGCCCTGGACAGCACGATCAAGAAATTGGTTGATGCGGGTCCTGAAGCAGGTGTACTCTTGACTCTTCATGCGTGGTTGAAAGAGTACAAGAAGAACATGAAGGAGCTCGAAATACCACCTGAGCTACTCGAGCCTCCACTGTTCGACGGCAAAGAGCAGTCCCTCATCGAAGACTACCTCAACCTAATCATCAAGAAACTCGACGAATGGACTGCAAATCTCATGAAAACAGAGATAAACGAATTTGTCACTCGCGCTGAACCACCAGAGTTGGACGCAGACAACCTCTACGGTACCCAGGGCGCGGTGATTCTTTTCCAAATGGTCAATCAGCAGGTCGATTTGGCTACGGAGAGTGGGCAGGGTGCTATCCTGGCTCGTGTGGTGAGCGAAACGAATCGCGTTATGCGCGGGATTCAAGATCAATGGGTTAAAACTATCGAGTCCGAATTCAAAAAACAATCCTCAGACAAACCCGCCGAAGAAGTTCCTGGTGGTTTGGTGGAATACATTATCGCTCTTGCTAACGATCAATTCAAATCCGCTGACTACACCGAAAACCTGCTCACTCGTCTGGAGCCTTTGGTATCGGAGAAGTATCGCGTCCAAATTAGTGAGAAGTTGAACGATGCTATCGAGGGGTATTTGGATGTGACGAACAAGTGCACACAAACTTTGGTGGATATGATCTTCCATGATTTGAAGCCGGCGACGAAGCAGTTGTTCCAGGCCGCGTGGTATGATGGGGGCTTGTTGAACCAGATTGTCGAAACTATGCGCGATTACATGACTGACTACCAATCCTACCTACACCCCTCCCTCGTTGAAACCACCGTCGACGAACTAATCCAATCCTTCCTCCTCACTTACCTCAACGCTCTCGCCGCCTCCACCAAACTACGCATGCCCAACGCAACCCAACTCATCAAACAAGACGTCTCTTCCGTTTTCTCCTTTTTCTCCACTTTACGCCCAGCGAAGGATCTGGAGAACGATTTCGAAGTGATAGAGATGGTTTTGGGTATGTTGGAGGCGAGTAAGGATATGGTGTTTTTGAGCTTTTGGAGTTTTGCAAAGGTGCACGGGCCGAATATTCCGTTTGTGGAGGGTTTGATGAAGAGTAGGAGTGATTTGGATAGGACGGCTGTTGGAGAGGTTATGGATAGTGTGAAGAGGAAGGTGAAGGATGAGGGGTTGACAGATCGTGAGTGTATGCTGATTCTTGGCGATATTTGTTACTGACGCTGTGGCACCCCTTAGCGCCTGAGCCAACGATTATGAAGAGGGTTGCAGTGCAGGGAGCGTTTTCACGGTTCCTTCGAAGCGCAACATGATACGAGCGCCGGTAAAATATCCTTTCCCCATTTACATACACGTTGTTGCCTACCTCAAACGCATATTGTATCTATACATTGGACCTTATTTATTCAACTTTGATCTTATAGCCCTCATCAGTTCTTCTGTTCAACGTTTATTCGGCATCAGTCTACACTCCTCTTCATTTCGTCATTAAATCATTCCGTCTTGGCTTTGCTCCCATGCTGCGATCTATCCGGCAACGCCGCAGCGACTTCGTCTATTTTCTTGAACTGCCATGGAAAACGAGATGGGTAGAGGAAGGGCCGTAAATCGAATCCTGCCCGCGAAAACATTTGGTCTGTCAGTTACAATGAACAGATGAATGTAGAAAGTATCACTCACTGTTATCGTCAGGACTATACGACTCTGCGTGATACGCGGGGGTGATCGTCGTCATCTTATGCCTATTCCGAGCGTATTCGAAGAAGAAGAGTTTGACTTTGTCCGCGATCTGCAATCTCGTTCAACTTTTATAGTCCAAAACAAAGAATAGGCAAGGTGCAAGCAGACCTGGGTTGGTGAGAGAAACGATCCCCATTCGTGTACCAGTTTGGTGAACATGCTGTAAGGACCGCATTTCTCTATTTTGCGAAGACGGCCGAACACGGAGAGTTCGTCGTAGGTCATTCCCATGTCGGCCTTCATCCACATTCAGCAAATTGTTCATCAATAGATTCGATATGACTATATACCTCATCAGCTTGAACGTACGTCTCGGTGATTGGTTCTAGTTCTGCTGTCGGCACTGCGTCTAGGAACCTTGGTATAGTCAGCGATCGCTTCAGGGTGTAGCAGTGGTTTAGGGGGCTTGCATACTCGTTCAAAATGGGCAATTCGAACGCGTCCCTTGCATAGGCGATGAACCGTTTGAGGTCGGCTTTGCTGATTCCTCCTATGGGGTTGATATCCGCTATGACCAACGTCAAGAGTCGCATCTTGGATAGGACAAGGGTGGATCCTTACCGGAAGAACAGTCGTATTTCGTCAAATAACCGCGTAAGCTGTAAACGGATGATCGTGGTGATCGTCGCGAAGGAGTAGAGTACGGCGGACCTTTCATCCACATTTGCACTACCGAGCACGAGCAAGCCTCCACTACCGCCTCTCACCCATGGTAATAGCTGGGCAAATAGGTACGCCAATACCATACGTAGTCTGGCCTTCAAACAATATGAGGAATTATCTTCAACCTAGATGTTCTATTGATACCTGAATATTCTGCAGAGCTAAATTCTCAGCATTCGATCCTCCATGCGCTCGGAACTTTGGTTTTGCTCCTGTTACGAATCCGAACAAGTTTACCACAGACGAAACGAGTGTATCCATATTTAAGTCGGTGTGATAACTACAACACGTCGACAGTTGAATTGGCTAGTAGAGGAGGGAGCATGTGTACGGACCTTCCGATAGCTTCTGCAAGCTGTTTCGCTCGTCTTCGGGTCTCAACGCTCGAGTTCTCCGTGCCCATGTAACAGGTGTGAAATATTCTCCCTGCAAATTCCTTTGGATCTGATGGAATGTAGCTCGAATCTTCGGGTTCGCCCACTACCCTTCTGGCGTCAGCGAGGACTTGTTTGTCTGTATAATTCAGTTTGTCAATATCCAGTGGATCGGGACGATAAGGTCGGACCTCCTCGTCGTGCAGCTTCAGAGACAATACGGCACATGGAGTGTACAATGACCGCCGTAGCGCAACTATCTATTCCTCCGCTCAGTGGCAAGAAGTAGCCTTGTGTACGGGATCGCCTTAGATAGTCCCAAAGCCAACAAGCAGGTCCGAGCCTGGTACAGTTCGAAGCGATCAGTATTGCCTTGAGCATGTAGACAACGGCCTTACGCGATCTCTTCCTCCGGGGTATGATATTTGACCTCCGGTCCTTGCGTTGGGGATATTCCAACCATATCTTCATGCTTTACCTCCTCGAACTTGCCACCGCTCAAAGCGAAAGGCACCTCGACACGATGATACCTCTCGGCTTCGGCCGCTTGCATGCTGCGGCTACTCTTGGCTCTGTGTGCACGAACATCCTCGATGTCGATGGTAGCAGTTACCACTTCGACATCGTTCAGGGAGAATTGTGATCCTTGAGCGATGATTTTGCCGTTGAGTGCGATGAGTGCGCAACCGTCGTAATAAAGGCGGTCGCCGTCGCAGCCTTGTTGGTTGGCGTAGAGGTATACACCCCCCAGCTACAATTAAAATGAGGACCATGACACTATGGTGATAATGTGTATTTTACCTTGAGAGTAGCCTCCTTGATGAGTTCGACGCGACGGTAGAGCTTGCGAAGCTCGTGGTGGCTCCCGCTCGAGTTGGAGAATATTTCTGCTCCGTCGAGACCCATGAGGATGTGAGGACTGGTCCATATCATACATCAGGGTCAAGATATGATGCGATTAGAATCGGAAGTAACCTCGCCGGCGTGAAGAGTTCTTCGCATAATTCGATACCGATACATGTATCTTGCGTACTGATTACCGCATCTCCGAAAGGGACTTTCACCTACAAAATCAAGTTCCTATTGCCGGAGTCGATTCAAAAAGTATTGTGCCACGGACCTGTTTCGTAACTGCTTGAATTATTCTAGGTAGGTAATGATCTTCCCACTGTCGCTGCTTCGCCCAGGGTGTGAAGTATCTAAATTCACGATAGTTCCCGTCGTTGGCTAACCACATCTTGGGTCTGATGAGTAGGATTTTCCTATCATATATAATTACCCGACAGTTGTAGATTACGTTCTTGTGAACGACGGGCCTTTTGAATATGTCAGTGCCAGCCTTGGGTCGAGTGGCTAAAAAAGCTAACATTCCGATGTCACAGAGTATACCCATGGCCTCCTCAGAGGCAAGGATCTTAGCAAGAACCTCCCATGAGTGTAAGCAAGTATCGCCTGATGCTTAAGTTAGGTTAAAGGGATATTAATTAGATAGGCAAAACGACCTTCAAGGAAGTGATCCAAGCAGCCATAACCCCTGTAATCAAACTGGATGAAGAATAGTATCGAAGCAAGGCATTTCCAATACGCACGGAATCTCTAGCTCTGGTCCAACGCGCAAAGTCGCACCTCTGCTCTTTGCAATCGCGATACTGGCAAGGATACGTTCGAGGTTACCCTATAGCACGTCTTAGAGATGCAGCTATATATCCTATTTTCTGTTTACACGCCTGAAAATCGAGTGCCCACTGGTTTAGAGAGCTATGTAATCTGGTGAGTGTGTCAGCTGACACTCGGCTATATCTTGGGCCTACCAGCTAGAATACGACTGTGAATTATGTCTACGGAGTGCACGAGAGAAGTACATACGTAGCCAAGGTAATAAGATGGCCCATGACAGTGCAGCGATCTGTTCAGGAGAAGGGCAGAGGAGAGTTTGTGATGTGGTGCATCATACGATCGACGGAGAAGTGTTATCTTCAACTGATAAGATAAGATGATTCTCCTCACATCAAGTTTGTCAGAAAATAATAGTCTTTTTTCTACTAGTACTACCGCAGACGAATTGAGCATGGCTGCCGGCTAATTGACATTGTCTCATCGATGTTGAATAACAATAAACATTGTTTAGATCACTTCAACTAAGTCCATGATTCATTTCAAGAGCCTACCATGACTCGCATGGTCCGCTCCGGAGCCGTACCATACTGCGTTGGATCACAGAAGGCACGAGGACGCAATTCATCCAGGCAAATATAATGACTCCCACGGTTGCTATAATGATCATGATAATCAATAAGCGCCCACAATCGAAAATTTCCAACTCCGACAAAATTTTTGGTCGTCCTTGAGCTGATTGTGTCCTATCTTTCCTCCCAACTCTCTTCATTCTTTCGTTCTTTTCTATTTTCTGGAGTCATGGATGTATGTTTTATGCATTTCTGGATATGCTCATAGCATCTGATCACATGTGTAGCCTAATTTTGTCCAGGGACTGCACAATCTACTTGTACAGTCTACGTCTAATGATACAAATCAACTCAAGGCTGTAGGTCGCGTCGATTGGCTTGATTTCGACATCTGATCGCGTCTTCAGGCTACGGCTCAATTGAATCAAGAGTACTACAAAAACCCGACATGTATCTCTGCTCTGGCAAGCATCTTGGCTAGCTCTCCGGAAATACCGGTTTGTATATGGCGTTGAAGCTGTTAGCCTCTCCTTTGACCTATTTCTGCTCAGGTTCGCCAACTTGCCGCCGTCGAGATGCGAAAGCGGGTATCTCAAAACAGTGGTAGCCTCTGGACGCTTCTTACCCAAGAAGAACGGGAACAGATTAAAGCCAAGCTTCCTGAGCTCATCCTTGCGGAGCAAAAGTACGACCATGAATTGAGCCTATTTTTTGAAATCTCACTTTCCACCTAGTAACTTGGTTCGCCATTCCGCTGCTCGAGTCGTTGCTGCAATTGCAGCCATCGAAATCCCCCTGGGTACCTGGACCCAACTCCTGCCCTTCTTGCATCAAACATGTGTTTCTCCTCAGGTCGCACATCGTGAAGTCGGTAGCTTCATCCTTTATACCGTCCTCGAAAATATCGTGGAAGGGTTCCAAGAGCACCTCCAAAGCTTCTTCAAGCTGTTTGAACAGCTCCTCTCCGATCCTGAGAGCCTTGAAGTTAGAGTGACTACTGTCCGGTCACTCGGTGTTTTGGCACAATATCTCGACTCGGATGACAAGGATGAAATAGTGAGTCTCTTTGTATAATATGATTCATTTATACTGAGAAACAATCAGAGATCTTTCCAAACCCTTCTCCCGGCCATGATCCAAGTCATCGGGCAGTGCGTAGAAAGTAGCAATGAAACTGGTGCTCGCCAGCTCTTCGACGTGCTAGAGACTCTCCTTATATTGGTAAATCCTCTTCCCAACTATCTGCATAACGTGGCATTCTCATCGTTACGCAGGAAATCCCTGTCCTTGGGAAACACATTCCTCAGTTGGCCCAGTTCCTCCTTCAATGCGGCGGCAACCGTACCTACGACAGTGAGCTTCGTGTGTTAGCTCTTAATGCTCTTAACTGGACCGTCCAGTAGTAAGTTGTTCATTCGATATACTCCGTTTCCTTGGCTAAAGTTCAGCCTAAAGCAAAAAATCTAAAATTCAGAGCCAGAATTTGGCTCCTGCTATTCTCGAAGGCCTTATGCCTATTGCTGCCGAAGATGAGCCGGCAGATATTGATGACGATGCTCCGTCTCGCGTAAGTATCTGCAGTCATGAAATGTTGCGTTGCTGATCAGCTGTCATCGTCTAGTCGGCTCTCCGTATTATTGATGGTCTCGCTACTTCGTTGCCCCCAACCCAAGTGTTCCCCGCGCTGAGAAACCTGATTCGACAATACTTCTCTTCCGCTGATCCTACCCATCGCCGTGCAGCCATGCTAGCTCTCGGTGTTTCCGTAGAAGGGTGCAGCGAGTATATGACTCCGTTGATGTCTGAAGTTTGGCCTATCATTGAGGCTGGTCTTCAGGACGCCGACGCCAGCGTGCGCAAAGCTACCTGTGTTGCCGTTAGCTGTCTATGTGAATGGTTGGAAGATGAATGTGTCTCTAAACACTCAGTTTTGATTCCTGTGAGCTTTCCAGGCTTGGTCTCTTTCTTCACAGCACTAAAATTCATGGTTAACCAGGCTATCATGAATCTTATTAACGATCCTGAGACCCAACGACCGGCTTGTACTGCTCTCGACGCATTACTCGAAATCCTCCACGACGTTATCGATCAATACCTTCAGCTCATAATGGAGCGCCTTGCCGGTCTTCTCGAAAGCGCACCTATACCAGTCAAGTCCGTGGTCACTGGCGCTATCGGAAGTGCCGCGCACGCCTCAAAAGAGCGTTTCCTGCCTTACTTCGAGCCTACGATGTCCCGCCTTCAGCACTTCCTCGTTCTTACCGGCGAGGGTGAGGAGATTGAGCTTCGTGGCATCACTATGGACGCCATTGGTACCTTTGCCGAAGCCGTTGGCAAAGAAGTGTTCCGTCCATACTTCCCTGATATGATGAAGCAGGCTTTCCAGGGCATCGATATGGGTAGTGCGAGGTTGAGAGAGTGCAGTTTCCTGTTCTTCGGCGTCATGGCTAGAGTATTTGGCGAGGAGTTCGCGCCTTACCTTCCCAGTGTCGTCCCCCCCTTGCTGAACAGCTGCAAGCAGGCCGAGCAGGGTGAGGAGAACCTGACGAGTATGTTCATAGTCTATTTCATGATTGACCGGTTGATAATGGTATGATGATCATAGTGACTGTCACAGAAGCCTCCTCTGCCTTTGCGTCTGGTTCCTCGCCATCCAACGCTATTAACGTGATGGAGGAGATCGACGCGAACGGTAACGCTTCCATTGAGCTCGAGGACGTTGATGTCGACAAGATGATCGACGTTAACAGCGCCATTGCAGTGGAGAAGGAGATCGCTGCTGACACGATTGGGACGCTTTTCGCTGCTACAGGCAACCACTTCTTGCCTTACGTCGAGCAGTGCACGGTTGAACTTGTTGAGCTCTTGAATCATTACTACGAAGGCATCAGGAAGAGTGCGACGGATTCGCTGCTTCAGATCGCCCGCACGTTCTATGACCTTAGCAATCATCCAGAATGGCAACCTGGTGTCAATGTTGTAAGTGGAAAGTTTCCGTATTCAAGAGGTTACAGATTTGAATTTGTCTTGCGTGCAGGTCGTCCCCCTTAACCAAACCGTCAAGAGTCTCATTAACCACATCCTTAAGCCCCTCTTGGAAATGTTCGAGACGGAAGATAATAAGTGAGTGTTCGTGCGTGTATGTTGCCGTGCACAACACGATGCTGTGTGATGAAAAGCGTAACTCAGCTCACTTCGACTTAAACATAAGAATGAGACCATGTTGACTTTATTTCTGACATCGACCTATTTACCTTGTTCGCGTCAAACTTGAATATTCACTAACTGCATCCCATAGATCCGTCGTCTCCGCCCTCTGCGTTGGTCTATCCGAAACCTTGAACAAAATCGGTCCCGGCTTCATTGAAGGACGTGAGTAGCAATATCCTAAATCAATCTCCTTCCAGTACTAATACGCCTCCTTATAGACCTTGACGAGGTCTGCAACATCGCCATACAAGTCCTGGAGCAGAAGGCATTCTGTCAACAAGATCCCGACCAGGATCAAGACGAAGAGGCTCCCGAAGACCAAGCCGAGTACGACTCTGTTTTGATCTCTTCAGCTGGCGATCTTGTGTCCGCGCTGGCCAACACTCTTGGCGCCGACTTCGTGCAGGCATTCAACGCCTTCTTCCCTTTGATTGCTAAATACTATGTAAGTGTGAATAGCTATGGCATGACGGATTCTCTCTCAATTTGGTATAGAAAAGGAACCGATCACTTAGTGACCGTTCCGCCGCCATTGGCTGCTTGGCTGAAATAATATCTGGCATGAAGGGTGCTATCACGCCCTCTACCGAGGCATTACTTGATCTCTTCTACAAAGCGCTTAACGACCCAGACGCAGAGGTCCTCAGCAATGCCGCCTTCGCCATTGGTCTCCTTGTGGAAAACTCCGACATCGATCTAGCACCACAATTCCTAAACATCCTTGGTGCCCTTCGACCGCTATTCGTCGTTCAACCTGATGCCCCTGCAGTTAAATTGAACGCCCGAGATAACGCTGCGGGCGCTGTGGGCAGGATGATTGTTCGCAATACTGCTGCAGTGCCCCTTGACCAGGTCTTACCGGTCTTCATCGATGCATTACCTTTGAAGAATGATTATCTCGAGAATCGACCTGTATTCCGCGCCATATTCCACCTCTTCAGAGCGAATTCACAAGCCCTTCTCCCATATATGGACAAGCTACTGCAAGTCTTCGCACATGTCCTTGATCCAAATGCGCCAGATCAGGTTGGCGATGACATTAGGGCGGAACTCATTCAGCTCCTAGGCGCTCTGAACACTGAAATGCCAGCCCAAGTGCAGGCAGCCGGTTTGTCACCGTTCGTACCAGGTGCCTAGATGTTGGAGAAACGCTTTTACGATTACGGAATGATACTTGATGACTTTTCTGCTTTCTCTGCTATTTCCTCCTACGATATCATTACAAGATATATTTTCTCTTTGTCGTTGGGTATACTCTAATATAGACGCAAAATGTACTGCCAGTGCAGATGTACTGTGTTATGCCAAGTCCATGTGATCGGATTGAACGCTTTAGACGCCCAATTAGTCCTTCCTTTCGCGCTATCGTCACGAACAGCGAGCTCGCTGGACGGCTCAGTAACTTAGAACTCAACCGCCATTGCTCGTTACTATGCAATTACTCTCACTTTCATTTCTGGCCTTTGCTGCCACCACATTTGCCAAGGTTACTCTTACATTGCCTATGCAAGATCAACTTCCTCAGATCGCCAGGGTCAACGCTCTCTACTCATGGTCATTGTCCCCAAATACATTTACTTCTTCGAATGGCGGGAATCTGGAGTATTTTATGTCCTCCTCAGCAGAGTGGATAATCTTTGATGCTGCCACGCGGACCTTTTCTGGGACTCCATCTCCCAGCGATGAAGGCAATCCTGAAATCACCCTTACGGCGAAGGACGGCTCTTCTGCTGCGTCGGATACGTTCACCCTATGCGTCACACGTTACCCACCGCCGTCTTTGAGCTATTCAATCGCTGATCAATTCCGGAGCGTCAAGAACAACTCAGCCTTGTCATCTGTATTCGGACTCTCTCCCCATTCAGCCCTCGCAACAGAAAATCCTACTTTACGGATTCCTTCCGCGTGGTCGTTTAGTATTGGATTCCCGGGCGATACATTTACTGCTGAAAATAACCTGTTCTACGACGTCCTTCAAGCCGATGGCTCCCCATTACCTTCGTGGCTGCAGTATAATAGCAAGCCGTTTACCTTGAATGGCATCACTCCCAATGAGAAGATCCTTCCATCGCCATATAAACTGTCTCTCGCTTTTCACGCCTCCGACCAGAAAGGCTACTCTGCTATCAAACTACCTTTTGACCTCCTTGTGGCCTCCCATGAACTATCTCAGACAACAAACTCTCTCCCCATGATCAATGTCACTGCGGAAACTCCGTTCAATTTCAGCCTGGCATCTTCGGCAGACTTGACCGGTATTCTGATTGACGGGCAACCGATACAATCAGACAACATCACGAAGCTTGCGATCGACGTCTCTCCCCATCAGTGGCTCGCATATGACGAGTCCAAACGAATACTCAGCGGCACTCCTCCAAAGGACTTGCATAATCCCATTTTACAAGCATACATTGAAACTTCCTTTAACCAGTCAATTCGAACCAATGTATCGCTGGAGCTGGTGCCCTCTTTTTTTGCCGCCTCCGAGCTTCCCCCCATTCAACTAGCAGACGACGGTAGTGTTTTTTTCAACCTTACACATTACTATGCGGACGCTTCTAATGAACGAGGTGGCGATGTCGACCTGTCAGCAGCCTTTGAGCCTTCTAATGCTAGTGGTCTATTGGTCTTCGATGCAAACACGGGAATCCTCTCCGGTCGCTTACCTTCTGAGCTCACTTCATCCGTCACCCGCGTTACATTCGCTGCATACTCTCATGTTACTCATTCAATTTCTCATACTGTTCTTGCCATTACCACACCCCCCTGGATGCATAAACATAAAGGTGCCGGTATACACCCATCTCAGCTTTCCGCGGCGGCCCGCAAGAAATTGGCTCTTGGTCTAGGTGTTACGTTCGGGGTCATCGGAGGTATGTGTCTAATCGGCGCTTTCCTTGCCGCCTTCCGGCACTGCGCAAGAGTACACGATACGGCGTTGGGTGTCGAAGCCAACACACATGCTTGGTCAGAAAAGGACAGAAAGTGGTACGGCGTCGACAGCAAGAATGGCCGAAGTATTAGCCCCGAAAGCAAGACAGAACGCGAGACGACGGAAGGGTTGCCGAGAAATGGGCTAGACTTACAGGACATCTTTCAGCCTCCCCCTACAGTGTTTCGGCGCACACCTGACTACGCTAACTTGGGACTTGGCAATGCCCCTCCGAAACCTCCGTCTGTCGCTGGTTCCAATGTCATGAGTAAGCGTGAGTTCATGACCAAAATCAAGGATGCCGTCCGTCAGGTCAGTGATCAATACCAAAGGATTCGCCGAGGATCACCATCTCGACCTGTCATCGGAAGGCCAGTGTTATTGACCTCCGGAAAAACGTCGGCTTCATCCGGACCCGTCGAAGACACTATCAGTTACTCTGCAAGTGTGTTGAATTCTTCCATTATCTCTCCCTCGTCGTCTACTGTTGATTGCTCGGTGCCCAGGCGAAGGGCCGACTTTGGCCCTGCTAGATCGCCAGCCTTTTCGCATCCTCCCGACGGTGAAACGTCCCGGCCTGCTTCCTATGGTTCTAATGATTCGTTGGCGTCTGCGGAAACCCATGCAGCTGAGGCTATTGTTCAAACTGCCACAAGGGCGACCAGCATCAAGAGCGGTAGAACTGGTAGTGGTATAGCACTTGACAGCCCTCAGATCCCTCCTCCTGTCCGGCCCCGAATTGTCCCATTCACTAGCTCAACCCGTGTACCAGTTCCGCGCATGCCTTCCGGTCAAGAGAATGCCGGCAGTAAGAGTAGACGGATCCCAAGCCAAAAGGCCCAGGTCGTACACGATGTCGAGAAAAGCGCTAGCGGGGACGACTTGAGCCTTGGGATTCAGTATGTCCGTGCCTTGGGTGCTGATCAGCGTACCGTAGGGACGAACGCCTCTGTGCCGACTATGTCAACTAACGCTCGTTCTTCTTATTCATCCTTGGAGTCGTCGCACCATGGCCACGCCGGCGCGTCCACGCAACGAATGCTCGTGAGAGCGGAGCAGAAATTCCACTTTAGGGTTCCTGTCTTCTTGGAGGACTCGCCGTCTACGTATACGAAGCCACATAGCTTGACAGCGAGGTTGACGTCAGGCTTACCCTTGCCCAAATTTCTGCGCGTGGACTTGAGAGGAAACCAGAAAGGAAGCGTCGAATTCTACGGGACACCTACTGCGAACGATATTTCCGATTACGAGATCGAGATTTGTACGGATGATGACAAGTGCATCGCGAGAGTACTTGTTGAAGTAGTTGCCAGAGTGTAGTCAGATTTCCTTTTTATAAGGTATGTGAAGTTCTGTGTTAGTCTGGATTACTGATTTTTACATCACCACTATCAGATATTTGAGAACGCAAATTATACCCCCTTACATGTACTACCTATACCCAATTGATAATTGTAGCCCTATAATTTCCTAGTTACATACTATAATTCTTTACCTATAATGTGATTCCTTCAGCGGAACTGCCGTGATCCTGATTGTAGTTGAATGGGACGAAAGCAATGAAATTTGCAAAACATATTTACGTATTATAAGCAGGCGTCCGAGGAGTGTAATGACGGCTTGCAATGTCTAGGAAGCATCCATCGAATCATCATCCCTCCCAAACTCGTCGGGAGACGTGGTTGTTCGCCTCACAACCACCTAGAGCACCTCTATGACTTCCAGATGAGGATGGCCAATGAGCCGACATAGAAGTAGATGAAATGTTTCGTTTCTGTTCGTAAGCGACGTCAGCATCGTACACGTACCCGGAGCAAGACACCAAGCTGAGAATTCACTCAAGTATTGGGTGGTGTGGGAAGGAAGTACTCAGACACTCCCATTATATTATGCGGGTAAATGGGGATGAGCACGTTCCAACTCACCGTGGGTCACATAACTCCCAAAGTTCTTGCCCACGACGACATGCCAGGTAGGACCGTGTTTTCGGTCGAATTCTTTCTTGATGTAGGCGGCAATGTCTTTTTCGATATTATATTTCTCGAGGGCTGTTGATGCGATGTCCACGCTCTCCTGCTGCATCTCCTCGCTCATATCGACGTTTTTTATGATGGCCTTTGGTCCACCAACGCCGTTCCCCCCGTCTTTCGCGTGTGAACCTGTGTCGGTCGATGAAGAAGTTGGCGCATCGAGTTTGGTATCCATCGCGTGAGGAAATGAAGTGCTGTTTGAAATGTTCGAGCCTGGTATGAACCTGGAGAGAATACGAGGTGAAGGCGAATTTATATGTGGGATTATGGGCACCCTACCTTGCGTTTCGCACAAGTTGATGGTAGATGAAAGATGGAAGGAAAGGGTGAGGCTGAAGGGTTGTGTTTAGCAGATTAAAGGAGAGGGCTGGGTGCTAAGCACGTGGTGTAAGCGCGTATTGAACCAAGGCTGACTCGATGCACATGGGTCCCTGTTGCATGGCCTTTCCAACGGACTCATTCGGCGCTGCTTCGGTCCATCCTTTTAACCAAAGAAACCTGCTATCCTTATGTCGCGAAACACGGTCACTTTGCAGCGTGGCCTCATATGGCCTTCGTGAATGATCTGTTGCACATGCGACGCCAGTTCTATCATCACACGCGCTTCACCAGTCAAGGATTATCATCGCATACTGTTGTCATCCTCTGCATTGCTTATTGGTATCTTCTTCCATCGACAATCCGATACGCCCAGTGGCGAATCATTAATGAAACCCAGCAGACTTATACGTGTTCAACTTGGAATATTGGCGTTTTCCTTCACAATGAGGTCTCATTAAAGCCATCACTTCTATCTCCGGCTAGGTGGGGCGAGCCATATCTGCTAGACACGTCTACTCTGCAGATGACCCACATGCTTCAGTCAAAACCCAACCATCGTCTATCAGTGTTTGTCCTAACATTCCTACTTCCTTGCCTCGTTGTGAAAAGGATCGGCTCACGCTCTTTGGCCACCGGTTGGTCTGTAGGTCTGTACCACCAGTGTCCAGGACCGTGAGCAGGTTGCATATGCTCCTGTCGCCCCGTCATGTACTTGCACATGGGCTTGGCAAAATGGACTAGGGAATCTTAGGCCACGAACTCCACGCTGCACAGACGGTGTACACAAGTATTTGTCTGTCTGTAACGACATCCGCTTCCGTGACGGTGTGCCTTGTGTCAATTAATATACACCGGACGGTGTCTCTGACTGAGATGGTACCCACATGTAGCAGGGCATTCATCACTGATGAGGTGATCAAGACGCGGAGGCTTCTCGGTGCAGACGGTTGTTTCAAATCGTCTGCACTGCGTTAGCTTCAAAACCTTCAGAGAGCCGCATCCTCTTCACTTTTTTACGTGTATTGGCTAATATGAATAGCCATCCTTAGGAGTGGCTTTAGAAACGAAGTTTATTATTTGCTCAATATCCCACCATGCCGCAAATGCTCGCTAAGTTTATCATGCCAACGCATGGACACTATTGGCTCGACGGCCGACTTCTACATACAGAGACTGATCACGATCACAGAAGCTATTCTGGTGCGTATCGATGTTTGGCGCTGCTGGAAACTAAACCTAGATGTGCTTCTTTCGTTTCTATAATTATATGTCTCACGTTCGACTTTGTGCAACGGCACAGGTTTAGCACCACAGCATGAGTTACTATATAGTTTCGTCGCACGACTGGCGTCATCTAGAAGTCTACGAGCATAAGGACATGGGTTCCTGAGCGGAGAGAGAACACAGTCCGCGTTCTGTTGACATAGGGAGAAAGTTACCAAGCATGTGTGTGCCTCCTCGGACCGGCGTAGATTACCCCCATAGATTGACCATAGGTGAGACTCCTCAGTGAAATGATTCAGCAAATTGCGCTTGCATTTCACATCTTTGTAGACATCCTGGAAAGTCTTCTGCATTATCGATGGCGTGCTTTGGGCGACGGTTCTGAACGGACATAACTACTAAATAGGTGAACACGGGGTAGCCATCCTCAATGCTTCTGCCGTCATATGTCGTAAAGGAACCTATGTATAATCACGATGTTGGCCGTAATTTGAACGCCACAACGCGCCCGTCAAGTCAATTATATTCTGTGGTGTATAGACAAAGATGTAGGTCTGGTGTGGTACAAATGGTTGAGGGGAGAAGAGCTGCCTTTGTCCAATGGTATGTCGCTCTGTAGGCTGATCACGGTACTAGCTAAAATGGGGAAACGCAAGATTCCTGGCATGTAGATACAATTCCGTCCTGTGATGACTCTTCCGTATGA
The DNA here is from genome assembly GCA_014058305.1 of Pleurotus tuber-regium. Taxonomy (NCBI): domain Eukaryota; kingdom Fungi; phylum Basidiomycota; class Agaricomycetes; order Agaricales; family Pleurotaceae; genus Pleurotus; species Pleurotus tuber-regium. The sequence goes on along the minus strand of JACFYU010000012.1, from coordinate 1,130,034 downwards.
GCAGAGACACGGGAGGTAGATTCAGTGTGTCACCAAAGAATTGTTGGAGAGCTGAGTGTTGCATATGGTCTCTGTAACGGCGATTACGATAGTTTCCTGGGCACTACGCTGCAACTCAGCACTGGACGAAAGGAAGAAGGCGGCGTCAAGCCGTGCCATACAGTAGATGAGTATTTATGGTATCTGCTGCCGCTGAGTGTTTGGTCATTACTTATCTCATCGTGGAATATAGCTGGACACAACGGCCGAATATGTACGGTCGGGTTTGTGATGCGAACTTCGTTGTGCATGTGTTCATTAAATTTGGGTCTTTCCTTGTAAGGGGCTTTACGTGGGTTGAGCTAATGATATCGATAACTTTGGAATCGGTGCAGCTAGAAGAATTTCTTTGCAGGCTTCGTATGTTTAGTACGTGTGCAAGACATCTGATGGTACGTGCATGTGCATTCGTCAATTTAATTGGGTAGAATCGAAAATCTGTCATTTGGTGTGTGGATGACCGCGCACTCATTCTTTGTACAGAGTATCCTGAATTTATTTGGGTTCCCCACAATGGCAACGAGGAAGTAGATAAGAGCATTGGCTCCTGAATCACGTGTGTGAATATATTGGGCTGGGACTGCGTAACTGTGATGAGACAATCCTTGACCGTGACGTGGAATGAGATTGTTCAGACGCGCTCGGCCTGTCCCTTGTCTCTGGAGAAGTAAAACTCTATTCCTCGAAGCTTGCGTTCTGTTTCTTGAATTATATCAAAATGTCACAGCCCCTATATTGCCTAATACAGGGGCTAATCAACGTAATTACAAGTAAATAGGTAATGAATAAATGTAGAGAAGGGCGGTGCTGTATTGATATTTTGGTTTGTTTCGCGTCTATTGTCTTCATGCGGGGTGTCCCAATGGTGGACGGTGCCATCTATATATCTGGAATATATCTATTCAATATAAGCTACAAGACCCCTAGGGGTTCTCGCTAACCTGTGTCGATGTAGTGATTATCTTTCGTTGGAGATAGAGAGCCGGGATACGAAAGACAGCGTTGAGAGGTTTTCTAGGACCACTCCGCCTCCAGCAACGATTGTTAATAGCCTAACCAAGTTCAGTATCTGGGGATTTAACGGGGATGAAGTGGCCGGGAATCCTAGGGACGGTTAGTCAGTGGGACGGTAACAACGAAGCGTGTATCCAATGCGCTCTTAATTTGTAGACATGTACATATTGATAGACGAAGTACCAAGTGATGAAGGTACACATCCGAAGACAGCCTCGACGTCGCTTGAGCAGAGGATCGACTAATATTAAAGAACATGTACGCCTTGTGGACATAATCATTACAATGCCTGGAGTTCTTGATGCATCAGAATAGTTTAACAATCGTTGGGCGCAAGGGTGTTGGACATCGGATCAGTGAGACGGCGTCACGCTGTTTAACGTGGAGTATGTAGGGTGGATATGTTGCGAGAGGATTGTGGATATTGAGCGGATGCATCATTCATATACTGCGGGATAGTATGATCATCTGAGAGGATCATGAGCGGTGACAGCTGGTTATCTGCGAAATTGCAAAATCAATGACACAGGCGTTGAACGAAGATAAGTCAAATCAGAGCTGTTTCGAGAGATTGTCGTGATCTTGAAATTCATGGATTGCGTGAATGTTGAGATGTCCTGAAGAAGGCACGCCCGCGGGAGTAGCAGGTGTTTTTTTGCCGCGAGTTGACGATATCCTGGGATCAAGCATCACTTCCACCGAGTATTCCGACGACAACTTCGATGGCTCTAGCTACGGAGTACACGGACTCGGAGGAGAGGAATAAGTATACGGCGAGTCCGAATTGTTGGCGCTGACGTAATTGATCTCAAGGAATAATTTTGGGGACAGGATCGACCCCAGCGTTGCAAAATTTATAAAAGTCCAATTGTGGATTTAGTTCGGTGCCCCTCCTCATCTTCAACTCTCAAAAGACGGGTATAGAAAGGACTTTGTCAAGTCATCTCTTCTTTCCCTCTTTCCACCACCATGTCTGCGTATGACCATAGCAGAGTTGCTCACTTCATCGGTCAGTTCTTCATCTATCCGCGAACGTACATTCTGAACGGCTTGCAGGGGGGAATTCGCTGGACAAGGCTCCAGTAAGCAGCGTGCATGATTTCGTCAAGTCTCATGGAGGACACACAGTTATAACTAAAGTAAGTTGTTGACTTCTTATTACCCGGGTCTCGCGTTCTTCGCGACGCGTCATGTTTGAAGGAATCTGACCGTGCTTCTTGACAGGTTCTCATTGCAAACAATGGTACCTTATCTTCGTATCATATACTATTTCGATAGGTACTGACTCTTCTTCTAGGTATTGCCGCTGTCAAAGAAATCAGATCTATCCGACAATGGAGCTACGAGACTTTTGGCCAGGAAAGGGCTATCGAATTTACGGTGATGGCAACCCCGGAAGATCTCAAGGTCAACGCCGAGTATATTCGTATGGCTGACCGATACATCGAAGTTCCAGGCGGAACAAATAATCACAACTACGCGAACGTCGACTTGATCGTCGATGTCGCAGAACGCGCAGGTGTTCACGCTGTTTGGGCTGGTTGGGGTCATGCTTCAGAAAATCCACGTCTCCCGGAGAGCTTGGCAGCGAGTAAGAATAAGATTGTATTCATTGGTCCACCAGGGAGTGCTATGCGAAGTTTGGGAGATAAAATATCGAGTACAATTGTCGCACAAAGCGCGGAAGTTCCGACGATGCCTTGGTCAGGAACTGGGATTTCCGACACTGTCCTTTCACCGCAAGGCTTCGTTACAGTCCCCGACAAGGCTTATATGGATGCATGTGTGACTACTGTGGAGGAAGGTTTGGCTAAGGCTGAGCAAATAGGCTGGCCCGTGATGATCAAAGCTAGTGAAGGTGGAGGAGGCAAGGGCATTCGAAAAGTCGAGCACCCCGATGCATTCAAGAACGCTTTCCACGCCGTTGCAGGAGAAATCCCAGGTGATAGATTCACGCGCGTTAATAGTTTTGCTAAACTTACGTTGCATCGCTTCGCAAGGTTCGCCCATCTTCATTATGAAGCTCGCTGGGCAAGCCAGGCATTTGGAGGTCCAACTGCTTGCTGATCAATATGGAAATGCTATTTCTCTCTTTGGACGTGACTGTTCCGTACAGCGACGTCACCAGAAGATCATCGAAGAGGCGCCTGTAACCATCGCAAAGGAAGATACTTTCGAACAGATGGAGCGCGCCGCAGTGCGATTGGCGAAACTTGTTGGATATGTCAGTGCAGGAACAGTCGAATGTGAGTTTTGGTTTGCGAAATCCAATGATCTGCTGACCGCTTACCTGTTGGATAGACCTATACAGTCATGCAGATGATTACTTCTACTTCCTCGAACTTAACCCGCGTCTTCAAGTCGAACACCCGACAACGGAGATGGTGTCTGGTGTCAATCTTCCCGCTGCTCAATTGCAAGTTGCTATGGGTATCCCTCTACATCGTATCCGCGACATCCGTCAACTCTATGGCGTCGGCCCTCATGGTACCTCCGAAATCGATTTCGATATGACTAAACCGGATGTTGATCAACTACAACGTAAGCCACGTCCAAAGGGTCACGTCGTTGCCGTCCGTATTACTGCCGAGAATCCCGACGCTGGTTTCAAGCCATCCTCTGGTTCGATTCAAGAGCTCAACTTCCGTTCCAGCACGAATGTCTGGGGCTACTTCTCTGTTACTACTGCTGGTGGGCTGCACGAATTCGCCGACTCTCAATTCGGTCACATTTTCGCGTATGGTGAGGATCGTTCGGAGAGTCGAAAGAACATGATTGTCGCGTTGAAGGAACTCAGCATTCGTGGGGACTTCCGAACGACAGTCGAGTACTTGATCAAATTGCTCGAATTGGAAGCCTTCAAGAACAACACTATTACCACTGGATGGCTCGACTCTTTGATCAGCAATAAGCTCACTGCGGAGCGCCCAGACTCTACTCTCGCAGTTATATGTGGTGCTGTCACCAAAGCCTACCTCGCTTCTGAGTCCTGCTGGACGGAATACAAGCGTATCCTTGACAAAGGTCAAGTGCCAGCTCGCGATGTCCTTAAGACCGTTTTCAGCATTGACTTCATCTACGAGAACGTGCGATACAATTTTACTGCTGCTCGATCGTCTTTGACTACTTGGACACTATTCCTGAACGGTGGTAGGACGATGGTTGGTGCAAGACCTCTTGCGGATGGTGGTCTTTTGGTGCTATTGGATGGGAAGAGTCATGCCGTTTATTGGCGAGAGGAAGTTGGGGCTCTTAGGTTGATGGTTGATGCAAAGACCTGCTTGATTGAGCAAGAGAACGATCCCACACAGCTCAGGAGTCCTAGTCCCGGTAAACTCGTTAGGTATCTCGTCGACAGTGGTGATCACGTTAACGCTGGTGATCAGTACGCCGAAATTGAGGTATGTTGTTATTTGAATCATAGCACATCATCATGTCTGATGGCCGTTTTGTATGTAGGTCATGAAGATGTACATGCCTCTTGTTGCATCCGAGGACGGTACTGTCCAGCTCATCAAACAGCCAGGCGTCAGCCTCGAACCGGGTGACATCCTGGGTATTTTGACTCTCGACGACCCCGCTCGTGTGAAGCACGCCAAACCATTTGAGGGCCTTCTCCCTGCCATGGGCTCGCCCTCTGTCATCGGAAGCAAGCCTCATCAACGTCTCGTTCACTGTATGGGCACACTCAACGACATTTTGGATGGTTTCGACAACCAGGCTATCATGAACTCAACCTTGAAAGAGCTCATTGATGTTCTACATAACCCAGAACTTCCTTACTCGGAAATCACTTCAATTCTCGCGGCGCTCTCTGGTCGTATGCCCTCGAAACTTGAGGAGGGCATTCGCTCGGCGCTAGAGGCCGCGAAAGCTAAAGGCGAGGGACAAGAGTTCCCCACCAATCGCATCAAACGATTGCTCGATCATTTCATGCAAGACAATGTTCTCCCTCAAGATAGGGCTATGTTCCGCTCGAAGCTTGAGGCTCTGTTCGATGCATTGGAACGGTACAGTGGCGGATTGAAGGGTCATGAAGTCGCCACCATCGCCAGCCTATTGGAGCGCTATGAATCAACCGAGAAACTGTTTGGTGGTAGTATTGAGGCTCGCGTACTTGCACTTCGTGAACAACACAAGGATGATCTTGACAAGGTCGTTGGGTTAGTCTTGAGCCATATCAAGGCGCAAAGCAAGTCGAAATTAGTGCTTGCTCTCCTCGACTACGTCAAATCGAGTGGCTTGAATGTCTCGAATCCCGAGAGCAGGTTATACCAAGTTCTACAGAACCTTGCAGCCCTTGAGGCGAAGTATGTGTTCTATTTACTCTTTATAGTTCGTTCCAGCTAATGTCGTGCCTCTTAGATCGTCTACACCAGTTTCGTTGAAGGCCCGAGAAGTACTTATCCTCGGTCAAATGCCATCATATGAGGAACGTCTCGGTCAGATGGAGGCCATCCTCAAGAATGCTGTCTCGAATAACGTTTATGGCGAACAAGGCACTGGCCCTCGGTGCGTCATATTTTTCCATCGCATGGCCAATGTTCTCACGTTTATACCACAGAACTCCATCTGCTGAGATTCTCAAGGAACTCAGTGACTCGCGATACACCGTCTACGATGTCTTGCCTGCTTTCTTCAACCACGAAGATGTCATGGTCACCCTTGGTACGCTGATTTCAGGAACTTCTACATCTACTAATCTCGATTCGTACAGCTGCTCTCGAAGTCTACATTCGTCGTGGCTATCGCGCCTACTCTGTTCTCTCGATTGATTACGAAGAAGGCGACGGCCTCGACGATGGCGAGCTACCCACTTGCGTGACCTGGCGCTTCAACCTTGGGCAAAGCCACTCTCCTCCTTCTACACCTCGCCTCGCATTTGGGTGAGTTCTTATCTTCGATTTATCTCAGTTGTTCCACTAATATCATCAACAGCGAAAAGAGTCGATCGGGTTCAGTCAGCGATCTCACCTACCTAATCAACCGTAGCCACTTGCAACCCGTTCGAACCGGTGTTATTTCCTCCTTCGCCAGTATGTCGGCGATGTCTCGAGGCTTCGATAAGGTCGTTGCAATGCTTCCTCCTTTCGATGCCGAGGAGTTCAGGCAGCGTTATGGCACAAATAGCCAGCCTCCTAACGTCGTCAACATTGGGCTTCGTATCTTTAACGAAGATGATGACATGTCAGACAGCGAGTGGTTCCGCACAATCACGTCCTTTGTCAATGAACAGTCAGCTGCTCTCACTCGTCGTGGAGTGCGTCGTATCACTACATTCGTTTGCCGGAAAGGCCAGTATCCAGTGTATATCACCTTGCGCGAATCCGATGGCGTGTGGGGAGAAGAACAGGCTATCCGTAATATCGAACCGGCCCTGGCATATCAGCTAGAGCTTAGCCGTTTGTCGAATTACAACCTCAAACCATGTTTTGTCGAGACTAAACAGGTCCACGTCTACCATGCTGTTGCCAGAGAAAACCAGCTTGATAGTCGATTCTTTATCCGCGCTCTCGTTCGTCCAGGTCGCATCCGCGGTTCGATGAGCATGGCGGAGTACTTGATCTCGGAAACTGACCGACTCGTCACCAGCGTCCTCGATGCTCTCGAAGTCGTCAGCGCTCAGTACAGGAATGCCGATTGTAATCATATCTTCATGAACTTCGTCTACAACCTGCCGGTCACTTATGAAGACGTCCTTGCTGCCATCTCTGGGTTCATCGAGCGCCATGGTAAGCGCCTATGGCGCCTTCATGTCACTGGCTCAGAAATCCGTATCGCTCTGGAAGATAGCGAAGGAAACGTAACCCCTATCCGCTGTATCATCGAGAACGTCTCTGGGTTCATCGTTAACTATCATGGCTATCAGGAGATCACAACGGATAAGGGAACCACTATCCTGAAGTCCATTGGGGAGAAGGGACCTCTTCACTTACAACCAGTTCACCAAGCTTATCCTACCAAGGAATCCCTCCAACCGAAGCGTTATCAGGCCCATCTCATCGGTACTACGTACGTGTATGACTTCCCCGACCTCTTCTCCAAGGCTCTGCACAACGTCTGGGTGAAGGCCCGCGAGACGAACCCCTCATTGGTTCTCCCTAAGAAATTGTTAGAATCCAAAGAGTTAGTATTAGATGAACACGATCAGCTCGCTGAAGTTGATAGGGCACCCGGCAACAACACCTTCGGTATGGTCGCTTGGGTGTTCACGTTGCGAACTCCGGAATTCCCTCTTGGACGCAAGGCGGTCGTAGTTGCAAACGATATTACTTATAAGATCGGTTCTTTTGGACCCGTTGAAGACCAGTTCTTCTTCCTCGTCACCCAATATGCTCGCAAGCTTGGCCTTCCTCGAATCTACCTGTCCGCCAACTCTGGCGCTCGCATCGGGTTGGCCGAGGAAACCCTTAACCTTTTCTCGTGCGCTTGGAACGACCCAGAGCACCCTGAAAAAGGTGTTGACTACTTGTATCTCACTCACGAGAACTACTTGAAGCTGCGGGAGAAAGGTACTGGTGCTGTCCGCACGGTGGAGATCGAGGAAAATGGCGAGCGACGCCACAAGATAACCGATATCATTGGTCTTCAGGATGGCCTAGGTGTTGAGTCGTTGAAAGGATCCGGCCTCATCGCTGGTGAAACATCCCGAGCATATGATGACATCTTCACCATCACTCTCGTCACCGCTCGCTCCGTTGGTATTGGCGCTTATCTTGTTCGTCTCGGAGAGCGCGCCGTCCAAGTCGAAGGCCAACCTATTATCTTGACCGGTGCACCCGCCCTCAACAAAGTGTTAGGTCGTGAAGTCTATACATCTAACCTTCAACTTGGTGGTACCCAGATCATGTTTAAGAATGGTGTTTCCCATCTCACTGCTAGCAGTGATCTCCAGGGAGCCACACAAATTCTTGAATGGCTTTCATATGTCCCCGAATGCAAAGGAGCTCCATTACCGGTCGTCGATTCCGCCGATCCCTGGGACCGTGACATTGGCTACACCCCACCGAAGGGGGCATACGACCCGAGGTGGTTCATTGAGGGTAAGGAGGACGAGATATCGTCTGAGTGGCTCAGTGGTTTCTTCGACAAGGGCTCGTTCCAAGAGACCCTAAGCGGATGGGCTCAAACGGTGGTTGTCGGTCGTGCCCGTCTTGGAGGCATCCCCATGGGTGTTATCGCTGTTGAAACTCGCACTATTGAGCGTGTTGTACCTGCGGATCCAGCTAACCCAGCATCGTTCGAACAGAGGATCATGGAGGCCGGTCAAGTTTGGTATCCAAACTCTGCGTACAAGACTGCTCAAGCCATCTTTGACTTCAACCGTGAAGGTCTTCCCTTAATCATCTTTGCCAACTGGCGCGGCTTCTCCGGTGGCCAGCAGGATATGTACGACGAGATCCTGAAACAAGGTTCGAAGATTGTCGATGGTCTATCAAACTACAAGCAGCCCGTGTTTGTGTACATCGTTCCCAATGGTGAACTGCGTGGCGGTGCATGGGTTGTATTGGATCCATCTATCAACTCTGAGCAAATGGAAATGTATGCAGATGTTGAGGCTCGCGCAGGTGTTCTTGAACCTGAAGGTGTCATTGAGATCAAGATGCGCCGCGACAAGATCTCATCATTGATGGAACGCCTCGATTCCGAATATGCGTCATTGAAGCGCGATAGCAAGGACCCGTCTAAGAGTGAAGAAGAACGCACAAAAGCTGCTGCTGCACTGAAAGCACGGGAAACGCTCCTCCAGCCCACGTACAAGCAGATCGCCCTCTTGTATGCTGATTTGCACGAGTAAGTGGCCTTTCAATTGACTACCTCTTTCCTCTTGCTCAACGCCTTTTAGTCGCGCTGGACGTATGGAGGCTAAAGGGTGCGCCAAGCCTGCCGTCTGGAAAGACGCTCGACGATACTTCTACTGGAGATTACGTGCTCGCGTCGCTCGATCTCGTGCACTCTCCTTGCTCGCTGAGGCCAGCCCAAGCTCAACTTCTGAGTACCGTTCACGGTTGTTAGACAACATTCTCTCCATGGATGTCGAGTCAACGAGCCAGGAGATCGCCGAAGCTATTGAACAACTCGATCTTACCAAGACCGTCACTCAACTGAAGACAGATGATTTGATTCGTAAGCTCGCTGCTCTAGCAGCTGAAGATCGCAAGGCTACCATTGATGGTTTGACACGTCTGGCCAATGAACTCAACGAAGAAGACCGCGCTACACTGATCACCGTCCTACAAAATCCCCGTTCACCTGGTGTGTTAGTTACTCCAAGGGTTTCTGACAATGTTTACTGATAGTAGTCTATAGGGCCCCCGTCCTACGCAACGTCGTAGAACAATCTTCCATTCTCCAATCTTGTACTCATAGGCCGTTTAATGCTTTCTCGCTCTCTAGTTTCCTCATGCAGTTGTTTTCTCCAACGTTTCACTGATAGACAGACATGATTATGCCCATTAGAATATCAACACGTCGTACCTACTTATTAACTTTCATGATTGCACAATTTACGAAGAGATTATGATGAATATATATACATTACCATGTCGTTATTGGTCCGTCAATTGCTCACACAGTCGTCGAACTTGACTTCGAACTACTTGGAACCATTATACGGTGATAAGACCATGGCTACGTTTGCCAAGCAAACATTCAACACGTCGATCTACGCATCCTTCCGACCTAACTACCCTCGTCAATTGTTTGATTTCATCTTTGGATTCCATGAGCGTGGTATTCCTACCCCGGGCGGCAGCGAAAGTGAGATTAGGTTTCCTAAGTGTCGATGGAATCGAGCCGTGGATTTAGGATGCGGTACTGGTACGTTTCTTTTTATTCGAACAGAATCTCGTTCGTTCATCTAACCATGTAATAGGACAAGCCACAACTGAACTGACTCCATTCAAACATGTAATTGGGGTTGATCCATCTCAAAAGATGGTCGAGACTGCACGGTCGCATGTGGCTTCACTTGGTCTCGAGAAGTCGGGACAATTCGAATTCGTGCAATCGTCAGCGGAGCAGCTCGATTTCTTGAAAGATGAGAGCGTTGATTTACTCATTGCCGGTACGTACTTTGACGTATGTTTGGCGAAATGCATTGTTGATATCGAGGTCACCAGCCCAAGCCTCGCATTGGTTTGATTGGTCGAAAGCTTGGCCAGAGTTCGCAAGGGTGCTTCAGCCTGGAGGCAGCGCTGCTTTTTGGGTACGTTGTGTTGGCCACACCTGGTCGCTAGTCATGATCTCGTCGCCACAGGTTTATTCCGAGTTTCGCCTGTCCCGCTACCCATCCCTCACGCCGCTTATTACCGATTATGCGCAAGGCGCTGATCCAATGAACTCCCTCGGACCTCACTGGCAACAGCCGGGCAGGAGCATACTCGAGGATCATCTTGTTGACGTTTCGGAGCCACACCGCGTAGTCGGTGATGGTGTTTTCGCCAAACTCCACCGAATATATTTTACAGGCGAGCACTACCCACCCCTCCCTGAACCCAAGTTACCCGTCATATTGCGCAAACGGATGACTTGGTCGGATTTACTCGCTTATCTCCGCACCTGGAGCTCGCTACACACGTTTCAAGAGAAGTATCCAGAGGATGCGAATCGTGCAGATGGTGATATCGCCACACGGTTCTGGAATGAACTCAAGAAAGGCGCTGCAGCGTCTAACGATACAGATGAAGTCGATATAGAGTGGCCATTGGCTCTTCTATTAGTGAAGAAGCTTTAATTGACGAGGTCTTATGCCCCATTTCGCGCAATTCAGGCCTTTTGGAGTATATAAACAGACCAGGCTCTTGGGGGTAAGTGTAGAAATTGATGTAATCTAGCTCAAAAATTATAGGATGAATGTCAATTGCGCAGTGGCTCAACTTGGCAGAATGATCACATCTAGCGACGACCGATAACTTTTCAAGAGAATACAAGTGACAATAACCTTCCTTTGTCGTATTGATATTTCTCTCCTTCACGTGAACGGGTGGCCTTCCTTTGTTCACGATGAAAGGTTGACTCCTTCCAGCCGTTTAAATAGGCAGCCAATTCAAGGCTAGCATATCGTCTCCCGTCTCTCGTCTCTCAATTTGCTTCCCTGGTGGTAGCACACATCAACGATCACTCACGACTTACGTTCGAAACGTTCACGCTCCTTGTACAATTTCTATCATGCCTCACTTCCGATGGCTCTTGCCTGGCTATCGTGAGGTTACTCCTCATCGCACGCTCAGAAAGAGGTTCTTGTGAGTTTGGACTGCAGTCGAAATCGTAGCAGATAGCTAATTTACATCCTTTGTTGACAGCCGTAAACGCTCAGCCAGCACCGCGAGTATCATGGCGCAGGAACAACCTTTACGCCCGCGTCCCAAAAAGCGAAAGTCCTTGAAACGAAGGATCGTGCTTTGGTGGAAACGCCTCAATCAGCCGTCGCGCCCTAGACGATCCCTCCGCTTCTCGTTCATTCCAGACGACTTCGTGCTCGTCACACTTCCAGCGACCTGGTCGGGTAGTTCACGAAGGTCACGACTTTGGGAGTAGGTGCTTAAGATATGCCTGAAGTTGGATAAGTGGACGTTAGTACATCTTGAGCTGAATTATCTTTTCTTCTTGGGAGCAGGACTCCTTTTACTGTAAGCCAATGTAGTGATTCACGTAGTCGGATGTACCTTGGCTCGCCAATGATGACATGGCGAGATGGCCGAGCGGTCTAAGGCGCCAGACTAAGGATCAGCTCATATGATGAGCACTCAATCTGGTCTTTCGGGGCGTGGGTTCGAATCCCACTCTCGTCATGCAGGAAAAAACCATGATCTTCTTTTTTGGCTCAGCACTGTTGTCCACCAGCCAGCATCTTCCTTCATCGCCCTGGCTGACACCCAGCTTGTTTTAGGTGAGTGCATGACTCACTATATCTACGTCTCTTTTCGTATGATGCTACTAGTAATTTGCGTTCGAGTCATTCTCTCGTATAGGGACCACTCGCCGGTGTGTCCTGAGGAAGTGGTATGAGACTACTAAATTATTCCTGAATTGTCATTTCAGTCTTCATCTTGCCAGCTTGCTAATTCACATCTCCCCTTCCTTCTAGTTAACCCTCTGAATGAACAAAATATGACACAACAATCGTGTGTACCATTCCGTCTCAACAGAATTCCATGTTGTAGATAAAGACTGCATATCACGTCTACATCCGGCCCCGGTGTCAGACGTCAGCGCGCATCTTTCGGTTCATCATCCAATCACAGTCGAACAGCAACGGAGAGTTCAATGATCTCAGCGTTCACCTTTTTGTCATTCCTATGGGCTTCTCGGTTTAATCAATTTCTCTCTTGATTCCAGGCTGCTACCTCGCTTCGTTCACAGTTGTGCATCTTGTAAGGAAAGAGTGCTAACGTATTCCTTGATGTCAGATAAGCGCATCCAGTTCTTTGATCACCAAACCCTGGGATGAAAATTCCAGTTCTGAAGTTGTTCTGAAGAGCTAACAGGCACTCCAGGGGTTGGGGTCATGATGTTGGCTATGTTAGTGTTAATGCACGGACACCTGTGACTCGGGTTCTGGCACTAACTTTGGCCCAACGTGAATGGAACGATTCTCATCATCACCTCTTCGAATCTTTCTCCCGTCCATCAGATAAAGTGATGATGAACAGATGCCATGAATACAAGGAAACGGAAAGCATAGCTTTTATAAAATGCCCAAATCGTGAAAGGACCCGTGTTCTCGCCCCCTTCATTACGACCTCCACACCAAGATGTCCAATAGTACCGTCGTGGATGTGCCGCATAGCGAGGTAATTTTGAATTATGGATTCCTCTTTGTCAGCCTGTTATTCGCTGCAGTGTCTGTCTCTCTCCCCTTTGAGTTTTGAGACCGTACTTCTGATACGATACTAAAAAACAGCCTCTTTGGAATAACAGTTGTCCAAGCGTGCACTTTCTTTTTCGCCCACCGCCGCGATCCTATGGGCCACAAAGCTGTCGTAAGTATTCTCATCTCCCGCTCTATTTACGTTTGCTCATCCCGCCTCTTTAAGGTGGCCACCGTGTTGTACGTTTGTACTACTTTACCACGACGTCATGCTGAACACGATATAGAACTTTCGATTTATTGCATCTCGTTTTCATAGGAAATTCTTTCTTTAGCTATACCGTTATTCAGCCGGCCCCAGGATGGCCCCATTTTATCTGGTCATGCAAGGTACGCATCTGCGCAGAGCTTGTTTACTCCCTCAGCTGCTGATTGAGAAGTTAGGGATTTTATGCCCTAGAGGTATGTTAAACATGCGCGATTTCGTTGGCAAGTATGATATCAAGTAATCTCTCAGACTGTCACAATTTCACTTGCACATTGGTGGGTTGCCTCAATCATCGTCGTTGCTTATCATAGGCTGAGTCTCCGCATTTTCTAAAGCATGTACGCTCTGCGCATCTGGAGACGTAAGTTGGCTCGTATGCCTCCTTCCTGGTGTTTTGATCTTGAGGCTGTATTCTAGTCGCGAAGCACGATGGTATCATTGTCAAGGTCATCCCGTGTATTTTGGTGGGTTAAGTCCTTGTGCATTTCACAACCTTAATACCGACTACCGTACAGGCACTGCTCATTACTGTATCTTTCGGTATGTGCCTCTCAGCCACTCTGCTGACTTACTGTTTACCCTTTGTACTCTCAGGGTTGGGCGTTGGTGAGTCGCCAGGACTTTGTGGGTTCCCCATGACTTAGATAATCCTCCAGTCTCTTCTATGAAAGTGTAACTATCGTCGAAGCTATACTTCTCTAGCATGATTCTGATCATGTTACATTTATCCAACAGCGGGCAGTTAGCGAATGTCAGCGAGGGATTCGGGTCTATATTCGTCAGTTGGTTCTAACGACTCTGTCTGGAATCATGGACCTGAATAATTCGTAGAAATGGAACCTCCTTAATCTAGGTTTTACATGCTTAGTTGACATATCGGTGGCCATGATACTGGCCTCGACGCTTCACCGTCGCACTACGCTCTCATGGTGCGTGTCGCCAGCATTGCACTTTATCAATACGCGCGCTGTTCTCATATGACATGCATATGTTAGGACAAGCTCGGTGAATATCTTGTTCGTAGCATATGCCGTGAATACGGGCATGTGCACTGTGTAAGTCCTAGTACAACTCGCCGGAATGTCATTGATCGAATGAAATAATGCTTTAGTATCTTTTCGTTGGCATCGTTCATTGCAGTATGTTCAACGCGTCATGCATGCTGTAGGGTTCATCTCATCTTACCCTGTTTTGTCAGTTCGCTGTCGCTCGGAACTCGCTTGTTTTCCTGTCTTTCCGCATCGCTTTAATGACGGGTAAGTGTTGATTACTCCCTACCCTGTACTCAAGAGCTCGATGCTAAGAATTAATATCTCAGTCCATGTGAATTCGTTGCTAGGAATGTAAGTCCATCCCACTTTCCTCCATTGATCATAAAGCCCATATCCTTTATCTCTCCGTAGGTTCAACGCGCGTTATTACTTCCGTAACAAAGCTCCTTCCACCACCGTCTTCCTACAAGCACACGAAGCATCGATAAGTATCTCAAAATTGGGTGAAGTGCGTGCGACGCCGCATCTCCATGCAAAGACTGAGGCGAGGCCAACAATCAATGATGCGGGACTGCCACTCTTTTCAAAGGATTCACTCGATAGCGAGGTCAGTTTTCCCCCCTTCATTCATGTTGTTTTGAGAGTTGGATAATGGATTGCTGATTACGAACCGTTGATGTGTGATATAGAGGAGTCATCCTTCTGTTGTCGAGGTTAGGGTGACTACGACAGAAGATAGGAATGTTTCATAGACGACTGTATGTTAGCGGACATATCTATGGTAGTACTTTTTTTGAGGACTGATACACGAGAGCGTTTCCCTAACACGTCAAACAGGCGTAAAGCTGAAGTGTGTATAGTATTTATATTACCAGATATATAGTAGTGGTGGAAACATACATGGAATGATGGGATATCTGAATGCTAATTGCATATCCTAATCCTTGAAGCTATGAAACATGTGGTACGAAATTACAATGATACGATCTAATCATACCTTCATAACATATTACCATTGGTACACGTCATGCATCATCCCTCAGCCTTCAGCTCCCATTGCCATTACCTCCTCCATCCAGACCCTCTAGCCTAAACCACATCGGCAGCATCTTCCATATCCTCTCCCTCTCCCTGGCTGCCCAATTTTCCAAGCTCCTAGCACAAGCTTTACACTCCGAAAACTCCGCGCTCTTCAACTGTCCCAGCTCCTCCGCCACATACAATGGATCACTACAGCCTTTCTCCCGATCAAACAAATAATGCTGTGTCGCCAAATCCACCAGCTCTGAGAAATCTTTCCTACATGCTGCGGCGGATACACATACGCCGGGAGAGTTATACGAGGATGATTTGGACCGGGTGTGGATTTGTGTTGAGGGATGGCGGAAATATTGACTTTGGCCCATGGCTTGGATGAGAGTGGTTATGGCGTGTTGAGAGGCTTCTTTGCCTAGAGCGAGGCGCTGGATATCGAGATTGGAGAGGGTGGGAGGGTAGGTGGAGGAAGGAGGGTGGTAGAGCGGTTCGTCTTCGCTTGGTTCGAATATTTGGGAGAAGGAGTAGCGGGAGAGGTCGTAGAAAGCGGACGGGAGAAGTGAGGGGGCATCGACTTCGCGTGCCAGGCTGATAACGGCCTAATTATATTGAAGCATGAGGGAGATAGGGATAAGAAGCAATCAACGCATACCAGCGGTGAGGGGTATAGGTGTCCCCCTGTTTCCATTTCATACGTCCGAGCAAGGTCCTCCCTTGCATCCCACTCCTTGAGCGTATCAGGCCATGCTACACTAAGGTGTGCGAGTGCTTGTACACGCAGAGAATCTATGATGTATTTCGTGGAGAGACGTAGAATACCCGACACCATCCGGAAATCGTCCTGATCATTATTGCCAAATTTACTATTTTCCCCCGTTCATATCATCATCAGTACTTCCACTATTAGAACGTGGCACAGGCATAGAGATGTATACTCACGGACCGTCATACAATGCAGTAAATAGGTTTGCCACGTCGTCTGCACGATCTTGCAGGCAGAGTGTCGGGCAATCGATAATATCGCGAAGGAGATCGTCTGATGCCCCGGGACTTTGTACACAGTTCAAACTCGCGAGTGCTTTTGCCTTGGCAGCAGCTTTGTTCTCTTTACGAGGTGATTTTGGCTGGGGTACGGAGAACATATCTTTAAAGCACACAGATCGCCTCGCAAGCTGGTACATGTGCACTCTGAAGAGCATGTTCTCCGCTCGACACACGACGCTTCCGTCTGGAAACCAGAGATCTAGGTGCCGCTTGACTTCAGCGCCCGTTTCGGTATCGATGAGACCGGTGGGCGATGTGGAGGAATGATAAACGTCGTGGTCATCGTTAAGTGAAGGTCCGTATGTGCTGGAAGTATCGACGGAGAGTGGAGAAGAGCGTCGTCTTGAATGGGTGGTCAGCGAGGAGGGGGTGGAAGAGGAGGAGGAGGGAGCGTCAGCGTCTGGGAGGGAGGGATTTGGAGAGAACTCCATGCAGGCTAGAGCAAGGCAAGAGGAAGGCAGGGCTGATATAACATACTCAGCCTAAAAGGGGCTACCGGCTTCGGTCCAGACGTGCCTGAACCTCGCAATTACTGCTTGCTTCAATTTCAAGCGATGCTCGTCCACTTCTCTCTTATATACGGGTACAAGCTACAGGGAAATCACAAAATAATCAATAGTCCTAGAGACGGTCGGACATATCTCTATAGATGTGATATTTTGAAATGCATTGCTGATATTTCACCTCCATTCAGTCGGCCTTTAATGATGGCCGTCAAACAGGGAACCTCTCTGAATTCTAGAGGTGATGATGATTTTGTTATATTCAATATTCAATATTCAATATTCAATGCGAGGTGGTAAATAGTCATCACCGGCGGACGATGAAGAAGTGTCCGAGATCAGGTATGAACCGCAGCTCACGCTTGTGAGCTACCGCCTTTCGAATGTACACTGGTAATGACCTGAGAACAAATGATCATCACGCAGCGGGATGATTGTTGTATTTGATGCCGTCTCACGCGTATCGATACAAAAAGAGGCGCGAGAAGCAAAGTGCGCGACGCGACCTAGACATGGACGTAGGGCGGGAGGATGACGACGATGCCATTAAGTCATTGTTCACGTCATCAGCACATTCCGCCCAAGTAGACT
Organism: Pleurotus tuber-regium; assembly: GCA_014058305.1. Classification (NCBI taxonomy): domain Eukaryota; kingdom Fungi; phylum Basidiomycota; class Agaricomycetes; order Agaricales; family Pleurotaceae; genus Pleurotus; species Pleurotus tuber-regium. The sequence goes on along the minus strand of JACFYU010000012.1, from coordinate 1,112,736 downwards.
AGCGCATTGGCACGGGAATGTCACTGTCCATATCGCAAAGCCCGACAAACACTGGAAACATATAAAGGTCAGCCAACTCCCCTACCATTTCTTCAGCTGGTTCCAGCAGGTGAGTTTTCTCCCCTCAACTCCCATCCTTTCCTCTACTGACCCGCCTATGCCCCCCTCTACTCTATCAGCTCCATTCGGCTCGTACGTGAGTACCACCCACATCTCGCTCGCAACTCGGGGCTGATTGTTTCGCTCTTAGCTGATGGGCGACGCGAATGACTAACCTTTTAGGCTTTTTACCACCCGAGTGAGGGACGCGCAGTGGGAGCGGGTTGCGGTTTTCCTATCACCTTCTATGCTCTGGATCTCTTGATCACCTCCGTGTACCCACTGGGTGCAATTTGGCCTACACCACGTTTCACTGCGGTTTGACCTCCCTGGGGGGGATTCGTTCCCAGGTGTTCGAGGTTGTAGTAGTCAGCGAGGGTGCATAGAAGGTCGGGCATGGGTGGCATCGTATGCGGTCAGTTCTTTTCTTTCCTCATCTCATCATTCCGCCTTCTCATCGTCCCCAATCTAGAGGGAGGCGCGACTGTCACCCGCCTATAGTGGCTTTGGGCCCCCTCGGTCCTCTGGATCGGGCGGGTCACCCCCGTGTGTCTGGCAGAGCGCACGCTTAGGCGGCGTATTCCCCAGATGCATTTTGGCCTACGCTTGTCACTACGGACGACCTCACCGGATGGCGGGGTTTCGTTCCGAGTGATCACTGTAGTAGTCAGTGTGGGGTGCACTATAGGTCCTAGTAGATGTGGTAGAGAGTGGGGTAAGCAAAACCTTGTTCTGCATTGGTAATATTCTCAATGCCCTTAGTAGGCGGGGTTGCCATCTTGGCTTTCATGCTTTGGATCACACCGAGTGATCACTTCCATGTACCCAGCAGAGTCGATGCGTCGGCGAAGCGATCCAATGTGGTCCCTGGGTACATCTTGGCCTACACTTGTCACCGCGGCGATGTCTACAAGTAATCAAGTTCATCCCCGGCGTACACAGGTGTGGCAGCCAGAGCAAGGTGCATCGAAGGTCAACGTTAGATGGCGTTTTTGCATGGTGATTTTTTATCTTCATTTGACAATTACAACTGCTAATCATGGAATATTAGGAGAGGGGATGGACGGGAGCTCCGCTGGGTGGATCCTCACTAATCGACTTCAAGACCAGGATCAAGACCTCGACTGGACAACGGCGTACGACTTCAAGACTCGACGGGTAACGCAGAGGCGGCTGGGCGAAGGTAATTTCAGTTCTTTACCTATTGCATGCGTCCGGGGCTTTGTAACAACTACTTGCATGCGTTGGGGGCTTTGTAATAACCATTTGCATGTTGCTTGGGGCTTTGTATTCTTCTCAAATGGAACGCGAAACTTGATCATCACGTCGATGCTGGGGAGACTGGATTTAAGCAACCTGGGGTGAGCAAGACCCTGGAAGGCAGCATTGAAGCGGCGAAGTAAGAATCCGCATCCTCCTTGGGACAGGTACAGAAGTACAGTCAACCCGTCCGGATTTCGTATATTTTCTCGTGAGCAGAACCCTTGCTTGCGACCAGTTGCGAGCCCAAGCAATGTGAGTATGATTAGAGCATGATTTCTTCAGAAAGGGCCGCGTAGTCAAGCAGGAGAGGTTTTGGATGCTGGATCCATGTCTTCAGCGCAACGAACAGCGGATGCAGAGGGCCGATGTTGATAGCGCAGCCAACCATATGCTTGTAACGAGCGACGATCGATGTAAAGAATAAGGTAGAGCAGTCTGGATGATCCAGCATCCTTGGTTCTCGTCCCTCTGCGTTGACCGTAGCCGTCGAGTCCATCGCAGTTTAGCTCCATGGGCAACTCATAGGAGCGAGATTTACTTTGAGAAGTGCCACCATCTGCATCCAGATCATTTGCTGCTACTGAGAATGGAATATTATCAGAGTTCCGTACGATATGATTGATGGTTCCGATTTCCAGAGTCGTTACCATCGCGCGTCGGGTGGGTCGGCGTATATGTAGTATGTAGTAAGGTTCAACGGGTAACTGCAGCTACGTACACAAGGTTTTGCTTCGGAGATAGGTAGGTAGGTATGTTGTTGGCAAGTACTCGGATAACACGCGTTATGTCCGTGATCCGGGAAGTCGAAGAGGTTGTGAGCTAATGTTCGCGAGACAATACCATCCTTGTACTATAGGCTCAGACTTAGTCGCCTTGGGAGCGACGCTAGACTATGACTTGGTAGTAAGCCCTGCATGCTGCGAGAAGGTAAACACTAGAAAATGCGCGCAGGCAGAGAAGCAGCGTGGTGCAGTCAGGGATTCATGGGAACTCGGGCGTTAAGCAATTTAAACCTTGATGCGTACGCAGGAATGATCTTCGGGTTGAGGCGCATGGCTACAGCCATGAGGTGCCGTTTCTAGAGAGGTGATACTTAAGAAAATTCTGGGGATGGGAGGTGACCATCATGATCGATACGTTATGAGCAGCACGATTTGTTTAGATTGGGAATGGAGATTGGGGTCATAGTAATGAACTCACATAGACCAGTAGCTGAGGTAGTGTAGAAGTCGAAACTGGTCATAGTCCATGGGGACGTGATGTTCGGGTATAAGTTACACTATCATCAGAGCTTGCGCAAATCAGCTAGATAAAATGAAGATCTCAGTTGGCTTTCCTTGGGCAACACGGCATGTGGTGGTAGTTGGTTGGTTGCGACCAGAATGATGGTTGACGGACAGATGATGGAATGCAACGATGTGATAATCTTGATCATGGATGCCCCAGTCGTTGATCGATGAAAATTTCAGGGACGTGACGGTACCTTTATCGAAATTTAGAAAATCTGAGTATTTGGCTTTAGGGAGGACCGCTTTCTGCATGGGTATATGTGATATACTTTTTGTAGAAAGGCCCATTGTTATTGAGATAATATACATGGTGAAATGATCTGGCAGGGTGTGTGAACAATGGGAGGTGTGCCGTGTGGTAAAGAATCACTTGCCAAATGCAGCCACTTTGCTTTTTAGCAGATTTCTCTTTCTCGACGGTCAAACGCGAATCCGTATACAGACCCTAGGATGTGGCTGCGCGCAATGACCAACATTACAAAGAACTGATGAGATGCTGAGACAATTGAAGCTTTTTTCTAAATCGATTTTGTGTGGTTACAGCTCCACCCATTGTCCTGTTCCGAGCCACTGAACACGGTTCCTATAATTGGAAGTGGTGGTTTTGGCATTCGGAATGGTATATAAGAACCCTTCTCCTCCGAACCAACTTCCTCCATCCTTGTCCCGTTCTATCCTTCTCTTGAGCTGAGCTCACCACATTCTTTCAGCGATCACTCTTTCTAGCAGTGAACCCCTCTTCTTCAAGTTTACCTTCAGTGTCACTGTTTTCCCCCCGTATTCCAACCATGGTCAAGTTCTCACCTGCGTTCCTCCTTGCGGTTACCGCTGCCTCGGTGCACGGACTTCCTTTGACGAAACGTATTGCCCAGACGATTTCTGCTTCCACGGCCAAGTGGGAACAAGCTTGCGTATGCCTCCCTTGCTTTTTCATTTCAATAAAAAAATACTGACCGGATCTTCAGCTTGCTGCCGGAGGAGGCCAAAAATGCAACCCCATATCTATCACTGCATTCACCACTCTCCTCGCTGCGGCCGGTCCCTGCGAGCAGCAGAATGCCGCAGATTCCATGATCGACCTTGCTAAAACTCTGAATAATGATGCACAGATGATCAAACTTGCCCAGATTTTCGCTCAACAGCCTCGCAACACCGTATGTGTTCCAGAGTATAAAAATATAGAATCAACTGCTCACAAAGCCCACGTTCTTTTAGCCCACCTCTCAGTCTGTTCAGTACTGCCAGCAGGCCCCAAAGAATGCCGAGCTCAACGGGTTATTCCAATGCCAGTTCGCTGGTGCCGATCCGAAGACCTTCGTTGGAGGCGTGGCTGTTGGTCAACCTGGTACCATCCCTTTCGGCCAGAACGCACCAGTGAACCCTGCTGGGTCGTGCCCTGCCAGTCCCAACGCCGCTGTTCCCGATGGACAACAACTCGTTGACATCACGCAGAACCCTGGAGTTGGAAACAGCGGAGCCAATGCCGCTTCTGGTAATAACAACAACAACAACGCCGGCACCGTTAACAACAACGGCAGCGCAAGCAACGGCAACACTGGTGCTGATAATGGCGCCGCTGCCGCTACTACTTCTGCTGCTGCTGCAACCGCTGCTACCACCACGGCGACAGCTTCTACTGGCGCGGGAGGGTTCAAGCTTCAGAACGGTCAGGATGCACAGGCTCTCAACGCCAAGTTTGTCACTTTGACCGCCGACTCTTCTTGTCAAGGTAAGTTTCCCTCCGGCTTCTTCCTTTGAATTTGTTTTGAAACTTCTTGCCTTTGCTAGACGGTGATCAGGCATGCATCAACGGTGGTTTTGCTCAGTGTGTTGGCGGCAAGTTCACGATCGCGACGTGCTCTGCCCCCACTCAGTGTTTCGCCCTTCCTCTTGTGAACAAAGCCGGTACCAGCCTTGCCTGCACAACCGAAAGCGACGCACAGGCTAGGATTGCTGCCACAGGTGCCACAGGTGGTATCACTGGTAACGGGTCGGCTGCCTCTAACAACGGCAACGCCAATGCTTCCAACGGTGCTTCCAACTCGGCCAACAACAACAACAACAACAGCAACGCAGGCGTCTCCAACACCAATAACGCTGCTACCACCCCGTCTACCTCTTCCTCCGGCGACTTCCGTCTCCAAAACGGCAAAGACGCACAGGCTTTGAACGCCAAGTTCGGTGGCCTCAGTGCCTCGTCCTCCTGCACTGATGGCGATCAAGCCTGTGTTCAAGGCCAATTTGCTCAATGCGTAGGCGGCAAGTTTGTTCTCACTCAATGTGCCGCCACTCTCACCTGTGCTGCGCTTCCATTGGTGAACAAGCCAGGGACAAGCATCACTTGCACTACGCAGGCAGATGCTGCTGCGAGGATTGCCGCTACTGGAGCTACGGGTGGTGTCACTGGAGCTTGAGATTTGAGACCTGGAGTTACATCCATGTATCGTTGCTTGAGCTTTTTCTTTTTGCCAGGATATACTCTACTCATGATTGAAGCGCTTGCCTCTTGACTGCTCTCAACCTACTTTCCTTCTGCGCGATTAGCTCAATTTTGTACCATTATCATTGTGTTGGCACTGTGTGTCATGTATCCAGTAGTGTAATGAATACAAATTGTATCATTATTAATGAAGTGTGATGTGATAATTGGAAGCGCTACTCCTATGAATCTCTTGATAGACATTTCCCTTTCAGATTGGAGACCACCAATAATGCCGAGTCGTTGTCGATTAAATTACCTTGCTTGCTTTGTCAAGTTCTCGTTCACGGGACTTCCGGAACCTCGACGGCTTGAATCTTTGGTCACTTCTTGGGGCACTGGAGAGTTCATCCTCTTCAGCATGCGGTGGTAGCCAAGCTTGTAGTCAGAAATCTGTGTTCAGTACAGTGTAACTTACGTTTATTGTCATCAGGTGATTAGTAAGCCGCCAAGCTAAGGTGCTTCCAAACTTGGACACTACACTACTACAACGACAGCTTAGGGCGCGGTTGCATAGCCATTTACTACTTGTTCTCATACCGCTGTCTGCGGCGACGCTGTAGTCCCATGTCCTCATTGATTAATACCGTTCGAAATAGTATGAACACGCTCACTATTATCTCTTTCTTTTATTGAAATCTGCCTCTGAATCAACAGAATTTCTTGAGGCTATCCGATCGGTCAACCCACCTGGACGATGGAAAATACTCGTGGTCGATGAACACTCTCAGAAGCTGCTTGGATCAGTCTTAAAGCAGTTTGATATACTGCAGGAGAATGTCACGCGTATGTGTGTTGGATCGCTTATATTGGACTAGTATCAGTATATGTATAATGACATCTTCATCTTGCAGTTATTGAATCCATAACGAACTATCGAGATCCGCAGCCCGAATTTGAGGCCATGTATCTCCTAATGCCAACTACGCAGAACGTCGATCGCATCATCCGTGACTTCTCAGACGGCCGGAAACAGTATGCAGCAGCGCACCTATTCTTCATTGATGGATTGGAAGAAAAGCTGTTTCAGCGATTGACTTCGTCACCAGCAGAACCGCATCTGCAGGCTCTGAAAGAACTATTCATTAATTTTTGGGGTAAGCACCCTCACATCGTAAGCCTTATTGCCTATCTAATTCAGTAATTGTAGCGCTTGAAGCGCAAGTATTTTCCCTACAATCACCTGCGCTCTTCTTCAGCATGTACAGTCCGCCCCGTGGTGACGCTGCCTATAGGGCTGCACGAACGAGACTAGAAGAAGATTTGTTATATACAAGCAAAATCATAACTAACCTCTGCATCACGCTAAACGAATTTCCTTTCATCCGGTACTACTTCCCTTCACATCATCCACCACTTGGGCCGCTGAAACCCAGTGCTACTACGCGACCACCCCCACCTCCAGAAGGCAGTGGCCGTTGGCGGACAAATTTAGCTAGAGGGTCGGAAGCCAGAGCGTACGAAGCAGTCGAAAGCGATTTTCTAACGAAACTCCTCGCGTTCTTGGTGCAGAGGAACCTTGAGGATTATAAGAAGATGAATCCTGATTTTGCTGTGGGTTACATGCTCCTTCAATTCCCGGATACCAGTCTCATATCGTACAATCTTGTTTTTCTTACTTTAGAAAGCAGACGCGTCACGACCAAGGGGCACGTTGATCATCACAGACCGATCGATGGATACGATGGCGCCATTTATACACGAGTTTACGTATCAGGCCATGGCAAACGACTTACTACCGATAGAAGACGGTGCCAAATACACGTCAGTTAGCTTTCCGTCAGTTTGCAGTATTCCGTGGCTAAAAGGTTATCGACTTTGTATTGTATTCATCAGGTATAAGTTTCAGTCATCAATCGGCGCCTATGAGGATAAGACCGCTACATTGTCGGACGCTGATACCGTATGGACGGAAGTCCGCCACATGCATATGCGTGAAGCAATAGACAAGCTTATGGCCGACTTCAATAAATTCCTGGAGGACAATGCTGGATTCAAAGGGCATGTCTCCTTTGTTGTTTTCGAACTAAGTTATTTAAAACCTCGTTTTGCATACAGGGAAGGCGCGGCAAGTCTGAATGACATGAAGGACATGCTGGCAAATCTCCCACAATACCAAGAACAAAGGGAGAAGGTGACTACTCGTGCTATTATGTATATCATAGACTCTACTGATGGGACATCACCTCTTCGCAATAGTTCTCGCTTCATCTTAATATGGCTCAGGAATGTATGGCCATCTTCGAGCGTGATAAACTGCCACTTGTTGCTAATGTTGAGCAGGTGCGTGTTGTCCAAACTAATGAACTGACCATATATATATACTGATCATCAAAAGAACTGTGCGACGGGTTTGACGGCAGAAGGCAAGACGCCAAAGTCACTTGTGGAGGAAATGGTCCCACTCTTGGACAGCCGTGAAATCATGTAAGTACCAATTCGATCCTCTTGGCCTGCATGCTTTCTGATCGTGTTTTAAACGCCATAGCAATTTGAACAAAGTACGCATTGTTGCGTTATACATCCAGTACCGTGGAGGTGTGCCAGATGAAGATCGGCGGAGACTATACCAGCACGCGCGGTTGAGCCTTGCGGAACAGGACGCTGTGAACGCACTGCTATTGATGGGTGTGCGTATAACCAGGGTGAGTTGTGGTGTTCTTATTTGTAGTTTTCTTCTTGGTTTTTTTACTCTGCAGCTGAATAGGGCCCCGGAGATAAAGATGTTAAGAAGGGCATTAAGCAGAAGTCGAGTAACGACGAAGAGTATGAGCTTTCACGTTACAAACCTTTGCTTCGAACTGTACTTGAGGTCAGACTCATTTCATCCTACACTATGTTGCTGATACGTTTTAAAGGAACACGTAGCGAGCAAACTCGATGCCACGCTTTTCCCTTATGTGAAGGACTCACCTTCGGCTACTCCCCAAGTGACCCAACGTGTCGCTCCACCGGCTGCGACATCGTTACGCAGTCAAAAACCTGCCTGGCATAAGGCTGCAAGGCCAGGAACGACTGCTACGGAGACAATCCGACAGCGAATCATCGTCTTCGTTGCGGGTGGGATGACCTACTCAGAGATGCGGGAAGCTTACCAGCTCTCCACTTCACTAAATAAGGACATATATATCGGTGAGAATTTGCTACGAATCGCTGTTTGAAAACCACTGAATAGAGTTAATCTCTCCAGGATCAACACACGCATTGACGCCAAAGCACTTCATTGATGATCTAAAAGTACTCGATTTGGGCGGTGTTGGATCAAGAGCTTTGCCTAATGGACTAAAGGATGGGGTAGACGCGCCACGTTCATTCCAAGAATACTACGATGAACGATACTTTACGAAAGACACCCCACGTCCGACGAGACAAGCGCCCCCGCCAGCCAATGCGCATTTAGGGGTTCATAGTGAACACAAGCCAATACGTGTATCGCCGACGAACTCGTATCAAGGATCTGTGCACTCTATGACGCCGAGTATTAAAGAGGAGAAGAAGAAAAAGAAGGGGTTGTTTAGGTTTTAGAGTGGAGGTTTAGTGAGATGTGGTTAAGTGTTCAGTCGTGGTAATGGAATGGACGAGAACGATATCCCGCGCAATGGATTGTATGTAGTAACATTATTCGGTTAGTTCACTGATCTTGGACTTTAGGGGGCGGTGTGGTAATGCAGAAGTAGCATAATATCGGGTCAAGGAGCGAAATGCCGACGAACGACAGGAGTTGTAAGAATGAATGACTGATGCTACATCGATGGACAGTAATTACAAACGGTTATAGTCAGCAATAAATTGCGCGTGGCTGGTTGTATTACCAGCTGCTGATAAGGAGTCCGCAAGGCTTCAAAGAAGAACGCCACCAATACAAACTGGAGGTGGTTCGGCGAGAACGGGAATACACTGGTGCTATATATACGCGATTGCAAAGGAAGACGTACTAGCGGCGTCATGTTCGGGATCGAGCTACTATGCACATAACTGGGAATTGGAGTGGTTCTGTACGCATGGCTGCGAAGTTCATTCCACGAACCTTTGTCGGTTTACCCATGATGCAAGCAAATATAGCTGCAAGATGGGTCACAGGACAGCGGTTCTTTTACCCAAAATTTTGTGTACGGCGGCACGGTTGGATCTGGCTCATATATTTTTTGGGAATCTGGGCCGGTTGACAAATGGATATATGATGTGCATGATGATGATGTAGGATGGCTGTCATCAAATCCGGTGCTTGGGGAGGTTCCTGAACTTCTGGAGAGTTTCACAGCCTTTTACCAAGTTGAAGATGAATGTTTGAAAGGTGAATTGAGTGTAAAACACAATAACATGAGGAGATGATGTAGCTGGGATCAAAGAACTGAGTTGTGACGGTCGGCTTGGCTCGAAATGGCCGGGGCGCGTTGCCTGACCTTGGTGCCGGAGTGGACATCGGTCCTTGTCTGTGGTTTACATACCGCTTACACGCTGCTTTCCTTCTGACCTTCACTTTCCCTCTTTCCCCGCCGTCAGGCTTGTGCATTCTGTTCTGGCAAACGTAACTTGATAGATGGATAAGCCGTTAGGTCCTCGCCAACAGCCAGACAAGCGCAATGCAGCCTACGAATCCATCTTTGGACGCCCTAGTGCCTCGCACCATCATCTCCAACCGCAAAACGGTTATTCTCAACCTTACAACGGTCCTGCGCCAATAGGCCACCATTTCCCTTATCAGCAACCTTACCAGGCTCCGGTGGACAGAAGGACATCCTATGCTCCTTCATTCGTTCCATCGCCACACACCCAGTTGCAGTACCAGCAACAATCGTTTCCAAATACTGCCTACAGGCAGTCGTACTACCCACCCCCTCCGAATCAGCCCCAGTTTCCGCAGGGGTTGCCCTCAAGCCCATATCCACCAAGCCACCATCATCACCATCACCACCATTCGCATTCGCCTTCGCCAAACCTCAGTTTACCCCGTTCCGAGCACCATGGTCGAGCCAACTCCGTCGCCAGTACCAGTCAGTCTTCTAGCATTGGGATCATATCTTCTAGACCGGAAGAGCCTGTGGAAACGCACAATGGCCTCACTCCGGCTCAAGCCTATCAAGCTCAAGTATCTTTAAACAGTCCCAGTGATTCCCAAGGAGATTGGAACCGGTTCCGTAACTCTTCAGATCGTAACGCTATCACTTCCAATCAGGATCCGCCCCGCTTGGGTGTTCACATTGAACCTGATGATGGGCGACTTGGCCTTGATTTTGGACAAAGCAGTAATTCTAGCGAACAGGGTACGGACGACGGCAGTAGTGAGCTGCCATGGGTCGCTCAAGAACGCAATCGTGAGTGTAGCTGTTTCTACTAGATATTTCTCACCTTTACCTTGCCGTAGCGTCACAACCATCATCCAAAAAACTCTCCGGTCCTCATCGCTTTTCTACTTCATCTGATCGATCGTCTCGATACCCCCTTCAGGTTGAAACTAATACGATACCCTCCGCTGAATTCGCCATGAGCACTAATACCTCCCCCACATCGTCAACCATGGCCGACCATCCTTCAATAGCCACCTCATCAACTTTCGCCTCCGGGAGACGATCCTCCGATTCTGCGCGCACGATGCCAAAATTAATGGGCCCTCGTAGAGAACGTGGTGCACAGGATCGCTCTATGTCAATGTCAGCAGCAACCGGCTCGATACGCCCCAGCTCCACTGGACGCCCGCCCATACCTATGCCCCATGGCCGCGACTCTCCTACCTCCATCCGCCTTCCAGTTCGAAAGACGCCCATCGTTTACCCCGCACTCCTTTCTCGCGTAGCTGAAGCCTTCCGCGAGCGTATACAAATTGGCGATCGAATAAAGGATGGCCTGACATATAAGAACGCGTTCGATGGCCGCGAGGCTGTCGACAAAATTGCATACATCATCAAAACAACAGATCGCAATCTTGCTTTACTTCTAGGCCGAGCGCTCGATGCGCAAAAGTTCTTTCATGATGTAACATACGATCATCGATTGCGGGATAGTGCAAATGAATTATACCAGTTTCAAACGAGGATGCGGAGTCCATTTACTAGTGGTGAGTTGGAGAATGGGGGAGAAGGAAGCGAGAATGAAAAGAAGCATAAGCCTCCAGAGGTAATAGTACTGGTCTCGACCTTCCGTCCCCTCTGGCTTATTCGTCGCAATCTCAAATACTATTCTAGGATGACTCGGGATCGCCCTCGCCCGCAGGCTCTTCGACTCCGCAATTACAGCAGCAACAAGATGCATCCAGGGCTTCGCCAGATGAGATCACAACACTACCCTCAGGGGTTTTCACCCTTCTTACCGATTGTTATTCGCCTACATGTTCGCGAGATCAGTTATGCTATAGTATTGCATGTCCTCGGCGTTTGGAACAGCAAGCGAGGCTTAATATGAAACCTCAACCTGGACTGTCCAAACAGATCAGCCGAGAGAGTTTAGGTGATGTTCCGGTAAATAGTGGACTGTTCCAGAGTTTTCTCAACTGATTAACGATAAATTTATGATCTAGGATGCCGGAACGCTTTGGGTACATTCTGTGCCACCAGAGATTGTGAATAGTGTTTCGGAGACGGAGAAGAAAAGGCAAGAAGCTATCAATGAAGTCATATACACCGAACGCGACTTTGTACGGGATTTGGAGTATCTTCGAGATGTAAGACAGACCCTTCCACTAACTAGATACCGGACGTCTCACCGTGTCCGGTGCTTTCATAGATTTGGATAAATCGTCTCAAAGAGTCTGACGTTATTCCAGCGCATCGACGAACAGACTTCCTTGAGCAAGTATTCTGGAACATACATGATATAATCGCTGTCAATATACGCTTGCGGGATGCCCTCAACAAGCGACAAAAGTCCTATGCGGTTGTTGAACGTATAGGAGATATTCTTTTGGATGCTGTACCACATTTCGGCCCCTTCGTATCGTATGGAGCACATCAGCTTTATGGTAAGTATGAGTTTGAGAAGGAGAAGAACTCCAATCCTGCATTCGCTCAGTTCGTCGAGGTAAGTCATCAGTCATTTCATAGTTGTATACACGCTAATCTACCACGAAGGTCACTGAACGCTTGCCCGAATCTCGTAAACTTGAGCTCAACGCCTATCTCACGAAACCCACCACGCGTCTGGCTCGATACCCGTTGCTTCTTGAAGCTGTCCTTAAGCATACGCCTGACGATAGTCCGGATAAAGTAGCCCTTCCACAGGTTATAGCGCTGATCAGGGAATTTTTGGGCAAAGTGAATGCGGAGTCGGGGAAGACGGAGAATCGATTCAACTTGCTTCAACTCGATCAACAGCTATTCTTCAGGCCTGGCGAAGAAGTGGTGTGTCTTGTGCTACTCTCAATTCAGACTTAGCTTCATCCGGCCTTACTACCAATTAGGACTTGCGTCTGAAAGAAGAAGGGAGACAACTGATATACAAGAACCCGCTCAATAAACGCGATGGCGAAATCCAAGTGTATCTCTTCGACCACGCTCTGCTATTTGCTAAAGCAGTGAAGACGAAGCAGCATGAACAGTTCAAGGTTTATCGACGGGTAAGTTTATCTCCATTTGTTTTCAGTTGCTTTCTCTCAACGTGAATAGCCCATACCACTTGAGCTCCTGCTCATATCGGCACCAGAGGACGCCGCGAACGCTACCGTGCGCTCCCAGGGCAAGGCAAGCCGTGGCCTAAGCAAGCGCGCCTCCTTCAGTGGCAGCCGTATAACGCCTAACGTGCCAGCGGCAAAATCAGAATCTAAAGGGCAACACTGGATTACATTCATGCATTTGGGGCGCAAGTACTACCATTTAACCTTATGGGCGAACTCTGCATTGAGCCAACGCAAGTGGCTGGAGAACATATATAAGCAACAGCAGATAATGCGTGAACGGAGTATGATCTTTGATACCATGACTTTGAACGAGGGATTCTTTGCTGGGCCCAACAAGGTCAATTGTGCTGCTCCCTTCAGTAAGTGTTCGTTTTTCTTCCGAAGCTTCGACTGAGTAATTGCGATCTGTCCGGCATAGACGGTGGACGTCGTGTTGTATATGGGACAGATGACGGCGTATATCTATCCGATTTGAGGGAACCAAATAGGGAACCTGTAAAGGTACTTGTATTATTGGACGTCGCCCAGGTGGATGTGCTAGAAGACTATCAACTTCTCATCGTTCTCTCTGGTAAGTTCTATTAACCATGACTCCCGACAGACATATCAATGATTGTTCTAGAACGACAAGTCATAACTTTCCCTTTGGACGCCTTGGATCCCAACGACCCGATGGCGGGTATGAAACGGGCTAAGCGGATCTCATCGCATACATCCTTCTTCAAAGCAGGCTTCTGCTTAGGAAAGGTCCTGGTCTGCATAGTCAAGTCCAGTCAGCTCTCCAGTACATTCAAGACACTAGAGCCCATTGATCAGAATATACGTGGTCGCAATAAGCCGACATTCCGCAAGCTGCTACAAGGTGGCAACGATACGCTCAAACTCTTCAGGGTAACTTGACTTTGCGTTGTGGATCCCTCCGTCGCACTGACAAATACTCCAGGAATTCTATATTCCAGTGGAGTCGACGTCAATACATTACCTCAAGACTAAGATGTGTGTTGGTTGCTCGAGGGGTTTCGAAATTGTCGACTTGGAAAGCTTGGACACACAAGGTTTGCTTGACCCTCAAGATGAGTCCTTGGAGTTCGTCAGAAAGAGAGAGAACCTCCGACCAATGGCGATTTATCGCATTGGAAATGAGTTCCTCCTTTGCTACGATGGTCAGTTCCGTTAATATGATGGATTGCCATTATCATACTCATAAATTTGTTTCCTAAGAATTTGCATTTTATGTCAACAAAAACGGACGAAGATCACGAAAAGATTTCATGGTGCACTGGGAAGGTCTGCCCACCGGATTTGGTAGGTGTAACCTTTAACTTGGTTGCGGACCATCCTAATCAAGATTCATAGCACTTCATGAACCATATGTACTTGCCTTCGAACCTTCCTTCGTCGAAATTAGGCATATTGAGACGGGTCTTATGTCTCAAGTCATCCAAGGGAACAACCTCAGACTCTTGTTTGCCGATACTCCTCCGTCCGTTTCGAACAGTCACTTTTATGCAAACCAACCCGACTATGGCTACAATCCATACGGAGTCCCACCCCAATCGTATGGCAGCCGCCAATCTACTTACAACGCATACGGTGCACCCCCACATATGGCATACTCTAACCAATATCATCGTGCCCCTCAGGGTGTAGGAAGAGATGAGATTTTGATGGTCTCAGATGATCGTGTACTTGCTTTGCGTCCTGCAGCCGGTCTGCAGAGGTATATGAGCGATAACATGTCTCAAATATCTATTACGCGTTGAGCAACCGCTTTGTATTCCCTTTGCTTTTATCTTATTGTCGCGATGTACTACAACTGTTTCAAATAATCTTGTTACAGTAGCCAGATCCACTATGTACTTTTCAGACAACGCAAGACTACCTCATCATGGTCCCAACATTGATTTAAGTCATTGATGCAAGCACAGTGTGAGTCACCCACTTGTGGACCCTACTGAGTTACTCTGTACATAACCTAACTAACACACTTGCCATGCTCATACATTCTACGGGTATGCAAACATAAGATCATCAGACCACCAATCTTGTATCCTCCTACACCTGAATCAGGATACAGGAGGTTAGCAAACAAGATCCTGTCAGTGATATTGCGTCCTTGATGGATCTGGGACGACTTAAACCAGTCTCAGCATGTCAAATCTCCGGAAGGACGATTTGAAGGCTATCAGATATAGTTCGTAGTCAAAATCACGGGGGCAATTTATTTACTTGCTACAAGATTGTACAACGCCGACCTTATCAAAATACGAAGCATTGATAGCAATAGAAGGCTCTTTCTGTTCGCTGGGCAGAGGACCAGATACTAATTCGAATCATACTTTGAACAGATCAGGATTCATATTCTGGAACGTCAAGCCATTTGATCATACGTTGAGGTTTAGGGCTTCAAAACGACCTACCATCTTGCAAAGACGTGCCATCAGTCCAGCCAGCTGTATTATAGTTCCCACCCCCTCTAATATACGCATATGCGAAAAACCAATCTCCTACATAAATGCCTTGGATGAGGAAGACGGACGGTAGCTATTTGACTAACGAACCTTGATGTACTCTAGTTTGGTATACTCAGGCATCCTGATATAATAAGGGAGGCTTGGTAAGCATCAGAGATATAAGTTATATGAAGTTGCCTTACTCATCGAACGTCTTCACGACGCGAAATATCGTTACCACGATATCAACAGCACTGTACCCCTGGTCCCACAGTTCGTTAAGTTTTTCCATCGCAGAATTGATATCGCCTTTCATGCATGAACGAATCATAGCTTGGACAATGACTGGATGTGGTTGGTCACAGACTTTGAAGACGTTGTCTGCCGAGACAAAGCCGAAACCGGAATGTGTGGATTGAAGGTTGTTGATGGCCTGTCGCATGTCGCCCTCTGATGTGAAGATGAGGGCTGTTAAGCCTTCATCGTTGTATTCGACCTAGGTCAATAGACGTTAAGCTGATTGGCACTACATTCAAATGCAGGACGCACTTTCTCCATTTCGCATATTTCAAGCAACCGTTTGAGAATTTCTTGGTCTCTAAGCTTCGCATATCGAAGAATGGCACATCGACTCTGGATAGGCTCGATGATTTTGTTGCTCATATTGCAAGCGAGACAAAACCGCGTTGTGTTAGAATAGATTTCCATTGTACGTCGGAGAGCTTGTTGAGCTCCTGCCGTCATACTATTGAGTAACGTACATGACTTATAAGTTCAGTCAGCCTCTTGGTTTTAACAACACATACCTGTCGGCTTCATCAAGGATGATTATTTTATGGCGGCCCGGTGGCAGCGTGACTTTCTTTTGAGCAAATGCTTTGATCTTATTACGGACAACATCTATGCCACTAGGTCATCTTCACTAGAGTAATCTCTGAGGTGGGCACATTGACCTTACCGTTCATCTGAGGCATTAAGCTCTAGTACTCCCTCTTTATACGCGTCTCCGAGCAATTGGTGTGCAAGACAATGTATACTCGTCGTCTTGCCGATACCGGGTAATCCCTGGAACAGTGACGAGATATTAGTCGATATTGAAGCTTAACGGTAGAGATATTCACCGAGATAATAATATGTGGGCAATTTCCGTCCTTCGCAATCACTTTCAGCCGTTCGACCGTCTCTGTATTGCCAACAACGTCGTCCAAAACCTGGGGGCGATATTTCTCTACCCTGTAGTATTTGTCAGTCAATGTTTCACCTTCGTATAGCGGTAGACGTACCATGGTAGCTCATACGGAGTATCCTTTTCTACTGCTTTTCCTTTAGCTGAGCTGGAGGCCATGATATTCAATATAATGAGCGAGAAACGCGTTTGTCACTTCAGGTCATGCAGTTTGTGACGGAGCGCGATTTTGGCTTGGAAATCATACACAGCCAAATAACAGCCACAATTCCTGAGCGCTTACTTCCTCGATGCCAGATGGCGTCCCTCCGACTTGCTAGCCATAGAAATATCCTGAGATTCCGGGGTTCTACGTCCCCGGGGTTGCGTACCTATGCGTCCTCGTCCCCGCCCTCAAGTAACCCGCTACGTACTGGGCTCTATGCTACAGCTTTCGTCGTCTCGACTAGTCTATTCGTGGTGTACTACTTGGACTCGCGGTCAGCTATTCACAGATACCTCTTTACCCCCCTCCTTCGGCATGGATTCGATGCGGAAACAGGTCACAAACTTGCTGTGAAGGTTCTGCGAAGCGGGCTGGGACCGAGAGATGTGGTCGAAGACGATGAGCGGCTGAAGTTCGAAGTGAGTATTCTTTCTGATATAGTCCTTGTTATTGAGCGTGAGGAATGCACTCCTAGCTTTGGGATAAAGAGATTTCAAATCCAGTAGGACTTGCTGCTGGTTTTGACAAAGACGGCGAAGCTATTGATGGTGAGTTACCTCCTATATTCACTCCCCGAAACGCTGCGAGACCTATTTTCAGGCTTATTCAATCTTGGGTTCAGTTGGGTAGAAATCGGAAGCGTCACACCGAGACCTCAGGTACAACCGCTGACGTCCTGCTTTCTGTCAGCTCAAGGCTTACAGCTCTGTTAGCCTGGAAACCCAAGACCGCGTGTCTTCCACTTAGTCGAGGATTCCGCGCTCATCAACCGTTACGGCTTCCCATCGCAGGGCCATGCATCTGTGCTATCACGTATCCGAGCTCGTATACCTTCTTTTTTCACGCCAGAAGCTGAGACTTCGGCGTCGTTAAAAGGCGGTGCTGTACTTGCAATCAACCTCGGCAAAAATAAGGATTCTCCTGTGGAATCGATAGATGATTTCGTAGCCGGCGTCCGCACGTTTGGGCCTTATTCTGATGCACTAGTAGTGAATGTTTCCAGCCCCAATACGCCTGGTTTACGGTTAGTGTGTATATACTATCGACCCCGGTATGTTTTCTAATCATCTCAGTAGTGGCCTACAGAATCGGGAATCGCTAGAGGAGCTGCTTCATGGAGTCACTCAAGCCCGCGACGAGCTGACACCCGCGAATATTGTTTCCCAGAAACCACGAATACTACTCAAAATTGCGCCTGACTTGGATGAAGCGCAGTTGATAGAGATGGCTGAGGTCATCAGGAATAGTAGTATTGATGGTGTTATAGTTAGCAATACCACTATAAAAAGGCCCTCTAACTTGGTATCTGGTAAGTGGAGGCAGCGTTCATGTAAGAAGCACGTCTGACGTCTCTGGTAGCAAACAAAGTCGAAACCGGTGGCTTGTCCGGTATTCCACTCAAACCCTATTCCTTGGCTGCACTACGAACCCTCCGAGCCCATCTACCCGCCTCTATCCCCATCATCGGCTGTGGAGGGATTTCCACTGGTTCAGACGCACTCGAATACGCAAAAGCAGGTGCCTCACTGGTTCAGGTCTACACAGGCTTCGGTTACGATGGCGTCGGCAGTTGCAGACGAATTAAAGACCAACTTGTTGAGTTGCTTGCCAAGGAGGGTAAAACATGGGAGCAAGTCGTTCGCGAATCCGTTCAGACGCTTAGCTATAAACCTCCCCCTCCACCCGAGATCGCGCAAGAAAAGCCTATCAATGGGACGGTTAGTCTGTTGATCTCAGAGGCCGAAGAACTGAAGAAGTTACTTGATCAACTTGGGGAGAAGTTCAAGAGCGAAGATCGTTCGGAGCTGACGGAGCAGATAATAGGCCATGCTGAAGTTCCTTTGGCGACATAGACGTGCTAATACTTCTTATTTTATTGGCCGAGGATGATTAGGGAGGTACAGCATTACTCGATGAAATAAATCGTGACAGCTATTGAAGTCGGTGCATTCCTCAGCTATGTAGATCACAAACGTAATGATCAGGTGAAGCTTAGAAGTAGAGTAAAGGCTAGCACGAACTATAGATTTGCTTTTAGCCGCTGACTATATGGTCGCAACTCCGTCGCGCGGTCTGCGCATTCGGAATGAATAGGGTGGAAATACGGTTGATATCTGAAGATTGTAGTGCTACTAAAGGGGCTGCCGACGGCTTGGGGCAAGTTAAGAGGTTGTTCTTTACCGTATGATCATGCAAGGGGCGACCAAATAGAAGTGTAGTCGATCTCTGACTGAAGATAAAATTATTATAGGTATGAGCCTTTTATAAACTAATAGCCTTTGGCATTCGTTGAATTATAGGTAAGGGGACCAGAAGAGGATTATAGCGACGCTGCCTTGACCATTTGACCGCTCGACTTATATTTATTTCAGTGATTAATACATTATACGCAAGAATTCCTAAGAAAACAAATCTAGATACCTATAATTTACAGATTCGCGAGATGTTTGTTATGGCCATTTTGCTGCTGTTTTCTCCACTCTATAAGCATTTGCACGCTGATCATCTTTATCCCCCAGCGATCGGCAAACGCTCTGCAATCATCTCTCCGTGCCATACTGCCTTGGGGGTCATCGTTTACCATTTCACAAAGCACACCTACTGGGGGCAGACCAGTGAGGCGACATAGATCGACGGAAGATTCGGTGTGTCCCGGGCGAGTAAGTACACCGCCGTCCCGAGCGCGTAAGGGAACGATATGGCCTGGGCGGGAGAAGTCATCTGCCTGTGAATTGGGAGAGGCGAGCGAACGCGCTGTGAGGCTGCGATCGTGCGCGGAGATGCCGGTTGTTGTACCTATGTCGTAGGACAGAAATGATTAATTGTTAGATGAAATTAGCGAGAGAGGTCCCGCGGAATTATGGGGATCCAGGCTGGAGTGGGGAAGGCTAGACGCTCACCATACTTGTAGTCTACTGTGACAGTATAGGCCGTTTTGTGCGGATCTTGGTTCTCACTGACCATCATTGGGATGTCTAGCTCTTGTAGTCGGTCCCCTGTCAGTGCTACGCATATGAATCCACTAAACCACAGCACGTTAGGTCGTCAGAGAATACCAAAGTAAAATTACACAAAAGAACCTTGTGTGTTTGATCATCCAAGCCATTTTCTCCGTCGTGCAATATGTTGCAGCAATGATCAGATCCCCCTCATTCTCTCTGTTCTCGTCGTCCATTACAACTAGAAACTCTCCTTCAGCGAACGCTGCTAAGGCATCTTCCATGGAATCAAAAGAAAACCGTGTGCGCCGGGGAACGTCGACAACTTCACGCGGGGCCCATGCTGGAATCGGTGAAGGGGAGGCCTTGGGTGTCGGGGGAGGAGTTACGAAGGCTTGAGTAGAGAGGAGAGTGGCGGAAGACATGAGAGGCGGAGTGTTAAGGAACTTATTTATGTTCTCATATAATATATGGATTATATACACCGACTGGTAAGGAATCAGCAGCTCGGCGTAAGGTTCACCTAGGCTGACAAACAGCCGACAAGGAGGAGCTTGTGCGGTATCTCCAATAGCCGTTCAGGTCACGTGTACCAACGCGGTGCATAGGTGTTAGCTTTGCAAGCCAATAGCTTTCATACCGTTCGACCCTTTCGTCTGTCATTACTTCCTTCTTCACTTCATTCTCATTCGCCTCGTCACATATCCTTCGTTCGTTATTCTGATACCCGCTATGCCTTATAACAAATTCATTATTTATTTCCTCTATGTTATAATTTCTGTATCGACTATCACCTACGCTCGACCTCAGCTTCAAGCTCCTACCCTCCGACGCGCTACACCTGGCCTTTGCCAGCCCCTTCACACAGCATTCCCCGCGTCCGACGTGTCTAACAGCGGAACCACCCCTTTTGTTGCGATATCCCCCACAGGGTCGTATTCTGCAACTGGTCAAGGTTTGGAACTGTACTTGGAAAAGCCGGCTGGAACGGTTAGTTCTCGTAATGGTGTCAATGACAGGCTCGCATCTGGAGCGACCGTGAACTCTTCTTTTCTACTTGAGTATGCTCTTAATTCTTCCCTTAATCATAATCGGAGACTAACGTATGTCTACGTTGCAGCCATGGTAAGGTTACCTTCACGGTCTCCGCGCCGTTGGTATCTGGAGTTGTTACCGCTGTCATCTTGATAGGTACCACACTGTGTAATATTTCGCTTCCAGGAGTTGACCCTCTCTACTCACAGCCGACAGCCACGATGAAATCGACATTGAGCTCTTAGGCGGCGATCCCTCGCATTGGCAGACCAATGTCTTTGTACCATCTCCTCGTGATGTCACACCTCTCTACGGCGTGCTCAGTTCAATAGAAGATACTCCACGGGGTGCCAGCAACCAGCGTTCTATAGGCGACCAACATTCTTACACGATCGACTGGAATAAAGACAGGATCAACTGGAGTGTGGATGGTAAGATCGTGCGTACACTCTCGCCGCGTAGGTTAAATTCGAATCTTCTTTTTTCGATTTGCTTGCTTACCTGTTTATATCAGGAGGTACCAATGTGAATGGCAGCACCCACTATCCTACTCATCCCGCACGCCTTCAACTGGGTATCTGGGATGCCAGCGGCCCAGAAGGCACATCTGAATGGGCTAGGGGGCCAATTAATTGGAAAAAGTTACCCAGCAAGTTAAAGGCTACAGTCCATAGCATCACTGTGGAATGCCCTTAGCCTCCCATCTTATCAATGTTGACAGTATAATTCTAGTCTAGTTGTTTACATACGTTCTATATTATACACGCCCCGACACTGTAGCTACCCTACCTACTAGTATATACTTACCCAGGGTCCTTATCATGACGGTAATGTGAAGCTTGTATTTATACAGAACCAGAGTCTGGTACATATCATAAATTATGCTACACAATAACTTGTACATACACAACATCAATCTGATTCACCGTAGTCCGATATGTCTTCATAATAATCATAAGCAGCTGCACCTTGTCCGCTTCCTGTCTGTTGAACTTCACTGTCCACAATATCATTTGGGTCATAGTCTGAGTCATCTTGGTCAGACCTGGGCTCGACTGCTGCTGAACTTCCTACTTCCTCTGTCTTCGGCTCTGACTTTGTATCCGAAAAAGATGGCATGGCAGCATTTCTTTCATGCCTCTGATCATCAATAGCTGTCCCCTTTGCCATTGACTCCCAGATGTCAATAAGCAAGCTGGTTGACAATTAGGAATTGCAAAAACTGAATCACAGATGAGCATCTTACCGAGACTCGTTCCCTGCGCAAATGCCAGACACCACATTGCTTTCTAGCTGGAGGAACTCCATCATCGAGTATACATCTGCCTTGTCACCACTCTGTCTCAATTTAGCATACATTTCCTGGACATCCACCATGTAAACTGGGGAATGTTGGCGACGATGAGAAGTCAATGGTGGATATGATGAATATGATGATGGTGGTTTAGAATATGATGATGATGGTTGGGAATATCTATGGGGAGAGCGTGACCGTGACTTGTAATGCTGAGGGATTCTATCCCTACGATCCCATCGCTGGGACGCTGGCGTAGGATTCTGAAAGGCGTTAGTAGGGTTTCAGGGACATTAGTGACCAAAATATGATATACCTTATAGTTACTACGAATTAGCTGGTTCAGCCCCACAGCCCACTGAGATGTATCAACACCGACAGATGCCAAAGCATCTCTCGTAGACTGGGTTCCAAGGACCAACAATACCACTGGGTGCTCTATTTGCAGCTTTAGCAAATCTTGAATTTGACTGGTGATCTGTGAGCTATCTAGTATCTGTGTCTGACCATACTCAAAGTCCTGAAAGGTTTCGCTTCAGTAAAAGAGCTAGAACACATTTTTAAATTTTATTTATTGAGTTTTACCTGTCTTTTCCCTGAATCAAAGTTCTGGTTGATTTTTGGAATGAAATGGTGAGACATTTTATCATTGAAATCGGGTGGCGAGCCAGAGATGATAGTCAAGCCATAGTCGATAATCTTGGGCTTTCGTAACCGATCATTGATGGGCCGTGTATCGAGAGACCATGTATTAAAAGTGAGGGAGCACAACCGTACTCTGGTTCTGCAACCTTCGTCAATATCATACTTGGCTGTGTCGATGCAGCCCATCATGATACGATATAAGACACTGTAAAACACCACGTGAGCATCAAGTTTAAGTTGGAAGATTTAATATGAACAAGCTCGTGTATGGAAAACTAACCGATTATTCTCGAAAGATCCTCGCGCAGGTCCATCATGAATAACTTGAACGCCGGCAGCTGTTGGTGCATACGGACGATTACCCTGACTTGTATCGTACTTCACCTTTGTCTTTTTCGGATTCAACCATGAGAGTTTTCGATGAAACTCTTCTGCGGAGTAAAAATGGAGGGGGCTGATCGACTCGAAGTCCTTTGATTCATAGCATCTCGAACGTGACGGGTAAGGCTCGGAGGGGTAGGCTTGGAGGATAGTTCGAACTTGTTTTTCCGTTAGCAGTAGGCAAGAGGCGCCCGATTCACGGATCCCTAAGGTGTGGGTCGAGAACGAAAGGGCCGCATCAGGAGGCATGTAGAGCAAGAATGGATCAGTGCTTGCCTAAAGCAATCTCCACTGGGCCTTTGGTATCAATTGGCCGCAGAGGGGACCGATCCCCGGCAATTACATTTGCTAGCATCCTATGATCGAATTTGAACCTGGAAGTAATATTTAACTTATTAGTGATGTTGATTCGGCGATTGATCGTAATTAGTACCAATGAAGGCTTGGTTGGAAACCTCCCACTTGGTAGTATAATGTCATTTCAAAATCTTTGAAATTGTGGTGTAGATGATCGATTATTACCTTGTTGCAAGGTCTCCCCCCTCAACCCCAGTGAAAATGTAACGCTAGCGTGAGTTCACACGGTTAGCGTACACGAGACAAGTAGTGAGGTAGGTTGAGTGTAGAGTCGGTTCCGCAATTGATAGGGATAAACCGTAGAATTTAGGAGGACTCTGCCTCGTATTGACATACAGGCAGGATATATATACGAAAACCAGTATATACCAAATAATAACAAAGGTAGGATATATCTCGGAGGAGGGAAAAGGGATGACTGGATGAATAAGGAGTGTGATAAGCGCAGGGTATCGTCACATATGCCCTCCCGGACAAGTGAAGCTTGTTCGCAAAGAAATAAGTACCGCGGAGAGAAGTAATTGATCCAAATAGTTCAAGAAGGGAAGTGAACGTTCAAGACAATCAATAGGGAGAGTTTCGGGAACGATAAGGGCGATCCTTCGAAGAGCTATGAGCGCGCTCAAGGTTGTCTTCTAAACGAAGACCTCTGTCCACAACAGAGCGGATGATATAGGCGTCAGCGCGGGAAGACATTCCCATGAGGGCCGAGAGGGGATTGTGAGTGCGTGCACGCTGAGTGAAGTTCTTGGATCGGGGCGGCTTGTGGTGGCGGAAGGTGGAATGCCCCTGGGTCGAGGAGGATGAGCGGGCTGAGGAATTAACAGGGAGATGTTGCTTGTTCTTCCTGATGGGGCGCATCATCAGATCTTGTTCCTGGTGAGAGGAGTATTTGTCCTTGCGCTCGGCAAGGCCGAAAAAGACAGGACCAGGAGTTTTAGTCCCAGTGATGGAGAGCGTTTTGTCTACGTTGATGGTGGGATATCTGAGATAGTCGTCAACGAGCTCTTCATGGTTCCACGCGTTTGCGAAGTGATTGTATACGAGCGCGTTGTGACTCGTGTGATAATCAAGGTGTTTGCCATCACGAAGCTCCGTTCCCTTTTTGATGGAGGCTCGAATGTCAAGCGCGGTGACGATAATGGTGGTATCATCCTTGGGGTTGAATACATCGAAGTGATAGGGTGCCACATCATGAACCCTGAAGTTTTTAAGCTTCTCCCAAAGCGTCGGCTTCGATTGGGGTGTAAAGCGCTTGATTTCTTCGGCTGAGAATGGTTGAGGTAAAGGGATGGTAGGTTCGATCTCGAAGAGAGTTGTGGATGGAGGGGGAGAGTGGGCAGCGAGCGAGAGTGTATCGAGATCGAAAACATCGTTCGGAGTGGATAGACCATTGGTAGCTTCAATTCCGAGCATCGCAGTGAGGGCATCAGCAGCTGCAGTAGGTGCTGTGGAATTGGTATTGGAGGCCGCGTCTTCAGGCATGGTCGAAATAGGAGTGGTTAGGGGTTTGTGAAGAGGACGACAGTTGAGCAAGACGGTTGAGTGGGGAAAGCACTTTGACAATAAGGAGTGTTGTGGAGAAATGGAAGGAAGTGGGTGCCTTATATGCGAAATGGGAGGTAAGGAGTTGGCGAGTGTCGACAAATCGAACGAGGCGGAGGAGAGGTTGATTTGGGGATCAGGGGGTGGCGTTCCAGTTCCGTTGGGTAGTTCAGCTATGTCGGATATTCCTTGAATGTCAAAGTACGATTGGAGGGCCTGTAAATGAGAGATCTTTGAGTAGGGCAGCCAGGTGGTGTCACCCGACTTCCACTTAATTTGAAATATTGAGTTTTTACCTTTCCCTGAATGAGAAAGGATTTCTTCTACGGCCCATTCAGGGTCCGCATCGTCAATCTCAAAGACTTGCGTATCGAGACGACCGGGGAATAGTCGGTCATCGTTAGGGACATGTACGCGTAGGAGGGAAGCGTGGAAAGTATCGTGAATTCCTCGTCGTTTGAGATGGGATGGTAGTTCTAATTGGAATGTCTCATTCCCGAAGTCCTTGAGTATCTTGTATGGGCCAAGGTATTTAGGTAGAAACTTGCGTACAAGACCCTTAGGAAACTTCAAGTTCTCGGTTGAGAGATAGACGAAGTCGTCCCTTTTAAAGGGTGCTTGGCGTCGGTGATTATTAGCGGATCGGGTTTGCTTTATCCGGGCAGCAAGGATGGAGTCGTGGGCTGACATGATGGCGTGTTTAAGATGCTGGGCAAAAGCTTTCACGCCAGGATATTCTGTGGACCGGGTAGAGTCCCAGATAAAGGAGCGTGGCATACGTCCTGTATTGAGGAAGAACGGCGAGAAACCGGTTGAGTCAGATCGTGCCAAATTGATAGCAAACTCAATGGCGGGCAATTTGGAAACCCAATCCTTTTGAGTTGGGCTGATACATTGTCGTATCATTTGTGTTATAGTCCGGTTTGCGCGTTCTGTAGAACCATCTGATTGCGGATGGTATGCACTTGACATGCGAAGTTGAGTCCCGATGAGCTCGTGCAACCGTTTCCAAAATCGGCTCGTAAAGAGGACATCTCGGTCGCTAACGATTGATCGCGGGAGCCCGTGATGCTTGTAGACCTCAGCAAAGATGAGTTCCGCAATATGACGCGCCGTGTAGTTTGTCCTACTGGGAACAAGGTGGACCATGGCCGTGAGTAGATCAATAACCACTGTGATAGCGTCGTATGACCCGTCTCGATCCCTAGATTCTGGTAGTGGGCCTATGAAATCGATGCCTATTGCATCCCAGGGGTGGTCAGCAACTGGCAGAGGGTGGAGTAAGCCGTAAGGTTTTTGGTTATTGGGCTTACTGCGTTTACAAGTCATGCAGGTATCACAATATACCTGTGTATCATGCACGATCTCCTTCCACCATACATGGTCGCGCAGATAATCCAGTGTTTTCTTTGCCCCTAAGTGGGCTAGGAGAGAATGAGCTTCAGCTATTATGACTTCGCGGATATTGCGTCCTTGCACAAATATCTTGGGGATGCAAAGTACATCTCGGGTACCATGTTTGAGATAGACAAGCCCATCCTTAACCGTGAAGTTGCGGAATTCATGTGGGTGTGAGATGATATTCCGAAAGGTGGGGTCATCTGTGTATTTGTGACGGATTTCATCGGGAACGTTGATGCCCTCTGGTGTTGTTCGTACCACGTCAATGAGTGTTGGGGGAGTGAGAGGCGGTGGGGCGTGGTCGTTGATGGTGACTTCCTTCTCGTGAACCTTCTTTGATGGAGAAGGTACAGGCGCTGATTTGTCAGCAGGCGCTGAGGTTGTGCTCAGGTTTGTTAATGGCTTGCGAGCCGGAATTCTGACCATTAGTTTAGTTGGTGGTGACTGGTGAGTAGTCTCGTTACCACTCCTGCCCTCCTTTCGTTGTCCAGGACCATGGAGAACGAAACGTTGACCAACCATTCGTTTGGCAAAGTCCGCGCTGGTTTCGACCCTGAGCGCTTGTGATGCCGCCGGTCTATTTACGTCTGGGGTGGTTGCTGTCTCCGACGTAATGAAAGAAGTCCTCGGCCTCGGCTTTGAGGCCATCATCGCTTCCAACCCCACGAGAACTGGCATGGTTGCCAGCTCATCGTCCTTTCCTTCCACGACATCGTGGTATGTGTACTCAGTCTTTGCGCGTACAGTCCCAGGTTTGTCATTGGAGTACATGCGCGATAGAGCATCACTCAATACGTTCTCGACACCAGGAATATAGATTGGCTCAAAGTCGAACTCACTGATTTTTTCAATCCAACGCGCTTGACGGCCGGACAGAGTTTTTTGATTCAGTAAGTGAATTAGACCTTTGTGGTCTGTTAACCACTTGAACTTGACACCTTGTAGAATGTCTCTGTGGCGTAGCATTGATTCAACGCCAGCAAGCATCTCGATCTCATGGACCGGATAGTTCTGCTGTGCGGCGTTCAATTTCGCTGAGTAGAATGCTGCTACTTTTGAGGAGCGCCAGTCCTCCCCTTGTGCTACAACACCCGATAATCCTGTGGCACAACCATCTGTGATCAGCCAAATTTGTGGGGCGCTGGCACTATAATCCAGTGGGGTTCGATGATGGTTACGCCAGGTATGGACCTTATTTTTTACGTCTTCAAATGCTCGCTGATGAGTGAACTCCCAGCGAAAAGGGACACGATCGCCTGTCAGTGATGATAGTACACCCATTGGGATGCGTACTCCTTCAACATTATCGGCTAGATATCCAACAGCACCAAGGAATCCACGCAGGAGGTCCCTATTTGTCGGCGTTTTCCACTTCAGAATGGAGTCAACCTTACTGGGATCCATGCGAATTCCGTCAGTGTCTACAATATGTCCGAGAACGTTTAGCTCTGTGACTAGAAACTTCATTTTCTTTTCTGACAGGTACAGCCTTTCTCGTTTAAGAATGTCCAGTATAATTCTGACATGCTCCAGGTGTTCCTCAAGAGTATTGGAATAGATATAGACATCATCTAGGTATACATCCATGAAGACACCGATATAGGGGGAGAAGATATGGTTCATGAGTGCTTGGTAAGTAGCCGGACCATTACAATCTCCTTGCTGTAGGACCTCACTGACTATGTTGCCGTTTGGCGTAGTGACAGCGGTCCGTTCAACGTGCTCAGGAACGATCCGGATTTGTTCGTATGCGTCGCAGCCATCTAATGATGAGACGTACTTGTGTTTAGCCACTCGCCGTAGGATACCTTCAATATCAGGTAAAGGCGAAGTCATTTTACGTGTATTAGCGTTACGCTCACGTAAATCAAAGACAGTTCGTAGTAATGTTGTCCCCGGCTTGTAAATTAGTAGCATCGGGACAGTGTTACTGGTATTCGTGACACGCCATCGACCGGATTCAATATACGCAGCCCATTTCTCATTCCATTGCTCTCGCAAAGGTTCGGGACATCGAGACGGTCGCCAGGTATAGACTTTGTTTTTATCAATCAACGGTATTGTATGATTGATATCTCGCATTGGTGGAAGTGGTGTCTCCGTTGCCCGTTTGCATATTGGTTGAGCGTACTCACGAAGCAGGCAGCGAGCCTTTTCCAGATTGTTTTCGACAATCAGCATTGATTGGGAAGCAAGTTTTGCAACCCCCTGTCCCTTCAGGGGTTGTGGTTTATTGGATCCAAGTACGACACGAGTGGGGTTGATTCCCAAGGTAACCTGGTGCTGATACAACCAGGGAGTACCCAAAATAGCGTCGTAACTGGCAATATTTGCGACATCGAAGTATCTTTCTGATTTTGAGTCTTGATATTCTAATGTTGCCTTGCAGCCGTAATTAATTTTGGACCGAGACCCCTGCACAGCGAGTTGAAGTGCTAAAGGGGTTTGTAGCTCTATTTTCGGTAAATCAAGCTGCTGCACAATAGTGGTTGACAGGAAATCACCAAGCGATCCTGAATCAATAAGTGCACGCACAGGATGGCCGTTTATGTGGACCGTTACCACCACAGGTTTTGGGACAATACGAGAAGCATCCCGAGTTACAGCTGCGTTACGCTGAATAGCGGGGTATGTACCTCGTTCAACCTGTTGGCCGTTAAGTTCTAAGACGGTGAGCATTTCGCCTTCTTCTTCCAGTTGACATTCACTTAACGGGCCGTATAGATAGGCTCGTGCAGATAGCCGGTTACCCATTGGGAGACGGCGGATGGCTGCAACTGGTTCGCTCGTCCACGGGTCTTTAAGATACTCCAGTTCCTCACTGAGTTCTTCTGGATAGAATAATGAATTAAGGTAGACTTCGTCCTCGTTGTTACTAAGGCGGGCGAACAGTTCATCAGTCTTCCGTTTTAGGGTTTTGTTATACCAACGGGCGAGATTAAATTTGTCATTACATAGTGTGAGGCGAGATATAGTACACCTGAAGTGCCTATACTCATCCTGGATATAGTAAGTCTCTAGATCACTATCTTCGCACCAGACTGAGAATCGGGTGTTGGGGTGGTCAATATTCAGGCCTTCATCACCCAAATATGGGGTGTTCTGTTGTAAGTGGAGCAGAGCAGCTTCAGCAAGAATATCAGGGAATGGGCCAGGTGCCTCGCAGAAGTCAGCGGTTTTTTCGGGCAATCCAAAATATTCGCAGCACTTTAGTGCATACCAGTATGGAAAATTAAATTCAGGCTCCCACATGAGATAGTACTCGAGGTGAGTTATCCGATCACCTTGCCAGTGATCTGTTATCCTGATATCTGAGTTAGAGATCCGTTCAATCGAGAAACGGGTATTTGTCGGTCCTCGGTAGCACCATTTCGGCCATGCAGGATATGGGTATTCTGCATCTCCCGGATATCCCACAAGAGACCCAGTGGATTCTAAAGCTGACTGGTGGGCTACCATGGCGGGGTCACCCATGTGTATATTTTTGTTATTCCAGCTTCGTAGAACTGCAGGCTCATCCAAACTTTCAGAGATAAGTTCTCGAAGAGTGGCGTTGCTTTGTGATGCTTGGTCATTTGCTTGTTCGTCATGTAAGGGAAGATGATCCCAACGTTCTGGCGTAGGATGATACCGAGTTTCTACACCATCATCACTTTCTACAAGCATAACATTGAATTCTAGTTCATGTAGAACCTCTTCGGTTGCCGCAAGTTCCTCATGGGCTTCAAAATCAATGTTAACGGAGTGCGAAGGTATGCCAGGTGGTTTATTACCATTAGAGGACTTTACTAAGTTCAAAGAAGGGCAGTCTCTAGCCATATGACCGGTCTTTTTGCAGTTGAAGCATTTCCCCTCTTTACGGAGTTCATCAAGTTCCTTGGCTGATAATTGAGCCAAAGGTTTGGGTTTATTACCACTATAGTTGCGATTACGCTCACTATTTTGGAGGTTAGAGGTTGAGCTGGGGGGCCGACCAGAGTTTGAATGATGATTGTTCACGGCTGGTTGCCCCCTGTTGCCGTCCCTGTGTTCATTTCTAAATCGGGTAGAGCGCTTTCCATTTTGGGATCGGCTTCCGCGATTACTTCGTCCACTGTTCGATAACTCTCCTGTTTGGGGAGAGGGGCGGTTCTGGTGTCCATTTCGGACACTCTCAACAATCTCAAGTGTTTCGGCAGCTGTGACCACCTCATCCCAACTGGATATATTGGGGTTAAGCTTGTCGCGGTACAATTCAGCTTTGATGGTGGTGCGTAGACCATTCCAAAGCTTGACGACACGTTCACGATCGCCGATAGTGCCAACAATCTCAAATTTCTGTTTTAGGATAGCAGCGTATTCCTTAACTGAGTGGTTACTTTGCCGCAATCGGTCTATCTCAGCCCGGGTTTGTTCCAACAGGTCAGCCGGAAAGCAGGAGTCTATTAGGGCCTCGAAAAACTCCTCTGCCGTCCATTCTTCAACGTTTAGCGCCACTTGCTGGACATAGAAGTCATATGCCTTGCCATCAAGGAACGTGGCTATAGTTCGTAGCCAATATCGCTTTGCAACCCTTCCTTGTTTAAGGTACGCGATGACTTCTGTCATGAAACGATAAACCAGGGTGAGATTAGGTTCACCGTTGTATCTCTGAGGTGGCACGGGTTTTAATATTGACTTGCCCATTTTTTTAGAATGTTTCTTCTTAGATCGGCGCTTTTTTCGCTTTCCGGCTTTATTCTCTGGAGATGAAGGGTCATCATTCTCAGAAGATGAGGAAGAGCTCCCGCCACCACTAGACGATACCGATGAATCTGAGGAGGACGGTTCACTATCTGTGGAGTCGGATGACGACGAGCTGTCTCCCGGTTCATCACCATTATGCGGCTTGCGACCAGCAATGGATTTCAAAGCGCGACCAAGGAAGCTGGTGGAAGGGATTTGGCGGCTAGGTAGTAAGCTCGCTTTATCCGAGTTCTTCTTTTTCTGACCCTTCTGCTTAGATCCTTTGGCCGTTTTCTTAATCCGCTCACGAATACCTTCAGTCACCGGGGTTTTGGATGATCTGTTGGCTTGTGCGCGTAAACGTCGGTTCTCATGTTCTAATTCCGCGAGACGTTGCTCTAGTTCGGAAGGTTCTGGCTCCGGCGCCCGCGTATTACTTGCTCCAACTACTGGAGGGTTTTCGCGAGGTTCCGGCTGTTCTGTGTTCCGAACCTGAGCCAAGATAGTGTTCCAAAGCTCTAAGGCCTTAGCTTGTGCTTCAGGGCTGAGGTCATCTCCTCCAAAGTCAATATTCCCCCAGTTCCTTGGGTCAGTGCCTTTTCCCTTGTTATTGGAGGTACCAGCCTGAGGCTGATTCTCATTCCTTAGAGTTTCTTGGTTCTGGATGGCTGCTTCTCTGCGAGCCAGTCTTTCTCTTTCTTGGGGGCCCAAGCTCTGGTAAGCTGATTCAATGATTCTATTATGTTCAGGGCTAAGGACATTTCTTTGTCTATCTACAGATGATGCGCTGTGTGAGCGCCGATTCCGTCTGTTGACAGGAATCCATCCCTGGTCGTCAGGGCCATCAGGCGCGCCGCCGTTAGCCGTGCCCTGTGGATTCTGCACACCATTCTCGGTGGTTGGAGAGCCAAATCCGGCATCTCCTTCGCCTTCTCTGGCGTTCGTCTCGCGAAGAACCCTCTGGTTCCTGGGGAAAGGCGAGGCATCTGCTCGTCCAGCAGGTACGCGTGCCGCGACAACGTCCGAGTAGGACCGTTCACGCAAATTGGCAGAGGCAGTGGGTGGGTGCTCCGTGGAAGGGGTATGGGAGCTGACTGAGGAGAGACGCGACTCGGAGTCCGATACAGTCTCGACAGTCGGTCGGCTACGAAGTGGGTAGCGGGACATCTTTTTAGGTACCTAGATCAAAGAAAGTTAACTTTATAAATTTTTTTGTGAGACACTTATCAAAATAAAACAAGGATTTGGTTATGGGCCAAGGATTCTCAGAGGGCCAATCTGAGGGGACCAAGCGGCGAGAGCGAAGTGGAGAGAGAGAGGTTTGTTTCTATCAAAAATATGTAACGCTAGCGTGAGTTCACACGGTTAGCGTACACGAGACAAGTAGTGAGGTAGGTTGAGTGTAGAGTCGGTTCCGCAATTGATAGGGATAAACCGTAGAATTTAGGAGGACTCTGCCTCGTATTGACATACAGGCAGGATATATATACGAAAACCAGTATATACCAAATAATAACAAAGGTAGGATATATCTCGGAGGAGGGAAAAGGGATGACTGGATGAATAAGGAGTGTGATAAGCGCAGGGTATCGTCACAGAAAACCTGCACCGAGCTTATCCGAGATTTGCCGGGTTATCTGAGTACTCCGATCGTCTCAGATTTTGGCCGGTTTCTCAGATTGAAACCGAGGCTTTCGGAGCAGTTCAGGACCCTATCCGAGTACATACAATGTATTGCTCAGTCGCATACGAATACATCTGTAATCTACTGTGTACAAATGAGACAGCGTATACTGTGGTGGTCCGAGAATATCTGAATGGATACGGGCAAGTCCGTGTCGTGATGGTGCATACAAGGCCTCCGTTTGGGCAAGTCGCAAAT
This sequence comes from Pleurotus tuber-regium, assembly GCA_014058305.1. NCBI lineage: Eukaryota > Fungi > Basidiomycota > Agaricomycetes > Agaricales > Pleurotaceae > Pleurotus > Pleurotus tuber-regium. Next base: position 1,079,970 of record JACFYU010000012.1, on the reverse strand, counting down.
GCAAGTGCGAGAGAGAAGGAATGCAAAGCAGGGATGGGGAGGTAGCAAAGCGACAATGAGCAGTATACGAAAGCATGAGGGAAAATGGTTTGACAGCAAATTGGCGGAAGGCAGGGCGATGGAATACAAATATCTTGTTACTTCGCTCGTACAGCACAACGTTCTTTGTATTCCTAATATAGCTTTATTGGTGTGCATACATTGAAAATAAAGAAGTGACTCACCCGTTTAATTGAATCAGGTACTAGTGTATCCCATACCTCTTTGAATTGCTGAGTTGACGTGGTGGGGTGGACTTCAAGGTAGTCTTGACAGTAAAGATTCCTGAGAGGCGTATTAGAATGCACAAACAGGTCGAAAACCACGTCTCACCTGGCTGTCTGGTGAGCCGTTACTTTCATGAGGACCGACTTCTTTGTGGATGGTATTGGGGCCGGGAATCGTATGACATCTGTGGCGGCGGCTGCACCAGAAGTGGAGGATTCGGCATTTGTAGCTGGGGTGTGCACATTTGGAGCAGTACTAATGGTGGTGGGGAGGGGAGGAGACGTAGTCGTTTTTGGAATTGATAGCCCCGCACTATTAATAACTTATCAGTCAGCAGAAATGATGAACGTTTGACATATTCATTACAGGGGGTCTATCTGTTCAACGAAGTTAGTAGATAATACAATGATAATAACTGAAGAGCATACGCGTTTGGGTTTAGGCCGAGGCTGTTCTATTTCTGGAGAGATGTGTGCAGTTAGACGTGGAGTGGTGGCTGATATGTTCACGTTGCCATCGGGGTTGCTGATGCTTGAACATTATAGCGTTAGCATTGAATGGAGTGGTAAGAAGAGAGACAACACACCGTTGAGCTGAGGACGCCGCTTGTGCAAGGGCCTGGAGCGGACAAGCCATATCACCAACTTGTGTTGCAGAAGATACAACTGTGTTACGCACACGCAAACCCCTAGCCCCTAGCCCTGGTCAGATGACCATTCCCGTGACCTCGGACATCGGCTTCGGACTATCGGACTTTCGGACACGCTCGGATCAAAGGTTATGCACGCGGACTTAGCACGTGTAGATAAGGACTTTGATATTACTGTAGAATTATTTAATTATCAAGGGACACTTAGGCTTAGTTACCATGAGGTATAACTCATGTATTCCGCATGTTAGGTTACCTTTGCAGTATTTAAGCCGTAGTTACTTGTAGATAGTTCTTCAGTTCGAATATCAACTTAATACGTCTCCTCTTCTCTACTAAGGGAGCTCCTACTCTCTCCTGTCCTACTCTATCACCGATCTCCGGTACTCCGTATCTCCGACTCATACTCTACCTTCTATTCCGTTCTCCGGCGTTACTCCGTAACTCCGATCTCCGTTCCGAAGTTAAGGTATAACTTGTTAGGTAGTGGGCGGCGCAACTCTGCACCTCAGTAGTTGAAGCCAAATACCTTTCTGTAGTCTGTTTAGTAGTAGAAGCTGGATTCTGTATTTAACAGTATATTCGAACTCACCTCCCACTCCCTAGCCCTTTCCTTTTCACAGATGACCACAGCACGCGTTACCAAGCTGGCTAAGGCTGCAGAGCAGTCCCCCGCCGCACCCGGATCCTCGACCTCCGCACACGCCCGCAGTCACCATAACACCACACGGCGACCTGCAGGGCGAGTCCGCGCTTCTTCGACTCCTGTTGTGAGCACTACTGCTCCGACCGAAGAACTCCAGGAGAACCCCGAAGAATCTCGGAGAAACGAAACGATCATCGAAGAACGTCTCTCGCAAACCTCGTCCCATTCTCCGCAACCCCGACGGGAGCCCTATGCCGGGCCATCCGGACCCTCCGGACCTGGCGGACCTCCTGGGCCTCCGGACGATGGTGATGACGAACCCGAAGATGACGATGCATTCGACTACGATCAACCTCCGCACTCCGCCCCCCGTCGAGAAACCCCGATCCGATCCGATGTTGGTGAGGCACTTATTCAGTCCCTCAACGGAATTACGTCTACACTCCGCGATCTGAATCGTGGGGTCTCCGTCCCTGCCTCCGCCAAAGCTAGCTCCCGCGTGAAGGTTCCCGATACGTTCGACGGTTCAGACCCTCGGAAACTCAATACGTTCCTGGTCCAGTTGAAACTATACTTCACCGCGAACTCCGGTCAGTTCTCCGATGAGGACGAAAAAGTTACATTCGCGCTCTCGTATCTGAAAGGCACGGCCTTCGATCTGTTCGAGCCATACCTCGCGGAACCCGATGGGGAAGTTCCACCTTGGATGTACTCCTATGAGGCATTCGTGGAAACCCTAAAGGACAACTTCGGTGCTATCGACCCAGCCCGAGACGCGGAAATGGCTCTCGACTCACTCAAGATGCTCAGCCACCACCGGATCACGAAATTCAACGTGATCTTCCAGCAGCATGCTTCAAAGCTGGTTGGTTGGGGCGACAGGGCCCTCCGATACATGTATTATAACGCGCTTCCGGACCGAATCAAGGACGAACTCTCGCGTTCTCCGAAAAGGGAATCACTCTCCGCCCTCCGATCCGCCGCTTCTGAAATCGATCAACGATACTGGGAGAGGCAAAAGGAGAAGAAGTCCGATCCCTCGGAGAAGCACTCCGAGAAGTCCGCGAAGAAGTCCACGTCCTCCCACCACTCGCCTAAACCCGCTTCGAAGAACTCCGCACCACCCCCTTTCGCCAACCAGTTGGGAAAGGATGGCAAACTGAAGCCTGAAGTCCGCGCGGAACGCATCCGGAAGGGACTCTGTCTCTTCTGCGGTGGTTCCGGACATCGGGTTAAGGAATGCCCCAACGGAAACTCGAACTCCGCCAAGGCCCGCGCAGCAGTAGCTGAATCGGACTCCTCTGAACAAGAGGCACATATCTCCGAGACGGAAAACTGATGTGCAGCCCAGAGTCCTCGGACCCTCCGCGGAGCTGCGATCTGTACATATGGCCCGACATTTGTAGACTTAATGCTGCGTCTCCCGTTCTTTCTCCTTCCGCTACTTACGTTTCTCTTACCTCGGACAATCTTTCTGATACCACTACGATCTTTACTGCACTAATAGATTCTGGCTCTACTCACTGTTTTGTAGATACAGGTTTCATTCGTGCTCATGGACTCTTGACTTACCGTACACCCCCGATAAAGCTATTACTGTTCGACGGCTCATCCAATAATTTCATTACCGAAGCTCTTGACCTACTCTGTAGGTTTCCGACTGGCGAAAATCTGAAAATCACGTTCTTTGTCACACCTCTGGACGTTTCCTGTTCTGTTGTTCTAGGACACAACTGGCTCACCCGCTACAATCCGTTGATTGACTGGGTTTCGAGCAGTATCTCGTTCCGAACACCAGAATCTGGCAGCGTTATTGCGGCCCCGGCATTGGAAGCACCTCCGACTACTCCGACATCTCCGGATACGTCTCCGTGTTCTCCGCAGCCATCTCCGGTGACTACTCTGTCTGTTCCGGATTCTCCGGAAACTCCGCCTTCGACTACGATCTCCTCCGATCCTCCGAATATTTCCTTCATTAACGCCGCTGCTTTCAAGACAGTCTCGCGTATGAGGGGAGTCCAGGTATTCATGATCAATATCCGACCCGAAGGAACAACTTCTGCCAGATCTTCTGTCGTGTCCGATCCCTTCTCCGGACCTCTCGAACGTTCCTGCCGAATACCACAAATTCGCGGACGTGTTTAGCAAAGGTAAAGCCGAGACTCTAGCTGATCACAGGCCCTACGACCTCAAGATCGAGTTAGAGGAGAATGCGTCACCCCCTGTGGGTCCGATGTATTCCCTGTCCCAAACAGAACAGCAAGCTTTGAAAGAGTTCATCGACGAGCATTTGCAGCATGGTTTCATCCGTCCGACCAGTTCTCCGCACGGCGCCCCCGTCCTATTCGCTAAGAAGAAAGACGGTTCTCTCCGCCTCTGTGTCGATTACCGCGGACTTAACCGCATTACTCGCAAAGATCGTTATCCGCTTCCGCGTCTAGCCGACCTCCTAGATGCACCCCGCGATGCCAAAATCTACACCAAGATCGATCTCCGGCACGCATACCACCTAGTCCGGATCTCCGAAGGAGATGAATGGAAAACAGCCTTTCGAACTCGCTACGGCTCCTTCGAGTGGTTGGTTATGCCCTTTGGGTTAACTAACGCTCCCGCGGCTTTTCAAAGGTTTATCAATGATGTGTTCGCTGATCTTTTAGACGTCTGCGTCATTGTTTACCTAGATGATATCCTGATCTACTCCAATAGTGTAGAGGAACACAAGGAGCACGTTAAGGAAGTTCTCCGACGTCTCCGGAAACACAAGCTCTATGCTAAAGGTGAGAAATGTGAATTCCACGTTGACACCGTAGAATATCTAGGTTATATCCTTTCTCCGACCGGACTTACCATGGACCAAGCCAAAGTCAAGGTAATACAAGAATGGCCTGAACCCCGCAAAGTCCGCGATGTTCAGTCTTTCCTCGGCTTTGCGAACTTCTACCGACGATTCATCCGCAACTACTCCGATATCGTCGTTCCGCTCACCCGCCTGACCCGCAAAGGCACCCCTTGGGTTTTTAGTGACAAGTGCCGGACAGCGTTCAATGAACTGAAAGCTGCCTTTACTCAAGCTCCGGTACTCACTCACTGGATCCCCGATGCTCCGATGATCGTAGAAACCGACGCCTCGGACTATGCTCTAGGAGCTATCCTCTCGATCTACACCTCCGACGGAGAAATCCACCCCGTCGCTTTCCACTCGCGCACGTTCACCGCCACGGAATTGAACTATGATGTCCACGACAAGGAACTTCTTGCAATCTTTGAAGCCTTCCGAATCTGGCGTCAATACCTTGAAGGTTCAGCTTCCGTTATCGATGTTGTTACTGATCATAAGAATTTAGAATACTTCTGTACGACTAAAGTCTTAACCCGAAGACAGGTCCGCTGGTCAGAGTATCTCTCCCAGTTCAACCTTTGTATTCGTTTCCGTCCAGGCAAGTTAGGAGCCAAACCCGACTCCTTAACTAGACGATGGGACGTCTACCCTAAAGAGGGGAGTGAGCGCTACCAGCACGTCAACCCACAGAACTTCCGACCCGTTTTCACTCAAGAACAATTCGTAGCATCTATCCGCGCTTCTTACCTCTTCGTACCCACTCTCCGCGGATCCGTAGTCATGGATGTTGAACAACTCCATTCCGACATCAAGTCCGCGCAAGAGTCCGATCCGACACTCTCCGTCCCTATCTCCGAACTAGGTCCGCGCTGGTCAAAGGATGACTCCGGTCTCCTGCGACTAGACAACCGGATCTTTGTCCCCGACTTCTCCGATCTCCGAGTCCGTGTTCTCCGCTACAAACACGATCACATTCTTTCCGGTCACTATGGCCAAAACAAAACCTTAGAACTTGTCCGCCGGGAATATACCTGGCCCAATATCCGCGACTTCGTCAAAAGCTACTGTAAGTCCTGTGTCACTTGCATGCGAGCTAAACCCCAGAGACACAAACCCTATGGCAAACTCCGACAACTCCCTGTACCTTCTCGACCCTGGGACTCCATATCCATGGACTTCATCGAGAAACTCCCCAAATCCTCCGGTTTCGATTCTATTCTAGTCATCGTAGACCGACTCTCTAAACAAGCCATATTCACCCCCTGCCACGACACTATCACCTCCGAAGATCTAGCCAAGTTATTCGTAATGCATGTATTCTCCAAGCACGGAGTTCCGAACCATGTCACCTCCGATCGAGGTTCGGAGTTCGTCTCCCACTTCTTTAGATCCCTTGGTAAAGCCTTAGAGATGAAGTTACACTACACCTCTGGCTACCACCCTGAAGGTGATGGACAGACCGAACGTACTAACCAAACTCTGGAACAGTACCTCCGCGTTTACTGCAATTACCAACAAGACAACTGGTCAGAACTCCTTCCTATAGCCGAATTTGCGTACAACAATGCTCCAAGTGCTACCACCGGAGTATCTCCGTTCTTCGCGAACAAAGGTTACCATCCCCGTATCTCCGTACATCCGGAGTACGATCTCGCCTCTACCCGTGCAAGAGAATTCGTAGTCAACCTCGACGACCTCCACCAAGAACTCCGAACCGCGATGTCCGATGCCCAACTCCGCTATCAAGCTCCTGCAGACCGCAGACGCTCTGCGGCTCCGGACTTCAAGGTCGGACAAAAGGTCTTCATCAAGGCTCAGTTCTTTCGCACTACAAGACCCTCCAAGAAGTTATCCGAGAAGTTCATCGGACCTTTTGAAATCATTGCTCAAGCAGGTCCTTCGTCCTTCACGGTTAATCTTCCCCAATCCCTACGCTCAGTGCACCCAGTGTTCCACGTATCGATGCTCGAACCCGAAACTCCGAACGAGATTCCTCTCCGCGTCCAATCTCCGCCACCTCCGATCGAAGTTGATGGCGAAGAAGAATACGAGATAGCTGAAGTCGTTGACTCCAAGATCGACAAGCGTTATCGAAAGATGCCCTTGCGATATAAGGTCCGATGGCTAGGCTATGAAGACACCGCGGAAGAATTCTCCGAGCTCGGAGCGGACGAACTTGAACACGCTCAGGAACTTGTTGAAGAGTTCCACCGTCGATACCCGGACAAACCTGGTCCACTTAGCAAAATTAAACCAAAGTAGCTTAGCTACGTGTTTCATTCCTTTTCTCTCATTTTCTCTCTCTAGTAGTTATAGTTACTTACTCACTTAACCCCCTTTCTTTTCTCTTCTCTTGTTACTTGCTTATTGATCACTCTTCCAAAGAACTGACACAAAAGTATATATCAAGAAAAAGAAAAAAGTCAAAAAGTAGCTACCAAATTACTATACTACAAGTCTACTCTGAGGAGTCCGAATGCTCCTCCTCTCTCATTACATAATCTTCGTCTTTCTCCTTTCCTTTCCTCTTCTCCGACCCCTCCGCTTTCTCCTCCGTTTCTCCATTCTCCTCTGCTTCCCATTTCTCCCGTGCCTCCCTCGCGTACTGGTCCGATTTGATCCAGGTGTCCAGGCGAAACTCCACGTCTTGAAGACGGTCCTCGATGTCCGCGTACTCTTCATCTGTTTCGTACTCATCGCGTTCTTCGAGATGCTCCGCCGTCCGCAAAATATTCTCAAGACGTCTTGTCCGAGACCTCTCCTTGGCCATCGCCACCCGCAGCTTCGAAATCTCAACGGAATGCTCCATTTGGCGTTGTTCGAAGCGCCTTGTAAAATCGATGAATGTATTCATCAATTGTCGATTGGTCGGATCATCCTCCGACGATTTCCCCGCCTTCTCCGTCTTCTCCACGACGCTCCGAGTAATCCTGGACGGACCCGCTTCCGGACTTGGGCCCTTGACCACCTTCTTCGCGGAGGCTCTTTTCCGAGGTGTTCGCTCCGACACCTTCCCTCGCCCAGCCTTCGTCTCCTGCCCCTTTGGAAATTCGCATCGGTGCTTTGACCGATGGCACCCCTCGCAGGTGCTCGCGTTTGCGCTACAAGAACAAGTCAGCCCAGTACTTACCACAAGATGACAGAAGGAAAACTTGCCTTGTCTGGGGCAAGCACTCTCGTTTGCGGGCCCTGCAGTTGTAGCAAGCGCGGAGGACGCCGTCAGGCCACGTCGTCGCGAACTCGTCGCCTACCTCTCTGTCCCGAATCTCCGGTCGCTTCCGAAGCTTCGGCTCCTTTTCCTCCTTCTCCGGTCCTCCGAGAAGGGCAGGCAACTCCCTCTCCTCGGCCTCCTCCTCTTCTCCGGCGTAGTCCGCAACGGTCATGGACTTCATCGCCCTCGAGATGCCGACCTTCGTGGAACGAATTCGGCGATCCTCCTCCTCCTTCCGGCGTTGCGCGTACAAAGCAGCCTCCTGCTCCTGAGCAGCTGCTTCCCTCCGTACCTTCTCCGCCTTCTCCGACAACTCCGCGAACTCCGGTAACATCTCCTCTGTGATTAATGTGAGCTCCGGCGATTCCGACTTTACGATAACCCACGAACCTCCCGAAAACTCCTCCACCATTCTCCCGTTTTCCCTTCGACTTCTTAGTTGGGGGCGAAACCCCGGTAGGTGTCTCGTCCCGCGGACGAGTGGTTTTTGGAGCCGCGACAGGAGCTCCAGGCGCAGTAGGGGGCGCATGCTCGTTTGCGAGCATTTTGGACGCAATCTCCCGGGCGACGAGAGCCTGCAATTCTGGGTATTGAGCAAGGTCCTTCAATGAAAGGCCGGACATGTTAGAGTTTTCAGGAAATGGGGTTGTATTGGGTTACGGGCGTAAAGGCAGTTGTCGAAGACGAAGAATATCGGAGTTCCCCTTTCCGCTTTTAAGGCGATTGTTCGAACTCCGCAACTTCGATCCAGGTTCTCCGCAGCAATGACGTCATCATCTCGAACTTCGGACAGACCCCGAAGCTTCGACCTTAGCTCTCGGAGAAAATTCCGAATTCCGGACGAAACTCCGAAGACCACTCTGGATTGGCCTCTTGGGACTCGGCCTTAAGAGGGGAGTACTGTTACGCACACGCAAACCCCTAGCCCCTAGCCCTGGTCAGATGACCATTCCCGTGACCTCGGACATCGGCTTCGGACTATCGGACTTTCGGACACGCTCGGATCAAAGGTTATGCACGCGGACTTAGCACGTGTAGATAAGGACTTTGATATTACTGTAGAATTATTTAATTATCAAGGGACACTTAGGCTTAGTTACCATGAGGTATAACTCATGTATTCCGCATGTTAGGTTACCTTTGCAGTATTTAAGCCGTAGTTACTTGTAGATAGTTCTTCAGTTCGAATATCAACTTAATACGTCTCCTCTTCTCTACTAAGGGAGCTCCTACTCTCTCCTGTCCTACTCTATCACCGATCTCCGGTACTCCGTATCTCCGACTCATACTCTACCTTCTATTCCGTTCTCCGGCGTTACTCCGTAACTCCGATCTCCGTTCCGAAGTTAAGGTATAACTTGTTAGGTAGTGGGCGGCGCAACTCTGCACCTCAGTAGTTGAAGCCAAATACCTTTCTGTAGTCTGTTTAGTAGTAGAAGCTGGATTCTGTATTTAACAAACTGCTTGCGTAGGAAGTGGGAGAGCTGGTAGGCCTGGTGTACCTGCTTCGTGAGCTGCAACTGTATGCTGTGGTGGTGATTTCGTCAACACCGAGGTGGATGTATTGATTGATGCAGCCGCAGCTTTTGGTGATAGCACCAATAGAGATGAGTTGAGCGAAATGGGTCGTGGGGAGACTATGATCGGATGAGGAGCAGAACAATATTCAAAAAGTAGCGGCTTACCAGTGACTTCGGATACAGTCGTACCAACGTTAGCGTCGTCAGCACTTAAGTCGATGACCTCAGGTTCCTGCTTCAGCTGATGCTGTCGGGCGGGTGTCTTGACTTTCTTGCGTGGGCGTTTCACCGTTGTTACGCACGTGCAAACCCCTAACCCCTGACCCTGGTCAGATGATCACTCCCGTGACTTCGGACATTGACCTCGAACTATCGGACTTTCGGATACGCTCGGATCAAGGGTTACGCATGCGGACTTAGCACGTGTAGACATGGGCTTGATATTTACTGTAGAATTATTTAATTATCAAGGGACACTTAGGCTTAGTTACCACGAGGTATAACTCATGTATTCCGCATGTTAGGTTACCTTCACAGTATTTAAGCCGTAGTTTACTTGTAGATAGTTCTTCAGTTCGAATATCAACTTAATACGTTCCCTCTTCTCTACTAAGGAACTCCGTTCCGCGCTATCTCCGTTCTCCGGTATCCCGCATCTCCGACCTACGCTCTACCTTCTATCCGTTCTCCGGCGTTACTCCGTAACCCCGATCTCCGTCTCCGAAATTAAGGTATAATTGTTAGGTAGTGGGCGGCGCAACTCTGCACTTCAGTAGTTGAAGCCAAATACCTTTCCGTAGTCTGATTAGTAGTAGAAGCTGGATTCTGTATTTAACAGTATATTCGAACTCACCTCCCACTCCCTAGCCCTTTCTTTTTCCCAAATGACCACAGCACGCGTTACCAAGCTGGCTAAGGCTGCAGAGCAGTCCCCCGCCGCATCCGGATCCTCGACCTCCGCACACGCCCGCAGTCACCATAACACCACACGGCGACCTGTAGGGCGAGTCCGCGCTTCTTCGACTCCTGTTGTGAGCACTACTGCTCCGACCGAAGAACTTCAGGAGAACCCCGAAGAATCTCGGAGAAACGAAACGATCATCGAAGAACGTCTCTCGCAAACCTCGTCCCATTCTCCGCAACCCCGACGGGAGCCCTCTGCTGGGCCATCCGGACCCTCCGGGCCTGGCGGACCTCCTGGGCCTCCGGACGATGGTGATGATGAACCCGAGGATGACGATGCATTCGACTATGATCAACCTCCGCACTCCGTCCCCCGTCGAGAAACCCCGATCCGATCCGATGTTGGTGAGGCACTTATTCAGTCCCTCAACGGAATCACGTCTACACTCCGCGATCTGAATCGTGGGGTCTCCGTCCCTGCCTCCGCCAAAGCTAGCTCTCGCGTCAAGGTTCCTGATACGTTCGATGGTTCAGACCCTCGGAAACTCAATACGTTCCTGGTCCAGTTAAAACTATACTTCACCGCGAACTCCGGTCAGTTCTCCGATGAGGACGAAAAAGTCACATTCGCGCTTTCGTATCTGAAAGGCACGGCCTTCGATCTGTTCGAGCCATACCTCGCGGAACCCGATGGGGAAGTTCCACCCTGGATGTACTCCTATGAGGCATTCGTGGAAACCCTAAAAGACAACTTCGGTGCTATCGACCCAGCCCGAGACGCGGAAATGGCTCTCGACTCACTCAAGATGCTCAGCCACCACCGGATCACGAAATTCAACGTGATTTTCCAGCAGCACGCCTCAAAACTGGTTGGTTGGGGCGACAGGGCCCTCCGATACATGTACTACAACGCGCTTCCGGACCGAATCAAGGACGAACTCTCACGTTCTCCGAAAAGGGAATCTCTCTCCGCTCTCCGATCCGCTGCTTCCGAGATCGACCAACGATACTGGGAGAGGCAAAAGGAGAAGAAGTCCGATCCCTCGGAGAAACACTCCGAGAAGTCCGCGAAGAAGTCCACGTCCTCCCACCATTCGTCTAAACCCGCATCCTCGAACTCCGCGAACCCGTCCTCGTCTTCCTCCAACTCCGGCAACAAGTCCTCAACGTCCTCCGCAAAACCCGCTTCGAAGAATTCCGCACCACCCCCTTTCGCCAATCAGTTAGGAAAGGACGGCAAACTGAAGCCTGAAGTCCGCGCGGAACGCATCCGGAAGGGACTCTGTCTCTTCTGCGGTGGTTCCGGACATCGGGTTAAGGAATGCCCCAACGGAAACTCGAACTCCGCCAAGGCCCGCGCAGCAGTAGCCGAATCGGATTCCTCTGAACAAGAGGCACATATCTCCGAAACGGAAAACTGATGTGCAGCCCAGAGTCCTCGGACCCTCCGCGGAGCTGCGATCTGTACATATGGCCCGACATTTGTAGACTTAATGCTGCGTCCCCCGTTCTTTCTCCTTCCGCTACCTACGTTTCTCTTACCTCGGACAATCTTTCTGATACCACTACGATCTTTACTGCACTAATAGATTCTGGCTCTACTCACTGTTTTGTAGATACAGGTTTCATTCGTGCTCATGGACTCTTGACTTACCGTACACCCCCGATAAAGCTATTACTGTTCGACGGCTCATCCAATAATTTCATTACCGAAGCTCTTGACCTACCTTGTAGGTTTCCGACTGGCGAAAATCTGAAAATCACGTTCTTTGTCACACCTCTGGACGTTTCCTGTTCTGTTGTTCTAGGACACAACTGGCTCACCCGCTACAATCCGTTGATTGACTGGGTTTCGAGCAGTATCTCGTTCCGAGCACCAGAATCTGGCAGCGTTATTGCGGCCCCGGCATTGGAAGCACCTCCGACTACTCCGACATCTCCGGATACGTCTCCGTGTTCTCCGCAGCCATCTCCGGTGACTTCTCTGTCTGTTCCGGATTCTCCGGAAACTCCGCCTTCGACTACGATCTCCTCCGATTCTCCGAATATCTCCTTCATTAACGCCGCTGCTTTCAAGACAGTCTCGCGTATGAAGGGAGTCCAGGTATTCATGATCAATATCCGACCCGAAGGAACAACTTCTGCCAGATCTTCTGTCGTGTCCGATCCTTCTCCGGACCTCTCGAACGTTCCTGCCGAATACCACGAATTCGCGGACGTGTTTAGCAAAGGTAAAGCCGAAACTCTAGCTGATCACAGGCCCTACGACCTCAAGATCGAGTTAGAAGAGAATGCGTCACCCCCTGTGGGTCCGATGTATTCCCTGTCCCAAACAGAACAGCAAGCTTTGAAAGAGTTCATCGACGAGCATTTGCAGCATGGTTTCATCCGTCCGACCAGTTCTCCGCACGGTGCCCCTGTCCTATTCGCTAAGAAGAAAGACGGTTCTCTCCGCCTCTGTGTCGATTACCGCGGACTTAACCGCATTACTCGCAAAGATCGTTATCCGCTTCCGCGTCTAGCCGACCTCCTAGATGCACCCCGCGATGCCAAAATCTACACCAAGATCGATCTCCGGCACGCATACCACTTAGTCCGGATCTCCGAAGGAGATGAATGGAAAACAGCCTTTAGAACTCGCTACGGCTCCTTCGAGTGGTTGGTTATGCCCTTTGGGTTAACTAACGCTCCCGCGGCTTTTCAAAGGTTTATCAATGATGTGTTCGCTGATCTTTTAGACGTCTGCGTCATTGTTTACCTAGATGATATCCTGATCTACTCCAATAGTGTAGAGGAACACAAGGAGCACGTTAAGGAAGTTCTCCGACGTCTCCGGAAACACAAGCTCTATGCTAAAGGTGAGAAATGTGAATTCCACGTTGACACCGTAGAATATCTAGGTTATATCCTTTCTCCGACCGGACTTACCATGGACCAAGCCAAAGTCAAGGTAATACAAGAATGGCCTGAACCCCGCAAAGTCCGCGATGTTCAGTCTTTCCTCGGCTTTGCGAACTTCTACCGACGATTCATCCGCAACTACTCCGATATCGTCGTTCCGCTCACCCGCCTGACCCGTAAAGGCACCCCTTGGGTTTTCAGTGATAAGTGCCGGACAGCATTCAATGAATTGAAAGCTGCCTTTACTCAAGCTCCGGTACTCACTCACTGGATCCCCGACGCTCCGATGATCGTAGAAACCGACGCCTCGGACTATGCTCTAGGAGCTATCCTCTCGATCTACACCTCCGACGGAGAAATCCACCCCGTCGCTTTCCACTCGCGCACGTTCACCGCCACGGAATTGAACTATGATGTCCACGACAAGGAACTTCTTGCAATTTTTGAAGCCTTCCGAATCTGGCGTCAATACCTTGAAGGTTCAGCTTCCGTTATCGATGTTGTTACTGATCATAAGAATTTAGAATACTTCTGTACGACTAAAGTCTTAACCCGAAGACAGGTCCGCTGGTCAGAGTATCTCTCCCAGTTCAACCTTTGTATTCGTTTCCGTCCAGGCAAGTTAGGAGCCAAACCCGACTCCTTAACTAGACGATGGGACGTCTACCCTAAAGAGGGGAGTGAGCGCTACCAGCATGTCAACCCACAGAACTTCCGACCCGTTTTCACTCAAGAACAACTCGTAGCATCAATCCGCGCTTCTTATCTCTTCGTACCCACTCTCCGCGGATCCGTAGTAATGGATGTTGAACAACTCCATTCCGACATCAAGTCCGCGCAAGAGTCCGATCCGACACTCTCCGTCCCCATCTCCGAACTAGGTCCGCGCTGGTCAAAGGATGACTCCGGTCTCCTGCGACTAGACAACCGGATCTTTGTCCCCGACTTCTCCGATCTCCGAGTCCGTGTTCTCCGCTACAAACACGATCACATTCTTTCCGGTCACTATGGCCAAAACAAAACCCTAGAACTTGTCCGCCGGGAATATACCTGGCCCAATATCCGCGACTTCGTCAAAAGCTACTGTAAGTCCTGTGTCACTTGCATGCGAGCTAAACCCCAGAGACACAAACCCTATGGCAAACTCCGACAACTCCCTGTACCTTCTCGACCCTGGGATTCCATATCTATGGACTTCATCGAGAAACTCCCCAAATCCTCCGGTTTCGATTCCATTCTAGTCATCGTAGACCGACTCTCTAAACAAGCCATATTCACCCCCTGCCATGACACTATCACCTCCGAAGATCTAGCCAAGTTATTCGTAATGCATGTATTCTCCAAGCACGGAGTTCCGAACCATGTCACCTCCGATCGAGGTTCGGAGTTCGTCTCCCACTTCTTTAGGTCCCTTGGTAAAGCCTTAGAGATGAAGTTACACTACACCTCTGGCTACCACCCTGAAGGTGATGGACAGACTGAACGTACTAACCAAACTTTGGAACAGTACCTCCGCGTTTACTGCAATTACCAGCAAGACAACTGGTCAGAACTTCTCCCCATAGCCGAGTTCGCGTACAACAATGCTCCAAGTGCAACCACCGGAGTATCTCCGTTCTTCGCGAACAAAGGTTACCATCCCCGTATCTCCGTACATCCGGAGTACGATCTCGCCTCCACCCGTGCAAGAGAATTCGTAGTCAACCTTGACGACCTCCACCAAGAACTCCGAACTGCGATGTCCGATGCGCAACTCCGCTACCAAGCTCCTGCAGACCGCAGACGATCCGCGGCTCCGGACTTCAAGGTCGGACAAAAGGTCTTCATCAAGGCTCAGTTCTTTCGCACTACAAGACCTTCCAAGAAGTTATCCGAGAAGTTCATCGGACCCTTTGAAATCATTGCTCAAGCAGGTCCTTCGTCCTTCACGGTTAATCTTCCCCAATCACTACGCTCAGTGCATCCAGTTTTCCACGTATCGATGCTCGAGCCCGAAACTCCGAACGAGATTCCTCTCCGCGTCCAATCTCCGCCTCCTCCGATCGAAGTTGATGGCGAAGAAGAATACGAGATAGCCGAAGTTGTTGACTCTAAAATCGACAAGCGTTATCGAAAGATGCCCTTGCGATATAAAGTCCGATGGCTAGGCTATGAAGACACCGCGGAAGAATTCTCCGAGCTCGGAGCGGACGAACTTGAACACGCTCAGGAACTTGTTGAAGAGTTCCACCGTCGATACCCGGACAAACCTGGCCCACTCAGCAAAATTAAACCCAAGTAGCTTAGCTACGTATTTCATTCCTTTTCTCTCTCTCTTCTCTCTCTAGTAGTTATAGTTACTTACTTACTTAACCCCCTTCTCTTTCTCTTCTCTTGTTACTTACTTATTGATCACTCTCCCAAAGAACTGACACAAAAAGTATATATCAAGAAAAAAGAAAAAGTCAAAAAAGTAGCTACAAAATTATACAAGTTTACTCTGAGGAGTCCGTATGCTCCTCCTCACCCATCACATAGTCCTCATCTACACTCTCCTTCTCCTTCCCTTTTCCCTTCTCCGTCGCTTCTCCGCGTTCCTCCGCTTCCCTTTTCTCCCGTTCCTCCCTCGCATATTGATCCGACTTGATCCATGTTTCGACCAGGACCTCCACGTCCTGGATTTTGTCCTCGATCTCCCCAAGCTCCTCATCCGTCTCGTATTCGTCGCGTTCCTCCAGGTGTTCCGCGGTACGGAGAATATTCTCCAATCTCCGCGTCCGCGACCGTTCCTTTGTCAGTGCCAGTCGAAGCTTCGCAATCTCGAGGGCGAATTCCATCTGGCGTTGTTCGAAACGCCGAGTAAAGTCGATGAAGACGTTCATCAACTGTTGGGTCGACGGACCTTCCTCCGACGAATGTTCGACCACCCTCGCGGAACTCCGTGTTGTCCGCGAAGGACCCGCCTCCGGTCCCGGACTCGTCTCCCTTCGTGTCTTCTTCGCGGGTGCCTTTGTCCGCGGCACCCTTCTCGCCACCTTTCCCCGACCGGCCTTGGTCTCCTGACCCTTCGGAAACTCACAGCGATGTTTCGACCGATGGCACCCCTCACAGGTGCTAGCATTCGCGCTGCAACTCAAGTGTTAAGCCTGAACCCCTAAAAAGGAGACAAGGACTTACCTCGCCTGTGGCAAGCACTCCCGTCCACGCGCCCTGCAATTGAAGCAGGCCCGAAGAACCCCGTCTGGCCAAAGTGTTGCGAGATCATCTCCGACCTCCCGATCCCGGATCTCCGGGCGTTTGCGCATCCTCGGCTCCTTAGGATCCTTCTCCGGGCCACCAAGCAAGGGCGGCAGTTCCTTCTCCACGGACTCTTCTTCTCCGACGTAATCCGTAACGGCCAAACTCCTCATGGCCTTCGCAATCCCGATTTTCGTCGAGCGGACGCGCCGATCCTCCTCCTCCTGCTGGTGCTGCGCATAAAGGAGCGCTGATCGCTCCATCTCCGCCGCTTCTTCACGTGCGAGCCGGGCTTTCTCCGCCAAAACTACCATCTCCTCCGCCACGTCCTCTGTGATTAGCGTCAGCTCAGGCGATTCCGACTTCACGAAGGTCCACGAACCTCCTGGTGTCTCCTCCACCATCCTCTGCTTCCCCTTCGATTTCTTCACCGGCGGAGAAACACCAGTCGGCGTGTCCTCCCGCGGTCGGACTAGTCGCGGAGCTACGGGTTCCGCGGCGGAAGGCACACCTACGGGGACGGGTAAGGCGGGCGTCGCAGTTTCGTTTGCCATCATTTTGGCGGCTAACTCCTTGGCTACCATAGCCTGGAGCTCGGGGTATTGAGCGAGATCCTTGAGGGTGAATCCGGACATGCTAGAATGGGAGATATGGGCAGGTGTTGAGTTAAGTGTCAGAGACGAAGAACATCGGAGTTCTCCCTTTTCCGTTTTTAAGGCGAATGTTCGAACTCCGCAACTTCGATCTAGGTTCTCCGCAGCAGTTGACGTCATCATCTCGAACTTCGGACAGACCCCGAAGCTTCGACCTTAGCTCTCGGAGAAATTTCCGAACTCCGGACGAAACTCCGAAGACCGCTCTGGATTGGCCTCTTGGGACTCGGCCTTAAGGGGGGAGTACTGTTACGCACGTGCAAACCCCTAACCCCTGACCCTGGTCAGATGATCACTCCCGTGACTTCGGACATTGACCTCGAACTATCGGACTTTCGGATACGCTCGGATCAAGGGTTACGCATGCGGACTTAGCACGTGTAGACATGGGCTTGATATTTACTGTAGAATTATTTAATTATCAAGGGACACTTAGGCTTAGTTACCACGAGGTATAACTCATGTATTCCGCATGTTAGGTTACCTTCACAGTATTTAAGCCGTAGTTTACTTGTAGATAGTTCTTCAGTTCGAATATCAACTTAATACGTTCCCTCTTCTCTACTAAGGAACTCCGTTCCGCGCTATCTCCGTTCTCCGGTATCCCGCATCTCCGACCTACGCTCTACCTTCTATCCGTTCTCCGGCGTTACTCCGTAACCCCGATCTCCGTCTCCGAAATTAAGGTATAATTGTTAGGTAGTGGGCGGCGCAACTCTGCACTTCAGTAGTTGAAGCCAAATACCTTTCCGTAGTCTGATTAGTAGTAGAAGCTGGATTCTGTATTTAACAACCGTGGTGTTGAGTGAGACTTGGCTATGTCTCCGTTTAAGAGAAGGAATACCTACAAAGCAGTAAGACAAACAATATATTAGCCTGCAAGGAACTTACGGCGAAGTAATTGGCCACTGTTGCGGGCATTCGAGCACCAATCTGGGTACTTGATGATTGCAAATTGCTGGGCCTTCCAATTATCAGCGCAAAGATTGAATTCTTCAAATTGCGAACGCATATAGCTTCTAAAGTACTCCTGGACGACGAGCGGCATCTTGGTCCAAGTGGTTGCATCAAGACGTTCGTAATATACCTGATTGAATGCTAGCCCGCAACCTTGGACCATCACCTTACGGCGCTCAGAAGAAATTGAATTCCCGTCATTACCCTCAAGAAAACCTAGTCTAGGAGGTGTACGTCCAAGGTCACTTTGCGACTTGCAATATGTATCCCAATCAAATTTTGTCCAAAATCTGATGTTTGGGTGATCCGCCCGCTCCAGCTGAGGTGTCGGTTCTACTTTGGGTAAGGAATGCTGAGACGTCGGCTGCTCTGAAACAGCTGATTTCGTGGGTATATGCATAACCATAGTTTGTAATGTTGATACCAATTGCCTCATGTGAATATATGCGCTTGAGATCTAGTTGTGAAATTTGAGATTCACTTACTTTTGCGCCTCTAGCTCTGCCTTTGTTTGAACAAGCTTGTTATTGAGTTGCATATAAGCTTCGTTACCCGAACGTAGTAGCGTCTGGTGAGTTGCGGCCTGAATAATATCAAGATTGGTGCCATGGGATGTTGGCGAAGTCATAGTGGTGTTTCCAGGCCATTGTGAGTGAAGCGGTTCATGGGGTAGCTGGGATGTGCGGAAATGATGGCTACTATTGGGAGGGAAGGTCATACTTTCTGTATCTGGATCTTCAAAGGCAAGTGATTGAAAGTGAAATTTGTCCATGGTACTATGTGCAGGTGACGAAAAAGTGAACTTCATTGTGAACTTGAAGGCAGCTTGAAGGACGCGCTTTAAGTCACATGACTTATAAATGTCCTCCTATTCTCCGTTATAACTACAAATATTCTCTATCTATTTTGGCACACTACACCATCCCCAGCTTCAACATTTTCTAATCCTGACTTTTCAATAGGAAACCATCGATCAGTAGGTTCACCTGGTAGTGGCGGTAAAGGTTGCATAGAAATAACAGCCATGATACTTGTAACATCAATGACTCGCAAATCACTGTTACCTTGGTATGTACACGCCCATATTGTCTTGTAGGAGTCAACCAGGAGGTCTTGAATCGGAGGTGAGTACATAGAGACCATAGCGAAAGCCTTTATTTGATTGCTGAGAGAATGGAGAAAGAAGAACTGGACTTCGCCGTATTCCACTTGTCCATGCAACCAGATCTATCAAGCATTAGTTAACTTTGAATTATCTGTTGGAAGAAATTGAGCTTACCCTGACATTGCGAGAGACTCGCACCTTGTTCTCTGCCTTAGTCTTTTCTTTCCAAGCCGAACGTGCAATTTGGCCATTAGGGAGTGCTAATCGGGCCCAGCGTGTTGTTTTCTTTGTCTCAGTGAATTCTTGCAGAGCTTCGCCTACTGGCCCACTAAACGTATACGGTGTTCGATCTTTTGCACGTAATAGAACAAACCCCCCGCCGAGGTCGTGTGAACCGTAAGGAGATAATACATTGCTAGTTGGATCCAGTTCGGGGCACATTGCCTTCAGAGCATTGACCTGAGAGCGTCGTATCCCCCGCTGTGAAAGATTGGCAAATGGGTTCGATGGCTGCTTCACCTCTTGACCTAGATCACCTATAGTTCGTTCAATGGTGAATTGAGATGTGTAGGCACCAGGACCCACACGGGCAACTTCTGGGGCAATGTGAAGCAGTGTGTGTATACATGGGCGACAGAAATGAAGTCGATCAACTCGGCGTTGATAGTAGAGAAGTTCGTACTCTTCAACAAACTGCACAAATGCAGAATGTGCATCTTGAAGTTGTTTACCGGTTATCGAGCGCTGCATGATAATACGAACACCATGGACAAGCTTGCAGAAATTGCGCCAATGTTCATGGGGGAGGATTCCACGGAAATATGCAGGACCTAGGCCGAATATATACAGATAGTATTCTGTCGCCTTATACCCACTGTTGATTTTCTCAGCAGGATTACGAGGAGGACGATGAAACGAAGATGGAAAATATGATGTGCATCTGGCAATGTGTTGGCCGTGTTCAGTCCAGGTATTACCTATGAGAGTCGCCCACGCCCATGCTCGTTTATTATCGGTTTGCTCACATTGTATAGTACCTCGCCATAGGCTTATCAGAAGCTCGGGAATATTGAGCTGGATGAGGTGCATGAGATCGAGAACCCAGCATCGTGGAATAGGAAATGTGAGTGTTCGATTGAGGCCACTGATAATTGACGGCTTGCTTATCCCGGTAGCTTTCCGATTACGCTCGTACTCTGTTTGGTTCCTAGAAGAAATAACCAGTGCCAAATCACGTTGATACTCGTCGACATCGCCAGTGGAAAGACTCCTGATATCAATATCTGGATGGTTACAACCTGCAACGGTATAACTCAAGGGGCAGAGATGAGCCATGTAATAATGACCACTATTGGGTTTATGGCGTCCCTTCATCTTGCAGCGCAAGCGACAGCCGATAGCACCATGGTGCCCCACCTGGCCATCCATCTCTGGCATCCCAACGGCATCAGCAGTCCCCACTGTAAAGGCCAGACGCGAGCAAACAATGGCTTTCTTCCCCGCATCCCAAAGTTGTATACCAAGCTCGTTGTTTTCTTGTTGGAGTGCAGAAATGTGGTGGATACCACGAAATAAGAATGAGTCGATGAGTTTGGGTTTATTCGGCCCTGGAATGAATCCACCAGGAAATATATGCTTCTTCTTATATCGAGTACCTGGAATGAGGTCGTTCACAATCCATATATAAATCCAGGTATCTGATGTTTTATTTTGGTAAAGCTGTGCACCGTCCATGGAGAGAGAGACAAGGGTATCATCAGCAGTGAGCCCGGCACGTTCGTAGAGGTCTAGATACTCGGATCCGCAGAATATGTCATCATAAACCATTCTGCTATTGTTGTCCAGATCATGTATTGTTCCGAGTACTTCGTCAGTTTTCTTCTGCCTATACGTCATAGCAGCAGAGCCCTCAGGCGACCGACGGAGAGCCTGGAGCTGTGGACCAAAAGGAATGGTGTGAAACTGCTGCCGTGGTATTCGCTTTCCCGTGAGCTGCAGTTGAACCTGGTCGTAACGAGGCTCGTGACAAAGAGAACAGACCTCATCCAACACGAATGGTCCAGTAAATGCGAGGCAGGAGTTTACACACATGTCGTCTTTGACAGAAATTACACCCGATATTTCTGCAACAAGTTGCTTGACAGAGTGATACGAGAGCACTGCTGTATTAGGGTAACGGAGGGTGATAGCTGCTCGGATAGCATTGTAGGTCTCCTCGGAGGCATTGGTAACAGCGAGGAATAAGTCCAGTGAGAGACGTGTGTCCGGGTCTGAAATATCCACAAGTCCCTCCACCGGTTGTCGAATACGGGCTATAACATCTTCGTCGAGGTTCCCGTTGTCAAGGGTGGCCTCTCTGATGAATTTGATGTATTCCTGGGTATTCCTGATTGCCTGAATGTTTGAGAGTGGCTCTGTATGTGCCGTCAACTGGATAGAACTCCCCGAACTTGGTCCATTCTGCTCCGTTTGACTGGCAGTCTGTTGAGCAGCAGCACTGATGCGAGCGGCTTCACAACGAGCTAACTCGGCCTCTCTGGCAGCCGCCTCACGAGCTTCACGTCCAAGGTCTTCCAAACTTCCAGCATCCGGGACATCGTCTTCCTCATCAGGCTCACGCTCATCTGCATCGTCTGGCCCGAAACCGTCAAGAGGATTGGGTTGGCTTGATAAGGCACCACAAAGGGTCGGTAGGTGATCGGGAGGCTGGGAAGGAGTCGGCGAGCATTCCCTTTGTTGATTCATTTGGGGAGTTGGTTCAGAGAGTGGAGAGCACTGCTGGCTGGTATCAAGAAGAGAATCATGATTGAAAGCAGCCTTGGATACAGTAGTCGAGTCTAATAAGTAGCATACATAATTACTAGCAACATACTCTGTTATCGGAAGAGGTAGATAAAGTCCGTCGACGCTTTGGGGACAAAGTATTGCTAACAGCGGGTACATGCGTATTCGAGAGGTCTTGGTCCGCCACCCACTCAGAGAACGGCTGTATGGTGGTAGGCAGGTATCTGGGGCGATTGCGGTGTCGTGTTCTCGTTCTATCCGAAACTAGGGCTCCCCTACAGGTGGTGCAGTGACAAGGTTTTTGCGGCATGATTGGGTTGTAATTGAAGTGCGTCTTCTAGTCCAGATACTGAAAATGTAGCAACACAGAGTCCTAGGAGCAGATGGAAAGTAGTTCAGGAAGGCGCCTAGAGCATACAAGGGGACATAGACTCTGCGAGAGCTTTGACAGACAGACGGCCTTGCATGAAAGGCAACACTGGAGGCTTACTTAAGCAGAAGCGTGGACTAACGTGTCCACAAACAGGTACCCACGCTTTCATTTCTCAGAAATACTCAGTTTCACGCAGAAATCTCAGTTAGCTCAGATATTGACTCGTTGGTACTCTGACACACTAGGTTTTACACAGAAATACTCAGTCTTACGAAGACATGAGAGGCGGAGTGTTAAGGAACTTATTTATGTTCTCATATAATATATGGATTATATACACCGACTGGTAAGGAATCAGCAGCTCGGCGTAAGGTTCACCTAGGCTGACAAACAGCCGACAAGGAGGAGCTTGTGCGGTATCTCCAATAGCCGTTCAGGTCACGTGTACCAACGCGGTGCATAGGTGTTAGCTTTGCAAGCCAATAGCTTTCATACCGTTCGACCCTTTCGTCTGTCATTACTTCCTTCTTCACTTCATTCTCATTCGCCTCGTCACATATCCTTCGTTCGTTATTCTGATACCCGCTATGCCTTATAACAAATTCATTATTTATTTCCTCTATGTTATAATTTCTGTATCGACTATCACCTACGCTCGACCTCAGCTTCAAGCTCCTACCCTCCGACGCGCTACACCTGGCCTTTGCCAGCCCCTTCACACAGCATTCCCCGCGTCCGACGTGTCTAACAGCGGAACCACCCCTTTTGTTGCGATATCCCCCACAGGGTCGTATTCTGCAACTGGTCAAGGTTTGGAACTGTACTTGGAAAAGCCGGCTGGAACGGTTAGTTCTCGTAATGGTGTCAATGACAGGCTCGCATCTGGAGCGACCGTGAACTCTTCTTTTCTACTTGAGTATGCTCTTAATTCTTCCCTTAATCATAATCGGAGACTAACGTATGTCTACGTTGCAGCCATGGTAAGGTTACCTTCACGGTCTCCGCGCCGTTGGTATCTGGAGTTGTTACCGCTGTCATCTTGATAGGTACCACACTGTGTAATATTTCGCTTCCAGGAGTTGACCCTCTCTACTCACAGCCGACAGCCACGATGAAATCGACATTGAGCTCTTAGGCGGCGATCCCTCGCATTGGCAGACCAATGTCTTTGTACCATCTCCTCGTGATGTCACACCTCTCTACGGCGTGCTCAGTTCAATAGAAGATACTCCACGGGGTGCCAGCAACCAGCGTTCTATAGGCGACCAACATTCTTACACGATCGACTGGAATAAAGACAGGATCAACTGGAGTGTGGATGGTAAGATCGTGCGTACACTCTCGCCGCGTAGGTTAAATTCGAATCTTCTTTTTTCGATTTGCTTGCTTACCTGTTTATATCAGGAGGTACCAATGTGAATGGCAGCACCCACTATCCTACTCATCCCGCACGCCTTCAACTGGGTATCTGGGATGCCAGCGGCCCAGAAGGCACATCTGAATGGGCTAGGGGGCCAATTAATTGGAAAAAGTTACCCAGCAAGTTAAAGGCTACAGTCCATAGCATCACTGTGGAATGCCCTTAGCCTCCCATCTTATCAATGTTGACAGTATAATTCTAGTCTAGTTGTTTACATACGTTCTATATTATACACGCCCCGACACTGTAGCTACCCTACCTACTAGTATATACTTACCCAGGGTCCTTATCATGACGGTAATGTGAAGCTTGTATTTATACAGAACCAGAGTCTGGTACATATCATAAATTATGCTACACAATAACTTGTACATACACAACATCAATCTGATTCACCGTAGTCCGATATGTCTTCATAATAATCATAAGCAGCTGCACCTTGTCCGCTTCCTGTCTGTTGAACTTCACTGTCCACAATATCATTTGGGTCATAGTCTGAGTCATCTTGGTCAGACCTGGGCTCGACTGCTGCTGAACTTCCTACTTCCTCTGTCTTCGGCTCTGACTTTGTATCCGAAAAAGATGGCATGGCAGCATTTCTTTCATGCCTCTGATCATCAATAGCTGTCCCCTTTGCCATTGACTCCCAGATGTCAATAAGCAAGCTGGTTGACAATTAGGAATTGCAAAAACTGAATCACAGATGAGCATCTTACCGAGACTCGTTCCCTGCGCAAATGCCAGACACCACATTGCTTTCTAGCTGGAGGAACTCCATCATCGAGTATACATCTGCCTTGTCACCACTCTGTCTCAATTTAGCATACATTTCCTGGACATCCACCATGTAAACTGGGGAATGTTGGCGACGATGAGAAGTCAATGGTGGATATGATGAATATGATGATGGTGGTTTAGAATATGATGATGATGGTTGGGAATATCTATGGGGAGAGCGTGACCGTGACTTGTAATGCTGAGGGATTCTATCCCTACGATCCCATCGCTGGGACGCTGGCGTAGGATTCTGAAAGGCGTTAGTAGGGTTTCAGGGACATTAGTGACCAAAATATGATATACCTTATAGTTACTACGAATTAGCTGGTTCAGCCCCACAGCCCACTGAGATGTATCAACACCGACAGATGCCAAAGCATCTCTCGTAGACTGGGTTCCAAGGACCAACAATACCACTGGGTGCTCTATTTGCAGCTTTAGCAAATCTTGAATTTGACTGGTGATCTGTGAGCTATCTAGTATCTGTGTCTGACCATACTCAAAGTCCTGAAAGGTTTCGCTTCAGTAAAAGAGCTAGAACACATTTTTAAATTTTATTTATTGAGTTTTACCTGTCTTTTCCCTGAATCAAAGTTCTGGTTGATTTTTGGAATGAAATGGTGAGACATTTTATCATTGAAATCGGGTGGCGAGCCAGAGATGATAGTCAAGCCATAGTCGATAATCTTGGGCTTTCGTAACCGATCATTGATGGGCCGTGTATCGAGAGACCATGTATTAAAAGTGAGGGAGCACAACCGTACTCTGGTTCTGCAACCTTCGTCAATATCATACTTGGCTGTGTCGATGCAGCCCATCATGATACGATATAAGACACTGTAAAACACCACGTGAGCATCAAGTTTAAGTTGGAAGATTTAATATGAACAAGCTCGTGTATGGAAAACTAACCGATTATTCTCGAAAGATCCTCGCGCAGGTCCATCATGAATAACTTGAACGCCGGCAGCTGTTGGTGCATACGGACGATTACCCTGACTTGTATCGTACTTCACCTTTGTCTTTTTCGGATTCAACCATGAGAGTTTTCGATGAAACTCTTCTGCGGAGTAAAAATGGAGGGGGCTGATCGACTCGAAGTCCTTTGATTCATAGCATCTCGAACGTGACGGGTAAGGCTCGGAGGGGTAGGCTTGGAGGATAGTTCGAACTTGTTTTTCCGTTAGCAGTAGGCAAGAGGCGCCCGATTCACGGATCCCTAAGGTGTGGGTCGAGAACGAAAGGGCCGCATCAGGAGGCATGTAGAGCAAGAATGGATCAGTGCTTGCCTAAAGCAATCTCCACTGGGCCTTTGGTATCAATTGGCCGCAGAGGGGACCGATCCCCGGCAATTACATTTGCTAGCATCCTATGATCGAATTTGAACCTGGAAGTAATATTTAACTTATTAGTGATGTTGATTCGGCGATTGATCGTAATTAGTACCAATGAAGGCTTGGTTGGAAACCTCCCACTTGGTAGTATAATGTCATTTCAAAATCTTTGAAATTGTGGTGTAGATGATCGATTATTACCTTGTTGCAAGGTCTCCCCCCTCAACAGTTGCCTAATTAGGTGAAAACCTCTACCGCGAGCGCCTACTACCACCAGGAGGCCTCTTCAAGGGCAGAAGATATATAATTGCGAGAAGATAGTGATTACCAAAAAATCAAAATAAATTCTACAAGGTCGCTCATATGTGATCTATAAGAAGAGGCGCTGATTACAGACGTTTTGCAAAGTTACTACGGGGATCTTGAAAAAGGTCGCCGGACCAGCACCTGAACCGTCTACTGTGAAGGTACGTTTATATGATTCATATATCTGTGTCAAGCCAGGAATCCATGGGCCTTACTAGTGGGAATTAAGACGAAGGCCAAGCAAAGGTATTTGAAAAGAAAGAAGGAACGCAAGAAGAGTAAACCCAAAACGCCTGCCCAAGAAGAAAGTGCGCGAGATCAGCTTGAATCCGACGATGACGAAAATCCTGAGCCGGGATTGAAGCGGAGACTGCTAATTTGTTGGGGGGTGTATACTTATCGCAAAGCATTGGCATGTGTGATGGTGAAAATATTGACCAGGCGTGAATTAGTGCTTCTAGGAGATCTGGTCATTCCGAGGGCAAGGTAGCAGAGATCATCAGCAGAAGGAAATTGTGCAGTCTCGAGCAGGCAACATCAGGTCTATTCAACCATTTCAAGAGTTTGACAACTGGATGAGTTAAGTTGCACAATCATTGCCGAGTTGAATCGAGCAATCCTGAAGATTCAAATCTAGACCATTTCCAACGAATGATACTTATCAGAGTGCATGAACCTCGACAATTATTATTCTCAAGTGGGTAGGTGATGAAACACGCGAAGGACAGCGAAATGAATGATGAAACGACGACGTTACTTCATCGAGTACTCCATTTTCGCTGAAAAGAAGATCAGTTAGCGAAAAACAGATGGAAGAGGAACACGCTCACTTTCGTGTTTCTTTGCGTCGCTGACTTTCCTCGCAGCTTTAGTGAGGTCTTCTTGTGTGACATACTCCCTAGTAAAATAAGTTAGCATCAATCAGATGTGTCTGAATTGTACTTACCTATCGTCGCGAATAGCAAACATCCCTGCTTCAGTAACCACATTTCGTAAATCTGCGCCGTTGAATCCGTCGGACAGCTTGGGAACCCACATTAGCCATAACCCAACGAATCTACGACCCTTGGAGGATACTCACTTTCACAATAGCCTCATAGTCAATATCACCGCTCTTATTAACAGGCTTGGCGTGGATCTTCAAGATTTCTAGCCGCGCTTGTTCATTGGGAAGAGGGATTTCAATCTTTCGATCTAGTCGCCCTGGTCGTAGGAGAGCGGGGTCGAGTGTATCAGGTCGATTCGTCGCCATTATGAGTTTTGTCCGGCCTAATGAGTCGAAACCATCCATCTGGTTCAATAACTAAGACGGATGCCAAAACCTTTCGATTAGTAACTGCTGTATTGCTTGGCAACCGCAATAGCTCACCTCCATCAACGTTCTCTGGATTTCGCGATCTGCACTAGTCCCTTCAGAAAACCTCCGCCCACCAATAGCATCAATCTCGTCCATGAATATTACACACGGCTCGTGATCTCTCGCATACCCGAACATCTCCCTCACCACTCGCGCACTTTCACCTATATACTTATCGACAATTGCTGACGACACGACTTTGAGGAAATTTGTTTGCAAAGTAGCAGCAACCGCTCGGGCCAACAGTGTCTTCCCAGTTCCGGGAGGGCCATAAAGAAGTACACCTTTGGGTGGGTTGATGCCGACACGTTGAAAGAGTTCTGGGTTGAGTAACGGTAGTTCGATGATCTGTACGCAATTCGTATGGTTATTTTTGGGACCATACACGAGGATGTACACACCTCACGCAGCTCTCGCACTTGTTCGCCCAGTCCACCGATACCAGCAAACGAAGCGCCTCCTGGATCCTCCAAGCTCATCTTGTAAACTAATGGGTCGACTTCTCTAGGCAATATCCGCATTATGGTAAGCGTCGTCATGTCGAGGGAAACTCGTGTGCCGGCCTTGAGCTTTGCCACGGGGAGGGTTGGACGGTATGTAACGACATAGCGTGGTCCAGACGAGGCCTTGACAATAACTAAAGAGCACATGAGAAAGTGGGTGGCATTGAAATAGTAATAGCCCTACACCGGTCGTCGTCCAGCTGTTTCATAACTTCGCCGATGATCTGACCAACAGATTGTATGGCCTTAATGTCTTCCTCTGTCTTGGCAAAGCCTTTCTCAAGATCCTTCAGCGAGAATCTGACTACGCGTTTATGCCAGTTAATACAATCCCTGTGAACAAGTTAACCATGCAACTCACGAGTCTTCAGGCTTTCACTGTTGGATTCGTGTTCCCGCATTTTCTACACACATACAGTATAAGTCAAGCCATAGCAAGGTAGAGGAACAACATACCGCGCGGTAGCTTTTGAGTGCATCTTTCCGTCGTTGATCCATGGTTCCTGAAGAGGTTGAGGCGTCCGTGTCCATGTCACTTGAGTTTGTATTATTGCGAAAGTAGAACGCGTCAGCCGCGTATGATCATTTGTTGTGCAACGCCTAGCCCCAATCAACAGGTGATGTGTATTGATGATTATGTTGGCCTTTTGAGAACGTGCTAATAACGGCCTGATGGTCTAGTAGTATGATTCCTTGTTAGGGTTCATCAACTCTGATTCGAGGAGGTCCCGGGTTCAATTCCCGGTCAGGCCCATACACCGACTTTATTGCTATTTTACCACCTGCGTTCTTGCCTTGGCCGTTTCCAAAGCTCTGAAAACACAGCGATAAGGTCAGGAACACAAGTCCTCGTTTGTTTTACAATGATGCTCAACATCATACAATTCGTCCAGACGTTCCAGGATTGTCGTTTACAATACGAATAGTAGTCCAAGCCCACATGCCATCATACCAATCCAACTCCACCCTGTCGCTGCAGCAGCACCATTCGTTGTTGTACTAGCAAAACCCGCAACCGTTGTCTGTGTCGCCATAAAGCTCCTCCATGCAGCGATCGTCGCCGATGGGAAAACATAGGTAGACTGAGTAGCGCCCGCACCAATGTATATTTCATCTTGTCCTGGCAGAATATCCCCTGCAAGCGCCGGATCTTCTCCGCCAACGACTGATGCTGAGCCAGAAGACGATGTGGTCACCAAGCCCGTTTGGTTATTACCAAACACAAATTCTCGGACGAACGTCAATGCCTTATCGAAAGGTTGAATCAGGGGGAGGTGTCATTAAACGGATAACAAACAGGCAACTGACCGCTGCGGGCTTCTTAGCTGGTACGATATGCCCTGTCCCGTTGAACAAAACATACGTCCAACCCCGTTCTTGGTGAACAATGCCAGCAAAGTTCCCTTCATCATCATGCCACGGCGTTGATGGTTTGCGCGTAAAACCTTGGATGCCACCAAAGGTTGTATTCTGTATGGTGACTGAAATACCCTAGCGTCAGACCACACACGACGATAGTGTGAGATGAGATAAACATACTTTCAGTCCCACGATGGGAAATTAGGGCATCGTCATTGCCCGAGTATAAGATAATCGATATGTTGTGTGACGTAGCGTTCGTAGCAAGTTCTGTGAGGAAAGTCATAGGCCTATATTGTCACTTGAGCAAGAACCAACATCGACCATGCTCGAATGCTTACTCAGGACTAGGATCGAAGGCTGAAAACAAAAAAAAAACAGATCTCAGTATTTCAACGAAGATACAGGGATGGGAGCAACGCACTGAGTTCTCCAAAGGGGAAATTAAAATTCATAGCCCAATCTTCGCTTGTAGGAGCATGGAGAGCGGCACGGGTGCGTTTATCTATGTAGCGTGTTCTTGCTTAGCTCGCCAATCGATGAATACGACTGCATACCATTAAGAAATACGCTTGCGTCTGTCGGCGCAGCGGGTGACAGAGCGTCTGGGATGTAATATATCTATAGCGCATCCATCAGTATTAGGAATTAAGTGGGTGTAAGGAAAAATACTTACCCCGAATCCAAGGTCGTTCGGGTCGTCATTCTTGCCTATAAAGGGAGAGCATCAATTTAGTCATGTTTGCAAGGAAGATAGAGACCAAGTAGCTAAATACTCACTCCACGGAAATGTGAAATTCTTCGCATAATCAAGGAACTCGTCGAAGAGGAAGCAACCGTACTATACATTAAGCACAGGTAAGCATTATTTCCAGACATAGCAAAGACCACACTCACCCAGGGATCGATAGTCCCATTGGCCCTCCCTGTCAAATCCCTCTTCCAAGCCATGCGTTTAGCCTCCCTCTCCCTCTTCCTGATACTCGTCTCACCAATATCCTCCTCAGCATATCGCCGCTCGATTTCTGCAACAAGTTCACGCTTCGACGACATGATTGTACGCCTTGAAGGGACTACATCGCGTTTAGCTTGACGATGATTCAAATGGAACAGATCGGCTTGTTGGAGAAAGGGAATCTTTCGTTGAGTTGGCTGCTTGACTGGTACGGAAGGTATGATGCCGTTCTGGGGGTAAGTGAGGTTGATGTCATAGCCACAGAGGTGGGATCTAGAGAATATATTTAGAAACGCGTAAGTAGAGAAGATGAAAGGAGCTGACTGTTCCTTGAAATACTCATATACTTGTGTATCATAACCAATTATCTGGGGATATGTCTCAATGACGGTCAACTACA
The DNA here is from genome assembly GCA_014058305.1 of Pleurotus tuber-regium. NCBI lineage: Eukaryota > Fungi > Basidiomycota > Agaricomycetes > Agaricales > Pleurotaceae > Pleurotus > Pleurotus tuber-regium. The sequence goes on along the minus strand of JACFYU010000012.1, from coordinate 1,049,535 downwards.
ACATAAATGAGAATCATAATTGCCAGCGAAACTACGACTGGACTCACAGCAGGCAACAATTCGAATACTTGTTCCGCTGCTATTGAACCATCTCCAATTGCAATCTTTGCAATCTTCACAGGAGGATTGGACATTCCAAAATATGCTTTCAGGATATATGGCTAGAGCGAGTCAGAAAGGATTTGTTGAAGCAATGGGACGGAAACCTACGATGTATACGCCAGCATAACTTTCGCCGGTTAGATGCAGTGGTCGCGTGGCGAGACTAGGAAATACTTTGACGAGGTTTGAAAGAAAACCGAACTGAGAAGATGTCAATTTCGTGACCGCTATGTCATTTATGAAGGTAGTGCACTGACAAAGTCTTTCGCCATCTGTTCTTCGTCGCCGACTAATGTTTATTCAGAGGAGTTCGCGAAGGATATATAAATTGCACGTACTGTAGCCATTCCTATCGGCTGTCGAAAACCCAGTACCTCTACAAGGATATTAGTACAAGTGAGGCGCTGCAGGTGGCCATACGAACACTGGTTGATCTATCCAAATGTAATCTGCAATCTTAGTCCAACTGAAATTATTTTGCGAAATAGAGTAGTCGGCGTTGACACGAATAGGCCCATTCTACCTTGTACATTAGCGCATAACGAAAGTGGCATTGTCTCAACTCACCTCGAACAATGCTCCGTACAAACTTGAGGACCCGGGTCTACGGCCCTTGTGAGCGCAAGTCCGCCACAATAACTGGTGCACTTACCCGCCATTAAGCCAAATGCCCCACGGGTCATTGCTTGTACCGGCGGCGGCGGTCAAGGAGCCGTTCTGTTTCTCGAAAGCCCAGAAGAAGAGGGTATCATTAGGATGATTTGCGCGTTGGACAGGGATGTTTCCTGCAAACATCCGCCCAACGTCGAAGGTCACATTGGGTAGGGGTGCCGTAACTTCGTAATCTATTGCCGATGAGCCACTGCTCGAAAGCGGAGGGACTGTGTGTGCTTACAAGACTGATAGGCCGGACTGAAGTCGCCCGACGGTTTGCCAGGATAAATATGAGGAAAGGTGCTGGGAGGCGAGTCAGATTGGCATGCTACCAGCAAGAATTGAGCGAAAATCGAAATGGTGGTCGTGAATGGGAGCATGCTGTTCATAGCTATGCGAGGTGGGTATCGAGTTGAGGGTATCTTGCCCAAACTTTGTGGGTCGTCGTCACGTCGTACTGGCCGGAACGCACTTTGTCGAATTTAAGGGCCTGATAACAATTAGGAGATATGACTGAGAGCCGTCATATAAGCACGGTCAACCGCCCACAAAGGCTGATAGTGACCGTTGCACGTTCCAACAATTGCGCCAACGCCAAAAATAGGCGCTATATTTGGCGATCCTCTGCCGACGAGGGGGTGAACCTGCCGCGCCGACGGTATAATTGTCTGCCGTGGGAAATTCGGATATATAATAACAATAGCGACGCACGCGCTGGTCTGCAGGCTTCGTATTGATGGTGACCCTCATGCTCTCGGGACAGACAAAGTGTTGTGTATTACAGGATTCTGGTTGTAAAAGCCGATCGCTATAATTGTTGGGTAGGTCCAAGCAATGAGCTCAGGCACACGCTGCCCTTGAGCCACAGATATGCTCGCCACTTGCCATGTATGGCATCAAGCTGGTAGTAAGCTCTAGTAAGCTGTTTCTCCGCGCAGTCCGTACTTTGTGAGATGTCCGGAGAACTCAAGTTGGAGGGAAGCTGCAAAGTAAACAATTCCATCATGTGATCGCGTAGTTTGGGATTGTTTACAATTCAGCAGCACGCGAGTCGAATTTCCCTCCAGCGTTCGATCATACGTCTTTCCTTCCAACTATCATGTTCAACGAGCACAGCCCACGAACTACATCTGTTTCGCCACCATCCTCGCCGTCCTTGTTTGCGGCAGACTCATCTCCTCCATCTTCTCCTGGCTTAGAACCCACTGTCGTCGATTCAGACGACTCGCCCTTAGTTCACCCATTTGCTGCATCAACCAAGGAAATTAAAACACCTCCCCAATATGAGAAAAGAGCACGTACTATAACTACTGATGACTCCATTCCTGCTCCTGTCCGCAAGAAACTAAGACGCGAATTTGTACCCTCTGAAGTCGAGGACCTGACTCTGGAGGAGACGCTTCCTCTAATAAGCTTCGATGATCCTAAAGAAGAGATTGAGTGGGATAGAGCTACCACAGAAGTGATTGATCTTGGCCATGGAACCGTGCGACTTGAGCAAGTAGCGACGTTTCTACTCCAATGATGTACACTAACATGCATTCATAGGGATAAAAACCTTACCTACATCTCTGAACGAGCACTACGTGATTTGCGGGACTTCCGTGCACTTCCAGAGAAAGCAGAGCTGCTAAATGCGCGTAAGCTTTTCGCGTCGCCCGCCTCAACAACTGGTCGTCGGCAATTCTCGCGCATAAACACGGCTCCTGCTAGCACCTCCGGAGATATGTTTCCCGCTCTATCTGAGCGTACAAGCTCCTTAAGCAGTCTCGGTCTGCCTAGAGAAGAAATTCAACTCTTCCTTTCACGAAACAAGATCAGAAACCTACCTCCTCAACTATTCAAAATCGAAAAATTGACCGTGTTAATTATTCGTATGTTCTTTACTGCTTTCACATTCCGTATGACGATTCTCATTTACGGTAACGCATCCTAATTTATCATTTACCGGTCGTACGCAGGCGCTAACAACCTGACGTATCTCCCTCCGGAGTTCTCGCAACTTACCAACCTCCGCGAGCTCAACGTAGCAAACAACAAACTTCGTTACCTGCCCTCAGAAATTCTATCCATGAACTTAACACAGCTACATGTTCATCCTAATCCATTCATTCCAATCCCAGATGATTCCCTTCCACGGTCGTCTCGGCCAATAATCCGTTCGCGGTCTCTGTGGGGCTCGAGAGTCGCAATGGAGAGACGTGGGCTGGATATGGAAAACAATCGCCCAAGGAAGATTGTTTCACCTGTATCTAGGAAACTTCCTAGAGCCATTCCGCTAGTGGAAATGTCCCTTCGGCGCGTCTTCTCACCTCACCAGCCCCCGGACTCCCCTTCGAGGGTTACCAATGATTGCATACTTACATCTGTATATAATATTCCTCTCCTTGAGGATTCCCACCAAACATCTTCATGCAAAATCACGCTGCACAGATACATCCCACCCCACCTCGAATACCTGCTTAGCACTCTGCTCCCTGGATCAGTATACGCAGAAGACCACACTACACAAGATTTCGACGTACACGACTCGACTCCCGAGGAAGACGATGCAAGGATTACGGGCGTTGGTACCTGTCCTTCGCCTCGTCATTCAGGCTCAGACTCCCCATCGAACGCAATATTCATCCGACACGCGGAGGAAAGATTCACCTGGGAAGATACTGTCGCCGGTATCTTCGTAGGTGGAGCAGTTCCCGTCCGGTGGCGAGGCTGTCAATGGGGATGCTTGGACTTTCTGGACGCTTTGACCAGCGGTGGCATAGATCCCTCCCAGGCAAACGCTGACTCAACAGTTGATTCAGCATCACAGATTGGGACGGATGCTGCCGCTGATGTGGAGATGCAGTCGATCGACGATGCAGCTCCTGAAGCCGTCGTTTCAGTGAATCTCAGTGGAGTGCTAGACATGAGCGACTTTGAAGATTAATGGTAATGGACAGACGCACATTCGAGCTATTTTCTCAAGTCCTACTCTACAATAGAAGTAATTGGTAGCAATGTTCATCTCACTGTATCATATTAACTAGTCTATCCACCTCCCAATGCTAGCGCCTACTGTAGAGACTCCTTCACTCTATGGACTGGATTCTTTCAGTGGCATAATGTTCATAACCAGCTCAAACGAAATGCCTGTTTCATTACTGAACTATATAACAATAAGGTGAAATTGGAACGTCCCTTCGTCCAGTCCTCAACTATGGAAATTTTGTATACCAATGCGAAGAAACATTATCGAGTTAGATGATAAGTGACATTGTTACAACACAATGTTCTTGTGAAGAGAAGCGAATCGAGGGGAGCACTGCGTCAAAAGAGGAGGCTCTGGCGGCATCGAATGATAGCAGTTGGCGCGTGCGTCATAATCGTGAACGGAGGTAGCCTACGAACGAAATAAGGCTGAACAAGGATGAGGGTTCCTCATGCGAGAATGGCAGCAGCAAGGGCCATTGCTCCCGCAACGGTGAAAATGGGAACGTTAGCGAAGCCAGCACCGTTGTTATTACCTCCTTGGGCAGCCTTGCCTTTGGTATCAACAGTGCCGTCGCCGTCAGCATCTACTCCCTTCGCAGGGAAGGAAGTATTAGTGTTAGATTCAAGGTAAAGGTTGCCTCCTGGCCATTTCATGCATTGACCGATGGGTTGCAGCTATTGAAATAGGTAATGTGAGACGGCGTTGAAGGAAAACCTATCTGATTTACGAACCTTGAATGCTGGGTTGTGTGTCTGAGCAGCCTGGAGTGTATATCCGATAGCAAGGTCAACTGTGATTTCATACAAATCGTGTTGCAGCACAATAAACCTATGAGATATCAATTTAGCGCATCGTGTTAGAAACCCCAATATTAGGAAAATCTCATACCCAGTGTCAAGCGTAGAAGCGTTGCCAATGATGGACTGGAAGGTGGCGAATGAATCTGGTCCTTTCACTATACCAGCGGCAACTTTCCAATCTAGCAAAGCAAACGCGTTAACGCCGGTGCATTTCTCATATATCGTTACTACATACCGTTGGTATCGAAGGGACCAGTGGCTGGACTGCTGGTCCAGATAATGGGAACCATACCCATCGCCAACGAAATAGCACGCACGCGATCGTCTATAGCGCGGGTCCAAATTAGGTTAGTCCATGAACAAATGCCGAAATCACGTGCCAATGTCGCCAAACGGCGGTCTCATTGTGATAGGGGTAACGCCAAGCACCTTCTTGATGGCTTTACGTGTCCAGCCAAGCTCGGCAACGACTTGTTCGGTGGTGAGAGAAGTCAAAGGCTGTGCGAAGAGAAATGTAGTCATTCAGATTGTATGGAATGGAAGGCTGAAGAATACCCACTCTGTGAGACCAAGTATGGACGCTGATTTCATGACCGCGCATGTACTCCTCCAGGAGAACTTGGGGTCGCTCGATAACGCGAGAGCCAACAACGAAGAATGTAGCGTTGATGTCCTTCTCGTCCAAGTAGTTGAGGAGTTTCCTGTATATTATCGAACATGAGGATGGTCAGACAGTTTACATTAGTACGATACGAACTGGGCTATAATACAGCGGAAAGTCAGCATCAGATACACGGTTGGACGATAAGGCACTTACTATAGGGTGATGGACCGTCATCAAAGCTAGCCGACGGAAAATGAGCATCAACGGAGAAAAACTAGGAACCAATATAGGTCTTACCTAACACCCCAGGTGAACTTATCAGGGCAAGCAAGGACATCAGTAGCACGAGTGTGAGCGCCGCAAGTCCACCATCCACGGTTTGCGGCATCAGCAGCAGCAGCAGGATCACCTGCACAAGAGCCATCTTTGCTAGGCGCGAACGTAGGAATATTATGTCCTTCCAACTCTTTCAGCCAAGCCTGGACCTCAGGTGAATCTATTGTACGTAAAAGGTTGGCTTATTCAAAGAAAATAGAACTAGGCGTGCACGTACCAGTGGGTGGAACTTTGTCTTGAGGAGGCCAGTCCGCTGGACTGAAGACAACTGTGAACAAAAACCTTGAGTAACAATATAAGAGAAATCCAAAACACCGTACATGGCGTTGGGAGTACTGGTGCACCGGAGACAGGCGGGGTGGCTCCGGCCGAGTATGAATTCGACACGGGGAGCGTGGCTTGGGTTGGCATGCCTGAAGTGATGCTTGAGAGGGGTGGTACTCCAGTCCCGGTGTCCAATAGAGTAGTAGTGGCGATGGGCGTGGACGCCGAGGTTGTTACAGGTGAGACGCCTGAGGCAACTCCGGGGGTGACTGAAGAAGGACTTGCAACAACAGTTGTTCCGACATGTAGTGTTGAAGTAGTTGTGGCCTGTCGTTTATGGACAATTCTGTCATGTCTAGCCTTGATATTATGAGCATTAGTCGCGGCGACGAAAGTAAAGAAAGCGGTGAAGGCTTGAAGCTTCATTGTGGTAAGCAAAGGAGTGTGGCAAGCGCAGCTAGCAAGGGAGCAGCGCGAAACGGTTTGAGGGTCTTTATATCGGTAACGGACAAGAAACAATGGCAACACAGAAAATCATTTTCTGCGTTTTGCACCCCCTGATATCAGTTCCCACGCTCAGTTCCCAGGTGATTCACGATATTGTCCCCATTTGTCGACTTGTCTGGCTTGGCTTCAACGACCAAGCATTGTTGGCATCTCTGCCCATACTTACATAGTGTATCAGTTGCAGGTTTTGATTCAGACAATGGAGACACGACAGATGCTCTGTCACTGAGCTGAAATGAGTTGAAGAACAGACACGCCTTCCAACATTCCTTCAAGTTGAATCAACATTGTAACGATGATTACATGGTATAATAGGTCTATAGCTTGGACTTCTGTACATGTAAAGCATACAAATCTTCAGCCGCCTTCACGATTTCTTCCATAAACTTTTCGTTGGGCATCTCCTTCCTCGACGTGATCGTATATTGTAGTCGATCTAATCAAAATTGAATGGCGTCAGTGCCTTCGAGTATCAAGGACTCAGACTAGACTTACCATCATACCCAGTCATGTAGGCGACACCAAAGCCGTCAGGAACAACCTCTCCCCATCCATAAACCGGAAAGTGCTTCGAGAAAATAGCTGAAGTACTTAGCACCCAATAAGTCGACCTCTGATACACCGGATCATTGAACAGCGCAGGAACTTCCTCTCCCTCCTTTAACAACTTCTTCAGTCCCAACAAGTGTCTATCTATTCCCTGACCCGCGCCGCAATACTTAGCCGTCCCAATGTGTTTCTTCGTCGCAACATCGAAAAGTCTCTTCCTCTCCGCAGAGCTGACGTTGGGATCATCCATACTCTTCACCCATGCATCCGACTCGTTCGTTACGACGCGGATGGCTTCAGTCCTTCCCTTGTAGAAGCGACGCGTCGTAGCAGCCTCGTACGTCCCACCTTTCCGATGCTCATTACCAATAAGCCGCTTGTACGCTAACTGGATAATCATTTGAGCCCAGGAATCGGGTGATACGCCGAACTTCTTGATGGCCGCTTTTCCGTATGAAGTTAGATGAAACGTGAGCTCCTGGCTTTGTATAAGCTCGCGTGCTGCCTCGTCTGCACGAGCTATTGCCTGCGTCGTGGCTGTAGATACTTCCCAATCTAATGGGACCGGGAGAGCATCAGAGGGTGACGAGACGTTGCCGTTGTCAAAAGCAGGATTGTGAAGCATTTCCAATACTTCGTCGCAGAGACGAACAGTGGGTGTGCCGTCCATGACAGAGTGTTCACCCATGAAGCCGGCTTCCGAATTATCAAATACGACGAACTCGCATGGTTTATCCACCCAACGATTACGGAGGCCAATCGGTACACCTTCAGGGGAAATATAGCCATGCCATAAGTCGCGACTATGGGCAACGGGATGGGCAGGTGATGAAGAATCCAAGCTGATAGTAAAAGCGGCGGATTGGATAGCATGTATAATACTCGAATTATGTGCAGATTGAGCTAGTTCATTGTAGTCCTAATCAAAGTGTAAGACCCCATCAGCTAAGCACAATTAGAACTTACCTTTGCCCATACATCGCGGTTATTGGCGCCTAGAACACCAACACCCGGATAGTCACCGTTACTATTCTCGTATATGTGAGCTATTTGTCTAAATGCCAGGTAGTAGTCAGTAAGCGAGTGCATCCTTCTACATATAGCGTGTAGCTCACTTTTCAAATTCGGCGGTGCTCAAAATACGACCGTCCTTGGTCGCGTCGATCTTCCAAGGTCGGTTGTTACGGAAGACAACAATATGACCGGAGTTTCCCATGTCCCCCTCTTGAGCATACGATACACTCCAGTCGAGACCTTGAGGTCCTGGGACGCGACAGCAGTCGAACATCCACCTGAACGCTGGAAATGAGCTGTAAGCAAACTCACAGGTACAAACGGTCTACCTGTAGGTGTCCATGCATAGCGGACCCTCCTTAGTCGAGTCTGGTTTGACTAAACCCTGCTTAAGTTGCTGCCGGAATAGCATAGCGGCTCTAGCAATCGTAGCTGCTCGGCCTGCGGGGCTCTGAGGCAAGTGTGCAGGCTGACGATCAAAGCCATCTTATCCATAACTCAGATGAAAGTCGAAAAACATCATTGGAGGCTTACAATAGTAAGACACATTGATTACAACCTGTAGTACTGTCAGTCTACGCTTGTGTACTAACGAATGCACTGTACCCTACCGAGTCTCTGTACCCTAAATACCCGCCATCATCCCACCACTCCTCCAGCCAATGTTTCGTCTCTGCGTGCCTCTGCAATAGCCTTGCATGCAACTCGACACCCTTACCTCTCTCAAATTCGTCGATCTTCCTCTCCACGGCAGCATATTCGTCCTCGGACCAAGCAATAGGCCGCAAGCTCTCCTTCAATCTCGTCAATGTCTGTTTCAAATCCGGTACAGGGAGCTTCTGCAATTTGTCTTGTGCTGCAAACGTTACGGAACCTGGAGGAAACCCCGGTGCGCGAGCCTTCCAGTCGGTAGGACGACTTGTGAGATGGATGGGGGTCGTTGCAGCTAGACCAGACATATGACGGAAGAGCGAAGTCCGGGCGAGCCACTGAGTGTTAGCTGTACGCCGGGATATAGGGAGCATCGTCTGGACTAAAGACAGGTCTTGATATGGCCTTTATATGGCTTTCTGCATCTGATATCTGAACACAACTCGTTTCGCGGAACTCAACCAATCCGCTCCTTCCGGGAACTCAGGGTACCGGATTATTTGGACATTTGCTGGATCTAGAGGTCGCCGGAATTTACCGTGATTCTCGAATCACTGCAGTGAGTATCTCTGCTCACCAACGTTCATGATTCACAATAGGCTGGATTCCAGCTTTCTGAAGCTCTTCTATCAAATGATCTAACTTGAGCTCTTGTCACCGCAGTTCGACTTAGAAGATTCAAGAGTCTGCTTTAGGAAGCAGCGGCCAGCGCTCTAGGATCCCCTTCCTTCTCAGTCAGATCTGCTATACTATTTGATAACGCAGACCTGCGGGCGCAGTTCACTTCACTTCAATCGTTTGTCCAATTACCATAATCCTACCATCTCAGCAGCACCTTGTTGCCGCCTCGAGGCAACTAGGAACTTTAACATTCACATTGGATCAACACGAGGTTTACTTGAGATAGTGGGTTGCAGGCTATCCGCAGTATTATAAAGACTCTTTGCTGTCATCGTCTGAACACGCTTTCGACCATTGGTGCGCAGCCATGACTCTAGGTAGACCAGACAACGACCCCCATCACCGATCTCGTGGTACAGCCACGACTTCAGGTAGACCAAGCAGCGAGCCACCTCATCGGCCTCGTAGTGCAGGTTCTCAGAGTACGAGCACTCAGAGTACGAGCAGGTATGCTACTCCAGAACCAGAACCAGAACCAGAACCAGATACCCCACCTCCCGGTGGAGGTCTATTACAACATATCTACAATTCCCCGGATTTCATCATCTCCTACGGAGGATCCAGTCAGTATCAATCAGGAGGAGTCTCAGCGTGCGGCCTTGCAGCCTTGAACTGTGTACGAGTGATTCTGGGCAAGGAGCAAGATGGTATCCGAGGCGAGGCTTTACTTCGCGAGATAGCCTCACAGCGAACTACTCAGGCATGTACAGCTTTGAAGGTGCAGCAACTATCGCGTACTTACTTGAGATATCGCGAAGGATATCACCTCTATCTGCGCTCAGTGGTCTGGCAGCGCACATTTGGAAGTCGAAGACATCGTTCGCATCCCTCTATTCCAGAGATGCCTTACATCTTGGGCCACCTACTTCGAGCGACCGAGCGCTGGAGCTTTCAAGGATTTACTTGCGTGAGTATCTTTATGCATTGAACCTTGTCCTATGGCTGAGATGAACGTATAGGCGGCTTCAAGAGTCCACACCCAAGAACGTCTCAGCTGCTGTAGTGATAACCCGACCACCTGAGATTATAACATGCATGAAGATCGCAACCCCTTTCGGGGACGTATTCGTGATCTTCGACTCTCATCCGCGTCCTAGCCATCCCGATGGTGCTGGATTCATCTTCAACACATCCATCGACGCAACAGCTGCCCAACTGAGCGAGCTCATGTCTGTTGACCGTAAACTCCTGAGCGATCGCCAGATGCAGTGGCAAGCTCAGCTCCTCGCAAACTTCTCTGGCATATTCCTCAGAGCCAAGTCAAAAGACCAGAGTGTCCCTGCTTTGAAGCAAACGATTTCAGATGCCAGTCTGGAGATATTAAACAAACAGGGACAGGTAGCCGAGCTCAAATCTGAGAACGCAGAATTGAAGGATAGTACTTTAGCCCTTCGGGATCAAAACTCGACCCTTGTGGCTACGAATGCACAACTACAAGAAGAAATTTCGGCTTTGCGTCAAGATCTCGCTGATGCTCGCCGCAGAATCCGTTCGCTTGAAAGTCAAGGCTCCGGCTCCTCTTGGATTCCTTCATTATGGGGGTCTGGCTCTTCGGCTTCCTATTCCTCTGCTTCATCTCCCCAAAAGGACAAGGGAAAGAACAAGGAGAGCAGCAACCGCTACGTTTTAGGTCCTCCGCGTCCCCAGTATAATCTCCGCGATCGCGAAGACCGCCGACCTCCACCACCGAAGAAACAGGCACAAGAGATCCCACCCCCTCGTATAAGCAAGAGCGAACAAGAAGACCTACTTCTTGCTCAGCGCCTGCAGTCGGAGCTGAACACGTCTGCTATTCGGGACGCCGCCTTGGCAGCGAGACTTCAGCGCCAGTTCGAGGAGGAAGACTCTCGTATAGTCGCAGAACAACGAGAACTCCTGCACCTTGCTCAACCGACGTTTGAGTGTGAGATATGCCTGGACGAAGCCCCTGAGGAAGACATCGCACGCATACCAGCTTGCAACCACTCTTTCTGTAGAGAATGCCTCCGTGGTCATATTCTGAGCCGCATTCAAGAGCACAGGTACCCTATATTCTGCCCATCATGTTCCGCAGCAAAAACCGACGATCCGAGTGGTACGCATTGGTATACCCTCCATTCCATGAACAACTAATTCTGAGATTTCCATACACCCAGTCATAACTGACACTATGGTTCACGAAATTGGCATCGACGAGAGAGAGTATGTGATTCTAGAAGAGATGTCTCTGGCATCATTCTCAGTTTTGCTTCACTGTCGCCAGTAAGTGAAACATCTAGCAACACGTAGTAGCAATGATCTGATGCACGCATGCGCAGGTGCCAGAATTCTCTATTTGTAGCTCGCGACGAGTATCAAGAGAATAAGATTCTCGCTTGCCCTTTACCTGCATGCAATTACATGTGGTGTAAACAATGCCAACAGCCCGTGATGCCTGGTGAAGATCACTCATGTGATGGGAGTAAGGAATTTGAACGTCTGATGAACGAAAGAGGCTGGAAACATTGCCCTGGTGTGTTCACACTTAATTGGAGTTACAAATATCTCAAGCATCTCTATTTCATCAGGTTGCAAAACACCGATTCAGAAAGAATCGGGCTGTAACCATATGACGGTAAGTACTATAGTACAAGAGCTAGTCTCAGTCTGACATTCATTCTCGGGCCCCTAGTGCTCTTCCCCGGGTTGCAACATGTAATGCTCTTCTTGGGTTTGATATGCGCACAAGCTGATATCATTATTCCGCAGGCACTTTTGCTATCGGTGCGGTGGGGGGATCATCGCTTCCGCTAGGCCTGCTGAGGTCAGCAGGGCTATCTCTGACCACTATGTACGATGCAACTTGTTTGAGGATTTGCCCGACCGTGGTATACCGCCTTGATTTTGCCTAGGCGTACATCTTGACCAACATGGACTCTCCTATGCTCACCGTTCTTACCACTTAACACAGTAACAATACGAAGAAAGGTTGTAACAATAGTTTGTACGACCCCATTTACGAGATATAATTGCTTGTATATGTTTCCTATCAATGGTCAATTCCTTTTGATCATTCAGCGTTTCCCAAGCATCGCGCACACGTCGATAATAACCATTGGCTCTATCCATCAGTAATGAGTAACAAGTAATACATACTTGGTAAGTCTTATTCTAGAGTAATCCCATTAATACCCCAATGTTATCGCGTTTGCTTGTATGAAATCAATTTGCTTTGAACGGAAGTTTCCGTCGATAAACCTCATATCGTCACCATTGAGTTGCAGAAGCATCTACAGGAAGAAAGAAATAAGGCACCGAAGACCGCTGATCGACGAAAAAAACATACCGGAGATTCTGGAGTGTATGGAGTCCATTTCATCCCTAATCGAAGTCAGTAAAAATATACAATAGGCAGGGACGGCAACATACGTTCATAGCCTAGTCCATCATTGGGATGTAAACTGGTGGCAAATGAAAGCCAATAATCCATCATGAGTCCAGTTAGACGTTTTGACGAGTCGGAGACTGGGCTCTTGGGGTGCCCATGAACATATTCGATATCGTAGCTGTGAGCAACTATTGCAGGTTTAATATAGAATGCACGGACAAAGTATATTGGCTTGACCTACCACCCATGTGCGCCGGCGTTGATGATTGCCTCTCAGTGAAGTAGTACCCATACATTTCAACGTTTGCCTGCGCGAGTGCGTTCATCTGCATTCTAACGGGCGCCGCAACCATAAGGTCGCCCACTGGGAGACCATCAGATCACTTTGAGAATGTAGAAAACTTGATCTTACACAATGCGGACATGCGCTTGAACTGACTACTGAGCCCAAACGTCTCATTCCCAGTATCGTAAGGGGAGCCGAGCGCAGGAATGTCTGGGTACAGCTCCAGCAACTGGTCCACGACACTTTCAAGAGCATCGTGCCCGCTCCCCGAGGCCGAATATGATTCGATCAAGAAGTTCTTGATCTCAGCCGTTGTGTTGATACCTTCAGGAGGGAACATCGTTCCTGCGTGAAAAAGTAAAGGAAACGCACATGGTAAAAGTGTTGTAACACTAACCTTCATCAAGGTTGAGCCCAGCGAGAACCGGTAATCTCGTGAAATCGCCCTTCGTAAGAATCCGCGTCGGAGAATCAGGAATCAGGCCACCTGGCCCATCTATTGCTGGTAAAAATTGGAGTGGGTCATCCCATGAAGATACTGATACTATCGCTTTCAGCAGGGTACTTGAATTTGCCGATTGGAGACAAGGCAAGCTCTTGCTGGTGACATTCTCCGAGCCACACCCTGCAGCTTTGACGAACTGCTGCCAATCATTTTCGTGCAACTCCGGGCGATGGGATGACGCCGCGGCTGACTGCAAGATCTATACAGTCGTAAACCGATGAGCCGGAGTTCTTGATCATTCTGGTTTGCACATACCACACCTCTTGCCAAATAAGCAAGGTCTGGATTGAGTTGATGGATGGCAATAGATGCCGCGCCAGCGCTTTCACCGAACAGTGTGACCTACAACCTATTTAGCGTACAACCGAATCCTTAGCGAGCTTACGCACCTTTCTAGGGTCTCCCCCAAAGGCTGCAATGTTTTTCTGTACCCACTGGAGCGCCGCAAGTTGATCCTTGAGCCCAATGTTCAGAATATTAGACTGGATAGCTTCTAAGCCTTGGGCAAAGCCAAGTGGACCTAATCTGTAGTTCATATTGACGTATATGATAGGTGTGCCCTGTAAAGGAGCTATAAGATGCTATCGTCTCAAATAAATCAAGTACGTACCCTGGTAATACTACGAGAGATGAGAGTGGTGGCATTAAATTGAGGACTTGATGACGCTCCGACTAGCAAATATTTGAATAAACCTGTTGCGTAGTATTGACGAGCATGCTCACAAAGGAATCCACCTCCGTGAATCCATATCATCACCGGATAGGTAGACGAGCTATTGGTTCCAGCAGGTCGTTGTATATTGAGGGTTAAGCAATTTTCCGATAAGTAGGAGCCGGGTTCTGCAAACTTTGAGGACATGAACAACCCTCTCCTGCAATGAATATGGGCAGAAACACATACAGGTTGAAGGCAAGCAGGTCCAAAGTCACTTGCATTGAATGTGGCATTTAAATCCAACTTAATCTGTGGTGGTCGAAATCGCAACTCTCCAATAGGAGTTTCTGCATAAGGAATGCCTATACATAAGCAGCAGAAGGAATCGAGTCAACGTTTGTCTAATATACTGTATCGAAACTACTCTTACCTCCAAAAAATTCTTGATCAGAGAACTCTAGCTTTCGCCCAGATATGATGGCTCCTCTGAGGTCCACTGTTGGCGCTGCGTAGCATATGGCTGGCAATATAGATAAGAGGGTAAAGACTAGCATTGCTTCAGGTTAACCTATCAGACCTCTAGGCGTATTTTATTCGATGGTACATCTGATAGCACCATGCCGCGCATGGTGGTGTTGCATGAATTACAAGATTCAGAGGCATATAAATCACCTGAATTGAGTGCGATGAGTTCAGGTTGATTTAATTGTTCTAATTCGATGACGAGTCAAGGCATTGGCAATACGTACGGATTAGTTTGAATGGGGCTCCGGGAGAAGGGTTATGTCAAGTCGGGCGTGATTTCTGAAACTACACAGTGCATAAGGCTTGTATGCATGATTAGTGAGTTATAGAATTAATTTTCACGATAATCCAGATCCTTACACGTTACCAGGTGAATGTCCAAGTTGAGGGTGATACTAATAGTGTCCGTGCGAGGCGCGTCACGTAACGGTAGGACGCGTCTATGACCGACGCTGGCGCCTGTATTGGTGGTCCGCGCTTCGTCCGCATCCTTGTTCAGGCAGGAACGTTCGTAGCATCCTCGACGCAGTCCAATAACGCGTTGATCTACATAGGCCTGATCACTCGACTATTGGAACACTGACATCAATATATCAGCAACAGTCAGAGCTCCTGAGGGGCCTTGATCAGTCTTTCAAAGCGTGCTGTCCTCGAGGCACAAGGTTTGATTGGTTCCCAGCACGTACAATTTGGAAACGAAAGCCAGATAATAGCGTCTACGAAGGTTGGCTGTGTCAATGCTCACCAGTCCGCTGCTTGCCTGCTGTGAGTAGCGTGTAGTTCACGAGTTTACTCGAGCTTAAAGGAAGCAAGCGTGAAACTCGCCCCCTTGACTACTCCTAGCAACTCAAAGCCAGCCTTTCAACTCTACTTTCTGCGGAAGTATGGACACGGAGTTCGATCTATCCTTTCTTGAGGTCGAGGGGTTAGACGAGGCTGACCTATACGTTGCTCTCCAGTTGCAGCGGCAGCTCGACCTCGTCTTTCATGGGCTCGAATCGTCCGATGATGAAGGGGACGTCTTGGATCAGACCAATCGCCACTTTTTTGACGATCCTTCTCCTCGCCAACCTCCAACAGAGGATGAGGATGAGGACGACGACGATGATGATGGTGGTGATGATGACGAAGACGATGCTGACGACACGCCCTCACCTCAACCCTCACTGAACTCTTTGGAATTTAGTCCAGGCGATTGGAACGCTAGACTTGGACACACGCCTCTTCCCAACGCCTCTTCATCAGAGGAGTCACTGTTACATAGCCCCGACCTACCTTTTGCCTCGTCTAGTCGTTGGGCTCCTAGACCTACCTTTTCGTGCTCTATCTGCTTAGACGATCATCCCGAGGACGACATAGCCCTCATCCCCACTTGCGAACACTCATTCTGCAGGGACTGTTTGCGTTCTTACATCACAACGAAGGTGTCAGAGCATAGGTTTCCGGTTTTCTGCCCTGTCTGTATAACCATAACGGATGAAGTAAACCCTGGAGGTAAACACTCGACTCCATACTTGAAATTGGCCACTGACAGCCTACATCGATAGTCATCACAGAAGAAGTCATTGAAGATATCTGGATTCCCGAGAAGGAATTTCGTATCTTTGAGGATATGCAGCTTTCTTCGCTGTCAATCTTACTCCATTGTCGCCAGTGAGTTCTCTACTTTATATTATCTATGCGAGATTTACAAGGCTCTGCTGCTTAGATGCAAGGAAACGATGTACGTTGCCAGGGATGAATATGAGCAGAACAAGATCATCACCTGCCCTCTTCCGACTTGTACCTACCAATGGTGCACTGCATGTCAGAAGAATATCCCGCCCGGTGATCCCACTCATAATTGCGATGCTGATACTGGATTCGCGGACATGGTGCGCGAAAACGGATGGAAATTTTGTCCCGGTACGTAGGCCGTCTCTCCTTCCCAAAGATGTTTAATCATCATCAATCAAACTTGACTTTGAATGTTAATAAAGGTTGCAAAGCTCCTATCCAGAAGGAATCAGGATGCAACCATATGACGGTTAGCTTTCTTAGTTATACTATCCGCAGCCAAATCCTCATTCCTCTTGTATAGTGCATCACACCAGGCTGCAATGTGTGAGTGCCACGCGGAAAGGAACAATCATTTATGTTACTGACTACTCCGAAGAAATTTCTGTTATTCCTGCGGAGACACCATCGTGAGGTCCGCACTGGTCAAAGAAATCAATGATGCAACGATGAGTCACTACCGAGAGAAATGTCGCCTTTTCGAAGACATCCCGGACGTAGACGTCCCACCATAAGTTGTCCAGTTGACCTTCCTCCCTGCACTGATGTATTCGTACTAACTTAAAGACAAGATTCTTGTACAAGTTCATCCCAGCTGTGTATCATTACGTGTATAAGATAATGTATGTAGTTTATTTAAGAATACATAAACCCCAAGATGCGTCGATCAATGGGATTCAACAGTTCCGCGTTGAGAAACTATGCCCTCCGGGGCTGGACTTCGAACTGACCGATGCTTCGAAGGGTCCTCAACGTTGGACTGGATCTTGGACGATGGCTGCGTCGAGACGGTGGCGGGTGCTGGCTGCAAGACATCCTTGATCAACCCAGCAAGCGGCGATGGCTCCGCCTCCATAGCGATTTGGAGGAACCAGGGTTTACTCATATAATTTCGGATGCTGCGGGTATACACACGGTGAGAAAGAGTATCGCATATCGAAAATGGTGTCTACGTACCCGTCTGGGAGTACGACGACAACGTTCAAACCCTCGGTTTCCGCGATCCGCTTACCCTCGTCGCTCTTCAACCATCTCAGCGCGCCGCTGAGTGAGCTACCACTACTACCACCTACTAACAGGCCTTCGTTTCTCATGAGCATCTGTACTGCAGCGAAGGATTCATCATCAGATGTCTTGATCCACGTATTGATATCATCCTCATCCCGAGAAAGTACGTCGGGAACGAAGTCATAGCCGATACCTTCGACTACATATGCCGAGCCCTCATCTTCAGTGTTCAGCTCCCTTGGAACAGCCAAAATGCTTCCTTTCTGTGGGGCGAAATGAGCTACGTGCTCTGGTGCTATAATAAAGGATGAACAAACCGGATCAACACCGACGACTACACAGTCTTTGTTATGCGTCTTCTTTATGGCTCGAGAGATGCCAGTGATAGTACCGCCAGTGCCAGCACCAGCAACGAGAACATCAACTTTGCCCGATGATGGGTGGGATTGTGTCGAAGGAGTTGCGACAACTGCTTCGATAATCTCGGGGCCCGTTGTCAGTTCGTGCGCTAGAGGGTTATTGACCTGCGTGCGGGTATCAGAAGGTGTTACGAACAGAATTTCGGACGTCAAACTTACATTGCGATATTGGTCCAAAATGATGCCATGTGGTATTTCGCGCTGCAATTTTTGCGCAACACCTAGGGATCAGTAAGGAATTCAGCCACGAAGCAGCCAAGTGAGTAGAAGGGGAGGCTACCTATATGACTCTCGGGAGAATCCCAAGCTGCTTCAGTTGGTGTACGAACAACCTCAGCGCCCAAAGCACGTAATGCAGCTTCTTTCTCCTGCGAAAGGATATCAGTAAGTGAAATCTCGAACAAGTCATACGTTAGCGTACCAATGACATTTTGTTGGGCATGGTGATAATCACAGAATATCCCTTATATCTGTCGTATTCAGCAACCGCCTAGTAATCATAAGCAATCGATGATCTACCTTGATAGCACAGGCCATTGCCAGCCCAATTCCTACAATATTGTTCATTATGTGCTCTTGATGAGTGAATACCTAGCGCCTACCTGTATTGCCCGATGTAGGCTCTATGACGACACTCTTTCCAGGGATCAGCTTTCCCTCCTTCTCGGCAGCTTCGACCATGGCTTTAGCGATTCTATCTTTCACTGAGCCGCCGACGGAGGTGTATTCAAGCTTTCCCACTATGGACCGAGGTAGTCAGAACCATGTGTTGTACCTAGGATGATATTGACATACATAAATTACATTTCAAACCATTTAATCTGGCGATCTTGTCTAGTCTAATCAAAGGTGTGTGGCCAACAGCACCAAGGGCATTGTCGAGAATTTGAGGTGACATTATTTGAGGGAGAGGTTGGATGGTGGAAAAGAGTCAAGCTGGTGAATTCCCGGGTTGTTATCTGCCTTATGAAGGGTCCGGATCTAGCACCAAGCATTGCGTGGGAATTCATATTCAGGGCTGTCGGCATCTCTTTCGCCTCAACAGCAACAGCCATGAAAGTTTGAACACCTTGAAATCAGCCAGTATAAGAGGACCTTTAGGCCATATGATATAGATATATTTCATGGGAACCTCAAGGTTAATGCTTCTTCAGCATGTCGGTGCATAATGGCCAAGGCTTCCCCATCCAAGACATTAACTCTGTATGGTCTTTATACGCGTCGTCGGTATTCGGGTGGATAAGGACACTCACATGGGCAAATCAGTCGCAATTGGTATGATAAATGACAATGCATGGTGTGATTACTCACGAGCACGGCCCACGATTCACAGTCAGCCAAGCAAAGAAGGCACCCGTTTGATGCGGCGTAAAGGTATTCACTTCGAACATCGCTGCTGGATGAGGGCCTGGAATGATACTTCAATACCTCTGCAAGCGAAATGGATGTCTATCATCCATACCAACGGGCTTATCCCAGAATCGGTAAATCCGCAACTATAATAAACATCAAATGAATTCCCTCGTATCCCACATCCGAATGATTTACCTCCGGAAACTCTCTTCGTACTCGTTCATGAAGCTCCTTTGCGAATTTCGCCTCTGAAGGGACGTTTTGCATGTAGTAAACTGGACGAAGTAATGTCAGCAGTCAATCAGCGAAGCTCGATGGGTAACCTCACTATGGAAATCGAATCCGTTATTTGAAGAATCAATTGGCTTCGGGAACTCATCATATGCAGCCGATTTGGGGCCAGGAGGGTTGTACAAGGACTTTCCATCCGCGTTGAACTTCTCCGGTAACGGTTCTGCGTTGTCGTAGCCTTCAAGAGGCGATTTGTAGTTGGACATTGTGTTGGTGTGTTAATTTGTTGGGTCGTGGTCCCGTTCGCTTTTAAAGGCTTTGGACTGCAGCAGCGACTCACAGTAGTGGCTGAGTAATCAATCAACAAAATGTCTCCCTCTTCTCCAGGGAATCCGTCTCGCATCCGTAAATCGGACCTCGCACGCACATATTATAGCCGTTTTAGAAAAAGTTGGCACTCCGACCATGTGTGACAAAAAGTAGTGTCGAGATACTCTCAAACATATTCATTGCCTATCTCACCAACAACTTTATATTTACCAATGAAATAAAGTGATTCTTGATCCTCTAAACATACTCTATTGCGCCCCATCAATTAGAAACTCATCCCGGTAGTTTGACATAATCCCCTTGAAAGTGATTATAAGGACATTTCCATTCATTGCATATTATTGCGGTTGCATCAAAAGTGGTGTATAGGTATATGGTAATGAGACAAGAATGATAGAAAGTAGCGGAGGTGGGCGGAAAGGCAGAAAGACCCTTGGTAACCAGTTAGGTTGCCCAATCACTCACCATTTTTATTTCTTTCCAAGATTTTGACTCTCTGCTGCACGCTTAGTCTTTCCAACTGCGTTTTTCAAATCTATGGGCAAGCTAGAGCCACGAAAGGGTCAATCGAGAAAGAAGTCGACAGGTACTGGCTCACGGAAAGTTGCAAAGGGCCAGCAGTTGGGCTCGGACTCAAAGAACATTCCACCTCGTCCACGGCCATGACCTCAGCCACTCGCGAGAAGAAAATCTCCATCTGCTGATGAAGGCCACGATGATCGGAATGCAGCCATGGCACTGAGAGAGCCACTGCAAGCACGACCCTCTGCAATAGACCAGGTATACGCGGCAGCACACAAGCTACCAGTTGAGGATATTGCAGTCTTGCAAGAGACTGAGGCGGGAGATAGAGGTGATGATGCGACGGTGCAGGAGTATGACTGAATTGAGGATTTCTATTAGCAGCCTTCTGCAGCTCTTCAAGATAGAGATCCGGACTGAATGAAAGGATACCTCTAGGGAACTATACTAATAAGTGTAGTCAAGGTATAACTGGGGGAGAAAGTACCTGAACGTCATCAGCATTCAGCTGGCGTTGCCGTCCCCGCAATTCTGCCCTCTGAGTCAGCCCCTCCACTGTTCCTCTCCTGCGATAGTCTGATAATATCCTAAAGATACTGCGGCGACTGCATTCAGTGTGCCGGGATATCTGTTCAGCAGAGAAGTGGCGAGATAATGATAGGATAACTTGACGAAGGTCATTGGAGTATTGACATCCACGGGGCATTTGGTCAAGTCACAGAGTTGATAGAACTGGCAAATTTTATTGGGGCGCAATAGTACGTTGTGAATAGTGTAGAAATGAGCAAGAGATTTGTTGGTATGAGTGGTTGCAAAGGAGATATGCGATGAACAAGTTTGAGGGTACTCGAGTCTCACTTTTCATCACATTCAGTCGGAGTGCCAACTTTTTCTAAAACGGCAATAAGCAAAGGATATGCTTATGAGTTATCAGATAAGCAAAGATCGTGGTCAGTCATCATCCCGTCAGCAAGCTTACTCTTTCTCATACATATGTAACTACTTTCGGAACGTATGGCCGCCCTGCGGGCGTTACATCTAAGCGAGGACTCCCATGTACACTCTGTACAACTCTCGCCATCAAACTTTATGTTGTCCTTCATGCAACGTCGCTAAGGTAAGTAGTCGAAGATTATATATACTATGCTATTCACTCGTTATTGTTAGGCACTTCAAATATTAGCGATCTTTATCAATGTCGTCCTCACCGACACCCCGCCAGACTTCTCTATCGGTTACTCTTGTGGGGAAACAACTTGACAGACAAATCGGCACAGACCACGAAAGCGTCCTCTCACGCGCAAACCGTGCGCTCGATCTTCCCCCAGAGATTCTTTCTAATATTTTTAGAACTTTGTCAACACTATCCCGCCCTTCTGCGCGGCGACGTCGTCCGTCGAACCCGCCATCATACGGAAGTCAATGGCCTCCATCTCTCAGGTGGATTGCAGTGACTCACGTCTGTCATTACTGGCGAGTTGTCGCGCTGAATACACCCACTCTCTGGACGGATCTCGCAGATCTGAAATTATCTCCTGCATGGGTTCAAGCGTTATTGAAGCGCTCTAACGCTGCCCCGGTTTCTGTGGCATATGAAACCGGTTCCCCGCCCCATTTTTTGGATGTCATCGAGATGGTGATTGAGCAACCTGAGCGACTCAGGGGACTAGACATTCGTCAACATGATTATCGGGACGACTCTGATCGAGTCCAGTCCCTGCTATCTCGTCTTACCAAGCCTGCCCCTTTCCTGAGGACCCTCTGGGTGAGTGGGGTAGTCTGTATTCCCGTGGCATTCCTTGGCGGATATGCACCACGCCTGCGTTCGTTCACTTTGCTCGATGCCAAAATATCGCTGCGAGCACCTTGGTTATCTAGTGTACAGGAACTCTATCTACATCTCAATATGGAGGCGAACGACGATAAAGACATACGAATGAATATTAGCACTGTCCTTACGGCCCTACAAAGTTTACAAAATCTCGAAGTTCTCACTGTGTCCTGGCCTCCAGACATGGCCACACAAACCTATATTCTCGATGGCACTATGTTTCACTTTCCTCGCTTACGAGATATACACTTCGCTTTCTATGAATCGCAGCTGCCAATGGTTGATGTTTTCAATCACATCACCTTGGATAGTCTCGAAATGCTGA
This sequence comes from Pleurotus tuber-regium, assembly GCA_014058305.1. Classification (NCBI taxonomy): domain Eukaryota; kingdom Fungi; phylum Basidiomycota; class Agaricomycetes; order Agaricales; family Pleurotaceae; genus Pleurotus; species Pleurotus tuber-regium. Next base: position 1,027,287 of record JACFYU010000012.1, on the reverse strand, counting down.
GAGTACGTTTGCCGACGTGGGTTGATGAATCAAAGGAAATAGAAACCGTCTACAAATTTTTTGAATTGCATGCCCGCACTACTCCTCAGATGATTGGGTTAACAGATTCATCGATACATCTTGGCCAGATCACGGACAAGTATCGCTTCGAGCTTGCGAAACCTTCCCTTCACCTCTACTGCAACCCGAAGGTGTGGCAAACCTGCATCACTATTCTGCCTACTAGCAATCTACGCATAGTGCAGACCGGAATCACCGGCGTATGCAGATACAAGGAACCAGTGCTACAAGAGTCTGACTCTGTTGAAGAACTGCGCGTCGGTACTACGTCCCAGTTGAAGTTTCTTCTTGCTTTACAACCCACAGATACCATCCCAACGCCATATCCATCTCTTCGAAGGCTCTTTTTGAGATACATCAGCTTTAAGCCTAACAATGATGAAGTAACAGCCGACCTCAAACGTTGGATATTAGGCCGGGAATCCACAAGACTGGAGCATCTAACGATCCAGTGTTGCCGCTTTAGTGCTGATCATATACGGGCACTAGAGCAATTGGTTGCAGTCACTTGGGACGGCCTGGAACTGGAAAATTGACATCTATTTCAGTTTCTCCGTCGATAGAGGAGATGTTGCTATTCACGACTGTATACACGTACCATTATATGTGCATGCATGAATATCAAATTACTAGTTGAATGCTGAACCCTGGAAAATATCGACTCGAGTTACATTGGGGTAGAAGAACAGGTTGTACTAACATGAATTGGGGTCGGCTTGCTAGAGCGGCTACAGAAAATATGGAATCGATAAATGGTATCTACTAGTGCGAACTTCTGCTGACTGCTACCGATTTGATTGAAACATACAATTATAAGTTCCCCATCATGAGTGCCATCGGCAGCGTATTTCTCGGCGATGTTCAGCGTCACCGACTCCTTTCTTCTTCCTCGTTAACACCACCTGCATCGCCGTCACCGCCAGCGTCTGCAGTTTCCATGACTAGCGTTATCACAGGGCTACCGCCTAGCTCGCCACCGCTATCACCACCACCCGTTTCGCCCTCGAGCCAGGCCAAGGAGGCATCCACGTCTTCGCTAGCAACGCCGCCTGCAGTGCCATCTGCGAATGCACCTGTTATTGATTCTGAGCTATCACTAGAACTCAGGCTGCGATGGCTAGAAGCCCTTATATATGGCACAAAACACGACCTTGCGAAATCTGGAGAGCATAAAGGCAAGGAGAAGGAGCAGACAACAGCAGCAGGAAGTCGACTAGAACTCAAGCATGGGGAGACTCTGGTTCGTGCAGTAGAGGATATACAGAGGAGGCTGAATATTGCGGTTGAGAGCAATGATGGACTCAAGAAATTCATGGACCACTGTACGTCGCGTTTACTCGCCCCCTTCTTGGGTTAGAATATAGGCCCGTGCAAATCTAATAAATCACTTTGTCGTTCCTCTCTTCAGATGACCGCAACGCGGCCTTCCTCACACCCGCGTTCGCTTTGTCGGGCACGTTTCCTGAAACACCTTCATACTCCATGATGTCCCCAGAAGAGTTAGAAGCCTTCCTCACTGAAATGGAACCCGAAATACGCGCTGCTGATCACGACATGCGCGAAATTGAAGACCTGAACAAGAAGGGTGTCATTGGCGCAGGGAAACTCGCGGATTATGAAGCCCTCCAAACACGGCTTACTGCAGTCCTTGAAGCGTATGAAGAGGATATGAAACGTGCGGCTGCGTTGGAGAAGCGTGTCGCGAAGCTCGTTGAGAAGAATGCTACGCTGGTCAGTGCTACAATTTTAACGTCAGTTATACTCTGCGCTGAAATTATAGTTATTTAGGTGGATGCACTTTCGGAATTGTTCGTCGTCTGGGACGATGCCCTCACGGATGCGGAACTCAAACTAGCAAGACTAGAACGACTCAAAAAAGAGAGAGAACGCTTAGGTTGAGAGTGAACCCACCTTTCGCCTTGATGATCATGCCACACTAGTACATATCCCTCTGCTAATTTTGTGTAAATGCTCAGCATGGGGAGTCGGGACCCCCTGCTGTCTATATAATCGTGACTAAGTACAAGATGAATAAGCGGACAATTGCACCAAATACAACGCCCATAATAATACGAAAGGAAAGCCCAAAGTTACACAGTATTAAAAGTCCGTAATAGAACGCGAGAGAGAAAGCAGGTTAATTACAGAGTAGAGAAAATAAAGGAGGGCATCAAGAAGAGAGCGAGAGATAATGGGAAAGAGTTAAAGAGAGGTGATCTCAAACCCAAAGTCAGATAGTACAATGGATAACTAAAAGAGCGGTACGACAAGATGCTTCAAGGATGAGAAGGTAAATGGTAGTGAATGAGAGGAAGGGGTGTGGGAGTGAGTGGACAAGGAAAGGGAGAGATAGACTTGAATGCGGTTTTCACTCGCGCGCAACCCAGTCAGTACTTCGAGAGACCAGCTCAATCGAGTTATCTGTCGTCCAGAAGAGGCGTTCAGTTGCGCTTCTTCCTGTCCAGCTCTTCTGGTCGCGCAGAATCATAGCCTAGATGGATAAACACGTAAATATGTAACAGGTGGGCGAGTCGATAAGGGAGCTTACCTGTTGGGCACCAAAGTTCCTTTGGTCGTGCGCAAAGAGCTCTACATTGTCCTCCAGCGCCTCCGACAATATCTGCAAATCCTGCAGTATAGCCTGCATCGCCCTAACAGCTGCAAGGGTAAGAATTTCCTTCCTATTCCTCGTCGTCCCGCCGTTGTTATTGGGGGGCGGAAGTGATCTCGAGATGGTCTGAAGGACTGTATGCAGGATGCGTCGCGTCTCACCCATAATCTTCTGGGCCTGAGAGTAATTCTTCCGTGATACCAGTACAAGAGCACGAGTAATCATATCTGACGCCAAGAGTTCCATTCGTCGGCGAACAATGACAGGGTCCGAGATGGCGGAGGGTGACCGTGTAGCAGAAGATGTCGACATCGGCAAGAGTGTGATGGTCAGGAGCACCGGATGGGCTAGGCGAGAGACATGTTTGCTTGCTTGAGGATCAAAGAATGACCCATCTACTTCCACTACAGGTACTTCGTCAATCATTCGATCCATCATACCATCAGCGAAGTCGGGTGCATCATCAATAGACAGGGCATCAAGACCCATGCTCTGCACGAACTTGTCCGTGGCATTTAATGCGCGTCCCTGTGAGCTTCGTGCTTGCGCCAGCTTGTGCATATCCGTATTGTCCAACTCGAGTTCGATAAGCATCTCTTTGCGTTCACCATATCGAAGCTCGCCGACGTCTACGTCTACGTTCTGCCCATCTGAGGACAAGATCGAGGAAGGCCCGCCTGAGACTTTTCGAATTCTGAAACGGTGCGCATCCACAATCTTCATATGTAGCTTCATATTCAATAGCCCAATGGACATCATCCCGCCAACACACCCAGCAATACAATCCCTCAGATCGTACCAATCCTTCACAAACGTATAGGTCCCTGAAGTGTGATTCGACATCAACCAGAGCGACGCTGGGTCATGCGATCGACCATAACCAAACGAGTGGATGGGTACGTTGGCTGCCTCGGCCCGGGCAAGTACGAGGTCCATTTGTGCACGTCGTGTGCTGTCTGATGCATCGCTAACGAGCATCATACCAGATATCGGGTTACGAGCTTTACGTTGCAACACCACGTCAAGACCTGCATATCATTTAGAGAAGCACACTCATCAGCGACCAGACCAATGCATAAGGGGAATGGTATAAATAAATATCATGAATACCGGATACGCACCGTGGTTAACGGCAGTGACAACGTCAGTCTTTTCATCCTTCATCCCCTTCACCAAGAACTCATCCTGACTCTCATCTAGCCTTCCACCGATCTCATCTACAAACTTCTCCAATCGCTGCCTACTCTGTGGCTTGCCCAAGCTCAAGAAAGGTGTCTTCCTCACGCGCCCGTTAATGCCCACTTCAAAAGTGACCAAACTCAGTCGATCCTTCGCGCTGAGTGACGCGAGCATGAAATCCAGGGTAGCTTTGATCACACGGGTTTTTAGCTGTGCTGTGCTAGGAACAGACGTTGGCGGAGGCAACGAGATGACAAGGATGAGGTCCATAGGTGGATGAGGTAGCGGAGTAAGCGAATTCGACGGTCCGGACGACATATACGGCGTAACAAGACCCGTTGGCGAGTCGTAGTTGCTCAACTCATCATCTTCACCTAGTGTCGAAAGCTTATGCTGCAGCTGTCCCCGGGGTCCTTCTCGCGAAGGACCACCGATAGAAGCGTTAGAAGTCGTGGACGACATCGTCGAACGAGATGACCCGTTCAATAGGCTATCCACAGTGCTCACGGACGTCGCTGTGCTCCCACTCAACATCCTCATTGCCTTCGCGCTGCCACCAAACTCCTCCATATCCAGTTGGCGCTGAGGTTCTTGTGGCTGCTGAGGTTGAGGATTCTGTGCCTGGAACATGTTTACGAGTCCTTGGATGGTATTTTTCCATGCCTCCATAGAGGAACGGTCTTTGAAAATGAGGATGAACGACGCGAGCTCGTCCTCCATATCGATTGTTAGGCTCATCTCTCCGGCGGCGGAGGTGGCTGTGACGTTCTTGATATGCCGAACGTAGATGCGTCCCTTGAGACGGAGAACGCCCTTAGATTGTGTGGAAGACGTGACAGAGGATGAGTCGGTCAGGCCTGAAGCGTTGGAAAGAAGTCGGCCGAGAGATCGTTTCTTCTCTTCGACGACACAGATGATAGCCTCCTTGAAGAGGTAGACATAGAACTCACGAACAAGTGAGTCTCGTCGTACTGAAAGAAGGTCGTACATCTGTAGTGGACCAAGGTCCGAGAGTGGGTGACCTTTCCAATCAATGATGCGGTTTCGCAGGTCCTCTGTGATGGCATTGAAGGGCGAGTCTTGGTCTTCCACCAATCTCAGGCTGGCAGAATATGGTGGAGCTTCATGGCCGTTATTGGACGGCGGACGAGGTTCCGGGGGAGCAGGGGAGCGAGCAGAGTAAGCCCTGTCAAGGGGGTCGCCACCAATCTGTTGTTGTCGGGGTTGCTGGAGTTGTTGTTGTTGCGGAGGCTGCAGTTGTGGCGACCGCATCCGTAAAGACTGTTGATCCAACATGGGACTCGAATGCCCCGAATTTACCGTATCATGGCGCCCGTGGCCATTAACACTAGGGTTCCTCGACCCATAGTTGTCAGGCAATACTGGACCAGGAACGTTGCCTCCAGCACGCTTCCCAGGTAACTCGATGACTACGATACATGTTAGCGGTTGGCTAATTTCGTTTGTGCGTGTTAGCGATGAGAACTCGGAGCGGACTTGGATCGAGGGAGCGACGATGTATTGGGAGTGATCGGAACCCGATTTGACCGAGCCAGTGTGCTCGATAGCATCGTCTTCGTTGGGGTCGTAGGGTTTAGGTGCTGGTTGACCTGGCCGCGGTCGGCCGACGGGGGTCTCTCGCCCAGGGTAGAGTGGTGAAGAGCCATTGCGGTCGCCGACGCCCGTCAGAGCGGCGAGCTCTGATGACAATGAGACGTGAAGCGTGAACGTAGTAGGCATAGAACGTACTATTTGACTTTCCACCATCGCCATCGCCCACTTTCATGGGTCGTCTGCAAACGCCGCAGACTCCTAAATTTGTTTTTCGGGGTACGGTCGAGCGAGCCTGATTGGGTGGTGGGCCATATACGGCGGTGAAGCAAGCCTGTCAAGGGATGAGATTCATGCTGATCTAGGGATATTTGCCACTCGTATCGTACCTCATGAAGAGCATGCCCGCATTCTGGAACGATATGAGGTTTCTCGCCTGGGAGTCGGAAGCTAAAACTGAGAGGTTCGAGACAAACTGGGCACTCCTCCTCGTCCTCTACTGCATCGTGGTTTGATACTACGGGTAAGGGGGCGAGATGCATAGTAGAATAAGGATGGATAGCAGTGGATTGATTTTCGCTGGAAGAGGTTGAAGCGGAATAGGCCGAATTGACAGAAGGGGCACGGTTCGGTTTGCGGTGGAAGACTGATTGGAAAGCCTTCAAGTTATTCTTGCTGGCAGTGATGTCTTGTGGAGGTTTTGGAGCCAAACGGGGAGTCGTGTATGTAGGAGTGAGAGGAGGACTTTGAAGTAATTGATGATCTGTCTCGCGATGATTCTGAATTCTCGAAATCCACGAAGATGATCCAGCTGATCTCATGAAGCCAAAATGTCAAGGGACCCTTGGAAAAAAAAAAGAGCAAAACAAATAATGAAATGAATGGGCGGCGCTGTCGCTGTCGTGGACACTGATGAAGGGTTCGCAAATGGCTATCGACGCTGAGCTCGAGGAGGGCTAGATGAGGGGAAGAGGTAAAAGGAAAATATAATCCCAGCTCAGCGAATTTCTTGTTTTCCGACCGGACAATGGCACTTGGCTGCTGGCAGGCTGTCCGCTTCCTATGCTACCAACACTCCTCAGCAAACTTATCATCCAAACAATCCCATCCTCTCTGCCATTCAACTTCATATATATCTACAGGGTCTGTCTCCGACCCCCTGGGCCTGATTTCAACCTGCATATCATCCCCCGTTCCTCAAGCCGTTATCACAGGCATCGACCATCTGCACAATTGACGCGCTGCCACCTGCCGTCAGGAGAGTATCTGCCTACCATTCTCGACTCTCACACACTACGCAAGCTTTCTCATTCAATGCCATGACCGACGTGGCCAATATGGCCATCGTCACACACACTCGCAAGTGCGCACGACCATGAGAAACCGAGGTAAAACCTCGTCAGAAGCTTCTCTATTATGCTTTATCCCGCCGAACACCCCTTCCTTAGTTCTACTTTATTCTCTCAAAAACGATTAACCTCTACTGTGGCGTGTCAAACATTCCTTCAATGTCGTTTTCTTCCCTGCACACACTTCGCCCATGTCTCTTTGGGCCTGGCCTTACCAGGTCTGTACAAGTCACATACACCATGCCTTTCCCCAATCGTACAGATAAGAGAGAGCGGGAATGTTTGATCCTCATAGTGATGCTGATGTTTGATGGAAAGCTAAACGTCAGCTGCTAGCACGGTGGGATTTGTTCATGGGCATGCGGACCTCTTGGTCTTAATCTAGCTTCGTTATTCTCAGAATTCCGAACCGCCATCATATCTTGATGTTCGCTGACTTAACTATGTTCGCTGACTTAACTATTGAAAGCGCAGGAAAGCTCACGCTTTCCAACCACATATGTCCTTCACCATGCATATGTACTTGTCCAGAGCAAGGAAACCGTGACTCCCTCAATTGATGCCATCTTCAAGCAGTTGATGCTCGCTCCACAACCACTTTCTTCGTATCAAACGTTTGCACTCGCACCTCGCCGCTGATAAAGGAACTGGTTATACGTACATCATTCACCGTTCCGTCCCATCATCCAGACTCGCCGAAACACATATCTGACTCCTGAGTCTGAGCCTCCGTCTCCCTTCGGTATTCTCCGTGCAACCCCCCTATTATATTCTCTTCCGCCTACGATCAAACCTCTCCTCAAAACCCAAGCCAATCTGATTTCTTTCGACTTTTACGAACCCGTCTATTGACAATTGTCTTCCGTCAGGCGCCACAAGGGCCTCGGACGTTGGGCAATGATGAATCTCGGGTCGGACAAGGAGTTATAAGGGTATACATCAGACCGTCCTTGTCTGTGCCTTGAACCAACAGTATATCGATCGGTCACCCCGGTGATGTACTTGTTCAGGCTGCGATTGATATCTACATTCGCTGTAGATTACCGACCTGGCGTCTTCTACACCAATTGATCTATACCTCTCTCACCGATCCCCCGATATGCCTAAACCACTGCCATATGGAAGTCGAGAAGTACACTAGCACTTGGAACGGATCGATAACGACATATTTCGTCTAGAAGCATGCGAAATCGCGTTCCACTTTACGGAGATTCTACGGTATAGCGAGAGCCTAACAAATATAACGTTCGGATTCCCTGCTTATCGTCGAGTCGTACGGTCAGCGAAGCCCGCATGACACAAGACTGTAACCCTAAATAACCGTCGGTTTGTGCACAGGCGATGCTCCCTCGGATAGCTACATCAGCGCCTGCCCACGTCCGTGGACTGTACATCTGCCGTCTTGATGCTGCGTCAAACATGTTGCAGTGTTACAGTGTGTATCATTTAATACGATCATTTCGCTGGCGAGACGTATTTTAAATACTATTACTACTTGAAGGCGACTATCACGCCTATTATAAGCCGTCTCGACCCGCGGATACAGGGGGATGTAGGTGACAAAGCATCAGGCAAGCACTGGTTGCGACAACTTTTCTGAATTCTTACAACGTTCCAAAGGCGTCTGAAACTCTTTTGAATTACGGCCGCAGCATCAACTAATGGACTTTATTCAAGCCCAGGTACAGTCCTTTTAGGCTTCCTGACCCAGAATAAATAATTACATCCGGTGGTAGCACTCCACTGAGATCCAGTGCGAGATACAAGATGCCATTTGGCACGAAGCGGATCGTATATCATACCTCTAACTTCTGCTTCCGTTCTCCGTAAGGTGTTGCCTGAGGATGGTGAGATCCATGTCCGTAATGAAGACGCATCTTGTGTTTGTTCTTGCATTGAAGACGGAGATGAGGGAGGGGAATCAGCGTATTGTTGAAAGTATTCTACGAGTTCCTCGGGGTTGACGAACTTGGAATATGTATGAGTGCCTGGCGTAACCTTTCTGAGGACGTGTTCGGCAGTGAATATGGTGAGGAAGTAAGCGAGAGGTGTTCGTGCTATCGTGGAAAGGAATAAATGGCCGCCAGGCTTGGATACAATATGTTAGACGCGTTCGTTCTACCCATGCGAGATTCTACATACTTTTACCAGCTGTGCGCACGAGGCTAGGAAGTCCGCTGGATTATCAACGTGTTCTAGGACCTCCATAGAGCATACAGCATTGTATTGTTCTGGACGTGACTCGGCAAGTAAGGCCTCCGCTGAGATTTGGCGGTATGACAGAGACGAAGATGACCGTAAACCAGGATCAGCCTCCGCATGTAGTGTAGCAATTGCAATGTTGGATTCAGACGCGTCAATCCCTAATGTGTTAGCTCCAGAACGCGCCAAACTCTGTGAAGCAGGAATTTGGAGACGTTTGAGTTTCTTTTCCACTCCGTTCATTGTTGGTATGAAGCACCTCAGATAACAAACCTCCACCACACCCTATATCCAGCACCTTCAGACCATCTAATACGCTCTTCCTTTGCTCTTTCGTTATGTTCACACCGTCTTCCCACTCCATCTCCTGGACCTTTTCCTGTATGAACTGCATCCGTATTGGATTCATTTTGTGTAGCAGGCCGAACTCGCCCCGTTCATCCCACCACTGCGAAGACAACTTGGAAAAGAAGGAAATTTCATTGGAGTTTATTGAACTTTTGGTGGAGGCCGCCGCTGTAGCATATCGACGGAGCGACTGTCGGAAGATTGGGAGAATCATGGACTGATGGTCGACTTAGCCTGAGAGGTAAGCACGTCATAGATATTCACACGGTCAATAAACTCTATTGACTCCTGAAAAGCGTGTGAACATTCCTTGAGACAATGGGAAGGCAACAACAATTCAGCTGCCTTTTGTTGGCCAGCGAGGTTGCTCGGAATTCCCTAGTCGGTTCTCTATCCCACTTTCTGCGCAGGTCGCCGCTAGCCGCCTTTCACAGCTATCCATCCAATCCTATCCCCATCATCACACAATTTCTAATCCCCCATTCAAACCTTGACACGCATCACTAATCGGCTAGTCAGCAACCCTCGGTCACCGATAATACGCCTTAGCGCAATCTAGTCTTTCCACTACTACTACAAACTACATGCCTAGTCTGCTCTCTAGTATATGGCCCTCATCTAAGGCCCCAGCGGTAGAGCTACCCGCGGAATCTGGCGATACAACCGAGAGGCTATTGAAGGAGGACGATAACGCCGCCGGGGGCGGCGAAGGGAGATGTGAGTTGAGGATAGAGGGAATGACATGTGGGGCCTGTGTAGAGGTACGTGTTCCCCTACGACTAGGGTAGCCTCTTTGTAACAAGGTATCAGTCTATAGAAGGGATGCTGCGGCAGCAGGCTGGCATCCATTCAGTCAAAGTAGCCCTACTCTCAGAACGAGGCGTCGTTGAATATGATACCTCTTTGTGGGATCCAGACAAAATCATTAACGAGATCTCTGATATTGGGTTCGATGCTACCCTCATACCCCCCACTCGATCCGACACCGTCACTCTACGTATCTACGGCATGAGTTGTTCGTCATGCCAGTCTACTATCGAGACTCAACTATCCGCTGTTCCTGGCATCTTGTCGATATCCGTTTCTCTAGCGACGAATACTGCTCAAGTTACTTTCGATCGTGCATTAATCGGCCCTCGAGAGATAGTCGAACGTATTGAGGATACCGGCTTTGATGCTATGCTGTCAGATGAGAAGGATGCCACGCAAATGCAGTCCCTCACACGAGCGAAGGAAATAATGGAATGGCGTTCTAGACTTGTATGGAGCGCCATTTTCGCTGCTCCAGTATTTTTCATCTCGATGATTGCATCGCATATCCATTTCCTAGATCCGCTCACACATGCTCGCGTCTTCAGCGGACGAGCACTCTTCGTTTCGGACGTCTTGGTTCTCATCCTAACAACACCTGCGCAGTTTTGGGTTGGAGGAAAATTCTACCGTAATGCATTCAAGTCGTTGAAGCACGGTTCCGCGACCATGGACGTCCTCATCATGCTTGGTACCTCCGCGGCCTACTTCTATTCTCTCTTCGCCGTCATCTTTGGATTCTTCAACACTACCTCTGATTTCCGGCCCTTCGTATTTTTCGATACCAGCACGATGCTCATATTCTTCGTATCGTTAGGGAGATACCTCGAGAACCGAGCCAAGGGAAAGACCAGTGCTGCTCTCACTGATCTCATGGCTTTGGCACCAAGTATGGCTACAATTTACACCGATGCGCCTGCGTGTACACAGGAGAAGAAGATCCCCACCGAACTTGTGCAGGTCGGCGACATTGTCAAGCTTGTTCCAGGCGATAAGATCCCTGCTGATGGGACTGTTTTGAGGGGCTCTTCTACCGTTGATGAGAGTGCCATCACTGGAGAAGCTGTTCCCGTCCTTAAGCAGACCGGTGATGCAGTCATTGGTGGAACGGTCAACGGACTAGGGACGTTTGACATGACCGTCACCCGTGCAGGAAAGGACACCGCTCTCGCTCAAATTGTTCGGCTTGTTGAAGAAGCGCAAACGTCCAAGGCGCCAATCCAAGCCTTCGCTGACCGCGTCGCGGGTTATTTCGTCCCAGCAGTCATCTCTCTCGCCGCTATCACATTCTTGGTCTGGATAATCGTTTCTAACGTCGTCAGTGAAGACAAGTTGCCTAAGATGTTCCATAAACATGGAGCCACTCGGCTAGCTGTTTGCTTGCAGATGTGCATCAGTGTTGTTGTGGTCGCCTGCCCGTGTGCTCTAGGTTTGAGTACACCGACAGCCATCATGGTTGGCACCGGAATGGGGGCTAAGAACGGAATCCTAATCAAAGGTGGTCGGGCACTGGAAGCCAGCAAGGATGTCAAACGAATTGTCTTTGACAAGACTGGGACGGTCACTGTGGGCAAGCTCAGCGTGGTCGGTCTATCCTGGGTAGGGAATAGTGGCATTTCCCTCAATAACCAAGAGATGTACGGAGGAGATTCTACTTTGCAAGGTCTCTGCGCAGATGGCAAGACGGAGAAGAGCGCAGTTTTGGCCATGCTCAGCGCTACCGAAGCAAGGTCAGAGCACCCTCTGGCTAAAGCCATCGCCACATACGGCAAGGAGCTGCTTCAAGGCGCAGACAGTATCCCCGAAACTACCGTCGAACAATTTGAGAGTGTAACTGGCGCCGGTGTCAAGGCCATCATTACGCTTACCGATAAGTCTCAAGGCAGAAAGAAATATGAGATTCGCGTTGGCAATGCACGCTTCGTGACACAAACTGATGATGGTTATCTTCCTGGTTCTCTTGCTACCTTTGAGGGGCAGGAAACCTCCTTGGGACGAAGTATTATCTACGTTTCACTGTCGTCCGTCCTCGTCCTCGCGGTCTCATTGTCCGATGCGCCGAAGCCCAGCAGCAAATACGCTATTAGGGCGCTGGAGGATATGGGTGTTGAGGTGTACATGATGACTGGCGATGGAAGAGCGACTGCATTGGCGGTGGCTAAACAAGTAGGTATCCGGCCCGAGAATGTGGTGGCGGGCGTGAGTCCGGGCGGGAAAGCAGCCAAGATTAAGGAGATGATGAAGGCAGGGACTGGAGGTGTCGCTATGGTGGGTACGAATCACTGTTGAGTCAGACTTTGGATTTAACTATGCTTTCGAATAGGTTGGAGATGGTATCAACGATTCACCTGCTCTTGCCGAAGCTACTGTCGGTATTGCTTTATCATCTGGAACTTCCGTCGCAGTCGAAGCTGCTGATATTGTCCTCATGCGCTCTGACCTGCTTGACGTCGTCGCCGCCCTTCACCTCTCTCGGTCCATTTTCCGCGTCATCAAACGCAACCTCCTCTGGGCATGCATCTACAACGTACTCAGTATCCCTCTTGCTATGGGCTTCTTCCTTCCTTTCGGACTCTACATGCACCCAATGTTGGCGGGAGCTGCCATGGCGTTCTCTAGTGTGAGCGTCGTCACTAGCTCATTGCTCCTCAAGTGGTGGACTCGTCCGCAAGAGAGTGTCATGCCTGATGAAAAGACGGTTGTGTCTGAAGGTAGTGGGTTTAACTGGAGCGGAATGTTCATAGATACCGCACGGAGTGCAATTGTGGATGTCCGGGATGGTATCCGTGGATTCATGGGCGATGGGGATCGTGTGAGTAGCCGAGAAGGTTATGTGCCATTGCCTGTGGAGATGGCTGCTACGAATAGGGTTTGAAACTACATATTTTTGACTATGACCAGAATGCTAGATTACTAGTTCTTGGGCATTCGTTTGTGTTACTACAGACTAAACTTGTCATTCATTTCTATTTTATTGTTCGACTTCGAATTTATTACAATTATTTCATAAATACCTTCCTCTTATTTTGCAAAGTTGTTGTCTCTCGATATCGCTGTGTGTACTATTAATCTGCTCTGCCGAATAGAAGTGTTTTATACACTTTTATACACCCTTGTACTTCCCCGTACTCCAGTGTTCAACGACCGACAGGTTTCGGTAAATATGCACTTCATTGACTCCCGAAATAAATATACCACAACAACGCGCTTGCGCCACAGATTATTGGAAACCACGATCTTGGCGCAGACATAACTCAATCTCGGTGGCTGGCCCTATGAACAACCTAAAGGATGTTCTCCAACTAATCAAGAGCGACAAAGTCAAGGAACGACAAGAAGGGCTTTCATCCTTACGCACCGTTTTCGCACAGGATAAAGTTGTCTCTAATTTCCACATAACGCGCGATGGCAAGAGCGACCCTCGAGCATGGCTGGCAGTCTTCCAGGCCGTATTCCAAGCCATTTTTACAGAGAAGGATGCATATAAAAAGAAGGCCCACACCACCACGGCCACTACGATAACTAGACGTCTTGGAGAAGCATCTTCTTGCCTCCGATGGCTGGTCGAACGTTCCGTCACGTACATGAATAAACGGGTAGTAAAGGCAGTGCTTGAACATATTATGAAAACGATGGTTTATGATGGTAGGCTATTTGCGCCTATTGCAGCTGACTACGTGAAAGCTTTAAGATGTTTACTCGACTACCGGCCTCACGTCGAACATTTGGACGACCAAACATGGATTAGCATCGTCGAAATGGCCTTCAACGTTGTGCTAGGAGATCCCATCAAGAAAAATCTTGACGAGCCTTATTCTCATGACGAAGAACAAGTCGACGAATTAGCGGACGACTCCATGTTTGCGGATGATTCAGTGGATGAAACCAACGATGAGCTAGGAACGCCTGGCCCGTCTCCTTCAAAGAAACGTAAACGCTCCCAAAGTGCTGCACCTAGCTTGCGAAGTCAGTCGCAGGCTCCTGGTTCCCTTAATTTCCAACGACGAAGCTCACGGCAGCCCCCAGTGACTACCGAGCAGATCGAGTTCATGGCCATTATTTCCATCCTCCTAGCCTCACCCAATGCGCCATTCCTCTCTTCTGAGTATCCATATCTTGCGGAGGCTATACTTCACCGGCTACAGCGCTTCATAGAAGTTTACCCCAGTGATACTTCACTTCACTACGACTACCTTGTTGCATTATCAGCCACTCTATCGCAACTTGCTCTAAACAGGAAACGTGATGTCGAAAATTTTGCTGGTAATACTTGGATTGGGCTCGTCGGCTTGTGGGGAACGAAGAACAAGGCGTTGAAGGAAGGGCTGGTGGCAATATTGACTGTATTGCTCCCATACTATACGGTGGGGAAAGACGTCAACTGGATGGATGGACTACGAAAGCTATGGAATCTACTTGATGGAGAGGGACACAATAAGTGGGGCATTGATACTTTAATGCTTGAGGCCCTGAGGCTCGAAGTTTCTGGAGGAACAGATAGTACCGCAAGTAGTCCCTTCATTGCACAAACGTTCAGATCTGGAAATGGTTTCGATGCAGGACAAGCTCTTGCTTGGGCTATATTGGAACTCCAAGCCGATATTGCTGCAAAGGTTTGTCGCCGCTCCTGTCGACGACTCAAGGTTTGACGACATCGACTTCTAGCTTTTCCATCTTTCCGAATCTGTCAGCGTACGGACGGTCTCCAAGCGTAGCAGATTTGACAATCCTTTATCCTCCTTGCTTTCTGCGATTCAGAAGCAGATTCCGTCGACCATTCGATCGTATCGCCTGCAGCTACTTCTCTTCTTCGTTAGTCGTCATTGGACTATTCTCCACCGTACTTTCAAGCATGAAGTCGTCAACACTCTTCTCCAATTTATTTCCTTCGATGACACAGAAATCCAATCATGGGTGTACTTGTGTTTGGCGGCGATCGCATATGCTGAAGGTTTCAGTTCGACTTCCGATATCGACGCTAAATCATTCGACGACCATGAAGATCACCAAATTCACTGGGATCCAATCTGGACGCATGCAATGCGGCGAGCTAGCGTTCCTCTCGTCTGTCGTGCAGCTTGTCATGTAGCATATATTTTACTTATTCACTCCATCAATTCGCCGGCCACTATTCCACCACAGCTCCCCCCTTCCACTCACCAGCTCCTCCCATCTCAACAGGTTCTTTCAGAGATCGAAGTTCTTGTGAAAGACTTAGATGTCCAGGGCCCCTCGTTACCATATGATTCAGTGTGCATGTTCCTGGCTGAATGTCTCAAAGTGGCCAGCCAGGATGTCGGACTTTATCGCATGCAACTGGAGGAAAAGGTGTTAAGCTGGCTAGTGGATTGTTGGAAAATCAGAACTATGGCCAGTCCTGCTTCTCACGGCCGTCGTACTAGCACTAGCAAGGACTTACGAATACCAATCCACACGCTATCCGACATGATGATCCTCCTTGAATCTATATGTGGCCTAACAAAACGAAATGACTTTGTATGTCCCATATCACTCCCACAATGCTGGATTGCAAATACTCTGACGGATCAAGCAAGGGCCAGAGTCATTCGCGACTTTCTACTTGACGCTAGGTTGCCCCCGTTCGAAAGGTCTGTTCGGCAGCATAGTATGGTGGAAACCTACAAGGATGTTTCCCAAGAGATCGATAGCCTTTATCCTATCGCCGAACTCAACGAAGCAGAATTAATCCAACCCCGTAGTCGAGACCGTAAGCTGTCAGCATTCTTCGTTAAGGAGTTAGAGGGACTAGCTGGGGAATGGGATGCAGCGGTTGAAGATAATGGTTATGCATCTGCTGAGGCAGCACGCTACTCAACTGACTTTGCTGCGGTGGCCTTTTGTTACGAATTCGTCCTGAATCTTAACGGTATACGACCAAATAGACGGGCCGTGCAGTTGGCGTGCAAAGTTTTCACGTCCATATCTTCCTGGCTAACAAGCACCAAGTGGTCTTTCGACGAAAGGGCTTACATCCTATGTGGCTTGGAGCCTCTTTGGGATCCCAGTTTTCCGGACGCTGAATATCATCCATGGACTGCCATGCTGCCACCTGAGATTGGTTCTGGGATTCGCTTTCAAGTTCTTCGGGCGCTAATCAAGACTGACACGAACCCAAAAATGCGACCATCGTTTGTCAAAGAGCAGTACCAGAGGATTGTATGGAAAAGTGCTGATGTGAGTTCATTCAGCGACCTATCAAATTTTTGCTTAGGTATGACAGGTTCAGGATACCTTCGGCAACATCTCATCGAGCATCAGAGATCTTCTTCGTATAATTGTTGGGGAACTCCCTTCAGATAGCCGGTCTCTTGACTATGAAGATAGAGACGGATTTGGGGCTGTGCAGACGGTCACCTCGCTCAACTCCCAAGTGTACCATCCAGCTGGTATTCCTTCCTCTATGCAACAGATCGTCAAAGCATGCATGACGTTTCTAGCTTTCGTTCCGATTCTTCAATCCGCTTCCCCAGAGGCTACTCGCGATAAAGACCTCACTGACCTTGTGCTAAATTGCGCCAGTCCTCCTCGCTCGGAAAGATTTTTACTGGTCTGCCCAGCATTTCTGACACAGGTTCGCTTCAAGACCTTAAATTTTCATGCTCATAGTCTCGACGCGTTTCTCGATCGCATAGCAGAGCTGTTAGAACAATATACCTACTCAAGGAGCGAGAGACTCCAGTACTTGTTAATACAGTTGCTGGATTCTACTCTCCATGTCTGGTTGACTACCTCAATTATGTCCGGCGAGGTGGGCGGTAAAGTACGGCAGCTTTGTGAATGGTTGTCCAATGCAACAAAGAAGAAGAAATTCGGTAGTTGGCGAGTTCGCGATTCTCTCACATGCTTTCTAGATCGCTGCATCTCTCTTGACCCCTTGCAAAAGTCGTGGCTTGAACCAGCCGGGGAAGGAAAGGGCTCCGTAGATTTGCCTATAACTCTACTTCCAATCATGGGTTCTGATGAAGACACACGAGTTCGTTTTCGTGCAGCAGTGGTTAATGCCCGTCTCTTTGCTGTTGCTCGCATTCACCAGCAGTCGCCCTTGGCCATGTATAATGCGATCAAGGAACATCTTACCGTTGACCTCTCGAAGTATGCTCACTTGTGTCACTGTTTGAGTCACAAAATTGATTTACCATGTACAGTTATGAACATATGTTGACCCGGATACTCTCTTTGGGCAATACCATGGTCATTAGTTCGGCGGTGCGACGGGGCGCATATTGGCATTTACTGGAAACTTGCCTACATTCGGACGAATACTCTGGACACATCAAAGGAATTCTAAGTCAAGTTGCACAGCGGATGGGTCTACCCAGTCTATCAGACTTATTTCAGGCATATGCATCTCAGCTTGCCTATTCGATTTGTCAGGGTAACTACGATTTCCTGCGTTTTCCTCCTCATCTGCTCGGGTATCGTGATCGTAGAGAGTCTGCCGAGGCCGCTTTTCGAGCATTTACGCCCACAAATTTATTGAGTGGTACAGGCTCGCATAATCATGGGCTTGCTCTGTTCAATGGGCACTGCAAAGTGATCCAGAAGTCCATTCAAGATGGTATTCAAGAGTGCTTCAGTGATATAATTGGAATGCAGGTTGTGGCGTGGTTTGACGAAAACAACGAACAATCGCCAGACCAACTAGAAGATGTTCTTCGTGAAAAGACACAAATGTCGCAGGACGCCACAAGCTTCGAAGCCCTGCTCAGGCAGAACACAGATGGAATCATAACGGCGGTTTTACGCACTCTTGGGGACCAGGATTTCGCTCAAGACGGCCCCTTGCGTAAGGCACTCGAAAATATTGCTGGTTCGAAACCGGCTGATGAGTTTTTTGAACTCAATCGCTATCGCACCCACCAAGACTTTGCCACCCACAATCCCAATCTTCCAATGAACCCGGCATCAAGGGTATTGCAGGCGTTGATCTGGCTCGACTCTAGGCTGCGGGAATCCCAGATGTCAGCCATTACCTTTCATGTTTTGCACACCCTTCTATCAGATATCGAGAAATCTCCCCTCGTCAATGAGCAAATACGCTTGGCTAACGCACTTACTCTTTGGGTTGCCTTTCGAAGCGAGCACTTCCGGGAGACCGCCCTGCTGCATACACTTACCCAGGGAGCCGCTTCTTTGATGACTCAGCCCGACATGGCTAGAGTAGCCCAATCAGTGCTCGAGTGGAACTTCAATCGTTACCGGGATAACCTCCTAGAGGTTCCCTGCCTCTGTGATATCCTGATCAGGTTGTGCCATCATGCTCATAACTACTCCCGAGAAGGTGGAAATGAATACCTTACAAATTTAGGCAATGACCTCTTGGTTTGGATTCATGGTCAAGCTTTACTGTTCGCTCGCTCGCCCATCCATCGGAAAGACGTGATCCGTGCTCTTCCTGCGTGGTCTGGTCAACTATCACCTGAACTCACACAACTCTACCATACCATAAACGCTGAAACCCTCTCGGGAATCATTGCTGATCACCGCATATCTTCCAACAAGTTTCGACTAGTCCGGCGGCTTCAGGAACTGGCTGACGACTCGAATGATAAGCGCTTCAGTAGTGCAGACTTTTGGCGCTTGAAAGACTGCATACCTTGCGCTGATCAATTGCACGATGAAGATATTCACGCCTTTGCTGGGCTCATGGTCCTTCACAAAGGACGTGTAGATGGCATCGGTGTGAATCACCCAGATCCCTATTCTGTTAGGACAAAGCATCGCCTTGGAGCACTCAAGACATCGTTCAGCAAGGAGTGGTCAGCACAAAATTCAATACTGTTTGCACTAGTCACTCTGCTTGGCAGTGACGATTCCTCTCAAGTCCATACTGCCTATGCGACACTCCGACTACTCGTATCATCTTCTCCGATTGACGTCACACACCTCAACTCTTGGCCTAACCAGTATATACAGACTTTGGAGTACCTCAAAGCTTGTCTTCCTCATCCACGTCAAAGTACCGCAAGGAGTCTGGCAGAGCTTACCACAGACCCATACCTCGATACCTCAACCCATTTCCCGCGTTGGATCACTGGTATTACCACGTTGCTCAGCGACATACTCGCCTTTCGAGTCCCCTTCTACGCCCAATTAGTACCGATGCTTACATCGAATTCTGATTTTGCAGAGCAGCTTCTCCCTGTCCTCGTTCTCGCCATGCTCCAATCAAGCTTAGATGCTGATACTTTCCGAGCAAATCGTCAATATTTAACTGATTATTTCACGGCAACGCTGAAGGCGAGGGGCGTAGCTATAAGGTGTTTATCTGCTGTGATCGACGTGGTCCTCCATTTGCGGTTCTTCAGTCCTCCTAATAAGGATGCATTGGGATACGATAAATGGCTTGGTCTGGATTACACTCTGCTTGCTAAAAGCTGCATAACTTGCGGAGCGTACACCACTGCGCTTCTATTCTTGGAACTCGCATCAGAATACAGCAATACAGCTTCCCCGGATGATGCGGAGACAATCTTGTTTGAAATTTATAGCCATATAGACGAACCAGATGGTTTTTACGGGATAAAGACGAACGACCTACGCCAATTCTTGATCAGAAGGTTTCATCATGAAGGACAGTGGGAAAAAGCCTTCCATTTTCATGGCGCTGCCTCGGAGGCAAAGGTGCAAAACCAATCGACTATGGATGGTTTGTTACGCTCGTATCACGCCTTCGGTTTCAATCGGTTGGCTATTAGTACCCTTCAATCTTCGTTGACGGGGATGACTGGTGCCAGTATGAGTTATCGACTTGGGTGGCGAACGGAGACGTGGGATCTACCTGATCAAGTCGATGGTATAGAAGGGGCATCAGTTTACGCTGCCCTTCGCTCCGTTTACCGAGAACGCGATCCCAGAGCAGTAAAATGCATTGTTCGTCGGGCCATGGTCCAAGAAATGGATAAGCTGCGATCATTAGGCATCGAGAATCACACCGAAATCCATGAAGTTATCCAAAACCTCGAGTGCCTTTATCAGGCCGCCTTTTGGACAAAGCCGGAAACTCAGCGCCTTCTGGTGTCTAAGCGAATTGACGACTCACTTAAATCACAATTGACGAATATCCAATCCGGATTTGAGTGAGAATAGTTAATTCCGTTGTGTTCCAATAACTAAAAGGCTGCCTCAGTTTTGCAGATCTTGAGAATGTCATGTCGACACGCATATCGCTCATTCGTTCTGCGAGACAAAAGGAGGAACGTAGTCAGATAGGCACGGTGACAACACCATTTATAGACGCACTACTTGATCTTGAGAGAACGTGTCTTCTTCACCTCTCCGAAGCAGCCCGTCAGGCTCATCAGGGACAGGTGGCACTCAATGCCATCACTCGTGCCCAATACCTCGGAGCCACTGTTGGTTTCCCAGTTCAACGAGAATTCGCAAATGTTCTCTGGTTACAGAAGGAACAAAAGGCCGCAGTTCAACTTCTCCGAGATATACTCCTCAATAAGGAAGCGAATGTGCCTTCTCAGAAACCTACCTTACTTGCCCAGCTTGTATTTGCACTCACTTTACCCTTCTTCAAAGAACTCATTGCTTATTAGGGATCCTGGACTGCAGAAGCTTGCCTGGAAAAGCCAATGGCTATAGTCGCACAATATTTTAGTCCTGCTGCTTCCCTCATCGAAAGCATGAAGACTGCGTCACTGAAAACTGCTCATACTGATGTTTATCATCAGTATGCTACTTTTTCAGAGAGTCAATATCGTGCTATCTTGAAGTCCTCTGATGATCAGCGATTGCAGGCCTACATAGACCTAAAGGAAGCAGAGATCGGCGCCCGCAAAAAGGCGATAGAACGGCTAGACCCTAATGCCAGTGAGCCAAGGAAGGTCCTTGAACATGAGCAGAAAAAGGCGGAGGCGTTGCACAATACTGACAAGGAGCTCTTAGCGGAACATAATAAAGCAAGAGACTCATTTCTACTTCAGGCCATCGACATGTATGCTCGTTGCCTGGCTTCATCTACCAGCTACGACGATGATGGAGTATTGCGACTTGCCTCACTCTGGTTCGCCAATTTTGATGCTAGCGTTCTACAAAATGTGATCGACAAAGCGTTGAGTAGCGTGCCATCCTATAAATTCGTCTTTTTGGCACACCAGCTTACCGCTCGGTTGTCCAAACCACAATCAGGACATCCTCCGAGGCATCAAGTGATTCTTCAGGATCTGATTCTCCGCATGTGCAGGGAACATCCATATCATAGCCTTTATCAGGTTTACTGCCTTCAACCGCAGATAAGCAACACCTCATTCACTGCCTCCTCCTCCTCCCGTAGATCGTCTGGCCGTCATTCCCAGCCAGAGGGGTCATCCTCAACCCAGACCGAACGGGGTGCCGCGGCGTTAGCCGTCATGGACATACTACGAAATGACCCTTCGCATGCAGATCGTGTTAGGTCTATAGAACATCTCTGCAATGCTTCGGTACAATGGGCCCAATACCCCCTTGACGAAAACCAAAAGAAGAGGGGAAGGCAATTACCTGTCCCTAAGCATCTCTTGATCTCCAAGATCTCCAATCTCCGCGTGCCTGTTATTACAACCCATCTTCCGCCCGATCCAACCATGCGCTATCAAGATTGTGTTTGGGTAAACCATTTCGACAATCGGTTTTATTTGGCGGGAGGCATAAATTGGCCCAAGATTACAGATTGTATTGGAACTAACGGAGAAAAATATAAGCAACTGGTGAGCATTCAAGCAAGGAGTTCTGTGGATTCCTTTTATACAGCACCTTAGTTCAAAGGGGGCGATGACCTACGCCAGGATGCTGTTATGGAGCAAGTATTTGAGCTCGTCAATGTCGTCCTCCGACGTGATAGAGAGACGAAACGTCGTGCTTTGCGAGTGCGAAGGTATAAGATTATCCCACTAGGACCTCAGGCTGGAGTGTTCGAATTCGTTGGGAATACAACTCCCTTGGCAAGCTGGCTCATTAACGCCCATATGACGTGAGATTGAATCTGCAAACTCGTTCATCGACATTAGCTAACCTTAAATCAGTTATCGGCCTCAGGATTTCACTCCCAGTGAAGCTGTCAGCAGACTCAGGACTCTCCACGAGGAAAAGCAAGGCTCCCGCGTAGAACGGATGGTTCCGGCTCTCCGTAAAATTAGAGAACGGTTCAAACCCGTTATGCGGCACTGGTTCACCGAGCAACACAAAATGCCAACTTCCTGGTTCGCAGCACGGCTTAGGTATACCCGTAGTGTTGCTACTACATCCATAGTTGGCCATCTCTTAGGCCTCGGTGATCGTCATACATCAAATATACTCATCGACAGAGTCAGCGGTGAGGTGGTCCACATTGACTTGGGAGTTGCGTTCGAACAAGTAAGATAACCTACCGTGTCCTCGGGAGGCCCTCTGTAACTCACACTTTGCAAGGGCAAGTTATTAGGAGCTCCAGAAGTCGTTCCGTTTCGCATGACTCCAGACATGGTCGATGGGATGGGTATTTCCGGCACTCAGGGTGTATTCCAGCGTTGCGCAGAGGAAACGCTGAGGGTTCTGCGGGATGGGTCCCAGATCATCATGACTGTATTGGAGGTTTTCAAACACGATCCCTTACACTCATGGTAAGTGCCTACTTCTTTGGCCCATACTGCCCGCTAATGACATTATTCAGGACTGTAAGTGAATCGAAGTTGCAAAGAGTGCAGGCTAGCGAGGGTGAAACCAACAATCCTCGTCCTGGCCCGGCCATTGGAATTCAAAAAACGACCAACCTAATGGAGGAGTTAGCAGATCGTGCTCTTAATTCAGTAGCTCGGAAACTTGACAAGTCTTTGAGCGTAGAATATACCATTAATCAGCTGATCGCGGAGGCAACTGATATCAACAATCTCGCGGTAATGTACTATGGTAAGTTGTCGTCCTCAGATAGTAGCGGAGTATTGCACATGATTCACCGTTCTCTCAGGTTGGTCTCCTCATATGTGAGACGATAATCAGCATACCAAGTCATTTCGATCTCGAATAGGGTTGACCATATTGTAATCATCTTCCACTATCATTCATGTACTCTACAATGACAAGCACCTCCATTCATACTCATGAATACAGCATGGTTTATTTATTATGACGATAAAACACAGCAGAATACTACATCCTGAATCAATAGATCATGTCAACAAAGGTAGTGATGAGGGGGAACAGGATTAAGAGAAAATGGGGTCCATGCCCACAAAGACAGACTAGGGTGTACCGCACAAACTCTTATTACTGGGATCCGGCACAGAACAATCATAGTACGATGATCAGAGGTCGTGAGAAGCTGTATGTGGTTGCTGTAATAAAAATGAGTGTATATGGTGTAGTACAATTCGGTTTTTATTGGAAGAGACGTGAAGAAGCTAAGGAAGGCTAGGACGAAGGGTATACCAACGAAGCCGTTGAGATATCATAATAGGCTGGGCTATCAATTGAACAGCAGCAAAGGTGAAATATGCGGGGTGTCTATGAGGTGGGTGGTTATCAGCGATGCAGTGATGATGGTTGTAGACTGGGCGTCCAGTTTTACTTCGACTTGGCAATTTCGCGAGCAGCTTTGATCAATGGCGCCAGTGTCCTCAGTGGCTCAGAGAGTTTGAAGAACGGGTGCTGGACCATTTTTCTTTAGCCATCATGATCATACGACGCATATATACCACTGAATACCGCACCTGTAATAACTGCGTTGCGTTCGGTCGCTTCTCCGGGTCGACCTCTAATGTTTTCGCGAGATAGTCGCTGAAGGTAGCGGAGAGGTTCTCCGGGTTGGCAATGGTGGGTGTACCGTTTGTTGCGATGAGGTACAGAGCTTTGAGAGGGTTCTGGTTGAGGTATGGTGGTTCACCTTCAATCATTTCTGAAAAAAAAAATATTAGACTACCTAGAGGGGATGGCATGATAAACCTACCAATAGCCATGATGCCTAGACTCCATATGTCGACCTTTGGTCCGTACTCCTTGCGCATTACCACTTCTGGAGCCATCCAGTACGGTGTTCCAACCATCGTCGTCCGTTTCGAATGATTAGGGTCAGAAATCTGCGCGCAGAACCCAAAGTCGGCTATGCGCACATCGTCAACGTCCTTTCATCCACCAAAACCAGAATACTTACTCAATTTAATATCTCCCACCATACTCAACAACACATTGTCACTCTTGATATCTCTGTGAATAACACCATGCCTATGCAAATGCTCCAATCCCTGACACGTCTCCCTCGACACCGCGGCAATCTGGCCTTCGGTCATCAAATTTGCAGTGACCACATCTGTCAAGCTCCCGCCCTCCATATACTCCATTACCACCCACAGATCGTTCTTGTAGAGGAAGGAGTCGATGTAGTTTACTATGTTGGGATGTCGGGAAGAACGCATGACGAGGATTTCGTTGATGATGAGGTCTTTTTTGGGTTGCTTTTCGAGGTCCATTTGTTTGATGGCTACACACATGTTGGAGCCGACCTGGTAGGCGGTGTATACACCACCAGATGCGCTATAACGGATGGGCTTAACAATCATGCCTATAGTCAGACGTTGCGGCTTACCCTTGACCAATCTTGACCAGGTTCCTGTAAAGCTTCGTCGGGTCTGCGTCCGTGCAAATCTGCTGCAAACGTTTGACAATATCCTCTTCTTTCGCCTTGTCAACCTTCTTCTCCCTTCGTCTCGGAGTAGCCACCGGGCCCGCAGCCTTCGCCAGACTCTGTGCTGCAGCACTAGGTGGCTGAGCCTGCGCCTGTACTCTTGGGTCACGTTCCCTCGCCGTAGTCCCGGCCTGCTGAGAGTGTACTACTGCTCTTGGTACCTGTGAACTAGCCCGCTCCTTTAGGTCTGTCGTTGACGAAGATGGACTATCCTTTGTGGACTGCTTGACTTGCGGATGAGCATGAGCGTGGGTGTGTGTGACATGGGGATGGGCATGGCCGGCGGTGGTGGTGGTAGTGGTAGGGCCAGTAGCGGAGCGCTTATCGCGTGTGGTATGCGCGCGATTGAGTGGTTCGACGGGGCGGGAGGGTTTGTTGGGGGTACGCTGGGAAGTGGAGCGGTCGAGATTTGATGAGACGGTGGACGGTGGTGATGGGGCGGCTCGGCGCGCCGCTGGAATGGAGCTAGATGTAGAAGATGAAGGCGTTGGACCAGAAGAACTCTTCTTTGGTGGTTGTGGCGGGGATCGCTGGGATCGGATACGCTTTTAGTACATGGGACGCCGAATAAGATAGTCATTGATACGTACCGGGTTCTGGAAACCATCCTCGATAGCAGTAGAGGGTCCAGACGAAGTAGTTCCCGTGATGGCCATATTCCCCATCTTATCCCAGACGTCACCACCCCCTTCCTGGTAAAACTTGACGATTTCCATTACTGCTTGTGGGTTCTTCTCCTGCTCTGAGCGCGAGATACCGCTCTCCTGAAGTAGCTGTTGCCATTCTTTTGGCAAGCCCGTGAACTCGCCAGTGGACGAGTTGAACCCTACATGGGTAAGATGGACAGGATCGTAGGGAGTGCTGATCTCTGGGCGCTTGTTGGTGGTGAGGAGGTCAGACATAAATCCAAGCATGCCCTTTTTGGATTTAACTGTAGTACCACTGCGAGCACGAGTGGTTCCTACGGAGATGGAATTGGGGGTGCTCATTATAGATTGGAAGTCTGATGGTGTTGGAAGCGACTCATTCGGGTCAGCGAGGAAGTGCCCGCCATCGTGGCCCCCAACAACGGGCGTAGAGAGCCGCCTAGCAGATAGCGAGGTTTGAGTAGGAAATATATCATTGAGAGTCGCTGTGTTGGCCCTAGATGGCCTCTGAGGGGGTGAAGTCGCTGTCCCAGCCATTTGTGGTGAGTTTGAGCTAGAGTTTGTGGTTCTGTTGGGGGATGCGAATGGGTCGACCTCTGTAATGCGATGAACGATGGTTGGAGACGAGTTTGAAGAAGGCAAGCTGTGCTTCCTTGGCCTTGTATTTGGATTTGGTTTCTGAAGAGAGTTGCGAGTCTTTGGCGGAGGAGGAGCTTGTCTTGAAGGTAGAAAGGGATCTTTGTACTTTGCAGCCTGTGCAGCGTGGAGATTTGCGTCTGCGAGAAGGTCGTTGTACTCTTGGATAGATTCTCGCGAGGGACGATGGTATTCCACTGTAATTTTCGACGAAGTCATATCAAAAATTAAGGCAGAGCGTGGATGCGAAGAGACCTGCTCGTCCTTTGGCTAGCAACAACCATCTCTGACCCTGTATTTGGTCACTCATTTTGATAAATCAGGTGCACTTTCGCATCGAATCCTTTTATCTGATACCAACAGCTCATGTCCAGCTTGCTGCTGTTTCAAACAACAAATCATTTCTCAGGTATGAAGATCACAGCCATTCCCAACAATGATGTTCATTGCCGGGTAACTGTTTCTGCGACAAAAACGTCAAGGGGAAAGATGCAAGCACCGGTAATCATATAGACACGTTGCAGTGCGCTGTAGGCCACAATGAACAGCGCGTTGAGGTGGCTTGCACCACGTTCGACGAGACGGTGGCCTCGTACCATTCTCAGGCTGCCGCTGGGAATTCAGTTTCCCCCTGTCCCAGAAGGTTAAATTGCTAATACCCAATCTGTGTTCAAAATCGAGTACTTATATCATGCGCATTTGCAGTCTTCAGTGTTGCGGCTACAGGGTCATTCAACTGCAGTGCTATGGTCTGACAAACTGGTCATGGTCATCCTCGACGAAACGAATTCGGTTGAGGCTATCACATATGCTTCGATCACAGGGGTGCAGCCATGCTATGGTGCCACAACCCCAGAACTGGCCGGGGGTGGCAGTAAAACGATTCAACTCCTCTTTCCTGCCTACTGCTTTGGTCCATGGACTCCAGACCATACTCCCACTCATCTCCTGAATTGACGCGGATATTGTATAGCAAAACTCATCAACCACACAGTCGGCTGAGAGATGCAACGAGGCTGTACCACCTAGCAAAGTTGTCAACGCATAATACCGTCGGAACGGTTGACCGATAATAAACTGCGGTATCGTCAGCTATAAGATATTAACGAGCGAGGAGACCATTAGTGAAGGATGCTGTGCATGCTTGGCCTTGCTCTCTACCAGCAACCCAGCCGTGTGGTATATGATCACCCAGTGCGTATCGACAATCCCATAATGCCGGGTATAGAGGATGTGCAGCTAGCAGCATCAACCAAACCCTCTACACACAAGTCGCCACAAAATTTACTGCGACACGATCGTCCGAGGGTCGTGGACAAAGGCTTTAGCAACCCAAAAACGTAAATCTGCGGACGGCAACTAGCCCTCGACCGCAGTGCTATGATACTGAAAAGTAGGACAAACGTCGGAAGCTGTTATGTATCCAGGACGGATGCTCTGTTCAGTGTCCTTCAATTGGGCGTAATGAATATCTGGAAACCGCTGTTGACAGTTGTGAGGAAGGTCTCTATGCCCCAGTAGCTAGATCTCTGCTCAATGTTGGCGTTAACGGACCGCGCCGATCCGAAGTCGATTTTTTCCGTTTATCCAGCGTACCGCGTAGGATTGACCGAGGATCAGCCTCCAATACGAGCCTTGGAATTGGAATTATTCCGTGGTCAATTCATTGCCGCCAGCAATTTCTTATGAAACTGGTTATTCAATGCATGCACACACGCATCATGCGAAATGACCTTTCGTCACGAGAGACGTATTGTATGTTGCGGCTCCGCATTCCGGGATATCATTTCACGACCCGCAAAAGATGCATACATTGTGGATGTACTTACAACTCACCCGCGAATGATCGGTGTATATTTGCCATATGACCAGAATATGAGCAGACGAACGGTCCGCCTGTTGTTTCACAACGAGTTATAACGAACAGAAATTGGTTTCGAGGATTGTTTGAAGGGCGTTCATTTCCATCCCCATAATGGGCATCCACATTAAGATTCTTGGCATTCTTCTCTCCGTGCTGGCCCTCCAATGCATGGTGGCATTGGGTTTCACAAACCCTATCAAGCGGACTGATGGCTCTGACCCATTCATGGTGCGCATTAATATTAATGTCAAGTAACTTGAATTAAATCTCCTGGCCTCGTGTCTTTAGGTTTATCATGAGGGCTATTATTGTATGTCATCCGGCTAATATGTTTGGTAACGTCTGATCAAATCCCAGATCTAACCACTACAACGTGGACGAACATTCAAATTACTCGTGCCACTACCGTCGGAGGGTTGAAGACAGCGACTCCGAAAGTTGTCTGGACGGATAGCACAGCTTCGAGATGCTGTAATTTATGTAATTATGAACGTCTTTCTCCAGGAGTAACCCCTGTCTAACCCTATACTGCATAGGGGCTCCAGAGATTCATTGGTACGTCGTGTATTCCCTCTCGACTTGAGATTCTCAATGATCGCGCAGGCAACCAAATGAAGGTGCTTGGTTCATGTACGATGTGGACTACTCATTCTGGATGAACTTACTATTGACTAATCCTACACAGCTACTATTCCGCTGGAACTAGCGGGACTTTCGATAATCAGCGTATCCACGCTCTTCGCGGCTCATCTACAAATATTTGGGACTCAAGTTGGAGTTATGCCTGTAAGTACTCTGATTTGACACAATTGAAAATATATCTAAGTATAAATATGCGATCAGCGCGCATTGTCATTCCCAACAGGGATGTCTGGTCGATAGACGCTACTGTTATGGTCCTTGGATCTACTCGATACTTGGTCTACTCAAGCTGGGATGGAGCATGTGAGTAATGCTTTACATGAGTAGCAAAACATCTCAATTTACATCGACCAGATCAATGCCTCTACATCGCGTATGTATCGCATTCTGTATAATCTCGTCAGAACATATGGCCGGCTGTACTCTGACCCCCTGCAATACAGTCAAATGAACAGCACAACAACCGTCGGAAACGCCGTCAAGATCTCTACGCCCACTCTATCTTGGGAACAAGTTGGAGCCAACGTGAACGAAGGTCCTGCAGCGATCTATCACGGAGGTAAATCACCTCCTATTTATTATATAGGTTAGAAATAACATGTTGATCGGAAATTAAAGGACGAACATGGATCGTCTACTCGGCATCCAACTGTGCTGGCACCGGATATAAACTTGGACAACTTGAACTCACGGGTTCTAATCCCCTCAGTGCAAGTTCTTGGACCAAGTATGGTAATCCTGTATTCCAGTCTGCGAACGGGTAAGTGCCCCTTCACACTCTTTTCAACCAGGATTGACCTCATGCTCTACCCTTGGCAGAAACTACGAGGTAATGACACCATCTTTTTACACAAAATAAGGCTGAGACCAACTGTATACAAATAGCCTGGCCACAACGGGTTCTTCCTCAGCCCTAGTGGAAACGAGATTCATATGGTCTACCATGCATCACCAACATCACCCGGTACATGCGACGGTAACCGATACACTATGGTACAACAGGTAGGATGGCACACAGACGGAACCCCAAACCTTGGTTCTCCCCGTGCATTGACAGATAATGTTCCCGAACCCAATTAATAGAGAGTCATTGCATTCTTTAGCTATACCGAATTGGAAAAGTACAAGATAAAGACTTTTGAAAAATGAACCGTGATAAAGACATTGGGTTATCTTTCCACAAAACGTTACGACTTATCCTGTGTGCGGGTTAACAAGCTATTGCTTCGCTGCAACATCATACTTGAATCCTGTCAGCGACGCATAAGCGATGAGCAGGTATATCACACACCTGGACGACGAAGGACGTAGGCCAAGCACAAGGAAGTTGATTCTGGTCCAAATATAAGAAACGCTGCGTGGTTTGTGGGTCACCCTTAAAACGCTTAAGTTGCCCGGATTGCCCAGGGGCTCGCCGTAGGTTGGTATATTCAAATATTGCGCGAAGAACCTCGCTGACGATCTATGAAGTCATGGTTGTCAGGGTATAGTTGGACAGCACTTCACTCAGTTTTTGGAGTACCTTAACTGTCAAATTCTCTCCCAGGGACCTAGAAAATGTCGTGGTTAAGTGTTTGCTTGGGCAATGTCTCGTCAACACCTACCTGAATAACCCGTCGCCGTTCAGGTACCGTTCCTTACTACGGGCCAGATCTACACCTTGTGGGTTGGGGAAAGCAGCATCCTGGAGTTTACGGTGAGCACACCAGAACTGATTATCTTAGCGAATACTTGCATTAAGGTTAGCACTAGCGATGTCAAGGAAGATTCTTGCTTCGCTAGATGCTGAGAGTGCCCCAACTGCTTGATCTTTATTAGCGACGCCTGAGTAGACTGATAAGCATGACTGGGCATCAGTGAGGTGAATTGGACTCACGGTAGACACCACGGAATGGTGGGTCAAGTCCTGAATGACACCAAGTCAGCACGCTATAACGTACAAGGAAATCCTTGAGAAACTTACTGAATGCCTCCAAGATGTATGCGCCCAAGCTGGCGTTAGGGTCGGAAGAAGTAGCCAATGATTGTAGTTTTTCTTCATGTTCAGAGTCCAAATAGAGATTCAAGACATTGGTTAGCGCTAAGGGCCAAATTTAGAAGGGCAAGATTTCGAGTAGCAATCATTGTATACCAAGAGAAAGCTCAATAGTTGAGACCATGAGAGCAAGGATGGTGTTGACTAGTTGGTCGGTTGAATGGCCGATGTCATATAAGCGCTTGACAAGATCGTGCTGATGCTTCTCCTTCGCCTTCGTTGATAGGATCCGCGAAATGGAGGTAGAAAGGCCGTGCACAGATAGCTGTATAGTGTTGTCTCAGCATTGAGATCATCTATGCGTGCACCTGACTGACCTTTTGTGCTACAGTGACATCTAAATGCTCCTTTATGATACCGGATAATTTCTGCACATGCTCTTTGACTTTGTTCTGCAGGTTCACCACCTTCGCTGGGTCGACGTCAAGGAAGATGAAGCTGTCAATCTGATGCTAAGAAACTAACGGGAGACCAACGAGGAAGATTACGAACGAGTAGATATCAGAGAGAGCTGTGAATAGCTCTGAAGCTAGGATATCGCCATCATCCGACTCTTTACTCTTAACGTGAATGCCGGCCTATCAGGATGTAAGCGAAGCCCTTCCGAATCGATTCAGGAGAATGACTCACGATATCAGTAGCAGCCCAAAGAATGGGGACAACCTTGAACACATCTCGGGCGACATCCACACATTTTACTTTCCCTCCAACGAGAGCAAATGATCTTGACTCTATCAATTGTTTCGTTGCGGAGTGGAAGAATTCGCCGGTCTGTTTCACTGACTCAGGATCGTTAAGTGCAGCGACAACAGCATCTTGCTCTTTTGAATCCGTGGTAGCGGTAAAGAAACTGAGAAAGAGAGTCATTTCTGAGTACCAAACAAAGACTGGCCGTCGACGTACCCTTTGCCTGAGATGACCTTGCCAGCCTGAGCGGCGTACGGTGCAACGAAAATATCCTTCTTTTGAAGGATCTCTCCTACTTCCGCATATTCTTTAGTGGAGAGCACTTGAGGGATCTCCTTTGGTCGTGCTGGATCGTATTGATCGAGGCAATCCAAATCGGAGAGATACTTCTTCATGGATTCAGGGGTCATCAGGGGGAAGAACGTGTAGACACTGTTGTCCGTGAAATGACGAGGGAGTGTACGCGTGAAGAGGCGACCGAGTGTGCTGCCAAAGCCGAAGGCCTTGGTGTCTCTTTGACAGTCAGCGAATCCCCATGCAGTCAAGTTGTATGGAGTGAAGTCGTGTGTAAAGAACCTGTCACCACGGGTCAGGGCAATGGCATCGCTCAAAATGGCGCGACTGATTGTGTATCCTGACGGTAGTGACTATCATCAAAAAAATTCACAACATAAACGAAAACACATACCTGGACATAAGCCAGCGCCTTCCATGACTGGCTTCGCTTCCTCTGCTTGAAGGCCGACGTATAGTTCCAAGTAATCAATGTGGCCATATAGCTTTTCAGCAGCATCAGCAATTTCAGGATTAGTATTCCACTCCGAAAATGTCTTGTAAGCTAACGAACAGTCAGTAAACTAATCGCCATAAGCTTCTTGACACAGTATGCTTACGCTTAAGTCCAAGATACTATACGCCAAAGTTATTAGATCCCGTCTAACTAAAAAGTATCCATGACTTACTTTCCGGAAGTCATTCAATGAGCAAACACCCCAAGCTCGGTTTTGTTCAATACCCATGATTTCGTGAAGACGCATAACCTCTTTGGAACAATTCAACGGCGTGCAAGAAATGGCAGTGTTAACGATACTTACCCGGTGTTCCACGGGCACGGAATGCGGCGGCAGGGTGGTCGGTTCTACATGAGAAGGGGTTAAGCTAGAGCAAGACGTATGATCACACACTCCTACGAACGCGTCTTGGATAATCTTTGCCAAGTCTTCATCCCTGAATGTACCATCCTCCTGGCGGTGCAAACTGGGAACGGATGTCAGCGCGCTAGATTCAAATTGAGTAGTCACACTCACGATCCGAAGGTCCAGTGATGGATATCCGGCTGCATGGCTTGGACTTTACGTGCAGCAGCCTTGAAATCGGCGGGCGTGACCTCTTCCGGTTTCTTGCCATCGAAGATATTGTTGAAGACTGATTGCACCCATTTCTCGTCGATCTCACTGGTTGTCGCATGCCAGCGGTACAAGCAGTTGAACTATCGAAACTAAACTCAACTGATGAGAACTGAAGAGAAGCAGATGTAACTAACCTCGGCACTGCAAACATTTCCGCGGCCTCGCTCGAAAGTAGAATGGTCTTCATTGCGAATTTCCTATGATTCGAGTAAGGTTGACAGCTAGGGGTGAATTGAGTTGGGCCACACATACCCCAAAAGGTACCAGACTCCAGCTGTTGCCTTGTCTGACCAATCCCAAGATGCAGCTGAAGTAATCTGCGCTCATCTAAAATTAGCGGAGGCAATACAAATGCCAGAGGGTGCTCACCTGAGAACACAGCAGATGCGAACCACCCGCAATTAATCAATTTCGCAATCTGGAATAGCTCTTCCTCTTGCTCGAGCAATTTTTTATGGTCCTCTGGTTTATCAGGGGAGAGCGTAGATGGATCTACATACTTCCCACGTTCGTTGATCTCGAGCAACTTCTTTGCAATATACTGTGAGAGGATGGGGTCAGGCACCTACCAAATGAACTAGAAGTGATGCATACGTTGTGGTTGCGACTAAAAAGGACCAAGATTGCACAAACCGCAGGCGGAAGAAGGAGCAGGCGGTCCTCGGCGAAAACGTCTGGATAGAGAAGTCCACGACCGTCTCGAACTCGGACTAGATCTTGAGCTTCTTGATTGTGTCCATAAAGCGGCGAGAGGTCAACGTAAGAGGAAGTCTCATTGATGTTTACGTCTGTGTGAGATGTTCGGAACACGCTGTGAAATGATCCTTAGCCAACAAGCAGTGAAAGACACAGGGAATAGAGTCAAACGAACGAGTGGATAACGAGAGCAGCAAACGAGAAGAAGCAACTTGAAAGCCCAGCGGGATGTTTTACAAACTGATACAATAGGGTTAATCAGTTGAGCATTACCAAAAGAAGAACCTGCTTACCCCTTCACGTTTAAGAAGGGTGTCGAAGACAAGACTAGCATCTGGAAGAGCGTTCTTTGGCAGTGGGTGCGTCTGCTGAACGCTGCGCGAGTATGGCGTTCCAGCCTTCCCCATATCGGGACATTGGATGTTATTATGGGATCCATCAGCCGTACGCCAGGCATACTGTGTGCCAATTGAAGTCGCGGGAGGATGAGCCAAATCGTTGTACACTACACACATTAGTGGTTTTAGTAACTTGATCGATAATATTGATATATCCAACTTACAAAGCTCAACGATTTTATTTTGGACAAACAATGCGAAATCGCCCTCTGGCAAACGCGATGTGAAGGTCAGAGCGTATTCCAGCTGCAATACGCGCCTTCAACGATTATCAAGTGATGTGAGCGTATTCTCAAACTCACAAGCATCTTTCGGTCATCTATCTCTTCAGAGCTTCGCACCGCGTCAACAACGGCTGCCTAGTCGTTGCTCAGGCTGGAATGAATATCAAACAGGAGACGATGACATACGATGGCATTGATGTCCGTTACGGGGAGCCCTCTCTTGATCTACGCACAGCAAGTGAGAGCCGTGCTACAGCAAAATCACAAAGCACTCCTTACACTTTCACGAAAGTCTTTCAGCACTTTAGGAACGGCGGGAAAGCCATTCGACTTGGGTTTCTCGGGCCCTGATACGGTCGGAGACGAAGGCTCTCCCACCAATGTCTGTAGCGTACTGCTACGACGAGTAGGGAGGATAGACGGTCGCTTGCTATCCGACGGCATACTAGTACTTGTTCTGAGAGAAAGAATGGGTGGGGAAAGGGACTGAGAGCCAAGTATTTATAGGGAGAACCATGGCCTATTACATAGCAGAAAACTGACACCCTTTGGGCAAAATCTGGTGGAACTGATCAATAGATGTGATAAAGGAAGTTGCCCATAAACGTCAAATGAAGTGACTGAGTTTAGAAGCTTATTCGGCTCAGCGAGAATAAGATCCATATTGACGTCGGGCATTGATGAATCCATGAGGTCAAGCCCGGTGAGCGTATGAACCTGGAGAGCTATTGATTGCCCTCTCTCGAGGATAAATGAGCAGTTGGTCGAATAGAAAGAGTACTAGTGCAGAACCGTGTCGTTCACAAAAGCGCGTTGTGTCACGCTAACAAGTTACATAAGCTCAACTGGGTTCGATCAAATTCCAGTTTGCAATCTGCGGGCGGTGGGTGGCAGAGTGTAAGTATACAAGTTATGTATTGAACCACGTTGTTCGGAAAGTGATCATGATAACCGTGATAGTTCTCACTGTCGATCGAAAGGTGATAAATAACGAAGCTGTGTCGAGCGAGTAACATGCGAATAAGTAACCCCGTGGTTCCGAGCGCATCACTCCTCGTCTTCGCTCATGAACAACAGCCCTTCGTCATCACTGTTCAACAAGGTTTCCATTCCATCCCAGTGGACGTCCTTGACCACCGCGCGGAACGGTTCGATATCAGCTTCACATAAGTTCACACACCATTCAAACGACAAGTCGGTGACAGCCATTCCTTGTCCGATTCGCGAGCTAAGGACATCACGAAGGTGAGGGAGGAGCTGTTTTCCATCTACGGTCTCTGTAACATTCACTCTCTGCAGTGCAAGACTCCGCAAGGCGGGGAATGCCGTTAAGGCGGGAGTAGCCCTGGCATTGCTGTTAGATCCTAACGCGGATAAGCGGAGCGATCTCCGTGGTTGCCAGTCAGGATTCGCAGGGAGGGCGTCTATGAAGCTGTGCACGGGTGTGCCGGAGACTGTCACATTTCGAAGCTTGGGCAGCTTGCAGAAATGGTCGGTCCAGAATGAGGGGTCGACGTCCTGAGTTTGGTAGTAGTAGAGTGTTTTGAGATGAGAGAGTTTGAGTGCCTTGCAAACACCCGAAATGACTTGGGTCGTGCCAACGTCAGCATCACTGACACGGTCCCATGATAGACTGAAGTCGAGATGAACGGAGTCCCCTGTTTCGATATAGGAAGGGGAGGTGGATGCGAACACTTCGATATGAGTAGGTCCGCCCTGAGCCAACGATAAACTATGGATTGGCTTCGCCGATGCCTCGCGTAGGGGTTTGAGACATCTAGTAAGAAGTTGCAAGTCACCTTCTGCAAACGTACAATCCAAGACGAGCGAAGTGGAAGCAGGGTATATTAGGTGAGCAAGTAGTTTAGCGCAGTAATGAAGAGAATCCTTTAAAAGGATTTGCTTCAGCTTGTCGAGTCGAACGACGGAATCGTTGTAGTCTGATTCTGATAGTGGAAGGGTATTATGAAGGTCTAGTATTTCGAGGTAGGGCATGATGTTGAGGGCAGATAGGAGCTCAGTCATAGAAGGACGAACTGCATCGTGAAGCTTGAAGTGGGTTAGATAACGCAGGAAGGGAGAACTCCACTCCACGTTACACTTGAGAAGTTCTAAACGTCGCAGTCGTGGTGCTTGTATTGTCGGTGGAACGGTAAAGGCATCATCAGCGACATAACCATTATGCCGAGGGTTCCGTAAGCTGAGCGACTGGAGCAAGGGGGCGTCTCCTTTCAAACTGGTGAACACATTAATCAATGTCGGATGATTAGCAGTAATGCTAAGAGTTCTAGTGCGATGTAGATGTCCTAGTGTCGATTGCACTATTTCAAGAAGCCGGGGTGTTGAAAATGTAAGGTCTGCCTTGATATCTAGAGGTGCCATTTTGGATCTCTTCAACATCTCATGTGTCCATCTCGGCCGGTGGAACACAATATTCGACCATAGACAAGGGCAATCGAGCGCCACTATTCGCCAGTCACGACAGATATGGGAGACTTTGAT
Source organism: Pleurotus tuber-regium (assembly GCA_014058305.1). Classification (NCBI taxonomy): domain Eukaryota; kingdom Fungi; phylum Basidiomycota; class Agaricomycetes; order Agaricales; family Pleurotaceae; genus Pleurotus; species Pleurotus tuber-regium. Next base: position 990,772 of record JACFYU010000012.1, on the reverse strand, counting down.
CCATGCAAGTGAGTGGCACATAGCTGCCGTGTGCATAAATATAGTCGAGAGAATTTCGGGAGGTAATGATGATATGGGTGCCAGAGCATTACGGCGACTTCGAAGTGCTCTTGCTGATTCGTTGATTTGCTTGAGCTCTTGGTCGATTTCTTGTATGGCCGCCGCAACGCCGTCAGAGTGGGGTGTCGTCAATTGGGTCGTAACTGGCGATAGTAGTAGTAGCTGAGCGCCGGAGACATTGGAAAGGAAGGACCGACAAAAATACCTTTCATGAACGTGTGTTGTTGAGATCCTGGAGAACTAGACCAGCTAAAATTCTGAGGTCCAATCAACGACCCAGGAGACCTTTATATACTATAGAACCACAGCCTCTTGGTAATCAGTTGTTTATGGACATAGCTGTGAAACCATGGACGGTCGGTGTTTGAGGCGGTTGACTGGTTGAAACGGCTTGAGCTGGTTACGGTTATAACCTATATATAAATGGTCCCTATCGAGCCTCATGCTCGCTAAACACGCTCGATGTATTATCAGGGCCTCTGTACTTGCTGGAAAGCTGCTCGCCTTATACTGTTGGTAGTTGAGTACTTTGGATAGTTACAATGATCACTGCCCTGGTGATGTGATGTGAACAGAATTACTTTTTAGGCGCCCGGCATTTGGATGACGATCCACCTCCGTCGGCACCATCAAGTTATAATGGCTGATGCATCACAAAGCATGCCGCAGCGTCCTTTTCTTTGTACAAAACCATAAATTCCCTTAACTTTTCAACTACCCAAAAAAAAACCACTCTTTTTACTCAACGACCATGTCTCCCAGCACAACACCCAGTTCTATCCACCTGCTAGTACTGGTGCACGGAATGTGGGGCAACCCAGGCCACCTCGCAGAAATGGCACGCATCATCCAAGAAACTAAAGCAGAGCCCAGTCCTGATGGTACCAAGCTGCATGTCCTACCGGCCGAAACAAATAGAGAGGAGTCGACTTACGATGGCATAGATTGGGGTGCGGAGCGTGTGGCTCAGGAGGTATGAGTTTCAGTTCATGCGTATTACTTAGACCTGCCATGTGAACGGTTAATCGGCGTCCCTAGGTTATGGAGGAGGTAGAGAAGCTTCAGAACGATGGCAAACGGGTCACTCGGTTTTCAGTAACAGGGTATAGTTTGGGTGGCCTGGTTTCACGTTATCTTGTGGGGTGAGTCGCACCTCTTGTGATATCACCACACTATTTCACCTCATTAAATGTATCATTTTGACAGCATACTGCATCAGCGCAACTTCTTCAATGATATCCAGCCTGTGAACTTCAATACCGTGGCGACTCCACATATCGGGCTGCTACGTTATCCCTCCGTAGTGTCGTCAATCTTTTCCGCGCTGGGTCCAAGGCTTTTATCACGTACCGGAGAGCAATTCTACTGCGTAGACAAATGGTCTAACACTGGGCGCCCCCTGCTGGAAGTTCTAGCAGATCCAGGTTAGTGCCAGTTTCGCCTGCAGTGCTCCACTTCTGATGATCGTCCTTGCAGCGATGATATTCTATCAAGCCCTCAGCAAATTCAGAAGTATACGCATATATGCTAATGCGTGAGCACCTTTTTTGGAACCGAAATAGCCAAATGCTCACATATGTGTAGGATTAATGACGCAACGGTGCCATATGCGACTGCTGCCATAGAATCTCAGGATCCATTTGCCGAGATGTCGACCAGTGGCCTAGAAATGTATGTCCCTATAGACTCGAACCTTATTGAGTCCTACTAACTTTTCGCTCAGAGACTTGCACGAAAAGTACCGTCCTCTAATAAAATCACTTTCCTTCCCTCCGACGCCGCCCCCAGCTCCTCGAAGCCCACGAGTGTTCTCACCCGAATGGTTCAAGCGTCTTGGATCAGGCCGTCCGTTCCTTCCACCGTTCCTTCAATTCCGCTTCCCCATTAACTTGGTAGGCCCCTTTCAAAGCGTTATTTTCTCCAGTGCTTAATGATTTTATGTCTCATAGCTCATATATGCATCGATACCCTTACTAATTCCCCTTGTCATCACCATGGTCCTTGTTCGCTTTTCACTCGCAACTAGATCATCTCGCCAGCGCATCAAGTTGTTGGAGAAGGATGCTCCGATTGAAGGGCGACTAAGCCACGTTCTTGCACAGCTTGAGAGACAAGTCGAGGACGCCGTCGCTGATTTCATAGACCAACCTGAACCTCAACCATCGTCCCAGACTGAAGGGGATACAACGGCACTACACGTCAAGGCGAAATCGAGCAACCCATCTGCGCAACCCATTCTATCGCCAGTACAGAAGAAGATTGTGGCTTCTCTGAACAAACTACCAATTAAGAAAGAATTGGCGTACATCGAGGGTGTGAGGAACTCCCATGCGACTATTATCTGTCGAGATGTCAAGCGGTTTGACTTTCATCGGATGGGTGAAGGAGTGTTGAGGCATTGGGCGGACTCATTTGTGTTGTGATGTCGATGTGGGTGGGACTGTTAACTTATTACGGACCGACTCCTAGTTCGACTGGGTAATATACACTAGACTGGACGTAGAATAACTTAATCACCTTACCCTCGCATAACTGCTTACAACTGTGATTATAACAAGCGCCAGGGGCGCTAAATTACATTATTATGAGTCTCTGAGTCTTAGCGACTAGTTCCACGTCGACGCCTACATAATGGATTCTTCAGAGCTCTACCATGTAAAACAACAGTTTATTCTCGGTGAGTATTGGACAAACCTTCCAGATGAAACTGACTCAAGTGTGAGTTCACTGTAGGTGCCTATAAGACACTCGTCAACCTGACACTTCCAGATGCATCATCGCAAGACCATATCCCAATACTTTTGTACCAAGCTCGCGCACACATCGCCCTGAATGACCCCCAATCTGCACTTAATATTATTCCATCCGACACAGAGAACGTTGCTTTGAAAGCAGCAACCTCGTTAGCGCGGTATGTTGCGGCGAAGGATACGTCTGGACGGGAAGCTGCTTTGGAGGAGCTCAGGGATTTGTCTGTAGAAATAGAGGGTGATGATTCGGAGGGAAGTGCGAGAGATAAAGCATGGGTACGCGTGCTGGCTGGCACGGCGTTCGCTAGGGCTGGAGAGGTGGAGGAGGCTCTAGAAACATTTGGGTCTGACACTGAGGATTTGGAAGCGTGTGTATTGTTCCAGTGTTCGCGGGAGTATATGCGTGGCTGATGTCTCAACTCATTATAGCGTTGCCGTCATTGTCCAGATATATCTTTCCATTAATCGACCCGACCTTGCTAAGAAAGAATTCGAACGAGCAAAACGATGGGCAGAAGACGATCTCCTTCTTCAGCTCATCGAATCTACAATCGGTCTTGTCACCGGCAAGGACAGCTACTCCAATTGCAACTCTTTCTACACCGAACAAATAGCCAACCCCTCTTTGTCCTCACCTCATCTATTGACTTCGCGAGGTGTAACGAGGATTTTACGCAATGAGTTCCATGAAGCCAAATCGGATTTGGAAGAATCGCTTGAGCAGGAGAAGGGAGATGCTGAGGCGCTTGCGGCATATGTTGTTGCTACAGGGCTGGCACCGTCGAAGAAGGGTGAAGCAGATGAGCTATGGAAGTGAGTTAACATGGACCATGACCGGATTACTCGCTTATGTTCTTTCTCCAGCCGACTCATAACGGAGCACCCTGACCACCCACTTGTCGTCGATGTTGCCAAGAAGGCAGAGCTCTTTGATGAATGTGCTGCGAAGTTCGAAGTACCTCCTACTGCTGTAGCATCGAAAGCATGACCGTCCATATAAAAACGCGTGTAACTGAATCATTCCCATGGTGATTATTATTCTAGCGATACCAATAATTGCTTGCACCGCACACCAGTCTTCGAGTTACCCAAGATAGTATATTCAATTCATGCTGGGCTGACGTCTAACGCTTTAAGACCGCCTCAATTGTGTCCTCAATGAACTTAGGAATCCTGGAATCACCCTACAATAGGACGGAATCAAAAAGAACGCGCGCTTACCTCAACTGATCGAACATGGCGCCTAATAGCCTTGCTAAGTGGCTTTCATTCATCGTCCACAAAGAGGTCTTTGTGATTTGGATTTCGTTTATAGTTGCAGACATGCACCTGAAGACAGATATTCTACTTTCCTCCCTCCCTCCCTCTACCTACTTGCTACTCACACCTATTCGCCACTCATTTCCGTTTTGCTGCTGGTCCAGCTATATTATCATATATCCGAGACTTCAGTAGCACGTTGAGGTCATGGCACGCGCCAAGTCTAAGAGCAAGATTATCAGTATCCAGCGAGCACTGGACAGAAAGCTCACCGTAGCGCTCAAACATCAACAATTGCGAAAGCTGACATACCGTTCACGTTCGTGTTTTCGCGTTTTGATGCGGGCCGTAGTGTCTGACGATCATCTCGAAGGTACCTGCTACTCATTGTTCAAACGGAGAAATGAGGTATCAATCCCTAAAGATGAGATAGAGGACATAGGTAAGGATACTCTGTGACTTGTCTGCTTGGAAACTCCGAGCTAATCGATCGTCCCCTTCCTAGTGCGGGTTGACGCCGAGGAAGTTGGGGACGTACTTGGCCCCAAAGCATCTTCGTGGATTTCTCGATGCTTAGACGAGCTGGTGCGCTACTTATAGCCCTTCATGCCTCATATAACCAATAGTAGATAGGAATATCATAAATACCTAGTCAACACAGACGGCCAATACGAGTTGTCTGACGGAATGGTGACTCTGTATGTGGTTATGTCTTTTATTTACAGGAATTGTCAGAACCGAAGTCTTGGACGTATACAGGCTCAATCTCATTCGGGACCAGATTCAAGGCATCACGTTCGCTTCTGAAAAGGAAAGGATGTACTCGATTTGTTTACTTTTTCTGAATCGGATGCAATCCCGTCGAACTTTACCTTCCAAGGACGCAGTGAGTTCATCCGTAATCTGCACCACAAACTTACATCTATATTCTATGATTGCAGCTCATGACGGAACTAAATGCCGTTTACCGGGAGTTAGAAACTCTCAAAACCGCCCAACAGCAGCAGACTACTGCTGCGAACCCTCAGGAAGACGTGGTTCTGAATCCCGTTACACCAGTCCGCAGAAAACCAAGCATGAATGCTTACCCGACCCCCGAGTCCCTTCCCCGACCCACAGGCCTGCAGCGTGCTCCGTCTACGCACGAAAATCCTTCTTCTCCCATCGCTAGCACCTCGAACAACTACCCCTTTGTTGAAGATGATGATGCCATGGACGTCATAAATGACGAAGAGGAGGTTGCGAATATGCTACGAAGAGAAGTCAGCGATCTCACCGCCAAACTCGCGGACTCCGATGCTAGACTCGCGGACTCCAACACCAGGCTTGCAGACTCCGAGCAACAGAGGCGGGTCCTCCAAGAGCAGTACGCAGAACTGGAGCGCAAGATCCATGAACACACCACCCTCTATGCTCAAGCCACCGCCGAATGTGCTCAGCTACAAGAGCAAGTGCGCCAGTGCAATGACGATCAGGCAGACGTTCAGCGCCGCTATTATGAGCTACTGCGCGAGCATGAGGAGAGTACTGAGAAGACCTCACGTTTGGAGGACAATCTATTGCGCCTCCAACGGCGCAAGGAAGACCTTGAACGAGACGAGAGCCGACTCTTGGAGCAGATATCCGCTTTGTGGGCACACTATAGTACCCATCTGGATCAGCGTCGAGACGAAATCGAGGCCGTGGAACAGCGCATTTACCAGCTGCAGCAGCGATGTGAAGACTCTGAGCTGCACATTTCCGAGCTGCAACATCGATGCGAAGACTTTGAGCGGCTGAACGCTGAACTTGAAGACCGGTGTGCGCGCATTGTACAAGAGCGGGATGCAGCTATGGAGCAGCTGGCGGCACTAGGACAGCGGAATACCTCTCTTGAGAAGCAGCTAACAGAATGTCAGCGGGACAAGGAAGCCCTTGAGACTCGTTATGAGGAGTCCTTGCGGGACAGGAATGGCCTTCAAGAGACGGTCGAACGGCTTGCGGCTCCCTTGCGAGCCTATGCCGAAGTTGAGGCAGCGGAGGTTCGCACCTCTTTGATCTTGCGACTACATGAACTGACATTCCTTTCAGAGACAATGGAGATCACGATTACTGGACCAACTCCCAACCCTCAACCAGTACCTACCATCATAACGCTTGTACATATCATTGTAAGTTCCTTAGTAGTTGTATTGATAGCACGTCAGAGCAAACTTTGTATGATATAATATCTCATAATATTGCAATGAGTAGTAGAAGTAATATGATGATAACGAGCACAGAAAGCCTATGAGAGATATCTAAATAGCTACATAATGGTATAATTGGAGGTATAAATATAGGTTAAATAACATTAAGATGATTCTAACGATACAGTTCCTACAAGGAGATTCAAATTCATATAAGGGGTGCTGAGCTCATAGTCCATAAGTCCGTAGTATTGTTTAATCATTGTGGCATGGGAGTTGCATAGATCATTGTACTGCGGCGGCGAGACGTGACGTACACGAACTCGCAGGGGAGCATGGAAACTCTTTTTTGTCTATGACGAGCAGCATGGGTGACGTGTTTCCATGCACGAACGATCTGGCGTTCAATGCATCGAACAGAGAAGGCACGAATAGTAGATGTTCTACTGCGAAGAAAGTAAGCGATCAAGGGCATGGATTGGACGGGTTAGAAGTTAACATTACCTCTTATCGGCGGAGCCTTGTTGATGAGCAGTGCGAACCATTCCGTAATGCACACAAGGAGCCATTATATATGAGTGTTGTAATTAGTTGTGGAAGGTCTCGTGTGAGGGTGATTAGGTGTGAGGGAGGATGCTTATTTGTTAAAAGAATGAACGGCGCAGATACTCGTGAGTGGAGAGTATGAGCAAGTGAAGGTATTATACAGTGTGCAGGCTAATCCAGAGCGCTAGGAAAACGAGCTACCGAATAACAGCAGCTCTTTATACCTGGCGTAGAACTGGGATAATGATACCGCATTTCAGGTGAGCTGGCACTGGACAGATCATTGTTGTGAGCTGTACGAAGAAAAGGACAATTGTTGGGAAGATCACATACAATAGAGTGGCAACGCTAGTACTAGCATGACGACCAGAGGTTCGCTGCCCGATGTATCAAAATAGATGCAAACACCGCTGGCCAATCATTGGACGGGGAGACAACCACCATGTTGAGGCTGGTAACATCTCATCAGTCGAGTCCACTGATTGTTTCAGTATTGTTGGCGAATTTGATTATTCTGATGATTCTCACAGGTCAAAATCGAGGAGTATTCAGTTCCCCGTTCAGTTTTGCTATTAAGCCTACCCGGCGCATGATGCTAGCGACTGGAATCACCAACTGTACGGAGCTTTGGAAAGGGAAAGTACGTCCACATCTAGTGAGACTGTATTATCATCAAAGTCAAACTCACTACTTGGTATGGCCGCGGGTCTAAACTTAGATGAGCTCGATACTTAGCTACAATCAATAACGAAACGACAACTAATGGGTTACCCGGATTGTTCTACTCTTGCGTCAATCATCGACCGCTACAAGCATGGTTGTGGTCGATACCGGTCCTCTGCATTCGTTGTTCGTTGCGCTGAGAACATACACTTAGCAGCCGCGCAAGTACCTGCAACTCCTCTCTCACCTGGGCAGCCGTTCCTACACAAAACCATACACAAGTCATACTAAACTCGGCTGAATTACCATTCGGTTGTAGGTGGAAGCTTTTTCTCAAGTCATCACACGAAATTTCAACGAATTGAGTATATTTCTCTGCCTATTGAAAGGAGGATGCGGGTTCTAACCTGGCCGCTTTGATGCGTCGTAGATAACTACGTCCGCCTTGCCCTTGGGGGTCTTGCCGGTCACAGGTAGGCCGATATCAGTTGCCCCAACATCGACCATAACTCCCCCCGATCATGAGACGTGCAATAGCAAGTCTCATGTCACCAACATCCGAGAAGAGTACAAACCCCCAAGCAACATGAAAATTGATACATAGCCCGAGTACATACGATAGGAAGAGAGTCAACATACCTTTGTGCCGTCAAGTCTTGAGATGTCGAGGTCTTGATCTTGATCTTGATCCTGGTCTTGAAGTCGATTTGTGAGGACCCACCCAGCGGAGCTCCCGTCCATCTCCTCTCCCTCTAACATTCCATGATCAGCAGTTGAGATTATCAAATGAAGATAAAAATTACCATGCAAAAACGCCATCTAACATTTACCTTCAATGCACCTTGCTCTGGCTGCCACAGCTATGTACACCGGGGATGAGCTTCACTACTTGTATACTTGTAGCATCGCCGCGGTGACAAGTGTAGGCCAAGATGTACCCAGGGACCACATTGGATCGCTTCACCGACGCATCGACTCTGCTGGGTACATGGAAGTGATCACTCGGTGTGATCCAAAGCATGAAAGCCAAGATGGCAACCCCGCCTACCAAGGGCATTGAGAATGATGCCTATTTAGAAGAAGGTTTTGCTTACCCCACTCTCTACCACATCTACTAGGACCTATAATGCACCCCACACTGACTACTACAGTGATCACTCGGAACGAAACCCCGCCTTCCGGTGAGGTCGTCCGTAGTGACAAGCGTAGGCCAAAATGTACCTGGGGAATACGCCGCCTGAGCGTGCGCTCTGCCAGGCACACGGGGGTGACCCGCCCGATCCAGAGGACCGAGGGGGCCCAAAGCAACTATAGGCGGGTGACAGTCGCGCCTCCCTCTAGATTGGGGACGATGAGAAGGCGGAATGATGAGATGAGGAAAGAAAAGAACTGACCGCATACGATGCCACCCATGCCCCGACCTTCTATGCACCCTCGCTGACTACTACAACCTCGAACACCTGGGAACGAATCCCCCCCAGGGAGGTCAAACCGCAGTGAAACGTGGTGTAGGCCAAATTGCACCCAGTGGGTGCACGGAGGTGATCAAGAGATCCAGAGCATAGAAGGTGATAGGAAAACCGCAACCCGCTCTCACTGCGCGTCCCTCACTCGGGTGGTAACCAGCCTAAAAGGTTAGTCATTCGCGCCGCCCATCAGCTAAGAGCGAAACAATCAGCCTCGAGTTGCGAGCGAGATGTGGGTGGTACTCACGTACGAGCCGAATGGAGCTGATAGAGTAGAGGGGGGCATAGGCGGGTAAGTAGAGAGGAGGATGGGAGATGGGGGAGAAAGCTCACCTGCTGGAACCAGCTGAAGAAACGGTAGGGGAATTGGCTGACCTTTATATGTTTCCAGTGTTTTTCAAGCTTTGCGATATGGGGTATGATCCGCCGTTCCAATAGACCTGGTCTACTTAGATATGCTAGGTGGCTGACACGAATGACGGCCTGCAATCGTCATAATCCTCCCGCCCTATCCAGGTCTCGCTGCATTCTACGTTCTCATAGACTTTAGGCGAGCGTGGTAATTGCACTAGACAAGTGAGCTAGCAGAATAAATACTTGAATTGAACGGCCAACGGCGATGAATGTCGTAGAAGTAACGAGGAAGTAACCCCTGAATTGAGCCATACGCGGTCACGCCCCTCGTATAATAGGGACGCACAGGGGCACTCCTTTTTACTGTAATCACCATAACAGCTCAATCTCTATTGTAGTCCCTCCGCGTCAGATCAATATCATATGAGCACATATAATCAATAATGGCGGCCAGATATACTGGGTTAACACGGGGGATTTGAATGGAAAAATAAGGACTCGATAGTTTATCTATGACGCACTGATCTCTTGCTCCCTGTAACCGAGCATGGTAGCTCACAATAATCAGACGAATCCGAAAGGCGACTCTCGCCAATCAGCCTTCACGTAGTGTATTTCGAGGTTTGAGATAGCAGCGCTTGTATAGCAAAATACCGTCTCCTTATGCATAACTGAGCGAAAAACCTGAAGCGGCGAGTAGAAAGTACGGTCAAGTAAGCTGATCTGCGCTCAGATATCACCATGTTTATCGCCCATTCGTGGTAATACAATAAAAGTACACGCAGAAATTTGCGGTTCGCAGTTAAATGTCTATCTTCACCACTACTTCATCCCGTTTACCAAGTATCTCACCAACATTTTTCCATCCAGCTAGTCCGAGAGTGATATCTAGATCTGCAAGAGTGTGTTGAATGACTTGCTCAACTCCTTCTTGACCTGCTATCATTAGACCATATAAGAATGGTCTTCCCACTGAAACGAAGATCAGATGATTTAAGGCATGAACTGAAGGCACGCACATAAGACACCTTGTGCGCCCAGCGCAATGGCCTTGATCATATCACTGCCTGTGCGGATTCCAGAATCAAAGAGGACTGTCAGTTTCCCTGACTGCTGTGCAAGTTTCACTTTGGGCGACTGCATAATCGCATCGAGAGCAAACAGAGACGGCAATGCACCGTCAATTTGCCTTCCACCTGAGGACATTTAGTAAGGAAGTCGTCACAGAGTCAAGTACCCCGCACGCACCGTGGTTAGAGACAACAATGCCATCAGCGTAGTCAACGGCCTTCTCTGCATCCTAACTAGAGTCAGACTCCGGCTCGTAATGTTAGATGGGGACCTCACCTGCACCGTTTGTATACCTTTCAGAATGAGAGGTCCGTCCCAGTTGTCCCTTAGGAGCTTCAAGTCATCCCATGTTCTAAACATACCAAAGTTGTGTTCCTTTCCCCATTCCTGTCCCAGGAAGGCCGCTTCCTTGGTCTTTTCATCGCCTTCTGCGAGCCGCTTATCCAGTGCAACAGGGTCATATGGGAAATCGGGGTGTTCATTGTACACAGGCTCCTTTCCGTATCTGGCCATGAAAACGGGATCGGATCGTCCTACTTGTGTCCCGAAACCATGCCTGTAGGGTGCGTAGGATGTTTTAATGTCATGTGGGCGCCATCCCATAAGAACAGCATCTAATGTCACAACGAGGGCTGAAAATCCGCTTGCTTTCGCTCGTTTCAATAATGACAGCGTGACTTCATCTGTACGTGGCCTAGACGCCCAAGTCAGTTACAGTGTTTTCATGCTTTCGCGATGATGACCATACCAGTAAAGTTGGAACCATCGAGTACGTCCCTCGCCATTGGCTTGGCCGACTTCTTCGATGCATCGCGAAGAAGGTGTGCTCATAATGAATGGCACTCCCAATTTACCTGCCGCTCTTGCCGTGGCGAGTTCAGCATCTGGGTGGTGTATACCTTGAACACCAACTGGTGCGATAAGCAATGGAGACGGATGTTTGACTCCAAATAAGGTTGTCTTGATGAAAGCAAGGAATCAACGGACATGCATAAAGCATGGAAAGTAGTTTGTCTATTGACCTCAAGACTACGGACCGTGGCATCCACAAGCATTCGAGGGACGATCCGATATTTCTCAAAGGCCTTTACATTGGCCTCACAGGTATTGTTTGTGCCCGCGCTGTCATAGACGAAATGGAATGATTCTGGGGAACTCTGAATAAACACATGTGCGACTCGAGGCGCCAATCATTACCTGGGTGATCTTTGCTGGCTTCTCTCGCCTTTTCGACTAGTTCTTTGAAGTTCACCGTCCCTAACGGCCCTGGACCCTTTCTTCCTTTGTATACTTCTAGCATGTACGCTCCCCATTGCTGAGGGACGACGACACCGACTTCTGGAACCGCTGTTTTATCTGCGGACATAATGAGCCTTCAAAACACAGCCTTTGCAGGACTGTGAGGAGCGGGAGAGAGGTGGAGGTGAATGTTGGGTGGGAATATCTAAACATACGGGAGAATCACATCAGTCACCAATTGATCAGGCTACCAATAAGTAAAAGTTCAGTCTAGGCTGTGCGCTATGTTGTCCTTCATAGATTGAAGCTTTAAGACCTCGGAGAGTTTCCCGAAATGTGAGCGCCATTGACGCGTCAATGCTGAGGTGTAGGCTTCTTGATCAGTTTTCATACATGCTGTCAGTTGCCATGGGCTAGGAGCACAGCGAGGATGTCGGATCCACTCGTAAAGCTATCAGAGGTTTCCGATGTGAATCTAGGACTATTCTGGTAGATGTTCGCTTCAATTGAATAATGTATGGCTGAAGGTTGTTGTACAGCGAACGCAGTTATATGCGAAACGATAGTCCTTGAATAATAACCTGTACATGAAAGCGACTCGTTAATGAGTGTTTGAGTTTTGCTCAAGTAATTGGGCTCAGGGACCCTTCAGCGCTTCAGCGCTCAATTCACAGCTTCTTGGAAGTGACAGTTTCTCTCTTGGACTTTTCCAATCTGTTGTCATGGGTCACCGGTGTTTTTTTCCCTATGTAGCTGTTGAACTTTGCTACTTTCGGCGATGACTTTCAATACATGTGAGCCCACGGCGTTCGCTGGCAGGCAGAAGGTCTACGTTACTTCGAATCACTATCCTTACTTTGCACAATGCCGTCTCCTCTGAGGCTGGCCTCAGGCTCTGAACCCTCTCCTGCAGTCCGCTCTGGATGGGCGAGTGTCAAATCGGGTCAAACCTCCTGGAGAGGCTGGAAAAGGATGTGGCTGCATCTGACCAATGAACTGCACATCTATGATTGGGAGGTGAGTAGTACAGATCACTTATGATTATGCACATTTATATCTAGTACGCTACGTGTTCAGTCGTCAGAGTCGGTAGAAATCAACTTAAGCACTGTCTCGCAACTGGAGCGTGTTCAGCACGATGAAGCTCCGTGTTGCTGCTTTATGGTAGCGGGGAGCCTTGAATACTATATTTCCTATTGGTCAGAAGGGGAGCTTTATGATTGGATTAATGATATCTATGATTTGACTCCCCTCAAATTTGCCTCTGACATGACTCCGTCTCGAATGGATGGCATGGACATCCCCACGTCTTCGTCTACTGTGAGTCCATTGATTTGTGACCGACTTGGCTCCTAAAACGTCTTTCTCTCAGAACTCTCTTGGCCCTCAAGATGCAGTTCCACCGCTAAAGGCAGATCGAGGAGACGGCAGTCATTCGTCATCAATTTTCCAGTCAGAAGGAACAATATCAACGGATGACGATGCAGAATGGCGCGACGATATATTGAATGAGTACGCCGATGCACCGAAAAGTCCCATGTCCACGACTTTCGGCAATAGTCCATTACGCCTAGTTCGTAAGCGAGCCTTCAGGAAGAAGAGTAGTGGACATTACTCCCAAGATAGAAATATGACATGCAATAGTTTGAGCTGGACTGTTAGCAAGGTACTCTTCTACTATTCTTGTGCTATCCACCATCACTCATAAGTACCATTCAGCAAAAACTTTATCAGGTATTTGATCAAGACCTACTACACCCTTCGATAGTATCTCTCATGATGTTGATGATCAGAACCTGCTTTCACTATTGGTGCTAGTGACCTCTGTCGAGACACTACGGCATGATGATAGGTAAGAAACAAGTCGTTCGACGTTTAGTCTCAATCATTCATCCATGGGTCATAGTCTGGTCGATGTTCTTCGTGAACTCTTCCGATCAATTGAGGCCTTAGATTCAATCTCGACACTCTTGACTGAACCCGTTTGGCTCCGCGATATGCCCTGGGAGATGCGCAAGAAGGATGAAACCGAGCTCGTTACTTTGCTTCGTACTATATCAGCTTCTAAATCAGGCTTCAAAGCCGTCCTTAGTCTACGTGGTGCCCGGGCGCAGCAATTCCTTGACATGGCTCATGAGGTATGTTAAGATGTACACATCGGCAATTTTTGCAAGGTTCAAACAAGTTCCCTCTAGATATTGCACTTTCCTTCGCTACAACGATCTGAGGACAAACGGTTTGGCATGCAAGTTCTCAAACTCATGATTCGGTTGTCCGAGATTTGCCACAAGCTACCGTCCTCGTTATTCCTTGAAGGGGTGTCATCGACGGATAAAGATGCCACCTTTTGGGGTAGTTTCAGTAATGTCTACAGAGCCTCATACCTCGGGCAAACTGTCGCCCTCAAGCGTATGAGATTTTTCGAATCCGACTCCGAAACTGCTCAGTTCAAACTTCGTCGAGTGAGCCTACGAGATTTTCATACCCTCTATTTCTGATGTCAATTAATCTGAATTCCGCAGAAATTCTGCCGAGAGGCCCTGGTTTGGCAGCACTTGAAACACCCGAATGTTTTGCCATTCATAGGGATTGACTCTGATAATTTCGAATCACTATGTATGGTGTCTCCTTGGATGGAGAACGGTACGGTCCCTAGGTATTTGAAAGTCAACAATCACAGGAATGTTGATATCATGGTGCGGCCTCTTGCAACGTTGGTCCACAGCTGTTCTTGATCATCGCGCAACAGTTGTATGGAATCGCGCAGGGCCTCGCATATCTCCACTCGCTCGAAGTTATACACGGGGACCTTCGTGGGGTTAGTAGCCTTCGCGCTTCCATACTCCCGTTTCTGACCTTCTCATCTAGACAAATATCCTTGTAGATAAGGAAGGAAATCCTCGCATTGCCGATTTCGGCTTAGCTGTACTCGCCGATATGTCAACACAGACTAATTCGTCGACATACCCAGGGTCTGTCCGGTGGATGGCACCTGAGCTCTTGTACCCAGCTTCCCAAGGCCTCGACAGATTCCAACGTACTCGGGCAAGTGACGTTTATTCTTTTGCTTGTGTCTGCGTGGAAGTACGTGACGAGTTTTTCTGTTGTTGTGCCCTAATGCCCATCTATATCGTTGTCCAGTTATACACTGGGCTTCAGCCCTTTTCTGACATTCATTATGACGCCACAGTCGCCTTGAAAGTGGTGGCTGGAGAGCGACCGGATCGCCCCGTTCGGAATAATAGCCCTCGTGAAGGCCGTATGCCTAGCGCGCTTTGGACGCTCGTACAATCTTGCTGGTGTCAAGTATGCAGTGAACGACCAAGTATCAATACGGTTGTCAAGTATTTCAAGAGAGATATCATAAAGGGACGCTCGGTGACGATTTGAGGACTATTTTTGTTTAGCAGTGTACAAACATACAACTGACAGCTGTACTATACTATGTAGAACATGACACGGACTGAATGACAACCAATAACATTACCGCATCGCCCATCGAATAGGCGACTATGAGGCTATTGATTGGCAGTGGCCCCAGCCAATCCACTTTTGCACAATTCTCTCTGAGGGCGCCAAAATCCCCCCACATCAATTGATGAACGTATGTTGAACAGTTTCTTTGATTGACGGCGCGGTGTGTTCGACGGTTGATCTATGGCAATGGTCGTTAGGCGATACAGCTCAGTATCGCCTTAACTATCCGCACACCGTCACGGGGTTGGGGATCCTTCAACTACTTTGCGCTGGTACCAAGGTAGTCCGAGATCACTCCTGCAGTAAAACTTTGTGCTCGGGCTTTAATACAGCTTGAGTGAAAGGTCTATGGCTTCAGGGGAGGCCTTCGCTCCTCAAGTGATTAGATGTGGCTGGGCCAAAGTCAAAGGCAGCGGGCTCACCTCCTGGCGAGGCTGGAATAAGAGGTGGTTACTTCTCTGTCCAAGCACACTCAAGATATACGAGAAATCGGTGAGTACATAGCATCTATGACTACGGGCAAGCGGCTGATTGTATATATTGCTTGATAGTCATCGAGCTACAAAGAAGTTGATCTAAACTTCGCAACTAACATCGATCGCACACAAGACTCTAAGGCAGCTTTCTGCCTCTCTATCAAATCCCATGGTAATCGAATTTACCTGTCGCTGGCGAACGAAAACGAATTGTACGATTGGTTCCATGATTTATATCTCGCAAGTCCCCTTCATTCGCGGTTTTCAAAACCCTCTTCTGTCACACACGAGCTTCATTGTGTAGCTGACCCATCCAGCGGAAGACTCCTCGTAAGTAACTACCGTGCGATGCGAGGCCTACTGACCGTCGCTTTTTTCATAGGGACTACCGGACGATTGGAAGCTCCACAGTCCTGTCTTTCCGGAAACATTGCCTGGAACTCGAGTATCCGTACTAGACACCGATAGCAGCAGCGAAGATTCGGCTACTTTAACTCTAGAGCTCGTAGATATGTATGCTCAACCTCCGTCCCCGTTCGCTGAGGTAGCAAATATCACGGAGGACTGGCGTCGGCTCACAAGAGTAGGGTATGCGGAATGTCTGGAAATTATTGATGGCTACTCTCCCAAAGAAGGAACCTCGGTAGGTTCCCCTGCCAGCAAGAAATCTCTTCGATGGCAAGGGACTATCAAGGATGTACCTAACCCACTCAGCGAGGAGAGCCACGTCCATCGTAGTAGCTCTATTGCAAAGAAGGTGTGTACCTCGCTCCAGTTATCTGGCAGTCTGCTTACAACGAACCAAGCAACGAATGTATCAGGTCAGTCTCATTTTGATAACCCCTCTTATTTCATCTATCCATCTTATCATTCCTCAGAATCTCCTTTCTCTTCTCATGGATGTAATATCTGCAGATGTCTCAGGGCACAGTCAAATGTAAATCCACCGGTACATCATCCATTAAACATGTTTGACATAATAGACAACTCTAGCACTCTACAAACCGTACGACAGCTGTTTCGATCGATCTCTTCACTTGATTGTGTATCAAGTCTCATCGAGAGCTCTGCTTATCGCGCCAAATTACTAGAGGTAAGTGTTTAGAGAGCTTTTCACCTGCTATTCCACCTATACTTGAAAATCCATAGATATGGAAGGAGATAGCGGACCCCGGGGATCCAAGACTGCGTGAAGCTCTTGAGAAGGACGAGACTCAGCTCATACAGCTCCTGCGTGCCGTCTCCGCGTCCAAGTCTGGCATCCAAAATGTCATGTCACTCCGCGACGAGAGAGCACAGCAATTTATGGATTTAATCCAGGATGCGAGTATCGTTATCTAGCCTTCTTCGAACCACTCTTGACGTTGACGTAGATTCTCGACTATCCCACTTTGCAACAATCAGACAAGAAACTGTCGTTGGATTTATTGCAACTCATGTCCAAGCTTTCCAAAGTATGTGGGCGCTTGCCAGCATCACTTTTCGTCAAAGGAATCATTTGCGACGAGAGGGAACCGCGCTTCTGCGGCTCTTTTGGTGACGTCTTTTTGGCTTCATATCAAGGAGTGCCTGTTGCACTGAAGCGTATGCGGGTATTTACTTCGTCCGATCCATCTAACGGAGAGGGCATACGTCAGGTGTGTGAGGGTTCGAGTTGATCGTGACGTGTACGATGCTGATACGTGCTAACGACAGAAACTCAGTCGAGAAGCGCTGATATGGCAGCATCTGAAGCACCCGAATATCCTACCTTTCGTTGGCGTTGATTCCGAGAGCTTTCCTCTATCCCAATGTTTGGTTTCGCCATGGATGAAGAATGGCACGGTCCTGTCCTACTTGAAGAGGCGAGAGGGCCAAGGCATTGCTCGTTTGGTAATCATCCCACTACTGTCAGTAATCAAGGGCCTTCCTGACCAACTCTGTAGCTATTTGAGGTTGCACAAGGGCTCGAGTACCTTCACTTGATGAACATATACCACGGTGATCTTCGAGGCGTAAGTTCATGAGCAATCCACTTGCTTTGACATTAACATACCTTATTGACAGAGCAATATTCTCGTGGATGACGATGGACATGCTTGTATCGCTGACTTCGGCTTAGCAATTTGGGCAGAATCAACGTATTCATACATAAATCCCACTACATACTCAGGTTCGGTGAGATGGATGGCACCAGAGCTTCTCTATCCAGCGGCACAAGGTTTTGCTAGGTTTCAGAGAACCGCCGCAAGTGATGTGTATAGCTTTGCCTGCGTTTGTTTGGAGGTAAGCATACCAGCAATTGAAAGAGGGTGGATAGTGGGCTGATACTCAATGTACGTATAGCTATACAACGGGCGACCACCATTCGCTGACCTCCTTCATGATGCTGCTACCGTCTTGGAAGTCTTGTCTGGAAAACGTCCCGCTCGACCTGAGGGTATGGAAGATGAAATTTGGTCACTAGTGCAGTCTTGTTGGTATCAGAATCCCTATGATCGTCCAAATATGAGTTCAGTAGTGCAAATCATGGCCATCAATGGCATGTAATATAGGGTTTGTGATGCTCTGAACTGCTGTGTAGGTATAATATTGGTAGCTTGAACGATATGGGGTGTTTAGTCTCCGCAATTTACGAATTACTGTGCAGGCTCTCTCAGTGTCAACGGAGCCATTGAGTCTGTTCACCAATTCAAACGAACTTGAGTTCTTAGTTAAATTTCAAAGTTCAAACGCGATAACGTGATCAGCACATTTCGCGTCACGCGTTAGGCGCCAAGGCTCTTCATCGCACACTGCCTAGTTATTCTCCCCTTCTCTCTCATTCTCGATTATAAAGGCGTACTACTGATTTTTTTTGGATATATTATATGTCTAGAACGCTGCAGTCAGGATTGCGAACCGTCAAGCGGGACTGGTCGGATATTCCTCCTGCTTCTCAAGAAATTCCATGGGACCCGACACCACCAAGGTCATCAACAGATCATTCAAGGCCAAGCTCGCAGTCTGCAACGGCTAGAGAACTACGGCTGAAGGCAATTCAGGACGGTCTTGCTGAGAGGACTAGTAGTGCTTCGACGACGAAACCTCTTGTATCATCAACGACCAACAATAAACGTGCGAGCACTAGCGCACAATCGGACGTACCCCCGAAGAAGCCTCGACAGCTTCCGTCGACATGGGCTCAGCAAGATGACCTATCATCGTCCACATGGAGTAGAAATCAAAGAGGATCACGAAATATGGTTATTCCCAAACAGACTGCCACAACCACCAAACAGAGTGCGAAGGATAAGCCAGCACCTGTATTTTTGAGCTCAGAACAAACACAAATCTTGAAGCTTGTTGAGTCAGGGACTAGTGTCTTTTATACGGGCAGTGCCGGTACGTTCAATAACCTGATTATGAGCATATAGTCATGTTAAAGCCCTTGTTCATACTCAGGTACTGGTAAATCGGTGCTTCTCAGAGAAATCATCAAGACGTTGAGGAAAAAATATTTCAAGTCCCCGGATGCAGTTGCCGTAACTGCTTCAACAGGTCCGTTGATGACATGCAATTTGATTGTGACATGTTCGCCGATACACTGGATTTTGAAAGGTATTGCCGCTTGTAATATCGGCGGCGTGACTATCCATTCATTCGCGGGGATCGGGTTGGGGATTGAGGAGGCCAAGGCCTTAGCAAATAAGATTCGCAAGAACCGAAAAGCAACTTCTCGCTGGCAAAGGACGAAAGTCCTCATCATTGATGAAGGTAGCAGGTGTCCGATACCCCTATAATTTGTACTGAGGCCAATACATATAGTATCGATGGTCGATGGGGATTTATTCGATAAACTTGCGGAGATCGGGAGTATTATCCGTAGTGATCCCTCGCCATTTGGTGGGATTCAGGTAAGTTCGTTTGCCAATCTTTCGACTCTAGCATTCATCCGTGTCGCTAAACTATGTAGGTCGTTGTCACTGGCGATTTCTTTCAATTACCACCCGTCGTGAAGGGGAACGGGCAGGTTAAATTTGCATTCGAAGCCAAGATGTGGAAAGAGACCGTTCGGAGAACCTTCAATTTGACTAAGGTATTCCGCCAGCGTGACCAAGGCAAGTAGCCTACCTCGACTGCATTTCTTGCTAAGTCTCATGTTTGCGCACTCAGACTTTGTCGATATGCTGAACGAGATGCGCTTTGGGCGGCTCAGCGCCAAGTCCATCGCCAAGTTTAACTCGCTATCACGACCTATTGAAATCGACGATGGTATAGTACCAACTGAGCTGTATGCACCAATGGCTTCTCCAATTCGTTGGCTCATGTTTTGTTGTAGATTCCCTCGTCGAGAAGATGTTGATAAGTCAAATCAAACTCGTATGAACCTTCTCCAGGCGCGCGAAGAGATTTATAAAGCCCTCGACGGTGGTACCGTAAAGGATCCAGAGCAAAGAGCCAAAATGCTTGCGAATTTCATGGCTCCACAATACCTTACTTTGCGTGAGGGCGCTCAAGTCATGCTGATCAAGAATTCGGAAGACATGACACTCGTAAACGGGAGCATAGGCAAGGTTCTTCGATTTGTCGACCCCACTGTGTATGGGTCCGAAGAGGACGTAGAAGGAGGATTCGCTCCACCAGCAGTCGTTGGCGCTAGTTCTGCGGCACAGTCGTTGATGAAGAAAAAAGACAAGAAGGCCAACGCCACTGTCGGAGAAGTCAAGCTTTATCCAGAGGTCGAGTTCCTCCTCCCACACGGGGGGAGACGGAAGGTATTGATTCTTCCCGAGTCATGGAAGGTTGAACTTCCTAGTGGAGAAGTACAAGTTAGCAGGAGCCAGGTATATACCATTTTCGCAACGCAGCGCCCAATCGTCTTATAATCGTTCAGCTTCCCCTTATCTTGTCATGGGCTATGAGCATACACAAGTCGCAGGGACAGACGCTGGAACGCGTAAAGGTGGACCTTGCAAAGGTCTTCGAGAAAGGTGAGCTCGAGTTATTTCGTAAGGGTTGGTACTAACAAAAATTGTCTTTTTATTCCCAGGTCAAGCATATGTTGCTCTTTCTCGTGCTACATGTTTGGAAGGACTACAGATTTTGAACTTCGATTCGAGAAAGGTATGTTCGAACCAGTGTATGGCGAGTAGTCTCTTCATACTATGCTTCAACAGGTACAAGCACATCCTAAGGTTGTTGATTGGAGTCGTACACTGGAGACAATCGCTGGATGAAATAGCACATGCTTTTAGTCAACCATTCCGGTGAAGGTTTTCATAGGAGGTTACAGATTGCTACTTCGGAAGACCCCTCCAGTTCCCTTTTATACAGTGTAGAATAAATTATTGCTCAGTTGTGAATACGTCCTCTAGAATGAGCTAACTTCAAGCTAACCTTGGGCAAGTCGAAGCAAATCAAAAACGCTAGCTGAGTTGGAAATTCAACATCTCAACATTACCAACTGACCTTGAACAATGCAGGCCCAGGATTCTGCAAGCACCGTCATGAATACACTTCTTCGTATCTCTTCATCTATGCTTACCAACTCCTCATCTTCCTGAGCTGACTGCCGACTCAGCGTGTGATATCATAGCATTTCTCCCAAGTTTACCCGAGAAATCTGCTCGACTCGGGCCGCACGAACGGAAGTTCCACATATGCCTTACAGTTAGTTTCTGGATAACCTCTTCCATCTGCAACTATGGCGGCACCACAGACGTCGCCGAAAGCACTCTTCCTAGGGCTCGATCTCTCTACGCAGCAACTGAAGGCCATTGTAATTACCCAAGATCTTTCCATTGTACACGAATCCGCGGTCAACTTCGATAGGGATTTACCAAAGTACGGTACTACGAATGGAGCCATCAAGGGCCCCGATGAAGGCGAAGTTACCTCTCCTGTAGCGATGTGGGTTGAGGCGATGGATCTACTCATGGCTAGAATGAGAGAGGCTGGTGTGGATTTTCCTGCTATCGCTGCAGTATCAGGTGCTGGACAAGTAAGTATATTGATGGATACGTTGAAGTATCCCACTGAAGCATTGAGAAAGCAACACGGTTCGGTATATTGGTCGGCAGAGGCAGAGTCTTGCTTGGCCTCTTTGGATGCAGCCCATCCACTGCTAGAGCAATTATCACCAGCAGCGTTTTCTCTGCCTAAGGCACCAATATGGCAAGATTCTTCCACCACGAAGCAGTGTCGTGAGCTGGAAGAAAGTGTAGGTGGCCCTCAGGCACTGGCCAATATCACTGGTAGCAGAGCATACGAGCGATTCACGGGCTCTCAGATCTCAAAGGTTTGACAACCCATTACTATGCCTTCAGATGAATCTCAATATCAGTTCAGATCTACCGCAACAATACTAGTGTTTATGAGGCGACCAGCCGTATATCCTTGGTTTCCTCGTTCATTCCCTCTTTGTTCTTAGGCTATATTGCGCCGATAGAGGAATCTGATGCCAGTGGAATGAACTTGATGAATGTCTTAGCTTGCAAATGGGACGATAGACTTTTGGAAGCTTGCGGAGGGCAAAGCTTGCGGGCAAAGTTAGGACCGGAGCCTGTTCCAGGTGGGTCAAATCTAGGTAAGATACACAGATGGTGGGTTGAGCGGTGGGGCTTCAACCCAGGTAAGTCAATGAATTGAACCTTCTGCACTGTAGCTCGAGCTGTCGACAGATTGTATCATTGCTCCCTTTACCGGTGATAATCCAGCGACCGTTGTATCCCTTTCAGCCCCAGGAGATGCACTTCTCTCACTTGGAACTTCCACCACATTTTTGCTATCCATACCCCCTGCGGATACGCCGCCCAAACGGTTCACCACTTCACATCTGCTATCCCATCCGACCAATCCTGACGCCCAGATTGCAATGTTGTGCTACAAGAATGGTGCCCTAGCTAGAGAGCATATACGCGACCGCTATGCAGGCAAGGATTGGTCGATATTTAACTCCATGGTCGAAAAGACACCAGTCGGAAACAATGGATTGATGGGCTTCTACTTCCCTTTGCCAGAAATCATCCCTCCCAACGTGTTGGGGGAGTTCTTCTACAAAATAGAGGGTTCATCGCCCGTACCAATCGATGCTATACCAGACAACGCCCACCCCCGTGCAATCCTCGAATCCCAGTTTCTTTCTATACTCTCCAGGGTATCTGCTATCCTCCCAGAGCACGCCCCTCATCTCAAACGTCTAGTCTTGACGGGCGGATCGTCAGCCAACCAGACTATCCGTCAACTTGCTGCTGATCTCTTTGGGATGAAAGCTTATGTTTCGGCAACGAAAGAGGCTGCGGGGCTTGGGGGTGCTATGTTGGCTAAATATTCGTGGTGGAGGCATGTGAACGGAGGGAAGGGGACGTTTGAGGAGATGACTGGAGGAGAAATGCCGGGTATGACTTGTGTTGCTGAACCGAGAGAGGATATAAGTAACGTCTATGCTGAGAGGGTGGAAGTGTATAGGCTCTGTGAAGAGGACGTGGTGAAGCGCTCCGGTAAAGAAGTCTGAGAGACTATCCATGCATTCTACCTTATTATAGCTATTATTTGTATCAAGTATCCGTAGAGTAGTTACTGTGTAGTGTGAATTCCGCATGAGCGCCTGAGTAGTATCACTGCATGATTGCCAATGCTCTCCGCTTGACTTTATCCACTCATCTGCAAAGACATGCATTAGCCAGAAGCAGGCTAGCCTTCACAGCATTTTTGCCTGGTCATTATAGAAGCCTCACTCATTCCCTCTCGTTGGGACTAACCATGGGAAATGATTCATTGGATGAACCCCCAAGCAAACGGGCTAGAATAGACGTTCCAACATCTTCAGGGGTACCAAACTCAGGCGATGGTGCCCAAACAGCTCAAGATGAAAGGTCGGCGACCGATGATGGAGCTACTCGTGGACCATTCACGGAGCCGATTCGTGTCGATGATTCCGTCCCTTCCAGCTCAAGCGCTATACTTGGAGGCTCTACTAAGAGAAGAGACGCGTCAGGTTGGCCGAAATCAAGAAAAGGCAAAGAAAAAGACAAGAAGAACGTGGGGAGGAAACGAAGGGGTACGCGAAATGCTGAGGCTGGGGAGGAAGAGGCCGCGACAGCTGCTCCAAAAGGACCTCGATATCCTAAACGTCAATGTGCCTTGCTACTTAGTTTTTGTGGAACAGGATGTAGTGGAATGCAAATGTACGCATTGTCTACCGTCTGATATGCACCCAATCATGACTTCATCATAGACAGCCGAACGTACGAACGATTGAAGGCGTTCTCTTCGATGCACTTGTCAAGGCTGGTGCTGTCTCTGAAGATAACGCTGATGATCCAGTGAAGGTTTGTAGTTGCCTCATGACGCATGCTCCATTGCAAATTCCTCATATCAGGTTAATCTGGCGCGCGCAGCCAGAACAGATGCTGGCGTCCATGCGGCTGGCAACGTCGTCAGTCTGAAGATGATCACTGCTAGGCCTGACGTTCCGGATATACTGACCCGAGTCAATGAAGAGCTTCCTCCTGAAATCAGGCTCTGGGGATATGTTTGTGTTATGCATTCCACTTCAAGTTGATCGTTCCCCGATGATTGAGTCTCGTGTTCTTAGGTCCGAGTACAAAATTCCTTCAATCCTAGAACGTAGGTTGCTATACTGCATACTGCACACACTCCTCTAACTTTCGGGCTTTCCCAGCCTATGTGACAGTCGGAAGTACACCTATTTTTTCCCAACGTATCTCCTTATCCCTCCGAGACCTGGGAGTTCTCTGATGCGTGCACTGCAAAAGTATGCTGATGATACTTCGGCTGCCGATAGTGCAAACACTGTCGTGCATCCTTTCTGGAACGAAGCAGACATTTCCTCAGAGACGCTCGAAGAAACGCTGCGTCGCAAACGCCTCTGGAGAGTACCTATGGAACAAGTAGATCAACTGCGTTCCGTCGCTGCCAAGTTTGTTGGGACCCATAATTTTCACAACTTCACTGTAGGGAAGGAAGTCAATGATCGAAGTAATTATAGACATATGAAACTGATAGAGGTTAGTACAATCTAGTCCTTTCATGATACTAGACAGATCTTGAATGTCAAACGCAGATTGCTAACCCACAAGTTTACGGTGAAACTGAGTGGATAAGTGTTCTTTTCCATGGTCAGAGTTTTATGCTGCATCAGGTCAGTTTCTGATTCGATGTGGATAAGCTTATTGCTAATCAGTAACGTGAAGATCGTTCGTATACCCTATTTTCCTCCTCGTTAAGGAGGCTCATATTCCATTTCAGCGCAAGATGATGTCCGCTTTGGTTTTGTCCTGTAGAACAGGTGCTCCTGCAGGCATCATTGACGAGGTACTGTCATTGCTTCCAATTCGGTGCTCTCTCTAACTATGTGACGAAGTTGTACGGAAGTAAAAGCGTGCTCATACCCAAAATGCCATCACTAGGCCTCCTTTTGGAGTACCCCATCTTTGACACATATAACACCAAAGTCACCGATATTAACAAGAATCTTGAGCCATCACACCCTGATTATCGTCCGCCAATTGATTTCGATCAATATAAAGACGCAATTATGGAGTTTAAGCAAAAGTTCATATACGACAACATGCGTAAAATCGAGGATCAGTTCGGCATGTAAGTCCTGAATGCCCTTTGTCGCATACAACAGCTGATCAACGCCTACTAGATTCGACGCATGGATACGATCAGTCGACAAATACGGAGGAGACGACTTATTGTATCTCAACGCGAAGGGTATCATACCGCCGGAATCAATGATAATCAAAGGCGAACGAAGGAACAATCCGTTTAGGGAAAAGAAACGGTTTGACGCAACGACTTTCTCAGAAAAGGCGGATGTTGGTGTAGCAGAGGCATTCGACCAAGATGAGGATAGTGGAGGTGAAGGAGACGACAACATAAGCGTACAACTCTCGGATGCAGAAGGTTGAACGTTGATAACCATTATCTTTATTATCTACAACTTGGATTACAGAGCAAAAATGAGTTGATCATCAAGACTGGAATTTTCGCATAGTTTGGATCTCGTCAAGCAGTGCTTGAAGACGGTCATCATCTATTTTGACGAGGCTTTTGCAGATCGTCAATGAATAGAACATTAAGATCAGATTGCGTATCTACCTGGGAATGATGCTCTTTGCTTCCTCGGCGTCAGCAGGACATAGGTTTGCTATTTGAGCCGTCTCAAACTGCGTTAGAGCAGGCTCTCTCCGTAGTGTCCTGCAAGGGTCAACATGGTCAGCACGTACCAAGCAAAACGAGCAGCTATTACTCACTCTCGAACAGCACTAGCTGAATCGGTGGTATTGAACTTCGTGAATGTTTTCACATAGTCAAGAGTTTTGTTGTAGACACTATGCACGATATGTTGGTGCGCAAGGCTATACTAACTTACTGGATCCTTACGGAGTATCAGGTGCATCCTTGTCGCGATTTTCCAACAAGTATTTGACCTCGGAGATCAGGAGACAGCCAGCATTGTTGAATTCTATGGAGAGAAGGACATTAGTTAAGGAAAGAATTGTCGTAAAGCACTCGTACAACCTGGTCCAAGCTTGAGAGCGGAGGCATCCTCTTCTTCAGCCTGTGGTCTGTGTCGCAACCTGGTAGTCATTGAGTGAGCGTTGTTAGAGAAGGGTAGTCTAGAGAAATATGAACAAATACAAATACTATGAAGTCCTTGGACAACTGAAGCACACATTGATGCTCAATGAGATCAGGAAGAGCAGGAAGGTTAATGAAGTGGCAGATTCCTTCATAAAGCTCCTAATACGAGTAGCGTGCCCATGTGAGTCATGTCTGAACGACTACTAGCAAGTATGCGTTTCTTCAACGCTACTACGGAAACTGGAATGGTTCTTATGTAAGCACATAATACTCTGTTCCGTCCAGCACACGACTTCGTGGGACAGGCCTATCAAGACCTTGCGCTTCCCCAGTCGACGAGCGCTGCTCAATTTCAAACGCGTACCCGAGGTGATCAGGCTGGAACTGCTATAAAGGCTGGCGAATTCTTCCCGCGGCGAAGACGAATACGAAATGGTGCAGACATACGGGCTTGCGGGAGACGGTAGCGACCTTGGTCCCCCTCCGGCGTACGCGCATGGAACGGGAAGTGGAGAGTCGAGTGCACTGCTGGGGGAGAGCTCCAGCGCGACAAGGGCCAATCATGCGAAGGCGGAAGGACATGCTACAATAGGGAGTTGTGTGAGCAATCTGGCGAACACCATTATTGGTAGCGGTACGAATTACCCATATTTCACAGACTTACTCGACCCAATATTTACTTTTGAGACACTCTTAGGAATGCTAACATTTCCAATGGTGCGCCTCATATCTAATCTATTTGGGCTACACGTTCACCTATAAATGGTGAATTCTTAGGCCATGGCTTCGGCTGGTATTATCCCGGGTATGATTACGTGCCTTTTCTCCGGCTCTGTGGCAGTATTTGGACTGTACCTACTGTCGCTTTGTGCGGCCAAAGCGCCCCATAGGCGTGCATCCTTTTTCGCTGTAGCGCAGCTTACATTTCCTAAGGCCGCGGTGTTTTTTGATGCAGCTATCGCGATCAAGTGCTTCGGTGTTTCCATCAGGTGAGGCTTTCCCACTGTTGTTTATGTTCTGCGTGGGTGGCTTACAATGATACCGCCGGCTCGCTTTGGTGTAGTTACTTGATCATCATCAAAGGACTTATGCCTAATGTGGTCGCTTCGCTTTATCATGACCTGACGTCGCCAGACGTTAATCCACCCGATTGGGCGTTATCTGGCCGTCATTGGATCACTCTCTTTATGCTTGTTCTGGTCCCGCTCTGTTTCCTCCGAAGGTTAGACAGTCTAAGGCATACTAGTTATGTAGCATTATTCTCCATCGGTAAGTTCCCATCGTGGTAACAAGATAGCGCTGCTAAGTTTGATGCAGCTTACCTGGTTGTCATTGTGATATCCTGCTACTTCCGTCCTCTAAAGGGGTCACCTGAGCCGGGGGAAGTTCATCTCATCCATTTCACGCCTAATTTTGTCTCGACATTCCCTGTTCAAGTTTTTGCATTTACTTGCGCTCAAAATGTAAGAGAACATTTCTTTCCCAGGACATTTGACTCACTCCACCGTACAGCTCTTTCCCATATATAACGAACTCTCCAGTAATACCCAGCGGCGCATGAATATTATAATTGGAACATCTATTGGCTCCGCTACCTTGACATACGAGATTATTGCAGTATTCGGGTATCTCACGTTTGGATCGAAGGTGGGATCTTGTACCCCTATGTGCTTGCCGTGTAGGTTTTTGATACGAGGCCTGTAGGTCGGCGCGAATATCATCGCAATGTATCCGTCTACTTCTCTGTTCATCGCAGTTGGGCAACTTGCAATTGTGGTGCTTGTACTATTCTCCTACCCGTTGCAGGTTCACCCGTGTCGCAACTGCTTGGACAAGGTTTTCCACGGAGGGGAAATAGCTATGCCTAACAAGAGCTACAATAATCCTGATGAAGAGGAGGATGAAGTGGAGAATCTAGATGAATTGCCGAGTCCAGACATGACACCCCTCAAACACACGATCCTTACAGCTGCCATCATTGCGAGCGGGTTCGCCATAGCATACTTTGTGGATGACTTGCGCATGGGTTAGTGACTTGCGTCCGTCCACAGCCGATTTCCTGACTGTTAACCTGGAATAGTGCTGTCTTTCGTCGGCTCGACAGGATCTACTACGATCTCGTTCATACTTCCCGGCCTGTTCTATTGGAAGGTCAGCTAAACAGAATACATATATTGGCGACAACTTATTTAACATTGTTCCATTGCTAGCTGACTCGTGACGACCCGGATACCAGTAAACCGCTCAACCGAGCCGCACTCGGCCTCTCGATCTACGGTGCTCTCATCTTCGTTTTTTGGTAAGCACACGCGGTCAATGGATTGGAACCTTCTAACTTTTATATTAGTCTGGGTTTCAATATTTACCAGGTTATGTACCCTTCGCCTCAGGGCGGTGCAGGACATTGAAAATTGAGTACAAGTGGGATGCCGCCGGAGATTTGTATTATAACCAAATATGATAGCATGAATATATAGTACGGAGATTTGGATGATTGTGGCCGTATTGAAAAGGGACCGGTTGTTCCCACGCACCGTTTGCAATTCCATCATAAGCTGGTCGTGTCTCTTTCATTTCATCCCCTTCGACCTAATACCGATGGCCTGAAATCCAAAGCCTCTTCGCCCGTTCATACATCCCATACGTTTCTCCTCGTCGCCGTAAACGCTGACCACGATATCTTATATCTCAACTCATCCACAAATTCGCCCAGCTTAGACTGAGACTTTATAAAATGTCACTGCTTGGTATGTCCTACGTTTCTTCGACGTGAAACTCGTTCAAAGCCTTCTTCTTTCTCGTCTTCTAATTTCTCTTTCGTTTCTTAGAGAAATCAATACTCCTCACGTCGACGGAAATAGCCTCAACGTCCTCATCCACCCCAAGCTCACGACCCTCCTCCCCTTCCTTGAATCCAGTCGTCGATGTAGCCTTGGATGCAATGATGTCCGCTACAGCTTCTTCATCCGCCTCCGTCATCTCCGTCACATCAGCCATAAGTGCAAGCTCTAGCGCTAGTAGCCTCGCAGCATCTGGGGTGGACTCTGCGGGGAGGCGCTCACCCTTAGCGGATAAACAAATGTCGTCCGACACGCTTTCTCGTTCACCTTCTTTGTCCACGGATTTAGATGGATCATCTTCATCTAATCAACTAGCCGATGTCGACCCGCAAATTATCGAAGCTCTCAGGAGCAAGGATAGACTTTATGTGCTCAAATTAGGCGAGCTCATGGAAGGCCTTATTAACGATCGGCGGTGAGTACAGCTTTTGTCATGTTTTCTCAGACGATTGTGTGAGCGTGTATAATGAGGATGGACGTCCTCTCTGCGCCGAACATATAAATCTTTTCCTTACTTACCACACTCTACGGATATGGTGGAGCTAAAGCCCTTTCTAGGTCACGCATCGATCTCACTCCTTCAACATCTTACCAAAGGCTTTTGGTACACCGTTGCTCCGCATATTACAAGCTTTATCCCGAGAGTGACCCTAGTACGAAGGGCATATCCGTGTCTACTATCCCAGAAAGTAGAATGTAAGTGTCTGGTTGTTCTCACTTCCGTCCTCAATACGTCGCCAACGATCTTCATCTACCACGATTTGCTTAGCCCTCCACGCCGAATTTGTGAACTTGTCCCGGCTGAAACTAAGCTCCAGCCAGCATTTAAGATTATGGCTCGTAATGTTAGGGACCAGAGGTCGACGAAACCTCACTCACAAACTGGATCAGTAACCGGTGAAGATAACGATTCCGACATAGAGCCATCCGAGGCGGGGAGCCTTGGCGGGCGAAGCAATGCGACTGGTGGAAGCGCGCCTACTATGAAGAAACGACCAACTATTGAGGAGCGCGAGGCAGCCTATAATGAGGCTCGCTCCAGAATTTTCATGGACTTCGAAGAAAAAGAAAAGGAGAAAGGTATCAGCGCGAGCTCATCTACGGCAAGCCTGGTATCTGGATCCGGTTCGACGAGCGCAGGTGGTCGAAGCAGCGTCAGCGAGGGTGATGGTGACGAATTGATCAACTCACCGGTCACTGAAAGCGAACGATCGGTGCCCGTGATCAAGGATAGGGAGAAGCAACGACGTAACGGTATTAAGCGCGGTTCGGGCAATAATTCTGGCGCGTCGTCGTCCAGATCCATTAGGCCATCTGCACCTCCGTATACTGGGAGTGGGCCTAGCAGTTCGCGCGGCTCAAGAGCACCTTCGCCTTCAGTAACATATCCTTCCCATTATGAGCCGGGTACCATGGTACCCGCGCCTTACGACAACACTTACAATCCTCCTTACCTTAGTACCAGTCCTGGCGCAGAGTATCCTCCCAATCACCCTTATCCTTATCATCCCTATCAATCCCCTCCACCTGGTGGACCACCCCAACACTACTACCCTCCTTACACCCCTTATTATCCTCCCTATCCCTATCTTCCCCCGCAAAACCACCCCTCGGAACCTTCAGCACCTGCTCCTCCAAGCAACGAAGTTTACGGTCCTCATTCACCGATGTTACCTATGGCTTATGGTCACCCTCCATACGGATGGCCACCTAATATGCCCCCACCTCCGCAGATGCAGCCGCCCCCGCCGGGTCATCCCATGAACCATCCCCCTCAACACCCAGTCCAATCTCCGCAGCATACACCGAATCCTCTTCCTTCCTTCTCATCGCAAGCCCCAAATTTCCAAAATGAACACCCGCCTCCTCCCCCACCTCAAAATCCTCAGTCCAATCCTTACGGCTATATGCAAGCACCATATGCATATCCGTCCTATTACCCTCCCCCACCTCTTCCACATCAGCCTCCTGGCCCACAGACCATGCCTCAGCAACCTATTTATCCTATACCTAGGTCGGTTAACAACGGTATGGATATAGGTGCTCACAATATGAACGATAGAGTCATCAATGGCCAATCGGTTTATAATCATAACAATGTTAACGGAAGCTCGAATAATAGCTCTGTGACCCATTCTCGGGCTTCCTCGAGGAGCAGCATGAGTTCGGGTCCTGGGAATGGAGGGAAAGGACGTGGGCCATCGATTCCACCACTTACTCGTGGTGCTTGGAGTTATGGGCCTGGCGCCGGTCACTCTGGATTTCAGCCGTATGGTGGTAGCGACGCAGTCGGGCCTAGACTAACACCTAGAAGGTTGTCGAGCACAAGCACGTCAAGCTCTGGGAATAAGGGACGTCCTTCACTTGGTGATGAGGGTGCTTCCGCCTCCACCGGTGCAAGTAATGAAACTCGTCGAACTTCTGGATTACCACCTCGCCCTGATTGGGCTGTTGGGCTCAAACCACAGCCTACCCTCGCTCCCCATAACAACAGACACCACGACCGCATGAACTCAAACACTCGTAAAGTGTCACCAATTTCACCGCCTCGGGGTCAGTCAATGAACGGCGCTGCTTCGCAGAGCCAACAACCACCAGCCCTCCATCCTACCGATTTCCCGCCATTATCAGGTTCGGAAAGAGAAACTCGTGCGCCGGCTGTGGCTGGTGCTTGGACGGATTCCTCTGTGGTTCGGTCCGCCATCTTACCTCAGAAGAGCACAATGGGTGGCCCGACGGCTCTGATTCACTATTCATCCCCCCTTAACATGGACGCCACTAATATGAATACAAGACTGGAGGACACAGATCGCGGCTTTGAGCGCCCACCGCCTAAAGGTCCAACGGAACTTTTCAACCCGAAGTCGCCTCGGAAGCCTCAGCCTGCTGGTGCTAATACGCAGGATGAGAGAACGACAGAGAGGAAGAATGATCGAGAGTCGACGGACGCTACATTGGCCAACCAAATTGGAATCCTATCACTCAGCGGCATAAATTCAGACGGTCCCACTGGTCAAGTTGGATCCAGCGTGAGATGACTAGCCGTAGACGTTCGTCCTGTGTGACATATGTGTATGTGTATTCGCTTTGCGTGTTTTGATATAGTGATTTTTATCACTTCCTTTCGTTCATCACTGTCGTTCCTTACATCCTTTAATTTGTCCTTGCGGTCGAGTATCTTAATTATCTTTCCCTCTTGACGAGGGGTGTAGGAGTGTGTGCAATCGTGGCGTCCTTAAATATTGTTGTGCTTTCAGTATACTCTCGAATAGATGTTACCATCGAAACGTTTCCTCCTACAAAATATGGTTTATCGCACTTAATTGATCAGTTTATTTTCTCTCTACAGAATATAGCATGAAAACCATTGTATTTCTGAATGAGTGATCCCGCGTCCTACTATTACATGGGCTTTACATACTAGATTGAACACCGAAAATGTTTTCTGATATATCAAATATTGTGGCCAGATATTTCATCTGACTACACTGATAACCTGAGTCAATCTTGATCATGACTCTACGGTACGCATGAGGATTAACAATGAGGGTGTTTCGTAGATGAGCTATAATATCTGATAATTGAATCATTTACTTCAAGCTGTACGAAATTGAAATTGAATACAGACATAATTATGGAATATAAATATGGATATCAAAAGGTTATGCCCGCTGTTCCCCGCGACGAGGACCACCTCCACGATGGTCGCCGCGGCCGCGCTGCCTCGGCCAACCTGAATCAGAGGGCCGCCTTGCAAAACCATCATCTTCTCGACCATAACCACCTCTTCCCTTACCCCTCCCCCTCCCCCTTCCCCTCCATCCCCGTTCTCCTCTATCCCCAAAGTCACGTCGGTTATCTTCTCCACCATATGGCCGTTGCTCATTCCCATGTTCGCGGTACCCGCCGTATGATGGCTGATAATTAATTGCGGGTCCACCAGTTTGCTGATGTGCAGGTGGGTAACCTGGATTAGGCCACGGCTGGGCTGTGGGTGTAGTGGCCTGGGGAACAGTAGGCACGGGTACTTGAGGGGGTACCACGCTTGCGATGGGCGGTATTGGTATCGTTGTGCCAGAAGTAAGGGTTCTTAACATCATTTGTATCTGCTCTGGTGTTAGGGAAGCGACCTCAGCTGCTAAAACGGCAGGCTCGATTTGAGGAGCGACGAGTGTGGCTGGAGAGGCGGAAGCGAACGGGGGCTGTGGTAGGGTGGGCGAATTTACCGCTGGGGCAGCGACCGAGGTAGATATCGAGGGTATTGGTTGAGAAGCGGGGAGAGTTGGCGGAGGCGCGAGTTTACCTTTCTGAAGCACCCATATTCCAATTAGGTAGTTTGCTTTGCGGATTTTCGGCAGACGTAACTCATCCAGCA
Organism: Pleurotus tuber-regium; assembly: GCA_014058305.1. Classification (NCBI taxonomy): domain Eukaryota; kingdom Fungi; phylum Basidiomycota; class Agaricomycetes; order Agaricales; family Pleurotaceae; genus Pleurotus; species Pleurotus tuber-regium. Next base: position 957,452 of record JACFYU010000012.1, on the reverse strand, counting down.
GCTCGATATAATCTGGCAGAGGATCAGTGGATAGTAGAGGGATGACGTATAATTCGCGGCCGGGATGGTAGCCCTTTGGACGGTGCCCCCAAGGGAAGATGAGACCATGGCGCCTATAACGCGTGAACATCAGTTTCGCCAGAGTCAAAATGTTGAGAATACATACCCTTTACCGATAAGGAAGTCGGTGATTATTTGCAGCGCTGCTCCATCTTGTTCCGTAGCTGATGAAAATGCAACCGATATTAACTCTTTGCCCGCATTCATCCGCATCTGCAGTAGATATTCTGAGGACTTGTCCACAGGGACTCGCCCTTCAATTCTCAGTATATCCGCAGGAAATAAAGTCTTCCAAAGCAAAGAGTCTGTTGTTAATGTTCGACCACCAATCTGGCGAGCAACTACCGGTGTGTCCTGAGGGATACTCGAATCAAGAGGCATGCTGATCTGTAAAAACATGTCAGAACAATGAAAAACCTGTCATAATAAGTATGAGGTTAACTACCTTCCCAGACCAAACGTGAGGTAGTGAATCAAAAGCATTCAGCAACGCCTCTGGAGTCTTGGACGTCCCGGGATCGGGTTCGTCCAGAAACATGTCGAAATCATGGTCTTCGGCAACGTTATCGTTCGGTTCTGGTTCTAGCATTACATCCTTGTTGAGGGGAATGAGGTGTGCAGGAGGAGATCCTGGTGGTGTTGTACTCGTTTCTTCGGCACCTGGTTTAGGTGCACTCCAGACGGCATTCAAATCGAATGATGTCTGTTGGTCCGGCGTCTCAGATTTCGGTGGGTTGGCGGAAAAAGGAGAGATGCCTGTAGTGGCGACGGCTGGGGTGTCAGGTGGTGTGTCCGTTGACTTGGCTTCCGCAGGAGGTGGGCTCAAGCTTTCCGTAGCGGGTGCGGGTATTGCTTCAGTCGTTGCGACTTGTAGGTCATCGTCAAAATTGATCAAGTCAGCGAGATTCAATTCCGGTTCCGAAGGTGTAATCGTAGGTTCTGAAGCAGGTACTGGAATCTGATCTCCAGATACGTGACTCGGTAAAGGAGGGGGAGCGCCCCAGTTCCCTGAAGCCTGTCCTGTCGCGCTCATAGGCGATTCGGGAGGCACAGATACAGATTGTGTTCGCTGACGCTGAGCCCGCAGACGCGCAAGCCTCTCCCTCTCTATTCTCTCTTCCTCTTCCTGCTGCCGCTCGCGTTCACGCTCACGCGAACTGGCGAGCGCTCCGTTCTCATCCTCAATATCCTGCAAACCCTTATGCGTGATCTTTGCACGGGGTATGGTTGCTTTCTGAAGTATCGAATGCTCTAGAGCTTCCTGCTCTAGCTTGTGGATGGATTGCTTTGTCTCCTCGTTTGCTAAATCAGTAGAGGACATCAAAGATATCTCTTTCGGGGTGATCTGAGAAGAAACTATGCGTTTGTGAATCACGACACGGTCATCCTTCCCTAAATTAAACTGAAGCATCCGGAAACGATCCCTATACACGAACGCTAGTAGTTAGTAATGCTATTAAAGCAAGGTATTATTATTAGAGAGACTTACTTATACTTCGCCCCAGCGTGAGGCTTTCCGGCTTTATCAGGCTCAGAATATATTTCATAAACACATTGCTCAAGCTCAGTGGCAAATGCCTTCGCAGCCTCCCCAAGCTTACTCTTGTCGTCATCTGTCAAATCCTCCGGCTTCTTCTCCTCGAGCTCATCATCGCCGACACGAATATGTGGATATCTAAAGAAAACCTTGCGAAACAACTCCTCCAACTTTCCCAGACAATACTTCCTTGTAGGATCATCCTCCGCAGTCGACTCGAAATCGTCACTCTTCTTCCGCTTGGAGGCCGGTTCGTGCCCCGTCTGCCGCTTGCGCTTGAGACTTGGGGAGGCTGTGCGACGCGACTGAATGCGTCTACGGCGTGGTTCGCCTTCTGTACCATCAGATAGTGTCGCGTCAGACTCGTCTGAAGAAGGCAGATGACGGCGTAGCTGTAGAAAAAAAATATTATTAGGTGCTTCATTAATTCGGTCAATGTTATGACGCACCTTTGCCGGTTTTTTTCCAATTCTTGAGCCCTCCGATATATAGTCGTCTTCACTATCATCACCACCATCTGATTCTGAACTTGATACTTCAAGTTCGGCGCGCTTCTTCGTCTTTGTCCCATTTTTAACGCTACTGCCACTCCCCTCCGCGTTCGCGCCGTTTGCAGTTGTTCGCGAGACGTTCCTACGTGTAGTTGCAGCCTTCGTGTTGGGATCGCTTTTCACTTCCTCGACCGCGTCAGGACCCTCCCATTCCACTGCAGTAAAATAATAACTGTCAGTCAACCACGATCCTCAAATGATGCACAGAATGGGAAACATTATAGCTAAGTCGCCTCCATTGTACGAACCAAAACATGAGAGTGATTTTCATAAGGTACTTGTAGCAGACTAGCATCAATTGCTACCTTCACTGCTTGAAGCAAGGCACAGACAGGCAGCATTTACGACATGACGCATGGCCCCTCACTCATACCGAGACTATTATAAAAGACTCAGGAGTAGGCGCTATTCTGAATGTGCATGTATGGCAATATAATGGAAGCCAATCACAGAGCATAAGAGCATAAAAGGGCACCATAGGTGTAAATTATACGTAATGCTGTACGGAGGACGACTTCGCAGTGTATAGTACAGTAGGAAGGTGTGATGAACATGAGTTGGGACAAAATACTCACTTATCGTTCGGTAACCAGTCTTCTCAGTACACGACGGACAGACGTAAATACCTGCAAAAAAGTTCATATTATATCGATTATGATCATTGACGATGTACTCACGGATATCCTCAGCATCGCGCTCGCTCAGCTGTACACATTTGAAGTGATACCTTGATAAGGGTGAGTCAGACATGACATTATGCGAGCGAAGAAATATCATACCAATCGTTGCAGCTCGAACACAACACCATCGGTGTCCCGTCATCTTGGCCTCTGCACGTACAGTATGCCTTGGCTGGGACTTTCGATTTGCCTTTCGCCTTTCCATTGGTCGTCAACTTGCGTTTAACATTCCTCCCGGTAGCATTCACATCATTTTCGTGATGCTGAACGTTCTTGACATCGTTCTCCTTCTCTTCAGAGTCGGCCGTCTGAGTCACACGCCCCTCTTCGATTGTTGATTCCTCATTCGGAGCTGATTTCAGGTTCTTCCGGGATCTGGTTGAAACTGGCCGCATGATGGTTGAAGACGAAGCCATAGAGACAGAGGTTGCAGACCGAGTTCGTGAACGAGTGCTCATATTTCTGTGAAAAAGATGTTAATCGATGAAGTTGAGCGTGAGCAGGCTTGGTCAGCCTGACTCTGGATACCACGTGTAAACGACTGTATGTACGCTTGTTTGCAAAGGTGTCTCTTCAGGAGCGCCCGACTGGTGCAACCGACTTACTTCCAGTAAACTCTTTAGCTTATCACATGGAAACTGTCTGCAAAATTCTAAAAGTGATACAGGAGTATTTTGTATTTTAGCTACAGGGGCTGCGTCAACCTCTTCCATGTGGGATGACCCCATAGTCACATTGCTGTAGCTTGACAAATCGTCAACATCGTGGATTTGCATGAGTTCATAGTGCGAAGATGATAATTTTTCTGTCTTCTAAAATTTACTGAAACATGTAAGGTATTGAAACCGATCTACTATATCGGAACTGGTGCCACAAATCCGGAGACAGAATGTGCCATGAGTATCTCAGTGTTAGTGAATTATTCGAAGTAGGCCCCTGTTTGCATATTTGGAATCAAAGCTGAAGCAAAACAAGTATCTGAATTCGGTCACCTGACTGCAACTCGCTTCCAGCTTCAAAGTCAAGTTTCCAAGTTACTCTTTGTAGTAGCTTTGAACAACGTTCGTCGTGTCAACATACCCAGTAATGCAGCCGGAGCTCCTTGTCGCAGGTCATCTCGCTCCTGTAACAACTGGCCCTCGTTAGAAGTTATCGTGGAACGTGGTAGAGACACGACGGAGCTTCCCTAATGCGCTGGTACGCCCAGTATAAGGCACCACAAACGCGTCTCATGACGAATTGGCCCCTATGGTGTTGAGGGACGACGCCTAGTATTTATCGTGAACGGAGATTTCTACCATTGGAAATACCGCAGAAGAACCGTAGTTGCTTTGAATGGACTCGTCTGCTCTTCGGATGCCTGAGGTAAGCCACGTCTCCGTCTTCAAAGGATAGCCCGAACTGAATGTATCAACCTGCCAACATTCATCGAGGTTCTATAAAGCACATATTGTGATAATTGAACGCGTAATATCAGCTCCAGCGGCGCATTTCGAAGCTTTCGTAAACCTTCTAGGACGCATATATTATTGGGATTCGGATAAGGCTCCCTCGGAGAAACCGAAGTACTTTCCGCCCATCGGTCGTCTTTTCCCGTGCGCCCTTTATACCCGCTGGCCTTGACCCCGCTCCTCCTCCGCGGGATAAATAGTTCCAGATATCATCCCCGTCGCGGTAACAATATCGGTAATGAGAACCATGTCTCACTAACCCCCTGCGGAGGCAGGTCGAGGGCATATCGTAGAGCCACGTCGTCCGTACCTTGGGAAATTGGCAACCACGCCCCGACCTTACGAGAAGGTGTATCATGTGGTTGTGCTTCTCCACCTCCTATCATTCTTATATTTCACTGTCTCTTCCTACCCGTTGTTCGGGACAAATCCTATTTCTAGTACTAGTGACTGGCAGGGTGTTCCCCCTCAAGGGCTTTTCTGTTACCGACTGCCTAGACACTTGTCTGACCCGCAACAGGATCACCGTTCTCGACACTGGACTTGGAGCGGCTTTCTCAGGTATCACAGCGTTATTTCCATTGTCGGCGATGATTCGAAATCGAGACTCGCGGACGTCCATATGCATCTTGACAAATGGTATCAATGGATTGATTGAAACTATTACAAGACACAAAAGATGGAAGTCCCTTAAGCATCAGTAAGGAGCCGAATATCGATAGCAAGTTTGTTCTGACAGTTTGCTTCGAGGGTCTATCTTTTCTTTTCCACCGGTGAGGGTTCATAGTGGGTTTCACTAAGTGCCTGAGGCAGATTTGCCACCGTAATGGACACTAGGTGTCTTGTACTTGGGCGAACTCTGCTTTTCAGATACTTTGCTCTGAATCAGGGTGTAACGTCGCTTGATCTTTCCCCAGTTTGATGCATCATAAACCTATGATGAAATTGGTCAAGCCTCCATCATAGACTCAAGCTTTCGTCATCCTCATCGTGAGCCGGCGGCACAGCCTTTGACCGGTTTTGTGGGCTCTACGCGGAGGTGGAGAGTGCGTATTTAGCACAATCGTGGAACGTTACATGCGTTAGCCCATCACTCGTGTTCGAGCCGAGACATACCTGGTATGGGAAATGTAGAGACACTTCCGGTCCGCGATACCTCCTTACAGTCCTCATGCAGATAAGGCAGTTGCGATAAGTACGTGCGCCCGATCTTATCCTGCTTTGGTCCGGAGATATTCACATCATCGAGGCTTTTAAGGTGATACCCGCGTAGATGCACCCACGAAATTCGGAAAGCAGGCTTGTGGTGCGGCGGGCGTGTAAGGCTTCTATCTGGTTGTGGTATGCCCGTATCTTAATTTACAGCTGTTTTCAAAAGTCTAGACACCCTAGAAAAAAATCGCATGTCGGAGTTTCCATACTGGGATAGGGGAGTTGTCCGGTAATGTCTTAGTACATTGACAAGATTATTGTATACAAAATAAAGAGATTATCATTTGGAATAGAGTAGAATTATGTGGAATTTTCGAAGAGAATTTTGACCTTCCTATCAATGCTCGATGCTCCGTTACATCACCTACTCTTCGCCAGTTATGGAGAATGCACTGCACAGTCCGTTTACTCATTTGAGTATGCTGAGATATCTGGGAAGGGCGAAGCGTCCGGGACATTGTAACAACGAGTTTCTTTTGTTCTGAATATAGCGGTAGTTACCCATGGTGAAGCTTCGAAGAGTGAAGGAATGTCTCCGGGAGTGTCGAAACTGGGTTAGTTATTTTAAGACTCCGATCCCATAAATGGCAGCTCAGCCATCAACTCCGAATGCACGATTTTTTTCCAAAGTGTCTAGACTTTTGAAAACAGCTGTAACACCAGATATTACCCATACTCATTATCTTGCGCAGCCAATCTCTTAGATGTCTACTCAGCACACAGCATCGTCTGGATACAGCTAAGCTGTGAGTGTCGACGGAATCATTGAGACTATTACAAACGGAAATGGGTGGCGTGTCCGAGTAAGTGAGCTATATTTAACGGGGTGTTGTACTCTCCGTGGGTACATCGAGAACAGAAATGGGACGCGTTCGTCGACTGGGCGGCACACGTGATGGCGTCTGTGATCGATAACCGTTGTGTGGGGGCGCATTTGCTTGATGGGGCGCCTTCATGCTATGCAGGATGCTGCTCTACATGGTTATCTTCGCGGAAATCACTGTTAACATCGAAGGTCCAGTAATAGGAATTCCTATAGTGTGGCGTCCGTCAATGAATGAATGTATAAATGGATAAAGTATCGACGCAATCGGGACGGCACAATTGGGTCCGTCTGGACGAATGGTTCGCAGGGTTGATCAGACGCGGTCGAAAAGGACAGAATTTCGTGGAGCGAGTCGCAGTGCCACCGGCGAGCAAGGTTCAGTGGATAGGGGAGGGATCTGAGCCTCTTTATGGAGACGGAGAATCAAACTGCCTGGGTGTCTATGTTGTTGCGGAGCTGGGATCATGATGCTGGGCCTTGTGATAGCTGATTGTCAGTTGGTCAAACTCGGAACTCGGTCGGTACTGGCTGTTGTGTCGGCATGGGATTTGATACGAAAAGCGTCATAATATGCATCATTTCCAGGGCAGGGTTGAATCTGAGAAAAAGTAGATATACCAGAATATTTGAATGAGTCGAGACTTGTAAATTTGACAGGAAAACCGAACAAGGCTTAAGTTGGAACTTGGCAGGTATCAGCTTTGGGGGAGTCAGCGTCAGCGTCTCTGAATTGTTAAGCTCAGGGTCCACTTCGGAGGTTCGTCAGTGCAGCTCTACCAGCGGGGCATCCTCTCATTCATACCACCATAACTCCTGCTTCTCCTTCCGATACTCATCATCCCCAACCCTATCTCAGCCCGTACCAGCTGAGCTGCTGCTGGCCCGTAATCTAATCGGTGAGTTTCCTTTTTCCCAAATTCCCCTTCAAGTCCATGGCATGGCATGGGGGGCTTCGATTCTGAAATTCTGCGATCCGAAATCGTGGCTGCAGTACCCTTTCTCATGTCGCTGCCTTTTCAGATATTCTCAAATCCCACAGAGCTATCGAAACCGCTTTGATTTCGTTTCTTCTTGCTCCCGCCTACGCCTTAACGTCACCCAAAGGGCTTCCACAACAGCTCAGCCGCCCATTAATTTCTGGCCTACCCTCCCAACGTCGTCACATTCTTCGTTTATGCCTGAGAACAACGCATGGCTGCTGCTGCTGTCGTTAACTCCAGCGTGTCTGTCTCCACTCCTTTCCATATGCCCTCTCATCAGCGCGTAACGAACGCAAAGTCGTTGCCTCAACCTCCAGCCTCGTCCTCTCGTTCTCCTTCACAGCCTTCGGCGTCCTCGAGTACAACAGATCAATCAGAAACACTATCAAAACCATTCCAGAGAATCAGATCTTCCCTCGAACATAGCCTGCGTACTGCGACGCGCTCGAGAAAGCCCTCATCCGCACCTCCCCCCCTAGATGACTTTGGAACCGTGACGGCAAAGACCAGCAAGGGCAAAGAAAAAGAAACTATAGATGATGCAACTACAAAGGGCAAGGATAAGGAAAAGTCAAAGATGCTTAGGAGATTGGAGTCCAAAGTCACTTTCCGGAAGACTGGTCGGGATTCGGTTACTCCTTCTGCGTCACCGATCCCGCCCTCTTCCCCAGTGCCCTCGGTACCTTTTGCAGCAAAGTTGATGCGTGGAGGCAAAGAGGAGGAGAGTAACGACGATCCGGTACGTATGGCAGGATTTACCAGTTTCATCACACCCTCCCTCCGCCAGGCTTCCATGTCGTCGCCTGCCTTACACCTGTCTTCCCAGGCTTTGCCTTCACCAAATTCGCAATCCGCCGTACCGGCGTCCTCATCAACCCAATTCGCCGCTATCCTCTCCCCTGGAAAGGAGCGGTCGCGTCGAACGAGCTTACAGCCCTCGACGATCAAGAAAGAAATTAGCGCACCGGCACCTTTAGCACCTAAACGGGAACCTTCTCGCACACGCAGCGGTGTAAACACGGCAACGACAGCAATGTCGTCCAATCATTCATCATCATCGACTCGCGAAGCCCAGCTGTCATCATCCACATCGTCCCCACGATATCACAAATCATCCAAGTCAACCCCCAATGCACTTCCCACATCTGCGTCGACTACCTCCCTACACGATGCCTCCCATGGCGTTCTAGATCAAGATACTCCACCGGGACGAGGTTCCCGGGAACCCCACTCACCACCTAGTACGCCAACCCCGATGTCAGGATCGCGCAACGCCCAGCTCGCTCGTAGTTCATCCCGATCCGCCGCCAAAAGTTCATCGTATCTTCCTCTAAGCAATCATCCTCCGTCGTCGCCGTCGCCACTCCCCTCGACACCTCGCTCCTCGACACCCACTCGGGCGCGCTCACCATCGGCCTCAAGGACAGGGACTCGGACCATCACTCCTTCCTCTCCGAGACTCACGTCTCCTTCTGCCACACATCTTCCACCTTCTACCCCACCACCGAAAACCCGCCGTCCTTCCATGGACTCGCCTCGTCGTCCCTTAATGACGACAACCGAAGCCCGTGGGACTTCTCCAACACCACGTAACCCCCGTCGATCATCACTCAACTCGCCCCCGTCTATTGAGCAGTCTCAGTCAGCAGTGCGCCCTCGGCCAAACTCCCCCGGCCAGCACGCATATGCACCGAATAGGCACTTCAATATAAGCACGACCTCCCTTGGAGCACCTCCGGATCCGGAGCATAGCGAAGCCATACGGACAGCCGCCAGCCTATTATGCAAGGAGCTGTCAAAAGGGCCTTGGTATTTCTATCGCAACAATGAGTTTGGTGGGAGAGGTAATAACGAGAGTGCTATTAGGGATTGGGAGGAGGTGGAGGTGAGGACGAGAGCACTGGTAAGACTGGAAAGAGTGTGGGGAAAAGGCGCAGGAGGTACGGGGAGTCAGACCAGTTTGAACATTCAAGTTGGCGCAATGTCTTCGACGGGCTTCAGTGCCAGCGGGGAGGAGAGGTTGAGGAGGGTATTCTGTGAAGCATTAAGGGATGGTTATGTCTTATGCCAGTATGTTTCCGGTCTCATTGTTGGCTCTCTTTATTATCTAATTGTCTTTTTCTCGCTCACCTTCATCCCTACGTTCCTATCAATAATCCAAAAATTTTACCTGATACTCATCTTAATCTTTTTATGATTCAGGCTTATGAATAGACTCCGCTCGAGCTCAGTGGTCAAACCGGATCCTCGTGAAGATGGATTCGTGCGCACCGCGAATGTTACCAAGTTCCTTGCTGCATGCTCTTCGTATGGGTTATCATCGGAAGACCTCTTCCAGAGGGACGACCTCATTGAGGCATCAGGCGAATCTCTCGCACGAGTAGCGAAAACTATCATTGCGCTCATCAAGTATTCCGAAACACCTTCCACGCTAAATCGTTCCAAGATTCTCACGGGCTCTGGTATCAAGCAAGCACAACGGATGGGCAGCACACCCTCAAGCAGTTCCAGCGGTAGTGGACCCTATGGAAGCATTTCCAGGGCAGCTGCGTCGACACCCAACTTATCTCTGGCACAGCGCTCTACGTCTCCGATTGGCCATACTTCACCGCCGTCATCGCCTGTGGCGAGGAAAAGGTATAGTCCGCCTGCAGCGCTGCCACCAGTAAGGTCGGATAGTCCAAACGAGAGCTCTGGCAATTCGAGTAGTGGAAAGACGGAGCAGAGTGGGAAGACGGAGCAGGGTAGGAGAAGGGGAGATGAAGAGAAGAAGAGAGGTGAAAAGGAGAGAGATAGGGGTGGAGAGAGGAATGATGTACACCGCAGCCGGACAAGTTACCAAGAGGCGCCACCGACACCCCCAAAAGATGTTCTCCAGGCAATGGCGCCACCTCCAAGATCTCCTCTTAGGCCGTTACGGATGCCGAAACGCGCCCAAAATGGAGAAAGTATGGGAATGTTCAATTTGGGGCTGAACTCCGGGGATGATAAAGATCCGACGAGTTCACCTCATACAGGTCGGTTATCGGTTGCAGACTCTACACGCGCCTCAGTCGGAGACTACTCTTTTCGCGAGTCTGTTGCAGATTCGCTTTTCACGACAACCTCAACACATGCATCGTCCTATGCATATAACCCAAGTTACGAATATAATGGGCGCGGCGGCAGTGCGAACGGGGAACGTAGTAGTGTGAACGTGCGTCAGTCGGTGGCGTCTAGTGCCATGTCGGATACGACGGCGTACTCAAGCTTGCTGGATGCGGGTCTCGGGGGGAGGCCGCACAGCAATAGCAGTGGGTATAACAAGTTTGGTACCATTCGGACAATAACCACTGAAGCGACGTCGGAAGCACCCTCGTTTGGACGCGAAGAGGGGAACGCGGTCGCTGCGTCCCTGCTTTATGCGGAGGAATTGACAAGAAAGCGTACGCCGAGATCGAGTGATGGTCCAGTGGTGGATCTGTCGAGAGTTGCGGAGGAGACAGATGATAGTGAGTCGAGTTCGAAGGGAGGTAAAAGACGGGATTGGGATGGAGGTCGTGAGAGGGAGAAGGGAAAGAGGAAAGAGACTTCGGCCGAAGTGGGAGAGCGACTTGATAAACCAGCTGCAATACGGCTTGGTAAAGGGAAGTGGCCTGACGATTTCCTTGATGCTTTGCAGACGCATAATAATAGCCCGAATTATCGCCCTATCTCCACTAAGCCCCCTTCACCTGACCTGGACGATAGCTCATATCCTTCTTCACCATTATCAATCTCTCCGCCAAGGAAGCTTGCCATAGTAGGTGCTACCCGTCGAAATGAGAGCCTTGAATCCATTCCACAGTTTCCTCGACGCCCGTCCCATCCTGCGAGGCATAGCATCGACGCTCCTGGATTGTTGCCCAAAGAGAGTATTCTGCGACGGGATGTCAGCCCCGATGGTGTCCCGTCAAGTAGAGTTATGCTTAGGAGGCACAGTACGAAGCCTGGGGTAGCTCAACGGAATGGTGTCTATCTTCCTCGCGCTCTCTCCGATGAGCATCGATCCTCAGGTGATAGCGACTCTCTTGTTCCATTTCCTCGCACAGTTTCAGGTGAGCACGGTTCTGGAACGCCCTCTCCTAGGCCATCGTCGAATGAAGATCCCATAACTGTAAATGAGAGGCCACGCATGATTAGAGGAAGATTCCAAAGCGACATTCAAGGTGAATCAACTAGGAGACGAGCGCGCCCAAATTCATATGACGAACTGGGTGCAAAGCCACAGAGGTCGAGGTTTGAGAGTATGGTAAACCTGGGTGTAGCATCGAGCAATGCAAGTGCTAGCGATCTGATTTCGCGAGATTCTATGGATGGTAGTGCAGTCCGTAAGACCCTCATTATCAGGGAAGAGGGCAAAGCGCCTACCCATTTCGTGAGTAATTCCAATGTTCCACAGTTGTGGACCCAAATTCAACCTTGATGATCCTTCTTTTCATTTCCCGTATCACGCGAACAGCAACTTGGCAACTGTATTGGGCGTGGCCAGTTTGGATCCGTCTATCGAGCACTCAATTTGAATACAGGGCAGATGGTTGCTGTCAAGCGTATCAGACTGGAGGGCCTCAAAGAGAGCGAGGTGACGCAACTTATGAGGGAAGTCGATTTGGTCAAGAGTCTTTCCCATCCAAGCATCGTCAAATACGAGGGCATGGCCAGAGACGAGGATACTTTAAGCATTGTTCTCGAGTCCGTTTTCATTGTCCGTCGTGTGAACCAGGGTTCTAATAGCTGTCTAGGTACGCTGAGAGTGGTTCTCTAGTCCAGACTCTCAAAGCTTTTGGGAAACTCAACGAAAGTCTGGTGGCTGGTTATGTCGTCAAGATCCTTGAGGGTCTGCATTACTTGCATCAGAGTGGTGTCGTACATTGCGACCTCAAGGCGGCGAATATCCTTACGACCAAGACTGGCAACGTCAAGCTTGCCGATTTTGGCGTATCACTCAACATGCGTGCGATGGAGCGTGAGATGACCGACGTGGCTGGGACCCCAAATTGGATGGCTCCAGAAGTAATTGAGCTTAAAGGAGCCTCGCCCAAGTCCGATATTTGGTCTTTGGGATGTACTGTGGTGGAACTGCTGACCGGAAGACCTCCATACGCGGAGATGGCCAATAGCATGTCAGGTATGTGGGATTACATTTTAAAGCCTAATAGTCAATTAAGATTGTTTCGTAGTCATGTTCCGTATTGTAGAAGATGACATGCCCCCACTTCCTGAGGGTTGTTCCTCAATATGTGAAGACTTCCTCAAATTATGCTTTAATAAAGACCCGGAGGAGCGTCCAACCGCCGAGATGCTTTGCGAGCATCCTTGGCTGCAACAAAACTATGCTGCGTTGAAAGTACGTATTCAGATCGCCTTTGACAGTACTTCATCTGATCATCCACTTCAGGATCTTCGACCGCAGGATAGTATCCCTTTCTTACGACGGGTTAGCCAAGATCTCCATACCAAGTCTGATGCTCTCCGGTTTCTCGCAGGACTTGACGGACCTGATGCACCTGTGTCTGAGAACTCCCAACGACCAGAAGAGGGGAGCAGCCCCAGCCCTATCCTTAATCGAAGAACCTCTCACTCCTCCGTAAGACCCTCGCTCCTTGGCGACAACGAGATATCACCTCGTGAACACACTTTCGTGAAAACCACCTTCAGTAAACGTAAGTGATGCATAACCGTCGATGTAATACGATTCTGATTTTCTTCGAAGCAATGGTGTGCCGCGTTTGCCTACAGAATGTCAAGAAAAGTGCCGTCCTCTGTGCCCAATGCAGCCTCATCGCTCATTCAAAATGTGCACCAAATGCACCGCCCACATGCGATCTTCGTGCCCAGCTCCTTCTGTATGCGCATTACGCGGAAAAGGGAAACCCTACCAGCGTTTACTCGAATCCTGTCGATATATCTAACGAAGGATACCAGCCTGGCCCGGCTTCGGATGTCCCTTACGTCGCCCATTCTCCCCGTACCAGCATAGACATCGCAACGCCTCCTCAGTCTCCCCCTGCTTCATCACAGAGCAATACTCCTCATCCCCCCACTGCGTTTAAATTCATGGCGGCCTTCAAACGATCTCGCTCTAGCTTAACACCGGAGCCACCTGGACCTTCGTCCTCGTCCTCTGCTTCCCTCGCGGTGCCTCGTGACGATAAATTGGCACGTGGGAGAGCAGGTCTGTCTCGCAAAGATCCAAAGGAGCGGCCCCAGTCCCTGTCTAGTATGAGCACCAATGCTAACTCCAGCTTGCGAAGTGCCGCAACTGCTGCTGAGAGTTTTAACAGCAGGCACAGCCGCCACGAAGTTGGTGCCAAATCAGTGGTTTCTGTGGAAGATTTGGATGAAGCAGAGACGCGCGATAGCCGTTTCTCCGCCACGGGTCACTCGGAGGGTGCCCGTTCATCAAGGTTTACCGCATTTTCAGCACCATCTCAGCCCGAGGAGGAGCCTCAAGGAAGTGTGCCTGGCGAGATGTCCCAAGACAGTCGGAAGACCAAGAAGCATAGCAGAGACTCCAAATCGTCTGGTAACTGTATTGTGCAGTAAAGATTTTAGTAATCCTCTCGTTAACGTTCACATTGTTTATTCCTTTCTAAGTACAATACTCCATCCTTTCTATCCATCAGAGACATTTTGTTTACAGTGCATTTGCATTCCCACCAGTCCCATGTGTACTTTTACTGCTCCTGCAATCCTCGAATCATCATACCGTCTACCATCCTTTCCATATCTATAATTGCACGATCCGTTGTGCGGTAGCATATTTGCCCTGCCCATATTTTGAAGGTAGTCTGAATACGTGGAGTAAATAGGTGCTCAAAACCGAACCACAACTATGAAGGACTTCCAGTGACGCTGCCATGATTTCAAGGGAGACTTCATGAAACACATATGGTGTCCAACTAACGACTTAGTACGTGTAACTAAGTCTTCTCATTCGCGCCGGCCGCTGGTGCTAGTTCACCGCCAATTCCTGCATGTCCATCCCATGCCCTGCCGTCTCTGATGTCAGGTTCCTAGTGACCGTCTTGCAACCTTAACCATGGCGTGAAGGACGGGCACCAATACCCTGAATGGAGTAGATAACCACTACGGTCCCTTTACATTAAAAGCTATGATATCAGCGGTGTACAGGTGACAAGACATCTTATGGTAGACAGGCTTGAGAATCACCCAAAATTCGCAAAAGCCACAGAATCCTATGTACGGACAGAACATTATGGCATTGGTGAAGTGAGCGAAGCGAAGTAGAAGCCGCGTAGCTCAGGCGTATGATTCTCATAGACGAAACGGCAACCATGTCGGCTTTTTCCAGGTGCACATCCAAGATCAATAGCAAGTGATGAAGGCAAATGCATAACGCGACGGCGTGGTTCTATGACGATGGCTAGTCAACTGGTCGTCGCAACGTTTGGTATCCGGATTCAATGGATCTACGAATATGGAGCCATGGGTTCACAGCAAGGCGGTAGAACAAGGCAGCTAAATGACCCTTCGGCTCCGTAGGCATTGTCTAAAAGACGCGAAGTTAGTCAGTGTGTTGAAAAATAAGTGTTCGAGCGCACCGAAGGTTCAGCTGAAGAATCGGGTGCCTTGGCTTCGGGCTGGGAGTCGTCGGCGTCCTTCACGTCAATATTCAAGGTTGCTAGTACACGGCAGACTTCAGCGATGTCGGGACGGTTATTGGGTGCTTGATCCCAACACCGCTGGATGAGATTACTGATTGTTTCATTTGTCTTAAGATACCCGGTTAATGGTGGTCGAAGTCCTTCACCGATGAATTTGAAGGCCCATGCATCCGTACGTGCCATAGGATGAGTGCCAGTCTCGTCTGTTACCAACTGACTGTAAGGAGGAAGTCCGGTAAAGACCTGGACGCAATGGCCTTAGAAGTGAGTCAAATCGAGTACAATACTGTAGCCGACCTCCAAAGTCGCCATCGCAAACGAATATATATCCGTCTGCTTAGTGTACATAGTAGGGGGCCCATACTCCTCCTCGAGCGGATCTTCTGGCATGATAACATCAGGAGCCATCCACCGAAGGAAGCCTGCCTCTCTCGAAGCATAGACATGATCCGGGAGATTAGCAGGCATTGCAGTCAAAAGCCCGTAATCACATAAGCGAGCATGATTCTCGTCATCAATAAGTATATTTCCCTGTATATACGGTGAGCGGCGCGGAATGGAACGGGGTGACGGAAATACTAATACTTACTCCTCGCACATCTGCATGAATTATAGGTGGTGAGAATTCATGTAGATATTGCAATCCGTTCGCTACCTCCTTCATCTAATGGGAACTTCATGCGTGGAAGAGAAACATTAGTAGACAGAAAACGTACAAAGGAAAGTACAGTGCTATTCCGCTTGTTGTCGTTAGGATCGACAGTACCGGGAAATCTCTTTCGCAGGTATCGCATAATATTCCAATTGGAGTAAAATGGATATACCAAGACTGGCATATAAGCCAGTTTCGATGCTATTCCGTAGAATGGTATCAAGTTTTGGTGATCGACACGGGACCATACGGCAGAAGCGTCTTCCAGGAGCTATGGTAAAGCAATATTTAGTACTTGTTATTATTTGAAGGCAACGCTACGCACTTCCTTCACCGCCTTCGCAAACTCAGGCCCTGGTGTGTCTTCGCCACCACGGAAAACTTTGATAGCTACCTACAACAATCAACAAACGATCAACGAGTCGCCCTAGTCAAGTACCCTTTCTGTTTTGAATCGTCCCCTCTGCAATGTTCCTATGCAGATACTAGCCAAGAGGCCGTGGCGAGCGTCATGCTGCTTGATTTTAACTAGCCCTGTAAGGTCCTAACCAGCATGCCAAACAAGGAGGCGCGTGCAATTAAGACAGGACCTCACTGGAAATAATTTGGACGAAAGCTTGTCATTCGTAGCATACCAGCGCATTCCGTTGAACTTGAAACAAGTTCCTGATAGTTCGCTTGTTACTTATATGTACATGAATTTGGGACCCATATTGATGGCAACCCTTGCACCTCTGGGATTGCCCTTGTCCACCTCAAAGAGAGCACGTCTGTGTACTTTCAATAGCCTGACGCTGTCCGTAGGCGCTACATTATCTGGATTACATGGAAATCAACATGCAACACATATATACCTACGTGGATATATATGGGACGGCCTTTATCCGACATATAACCCATCCCTAATAACCTTGGTCCAGCTAATTATAGATGGTACGTAGTGTACCTCGTAGAACTATGAAGCGATCATAGGTATGGTGATACTTATGTGATGGGTGTAGAATAGATGAAAGCACCTGGTGATCGAGGTCATGTCATCTACTTGAACGACCCTCGCAACATACGATAGCCAGATCCGATTGTTCTGCGAACGCGAAGCCAGGGATTCATTGCCAAGCAGTTTATCAAATATGTGAAATGACCCGTATTCTATAGGACGTCAGTCTGGTCAAGCAGAAATCAGGTCTAAAAGTATACCTTGTCGTTTACACCATCTTCCGCGTGCTGAGCGACGGATGGTTCAACAAGCGGGTTTTGAGCCTCTTCGGGGGACAAATTTTCCAGGATTTGGCGTACTTCTGAGGCGTCAGGCCTTGTTTGAGGGGAAGAGTCCCACCCTCTCTGGATAAGGTCGCGAAGGATATCATTTGATTGTAGATGACCAGATAACGGAGGGCGGCCATCTTTGAGAATTATGGCGATCGCGAAGGAGTCATTACGAGCTTGCGGGTGCGTCCCTTTTTCGTCAGTAATAAGCTGACTGAAAGGGGGTAGTCCTGTATAAACCTAGGTATACGAGAGTAAGCCTCCCGGTTGAATGTAGGTAGCCATGCTAACCTCGAATATAGTCATTACAAACGCATAGATATCGGTTTCTTTAGTATAACCGTTGGGAGGACCGAAGTCTTCTTTTGGTGCTTCAGTTGCCATGAGCTCTGGAGCCATCCAGCGGACCACCCCCGCTGGTTTAACGGCGTGTACGTGTTCGGGGAGGTCTCCAGGCATAGATAAAACAAGGCCATAATCGCACAGTCGAGCATGACCGCCATCGTCGATCAGTATGCTTGCCTAAATGCTTGATGTGGCTCAAAGACAGTATTTCAAACGACAAACGTGCTTACTCCACGAATATCAGCGTGAATAATTGTTGGGTTGAATGTATGTAAGTATTCTAGGCCCCTTGCAGCTCCCTTCACCTAGATTAAAAATAATATACTTGAGAGGTACCCGAGGACGCTAGACGGAAAAGAAGTATACCAGGTCAAGTATTGTCGCAAATCTGCTGGAATTATCAAGATCGACCTCTCCAGGGTACTGCTGAGCCAGGTATTCCATGATATTACCGTTATAGTAGTACGGGTAGACCAAAGCGGGCATGTAAGCTAGTCCAGACGCAATTCCGTAAAACGGAACCAAATTCGGGTGATCAACTCTATTCCAGACGGGCGATGACTCTTCCAGCATCTACACGAGTTGACCGAGAGACTTAATACGAGGAAGTAAGCGATTATCACTCACCCTCTTGAGAGCAGTAGCAAACCCTTGACCTGGAGATGACTCCCCGCCACTGAAGATTTTAACCGCGACCTTCAAGTACAAGACAATTAAATATAAGGCATGGAGAATGGCGACTAGCATACCCGCTCTGTCTTATAGCGACCTCTCTGGACAGTGCCTAAGCACAGCCTAGTCATGACCCCACGTTTGACATTTCGCTCTTTGATTTTGACTCGGCCTGTAAGGTCCTAATTGCACGATCGGTGAGCGCGGTAGGCACAATTGGTGATAACTCGCACAGGAAAAGATTTGGTGGATGCATTATTATCGTCTGCGAACAAACGTCGCATTCAGAAGGAAGATGGTAAGCTTGAGGGTGCCCGTTGAACACAATGGTGCATTTCATCTGCAGAAAGATGTCGCACCCATAAAGCCAAACAATAGTTAGACAAGGCCAAATAAGGTGCGTGTGAGAAGCTATTGTTACCACAACGCTGCCAATCAGAGAATTTTGAAAAACCTCAAATATTCACCTACTCCTAACTGGCTCTTGCAGATAGTTATTGCCGTACACTGAGTTATCCCTATTGAAAGGTTATGGCAGCTCGTGCAGGTGGAGGGAATGAATCTGTCTGTATAAAGAATGACTCAGTACCTGGTAAGAGTACTGATATATGTAGCTATACTATGTACCTGTATAAAGAATGACTAAGGAGTAGTTAGCGTATGCAATATGAACATGGGGACCATGTATCTACTCACCTCAGTACCTGGTAAGAGTACTGAGGTGTACTATCCGACGTGTACCGTAATTGTCCGTTATTGACCGTGGGATGATTACCTAAGTATATACAATGAAGACTCGAGGTCAGTACGACTTGTTATTCCAACACTCCCCCTCAAGACGGACGGAGACCGAGCAGCCCACTCAGAGCCAGATATCCGTCACTTACCATGGCCCGCAAGGACACCCAGCCTGTTACAACCAGGTGGCCGACTGTGAGCCCATATTATTCTCACCACTGACACTACCCATGTAGCCACTCTGACTTTTGGGAGTATAAATTCACCAGCTCTCTCCCCTTAGCTATTGCTTCATGAGATATTATTCTTGTGGGACAACTATGATAGCTTGATCTCCACAGATATTTTGACAGCAGGTACTCCTGCAGTAGCCATCATTGAATATACATACTGCTGCTCATACATGGATAAATCATGCTCATTAACTCTCATGCTAGCTATCAAAACAGCCCCATTAGTCGCCAATGGCATAAATATTCTGCTCCTGTGACTCCACAGAGCAGCTATCACATCACATCAGATACCCTGCATACATGAGGCTGTACATAGCTGCAGTATAATATATCCCAATATTGGTTGATATCATGGTAGCTATCCCATGTCAGGATTATCTACTACCCACTAACAATGACTGTAGCCACCTTCTTACTGTAATATAGTGCATGCTACTTGGCACCATAGCTATGTGTCTTCAGGATTATCCCATAGATGGTATTCTCCAAGATAGCCAAGCATTTGATTGTCGGTGGATTATCCAGCTAATGGAATCATGCATACTAGCTATGAATATCCATCTGGTGAGTTCTTCCCACTGTAGCTACACTTTCTATGTTATATCCACCTTATGCTACCCCACACAAAGCTACCTGCCCTCTGAAATATTTTGCCCACATCATTCTCTGAGGTAGCTAACCTCTTTTTTTCCCCCTGGAATATCTAACTAATGGCACCGTTCATGATAGCTACAGATATCCATCAGACAATACTCTGCACCATAGCTACACACTCCTACTGCTATATCCACCATGGGTTACCTCACATGTAGCTATCTGTGCCCTTTGGAATATCTTGCCCACATCACTCTCTCAGGTAGCTAATCTCTTTATTTTTCCTGGATTATTCACCTAACGGAATCATGCATACTAGCTATGAATATCCATCTGGTGAGTTCTCCCCATTGTAGCTACACACCCTACTGCTATATCCACCTCATGCTACCTCACATGTAGCTACCTGTCTTCTGGAATATGTGCCCACATCATTCTCTGGGGTAGCTACCTCTTCCTTTTTTCCCTGGATTATCCAGCTAATGAGATCTTGCATAATAGCTACAGATATCCATCAGCAGGTACTCTGCATCATAGCTACACACTCCTACTGCTATATCCACCATGGGTTACCTCACATGTAGCTATCTGTGCTTTTGGAATATCTTGCCCACATCACTCTCTCAGGTAGCTAATCTCTTTATTTTTCCTGGATTATCCAGCTAATGAGATCTTGCATAATAGCTACAGATATCCATCAGCAGGTACTCTGCATCATAGCTACACACTCCTACTGCTATATCCACCATGGGTTACCTCACATGTAGCTATCTGTGCTTTTTGGAATATCTTGCCCACATCACTCTCTCAGGTAGCTAATCTCTTTATTTTTCCTGGATTATCCAGCTAATGAGATCTTGCATAATAGCTACAGATATCCATCAGCAGGTACTCTGCATCATAGCTACACACTCCTACTGCTATATCCACCATGGGTTACCTCACATGTAGCTACCTGTCTTCTGGAATATTTGCCCACATCATTCTCTGGGGTAGCTACCTCTTCCTTTTTTCCCTGGATTAGTCAGTTGACATCACCTTGCATAATAGCTACAGATATCTTCCTGATAGTACTTTCAATGTAGCTACTCACTTTCCTGGTTTATCCACCGTACCTCACACATAGCTACCTATCCTTTGGAATATCTTGCTTATGTTATTCTCTTAGGTAGCTCACTTCTGCATCTTACTATTTTATCCGAATAATGGCACTTTGCATAATGGCTATGAATATTTGTCTGACAGTACTTCACATCATAGCTTCCCTTTCTGCACTATGTTCCGTGTAACTACTGGTTCTTTAGGATATTTTGTGTGCCCAACAGCTTTGGTTATTTATTGTCCTGTACTCTCCACCATAGCTACTCTCTTTGTATTTAATCAATTCCTGCTACCTCGTGCTTTCTCATACACCATACAGCACATTTCTTCTATGTCTTTTAGCACCAATGAGAGATCATATTTTCTGTCATCAGTATCTATAAACAATTTTTACTTCTGTTCTACTAGTCCCAAGATATCTCCCAATTTATGCGAAACAAAATAATTTTCTGTTTTCTGCCTAAAGAAATGCCACCGGTCAGCCATACGCAAGGCACAAATTGCTTGTCCCTGAACATTTGAATTCTGACTTTCTTTAGCCTTCTGCTCCCACCAAGCCGCCTCAGAGGAGAACCATTCCAATGTCCAAAGCATCTCTTTCTTTAGTACAGTATGTTACACTGAGCCACATGAACATATGTGAGACATATGTAGAACAAATTCAGTTCAGTTTCACATATGTGACACAGATCCAGTACATATTCAGTTCAGTTACAGATCATATTTCATGGAAAACATATGACCTACAATTGTCAAACATATGTACCACATATGCACTACATATGCATTACATATGATCTACATATAATCTACACATGATCTACATATGAGTTGAATTTGAACTGAAAATGGTCTGAATAACCCAATACATAATTTATAAATGATCTTTCAGTATATTCTAGCTGTGTTGAACTAAGGCTTTCATGGTAGTATTCATTACGCTAAGGTAAGACATGCACAAAGCTAAATAACAAGACAATACATTGTAGTAGTTAGAGATAACCTATAGAATGAGTTTGTATGTACAGTAGAAGGAAGATGTTGAATGGGGAGATGGGGGCATGGATTAGGAAGGTGGTGACTGAGGATGAGGTATACAATGGAGAGGAACAAGATAGGTGGTGTCAAAGGGTAGGTGGTGATGTTGAAGCAAAGGTGAGGGTGTTGTAACAGAGGTGGGGCTGTATGTTGGGTGGTGTGGCATTATGAAGGTATTGAGCAAGAGGTGGTGGTTCTAAATGAGGTGGTAAGATATCAAGTGAGGGTGTGGGGGTGTTGGAATGGAGATGGGGGTGTCAGGACAGAGGTGGAGGTGTCAATAGTGAGGCAGGAACATAGTGGGGTAGTTGAAATGAGAGTGGGGTGTTCAAGTCACACTGGGGGATGTTGAGATGCAGGTGGGGTGGCTGCCCCCTGTGTTCTGTGTACCAACTACTTTTGGGGTATTACTGTACTTGGTGTTGATGTTGTTCAAGGAAAATGGAGGTGGGAATGAGAATGGGGGTGAATGAAATAGTAGGGCAGAGGGTTCAGGACAATGCTGGGCAGAGTTTGAACTTGTGGCCCAATCAGGTACTTGAGGATTTGAGCAGTGGGGGTATTAATACAGCACTTTGGCTATCATGCCACTTGTGATAATGTGCAACTCAACTTTGAGCACATTGGTTTAATCCCTGCTGTTGCCAGTATCGATAATTATTATAACCTTCTTTTTTAAGAAGCCAAAAATTAACTTGTACAAATAAGTTGTAATTGATTCACATAAGTACAATATGTGCTACATATAAATTGAGATCATATTCAGATTAATTTCAGATTAATTTCAGTACTATTTATTCAGATTCAGTTCAGATTGGGGCTTGATTTACAATTTGAGCACATATGAACTTTCTCACTACATAATCAATAAATCTGTTCTATCTTGAGTTCATAATCATGTCATATTCAGTATATATTCAGTACATATGTAGATCAATTTCAGTACAGGACTACATATGTGGTACATATGTTAACATGACTGAGTGTAATAACAGCACATATGTAGACCAGTTTCCATACAGGACTACATATGTGGTACATATGTTGACGTGGCTGAGTGTAATGACCTCCTTTAGTAAAAGCTTTTCCTCTGTCCATCTGTCATAACGTGCTTTGGCACGTAGATAGTTGATCCGGTAAACTATTTCACATGTGTAAGCTGTGTCGTGTATCATAAGCACATTATCACTCACATTCCTTCATTAAAGGACTTTCCTCTACTTCGTCAGAGATTTCGTGTTGTTCAAGCCTCCAAAACCAAGGCAATGCATGTGATGACTGGCCAACACGGTTAGCATGCTCTACATCTCCCTTCATTTGCAAGTCTGTTTGACGGTTGATCGGTGGCCATTTTTCTGCCCTCTTCTCATCTAGTCGCCGTATAGCCTCAACAGCACATTGATATATGTCAACCTGCAAATTGGCCCTAGCATCATATGCATTAATACCACTCCATGCACGTGTTACATGATGCTGCGCCCTATTGCCCCGCAACACCTTCCGAAACCGGAGTGATTTTTCGCCAAGTGCTACTCGCAAGTCGTGTAGTGCATCGTCAATTTGTGCTTCTCGAAGTTGCAGCTCCTGCTCAGCCATTTGCTCCCACCCCATCACCTCCCTTTCGCTGGCAGTAAAGGAGGATGGTAGTGAAAGCTCTAAGTCTTCAGGCATTTCATTCATGTCGCCATCCTCTATACCATCATTACTTTCATTTTCATCGTCATTTTCATCGTCACTTTCATCAGCGCCATAGTCATTGTTCCTTTCAGCAAACTCACAATGGTGAGGTACTAGGGCCTGGGCTTGCTTTTGATGTCGGAGGATTTGAATTTTCAATTTACGTCTTTTGTCAGCTATTTCATTCCTCTGCAATATTGTTGGATTCGCTCCAAGGGATCTAATTGATGCTTTGGTTTGATGTCTACATAGAATCAAAATATGATTAGGGGTTGAATAGAGCAGGTAAATACATAACCTACTGTTTCTCCTCGATGGTTAAGCCCTCAGTGATGAATGCTGCCACCCCTAGGATACCATGCCTCGCAAGTTCATCTTCTGATAACTTCAGCCGTACTGAACTAATGGAGGGTTCTAGCATCACCCAGTAGATGGTAAGTTTAAGCTGAAAGACTGGGTTGAGATTCACATTGCTTACTTGTCTCTATTCTCACATCATATATTTTCAACTTCTCCCCACGGTAGACCGCAGCTTCCGCCGCCTGTGAATCCCACTCGTCTAGGTCTGTTTGTGATATCCTGCTTCGCAAATCGTGGTACACCTCTAACATCTCCAATGCAGTTTTACATGCTCGCACCCATTTCTTCACCAGTGCTGCAGCTGTATTTGACTTTAGTCACATTGCTTGCAAGAATACTGGAGCCAATTACTCACCGAGGCCGACCAACTTCTTCCAATTGGAGTCATGCATACAATCGTCTAAAACCTCTTGTCGGTGAGCTAGTGACATAGCCCTGGTACTTCCGGCAACCTTGTTCAGAGTTGACCATAGTGTCTCCAGAACCTCTCCATCTGTGTGTCCAGCTCCTAACAAGAGGTTCAAACTGAACTGCGCAAAGCACGTATCTACATGGGCTCCCAGGTGAAATTTTCCGATAGCTTGTCGTATTGGTACAGGTGGAAACGAAAGGTATTTTCCGTTTCTAAGCCTCTCATTGAGATGTACTCCGTATTGACACATAACATCGTAGATCAGTGTTATGGCACTAATACAAAGTTCATTTGGGCCGACCAGCTGAGTAAAGTACTTCATAGCTTCCGAAACAGCGTAATCCATATTCTTTTGCCTACAGCCAGTTATTAGTGTATGATTTCGGTATTAAGTCAATCAAGACATACTGCTCGCCCCTTTTGAAATTGACCACAGCATGGGGGACAAAAAATCCATGTCTTGCACATGCAATCGCCCCAATTCCTGTATTATCCAAATGCTTCCTTGGACGGCTTGCCTGGTTAACTGCTTTATGGTTTGCACAACGAGATTTTTCTTGAACGTTCTCAGCAGCTACAAGATGAGCCTCATAATCGTCAACCCCAACCATATGAGCTGTTCCATCTCGAAGGGGAACATCAAACTTCGATAGCTTCAATTTGAGATGATCGAACTTGAAATTTCCATCTGCCACCAACATTGGAGTTAATAACCAACTAGGTTCTCCCTGAGACCAGGTTTTATTTGTAACGTTCTTTCCCGGCTGAGGGCATGCTGGGCAAAAGAGCGCAAGCTGGCCAGGAGATACACTAGAAATATCAAAGGCTCCAGATTTCTTGCGTGCTTGAAGATCCTGATAACAACGCGAAATCCGTTCCATTTCTCGTGTGCGATCCTGTGTCAATATTTGAGTCAGAGACCCAGCTGTTACAAAGTTATGACTTACTGGCAAATCACCTGGGCAGTCCTCACTGGTCCGCCTTCTCAGCATGTTATAGAAACATGATGATGGTGTCTTGGACTCTATCCGTTGCAAATGAAGCTCATCAAGTACTTCAAATGTAAATGCAGTCGAAGGCTGCGCAATCGTTGCCGGAAAAAGTCTGGCTCGAAAAAGCTGCAAGTAGTGATTTCCCCCATCTGGGCAGGTGCACCACTGTACTCGTCGTGCATGTATGCCTGTAGTATGCACAAACACGAGTCTATTTTGAACATAATCTAGCCAGTTCATATCTAGCGTGGGGCGTACAAAAGAGAATGTTCATATGCTTACCAGGTGAGAATGGGTTTTCAGTTTCCATTGCCAACCGAGACGTCTGCATAGGACATGGGTAACCACTATGTCCCAGGTACAATACTAGCCCAAGGCAATCAAGATCAGCCAACTGGAACCCTCGGTTCGTCCACACTTCTATTTGATGGAATGGAGCATGTTGATGCAACTTTAAAGAACATTTTTGGCAGAGTAACGGGTGACCAAAGCAATTTTTGCAGCGGTATAGAGGGTTGTCTTCACCGTATGCTGATGAACATGATAAACATTGCAATTTGCTGATATACTCCATGTTGAGTAGCTCGTTTAAGTCTTCTTGCCTTCAATCAATCCACTCATGTAGATACTGATTTGGTGTCTAGACTGGCCCCATAAGTATGTGAACTATTGTGTAGAACTCGTCTCACCTTTCCATAAATTTTAAATGTAGGAATATCCTCAAATGAGACGTCAAACTCCTTCTGAGCATCCTGTGAGGCCATAGGTGATTCTAGTGTAGGATTACTCCAGCTGGCGTAGTTCTTGCTAGCTTCTGCACAAGTCGGTGTGACAGGTTTTTCGGGTGTCTGCTCTAATGGAATGATTCGACGCTTTTTACGCCGCTTGCCACAGGCATCTTCCTTCCAATACTCTTCAGTCATACCGATAGGACGTGTGGTTATTTTCATTAATGTCATGAGCAAAGTAGAAGAACAGACAAGAACAAGTTGACAAGATACGGAATAAGTCGGACTAATCAACAAGCGCCTTAGGCCATCCAACAGGCGCTTGGTTGAATACCTTCTGAACCTCTCGTCTCATAAAGAAGGCATACCCTGTGCGTTCCCCATTCTCCCAATCTGGTACTTCATGTTCAAGAAGAGAACCTGAAAATAACAGAGCAGTACCACCACAATAATCAAAGCTAGCCCCTAGCTGAGGTAACACGAGTTTGACGGTGTCCGATCCTACATTTACTAAGAGATCGTACTGAAGAGGGTCGCCCCTTGCATCGTGGTGCCGGGGACTCATTCGATTGGCAATTACAGCTAAAGCAGTGTATACCGACGTCCAAAGAGTAGCCCATTTCTTTGTTACCGGGTTATCAGAACGGCGGAGGCCTTCAATGGTGCGAAGCCCAGCATGGTAGGATTCTGGATGAAGAGTCCCTATAATCAAATT
The DNA here is from genome assembly GCA_014058305.1 of Pleurotus tuber-regium. Taxonomy (NCBI): domain Eukaryota; kingdom Fungi; phylum Basidiomycota; class Agaricomycetes; order Agaricales; family Pleurotaceae; genus Pleurotus; species Pleurotus tuber-regium. The sequence continues at coordinate 930,986 of JACFYU010000012.1, read as the reverse complement.
GACAGTACGCTGAAAATTTGCTGTTTTTTGAAGCCAGACTTTTGACGATTCTGCACTAGCCTGACCCCTCAGGCTCAAGGAAGGTTGCAAGCCCGCATCCCCAAGCTAACAATATGTCTTAGTTCCCAGGTGCAACAGGCAGACATCGTACTTACAGTATGTCCAAGTGGAAACCATCCTGCAGCAAAAGACTCAGCTCCCACAGGCATCTTGGAGCCGTTTTCAAACTTTGTGTAGGCTAGGCTAGTGCGCCAATTCTTCCCCTTCATGGCGCTGGCCAAAATTCTGTCAAGATAGAGTGTCGCCTTTGCGACTTCTCGCTAGGAGTATGATCAACTTACAATATAAACTTCGCAAAGTAAGTACGCACCTCCATATGCTTAGGGATAATGTCCGGTAGATACCATACTAATGGGATCCCATCTGATGATTTTATGACCATAGGGGAGGATACTCTCCCTAGGTCGACGGCTGATAAAAGAGTACTTCGTTTTTTATGGGACGTGTCTCTGAGTTCTTGAGCTGTGCACGGAAGTCGGACTAGGTGCAACCAATAAGCTGTGTATTGTAGAAACGAGTACACCACTAACCTGAACATTTCATAGCCTTTTGTATGACTTTGCCAATTGATTGAACGGGTACGCACCGCCAGTTTTTCGGGAGATCACCGCTGTGATGATAATGCTCTCAGTGAGAAAAGCAACAAAAAATATGGAGTACAGACATTCTGTTGTTATGAATATGTCGCCGCATCCTCTTTATAACATCCCATTCTGTACGATAATACGTGTTAACATTCTTGATCTTGGGTTGCACACGGAGAACCACCATCGTTGGTGATCAGTGATGAACAGTTCTCGAGCACTTAGTTGCATACATTCTCTCTCATTTACGAACACTCCCCATATCTTATCTCTTCATTCATCTCCAGGAAGTGTCGACCTTCAACCAGATTTCACGCCAGTCATCTATTGTCATCGACTTCGACATGCATATTACTTCAATACTACGAACGTGAGGCGCAGAGTGGTTAGAAAGTATTGCATTCGCGTTGAAGGGGAAGTAGGAAGGGGAATGCTTGGGGCTTCATTGCTGGGGGTAAGCACATAATACGTGTCGACGCCTCTGACCGATGTAACAGTCCAGAATAGATCTCGCGAGGACTCGAATCCTTCGTGCCATAGAAATTGTACTCGAAGGCGTAAAGGACGGCGTCCAAGGTGTGACAGTGTCATGTCGGGTTATCCTCAGGCAACCCACCTCCTCACCTTCACCCAGCATCTCCTCGCCGGTTTGACCACGCAACGACTGAGACGAGAGCTCCATCATTCCTCGCCACCCTCACCTTCACCCAATACCCAATACTGAGGCGAGAACTTCATCGCCTTCGACAACTCCTCCCCATACACTCCGTCAACGTTGACCAGACCAGCCAGCACAGAAAGATGGCGTCTACACGGCGTGCCTCGAATAGTAACGCCGTCTCAATGGACGACGACGGCTGGAACCGATATGTCCTTGGGCAACCCACCTCCCCACCTTCAGCATCGCCTCGCCAATCCGACCACGGAGCAAAGACGACGACAACAGTTGTCACCGGTATTTTCTTAGGCAACCCACCCCTTCCTCACCTTCATCCAACACTTCCTCGCTTGTTCGACCACGCAACAATCGAGACGACGATGTTGGAGCCCGTATGTCCCTGAGCAACGCACCTCCTCACCTTCACCCAGATTCCCTCGCCGATTCGACCACACAAGGATTGAGGCGACAACGCCATCGCCTCTGAATCCCTCGCCACATATCTCCGTTAACGCTGTACAACCCACCTCAACACCTGCACCCAGATTCCCCCGCCGGTTCGACTACATAGGGATTGAGGCGAGAACGCCAATCCGTTAACTTCGTCGACCTCCACTCCCATCCAAGTCGTCTTTATCTTCCTCATCGCTTACAATGGTTAAAGCAGTCGTTCTCGGTGCTTCAGGTAGGCGACATCGTCTGGTCTGGTTTCATTTCATCGGATTATCGATGATCTAGGTGGTATTGGCCAACCTCTGTCGCTGCTCTTGAAAATCGACCCCCTCGTTACGGAGGTTCGTTTCCTCTCAATACCGTGCATCGTTATATCAAAATGCTAATCACCACTATTGTTTAGCTGGGCCTCTATGATATCGTCAACACCCCCGGTGTTGCTGCTGATCTGTCTCACATCGCTACACCCGCAAAGGTTGTGGGATACCTACCACCAGATGACGGATTGAAGAAAGTCCTGACTAACGCCGATATCGTCGTGATCCCAGCCGGTGTCCCCCGCAAGCCTGGCGTGCGTATCATTCCTTTATTCATCGATGACCTGGCTGAAATGAAGTTGATAGATGACAAGGTGTGTGATTTACACTTTAGCCTTCCTATGTTGACCCCTGGATTGACTGCGTATTGTCTCTGAAGAGAGCAGTGTCACGATTGTACCTCTTCTTTCACAATCATCCCACCCTCTACCATCCAGCCTTTCCACCGATCAATACGAGGCTCTTGTCAAGCGTATCTAATTCGGTGGTGATGAAGTCGTCAAGGCTAAAGACAGCGCCGGTTCCGCTACCCTTTCTATGGCATATGCCGGTGCCGAGTTTGCGTCAAAGGTCCTTCGCGCTCTCGGTGGCGAGAAAGGCGTCGCCGCGCCCACGTTCGTCAACCTCGCTGCTGACCCCGCTGGAGGCGACAACGCCATCGCCTCTGAATCCCTCGCCACATATCTCCGTTAACGCTGTACAACCCACCTCCACACCTGCACCCAGATTCCCCCGCTGGTTCGACTACATAGGGATTGAGGCGAGAACGCCAATCCGTTAACTTCGTGCCGCCCACCTCCTCACCTTCACCCAGATTCCCCCGCCGGTTCGATCACACAGGGACCCAGACGAGAGCGCCATTGCCTCTGATTTCCCTATCACATGTCTCCGTTAATGTTGGACAACTCACCTTACCACCTCACCTCCACCCACCACCCCCTTGCCGGTTCGACCACGCAACGACTGAGTAACACTGTACAACCCACCTCCTCACCTTCACCCAGAGATTCAGACGAGAACGCCATCACCTCTGAATTCCCTATCACACGTCTCCGTTAATGTTGGACAACCCACCTCACCTCCTCACCTCCACCCACTATCTCCTTGCTGGTTCGACCACGCAACGACTGAGACGAGAACACGGTTGCCTTTGGACATCCCTCCCCACACATCTCCGTCAATGTTGACCAGACCAGCCAGCAGAAAGCACGATGCAATCGAACGTAACAATGGCTTGATAGACGACAACCGATGGGACTGGTGAGGGTGTTACGGCGGTGAATGATGGGGATGGGTATGTGCGGTGGTAGTAGAACGGTGGTGTACCGACATCGCAAGGGGAGCTGATGAGGGATGGACTTCGAAAGTCCTCATTCCTGCTGCGCACTCCAGCACAATATGATAACCTCTTCTTAACATGCCAGCACTGCGATCATACTTGAAGGTGTCTACAGCATTGGCCAGCTCATCCTCGAGTGACCAAACAACATAATGGTCGATCCGTCAAGCAGGTGAACGACACAACGGGCATAACATCAATTACTCTGTCGAAATCCCCATGTATTTTGTACTCAAGTAGACAAACTAATAAGAACTACAGGATTATCTGACATCCGTTAAAGGTGGCCAGCCTTTAACGGATGTCAGATAATCCTTTCTACATACATGCAGGTAAACTATCAGTGACATGAGTGTATCAAATAAAACATCAAATGTCTGGAAAGTCCGTAGCTTGTCCAGCGGATGTACGAAGGTAACGGTGTTCTAAATCAAAAGTCGTCAGTATCAGAAACCTTGGTTGGGCGTACCATACCTTGTAAAGGCGTGTCACCATTCTATAACAGATCAGACAATGTAAATCTAAGCTTTTGCGAAGAGTACAGACCCAACTTACAGATGCATAAACTTGGACAGCTACTGGCGGCATTGAATACAATGTGATGACCAGGAATGGGTGAGGCCAGAGGTGTACGAAAGACACCAGATAAGCAGTTTAATGGCGTGCTGGGCCAATTTGCACTTTCGTGCGGAAGGGAATGCTCTGTAGGCAACTAAGTGCCATCCGCTGTCGAGCTGATGCGGAAGAGTCAATTGACCCTGGACAAGCGACTTAACGGCTCGCTCAGCCAAAGTGAAACCAAAAAGGGCCAAAAGGGGATATGTCGTGGATCTGTGAACTCGTAATCCGTTAGCAGAGGCCATCCATGCTATGTAATAAAGAAGAATACGCATCTTGCGCCCAATAGATCTTGAAAGGTTGGTGAACCACTACCACCCACAATCAACGAGCCAATAAGAATAAAAAGGCGAAATTCGTAACAAAAAAGTAAGAAACAAAAACACAACAAAGATAATAAATATACGCAAAAAAAAACGAAGAAGAATAAAGCTCGTTGTCGCAGGTGATGGTGGTTGAGGAAAGAAAAGGTGTTGCCTTGGTGCGTTGTTACTTATGCTGCTGGGTATTCCCACGCTTCTTGGTCACATGATTTTTGTTGACTTTGCCTACGACTCTGAGACACCTACTCCAAGGCGCGTTGCCTCTGTTTTTTTGCTGCCAACCATGTGCCAGGATTCCGCCTACAATACAAAAAATCTTGCATGGGATTCTGCTATGCAGAAAGGTTACATATCTTATCAAATCATCACTCAAATACTCATAGTTGTCCAGGCATTGAGACGTGTCTTAGACCACTGAATGGACATGAATTGATGGCCTTGTTTCCACCATCTCCGCCGCATCGGCCTGAATTGGAACCTGGCGCAACCAGCAATTTCTTCAAGCGTGAGGAAAGCGCCTTTTTTGCCCGAGCTGGAAGAGTCACCGTTTCAATCCCTGTGGAAGATATACCTGTTGTCTTACACAAAAAGACTGTGAATCAACTTCCGCCTTCAACTTCACTACCGCCGCCTCCATCAGACGCAAAGCAGCCTTCACCCACACTCAATCAATCTACTGAAACACCGGCTCCACAGCTGAGACAATCTTGTAAAGCCTTATTCTCATCTATTTGCCGATACTACTTCTCATGAAAATTTTATGTCAGGCCCAGCTCCATTTTCTTTGGAACTTATGGCTTTAATCGGAAACCCTGACCAGCCTCCGGATATTTTCGAACAGTTGTAAGTCATATCTTCTTTCAGCAAGCCATATTTGTATTAACAGCAATAGGCTCGCATCTTGGTGTTCAAGTCAGCCGTGGTAGGGGCATCCCTGATTATGTTTGCAGTTTCAATCTGTGTATTTTCCTCATACTGTCGCACTTTCATGCTAGTATTTTCGGATCTTTCCAAACAACTTTTCAATATCTTCAGGGGAAAAACTTAGCGTCAATTCCCTTAGATGTCGACCAAATAGAGTGCTGAAATTTGGAACCTCTGCTTTGCTGGCGCAAGGCTATCAGCCAATGAGAACCGGCGCAAAGGCGAATATCTCAGACTGCTGAAGGCTTTTTCCGCTACGATCCTTGATGTTCAGGGTATTGGTTACTCGAACTGCTGTTTCTTCTACCTCCACAATAAATAACAAGTTACCGAGCAAGGGTATCTCGGTATCTTCTCCTACTTCAATTTTTTTTAACTCGGCATCCTTTCATTTCGTGTGAGATACTTTTGGTTCACTCTAACCAGTTACGGGTGTAGATTATGGTTTCGGCAGTTTCCTATACACCGATCTTTGGTCCATGTCAGGGGTGAGTCCTAGTCTCAGTCACCATCCACTTTCTTAATATTCCTTCGGCAGTTTCCTGTGCACATGCAAAATCGTTGATTCTAGATCTCTTCATATCCCTGATCAAGGAGTATGTGAGAGTCGGCCTCTGTTTTCCATGAAAATTGACTAACACAAGCCATAGAAACGTACAAGAAGAGTCCTGAAGCAGGGTGGAGTCCACAAATCTGTTTCGGCAATTTCCTATGTCATCCACCGGTGTGCCTATCAGTTGCAAGACCGCGACGTTTGATTCAGATCTCATCGTTTACATCCCTGTTCAGTGCGTGTATGGCCAGGCATTCTTGTGAGATTTGGCTGACATGCTTTTCAAGATAGAAATTCACTTACTCTGCAGTTATTATTTATCCACGGTGCTATCTTGATAGCATGGAATACTTTGGACGGTGTACCTCATTTATCTGGTCAAGGCATAGCAAATGCTCCAATGCTTTCGTGTATGTATTTTGGGCTGCGGAGGCATTTTCTTAGTTCTTTTTTGACTAAACTCATTTGCGCTAGATCAGGATAATATAGTGTTTCTCATGTTAACGGAACATATATTGTTTTGGTGGCCGTGTCGGATTATTCCGTTGCTAGAGAAATCTCCCCTGTCCGGAAAGCTCGAACCGACACCAACATCGTCTGTTGTTCTAGAGAAAGCAGAGTCGGGTATAAAGATAAATCTGTATGGTACGCAACTGGTCAATAATTGCTCGACTGCATCTACCCATTCTTACCTTCATCTCCGCGCTCAGATATTCATCTTTTTCCATGTGGATCACGTCGGCATATCTCGAAATTCTAGAGCCAAACCGTTCTCGATGGAAGGCTGCTCAGGGGAAGGACAGGAAAGCCGTAACTAGGGAGGTCGCCTTGCAGATTGCTGCACTCCAGACTAAAGGTCCTCATGAGCGAGTAATCTCTGAGCCCGACTTATACAAAGTAAGCCTGCATCTGTATCAGTTTTGAAATCTGTGTAGCTAATACAAGACGTATATAGAAAGTTGAAACTTGGTTCAAAAATAATGCGAAGAAGCAAATTAACCGGCCAAACTCGTCCAGCTCCAATTCTGGTGATGACGACAGTGATGGTGACGACAACGATGATACGCACAAGAGAGCCTCAAAACAGTCAGCTAGCAAGCATCGTCGGTGGAACGCGCATTCCGTGGCCTCTCAAAAACACCCAGAGCTTTGGAAGGAGGCTTTAGAAGCGTTCAAGGATCTATCCTTTGGGGATGTTACGCACGTACAAACTCCTAACCCCTAGCCCTGGTCAGATGACCATCCCCGTGACCTCGGACATCGGCTTCGGACTATTGGACTTTCGGATACGCTCGGATCAAGGGTAATGCACGCGGACTTGGCATGTGTAGATATGGACTTGGATATTACTGTAGAATTATTTAATTATCAAGGGACACTTAGGCTTAGTTACCACGAGGTATAACTCATGTATTCCGCATGTTAGGTTACCTTCACAAGTATTTAAGCCGTAGTTACTTGTAGATAGTTCTTCAGTTCGAATATCAACTTAATACGTCTCCTCTTCTCTACTAAAGGAGCTCCTACTCTCTCCTGTCCTACTCTATCACCGATCTCCGGTATTCCGCATCTCCGACTTATACTCTACCTTCTATTCCATTCTCCGGCGTTACTCCGTAACCCCGATCTCCGTTCCGAAGTTAAGGTATAACGTGTTAGGTAGTGGGCAGCGCAACTCTGCACCTCAGTAGTTGAAGCCAAATACCTTTCTGTAGTCTGTTTAGTAGTAGAAGCTGGATTCTGTATTTAACAGTATATTCGAACTCACCTCCCACTCCCTAGCCCTTTCTTTTTCCCAGATGACCACAGCACACGTTACCAAGCTGGCCAAGGCTGCAGAGCAGTCCCCCGCAGCATCCGGATCCTCGACCTCCGCACACGCCCGCAGTCACCACAACACCACACGGCGACCTGTAGGGCGAGTCCGCGCTTCTTCGACTCCTGTTGTGAGCACTACCGCTCCGACCGAAGAACTTCAGGAGAACCCCGAAGAATCTCGGAGAAACGAAACGATCATGGAAGAACGTCTCTCGCAAACTTCGTCCCATTCTCCGCAACCCCAACGGGAGCCCTCTGCTGGGCCATCCGGGCCCTCCGGACCTGGCGGACCTCCTGGGCCTCCGGACGATGGTGATGACGAACCCGAAGATAACGATGCATTCGACTATGATCAGCCTCCGCACTCCGCCCCCCGTCGAGAAACTCCGATCCGATCCGATGTTGGTGAGGCACTTATTCAGTCCCTCAATGGAATTACGTCTACACTCCGCGATCTGAATCGTGGGGTCTCCGTCCCTGCCTCCGCCAAAGCTAGCTCTCGCGTCAAGGTTCCCGATACGTTCGATGGTTCAGACCCCCGGAAACTCAATACGTTCCTGGTCCAGTTGAAACTGTACTTCACCGCGAACTCCGGTCAGTTCTCCGATGAGGACGAAAAAGTTACATTCGCGCTCTCGTATCTGAAAGGCACGGCCTTCGATCTGTTCGAGCCATACCTCGCGGAACCCGATGGGGAAGTTCCACCCTGGATGTACTCCTATGAGGCATTCGTGGAAACCCTAAAGGATAACTTCGGTGCTATTGACCCAGCCCGAGACGCGGAAATGGCTCTCGACTCTCTCAAGATGCTCAGCCACCACCGGATCACGAAATTCAACGTGATCTTCCAGCAGCACGCCTCAAAGCTGGTTGGTTGGGGCGACAGGGCCCTCCGATACATGTACTACAACGCGCTTCCGGACCGAATCAAGGACGAACTCTCACGTTCTCCGAAAAGGGAATCTCTCTCCGCTCTCCGATCCGCCGCTTCCGAGATCGACCAACGATACTGGGAGAGGCAAAAGGAGAAGAAGTCCGATCCCTCGGAGAAGCACTCCGAGAAGTCCGCGAAGAAGTCCACGTCCTCCCATCATTCGTCTAAACCCACATCCTCGAACTCCGCGAACCCATCCTCGTCTTCCTCCAACTCCGGCAACAAGTCCTCAACGTCTTCCGCAAAACCCGCTTCGAAGAATTCCGCACCACCCCCTTTCGCCAACCAGTTGGGAAAGGACGGCAAACTGAAGCCTGAAGTCCGCGCGGAACGCATCCGGAAGGGACTCTGTCTCTTCTGCGGTGGTTCCGGACATCGGGTTAAGGAATGCCCCAATGGAAACTCGAACTCCGCCAAGGCCCGCGCAGCAGTAGCCGAATCGGATTCCTCTGAACAAGAGGCACACATCTCCGAAACGGAAAACTGATGTGCAGCCCAGAGTCCTCGGACCCTCCGCGGAGCTGCGATCTGTACATATGGCCCGACATCTGTAGACTTAATGCTGCGTCTCCCGTTCTTTCCCCTTCCGCTACTTACGTTTCTCTTACCTCAGACAATCTTTCTGATACCACTACGATCTTTACTGCACTAATAGATTCCGGCTCTACTCACTGCTTTGTAGATACAGGTTTCATTCGTGCTCATGGACTCTTAACTTACCGTACCCCTCCGATAAAGCTATTATTGTTCGACGGGTCCTCAAATAATTTCATTACCGAAGCTCTTGACCTACTTTGTAGGTTTCCGACTGGCGAAAATCTGAAGATTACGTTCTTTGTCACACCTCTGGACGTTTCCTGTTCTGTTGTTCTAGGACATAACTGGCTCACCCGCTACAATCCGTTGATTGACTGGGTTTCGAGCAGTATCTCGTTCCGAGCACCAGAATCTGGCAGCGTTATTGCGGCCCCGGCATTGGAAGCACCTCCGACTACTCCGACATCTCCGGATACGTCTCAGTGTTCTCCGCAGCCATCTCCGGTGACTTCTCTGTCTGTTCCGGATTCTCCGGAAACTCCGCCTTCGACTACGATTTCCTCCGATCCCCCGAATATCTCCTTCATCAACGCTGCTGCTTTCAAAACAGTCTCGCGTATGAGGGGAGTCCAGGTATTCATGATCAATATCCGACCCGAAGGAACAACTTCTGCCAGATCTTCTGTCGTGTCCGATCCTTCTCCGGACCTCTCGAACGTTCCTGCCGAATACCACGAATTCGCGGACGTATTTAGCAAAGGTAAAGCCGAGACTCTAGCTGATCACAGGCCCTACGACCTCAAGATCGAGTTAGAGGAGAATGCGTCACCCCCCGTGGGTCCGATGTATTCCCTGTCCCAAACAGAACAGCAAGCTTTGAAAGAGTTCATCGACGAGCATTTGCAGCATGGTTTCATCCGTCCGACCAGTTCTCCGCACGGTGCCCCCGTCCTATTCGCTAAGAAGAAAGACGGTTCTCTCCACCTCTGTGTCGATTACCGCGGACTTAACCGCATTACTCGCAAAGATCGTTATCCGCTTCCGCGTCTAGCCGACCTCCTAGATGCACCCCGCGATGCCAAAATCTACACCAAGATCGATCCCCGGCACGCATACCACTTAGTCCGGATCTCCGAAGGAGATGAATGGAAAACAGCCTTTCGAACTCGCTACGGCTCCTTCGAGTGGTTAGTTATGCCTTTTGGGTTAACTAACGCTCCCGCGGCTTTTCAAAGGTTTATCAATGATGTGCTCGCTGATCTTTTAGACGTCTGCGTCATTGTTTATCTAGATGATATCTTGATCTACTCCAATAGTGTAGAGGAACACAAGGAGCACGTTAAGGAAGTTCTCCGACGCCTCCGGAAACACAAACTCTATGCTAAAGGTGAGAAATGTGAATTTCACGTTGACACCGTAGAATATCTAGGTTATATCCTTTCTCCGACCGGACTTACCATGGACCAAGCCAAAGTCAAGGTTATTCAAGAATGGCCTGAACCCCGCAAAGTCCGCGATGTTCAGTCTTTCCTCGGCTTTGCGAACTTCTACCGACGATTCATCCGCAACTACTCCGATATCGTCGTTCCGCTCACCCGCCTGACCCGCAAAGGCACCCCTTGGGTTTTTAGTGACAAGTGCCGGACAGCGTTCAATGAATTGAAAGGTGCCTTTACTCAAGCTCCGGTACTCACTCACTGGATCCCCGATGCTCCGATGATCGTAGAAACCGACGCCTCGGACTATGCTCTAGGAGCTATCCTCTCGATCTACACCTCCGACGGAGAAATCCACCCCGTCGCTTTCCACTCGCGCACGTTCACCTCCACGGAATTGAACTATGATGTCCACGACAAGGAACTTCTCACAATTTTTGAAGCCTTCCGAATCTGGCGTCAATACCTTGAAGGTTCAGCTTCCGTTATCGATGTTGTTACTGATCATAAGAATTTAGAATACTTCTGTACGACTAAAGTCTTAACCCGAAGACAGGTCCGCTGGTCAGAGTATCTCTCCCAGTTCAACCTTTGTATTCGTTTCCGTCCAGGCAAGTTAGGAGCCAAACCTGACTCCTTAACTAGACGATGGGACGTCTACCCTAAAGAGGGGAGTGAGCGCTACCAGCATGTCAACCCACAGAACTTCCGACCCGTCTTCACTCAAGAACAACTCGTAGCATCAATCCGCGCTTCTTATCTCTTCGTACCCACTCTCCGCGGATCCGTAGTCATGGATGTTGAACAACTCCATTCCGACATCAAGTCCGCGCAAGAGTCCGATCCGACACTCTCCGTCCCCATCTCCGAACTAGGTCCGCGCTGGTCAAAGGACGACTCCGGTCTCCTGCGACTAGACAACCGGATCTTCGTTCCCGACTTCTCCGATCTCCGAGTCCGTGTTCTCCGCTACAAACACGATCACATTCTTTCCGGTCACTATGGCCAAAACAAAACATTAGAACTTGTCCGCCGGGAATACACCTGGCCCAATATTCGCGACTTCGTCAAAAGCTACTGTAAGTCCTGTGTCACTTGCATGCGAGCTAAACCCCAGAGACACAAACCCTATGGCAAACTCCGACAACTCCCCGTACCTTCTCGACCCTGGGATTCCATATCCATGGACTTCATCGAGAAACTCCCCAAATCCTCCGGTTTCGATTCTATTCTAGTCATCGTAGACCGACTCTCTAAACAAGCCATATTCACCCCCTGCCATGACACTATCACCTCCGAAGATCTAGCCAAGTTATTCGTAATGCATGTATTCTCCAAGCACGGAGTTCCGAACCACGTCACCTCCGATCGAGGTTCGGAGTTCGTCTCCCACTTCTTTAGGTCCCTCGGTAAAGCCTTAGAGATGAAACTACACTACACCTCTGGCTACCACCCTGAAGGTGATGGACAGACCGAACGTACTAACCAAACTCTGGAACAGTACCTCCGCGTTTACTGCAATTACCAACAAGACAACTGGTCAGAACTTCTTCCTATAGCCGAATTCGCGTACAACAATGCTCCAAGTGCTACCACCGGAGTATCTCCGTTCTTTGCGAACAAAGGTTACCATCCCCGTATCTCCGTACATCCGGAATACGATCTCGCTTCCACCCGTGCAAGAGAATTCGTAGTCAACCTCGACGACCTTCACCAAGAACTCCGAACCGCGATGTCCGATGCGCAACTCCGCTACCAAGCCCCTGCAGATCGTAGACGATCCGCGGCTCCGGACTTCAAGATCGGACAAAAGGTCTTCATCAAGGCTCAGTTCTTTCGCACCACAAGACCTTCCAAGAAGTTATCCGAGAAGTTCATCGGACCTTTTGAAATCATTGCTCAAGCAGGTCCTTCATCCTTCACGGTTAATCTTCCCCAATCCCTACGCTCAGTGCACCCAGTGTTCCACGTATCGATGCTCGAGCCCGAAACTCCGAACGAGATTCCTCTCCGCGTCCAATCTCCGCCTCCTCCGATCGAAGTTGATGGCGAAGAAGAATACGAGATAGCCGAAGTTGTTGACTCTAAAATCGACAAGCGTTATCGAAAGATGCCCTTGCGATATAAAGTCCGATGGCTAGGCTACGAAGACACCGCGGAAGAATTCTCCGAGCTCGGAGCGGACGAACTCAAACACGCTCAGGAACTTGTTGAAGAGTTCCACCGTCGATACCCGGACAAACCTGGCCCACTCAGCAAAATTAAACCCAAGTAGCTTAGCTACATATTTCATTCCTTTTCTCTCTCTCTTCTCTCTCTAGTAGTTATAGTTACTTACTCACTTAACCCCCTTTCTTTTTCTCTTCTCTTGTTACTTACTTATTGATCACTCTTCCAAAGAACTGACACAAAAGTATATATCAAGAAAAAGAAAAAAGTCAAAAAGTAGCTACCAAATTACTATACTACAAGTTTATTCTGAGGAGTCCGTATGCTCCTCCTCTCCCATCACGTAGTCTTCATCTTTCTCCTTCTCCTTTCCTTTCTCCGACCACTCCGCTTTCTCCGCTTCCTCCTCCCGCTCTTCCCTCTCCCGCTTCTCCCGCGCTTCCCTCATGTACTCATCCGCCTTAACCCACGTCTCCACCAGGTTTTCCACGTCCTGGATTTTGTCCTCTATCTCCCCGTACTCCTCGTCCGTCTCATAGTCGTCCCGTTCCTCCAGATGTTCGGTGGTCCGCAAAATGTTTTCGAGCCTCCGCGTCCGCGAGCGTTCCTTCACCAGGGCAAGTCGGAGCTTCGAGATTTCGAGCGCAAACTCCAGCTGACGCTGCTCGAAGCGTCGAGTGAAGTCGATGAAGGTGTTCATCAACTCCCCATTCGACGGCCTTTCCTCCGACGAACGGTCCGCCACCTTTGCAGAGCTCCGCGTTATCCGTGATGGACCCGCCTCCGGCTCCGGACTTGGCTCCTTCTTCGATTTCTTCGCGGTAATCTTTTTCCGCGGAGTCCATTCTGCGACCTTTCCCCGACCGGCCTTGGTCTCTTGACCCTTCGGGAATTCACACCGGTGCTTCGATCGATGGCACCCCTCACAGGTGCTTGCGTTCGCACTGCAAGGGTAGAGTCAGCTCAGCACACACCACAAAGCAGCAACAGGACTTACCTTGCCTGGGGTAAGCACACCCGCTTACGACCCCTACAGTTGTAACACGCCCGGAGAATCCCGTCCGGCCACACTGTTGCGAACTCATCCCCAACTTCGCGATCCCAAATTTCCGGGCGTTTCCGCGAAGTCGGCTCCTTGGGCTCCTTCTCCGGACCCCCAAGCAGTACGGGCAGTTCCTTCTCCTCGTTCTCCTCCCCTTCCCCAGTATAGTCCGCGACCGTCATTAATTTCATCGCTTTGGAAATCCCGATCCTGGTCGAACGGATCCTTCGGTCTTCCTCTTCTTGTCGGAGTTGCGCGTAAAACATTGCGGAGCGCTCCGCCGCGGCAGCTTCTTCCTGAGCCCTCCGCGCCCTTGCGGCCACTTCCTCCATCTCCGCGGCCGTTTCCTCTGTAATCAGCATCAGCTCGGGAGACTCCGACTTCACTGAGGTCGACAAACCTCCGGCCGAATCCTCTATCATCCTCCGTTTCCCCTTCGACTTCTTCGTCGGCGGAGAAACCCCGGTTGGCGTATCATCGCGGGGTCGGACGACTCGCGAAGTTGTCGCAACCGCGACAGGGATATCGGTGGACGAAGCGGGCACCGCGGGCTCGTTGGCCATCATCTTAGCAGCGAGCTCCTTGGCCACCATGGCCTGTAGCTCGGGGTATTGGGAAAGATCCTTGAGGGAGAACCCGGACATGTTGAATCGGGGTAACGGAGTGTTGAGTTACGAGCGTTGGGTTGGCAGAAGTTGAAAATGTCAGAGACGAAGAACATCGGAATTCCCCTTTTCCGCTTTTAAGGCGATTGTTCGAACTCCGCAAACTTCGATCTAGGTTCTCCGTAGCAAGTGACGTCATCATCTCGAACCTCGGACAGACCCCGAAGCTTCGACCTTAGCTCTCGGAGAAATTTCCGAACTCCGGACGAAATTCCGAAGATCGCTCTGGATCGGCCTCTTGGGACTCGGCCTTAAGGGGGGAGTACTGTTACGCACGTACAAACTCCTAACCCCTAGCCCTGGTCAGATGACCATCCCCGTGACCTCGGACATCGGCTTCGGACTATCGGACTTTCGGATACGCTCGGATCAAGGGTAATGCACGCGGACTTGGCACGTGTAGATATGGACTTGGATATTACTGTAGAATTATTTAATTATCAAGGGACACTTAGGCTTAGTTACCACGAGGTATAACTCATGTATTCCGCATGTTAGGTTACCTTCACAAGTATTTAAGCCGTAGTTACTTGTAGATAGTTCTTCAGTTCGAATATCAACTTAATACGTCTCCTCTTCTCTACTAAAGGAGCTCCTACTCTCTCCTGTCCTACTCTATCACCGATCTCCGGTATTCCGCATCTCCGACTTATACTCTACCTTCTATTCCATTCTCCGGCGTTACTCCGTAACCCCGATCTCCGTTCCGAAGTTAAGGTATAATGTGTTAGGTAGTGGGCGGCGCAACTCTGCACCTCAGTAGTTGAAGCCAAATACCTTTCTGTAGTCTGTTTAGTAGTAGAAGCTGGATTCTGTATTTAACAGGGGAGAAGATGAAACAAGCCAAAACACGGTTTTTCTCTCAGTTCTCTGCTGATGAACAAGCCGAATTCCTGGATCAGGCCTAGCAGTGGAATAAGGAGGGCCCTCCCAAGGGCTTGAAACCTAAGTACGTCTCCTGTCTTATGTTAACGACAACTTATTCAAAGTCATTTCTATAGGCTTGCGCGCACGAAGCTTCTTGATGAGGCTCGAGACTGGGTTGTTAAGACGAAAAGAGAGTATGATGCCACGGTCCTAATATTGATCACATATCCTGACGAAGAAGGAATGCCTGCTAACCACTAGTAAGCCCTTTGACTTTGTGATAGTTCGGAACTTGACCACCATATTTGCTAAGTGTGCAAGGAAAGGACAAGATCGTCACAAAGCTATTGGGTAGCGAATCTTTCAAGCGAATGGTGAATGATTGGTGTCTTAAAGTTGGCGAAGGTTGCAGTAAGTTGCCACCCTACTTGATCGTACAGAATTTGACGTACAATTACTTTTATAAAGGCCATGGAGAGATGGAAGCGGTAGATGAAGCCAAAGAGGATGAGGCTGACTGGGCCACTGTCACCAAGGATGAGGATGGTTATCCTATCCTGCCTGAGCGCCCCCTTATTGCTAATGTGCATGGTTTCCGGCGAGTTGTTCGTGATTTCACCAACATGGTCATGGGTATGTTAGCCATTTGCCTGTTTTATACCCTGAACATTCATTTTCTCCTTTCTCCAGAACACGATACTGATAATAGGCGTGCACCATGGGGAGACATTGCAGCCAACCCAGGGCGCTACATCTCTGAAGAATATCTCCCTGACGACGTGGTACTCAATGATCCCTCCCGTATGAAGAAGTGGGAACTCTCAAATATATACGATTTCTGGTACAAACGGCAGGAAGAAGGAAAGCTACCCCTTCGATTCATAGCCTATAGCAAGAGATCATCGACTTCCAGGTTGCGTACTTCGTCCATGCCAAGACATCCATCACTTGCCAAGAAAGAGGACGATGAAGAAAACGGTAAAGATGAAGACGAGGTTAGTGAGGACGACCAGCATGCACAAAGGCTAGAAGAGGCAGAGGGTGAAGATGAAGATGGCGAGACTCATGAGGATGTTCAACGGTCATCCATACAGCCAAAGAAGAAACGAGCTGCCGAAGATGAACCCAATGAGCATGGGGGACGAGTTCGAAAGCACGTTCGGAAGGAAACCACCAGTGGTAATCATCGCGATACCACAAGGAGTCATAAGGCAGAGGGAAAGCGCAAACGGCAAGTGGTATTGACTGATGAGGAGAGTAATGTAGCAGGGAAAGACGAGAGGGAGGCTGGTGGCAGTACCATGGTGGCGCAAAAGAAGAAGAGGCCCAGAGCGGAGATAGAGTCTTTGGATGTGGCCGATGAAGGGGATAACACACTTGATGAAGCAAATATCCAGGCAGGTTCACCCGCCACTGTTACCACTGTTTCGCATCAGGCCCCTCAAGCTCGCATCTCATATTTGAAGTCGTTGGTTGCTTATGGGCCTCCTTTTCACCAACTACTTGATCTACTCCTTACATGGAAGGTACGCTTCTAAGCAACTGAGCTGATTAATCAATAGTACTTATTCATATTCTGCAGAACGGTAATGTCTCACATACACTTAAGCAAAGAGCACCACATTGGGCGAGCTGGAACTACCGCAACAAGTTTCTTCCAGAATCCTTTTACGCAAAGCCGTCTAGTGGCAAGGACCGGGACTCTTATACTGCATTTCGTGCGTATCTCAACCAGAATCCTCACGTCGGTCTTGGTGGGCTGCCTGGCTCCTATGGCAATATTGAAACGATGATTCTTGCTATTGGCCTTGTCCTCCGAGATATATCAGCCTCAATCTCTGCAGAGCCCGATGATGACTCAATTCCGCAATATATCCATAACTCAGCGTTTGCTGCTGAGGATCTCGATGACATTTTTGCTGAATGCGAGCGGCTCTGGAAAGTAGTCAATCATCCCAAAGGGCAGCAAAACAGGTACGTCATTTACTTTGCCAAATATGGTACATCATCTCAACTGTGCTTAGCAGCCAGTCTACCCTTAACGATGAGCAGCTTGGACCCAACCCTATCAAACCAGCTCCTGCCAATCCCAACTCAAGTACTTCATCCTCGACAAAGAAATCGATGCGGCCTTTTGCCAAGCCTCTTCCAGGGACTGGTCCCAAGGCGAAACCCAAAACAAATGCCAGTCCAACATCTCCACGCATCGCCCATTCCAAACAAATCGCCAATACGCCCAACACAGAAGCCATTCCCACATCAACCAGTCTATCTTCAAAGGGCTCTAATACTGAAGAGTCTGCCAATTCAAGCTCGAAAAAGTTGCACCCAACCTCCACTGCTGCTAAGCTCACTATTTCTCGCAGTCGATTCCCAGAAGATCTCCATCAGCTTGCCGAATCCTGTGGTCTTCTTCCCGAGCACAGCAGCAAGCTCAACTCAGTAACCAAAGAGTGGAAGTCCTTGATCGAGGTGTGGGCTAGCCTTGAGCAGTGCTGGAACACACTGGGCGAAAAACTTCAGGGTGCGAAACCAATATGGTTCAAGGGTTTTCCCGTTGAAGCAAAGGAGTGGGCCGATGCTTATAATCAGGGTGAGCAGTATGACGAAAATCAACTCTTGGAGGATCCCACTTTTGGTATGCGGTTCTCGCACTGGCTAGACTCTGTGATTCCTACAGATCTCACTCCCCAAGCTATCGACACACTCTCCGATCATATCTGGGTTCAACGGGGAGGAAACGGCTTGATGGTTGTTCTGTGGGGTTTCAAAGTGTGGGGGCTGAGTATCTTCAAGCGCATTCAGGCTAGCCCAAAGGTCAAGGGCTCTACTCAGGACCAGGCTGTGGTTGCTGCTCGCAAGCATTTCGTGAACAATTGCATTGCTCTGAGACAAGTCTTTGACCGCCTACGTAAGGCAAGAAAATTGTACGTTCCACTTCTCTTTCAGAGATTATCTAACTGACGTGGTAAATTAGCAGCGGTTCGTCAGCTAGACGTGAGGGGAAGAGGGTTACATGAGGAGCTGTGACTATTTATTTACTGTACTCCGTTGCCTAAGTTCTCTGATATATAATATATGGGTTTCATACACCAGAATGTCAGGGTACGGAAAGAAATGGAAAACATGTCTTTTCCGGACATTGTCTCATGCTGATAAGTATTCCTGTTTCACTTCCCACCGTTTCTGTTTGTCCATGTTGTATTTTAGTTTTTATCGCTTTCCAGCTCCGCCGTCGTCTGGCTAGGTTTTCAGTATCTGCCTTTCCTTCATCTTTACCCACATCGTCCGTTTATTTTCACATGTCATATGAAGTATGTTTTTTACTCTGCCTTACCCATAGTGTTTTCTCATTCCATCTAATAGCATCTGGTTCCTTCAGGCTTGGTTGAGCCAGTTGAGCCAGCTGAGCCAGTCGAGCCAGGTCCTCTGTCATTTTGTGAAGAATGCGCTTATCAATGGATGTTCCATTGGGCCAACTATATTCCTAGCAGCTACCAGCCTTCGATCTATCTTGCCCCTCCTGGTTTTGGTTTTTCTGAACAATGTATATGGCTAGCACACTTCCCCCCCAACCGCCGCCGTGGGTTATTTGTCTATGTACCATCTCATCACATGCCTAATTTCCCGCAGCATCATTTTCTTATGAACCATCTTGCGCAGTTTGGCGGGATCCCAAGAGCTGGTATCTAGCTATCTTCCGTCAGACCGCGTATGAAGAAATTCTGCAACTCAAGTTGGTTCTATGCCGTTTAATACATGGAGGTTATTTTTAGTATCTGCTCATGAGTTGGTACGTCTTTCCTTATCAATTGCTTCATATTGTTTTGTCTTCATTGCACTGTGCTTTGGACGTTGATGCTACCTCAATCCAGGGACTGTAATACTATCTTTACTCTCCTCCTTTTGCTGTTTCACATCTTACATGCTATTGTCATTGCTTTGAACGTCTCTATTTCCAATTATGACATGTCTCTTGTTAAATAACCATATTACGTATAAAAATGTTATGAGTAAGATGACGTGAGATTAGATGATGCAGTTACAAGTAGCTGGTAGCACGGGTTATTAAAAGTTGTAAGGGGAGATGAAAGCTATAATGGGAAGTACCAATGGGTAGATATTCATAGCTATCATGTGAAGTGCCATTAGCTAGATATTTCGGAAATATGGAAACATTAGCTATTCTGATAGGTATCATGCATGGGATATTGCTGGAACCGTGTAGCTGCATGCACAGTAGCATGAAGCAGACATCTGTAGCTGTTATACAGTATGCCATTAGCTGATTAATGGAGACAACATTAAGGTCTTGGCTACTTTGGTGGGTAGCATGTACAAGATATTCTACAAAGAAAGATAAAGTAGCTACACATGAGATAGCCCAGATCAAATATTGCTTAGAAAGAGAGTAGCTATGATGGGAGATGCCATTGGTAGGTATCTGTAGCTGTTGCACAAAGTACCGACCACTGAATAATCCTGAAAAATCAGAACATTAGCACCATTGGCAGTTGATGTGCAAAATCAGTCCAGAGAATAAGTAGATACATGACAGGTAGCACAGAATGAATGTCGCTTCAGAGAATGAGATCAGATAGCTATGGAGGAAGATACCAGTAGACAAATATTTGTAGCTATTGTGCAAGAGCTTGTTAGCCAGATAATCCAGAAAAAAAGTAAAGATTAGCTGCTTTGGAGGGTGGCATGTATGGGATATTCCAGGAAGGGAGTAGCTATAATGTAAAATACCATTGGACAGATATGGGTAGCTATTATGCAAGGTTTCATTAGCTGGATAATCCAGAAAAAATAAAGAGCTTAGCTACTTTGAAGGATGACATGCACTGAATATTCCAAGAAGCTCCATGTGAGGTAACCCATGGTGGATATAGCAGTAGGAGTGTGTAGCTATGATGCAGAGTACCTGCTGATGGATATCTGTAGCTATTATGCAAGATCTCATTAGCTGGATAATCCAGGGAAAAAAGGAAGAGGTAGCTACCCCAGAGAATGATGTGGGCACATATTCCAGAAGACAGGTAGCTACATGTGAGGTAGCATGAGGTGGATATAGCAGTAGGGTGTGTAGCTACAATGGGGAGAACTCACCAGATGGATATTCATAGCTAGTATGCATGATTCCGTTAGGTGAATAATCCAGGAAAAATAAAGAGATTAGCTACCTGAGAGAGTGATGTGGGCAAGATATTCCAAAGGGCACAGATAGCTACATGTGAGGTAACCCATGGTGGATATAGCAGTAGGAGTGTGTAGCTATAGTGCAGAGTATTGTCTGATGGATATCTGTAGCTATCATGAACGGTGCCATTAGTTAGATATTCCAGGGGGAAAAAAAGAGGTTAGCTACCTCAGAGAATGATGTGGGCAAAATATTTCAGAGGGCAGGTAGCTTTGTGTGGGGTAGCATAAGGTGGATATAACATAGAAAGTGTAGCTACAGTGGGAAGAACTCACCAGATGGATATTCATAGCTAGTATGCATGATTCCATTAGCTGGATAATCCACCGACAATCAAATGCTTGGCTATCTTGGAGAATACCATCTATGGGATAATCCTGAAGACACATAGCTATGGTGCCAAGTAGCATGCACTATATTACAGTAAGAAGGTGGCTACAGTCATTGTTAGTGGGTAGTAGATAATCCTGACATGGGATAGCTACCATGATATCAACCAATATTGGGATATATTATACTGCAGCTATGTACAGCCTCATGTATGCAGGGTATCTGATGTGATGTGATAGCTGCTCTGTGGAGTCACAGGAGCAGAATATTTATGCCATTGGCGACTAATGGGGCTGTTTTGATAGCTAGCATGAGAGTTAATGAGCATGATTTATCCATGTATGAGCAGCAGTATGTATATTCAATGATGGCTACTGCAGGAGTACCTGCTGTCAAAATATCTGTGGAGATCAAGCTATCATAGTTGTCCCACAAGAATAATATTTCATGAAGCAATAGCTAAGGGGAGAGAGCTGGTGAATTTATACTCCCAAAAGTCAGAGTGGCTACATGGGTAGTGTCAGTGGTGAGAATAATATGGGCTCACAGTCGGCCACCTGGTTGTAACAGGCTGGGTGTCCTTGCGGGCCATGGTAAGTGACGGATATCTGGCTCTGATGCTTGTGGACCGAGAGCATGAACAAACTTGTCAAGCTTGGGTCGCGGAAGTGCCTTGGTGAAAATGTCGGCAGTCATGTCTTGAGTTGGGCAGTAGGAGATAGAGATATCGCCTCGTTCAACGATATCATGGATGAAATGGAAGCGTATGTCGATATGCTTCATGCGGGCATGGAAGGTGCTATCCTTGGTGAGAGAGATAGCGCTCTGGTTATCGCAGTAGAGGGTGGTGGCGCTGCTGAGCTTGCCATAGAGCTCCTTGACAATCGAGCGTAGCCAGATGACTTCCTTGGATGCATGAGCCATAGCGACGTACTCGGATTCAGTGCTAGAGAGGGCAACTAGAGTTTGCTTCTTCGAACCCCAATTGACAGCTCCCCCTCCAACCAAGCATACAAATCCAGAGATTGAGTGGCGGTGGAGTTGCTGACCCCAATCAGCGTCGGTGTAGGCAGTAAGGGTATCTTGGGTATTGCCTAAGACAAGGCGGAGGTCACGAGTTTTCTTGAGATAGCGGAAGACTCGCTTTGCAGCGGTTATATGAGCTGGACCAGGGTTGTGCATGAAACGAGAGAGAGTAGAGACTGCAAATGAGATATCTGGTCAAGTTCCAATGGCGGCATACATGAGGGAACCAATCGCTTCCAAGTATCGATTGCATCCAGCAGCTTTAGCGGCGGCGTATTCTGCTGGGTTTGATGGGCATAGATCAGGAGTGGTGAGGAAAGCGGGATCCATCGGGGTGGTAGTGGAGGCTATATTCTCCCAACCAAAACGGCGGAGAATGGTGTCAATATAGGCCTGCTGGCCTAGGGAGATGGTGCGGTTCTTGCGGTCGCGGATGACCTCGAAACCTAAGAGCCAGTGAATCTCACCTAGATCCTTCATGGTGAAGGTCTCATTGAGGAGCTTCTTGATTTCGTTGATCTCCTTCATCGTGGGTGCGATAATGGTGAGATCATCAGTGGCGGCGGCAACAATGGTGTAGGCACCAGGATTGAGGATCTTGTAGAAGACAGCTTGGTCAGCTTGACAAACGTTGTAGCCAAACTTGAGGAAGGCTTTGCGTAAGCGTCGATACCAAGCTCTAGCGCCTTGACGAGTTCCATAGATAGCACGTAGAAGGCGTAAGACAGGATTCTTGAAGTTGGTATCACCAAAGATGCGCTTCGGGTCAATACCATCTGGGGGCTTCATATAGACATCTTCTTCAATTGGTGAATGAAGGTAGGCAGTTTTGACGTCCATCTGGTGGATTTCATCGTCTCGACTGGCGGCGATAGCGAGGAGTAGTCGTAGTGTGCTATGTCGGACGGTGGGTGCGTAGGTATCTTTGAAGTCGACGCCGGCGACTTGCGTATAGCCCTTCGCAACTAGGCGAGCCTTGTGGTCATCAATGGAACCTAAAGGCGTAGTCTTGTATCTGAATACGAAGCGGCTGCCGACGACGTTAATACCAGGTGGAGCTTCAACGACTTCCCAGGTGTTCATCTTCTTGATGGAGTTGATTTCCTCCTCGATCGCAGCTTCCCATTGCTGAGCTTCTGGTCCGCTAAGCGCTTCCTTGACCGTTTCTGGTTCGGTTCCAGTAATCGCCATAGCGTATTCAATGAGTCGGTCATCGTATGTGGGTGTTGTTAAGTCGGGCTCGTGGCAGATGTCAGCTGACGACGCAACAGTTGGGAGAGTCCAGTTGGGAGAGTCTTGCCATCGGACAAGGCTTCGTAGGTGCCGGGAGGAGGTCGTTCACGCATTCCTCGACCCTTGGTTGGATCAGCTGGGACAAGTCCATCGGATCTGGGTCTGCGTTGAGGAGTGGGGTGGTCAGAAATCGATTCCGTATCGGACTCGTCTGTATCGGTGGATTCAGAGGATGGCGTAGGCATTGGCGCTTTTGCAGGTGCTGGCGTAGTCGGGAATGGAACGGAGTTGGAAGAGGTAGTCGGCTTGGAGGAGGAAGTGGTCGGAACGTCAGTCTTCTTCTCCCCCTCAGACCGAGCACTGTCGAAGAAGGAAGTTTCGTTTTTGTTGAAAACGACTTCCCGCTCGACCGTAATCTTGTGCTTTCTTGGCCAGTATATCCGATAGCCTTTGCTTTCACCATCGATGCCTACGAACTTCCCTTCTAAGGCTCTTGCGTCAAGTTTGCCTGCGTCTCGTGCTTTAACGTATGCGGTACAGCCGAAGGGATGGATCATGGATAGGTTTGGTTTATCACCAGTAGCAACCTCAAATGGCGTTGTATTAGGTGGTAGCGCGCGGGTCGTAGCACGGTTCTTGAGATAGTTGGCGTAGTTGATGGCTTCTCCCCATAGCGATCTTGGTAAACCTGATTTGATGAGTAGCACGCGTGTTAGTTCAACGAGCGTTTGGTTGAGTCGTTCAGAGATTCCATTTTGCTCTGGCGTATGGTGCGTGGTGAGCTCACGTGTGGTTCCTTGGCTCTTGAGGTGGTCGTTGAATTCTTTGCTGAGGTAGTCTCCTCCGCGATCCGAAGCAAAGGTCTTGATACCATTGGTGTCACAATGTTTGATGAGCCAGGCTTCATAGAGCTTGTAGAATTTGAATGTCTCGGACTTTCGAGCCATCAGGAAGATGCGCGACTCGCGGCTATAGCTGTCTGTGAAGGTAACCATTTAGCGCTTCCCATATATGGTGGCGACGCGCGATGGACCCCAGACGTCAGAGTGGACTCGTTCGCCATACGCCTTGGCTTGCGGAATGGTTCGCTTGCTTGGGAATGGGGCGCGTGTGATCTTGGCCTTGACACAGACGTCACAGAACTCTGCTGTGGATCCTGGTTCAAGCTCTATGCCTTCAAGGACCTTCTTGTCCAGCATAGACTTGATGGCGGCGGGGGCTATGTGAGCCATGCAGCGATGAAGCTGCATCATTGTCATGCGGATGGGGGTAGCTGCGCTCGCGGTCTCGGCTGGCTTGCTCATGGCTTTGCTGGGTTCGACCAACTTGTAGAGGCCATTGATGTTCGGGATCTGGCCAATGACCTTGCGCTCTGGTCGCGGCGATAGTATCTTGCACATCCCGTCCTCGATCAGGATGGCGTACTTCGCTTTATCGAGTCGACCGCCAGAGATGAGGGTGAAGTAGAGGCCGGGGGAATAAAGGGTGTCCTTGAGGATTACCGTTGTGGACTTGTTCCCGTTGGGTAGCCGTAGTTCGACATCACCCTTGGCTGTTGCTTGGAAAGTTCGTCCATCGGCGGCTCGGATTGGTCTCGGTTCGATCGCCGTAAACGTCTTGAAGCGTTCGCGATCAGGGCATAGGTGGGAGCTGGCGCCTGTGTCGAATATCGACTCGCTAGGTTTTCTGGTCGACGCGCTGGCCGCTGCTGTATCGACTACCTGCGGGGACTCTTCGACGGCTGGTTGAGCTACTACTGGCGCTTCGTCAGCGTCCTCGTTGTCGTCCGTGGTTAGATCGGGTGCCGCGGCTGCAAGCGTTGCGCTAAACGCGTACTGGACAACCTCCTCGTCGTCCTCGTCCTTCTCGGTTAATGCCGCTGCGCTCTCCGAGTTCTTCTTTCCCTTGCCCTTGGACTTTGGCTTCTTGCCTTCCTTTGGGCCTCCAGGTGCCCAGCAGTCCCGGACGTAGTGGCCTCGCTTGCCACAGTTGTAGCATTCGACATTCGCGGCTTTGCTGCCGTCGCCGTCCTTGGTCTTGCCCTTGCCCTTGCCTCGCTGGCCTCGGGCTTTACCGTGGGCGTTCATTGCTGAGTCGTCGTCTCGCGATTTCATGAGCTCGCGATGCTCGAATTCCTGGATAACCTGCGAAATCAGCAGTTCCGAGGATAAATCTTGACTAGTGGCTATAGTAGCCGCGCTCAACGAATTGATGATGGGGCGATACGAATCCGGTAGCGACGCGATAACCATCGCGACGAAATCGACGAAATCCCTATCCTCGACAGGGCTGTTCATGCCTGCGAGCGTTTCGCGTAGTCGGAGCATCTCCGTTAGATGCTCTTTCGCGTTATCTGCAGCTTGCGGCGGATGTCCACTTGATAAAGCTTTGACTTGTTTTCGTACTCGGCGCATACTGCTCGCCAGACGCCGGCCGCAGTCGGGATGGATTGGATCTTCAGTAGTAGTCGTGGGCTGACCGTTTCGTAGACCTGCTGTTTAACCATGTATTCGCGTTGCTCGTATTCATCAATCTTCTTTTCAGCCGCTTCCAGGGTCTCCGTGCTGAGCACGTTCTCGCTGGTATCAATGGCTTGGCCCTCCTCGTTGTATCGAATCGGAGCGGGTGGCCGAGCTCTTCCGTCGACGTGGCGCATCAAGCCTCTTGCGCCAAAAGTGGCAGTTGCACGCGCTTTGTAATGAATCCAGTTGGATCCATCGTCTGCGAGTCTCGGGAGTTGGAAAAGTTTGAGGCCGTTGGAGTCTGATGAGTTGGACATGTTCGCAGGGCCCATAACCTATTGAAAGGTTATGGCAGCTTGCGCAGGTGGAGGGAATGAATCTGTCTGTATAAAGAATGACTCAGTACCTGGTAAGAGTACTGATATATGTAGCTATACTATGTACCTGTATAAAGAATGACTAAGGAGTAGTTAGCGTATGCAATATGAACATGGGGACCATGTATCTACTCACCTCAGTACCTGGTAAGAGTACTGAGGTGTACTATCCGACGTGTACCGTAATTGTCCGTTATTGACCGTGGGATGATTACCTAAGTATATACAATGAAGACTCGAGGTCAGTACGACTTGTTATTCCAACAATCCCACAGAAGTGGGTACTAGGAACCTGGACAGGGAGGCAGGAATTGGCGCAGCCTTGTAGCGTCAACAATACATGTCATTATCTAAAACTACCAGGTATTTAATTCCATATTGGAATAATGGGTACTTCATATGTGTATTACGGAGATGTAGGAGCTTGACGTCTAAGCAAAAGCGACTCAAGAGCATTCAGTATCTGGTGTGCATTGAACCGCTTTGAGGGATCATGATTCCATCCCGCTTCGATTATCTCCCAGAATTCTTGAGACATCTCTGGACAATCCTCGTAAGGTTCACGATTAGGCCTTCGTCCAGCATTAAGCCAGCCTGCTATTGCAGGACCTTTTGTGGGATGAAAAGGCCGCCTGCCCGTCGTTATCTATTCAGGTTGTCATGCATCAGGAGGAGCACATTGCTCAGTACCGTATGGAGGCCATACCAGTAATAATGTAACGGAAAAGGAAAAGATGTCGGCTGGCATAGTAACTGGCCGAAATTCCTCCTCAGCTGTGTTAAGCTCCGGGGCAGTGAAGTAGGCTGAGGTCGCCACATGAGTAGTGAACCCTTCAACTCCAATCACCCTCGATCGTCCGAAATCACATAAAACGGCTACCTCCTCGTGGTCAATGAGAATGTTGTCCTGCCAACATCTATTACTCGTGGCATCTTACTGAGTACATGTACTCACTGGTTTTATGTCCCCGTGAATGATATCATTAGCATGAAGATACTGCAAACCCTCAGCTACCTGGCAAACCTGCAGTGTACTTGTCTATTTATTAATTCATATCGCTTGTAAGTGTACGACTCACGATGGGTAGCCGGGGCTTTTCTGGATATTTTGTTAGATAGGACATTACGCTGCCATGGGAACAGTAATGGGATACGAGAGCGGGAACGGGGTTCAGCGGGTGCAAACCTGAGCAGATGCCGATGAAGCTCAGGATGTTTCGATGATTCAGCCTGCGCCAAACCAGAGTTTCTCTGTGGAGGTACTACATGCCCAAGATAATTAAGGGCTCCATACCAAGCGCAAGAAATTGATGCAAGCATACCTGTACAGTTTTCTGAGCCATATTGGTTCCTTTTTGAATGCTGAGGAATTTCACGGCGACCTGAGTATATAATTAGCCCAGACCACGCCGATTAGGAGTGCGCCCACCTCTAATTTCTTGAACGAGCTCATCTTATATATTGCCTTGTAAACTTCTCCAAAGCCACCACGTCCAATGTCATCACCCGCAGGATTGACCAATCTGATTTTCCCTTTGAGATCTTCAGGCTGGCGTGATGCAATCAGTATTGCAGTAGACCAGAAACTATTGACACACACCAAGAGTAAGCCCATCCCCATATCATAGGATGTTGGTCCCTTCACTCCACGAGGTATGGGCATTGCCCCGAAAACCTGGTTGAATGGTAGTCATACACTATACCATGGCTAGCTGAAGAGACGACTAGATGAACCTTTTGCCATTTGCGAGAAATATTTAGTCGGATTGATTTTTGAGTGCGAGCCAATTGCTTCGAGCTCAAATGAGCCTCATCGGAGGGGCCAGCATCGGTGGACATGACGAACGGGGGATGTGTTTACTTTTCCGTACGCTTTGACGTGAGATTCATCCTTGTATTCATCGAACAATGTCCTGATCGATATGAATAGTCGGAAACAATAAATCTGGCACTGGTTAGATGAAATGCCGGGATAGTACTGTTTACTGTTGTGGGGCCCATATTTTTTGGCGACATCTTAGTTGTGATGTTTGAAACTCCGATCAATCAGTATTACGGCCCGGTTCATGTTCACTCTCAACTTCGGTTTCATCGATAATAAGTACTCAATTGCATCTTTATCTCTTTTCGAGGTTCTCAGAAGTTGCCATAAGTTGCTTGTGAAGGATCCTTCAGGTAAACCCTAAATCGGTCAAAGCGGAAGAAGGCTCACTGGACCAGCGGCAATCGAGAGTTTGATGCCGCTGGGGGCACTCTTGCTTCTACGTTTCCATGTGAGAGCCCCTTGTTTTCTTGCTATTGTTGTTCTTGATCTGATATCCTACTCACTGTCAGCAGCCGGCACCAGTGCTTGTATGGATCTATGTGGGTCCACTGAAATTACGAGTGTTTTTAAAGTGCCATAGACAGCCAGAGCAGATAGCTACAAATTTACAGACATAGCTACTTCGACTATTGGCAATGTTTAAACGTCTCCGTGATCGAGTGGGCGAAAGAGCTTCGCATACGCCGACTGCACCAACCATCCAACCAAGCCTCGGGCCGCTTGTACCAGGGACAGTCACCCAGGTGAAACTTCTCAGCAGCGGTCGTGTAGAAGAGAGTCAGGGTCTACTCTTCGTAAAGAATTATCCACCTCAGCAGGGAAGTATTGGGTACTACTGCGTTCGATAGGTTTACGATTTGTGGACACAGGTTTTGATCAAGGTCTATAAAAGAGATCCCCCAGAACAGATCGAAAAGGTATGTGTTAGCATATATTTGCGTTTCCGACCAACCCTTACACATTTCCTCAGCGTGTCGAACGCGAGTCACAAATATGGTCAAAGTTGCAACATCCAAACATATTGCCATTCCTAGGCTTATGTACTACGCTTGGCCCAACGCCTGCTTTGATTGCACCATACTGTGCGAGCGGTCCTTTGGACGAATTTCTACCCAAAAATCCACACGTGAACCGGCTCGCCATGGTAAATGACATAATCTCTTCCTGAATCCACGATTTTCAATCACTGTTATGTTCTGCGCAGGTCTATGGAATCGCTGATGGACTCGACTATCTCCATCGCTCAAATGTAATCCACGGGGGGTTAAATCCTGTCAGTTACCAATGTACTATCTATTGCGCTATCACTGAATGGTTGTAGGAGACGATTCTTGTTCTCGACAATGGACAGCCTGCGCTATATGACTTTGGGCGCTCCAAGGCCATTACTCACACTGGTCACACAACTCACTTCCCGACGATGAAGTTATATCTTGCACCTGAGATCCTGAAATCAGACGAAGGGGATTCTAATGCAAACCTTACTA
Organism: Pleurotus tuber-regium; assembly: GCA_014058305.1. Lineage (NCBI taxonomy): Eukaryota > Fungi > Basidiomycota > Agaricomycetes > Agaricales > Pleurotaceae > Pleurotus > Pleurotus tuber-regium. The sequence continues at coordinate 901,746 of JACFYU010000012.1, read as the reverse complement.
CTAAACAGGACATTTACGCTTTTTCCATGGTCATGGTCATGGTGAGTCCCATGGCCATCTCTTTATTTCAGATGAAAAGTTGATTCGGCGGTGTGAGTAGGTACTCACAGATAAGCAGCCATTTTATTCGCTCGGACCCCCATCGCGTGCTGTCGAGGCGATATCGGCGCCTCAAGGTATACTACAACTCCAGCATCACGATTATCCGGCTATCAATGATCGACTTTGGGCACTTGGGGAGAGGTGTTGGGCCCCGAACACGGAAGCTCGGTATACATCATCCCAAATCATGAAGGCGCTCCAGGAAATACACAACCATGACGCTAAGCGCAGGCACTAGACTACTCAGAGCTAATCGACTCTATGGACTACACGGAATACCTATATTATATACCTACATGAATATATCTGACCCAATCCTTTAGGGGCATATTTGCACCCTCCTCTCTCATAAATACTATCGCTGAATGCAACGCAGTTGCAGCGTTGTGGAAATCAAGTCCCCCTTGCTTTTCGAGAAAGGTGTAGAACAACGCAGAGATCTCTGCTGCACTGTTGGATGTAATGGGACCCTGAGCACCGATAACAGAGGTGAAGCCGACATTTAACAAGTCATATGCAGTTCGACAGGTTCCCCAATCAAACTCATTCGCTAGAAATGCTGGTGAGAACTTAGGCATGGGTGAGGCTTTGAAACAATAACCTACACTCTGTATATGTCGAAAGAAACGCAAATGTCGGCACAGGGTTGTCCCGTAAATGCGACAAACCGAGCCTTAAGTTTCCAGGCATCACAAAATCTGCACATGTTGGTTTACCCCGCCGTTGTTCAGATCGTGCAGCGATGTGCACTCCTGTGCAGGTACTCATCTGGCTGATGACATTGTCCAGACTGAGTTTCTGATTGCTAGTAGTCGTAAACTGGACTGCCGGGATGATTTCACGCATGTAGTCCAACTCCAAGGCTACGGATCTGTCCGTTGGCATTGTGTCTGGCTCCATGAAAAATAGCTTTGGCGGTGTTTTGCTATCGTCACTAGAATCTCTGGCTTCCTGCAGCTTGAATAACATACTGGGGGATGGTATGTATGAGGAAACTGCAAAGTCAGTCAAATACAATGGGTGGGAGTGATCATACGTCCCAGCAGCATGGACAGGCAAGTCCATAAAGGGACCAGTAAGACACCACCAGATGTGGGGAGGATATCTGCTTTGAGCGGGCTACGCACAAGTTGATTAGTCAGTAGGACGGCTTAGGGCGATATGCGAACCATCACCTGAAGTCGAATAGCAGACAGAATAGGCTGCGCAATGGATTCCCAAATGTCCCGTAAGACACCCTTGCCTAGCTTTTCAGAATCTTCACCTTCACGTGGAATACGAAATTTTTTCCATAAGTGGCGAACCCTCTTCGCCATATTTGTCGCATCCTCGTAGTTAATCGGAAGCGGAACAACGACCTCTTTTTGATCCATAACGTAGGGTTGTATGACAAGAGCATCACAACGGAGATTTGAACCATTCAAAATAATGATGTGGCCAGTCGAAGACAACACATTGTTGGTGGAGCGTAGCCAAGTGTGGAGGCAATCAATATGCTTCCTCCACTGACAGTCAGCAACCACCTTCAAACGTCTATATTCTTCACATAAAGAAACGAATCTGGCACACCATATGTTGCAGGATCGTCTGTGGATAGCGGAGGGATAGGCTCTCGGGCATTGCCAATTTCAAGGACTGCTGCGAGCTTCTCCATTTGCCGCACAGGAGCATCTCGTAGTAGGAATGGATGACTATCGGTTATCTGCAAGGAATCTCTCCAGTGCATGATGCATGCTTGATCAATACAATCCAGCGCGGTCCAGTAATCATCAACCGCTATAGCCAATGAGCCTGCCTTGAGCGCAAATTTAATAACTTTGCGCAACAATCTTTCGCCTTTGGGGGGAGTCAAAGCCGTCCATATGATACCCCTAGCCTTCGAAACAGCATCCACGTAAGCTGAAAGACAAGACTGCTGCTCTAGTAGCTCCATACATTCAGCGTAACCAGCGGCCGCTTTGTAAGAAACGGAAGGTGCCGCTGAAGGGCAGGAAATGGCTTCATGGAAAACCTTGACCGCGTCAGTGACGTCGGTTTCTCGATTGGCTTGGCGGAACCGATTGCGAAGACTGGCACCTGTATTACAAAGGAATGCAACCTTGTGTATATAGTCGATGGCTAAGGATGTCGCAGCGCGCCTGTGCAGCTCAATAGCCATATCTAAATCCCCGATATCTGTAGTTTTCTTGTATCGTGCTTCATGACAAAATGCAAGACATGTCCATAATGGTGGCTTGTGTGGGTGGCTATCAGCTAGAGTATTACATGCATTTTCGCACAGAGTCAGGCACTCTGGAAAATCTTCAGGGGTATCCCTAAAACCAAGTCGAGAGCGAGTACGGAGGCAAATTGCTAGAGCCATTAAAAATATGGGTCGATCTACGTGATTATTCGGGAGCAGCTTAATGGCTTCACGATGGAATTCAATGGCGTCGTCTAAGCGTTCATAATTTCTGTACCGAAGGTTGCATAACCTTAGGATATCGCCACAGTGGTATAGATACTCCGGAGCGACTACTGAAGATTCGTGTCCATCACAGACAAGTCTATGTATCACAGAAGCCAATGACAAGGCATCATGATGATAGGAGAATCGCTTTGCTATGAAGATACTGAGCTGATCCATGGTATCAGTCATTAGATGAAACAGATCGCCGTTTAAGTTGGATCCCTACAAGTCAAAGTCAGCCCAGCGTCGATCCGTCACATGAAGAAAATGCTACTGACCTCAACCCATGAGTATAAATCAACCAAGCTTTTAGTGAGAAATGACAGAAGATCCAATGCTACCAGGAGGTTGAACCACGGAAATAGAAACAAGCTGAGGAATTGCTGCGATGTTTCAAGCAGACTGCGGTCACCGAAGTTGGCTTGTCGCAGGTGGGAAGTCCAGTGCTCGCATGCATACCTGAGAAGTCGGATCTCTGCATCCGAAAGCTCCTCCAGTGGTAAAGCTCGTTCGTCGCAATATCCAGTAAAATGTGTGAAGCATGCAGTAGCCAATGTAGTACTAGCCATCTGCAATTGGCCAACATGGGGGATCAAGGTAAAATTTGCCCGAACGTTCCTTCGTAGTGAGAAAATCGTAGAAGGATGGATGAAAGAGCCGAATCGGAAGATTATCGCTGGTGGGGATGACAAATACAGACTGTAGATCATACAAAGCTATGCGGACGTCTCCCGGTTGTAGATCCAGAAGCATTTCCAAGTCTCTTGCTAATAGAGGATGCGCGGCAAAGAGAATAGCACTGATTATAGTACAGAAATGTTCCGAAGATGAACATTTGCTAACGATTTGTCTATATAGTTCGTCAAGATGACCGTAGGCAGAGGCATTATCGCTGTTGTTAAGCCCCAAAACAAGTTCCAACTGCCGGCGAGGATTCTGCCTGTTATTTCCGATGAAGTACAATGTCGTTGAGGCGTAGATGAATAATCCAGCGGATTTATCCACGAGGCTTTTCATAGTCTCCTCGGATGGCCAGGATCCCTCTAAAGAAGTAAAGCACTCTCGCCGGTCATGCTGGAGTTTCTTGAGGCCTTGCTCCAGATATATGGCTATATCCTTTCGAACATCGTCAGGGTTCATTTCATGTAGGGCGAAGGCCCGGTAAGCTATGTTATCTCCTGTCCTCTGAAATACAGAGAGGATGTGACTCTCAGGTCTGCTAGTAACAAGAACCTTGAGAAAGGGAAACCGGTGCAATCCTCCGCTTATGAGGAGATTTACAATTTCCGATGCAGAATTTTCGTGTTTGCACTCATCAAGAGCGTCCACGATTATGACCATCGGAAGATCGCTGTCTGAGGGCAACAACTCCTGGAACTCGATCAACGGTTCCACAATGAGTTTAGTGAGTTGAATCTGGAAAGTAGCCAGTGGCAGTGTGGAATTCGTTTTCATCGAAGCTGTCAGGAAAGGAATAACCCTCGGCTCAAAATTGGCAAGTTGCCTCGCAAGAGTGGGGAAAAACAAGTCCGCAGAATGATGGACCACGCGATCACGAGAGAAGAAAAAGGTGGCGGCAAGCCATTTATTCTCCGTGCAAAGTTCAGCGATCGTTTGTGCGACTGTCGACTTTCCCGTACCCGCCATGCCGTTGAGCCAGAAGATATGTGGGCTAGTAGGATCTGATATCCATGTCATAATTTGGTTTAGAAGAGATACTCGTGTATCCTTTAGGCAGCTATTGGCAAAATTCCGCTCGGAGGAATCATACAAGGCGCCTTGGGCGATGGGAATTTTGTCGAGCATCGCACGATCGGCTGTTCAAGAGTGTTGATATTTACCACAGCGTATGAACGTAAAACTCACAGTTGGTCATGATTTTGTCAGTCTGGGTGTACGCGTTAGCATCTTTAATACTAACACAGTGGTGACGCGCCACAAACCTGTCGCAACAGAACAAAAGCAGATGCGGTCTGTTGCCACACTTGTGAATGAATGTGCAGCTAGTGCACACAAAAGCCAAACATACATGAAAGGTTGAAAGTGATCTCACGATGGTGGCGTTTTGTATTGCCAACGTTTGGGCATTCCCACTGCTGTTGATCAATCGCTTCAGCTGGCCATGCGACATAATGATCTGTATCTCGCTTAAGGATTCCGTTACGGTTCTACGAAATAAGCCAACCCGTGCTTAGCTACAATAAGTCTACAACTGAACGCTGACTCACTTTGTCAATTGGCTGATGGCGTCATCCACGATTGGTGGGAATTCGTTTTCACGGTATTCCGACAATATCCTAGTCAGAGAATTCAAGTGTGTCGCAAATGCATCTAGATCTGCTTGATTCTGCCGGGTTTTCTGTGTAACAGTTGTCATCTCAGTCTCGTTTTACGTGAGTGTGGTTTTGGGTCAGGAACATCACCTCAATAGTTGTTATGACGAAAAGCAAACCGTCAACTGCAACTTTTAGCATGGAGAAAGGAGTAGCGTCTGGCAATGTCTGGCTCAGGCCCTCCAACGCGAGCTGCACGGCGTTCATAGCCGTACTTGAATCGGACCGCTGCCAGAGTAAACGCCTGCACCTGGCCACGATTACCTTCAGGAGTTGCGGTGGCATGAGCTGTTGTTACGGATGATTGTCTACAATCGAGCTGTATCGGAGCCCTTCAAATCACTGGTGAAGCTTCAAGTAGCCTCACTGTGGGAAGGTAATAGTAGCGCTTGTTATTTGCTCATGTGGGTCCACGCCGCGTGTCTAGACGAAAGCTCAGTGCTACTCGACATTTGCACCTAATATTCAGCAAAAATAACCTAGTTCGTGTCGTGAAATCAATGTGAAGATCGATGCTTTACGAATGCTAGTGGAAATGGCGTGCAGTTTCAAACTAGCAAAAAATCAGGTTCACGTTGACGCTGAAGCTAAGGCTGACCCAAGACCTGTCGGTGTTTGGAAGCCTAATAGCCTACGTGGCATGAGAAGTTAAGAGCTGGGTTGATTGCTGGAGGTGCCGACGAGGAAAGAGGTCAGGGGCGTAAACGGAGGAAAATTGGCCTAAGCACGAGGTTAGTGACGGCCTACGAAGCTGAGTGTCTCAACCCTCGCGCGCCTTAGATCGGCGTCAGCCTTTTTCCAACTCATAAAGAGAGCACACCCATGTACTTTCATGCCTATAGATGCTAGTACTGACGTTATTTAAAATCTCGTATACTAGCCACACAACGCCAAGATCATATGGCCGAACGATCAGGTGAACAACCGAATTTTTCCCTCTCCCGGCCGGCGACATCGAAGGTTTGATAGCAGAGTATGTACATTACGTCTCAAAGATGGACGATTGGGCGTCGAAGCTTTCTAACCCCAGCTATCTTCCCACCGATGGGACTTCGGGCTGATTCTGGTGACATATTCCAAGGTACGTTAGCCTAACCAAGCTCATTGTGTGGGTGTTCCGGCACACCTTCAGGCCAGAGACCGCTGTAGTTTGGCGGCCAAACTACAGCGGTCTCTCGTATACAACGCTTCGGGTCGGAGTCGGGACTCGGCTGCTTGCCAGCTTCGGGTGATAGGATGGGCTCCGAAGAGACTAGGTTAATATCATTCCATCAACCATTGTTCACTTTGGCTCGGTACGATTCGTGCTGCGCTGGCTGAATTGGATGGGTGATAAATCTCGGCGCATTGAGAGAGACCATTGTGGTGGTTTCAGTGGTTGACATCATATCAACCCACAGGCACCGATCACTCTCAGGGTCAAAGGCAAATCCCAGGGCCTGAGTAGGCCGTCGCTTGTTTGTTTTCGGCACGGTGAACGTCTCCCAGAGTCCATGCCCAGCTGGCTCCTCGACCATGGGACAACGTCCTCCAGCAGTACACAAGGCGCAGCAATGACACCATCGACGCTACCTGTTACCGAGTTCCATTATGACAAGAAATCCAATAATGATTCCTCGACTCGGTCCCCTTTCCGGAACCATCACAAGGTCCAGTTACCACCCCCAGTGCTGCAAAAATTTGACACAGATGAATCATATTTCGCACTCGGAAGAAAAAGGCTGAAGTCATGCCGATTCAGTGCTTTGAGGTCGTTCTGGGCTAGGAAGATGGCCTTACCGCACTCATCGCCCGCACCTTCAATAGTCGCATCTGATCACGGCAGTATTCAAGGGAGCCATTACGAACAATTGCAGCTGGATCTCAATGATGCAAACCAAGAAGTCGACGAAATTGTTGTCGATCAACCATGGTCCGATACTTTTGCACCTTCAATGTCTATCATCGAAAAAGATGCCACTCACGACTCTACTTTCCCTATCAAACCCACCTCGTCACGGCATTCGCAGTACTTTCGTAGGAACGAAAGTAGTCGTCTTGGAAAATGTTGGCGTGGGTTCAAGATACGATATATGGATATTTTCAGCTCTACGTTCGAGGACAAGGAGAAGGAGATGCAATTCAGGGAGGAAAATTGGTGTTCGCAAAAGGTGGCTATATTCCCTCTTCTTCAAAATACGTACTTAGCTGTCAATCTCCCATCGTATACACACAAAGCGTCTCGCATTCTGGGCGGCAGTATTCATGATCATAAATTGGGTGCTGGGATGTGCGTTTATAACAAAGCCGATTGTCCTAGCAGACAAAATATTCTACTTCTTGGTAGGCATCTCGTTCATCACTTGAAATCATAATGGCACTAAATATCTTCACAGTTCGGACCTATACTCACGTTTCCTCTCATCTGGATGGTTGTGGTTGATTTCCACCTCAGGCATTCAATATCTTATCAGATTTTCTTGTGTACATCAATCTGGTCATGGTGCGCATAAGCTCCGTTGGATCACCCAATGAAATCAGTTGCTAACAAGATGACCTGACTCATACAGGAGCTTTTATCAAGTCCTCTTTTCGTGCGTCCTCCCTGACAGACACGAGATTTCCTCGTGTCCGCAAGTTGCTAAGCCTCACCACTTTTTGATAGGTTTCTTTGTGGTTACTACGGCGTCCCTCAAGGTTCGTTCTCATGTGGCACAAGGGACTTCTTATCTATATTTTAGTTAGTCATTTTGTGACCCGCAGACCTCATTGGCTAACAATGGTCCACATAGCTATACATCCGCCCTTCAAACGGTTGCACTCTTTGGCATGGGTTTGAAGCGGTTTCCGGCCACACTCGGAGCAATGATATTCTTCGTTGTGTAGGTTTCCTGATTTATCCAACAATAGGCTGTCTTCTGATCAGAACTCTTAGCTCAAGTTGTTTGATCCTGAATTTCAGGATTAGCTGGATCAGGAGTCCGTCGTCTCTATTGCGAAATCAGATGTGTGATTGATTGATAATAGATTCCATCAATTTTATCGTATACGAGGCCGCACTCATTTACATGCACTATCAACGGGAGCATGTGAGTCTCTACCTTCATCGCTAGCTGGGTATGCACTGACGAATTGGTCTTAGCATGAACGCAGGCTATATAATTTGCGTCAGCAACTCAAGCTTCAATACAAGGTAAAGGGGCTATCGCTGATTACATAGATACCTGAGCCTAATCCTCCGTTTTAGGAAACCCAAAGGGCTCAGGTGAACGAACGCAGAGAGGCTGACTCCAAGCGTAGGTTGACCTCGTGCGTAGTCCTATGTCAATACATGCCATGTCGGCCTTTATAACCCTTCCTTCCCCTGTACCAGATATGTTTTTCATGATAAGTCAATTCATCCTTAATTTCGGCTCAAGTTTGATTCTTGGTTTCTTTCATTACAGGTCCGCGTACCCTTGAATACAGCTTGTGAGCGTAACACATTTGATAAAGCATCACTATGAGTCAGACTGACCCACCGTGACAAGTGCTGGCCGTACAAAATATGGAAGCGTCGGGTGCCATCTCGAAGTGCTTCGAGATTGAGTTCAATGCTTTGGAGGGCAGCTTAACGATGATGAGCAAAGGTACGGTGCAAGCACTGTTCTCCGAAGTCCTTGTAGGTTGAATATTGAATTCATCACCAGTTCTCAACGACGTACTTGATTTGTGAGTGCTTTTTACTCTGCAGTGGGTGTATGGTTCTAACGATGAGTTTTTAGCAACCGAATGGACAGTGGCAAATTTGAGTCTACATTCCAACCTTATCCTTTTCACCAAGTCATGCGCTCCCTGTTCATCCCTCTACAACTTGCCGCTAGCGCGCGCAGCTTGCAATTCGTTACGAACCTGGATCCAAAAATCGATTTGGTGGGTTCTTTTCATCCTTAACCATCTTGTTCACTTGACCAATGACCGGAACCAAGGTTGCGCGAAGAGCAGCTTATCAAGCTAAGGGAATGACACCAGACGAGATTAACCGTCTTTTGAAAGAGAACTCTGAGATATCTGGGATGGTTGTTGGAGATGAAACTCGGCTCAGGCAGATTGTAACTAATCTTGCTAGGTGGGTATATGAGTGTTCATTGAAACAATTTAATGCACTAACGATAGACCATATTTTTTTTAGCAATGCATGCAAGTTCACCCCAGCTGGCGGGAGACTCACTATCAACACACGATTAGTCCTTCCCGCGATCGCGTCAGTAGATGAGCAGGTTGCTGACGCCGGAGTACTCGTCGAGAAACGTTGTTATTCTGTTAATAACACTCACTCCTTCAACGAGCCTTTGGATCGCATCGTAGTTCGTATAGAGGTTTCTGATACTGGTGAATCGTCTTCATTCAGTTCGACTTGAATAAACAACTAAAATTGTTCAAGGGTGGGGTATACGGCCTAAGGACATGGTAGAAGCTAAACTGTTTTGTGAGTACATAGCTTTTTGGTTTGAAGATACCTACTCAATGATCCTAAACTATATAGCTGCTTTCAATCAGACCGAACAGGGTCGCCAACAAGGTAAAGACTTTAACCTTGACACCTTCTAACATGCTTCTTAAGCGTTCTTAAATTAGGTGGGAAGGGTACTGGCCTCGGGCTGGCTCTCGTGCGGCAGATCGTTAAGCTTAGTGGTGGTCGATTGGGTGTTAAATCTAAAGTTGGAGAAGGATCTACGTTCTGGGTTGAGCTTCGTACGTCAAACCCGATGTACCACGATTTTGACCATGTACTCAAATACTCAATGCTTTAGCATTGGGTGTAGGGGAGAAGACTCTGGAAATGTCGCTACCACCTGTTCCAGGTCCAGGTTTAGGCTCTCCCAGGGTCAGCAAAGTCTATAACTCTGTTGAAAATAGCTCGTGTCGAGACTCTGCGAGTATTCTGACAGGCGCTGGGGACTCTCCGATGCAACGGCCCCTGCACATTTTAATGACCCAAGGTAATAATACATCTGGAGTTTCAGACAGTGCGCTTACAGCCTGGGTAGGTGGCAGCTTGGAGTTAGGCTTGAAAAGGCTGAATTCAAATTCTCTGCTACGGGACCCGGCAGATCCGCCTGAAGGTAGTGAAGTACCAAGTGAACGTGATCCAGCCGGTCCAAGTGGCCCTCCGCTTGGTTCAGGCATTTCACCAGACACTATCAAGATCCTCCACGAAACTGTATCCCTCACCCTCGACTCCCCGGGTTTGGCATCTCCGCCTGATTCTACGAATGCCGATCGATCCTTCGCTGGTCTATCAGTTCTTGTAGTTGACGATGATTCCATTACTCGAATGTTGATGAGACGTATGTTGACAAGGATAGGGTGTAAAGTCGCGACCGCAGAAAACGGCGAGACCGCCCTTGAAATGATGCTGCGGTCTGAACCCTCTGGTGTTCCGAATGCAAATCAGTCCCAGGGGGCAGAACAATCAGCTTCGGTGGCGAGCAATTACGACATCGTTTTTATGGATAACCAGATGCCCGTAATGTCCGGTCTAATGGCCGTTGCTAAGTTGCGGGAATTGGGGAGACAGGATTTCATCGTTGGCGTTACAGGTGCGTAAAATTATTGTGTGTAGTCCGGAGTACCCTTATCAATCATACACCAGGTAATGCCTTACTTAGTGACCAAGATGAATACTTGGAAGCTGGCGTTGATAAGTATGTCTACGAACACTGTATCGTTGCTTTCTAGATCGCTGATGGCTTGATTTAGGGTCTTGACAAAGCCGGTTCTTGAGCAAAGCCTTAAACAAATGCTTGCCCTCGCTTTGGATCACCGAAAGCCTTCTTCGATCACAAAAACCTCCATAGCAGAATGAATTCTTTTGTTCTCATCTCTACTCGACCCCGGGATATGCTTCCTTTATACTGGATCTCCCGAGACACCCTACGCCTGAATAATGACGCATTCGAATGGCATCGGTCATGAGTTACACGCTGAAATCGCCCCTGCTTTCGTTCAAGAACTCTCAATCTCATTAGCTATCCGTATCTTTCAGTACATATCTACATAGTGTGTATCATAGACATAATCGTTGTGTATAGATTTGTCGTATTGCTTACTTTGCATATCACAAGGTTTTCAGTTGCTTCAACCTCGCTACCATGAGAAGTAGTAACTTGAGCTTCCGACTGAGGTCTCAAATTTGAGAAATAGTTCTTACATTCTCCACTATTTGACATCGATAGCAGTATGTATACATTAGCAATATACCGTTGACAGAATGACTCGAAAATCCGCACCCACCGACCGTGAACGCGGGGGCACGACCTTGCGTGCACGCAAACGAAATGAAAAAAATTCCATATACAGATACAATAGGAATTAATGCAGTAATGACCTCTTGAACGTAAAACTTTATTACAATCAGTAACGGCGACTTGAACCTCAGGAAATAGGAAACAACATACTTGAGGAAAGCCAAATCCTTCTCTGCACCCACAGCCTCTGCCTTGTCCAGTTGGTTGGGCAGATTCCCGAGATCGTCTGTGGGGAAGTACGATGTATCCGTGATGGATTGTAAGCGAGGCACGAAAGGTGGTTCGATCTGGCGGAGTGAGTTCCAGTCTGCACCGTAGAAGAAGGGGTGTGCTTTGATTTGATTGACGGTAAGGCGTTGCTTGGCCCAGGTCATGAGGCTACACATGTTGTGCAAGGGGGAATCGGCACATGAGATGAGGGACAGGGCGAAGGGCGAAGTGATGAGGTGGACAGCAGACATGCAAGGGCTAGACCAACGCACCTCCTGATCAAATCTTCTCCTTCTCTTGAGATATAGACTTCCTCCGGGAAGTATAAGTAATTTGGCCAATCGATAATCTTTTTGTACGTGTCGGCGGGGTTATCCGAGCAAAAGGGTGCGTAGCCGACGAGGCACTCAAAGAAGATGGCGCCGAGGGACCACCAGTCGCATTCTTTGCCGTAACCATTCATGAGAAAGACCTCAGGAGCGATCTGTTCCATGAGCGGTGTGAGTTATTCAGCTCGGTAGCATATATAGGGAATACTCACATAATCTGGCGTCCCGACGGTTGAATAAGCCTTTGAAGAAACATCCATTCAGCTTTATTCGTATTACTTCGAGAAGTAGACATACCAACTTCCGCCGATTAGCTTTCCACGTATTAATCTGCTCTCGACTTATCGTCAGATTAATTGGATTCACTTGCACGCTATTCCGCGCATTGTCTCTGTTCTTCTCTTGCTCAAGGAATCGCTTGTACACCTCTCCGTCAGAAGCTTTGTGCAATCCCGTCGATAGACCGAAGTCAGATAGTTTGAGGTGCCCATTCTTGTCTATGAGGACGTTGTCGGGCTTGATATCTCTATCAAATGCATTACAGGAGTTGGTGGCTCGATAAGTGAAACTATGAATATAAGGGAATGGACATACCGATGTATGTATCCAAGATTATGGACCGCTTCTATCGCAAGGATACATTCAGCCATATAGAACCTTGTCACATCTTCGGAGAACACATCGTATTTCATCAGCATGGTCATCAGATCGCCTCCGGGGAGGAACTCCATAATAAGGTATAGGTAAAGCGGATCTTGGAAGGAATAGAATAATTGTACGACCCATGGAGAGGTGGACTCGGCGAGGACGTCGCGTTCGGCACGGACGTGTGCCAGCTGCAAACCGAGGACTCAATACCCAAGTGATTGGATCAGTGTTGGATGTGTCCAGCGTACCTGATCTCGTTTCAACATCTCAGCCTTTTGCAAGGACTTCATGGCGTACACCTTGCCAGTATCAACTTTCTGCACCAATCGAACCTATTGGTATTGTCATTCGCATTGGGGGATTTTAGCATACGATGCCATGCACGCACCTCGCCAAATGCACCCTTCCCAATGACTTTGACGGTCCTGAAATCGCTCAGCTTGATCTTAGTCCTACGCAGCCGCAGATGTTGCGACTCTGATTGGCTGAACCTTCTTATCTCGCGTTCCTTCGCATCTTTCGACATCGGCTGTGACAGCTTGCTGGTCTCCAGCTCAATTCGTCTATATCCATCATATTACGTAGGACAGAATGTACACCTTTAGCGCATATCCCATACAATCGATGTTGGAGAGACTAAGACTAGATTATACCTACCTAGCATTGCGTTCAATGGCAGCATCGACAGCAACTCTGTAGTACGACTCGAGCTTGAGCTTCGCGGCCGTAGATCTCGCGACGGCATCAGACGAGAAGCCAGAGGTGGAACGTTCGAAGTAGACGTAGTCGTCTGCTGGCTGTTGCTGCTGAAGGTTGTCTGGTATGGAGACGGCAGCGAGATGCTGCTGCTGCTGTTGGTGGTGCATCGTATGTGCTGAGGTAGACGGCCCAGGTGATGGCTGGCGGTACATGGTGACGGTGATGGAAGCCAAGAAGAAAGAAAGACTGGGGGAAGGATTGGATGATACCGGGGTCGCCCCTTTCACAAAGCACAAGAGCAGAGAACCGATCGTATGTTCGTTTGCTCACCAGGCTTCTCAAAAGTGAGTTACTTGGAGAAGGTGAAAATTTGACAGTAGCTGGATCATTCTATATATACCGAACATGCAACGCGGTCAATGTGGTAACTGTTACTACTCGTCGGCTAAATCAATGTTCGAAATGATACTTTGATACCGTGAAACAAAACATTCAAAGATTCAATGGTGCACGTCAATCACAATTGAGGAGAAAGGATATAAGTACGCTGGCATCAACAATCTTGTTACAGGAGACGAAAGTCATTTCTAGTGAACATCCGACAGAGTCTCGACTTGCTCAGAAAGACTCCGCGACTCTTTGTGAGTATTATTACTAGTTAGACCTACAACACTCAATGATAAAAAATGTTCATGGAGGACATTCGCTAAATTGTACTATAGACCGGGCTGGCTTCATAATCATCATCGCCCACCTGGCTCTGGACTGTTCGCGCAAAGAACATCTATATGGCCTAGTTTCTTGACGATGGGTCGCCGCGGAAGGGCTAAAGGAGAGAGCAGCTTACGGTAAAAAGATCTTAACGTCTGCAAACTTGAAAGACCTTCAATCATATCAACGGAAGCGCTCGGCGCGCTTCTATGCAGCATTTACGTCCAGACTCGTATTAACGTTTAACGATCGTTACTGGAGTTGTATACTAAGTAACTATTCCGATAATTGAACTACTATATCACCCCCCACAAAGAGGAATAGCTACTAACGTAGACTGGGCTCGAGTCTAGGAGCTGTACCGCGATGCTCAATCGAGAATTTGAAGCAGGGATGGAGATGGAGGATAAGTTGCGGATGCCTTTCACGATTCCTTACTCGCAAGAAAACATTTATGACACAAATCTATTTTGCATTGCGTCTCACAAAGTGGTATATATCCTCTAACCCCGAAGATCAAGACAAATCTTCTCGTCTCCTTGCAAGTGCGAGTACTCAGCCTGCTTCCTAACCCGACTCTCAACTTCAGCAGACCACTATACAAAGAGTGTCAGCTTGCACTGGCAAACATTTATCGTATATTCTCACCTGAGCAACTTCTGAAGCCCTTCCCCAGTCAATAAGGGTAGGGTCATTCCCGGCGTTGTCCCACAAAATGTTACCAGGCTGGATGTCGGTGTGGAGGACCTTATATTGATCCCTGTAAAATACCAGTCGGTATAAAATCATCAGAACGAAAAAACTGGGAGATGACATACACATAGTATTTCGCCTCCTTGACAACAAGATCGAGTTTCTTCTTCACATCTGCCTGGCATCCGGCTATGTCACCTTTGCTCAAATACTTCTCCACAAGTGTCCCGAAGTAGGATGTCGCCGTTATGTGGACCTTGCCTGAAACACCATGGAAGACAATAAACTGATGGCCCTCGTATGCGCCTTCCGCCAATAGTTGATCTGTCTTCCCGAGCCACTTGGCTTCTTCCGCAAATGAGCCGCCTGGGCGCTTCCCGGTCTTGGCGTAGGCAGTAACAATGGCCCCATTAGTAGGATCTGGCCAACCCCCGTCGACTTTATACGTGACGGCAGAGTTGCCTTGGTCAGCAACTTTGGTGATGGATCGCGTCACTCCACCGAGGGTGAGGGAGGCTTTGTCTGTGCATGGAAACCGAGATCAGGCCAGCTTTTGAGTACACGCTGGAATATAGCACCTACCGCAAGTAGTCGAGAAAGCTCTCTTCACTTTTCCTCCACTTGAGCAAACATTGCTCTTCGGAGGTGGCTGCTGTGGGGGTGGCTGCTTCGAAGGGGGCTGCTTCGAAGGGGGTTGCTTCGTGGGTGGTTGCTTTGAGGGAGGCTGCTTCGGAGGGGGTTGCTTCGCGGGTGGTAGCTTTGAGGGAGGCTGCTTCGGAGGGGGTTGCTTCGTGGGTGGTTGCTTTGAGGGCGGCTGCTTTACGGGCGGCTGCTTAGGCGGTGGCAGCTTCGGAGCCGGAAGCTTCGGAGCCGGCGCAGGCCTGGCTTTCGAACCACCACGCCTGTCGAGCGCGATAGTATAATGATTCTATGTTTTCAGGAAAAGTCAGCAAAATCAGTTCTCAGGTGATTCGCGTAAGGTACTCACCACTTCTGGCCAGGCGTTCGCACCGATGTCTCGGGAGGCCAAGTCCAGAGTCCAATCGTCACGCGCCTCGATGTCGACGTTGTCATCGGTATCGATGATGGGGGCAGCGAACACAGCGAGGGCGCATGCCAGTACCACTGAAGTACCAAGGAGTCGTCGCAAATTCATGATCGTAAATATGGACGTGAGGATATACAAGAGTCAGTGGAAGTGGCAAGTGGGGAGTACAAGCAATGTGGACCAGCCACACGAGAAAGGAAGAGTTAGAGTTAGAGGATGGAGACCTGCTCTGGAGAATAGAAAGCCAACATGGGTCACCTTTTATACGCTGAGTGCGAAACTCATGAAATCAAATTTCATATGGCCTGAAAAGCGTTTCAGCCGTCGCGATGCTGAAGTCGTCGCGTCACGCGTGAGCATGACTTCACACCATCGTGACCATAGGTTCGAAATCCCTGTTTCAGCATGATGCATGATAGAATCTTGGGTTCAAAGAGAGGCTGATTGTATGATATAGTGGCCTCACTTCACAATACCGGCTGAATTTGGCCTAATGAAGTGTGAATTGGTTGACGGTTCAGAGAAGACGTGCATAAATTTTGATCATCGAGTCAATATACGCGTCGTACCCACCACATATCAACCTCACCGTGGTTCAAAATACTGCCATGACATATGTTGCAATGGCACGCAGTGGATTGCGGGCCAAGTTCACCGGCTCACTAGGTGTTACCAGGTTTCACCTGATAATCTTGTTTCGTTGACGTCCCCTCCACAGGCTATTAGGTATGATATATGGGGTAGCCTCTGTTACGCTGAAAAGACTTTGCGTGAATGTAACGTCTGGCGAACCGCCACAGATGATGCATCCAGTAAATACTTCTTATACACCATGATTCGCGATATACTTACTCAGTTATACTCCTGTGTTGCGAACGGATATACTTGCTGACTTGGTTATCTGAACCTTCACGGTCACTGGCTGACTTTCCGCAGGGTAAGCGCTAAAAGTGTAAGCTTCATTCACGGGCGCCTCTTTTGGCCCATCCTCTCAAAGTTGAAAGTCACCAGCCCACGATGTCGGAACTTACTTTGGATACCTTGATTGACGATGGAAACTATCTCGGAACTGAGCGAGCGAGGCTCGAAAACAAGGTTATCCTCGACGAACTTGAGCGAAAGAAGAAGGCCAGGACCTTGGCGGTACCGACAGACGATAACCGCGTCAAAGCTCGACTGAGAGAAATCGGGGAACCAATCACACTGTTCGGAGAACGCGTGCGCTGAGCTAACCATTCTATTGCGAGGCTCTAACTGAAATAGTGGCACGGTACTAGGCTGCCGACCGACGCGACCGTCTCATCTATGTCCTTTCACAAATCAACGCTGCTCGAGGGGATGATGCCATGGCCGTTGATGAAGAGTCCTCAGAGGAAAGCTCGGATGAAGTGAGCATGCTCTATCATATTATATCTGACTATCTGCTAACCTCCTTCGGCTCATCTTCGTAGGAGGAAGAGTTCTATACACCCGGCTCACTGGATCTCCTGGAAGCACGCCGACAGTTGGCCGAGTACTCTCTACCCAGGTTGGGACTTTCCTAGGGTGTGAACGTCTAGTTCAAGGTGCTTACTGCATTTTCCTTCTGTTCTCTTTCTCTTTTAGAGCTCAAAAGCGCATCGCCCAGCAGCGAATAGATAGTAAAATGCCTTTGAAGCGGATAATAGATATACGGAAAAGGATATTTGGAGAAGTGAAGGTAAGCCCTTCCTAGTATTTTAATCGCTTCCGTGTCTTGATTTCTAATAAATAATTTGATCGTGGCTTGTGCATATACAGAAATTCAGTAACTTGGGCTCACAAATTGGTGACGAGCGACCAATATCCCAAGTACGGTTCTCTCCGAACAGCGAGCTGCTAGCCACAGGTAGTTGGTCCGGAACAGTCAAAATCTGGACCGTTCCAGCATGCGCGAATACTAAAACCATGCGAGGTTAGCAAAGAGTCCTCATTCTCTTTCAAATTGATTGAGCCTACGACCAAGGTCATAGTGATCGAGTTGGAGGAGTTGCATGGCACCCAAAGGCAACGCTCTCTCAAAGTGCAGATGCCGTGAACATTGTTAGTGGCGCCGGAGACTGTAATCTGCATTTTTGGTCACTAAACAGGTAAGTGCTTCGAATAGCTGCATATGCCACTATTTAACTAATTTTGCTGTAGCGAATCTCCACTATCGGTATTGAAAGGTCATAAAGACCGTGTATGCAGAGTGGCTTTCCACCCCTCAGGCGACTACGCTGCTAGCGCAAGTTTCGATACATCCTGGCGTTTGTGGGATGTTGCCACCTCAAAGGAACTGCTGTTGCAGGAAGGACACTCTAAGGAGGTGTATTCGGTAGAATTCCAAGATGACGGTGCCCTGGTTGCCTCAGGGTATGTTCGCCATTATCCCCTGTCTATACTCACTGACCTAATTTAATAAGGGGCCTCGATGCTATCGGCCGTGTTTGGGACCTCCGGACAGGTCGCACCGCTATGGTACTCGATGGTCATGTACAAGCAATCTTCTCAATCGCTTTTTCGCCCAATGGGTTCGGATGTTCATTGACTTCAAGTCACTTCTTGAACAAATTCTTACTCCATGTATTTCTGCTTAAATTGCAGGTATCAAATCGCCACCGGCTCGGGGGATGATACGATCAGAATATGGGATATGCGTTCCTTAAGAGCACTTTATACAATCCCAGCACATGTGTCGAACGTGTCGGACGTTCGATTCTTCCATGGAAATGAGTTATTCAGGCCGTCCCCTGCTTCAACCCCTACTACAAAAGAGGTGACGATGAATGGCACGGCAGAGAACGGTCAGACAAACGAAGAAGGCAACGACGACGCTAGCGGCGACAAAAAGCCCAGTACAGACGAAGAACTACAGCAGGAGTGGGAATACCGCTCTGGTCTTTACTTTGCCAGTTCAGGGTACGACGGATTCGTCAAGTTATGGAGTGCAGATGATTGGCAACTTCTCCGGACATTATCGACAGATGCAGGCAAGGTGATGTCGGTAGACTTGTCCAGCGATGGGAAGCTTCTCGCTTCAGGGACATACAACAGGAACTTCCAGCTCTTTGCGCCGGAAGATATCCTGTAAGTATCTTATATTGGAGAACATATGCAATCCTGACGAATATATTTTATTAACCAATAAATGATGCGAGAGCATAGTACAGTTGCTGATAGGACTCAGAAAACAGTGTGAGTATGTACGTTATGCACAAGATACCTATGGATACAACGCGTCCAATGTCCATGATCATATGATGCCATCGCGAACCTGAGAAAAAGCTATCAGAATCTATCACAATTCGCACAGACTACACTTACTTTCTGCATAAATCCTGATATACGCCCAATGTCGGACATCGACGACTCGCTCTCAAGTGCCACCACCAGATTTTCGAGCATCTGCATATTTTCCTTCCAATAAGCGATGCATATAGTAGATACGGAACTCATACTCACATCCTCAATCTTATCAATCGGTATACCTGTACACAGAGACACAATCTTCTTGCACATGAACTCTTTCTCCGCACTCGCGCCTTGTAGTCCTTTCAGCCTGGCCAGCATCATCTCTTCTACCCTCGCATGCCACATCTTCAGGCGCCTCAGCCGAATCAAGCTGGCCGCGGAGTCCGTCGTTGGCACTGGAGGCTCAGCGTCCACAGCGAACGAAACATCCACACTGCTCCCAACCCCAATCATCGTCGTCCCAGGCCCTCGCCATTGGAACGCAGGACCAGCAGAAGCGCGGGCGTCATCTCCAGTCAGGTCAGTACGACCTGTCCAATCGAAATCGTCCTCATCTGCGATAGCCTTTTCAACATTACGGATACGCTGAGTGACTTGGGAAAGCTCGCCAAGACGGCTCTGCCAATGCTGCATCTGTTTGCGTTGCTCTGAGAGCTCGCGCGTAGCAGCACGGAGGTGGACGGTAGTAACGTCAAGAGCGTCTTGTTTAACTTTAATTTCGGCTTGAAATTCGTTGCTTAGGTTCTGTATCATGGATGTCATATCTAAGGGGACAACGTCAGAGAATATTCGAGGGGGCGAAGCCGGGAAGATATAATATACCTGCTATGACGTCTCGACTCTTCTGGACTGGCGCAGAGGGACCCGACCGCAGCGAGTTGACGATATCGTCGGCACGTGGGCCAGCATTAAGCTCCTAGTGATACGGGTGACGTTTAGAGATATCTGCAGCCCGTGAACTACGACACTAACCTCTGTCTCCACACCAAAGTCACCCGGCCTTAAACCCAGTTTATTCGCTAATGTTCGATTTGCGCCCACGTCTAATAATGTTCGCACAAGCCCTCGACTTCCCACCCTTGCCGCAATATTGAGCGCGGTATCGCCGTGTTCGTCTTGGAGGTCAACTAACGACCTAAAGTCGCCACCTTGGTGATTTGCTATCCAATAGAATATCTGGTCGAGGTAGTAGCGAGCAGCAACCGCGCGGCCCTTCACGCCCGCTACTGAGACTATATGATGTACAACTGACTTCTTGGAAGTATCCAAGGTCCGAATAGACGCATGCAACTCAGCTACTATTTGGTCAAATGACTGCTGGTCAGAATTGTGAGTCGCAAGACACGCGCGGATGAGGGGTGTCTCTCCTAGGTGGTTACCACGGTGAATATCAGCACCCGCAGATACCAACTTTTCGACAACGTCCACCCGTGCCAGACTGGCTGCAAGATGAAGAGCGGTGTGACCTTGGTCGTCAAGAATGACGTCAATATCCATATTCAATCCCGGTGTATCTGGTGTCACTTGCTCAAGGAGGCGTAGTACGTCGTTGGGGTCATCCTTTTGGTATATGGAATTCATTACGGCACCACGTCGAGCATCCTTCAGAGGAGCAGAGGGGTGCATATTCCGTGGTATATATGCTTTGGTAGCAAAACGCGTTTCGTAAATTTCTGGGGCAGGACTTGTTGTCGTAGGTTTGCCATTAGTGGGTTGTGAGGTACCATTCGAGGTTAGTTGAGGTGTGGAGCGGCCTAAAGGTGTGAGAGCACGGTCTCGAATGGGTATTTGCCAGGATATAGGTTGAGGTGGTTGAGAGGACGTATTTTTGGCATCGGTACGGGCGCGCTTCGTGGGGGAGGGGCCGTCGTTGTCACCGTTCGCTTGAGCAGGCGCTGAAGAGGGTCGCGAGGCATCTGCCATGATTATATCTGGAGGTGGGTCAAGAGCCGGCGGTTGAGATGCTGATTTAAAAATTATTTCACCCTTGTCTATATCAGTATCGGAACGATTTCGCTTGAGGGAATTCGAGGGGGGAGGAGTCTGTGACGAAGTACCCGATGCGGCAGGCTGGGAATACGGCCCTTGGAAAGAGCGCGCTGTGTTGATTCCAGATGTCGAAGGTGTAAAGAGACCTTGCGCCCTGCCTTGGTTGAGGAGACGCAAGGCTGATCCGGGCTGAATCGGGGGCGGAGCAAGAGTGGAAGGTACACCAGGTAGATAGCTTCCTGGGGGACCGATACTACCAAAAGAAGAAGAAGCAGAGAGGGGTCTTGGGGATGAAGTTCCCGGAGTGGTGCTGACAGGAAGGGCGGACAGGGAATTTGTGCTAGGCGTAAAGTCGAACAGAGGTGCTAGGAGTGGTGCCACCCCGTATTGCAGTGCAATATCTCTCCCCCGTTCGAGTGGAATCCTGATATTGACTACATTAATATAATATAATTATTTGAGATGGAAACGCGTACCATGTCCCCTGGTATTTGCCATAGCCGCCTTGAACGATTTCGTGCTTCCCAGGGAGGATTTCCTTCTCAAGAATCTTTGTTCTGCGACCTTTGTCGACTCCAGCGACCTTCAGGATTTGTGTGGCATTAACGTAGGAGTCGTTACGCCTGCGCATTACAGCGATTCCCCGGACCATACATTCATATACCTGGAGAAACCGTGACGCGACGTGGTAAGATATGCGCTCGGGATATTCGGCACGGGACTTACTTGAACAGAAGAGTATACTGCATTGTAAATTTTGACGGGGGGCTGGTTAGGAGCTCGTGGGCCTGACTGCATCGTTGTCGCAGAAGAAGCAGAGGTCGTCGCCGTCGACAGCGAGGAAGCTAAGCTGAGAGAGGCGCTTAAGCTAACGCGACCTATTGACACGCGCCGGGTCGGGAGCCAATCACGTACAAGGACTGCCATCTTTAGAATTAGCCGCTCTAAACGCATAGTACGCCATCAGCTGCAAACTTAATATGATGCAACCTCTGCCACAATGAATTCAAGTCTTTTCGAGTCCCAGAGCGAGCTCAGGCCTCTGCTCTCGCCGTATGTATCCCCACTGTTCTACTCGGAGCTCTATCTCAACGCCGAAAAGGGAGGAAATTGAGGCCACACCCGTTTACCCAATAATACATATGATTAGGGCCGTACGTCGGTTGCAGACGCGTTCAATGGCTTGTTTCTGACTTCTTTATAAAATAGGATATTATTGTGAGCATATTTGACCCTTATGGCTGTCGTTTTGTTGATTTATGGTTTTGAAAGCATTTCATAGACACACCTTTAACCTACGAAGCCGTGAGTGACTACGACCTTCCCGGTTGATCTTACATTCGATCCACCTTGTAGTTGACAGCCCCAGATCTCACATATACCCTTATACGACCATTAGTTGACAAATATGTCGCCATACAACAGAACGGGAACATGTCTGTGGTATTCTGCTTCCTCATCAACCGCGTCCACTTCATCAGAGACCGCAATCTCGCTACTGCCTCCGTCTCTAAATCACGAGCAACACTTTGCGAGGTAAGCTCACTCCTTCCTGCTTTTCTGTGGGTCATTATCAGGCTGCTTCACGACGTTAGATTCTAGCAATTCGGACTCTACGAGAAAATGCAAACGACATGCTTCGGCTTACCCTTGCTGCGACAACGAGCTGGTCAGTATACTCTGGGGCAGACCCCCATTTGATTGAGCGAGTCAAGGCAGAACGCGATGATGACCTGGAGGACAGAGTAGGGAACGCCATTGAAATGGCGATCATTAGCAAGGCGAAACGGTTCATTAAGAGCTCTTCATGCCAAAAAGTAATTGATGGTATTTGGTCGTGAGTACTCTTAATTTCCTCGTTTGCGTTGGTGCTGATTGTAATATTTGCACTCAGTGGAAAATGTGTGTACCAAGCCCAGAGCAGCCATTCAATTCTTTCAGATGTGCGTTAGTTTTGGAGTAACAGACCCAGCTATGCCTTAAACAACCATTTTCCAGACCTATAAACGTACACCCATTCACTTCTACGATCCACACAAAGCACCATTGCTGGATCATTATCGGTATGTTCTTCCTTTTTTTTACTATGACGTCATGAGAATGCTTTAATTCGCAGACTTAAAGTACCAGCGATTCGTTCGGTCCTCGAATATATGAAGTACGCATTTGCGTTTATGTCCGATTCGCCCGTGAACGATGGCTGAATATGAATAGCTTTCTTGGATTGTTCATTCTCTTCGTGATAGCGATCGAATTTAATGAACGCGACAAGATCAATGTTTCGGAATTTGTGTTCATGATTTACGCACTTGGGTTTACTCTGGAGAAGGTAGCTGCTATGCAAGAGCACGGTATCAAAGGTATGTTGGCCGGCATGATTCTATGGAATACGAAACTAATCAGTCGTGAAGTGTATTTCAAGGGTACATGGGTACGCGCAGTCTCAAATAGCATTACGAGGTTTCTTGACATTTTGCTAATCAGAATGGCTTTGATTTGGCGTTTGGTGCGGTATTTGATCTGTCTTTACCAAACTTGAGGTCTAACAATCGTACAGTAACAACCTTTTGCGTGTACGGGTTTCTACGGCTATATGGAGTCTACCATCATGGTAAGTTGCACGTCTCTTGGTAAAGATAATCATGTGATCTTGTGATAGCGCTATGGGCAAGATCTCTGGGGATTGACTGCCTCGCCATCATCGCATGTCTAATGTTTCCTCGGTAAGCTCGTGCAGTGCTTTTTACATATAGTTTCAAACCCTTTCCAGCTTAGCATTCGTCACACTCAAAAACAATTTGATGGTCCTGTCTCTACGTGCGATGATGATGCAATTCGTCATTCTGATGTGCATCGCTGCATTCTGCTTCTGTGGTTTCTTGTACGCACTGTGGACGTACGTTGCTCTACCAGTATTTGCATCCGTTTCTTATTGACATCACTATCAAAGGCTGAGCCGCAACCAAGCGCAGTGAGTCTCTCTCCCTTGCTCGCTGGTGTATGCCTTGGTCGCTCATCGATTTCACAGGTATAGCGTCGGGTGAGCACCGTTCATTGGCTTACGCTATAACCACAAACCTGATAGAACGCAGAACAATATCCTGGTGGATGCTGGATTTGTTCTTTGGCCTTGATGCAAGCGGATTTGATAGAGCGAGTACGAGCGCACTACTTTCTTTTCGGATGATATTGCTCATTTAGCCGACGAAACTAGCTACATTCCATCCTTTCTTTGGGCCAGTCCTAATGGTAACATATGCCTGCCTAAGCAATACTCTACTCCTTACGGGTCAGTGCGCTTTCTCAGGCTCGAATAATTAATAGTTAATGGTCGTGTATTATCTCTGCAGTCCTCGTATCTGTCAGTGGCTTAATTAAGCGTACCGTGCGATTGTCGCTGACCCATTGTGACGTATAGATTCTATCTCATACATTCTCTACTATTAATGAAGATGCGGCAGCTGAGGTTTGACTATTGTTATTATGCCAACTTCAATCGGCTAACCGTGTATTATAGGCTATGTTCCGCAAGGCCGTCTCTACTATTGAAGGGTATGACTAAATCGAAGTTTATCCCTAACATGTGCTGATAGCTGATATTTTGCTACAGCGTTAAAGCCGACTTCCTATTCTCATATCAGCCACCCATCAACATATTCGCTTTGTTTGTGATGTTGCCTGCTAGTTATATCTTGACACCACGGTGGTTCCACAAAGTCAATGTCTTCATGATTCGGTGAGTTGTAGTTGATTCTCTACCCTTTTCATTTATGCTGGATCTGTAAGCAGAGCAACGAGTTTTCCTATTCTTCTTGCAATTGCTCTTTATGAACGGCAGGCTAAGAAGAGTCATACGATCGGATTCTACGATACGCTTACTGCGGTTGCAGAAAGGGTTATCGATACGTTGCCTCGCCATTTGAAACGGATGAGTATGTTTCGCCTTCAGTTCAAAATATCTTGATATTCACATCCTGGCTAGCTTTCTTTGACGGCTTGGCAGGTGCCGACGCGGATATTGATGCAGTAAGTCTCTTACATGCGCACCGTTTCGCCTATAAGACATCCTTTCTTGTAAAGATCTTCGAGATCGAGGAAGAGTCTGAGAGTGCCCTTGACACCCGCGACTATCCCGTGTCCCCCATAGATGTTCCTCGAGAACCTCGAGCGCCACAGAATCGACATAATTCGAAGCTTCCGAGCCCCCCGCCGGCGAACCGGCAAAGTTCTGCCATGCCTGGTCGGGAAGGACCCAGAACGCGCGTTGCCTCTCTTCTAACTGAAGCCGCTCACGGCGTCGCCAGTCCTTTGGCGCAACTTTTTCAGCCGCTAATTGTGGATGATACCATTCCTGAAGAATCGGAGGCTGACGAGCGAGGGCGACAACAAACGCAGCCAACACTTCCTGTACCGCCAATAAGCTATGGTCCAGCAAGCCGACGAAGATTGTCTTCAGTTGCTCGCCGTCCAACTGTCGCAGAGTTATCACCGCATAGTAATACCCACGCTCAGGCGGCGGGAATGCGCAGATTCCCTGTTATGAGCGGCGAGCATGATCAGCCTCTGTCTGAGAGTCCAGGGCAACTGGGGTCGCCGAGTGGCACACCAGAGGCGGCGACGCAAGTCAGGAAAGAGGAGGAAGACGTAGGCGGGACACCGCAGTGGTCGAAGCGGCTAGCAAAGATCGAAGAGAGGCAAGAGAGGATTGAAAGCTTGTTGGCTCAGCTTGTGGCTGGCTTGAGTCAACAAGGCGTTAAAACGAAAGAATAGATACGTTATAACCTTAGTAGAGTATTATTCATCTTCAGGTACATAATTACATATTATGCTTTCGTTGTAGTGTGCAGAGAGAACCCCTATGTGAATGCCCCTGTTGCGCGTTTGATGGGTTCTGTAGTAGTTGTCTTGCTTTCCAGCTGAACCTCTCTAAACGTTGGGATTCAGATTACCAGGAAACAATCAAAATGGCATCGAACGAAACAACTACTCGTATCACCCTTCCAATCGTTACAATTCACCCAACCTTCTCATCGATCATCGCTGAAGTCCGGTCAGGGCTTGTTCCACTCGACTCTTTCTGGGTCTCTTGTTATAAGACTGGGGAGCCATCTGTTCATGGCAATGTTAAGGTGGAATTGGACGATAATGATCCTAGGAGGGAGAAGGTGATGTTAACTGGCGAGGATGGTGTTCAGATGACGGAGACATATGATGAAGAGGGCCATGGAGTGAGTATACTCGCCTTGCATTGATTCTGTGGTTAGGAAACATCTTATTTCTCGATATCTCACTGCTTTCTGTTTCTTTTCTGATCATTCTTGTTCTTGAAGTAGAATCATAGCTACAAAGTTTCATGCCCATCGCTCTCAATCCACGAAACACCCCTGGTGTTGCCGATCGAAGAATATGCTGATCCTCAGAAAGCCAATCCACAAAGAGTGAGCCCGAGATGGCACTCGTTCCTTTTTATACATGGGTACTCATTTACTTGACTTTAGCCTCAGCGAATAACGACATTCGACGTTTCACCCGATAGATCACAATTTGCGACAGGCTTTTTGGATGGCACAGTCAATATTTACCCGACATCGTCCAGGGCTCCATCTACAGGATCACAGAATCAAGAAACACCACCAGCTATTTCTGCTTCGCCTTATGCTAGCTCCAAACCCCATCTTAGCAGTGTCAATTCCCTCCGCTTCTTCCCATCCTCGAAGGTGCTGCTCTCTGCAGGCGCAGACTTCACGTTGCAGATTCTGCCAGCAGACCTCCCGTCGTCTACTGAGAGTAGGTCTTCATCGATCCCGGATCGCCTGACACCAGCTCGTACACTTCGTGGTCACCTGCGGTCGGTCTCTGATACGGCCATCGTTGCGAGGGGACGGAATGTCTTGAGTTCTTCGTTGGATGGGACGGTAAGGCTGTGGGATGTCGGTGGCGGGGAGACCATTCGCCTGATGTCATCAGCTCGAGGGCCCATCTTGAGTATGTCTCTAGGGAAGCGCAATGGAGTGACGGTCGGTCCCAGCACGAATGGAGTGCATACCAACGGAGAACTCGAACCCGATGAACGTGAAGTGGAAACGCAGGACAAACTTTTATTCTGTTCTTTGCAAGACGGCTCATTCGAATGCTTCGATCTATTTTCTAAGCGTTCAGTATTTCGCTCGCCACGGTCTTCTGCGTCATTGCCTGCGATATGTTACTCAGACCAGGACCACCTAGTTGCGACTGGATCGTCTCGTGGTGTTGTCAACGTATATGATACTCGAAATGCAATTGGTGGAAATTCAACGCCATTGGTATCGTTTACAAGGAACGAGGCTTCTATCGAGGATATGAGTTTCGTGAAGCTTGAGTCCGGTCCAGGTAAGCATTGCGAAGGTAAAAAAAAAGGTCAAGTCTGACTGAGGTGATCAAATAGGATTAGCCATTGTTACTGCCGATGGGCTACCATACGTTGCCAGTTTAGGTGCAGAAAATGCAGCAGTAAATGTTGCGAAGGAACTCGTAGGGGTGGACTGTGACGCAGTGAGATGTGTAAGGGTATCAGGCGATGAAATATGGTGTGCGGGAGATGACAGCATTGTACGGCGATATAAAGCATGAATGAGCGTTTTGCAGGCAGAAGTTATTCATTGGCGTGTACGATTATTACCCATCTATCGAGGTTGCGTTGGAAGTGATTATTGTGATGTCGAGTCGCGGGCCGATATGGCCCGCCCATGACACCTCTTAACCACTGTTGACGAACGGCTCTTACGGGCCTAGCTGGGGACTGGTGCATAATGTGGATTCCCAAGCCAGAGTGCTACAGATAAAAGGTATGCTCCGGTCAGACTCATCTATTGACATCCAACTCTGAATCCCCCAAGTAATAACATGTCTTTCATACAAGAGTACGACCCTCGCAAGGTCCTCGACCATCCCGACTTCCGTGTTCTTGCAGAAGGGGAGAAACCTGCGCCAGATGCAAATATTGCAGCGTTCTATAATCCGAATCACGAAATTCATCTGGTACAGAAACCACGCTTGAAACCAGGCCCAGGACAAGTTTTGCTTCATGTACGAGCAACTGGAATTTGTGGGTAAGTTGGCCTGCACTACTTGATCTGTTGATTTCCCAATCATGTCGAGATCTTTCGGGATAATTGGCCGTTCTATAGCTATGTAACTGTGCTCACATTCATCGTTGCAGGAGTGATGTTCACTTTTGGAAGCACGGTAGAATCGGTGATTCCATGGTGGTATCAGACGAAGTAAGGTATTGTCTCCATTCCACAGGCTCACTTGGCTGACTAGCGATATATCGGTAGTGCGGTTCCGGACACGAATCCGCTGGCGAGGTCATCGAAGTAGGCGAAGGCGTTACGCAGTGGAAAGTAGGTGACCGAGTTGCCATTGAAGCCGGCGTTCCGTGCTCCCAACCGGCTTGCGATTATTGCCGTACGGGAAGATACAATGCTTGCCCGGATGTCGTGTTCTTCTCTACACCTCCCTTCCATGGTATGTAATCAGCGTGCTTCTCATGCACGTTCCAACAAGCCTAGATCGCTGACACGAACGTCTAGGAACCCTCACTCGCTATCACCTCCATCCAGCACAATGGTTGCACCGTCTTCCTGACAATGTCTCTTTCGAAGAGGGTGCTTTGTGTGAGCCACTTGCAGTAGCCCTAGCTGGCATCGAGCGATCAGGACTTCGCCTCGGTGACCCCGTTGTCATCTGGTACACTCTCTCAAACTCTTCACCCTTCACCTACATTCTAAGCCTAGTTTCATAGTGGAGCAGGTCCAATCGGCCTCGTATCACTCTTATCCGCTCGTGCAGCAGGTGCGGAACCCATTGTCATCACCGATCTCTTCCAATCACGTCTGGACTTTGCCAAATCTCTTGTACCTGGCGTCCGAACGGTTTTGATCGAGCGGGGATTGAGTCCAAAAGACCAGGCGGAGAAGATCAAGGAGGCGGCAGGTGGACCATTGAAACTCGCTCTGGAATGTACTGGCGTGGAGAGTAGCATACACACCGCTATTTACGTGAGTCGGGATGAATGGCACTCCCATCCATCTATACCTGAAATTTTTGTTTGCAGTCGATGCAGTTCGGCGGCAAGGTCTTCATCATTGGTGTTGGAAGGAACGAACAAGTTGTATGTATTCCGTATCACTCCTTTAGATAGCCACTAACTTATTATTAGTTCCCCTTCATGCATCTCAGTGCCAACGAAATAGATGTCAGTCTCCAATACCGCTATGCAAACCAGGTACGATCTGTTTCCTTCAGCATGAAAAGCATATCTGTGTTTCTTACTTTGAAACATAGTACCCCAAAGCCATCCGCCTCGTCGCTGGAGGCCTGATCAACGTCAAGCCACTCGTCACGCATAGGTTCAAGCTTGAAGACGCTGTATCTGCTTTCCATGTCGCGGCCGATCCATCACAAGGCGCTATCAAGGTGCAGATAACTGATTAAATGTGAAGGAAGAACTTGTTTGATGTATAGTATTGTCCGTCCTTTGGTTATTCGTTTATGTAAGCGAGTTGTGCGTATGCTTGGTGATTGCTGGAGGCATATATTGGGAGCCAGATGGAGAGCTATGCCGCAGAGAGTCCGAGACTGAACAATTACATGGCTGCATCAATAAACGAGGTGGATTAAGATGAGCAACTAGTAATGTGTTAAATGGAAGGAATGAACGTGAAGTGGTTCGTATGGAGTCGTGACGTTGAACATGAAGAACAGAAACATCATGAATATGAACCTATTCAAAAGGCATATTCTCAACGTTCTCCGCCAAAGAGGCCCAATTGCCAACCACCCTCTGCGAAAAATCGTGTTCCTCCCTAACGAAGTTCTGCACCGTTGCCGTTAGTAGAGTATTCTCCCGATTGTGGAAGACAACACGCAGTTCATGCCACATGCTACGACACGGCCATCAAAACTCAGATATAACGCTGCTTCATGGCCAACGCGACTCACCAAGCACGAATAAACACCCTTCTCGCCAGCTGCGCCGCAATCGTCGCTTGATCCCTCTCAATCATGGCAACCAACTTCTCAGCCTCTTCTTCCCATCCTTCCTTTTGTGCAGCTTTGATTCCATCGAGCTTTACCGAAGTCGATTCGATTCGCTTTTTTAGTCTGTCTACCTGGTCGATGGACAGTCGATCGTGTCTGACGAATAGATCACGCATAGCGATGTAAAGGTCCCGCTGAGACTATGGCACGGATTAAGATCAGACATTGCATATCGGAAGGGACGATATAGAGTTACTTTAAGCGATTCGAGGGTAGTGTCATATAGGGCCCGTGTCTGCAAACGGGCAAATCGTGAATAAGATGACAGCTTTAAGCTATGATTCGACATACTCTCGCCTCTGCAACCTCTGCATGGGTCGAACAGTGTACCGCAACTTGTTCCAACCCCTGACGTACCCCAGAGGAAAGCTCGTCCTCCTCTCCTCTCCAAGAATGCTCCATTACCTCGGTGACAGCCCTCAGTGTATTGGTCAATCTGGACAAGTCTCCCTGCGAATCCGAAGTAACGAGATTGACGGAGGATGAATGTAAGGCATTGTTCCCAGCACCATGATGGATAGAACGTCCAAGATCGCCGTATATGGAAGCGGTGAGTGGAGAAGTTGACGAGGTAAAGCCCAGTCGGGGGGTTGACAAGAAACGAGGTACGCCGAACGAAGAATCCGCATGAGCATGATTGTCTCCTCTGGCAACGCCAATAGGAAGAAAGGGGATTCGTACCGCTGCTGCTTCACGTCTCTTGATGATTCGCTCCGCAAGGATGCATATCCGTTGCCACTGTTCAATAAGCGCAGGTAGCTTATTCCGAACGATACTATAAACAATGATGGAGGAGGACGTGTATCCATGTTTGAATGTGATGTTTCATAGAGCGCAATGGAAACGTACAGTAATTTATCTTCTAAATCGCTTGGAATAGTCATTTCTTCGATGCGATCGACGCGTTTGCTGGCGGACTCTTCTTCTAAGGAGACTGATGTATGCTTTCGCCATGTCTCAAAAGAAGGTTCTGTCAGAAAGACTGCTAACAATCCGTCCTCTTTGATAACTGGATGATTTCTAGCGATTTGGAATTAGGATCAGCTCTACATGCAACAGCATCATAGGTACACACATGACAAAGTTCAATGCGCGTGCAAGACCACGTCTGAAAGCATGATATGTGAGCGCGGAAATGCCAAGGGAACTCGTCACCTCCTACCTGCGCTGTTCAAGGAAGTATTCATCCGCTGTTTATGTCGAAAGTTAGCAATGGAGGTGGGTATGGCCAAACTACTCACGTCCGATGCGCTTTGGAGGGAGGGCTGGAAATAGGCGGAAAGGATAACGCCGTGTCAGACATTCCCATAAGAACACGAACTCGGAGTATCTCCTTGTCACCGGATTGCCTCGCTGGTCATCCGTTAGTCGTAGTTAACTCAATTGCCGGATAATGGTCCTTACATCGGTGCTGATCTCGTATACCGTATATCGGTTTAAGATGAAGCCTTGCTGGCCTAAGATGGTGATTCGAACGGATTCTTGTCTTTTCCACCACTCCCTGGGAAGTCCCGTCCCTGCCAGGCTCGATGATGCGCCATTCCCTAAGCTTCCTCTTGCACCATCAAACGTACTTCCGCCAGAGGTCGCACCCGTACCTCCGAAACGCATATTACTACCGCCCGATGCCCATGGGTCGTCAGCAAAGCCACCAGGTGAACGACCGGCGATCGTTGAAGTTGTATTCTGCCTATATGCGGGTGGCGGCGGTACAAAGGCAGATACCGAGGGTTGAAGAGCACTGAGGTCAAGTTTCGGCTCCGGAAGCTCGTTCTGGGAAGATAACGCTGCGACTTGTTCGATGCTTACATCTGTCTCGACGATTGATCTAGCGCTGAAATCCAGCGACAGTTGATTAAACGGCTGACCTTTTCCTGCTTGAGCCAGCGCAACAAGGGCTAAAGCTACAAAGAACTCTAATTTCGACACTCGGGGTTTCGAACTGACCAGATTTACAATCTGTTGCAATTCAAAGTTAGGTAAGAGCAATTGGTGGAGGTCATAGCAGGCACCTTGTCGATGGTTGCGGCAGGTAGCGAGGAAGTACCCAATACACGCGATAGTGCATTGACTGATACCTCTCCTGAGTTGCTTGGGTCAACAGCGGAGAAGGCTTTATTATAGATAGATGGCACAGTAGCGTCCGCTAATTACCACCGCCCCGAAACATGAAGAATTAGGGCAAGACAGACAAGTAACAAGTCAAATACTCACCTATCACCGAGCTAAAGACAGTATTGGAAGACGCAGGAGGTAGCGGCGGAGGAGAAGGGCTGGGTGCAGCGCTCCACGGGTCAAGGCCATCGTATACAGACGTCGCAAGTGGATTATCATCCACGAAACTACCGCCAAAATTATTGGATGTTGCACCCGCATAGCGCTGAGCTGGTCTTGGAGAGTTGAACATGATTGGGGTGGCAAGGAGGCCTTATTGGTTTCAACGAACCACCTCGGCTCTGAAGTTCAGCAAGCAAAGGCAGCCCTATCCATATTTGGCAGTCGTATTCATCAATTGTCCTCAGCTCGTGGCATTCCCCCAAGTTCAGTGCAAAGAAATAGCATTACGGTATATACAGAAAGTAACAGTCCATATGATCCTTTTCTAACAACCCTCTCATCAAACCACTTCAGCGGTCTTTTTCGCCGCAAAGTGTAACGTCCAAGAGGAGAGCAGCCTCTTGCTGTTCACTTCGTCTCCAGTGAGTCTGTTCGCAATCACCAATGAGCACCTATGGTTCAGAGAATATAAGAAACAACTGCTTACCCAGGCGTTCCATAAGTCAAAGGTGAAATGTAGACAAACATCGAAAACATAAGTATCGCGAAGATAACAACAAAAACAGGCCCTTTTGTACCCAGATCGGCAAATTGTGTCGGCCGTCTCCTTGTTTGTGGCCCAGCAACGGATACCGGGTAGTTGATCGTTTCAGAAAGGACAAAGTTCAATACCGCGCCAGCGATGAGAGCTGAAGCAAGGTGGGAAGGGAGGTAGTGGTGGATGAAGAGCTGACGATTCATAACGAAGAAGGGAGCGTAGTGAACGCCCCAAACAAGGAGGAAGAAGCCAGCTGAGTTCCAGAGGCGGTTACGAACGGCTAAAGCCCATATATTAGTCGATCAAGAAACAGTTATTAGGAAAAAATATGCTCACGATCACTGAGAGGATAAACGTCTCGACGTCTGGCCAGCAGGTCTGCACCAAGAATACCGATATAGCTTGAAAGCGCAACAACACATGTCCACCAGCCAATCAAGTTACCGATGAGGTAGATTTGCTTCTGAGGCTCGCTCTCCGTCCAGAAACTGATGCCACTGATGAGGAACGGCCAGTTGATCGGGCCAGAGGCGTATGGATGCGATGCTGTAAGACCGGCGTTATGTTGCAACATCAATAGCTGTAGCTCAGCGAACTTCTTCAAGAAGAACATCTTCTTTGGCTCTTTCGCCTCAACGAATGTGGTCCGGTTCTTGAAGTCTTCCTCATCTAAGGCGATCAGGTCAGCACCAACAATATTTGGATAATGAAAGAATAAACCCACTCTCAGCAGCGACGATCTCATCAACATACCAGATGGCAGTCTTGTCAGTCGGGTTCTTGTTGCCATTGATCTCCTGTTGCTTGTAGGCCCAATCAGGTAGCTGCTTTGGATGCGTCCACATCGACACCTTCGTTGGCCCATGAACCAGTCTGAAATGGCCAGACTTGCTCTTCCACGCTTCGCCTTCATGTGCTTCCGCCAGGTTTAGGTAGAAAAGGGTATCATTGTATCGCGAATGATCATCTTTCGGCCAAGTAGTGAACTCCTGGTTGGTCGGCATAAGGGGTGAGGCGACGTCATGGGTAAGGAGGTGTGATTGGGTATTGACGTGAAGGAGGCGAATAACGTCGTTATGACGGACAATGCGTCCACGACCAGTCTCTGGAAGGGCTTTAGTGGGAATGATCATCCAGTGGTTGTTGCTATCATTGTGCCCATATCCAGTAACTTGTTGACCTTGGCTACTGATACGACCGTCATCGTACTTCAATGGGTACCTATCCGGGTGTGAATGCAAGAAGACTTTGGTGTCCTTATGACGGATTGACACGGTGTCGTAGTAGCGAATCTCTGATATGACCATTAGCAACCACCTACTGAGTCGACACAGAAACCCACCTTGACTATTCAATAACATTTCGTTTCCAGTCAGAGTTTCTTGGAAAGCGGGACTCATGAATGTATCGCCGGGACCGGAGTGGGTGAGGATAGCAAAGTGGATGTAGAAGAAGGATAGGTATACAACAAGTGGAACGATGATTAGACCAACCGCCCTTGCGAAGAAGTGTCTGGCGAAATGATCCTATAAAACAATGCACTTTGAATACTCCGCCACTCCACACACGAAACTGTCCATACCATAGTATAGCCTTTGCGATAGTCGAGGATATCCCAGAGATCGATGAGGACGGCAAGACCAATAGCAGCGACCGTGAGAATACCATTGACCTTGGAGGCCCAAGTACAAGCCATGAAGACACCTGTTGCGACCAGCCATCCCCACCACTCAGTAGAGAATTCCCTATTTACAGTCAGTTCATGTCTGCTAGCAGATCAAACAATGCAGGCGTACAAGTAACGCAGCTTTCTAAACCTAACATAGGAATAAATCGTCAACGACATGAAGAATATCAGCGTCGCGTCCAACAGGATGAGACGTGACTGGGTCACATGAGCGTTATCTACGATGGGTCAAGAGTATGAACCAAAACTGCGGTGAACTTCCAAGGCAAGGGATACGTACCAAATAGAATCAACATAGCCGAAAATGCCGCAATGATAGTCGAATAGCCACTCTCTTTCATGATAGCGTAGACCACAGGAACCGTTAAGCTGCCCAGGATAGCTGGAAGGGCGCGCAACCCCACGTAGGGAACATTGTTTGCCGTATAGCTGTCACCGATATTCTCAAATAAGAAGTTTCCGTCAAATCCAACGAACCATCCAGCCAGCGCAAAAAGCATCTTGGCGAACGGTGGGTGGACATCGAAGTAATATTCTCGTCTAAGGTAATATGATGTGAATTTTCCAAAGTGAACCTCGTCGAAACTGTTGATTGACATGATCCATGAAGTGACAAGACAGTAATTTAGAAGCATACGCACACGACTTGGTCGGGATGATTGATTTTGTAAAAACGAAGTGCGAACGCCGCCAGCGTCAAGAAAGAAACGACTGCAGCACTCGCTCTGTGGGTCGACAAGACTTGTTCCAGGTGACTACGGTCTCCCTGATACAAGAAGATGTGAGCCTGTCAATAGGTCGATACAAACGCGCTCGCGATGGTCCCAACGCACCTCTCGTTGGTAAATCGAAGAAACATGTTCATCTTCATGCTCGTAGTCAACACTACTTGAGCCTGCAAGTGGCGACTTTTGTTGGTGCCTGGGCCGTGGCTGCGGCCCTCTGCTGGTGCCTACACCTGAGCCTGACATGGCTGAAGGTTGATGGAGATGTTGGAAGAAAAAAGAAACTGTTAACACGTTAACACAAACTGTTCCCTGCATTCAACTTGGTGCCACGATTGTTCTTGCTTACGTAAGTTAGGCTCACGTTTATTTTTCCGAACTTTCTATATCTTGGTTGCTTCGACACCATCATTTACAAGCCGTTGTTAGATGGAAATGAATCACAACGTGTTTGTTTGCAAGGTATAGTAATGTCGTTTGGGTATTGGAGTTATCGAACATCAGTTACAGAGGAATGGATTTTTCCAAATTCAATTTATATTTGGTACCGGTTTGTAGTGTGGTATAACCGGCCAAGCTTCACAGGCAGCCTGGAAAAACAGTTACCCACACTTGACCAACCCAACTTCGCCAGATTTCATAGCTCACCAGCAGATGCCTGAGCACGGAATTGGGTGGGCGGAGGTCTCACGCACCGACCACCAGACCAACGAAGCGGATTGGGGCAGCACGCCCCATTTCCAGAAGCCTTATCTCCGGCGAATTCGTGGTACGGAGGGCAGCATCTACCCAGACCAGAGCCCTCATCTTGGGACCAGTGCTTATCTGCATCACAGCAGCCTCCAACACCAGTGACTTGATCTCCAGACCAAACCTGCGACTCATCGCAGCACTAGTGCAATCGGTCAGCTATGTACGGCGACAAACAATGTTTGTTGGCTGACCTGTCCGATTTTACTTGCCTCGTCAAGCCAGGTCACTTTCTGAGGCGGTGTGCAGCAGTTCATGACTTCAGTGGGATCGGCCTGAAAGGTCCGCTGATGAATTCGAATGTCCACGATTATACAGCTAGCGGGAATGCTTACCGGTAGAATAAAGGAAACGGCGTCCCCGACACAAGTCTGCACATTCGCAGTGGTTTCCGTGAGCGTAGTTGCGGCGGTTTCTGCGTTATTCTCCACGACATTTTCTGGCTCGTTCGAGCTTGCCTGATGATGGCAGCCTGCGTCGACAGTGATAGTAGCACATAATAGCGCAAGAAACGTAGAGACGACTGCAACCATTGCTGGAGAGCTTGACTAGAAAACGACTGGTAGGGAATGGGGGCAACCAACAGCCTGAGGAGGGGGGTTAAATAGCAGGTTGAGAGCGCTTTTTGGAATTTGGATGGCATACGTGTTCTGGCAGGCATGGAATACACTCTAGCAACAAGCGACGCCTAGTCCTCTGCGAAGCTATTCCCGCTCTATAGTAGAAGATGAGTTAAACTTCCATGAACGTCGCCAAAGAGAGCGCCCGATCATCCAGGAAATATGTTTATGGTTTCATCATACAGATAAGAAACCAGCTATGGTTCGAGAAGCAAAGATGACCATGAGGAAATCCCAGCAACAGCTCGCCCCAGTAGCCTTTTTTTCGCTGTTAGTGGTGTATAATGGCCGTTTGAGAATGGATTCAGATGAAATCTGACAATAATACCTGCCAATTCGACGACATTAGGCGCCTATGCTTGCTGGCAGAGAAGAGTCGAAAACATAATCGAGTGAGCTACTGTGCGAAGCACAGATCACTTGCAACCTCGCAGCACCAAACTGACAGGCATGATTTCCGTGCTGGCGAGCTTCGAAGCGTTCATAATCAGATATACAGAGTTAGCGGCCATGTCGAGAGCTTCGGAACCACTGAGCAACACGCAGAGGATGAGGGGTATGCTGTGACTGCCGCGGAACCAAAAAGTTGATGTAGGTGTAGATGTATGAACATACGCCAAGAACCAAGTAGCCGTCACGAATATCACATAGAGCGTCGAAGGCAGTGATAGGGCAGTCGCTATCGAACGATTCGCTCTTTTCGTGATATTACGCCATATGAATCGAGGGGCAAGCTGTGAGTAGGGGAGTTCATATGTGCTAAATTGTGGTCAGTCGAGTTGGACGCGACTCACGTGTTCCGGCGCTCTGGTAGTATACTACTGTGGCTGACCACCTCCGTTGCCACCCTCCATTGTCTCCTATTCTCTATACTTTCACTCCTTATAAAGTGTCTCTTCTCGGATTCTCTCCTTTCTCTCATCGATTTCCTGCTATCGTTCATCTCTGCATCTGCTGTGTCCCCATTACATTGCATCTCTGCTATCCCACCTTGCCCAAGTTTTCGGTTACCATCTTCGCTCCACTATAATCTTGAATATACCTCATCTGTAAATACCCTATCGGCTCTCACTATCGCCCAACTTATTGTATCATCTCGAAACATGTCAAACGCTCAACCCAAGACCGCGTCGAAATCTTCAAGTAGTCGTCTGAAGGTGATCACCGACTCGACGCGCGCTGAGTATCGTAAGCTACGCCAGCTTGCGATAGAGAAGGAACAGAAGCAAGAAGAAGCTGAGGCGTTGCGTGAACTCAAGGGCGAGGTGAGTCTGTCCGGGTTACCCGAAATACGTATTTAGGTGTCGCTAATATTGGGTGCAGTCACACCATCAATTCCTTATACACTCATTATCTTCAGTGAAAACGGAATTCGCTGACCTTGATGGTATCAAATGGACCCGTTCTATGCTTCGGAGGCGTCAGGTATGACGTTCGGCACGCGTTTGAGCATTATTCATAGTATTTCACGCAGTGGTCAACACCCATTGTCAAGTCTAATTGCCCTTCACCATCGACGGCCCACCAATCACAACTCCACAAATTTCCCTCTCCGCCTAGAGAGCAGGAGTTTTCCGATTTTGGGCTAGTCAAAGACTCGTCCAACATAGCCGAATTTGACCGACTCCCGCAGGACGACACGATCCGAGTCTCCGCAGCGCGCTGGCGGTATCGCGGGCGGATTCCATCTTCAGGATCTTCACCGCTCGGCCCGGCTTCGTCTGAATCTAGGCATGGTCATGGACATGTTAATTCTGCCACCACCTCACCCCGTCGCTCAGAGTTCCGTATTGGCAGTTCTCCAAGTAGCGCTCAGAACTTTGATGAAGATTCTGAAACAAACGACCAACAATCCGACGAAGATACCATACGCATTACTCTGCGGCCGGTCGCAAATACGCTCGGTACAAAGGCTTCGCTTTCCATGGACTCGGACCCACAGGAGACGATACGCGGCGTATCCAAGGACGTCGAGACCACTCGAGAGGTGCTTATGCCTAAGCCCAACATCGAAGAGGAGGCCAGGCTATTGGTTGGGCGCGTGTTCTGTAGGGAATATGAACTTGGCCCAGACGGTCAGAGGAAGCAAGGCGTGCCTGGGAGATGGCATGCCGTGGAAGGACTTCGGGTTGAGTTAGCCTAGATTTAAAGCATATCGTACTTACATAGGTAGGTTGAATCAAAGCTATTATCTGTAGTCCTGCGATACTTTACCTTGCTTGCTAGTCCTGTAGAAAGCTCCCATAAATTGAATAATCGGGTGAATGTCACCAAATAAATTCCGCGCCACCTCTTGGTTGCGACCACTTTTATTTTTGCAACAAACGGAATGGCATAGGAAGGGGTTAATAGTGTAGACAGAGAATGAAGCCGTGAAACTGAGAGTGAAAGAGAGTAAGACTTGCAAGCAAGGGAATGGAATCGTCGTCAGGCGGTCCCTGGTCATTATTTCGGTGTTCATTCTACATACCTTCCCGGCGTCTATCATACATACCGTGCTTGAGGGTTTTCCCCGCCTTCTCCTGAGCTTAAGCTTAACTCCTACCACCTCTCACCACTAACGGTGCTGAGACAGGAGTGTCTTAGTTCTAATGGACCTCTGCTTACTGTACGCAACAATCTAATGCGCTTATCGTGGCTCTTGTGCCAAATTCGACATCCTGGGTTCTTGTACTGAAATGTCTCAATGCTCTCTATTTCTCTCATCACTCAGCACCAGAACTCTCATAACATCTGAATCATTCATCTGATCTTTATCAAGAACTCTCACTTATCGCTCGCCGCTCGGTACCCTGGAAGCCAGCTTTCAGATAGCACTACTCGGAATATCCTGTCATCGAGAAGTTTATGCAGACGAGCTCAACTAGAATTTTCTCTCGAAGCTCTATTGGTTTTAAATCAATACATTCAGGAGTTGCCAGGTGGCTCATGGCGCGTCGCGCATGTTCATTCTTTTCCCCATCCTTCCATCCAGGACATTTCTCCCGCAACCAACCTTTCTAGAGGATTCCCGTTTTGCCTTGCGGCGTCAGCGCAATACTTGATACTTGCTTCCTAGCCATGCGTAGAGAATGCCTCTGTGCTTCTTACCTTCAAGCTCTGGATCTACACGTAGAATTGCTCTCATGGCCAACAGTCTACGTGGCGAATCAATGGAGATAACAACTATCTGGTGTCTCGGCTTACTCTCGCAGTCCGGTGTTAACTACAAACCCGGAGCTATGACTTCACTGGAATCATCGTCTTGTGACTTAGTTTCTGCACTGAGAAGCTTCTGACACGGCAACGCTGTTGTCAGAGACTTCACTACCCGGTTATTAGTTCAGGAACATCGAATACAATGAACTCGAATTTTGACTTTATAATGGCACCACCTATACTCGCCTGGATGCCCGGAACGCCGATTCACCCTTGTTACGCCACGAATTTCCAAGGTTACTTGATCTCCTGGTGTCGCCGTCTGAGTCCCTCGCCACAATCCATACCCAGAATCGTATGCTACTCGGCGATTGATAAACAAGAATGCGATCAGAATTTCTCTCAACCAGGCAAACCGTCTTATACTACTTCATTGAGCATAAATGCGTCCAGCAGTACTTCTTACGACACATGATTTCGTTATCACCTCGTTACTGGCGCCCTCTTGAGGTCTATGAGCCTTTTGATATCGTCAAATGACAAAGGTAGTCGTAATTCGCGTACTGTCAAAACGGTCTACCTCTGTATTCGTTTGCTCTGGAGACCCAGTTTTTCCGTCTTCTTGAACCGATGTAGATGTCCTTATCGACCACATTTTTCTACCTCTCACCTAAAGCCACTTGCGAACCCCAGAATCCGCATGCATCGCGGCTAATTCTCGTAGACGACGTATTTACTGTCCAGGCTGGGCTCGATGCGATGGGTACAAATGAAATCGTATAAATTCGAATTAAGTCGTAGAGTCAGCCTCCAGTGGTTGCTTACTCCCCTACCACCTAACGCAGCACATCCAACATGTTCCTATTCGCGCTCTCCTCGCTCTTATTCGCGATTCATGCTACGTCTCTATTCACATCTGTGGTCGCCGCTCCTGTGAATGAAACTAGCTTTGATGGATTAAGCGAAGAAGCCCGGAGGATCATTGCCCGTGCCACACCCGCCGCTCCGCACTTCGTCTTATATTCGGACATGTGGGTTTCTGGTCAAACAAGACCTCCCACAAGTTCTCAGTTGGCAGTAAGATTGGTTTATTTAATTCTATCAGTTACTTCTATTAATGACGACTTGTCTATCGCAGGGAGTTAACACTTTGTACGCTGACATGAATTTATTAGCTTTGCCGGCTCTTACGCACATTTCTGTGTTGTAGCATCCTATCTTTCTTGTTGACAGAAGGCGCTTGGGATCAAGCTCAGTCATGGCAGTCGCTCTCCTCTTCTGAAAGAAGCTCGATCAAAGCGGAGTACGCTGCCGCTGGCATTAAACTCATCGTCTCGGCCTTTGGAGCAACCGATGCTCCGACTTCTGTTGGTCTCGATCCTGTAGCAATAGCGAACTCAATGGCTGCATGGGTCAAGCAATATAATTTAGACGGGATCGATGTAGACTATGAGGTTCGTCAAGTGCTTCCGTACTTCAATAACCGTTCATAATGTGGCGAGGGCAGGATTTCAACGCCATTAATGCCGGTGATGGAAAAGCCGAAGCATGGCTAACCAAGTTTACACAGCAGCTGAGAGTTCAGCTTCCTCAAGGAACTTACATCTTGACTCATGCTCGTGGGTAATCTTTTTACATCGAGAGCTAGTTGATGACTGAAGATTATGCCCCGCCCAGCTGTTGCACCTTGGTTAGTGAACTAGTGTTGACATGGTTAGAATTGAATTAAGCCGCATACAGGTTTTCGCCGAACAAATTTGGGGGAGGAGCCTACCTGACTGTTAACAAGAACGTTGGAAATCTGATTGACTGGGTAAGTCGCCGTCGTTATT
Source organism: Pleurotus tuber-regium (assembly GCA_014058305.1). Taxonomy (NCBI): domain Eukaryota; kingdom Fungi; phylum Basidiomycota; class Agaricomycetes; order Agaricales; family Pleurotaceae; genus Pleurotus; species Pleurotus tuber-regium. Next base: position 860,366 of record JACFYU010000012.1, on the reverse strand, counting down.
CTGATTGCATTATTAACTCATCATGCTTCCTAGTATAACGTCCAGGTGGGTTTCGTGATAGGTTGGCTTACAAATGACAAATCGCTAACTCGAACTCTTCTTTACTTTATGCAGTTTTATAACCGTAAGTCTTCTATTGCTGTGTATAGCCATCGGAGTCCTAAGTTTGTGCAATTAATAGAGGGCTCGAGCGAATACACGACCTGTGCTAATCTGCTAACCAAATCTTCCAATACGTGGCCGAAATCGTCTGTGTTCGAGATAGCAGCGTCCGGAATCCCCTTATCAAAGATCGTGATTGGCAAGCCTGCCGCTGCCGGGGATGCAAGCAATGGCTTCATGTCAACTTCCACTCTAGCCAGTTGTTTACAGCAAGGCAAGAATCAGGGCTGGAGTAAGTGGCTTTCGTCCAATAGTTGTTACAGACCATCTTACAATCGTTACAGATGGAGGTGTGATGGTCTGGCAGGTACGAATCTATCATCCATCATGGTTTGCTATCATATTCTAATCTCCGGCGGCGCAGTACCCTCACGCAACTTCTTCGTGGTTCAAGGCGGTTCGGGCGTCATCTTGGCCATTTTAACGCTTGCCTCGTCATGTTATCATGCTTTATCTTTTCCCTCGCGATACTCTGATACTAAACCTTTCGTATGTAGAAGCTAACTTGAATGTGTATTTTTATCTTGAGAAATTATGTTCATGTGGATTTACAGCACAGCTGGTGGTATCGTGCCACGACACAAGTAAGTTCGTTATCGACTGTGAGTGTTATCCTTTTACCTCTAGGTTCTGGGAAAGGCAATGTAGAGAAGCCCTGCGAGATTCTAAACCCATATCGTACAGTTACTGGGCCGTGAATTGTGAAGTCACCTATGAAGAAGGGTTTGAGTTTTGAGGGCTTGCCAGCTCATAGGACTGGTGATCTTCTTGGATTTCTTCCAAGTTCGACTATTGTCGGTATTGTCATTGGCTAAGCGAGGTACTCAGTGCATGACTGTGGAGCCATTGACCCTGGGAATTTTTTTGCGTTCTCATTGCTCACGTCCAAGAAAGGTCGCGCACTCCCTCACACGCGCGCTCATGTTTCTTTCAAGTAAGACTTCTCGCAATAATATGGTCGGCTCTCTCGGCACGGCTCAGTATCCAAAATAGCCGTGTCTTCTTGAGTTTGTCGTTACCATACAACCACGAGGATCAGCATCCAAACTATCAGAGCCTGACGGAGGGTTTGCTGACCTATTCTCTTTAGGAACCTTTACCCGAACAATCTTGTCATCGGACCCGCACCCATGAACTTCAGATATCCCACATATGCTACGACTCTACTGTTGCTTTACCGCCTTGCTGACCCGGTGTCGCCACATGCTACGCTCTCCTGAGGCAAACGCAAGATTGCCATATCACTTACTCTTTAACCTCTTCACAAGGATTCCGTATCATGACTCGTAATTTTCCTCCCGTTTTGTTATTCATAGCCGATATGCCCAGCTGTACCTCTATTCTTTGGTCTGCTGTCCTCCCATGTCTCGCTGGAAACCATACGGAATCTGCTTCTCTCCATAACTCATGATTCGCAATATCACATTTTCCATGTGTTCACTGACGACTCATTCTCTTTAAGCTTTGCTTTAGAAATGGGGGATTCGTATAAATTCCAGTGCTCTTTGCCCTTCTCCTTCCCCAACGAAGTTTGCATATCATCTCGCAAACGCAGCTGCAGAAATTGGTCATGGCATTCCTCGCTTTCTTGCGCTTTGCAGCAACTCTGATTGGCCTTGCGTCTTTCTCATTGGTTGCCTCGGCTCCTACAGCGAATACCACTGCTTCCGATCTTGGTCCTATAGCTCGCGACATACTAGCTCGCGCGACTCCCGCTGCACCGGTATGCGTCTTTCAATCACCACCGCTAACATTAGCAAACCGTATGCATACAGCATTTCGTCATATATTCCGACAAGTTTGTGTCCGGCCAGACAGGGCCACCTCCTGCCTCCCAAGTAGCAGTAAGTTCTATAATCCATATCGCAGTGGAGAAGGTCATTGATTTAACCTACACGACAGGGGTTCAATGTCTTGTGAGTATTACACTACCATCTAATTTATTATATACTCAATTTACGCCATACAGTGCTTTATCTTTCCTATTGACAGAAGGGGCCTTTGACAAGGCTGAAGAATGGACCTGGCTCAGTGCCTCCGACAGAGCCTCCGTTAAGGCTCAGTATGCCGCCGCCGGGATCAAGCTCATAGTCTCGGTGTTTGGTGCAACTGATGCTCCTACCTCAAGTGGCGCTGATCCTATTGCCACCGCCAACACTATGGCAGCTTGGGTAAAGCAGTTTGATCTCGACGGTATCGATGTTGACTACGAGGTTGGAAGTTTTCTAGTACCGTAATTAGGTTCTATTGACTTCTCTGTGGTGATCAGGACTTTAACGCAATCAATGCCGGCGATGGCAAAGCAGAAGCCTGGCTCGTTAGCTTTACGCGCCAACTTCGAACCCAACTACCACAGGGCACGTTCATTTTGACTCATGCACGTGAGTACTTTCGCCACAATATTGCAAACTGCTTCCTCAATTCCCACCAATACCACTTTCAGCTGTAGCTCCATGGTAAATGCATCTGATCGATGGACAAGTAATTCAAGGCTGATAGAAACTACAAAGGTTCTCCCCTGGGCGGTTTGGTGGCGGCGCTTATCTAACAGTTCACCAACAAGTTGGCAATTTAATCGACTGGTACAATGTCCAAGTATGCTTGAGTCTTGACTCCGTCTATTTGTGTTATTTCACCTACTGACGCCATGCGTATCCCAGTTCTATAACCGTACGTTTCATACCCTTTTCACACTCAATGCTTTGCCTTAACGAGGTTGTAGAGGGTACAAACGAGTATACTACTTGTGCTGGCCTCCTCACCACTTCGTCGAATACCTGGCCTAAATCTGCACTCTTTCAAATTGCAGCCTCCGGTGTTCCCCTATCCAAACTGGTTATTGGCAAGCCAGCGACTTCAGGTGATGCCAGCAACGGGTTTATACCTACTTCGACTTTGGCTGGCTGTGTGCAACAAGCGAAAACCCAAGGATGGAGTGAGTCCTCCGGCATTTTCCTCTGACTACACGCGCTGATCCATTACTGCAATTGCTATAGACGCTGGTGTCATGGTCTGGGAAGTAAGTAGACGTCCAGTGCCTGGTTTTACGACATGCCTGATACTGACGGATTTCTTCGCAGTTCCCTGACGCAGCTGCATCCTGGATTCAGGCTGTGAGATCTCAGGCATTCCCGGTGTAATTTATTCTTCTGTGTCCCTGGGTTGTATTATTATCTTTTGCCGCTATGCTCCTCTAACGCTTGTTACGCTGTCGCAAATATACCTTTTAGATTTCGGGTTTTATTCTCGTATGCATCCGTCAACTTGATATCTATCGTACACTAACATCCGTAAGTAAGTCGCATCCTCTTAAATGCATCAACAGTGTCCATCTACGGATGATATATTTATACTCGGTCCGTTGAGAAAAAAAGGGAAATGAAAAAGGGTCCATGTTTGATCACCAAATCAAGAAGCGAGGAAAATTTTCTATCCATGGGAAACATAAACCTTGCCAGTGCGGTGAAGATCGAGAAGCTTACCACAGTTGATGCTGTATTCCCCGGGTTTTCTGCGTTGAAGGCGTCGATGTCGCCTACGAAAAAAAGTTTGTTTGTGCTGCTACTATAGGCAAGGCTGGTCAAGGGTTTGGAGCCGTCGGTGTTGATGATTTGGGCTGAAGGAGAGCGTGTTGATCAACCGTTGGACTGAGGTATCATGTTTTGCAACTCACCAGTGAGTTCTTTAGTGCGACGATTGAAGAACCAGATTGATGACTGGGAACCTTGATCGACATTGGAGACTTCTATCGCACTGATTTTTCGTTTCAGATGGAACCATCAGAATGGTGGGCCCGCCAATTACCTACCATACTTACCTCGCTAAATCAACGTCGATATCTCCGGCATCGGCTGCGCCTAAAAAGACCTTTGGACTAAGCCCCGGATTCTGTGCGCAAGTCGCAATGGTTGGATGGCGAATGAACATGATTATGGAATATCATTACCGTCGTTATAATTTCGAATGGCGTGTTGCCTGAGATAGGTGTAGTGAATCGTACGTGCAAGTCTTCGCCGGAACCTGTATTAATCCCACCACTACCATAGAAAGTCAGCAGGACTTTTTACAAGAAACAGATGGTTGTTGGGGGCGTACACGGGATCTGAATCAGAAGGTCGCCCCACAAATCCTAGGCGCTTATCATGGTCATCGCGAACTTCTAGTCTTCCCGAGAAGCTACAGAAGAATGTAAGAGACTGCACCCGGAACATCATCAAAATACATTCACTTTTTTGTGACAGAAGGTGAGGGCGACGGGCTCGGAGCTGCTCGTCGACCCTCTGAATATGAATTCGGTCACCGCCAACCATCGAATTGATCACCATTGTGCACTCACTGAGAACGGGCGTGGGGGTATCCCGCGCGTGCAGATAAGCATAACCAGGGAGGGTGCGTCTGAAAATTGGCGGTAACGGAGGTAGACCACGTGCAAGCCGTTGGGCATTCGATTCGTATACAGGTGTAGGCAGAGCCTGAGTTGAAACCAAGAGCGATATGAAACCAAGTAGTGTGAGGAGCCCGTTTAGCATCATGATAGTCGTGAAAATCGTATAGTAGGCAAAGAGAGGAAGGGGTGCAGAAAAGGTCCAACGGAACAAAAGAAGAAAAACATACGAGGCTTATTAAACGGTATACCGTGTGGTTCTAGTCCGACTAAAGAAATTCTAGGAAGGGGATACCAGCCTGCCAGGTACGGGTACGGCTTGGGATCACCGTTCTTTGAGATTTATTTGGGACAAACGCTGAGTTGCCGCTGATGGACGCAGGAAACTTGCATCACCTCTTCACCTTGAAGTGTTTACGATGAATGATAATACCGACGAAGGCCGGGCTCGGCATGCATGGAACATGCAATTCGGGAAAGGGTTTGAGCACGCTTGATTTAAAAACGCCCAGATATGGATGCTTCTATCCAACGGATGGGGACGAGGACAAGGAGGTCGTATAGATTAGTCCCGATAACGGGCAACTGTTCCGAGCCTCCAATGACGAACAGTATAAATTAGACACACCCCAGCCACAAAGATGGCGATATTCGCCCCCCGCACTGTGTATATATAGCAGACACAAGATGTAATGCATAAATTTTCCAAAGGCCGATAGAGGGGGTGATAGATATTTTGGCGAGACAGTGAATGCTGTGGGTTCGAGGGCACGAAGTAGAAATCTCGCGGGATGCCTCCGTTCTTTTCGTATACATATCCGAGAGTCACCCACATTTTCGCTGCGATGGTTCTCAAAGACTCAATGTACTGCAGCGAGCTGAAGCCTGGTGATGGGGAGAGGTTGTGCAGGCGAGGGAAACATTGATGACCCCAGGTAAACGTGGCTCCAAATTTGGACATGTTGTATCGTTCGATCATATAAACGATTCTCTTCGCATAATTTATTCCTCACTCTCTTTCTTACTCTCTTTTCTCTAATTTCAGCTTGTTACGATGAAGATCAGCCAAAAGATTCAGCAGTCGACCAAGGAGGATAAGATTTGGTGGTCATTCGAATATTTTCCACCGAGGACTGCTCAGGTACCGCCGTTCTCATGTTAAGCTGCTCAGTTCATGCTCATGACTATGTAAAGGGCTTGCAAAATTTGCTGGATCGTATAGAGCGTATGAGAGCGTTGGGTCCTGAATTCATAGATATTACATGGTATCTTTCATATCTTTATGCATACCAACGGTCAATTATAAACAAATTGCTTTATAGGAATGCTGGTGGAAGGACTTCTGACTTGACTTCGGAGATGGTAAAGACCTGCCAAAGTATGATAGGCATAGAGACATGCATGCATCTCACATGTACGAACATGCCTAAGGAAAAGGTCGACATCGCCTTGAGGGTGAGTGTGGTATGTTTTACCCCTGTTCGCGCTTTTTCAACTAGCCGAAACCGTAGGAAGCCAAACAACATGGATGTCGCAATGTTCTGGCCCTAAGAGGTGATCCCCCACAAGGCAAAGAGGAATGGGAGGCAGTAGAGGGTGGTTTCGTACACGGTATCGACCTCGTTAGGCATATCCGACGTCTTTATGGGGACTACTTCGATATTGCCGTTGCTGGCTTCCCCCAACATATGCTCCTACCTCCCGACGAGCTCGAATTCGAAATGAAATGCCTGAAAGAGAAAATAGATGCTGGCGTTAACTTCATTTTCACGCAAATGTTCTATGACGTCGAGATTTTCATTGACTGGGTGAAGGCTGTTCGCGCTGCTGGTATCACGATCCCAATAGTACCTGGAATCGCGCCGATCCAGACTTGGAATGGTTTTTTACGGGCTACGAGTCTAGCAAAGACTGTTATCCCTCAATTCTTCAAGGATGCACTAGAGCTGCATAAGAATGACGACGAGAAGGTCAGGGAGATTGGTACACGTTTGGTGGCGGATATGTGCAGACGGATCCTCAAAGAGAATCTCGGTATTCGGGGGTTGCACTTCTACACTATGAACTTGGAGAAGGGTACAAAGATGCTGCTGGAAGAGCTAAACCTCGTACCTCGCGTTGAGACCATCAAGCCTCTGCCTTGGAGACAGGTAAGAATTTGGTCCATTCCATACGTTTCTCGGGTTCACAGTGGGTACTCGGGTTTACCCAGTGTCTTACACCCAACAGACGACAAGAAACTATCCGACCCATATTCTGGGCTAACCGAGCTAAATCATACATCTCACGAACTGAGAACTGGGACGAGTACCCTAACGGTCGATTTGGTGATTCACGCAGTCCTGCTTACGGTGAATTAGACGGTTACGGTATCTCATTGAAACAAACCGTGAGTTTCGGGCTTTTCGCAGATTCGGTGTTTTACTCCCGCTAAATTGCAAACTTGGTTGTGCATTTCATTTTTAGAACGAAGATGCGTTGAAATTATGGGGCCGACCAGCGAGTTTCGCGGACGTGTCGTCGTTGTTCGCTCGCTTCTGTTCTGGGGACCTTGCTGCATTACCGTGGTCAGACCAACCGATCGCTGGCGAAACCACCGCCATCTCTAGACACCTCGCCAAGCTCAATGAGCTTGGATTTTTGACTATAAATTCTCAACCAGCCGTGAACGGCGCCCGCAGTGATGACAAAGTCTTCGGATGGGGACCCAGCAATGGCTATGTATATCAAAAGGTCAGGCTTTCCCTACCCGCTGATTATTATAATTAGCTCATTGCTACGCTGTGCTATCTTTAATCCAGGCGTACCTAGAATTCTTTGTCAACCCAACGCTCCTTAGCATTCTCCTTTCACACATAGAACGCGACCATAACATGACTTACTACGTCATCAACAAGCGAGGCGATCTCCGGACGAATACCCAGTCCGAGGGTCCTAATGCCGTTACATGGGGTGTTTTCCCCGGTAAAGAGATCATACAGCCCACCATTGTCGAAGCCGTGAGCTTCATGGCATGGAAGGTATGTGCCTGCTTTCTCATAATCCGGACTGTGTATCTAATATCCTTTTCAATAGGATGAAGCATTCGAACTCGGTCAACAATGGGCACGGCTCTACGAACCCGACTCCGTCTCTCACAAGGTTATTTCAGATATCATGGACACCTCCCTCCTCGTCAACGTCGTACACAACGATTTTCAAGACCCCGAAGCTATCTTCAAACCATTTTACCAGGCTGGGGCAGAGTACATCGCAAAGATCAAGTCACCCGTTACCGCGGACCACTAACGCGCCATCATGATTACGTGTAATTCTTCGCGGACGCTTCACTACAGCTATGGACCCATAATGCCTCCTCAACTTGCATACCACCATCTACACCATTGTATGATATTGATCTATCTGTGTTCATAGCATGCCGGGTTCAACCCCCGTTGTTATTCTATAGTTCTCTCACCATCTCATCTGCATCTCTGCTGCATTTCGTCGCATCCAACTGCATGTTACAAATCCGTAAACTCTACATCATAGTTATCATAAACCAATCGAAATATTATCCGACAGTATCCTAGCGAGAACATACATAACATGCACTGCAGCTACAATCAAGCGATACATCATCAAGTCCGCGGGGAGGAGAGCTACACCAAGTCAGAAAAGAAGAAATCAGTATTGGTTGGCGGAGGACCAGCGACCAGGCCACTAGGGATTTCGACCCCATCTCCAGTTAGATCTGCCAAATAAAATCAGTAATGAGTCTTTCACCAATAAGCGTATCACGCACCAAGCAGCTTGATTTTCAGCCCTATCTCTGTCAGTGCTTGCACGAACCCTGCGGTCTCCTTTGAAGATACATGTCCACCATCCCTTCTCAACATGTTCAGACCATCCGTCCAATCGGCCCAGCGTGATTGGTCCGGCGCAATGAGATCAGCCAACGTTCCTTCATGGGCACTAATAAGCGAGAAAGACAGCGGAGAAGCGACGAGTGAGTTGGTTGGTGGAGGCAAGTCGTTGCCATTTCCGTGGTTGAGTAGAACGTTTGGAGGGGCTGCACAGGTACCCGTCGCTATCTCACTGATCTGAGACACGTCAATTCGTTCTGGTAGGTCTTCCAAACCATTGCGAACCGGGAACTTGACGGCACTGTCGACGTAATGCAGATACTTCAAGCCGTTGTCCTATGGAACAATATCCATCACCAGCGAAGACGATGTGAAAGGTTAAGAACTAACCAATCTCATAAATCGCCATGGTCTAGAAGGACGTCGCGGTGGTTCTCTTGACGCAATGGCAGATTGAGGCAGCGCATTAACAAACCAAGCACCTTGAAGCAAACATTGTATTCGTTGCTGCCTAACGAATTCGTATGATTCTTTATATAGCTTGGCTCGTAAATTCCTGGGACGCAATAGGTGGTCGCAGATCAGGGACACCTCGATTAGATGATTGAGTTGGTGGGGCAATCTCACCGTATAGGAACCTTGCTCAGCAGGTCGTCTTCCAGCTCGAGTTCTTTCATTTGCCGATCCCTCACAGCCCGGTATTCCTCCTCGAGAAAGTCGTGCTCGACCTCGTGCCATGCGCGAACATTCTCGCTTCTCAATGCCACCTTTATTCTGTACAGTGATAAGTCTTTGTATGACTACTGAGTCAAATTGGGCTTACTGGCTTCGAACCAGGGCTACAACGCGGGTGAAGTCACCAGTCGCTGCACCACTCTCACCCCACATGCGTAGGAAGAAGTGTGTCGCCAAAGTGTGTACCCTATAGAAATCCAAGAAAAATGGCTGGAACGTCGTGGAAGTCGAGTCTAGAGGAGAAAGTAATGCGTGGTAGATTGTTATGATAGGCCGAAGCGAACTTACAACCAGGAGCAAAGATAGACCAGTGTTCCGAAAGAAGCTCGACAACCTCATTAGATGCTTTACCAATCGGACATCGTCGTTCCGCTGGCCGACTTAGCTGCTCAAGTACGATCTGTGCAATCATATTCAGTAAGGAACTATTGCCATCAACGTAAGGACACACCTTGGAGAACTCCGGATCGCTATTCTGGACAAACCTGGTCTAACGAGAGCTTGAGTAAAGCCAAAACATAGCTCAGTACATGTATTTACCAGGCACTCCAAACCCAGCACACCAACATCACTGAATTGTTTAGCGATGTCTTCGTCCTCAAAGCCAATTTTCCGCCACTTGAGGACTTGTCCATCTGCGTCCAGCTCTTCTGATAGCTTGCTTGCCGCCCATATGTACCGGAGGATAGAATCATGTGTGGGGTTGCTCAGGTCAACATCAGTCATCATCTTCCTGTACGTGACGCGGACAATGTTGGCTTGGAAATCGAGCACACAAGATGTAAGATCTTCAAATGTGTGTGACGACATCAGTCGCTGAAAGAAAGATCAGCGTCCGAAGTGTGTGAATTGATCATCGTCGGGCACATACAACAACAGCTTTTCGGACGTTAAGCCTTTCCAACTCGGTTATGAACTCTTCCCATCGCGCCTCACTCGCATGGGCCAACAGAGAGTTGATAAGCATCATACTGTAAACGCAATCAGAAAAATGAAAGGTGATAACATTTCTAGTACATACCTGTACTGCGCCATGGCGGTATCAGCACTCCCAAGCCTATTTACAACCGTCTCCAGCAAATTCGGCTCCTTACGTATCTGCTCAAAGACTACCTGAAACCCATACCTATAGACAGAGCCTGGAGGCACTACTGGAGGTGATGTACTCGAACTAGGTTGGGCACCGGGGGCCAATTCCGGATCAGCTTCAACAAGTTTCTTGAGGATGGCGGTAGCAGGGCGGCAGACATTGAAGAGGGAGGAAGACGAGGAAAGAATCTGGACAACCTTGAAGATGAATGAGTCGGAGAGGGTAGCCCAGCCATAATCGAATTCCATGAGGTTCTGGATTGATATAAGCGCATACTGTAGGATCGGTGAGCACTTGCACGGAAGACGAGGTGAGCTACGTACAGCTAGTGCATTGCCCCGAGCAGTATATATTATGTCCACGAGCTCATTCAGGCCATCATGCATAAGGAACTCTTGGACAAATTGCTCTTCCTGTGATAAAATAAGCGCAAGACAGATCATAAAGGGAGCTGCACCGTACTTTGATGTACTTCGTTAGCATAAAGAGCGTGAGTTTCATATTTTGTTTATCTCTAAGATTGAGCTTCTCCACTGTCTCCCGTGCCTCACGAGATGGTGCATTGACAAGCCTAGATCACAAACAACAGCCACATAAACATCAACCCTCCTAGCATCTGGATCGCCTTAAACTGTATGGTGTTGAAGGAAGTCCAACTTACTTCAGATTAACCTTAGATTTGATCTTCTTTCGTAGGTTGTCATTTGTAACTAGCTCTTCATTTTCATCTCTTAACGCGTAATTGGACGGTGGATCTTTGATCTTGAGGTTGATACAGAGCTGCCGCACAACGTCGTCGACGGTGAGCGTAGGATCAATACGCGTTCGGACGGTGACACCTTCTTTGGTGGTAACACTATTCGTAGGAACAAGGGTGCCTTTAGGTGTCTCGGCTCCATTGACGGCTGAAGAGGGAGACAGGGGACTCTTCAGGTTGGGAGAACCGAGGTGACTCTCAGGAAGAGACATGACGTTTATGGGTATTGTGGATGCAGGCTGCACACGCGGGATGAGCAAATACCGATCATCGTCAACTCTCATGGACGTACATGTGCGCCTGACTCAGGGTTATACTTGTGCGAGCTCAGATCTGCAGTGGGGAGATCATTAATTCACTGTTGGCATGCGGTAGACAGGTAACCAAGGTAGTGTCAAAAATGTGGACGTCGTGTACAGTATTGAAAAGTAACAAATATCTCGACCGCACCCAGGATTCTCGCTCCGTAATTGCACTACTCACCAGTTCGATCGTGTATTGGCTATGCCTCTCAATACGAGTAGACCTGATATGACATACTAAGTGAGTAAATTGGATGATGCAGCAAGACACGAGAAGAAGGATAGAAGTTCAGTTAACGCGATGGATATCATCTTAGAATGACAAAGTATAGATTCGCCACTCCGACTGACGTGCAAATTCACAGTATCATCATGAACAGTAATAAACAGAAGTAGCTACTCACCGACCAAGATGTGATTGTTATCCTTCGATACACAAGAACCCTATGAAAGACACAATGAGCATCTCGTTGCACCTCTAGACGGTAGCTAAAGGTACAATGCGATCACAAAATTTGCGACCTGACATTTGACCGCAGTTTGATCATGAGATACACGTACCAACGGAATCAAAATCACGGCGAATTGGCTTGAAATCGGTGGTAGAGAAGATTTGAAAAGAGGAGCCTATGGAGTATAAGGCAGTGGCAGTAACACCTTGAGCAATACAAGCAAGAGCTGGCCCCGTACAAGCCTTGGGTACACTGGCCCTTCGAGTCGGTTACTTGGTTCAAAAATATTGATCGTGGAATACATACAGCTCGGACGCTGTTGACAAACAACTACAAACTCTTGACTGACTGACCGATCAAGCGCCCAGCACCAGTTTTCGTTGTTGAAGCCAGGAAACTTCAGAAGATCTGACCTCATGCACACCGGACATATAACATATCAACGGCCCATGTGCTCATTTGCCAAGCCCAGTCAAGTCACTGTTCCTTCGTTGGAATGCCATCCTCGCTATCTGGGTCATACCTCGAGTTTCGGAGACATTCATCATTTCATGTGGCGAATGTCTGAGAGCCACTCTCAAATTATCATCATTTCCATGACGCACCTTCATCAACGCGAGTAGAAGCTATATCGCCGACTTCGGGGCGCTCCTCGTGGTCATCGTCAATTGCTATCTCCCGATACATGCTTTTCATGTGCTTCTTCACAGATAGCCAGGAGAAACCACCTGGTATCCACCCTGTACATCTATATTTCGGACCTCCAGTTTCTCCATTGCCAGGAGACATAACCGCAACCTTATGTCGTGACTATTTCCAATTGGCTTTCGAGATACCCAGCTTGGAGTCCTCAAGGTTTAATAGCTTCTTTTCGGATGACCTCGAACCATCCTTTTCAAACTCTTCCTCGTGCCGGCATATTACTTCTCGTTGAACATCGTGTAGCATCTTCCTATTCTTCCGCATGGTCGGGTCCGCTTCTATCGATATCTCATTGCTCGGGCCGCCGTCGAAATAGTAGCTCATAGGCTATAAAATCCTGGTTGCATAAACGTTGATATTGGTCTTCACGGCTTGAGTTCGCCCACTCATCTGAGATCGTCTGTCGACCAAAGCTCACCATGAAGCTTCACATATCCCTCGGTGGCTTGGTTATTTCAGCCTTAGCCCTCGTGCGAGCCTTACCTATATCGCCATCGGAGCTGCACGCCAAATCTGCTCAAGGCCTCCGACTGCTAGAACTCCAGGAGGGTGCTGAACCCGTGTGGAAGACCGAAGATGAGAAGCTCGAACTCATGCGCGCTGGAGTTCACTTCGTCTGTATCATCTCACCAATGTGATCTTCACACATTGAAATCCTCACTTTCCTTTGCAGTTCGATATCACAGAGACCTATGAAATCGAGCAACAGATCGAGCAACAGACACCTAAGTCAGCTCAGAAGGCACCTGCAGCAACATGTACGTCATGCCTTCATTTTACCATGCGTTGCCCACGGTTAAGTACAACTTCTCCAGTCCCGGCTCCATCACACCAAACAACTGTTAATCGGATTATTGGCACCATTTCTCTGACAAATATGCAAAGTAACCTTGCGACCTTGTCAGCTTTCAACAACAGGTACTACAGGTCCTCAACTGGTGCCGATGCTAGCAGATGGATCCTTAGTACCGTTCAGAGCGTCAGTATATGTCCAGATAGTACATCACTTGAAATCATTCCTTATGTCCCCTTGTTAGATCATCTCCGGACACTCAGGTATCTCCGCTTCTGGCTTTTCTCACAGCTGGGGCCAGAACTCCACGATCGTCAAATTCGCTGGGAGCGACACAACCGCGCCAGTGACCATTCTCGGTGCCCATATGGACTCGATCAACTTGAACAGTCCAACTAGCGGCCGCGCGCCAGGTGCAGACGACGATGGCACAGGCACAGTGAACTTGCTAGAGACCCTTCGCGCACTTATTGCCGCTGGTTTTACACCCGCTACTCCTCTTGAATTCCACTGGTATTCTGGCGAGGAAGGTGGTCTCCTGGGATCCAACGCTGTTGCTACAGACTATGCCCGCAGGGGTGTGAAAGTCAAGGCTTTCATGGAACTTGACATGACTGGCTAGTGAGTAATAGATGCATTCTAGTCCGTATGAGAGGCTGAGCTTAGCTCAGCTTCAAACCAGGTTCTACGGAAGTCGTGGCCCTCGAGGCGGATTACATTGATTCTGGGTTGAATGACTTCCTCAAGCAAATTGTCACTACGTACACCAGACTACCTGTTACTATGGATATACCTGTTCGTCCCATCAGAACCCCATCGCCTAGCCGTCTCCAAACTAATCCGTATCATATTTTAGTGCGGCTATGCCTGCTCGGATCACGCTTCATGGTACAAGCAAGGTTATCCGAGTTCATTCCCATTCGAGGCCGTCACAGGCAATGATAACCCTCGTATCCACGGTACTGGTGACACCCTCACGCAGTCAGGGTTCTCATGGAGTCACTCTCTGGAATTTGCAAAGATTGCAGTTGCCTTTGCAGTGGAAATGACATCGTAACATGTAAACTGTTCCTAGATGTCCATCAGTGTATTTGATACTTCTAAATATTCTCCGTACGTAAGGTGCCCATAACTCCTATGCCGAACCAGGATGTAATCGTCACGCCACACCGTGCCAAGGAATACTGGTGAGAAAGGAGGTTAAACACATCCAGCTCAATGCAGCCTGGCCCTTATTGACTGGATTGATTATCACCACGACGCGACAGGATTACACGATTCAGCGCATGAAAAGCAAGCTCGGGACCTTCCATGTCTTGAAAGCAAGCCGACGTCCATTTGACTTTAATTCAAAACCCTTCCTATTCTTATGTCGCCTGCCATACTACGCTGGCATCTTATTAGTAGTGTATCACGCGCTCGGCAGCCTAGACACCCTGGTTGTTTCAGCACTATATCCACTCCCACACTGATTTCCTTCTGCACCTTTGACATCTGGGCCTTCCCGCGATGTCAAAATATCTCAGAAAGCGAAGTCGGATATGCTATGAATAATGTAAGTTTGCGGCTGGCTGATGACTTTGCTGCCGCCTCCCATGCGATTATTGAATAACCCCAAGTAAGGACGCGTTATCGTTTTTGGCCAAAGATGTCTAATCTACGGGTTTAGCAGATTTCTATTACAAAGGTGCTCGGCAAGGATATCAAGGTACCCTGCTTTTCATTTAACTTTGTTCGATTGAAGACTGATGGCCTAAAAATCCTTATAGTCATGTTTTTCTGAGTTTTGCTACACCGCAAGCATTTCTCTAAGCTCCTTAAAGTTATGTCAGGATCTGGTTGGTATCGGTTCACTTTAGCAGATCGCACCCATCTGACAGCTTTTGTCTCGTTCCATACTTCGTTGTCTTGACATGAGGAAAAACAAGTCCTCCTTGCGGCTGAAGAAGCCGCATTAATGGCTTCCGGTGAACGGTCCCTTATGGTCAGGAGGTACTTGAGTTTGCGTCATTCTTTCATTTGAAAGTTTATACTCAGTCGTTTCTAAAAGCGGTGGCCTTATTCCCGAAACGCCAGGATCAAAAGCGCTGCACTCGGCTGACCTGACCTTAGCTGATTTAGCCAGGATAACGAGGGTTCTGAAATGTCAAACGCCAGGAGGACTGTCATGACTTTCTGTCCAATGAATCAATGGGACCGTCCTACTGCCGTTTTCAAGCCCAATCGAGTGTTACTACTACAGGGTTCTATCAATTATCCAATTCTACGGAGCTATAGCGTCGGATACATTCTCTGGTACTTTCCGATCGCGCTGTGGAGCCTAGATCTAGACAAAATCTCTCGGGTCATTTGCATGAGGCCTGGCCGACTGCTTGTTCGGCAAAAGTTCAGGACTTATTCAATCCAAATGTGCCCACTGACCCTGACCTCAATGTCACTTGAGTCTACCTCCTCCTTATGCATCGTGATTCTTCGGCTGGGGCTGCATTGATATTCAAATGATGGCTTGAGCACGCTGCATCGTCCAATATACATACACTGTCCAACTGCCTTTGCCGAAAATTGATACTCAAAATGGATGATTTAATCAAAACGTATGTATATTCGACAGGTCGTTCCCCAGGTGTGTGCCGTCGACCAAGCTATCCAATCCCGGTGATTGGTCTAGAGTTATCTTTTCCGTAGGCCCATTAATTTGCGGACCACTTGGTCAATCGGAGACCCACCCATGGCCCTCGGTAAGAGTGGAGTTATGTCCTAGTCGTTTCCCAGATATCCCGTGTGCTGAGCCATCAATCGCATCTGGTAATTGGCGGAAGACAAATTTCAATGCGATGAATATGCCCAACGGAATGTCCAATAATGCGTTCCTTAGCTCCAATATTAGGGACCCATCGCCCTCCAACCCCTTCGACAAGGAGATACATGCTTCTTTCGGCGCATTGGTAGTGGGACATGAACAAACAGCCCACAATTCATTGGTATGGCCTATCTGTTGTCCTGAGTTTCATATATACCGCGCTTTATCACGGCGTTCCGGTCCATAATTGCGATGCAAGACAATCTGGCGTGGGACCTTCTATCAACGCCCACTCATCATTGGGTGTGATATCGAGGGGTGACAACTGAGGTGGCACTAGTCGCCTGTCCAGTTAGCAAGCTTTAGAAGAACGGCGTAGACATTGGGTCCAGCGTGGTGTGTGGTTTTCAATTGTATCCTGAGTATGCACAATCTGATAGAGCACCGTTGTCGACTCGGATAACCAGAATATTCATTCAGAGAGTTCATGGGTAGTGGATACATCCGTATTCACCGTGATGCCGTGGGTTGCTGAGTGCCTCGGAACGATTTATTCCATAAGTGCTACGACACCCAGCCTTAGGCCATCGCTATCCTTCAACTGAATAAGCAATGGGTGGTCTCGGGCGCCGCATCCTACGAAGTAATCCTTAGGAGTGATATAGGCTGTCCGATATTTGGAAGGTTTGGTTGAATGTATTGACCACAAACTGAGCGCATATTTACCTCGAGACATCTATCGTGCTGCCAATCGTGAGCTGTGACACTGGCTGGGCGCTTCGTGCTTTACTCCCTTAGCGCCCGGCGTTCAAGTTGGTCCCAACTACTAACAACTACCCAAATGCCTTCATTCTCGCCCACTTCAAGCGTTTCAAGCGTTCTGCTGGCAGACGTCGCTGATGCACATAACAGTCTACTTGACGAAACTCTCACTTTAGACACACTCTCCGACACACTATCATTCACTTCGCCTGTTACTTGTGGGATACCCTTTCTGAGAACCGAACCTGCAATGGCAAGACCCCTCCGTCTAGGGAAACATCCCGCCTTGGATATGCCCGGCCTAACAATCGATATAACAGCAAGAAAGAACAAAATCGCCGGGGTTAGCTTAACTACGCCAACCCGTTCGACACTCGGTTTGAAGGCGCAGGAAGAATCTTGCATTAAAGACTGGGCGGTAAGTCCTTTCCAGCTCCGCGACGGGTTCTACTCACACGCTTCTCAGAAATCCCTAGAACCTTCAGGTGCGCCCGGCCATGTACCCTGGGGCGACCTTGAGGACTCTACTCCTATGGCCAAGAAGCCCGATGGAATCCGCAGCTCCCCCAAAACCTTGCCGGGTTTATTAGCGAAATCGCATTCTCCTCTTCGCCACTCAAGATTGGACGTACCCGCTCATATGCATAGGAGGCCATTGCAGCTGAAGTCTACCACTCCTCTCATAATTCGTCGTGACAAGAAGCGAAACACTGCAAAACAAACAACGAATGCAGTAGAGGATCTGGTCTTTGAACGGGAAATTACGATCAAACCTTCTCCAGACGGCAAAGCTGAACGACTGTCTTTACAAATACCAGCAATAACAATGAATCCGGAAATGGTCGACATCATGCTTGAATTACAAAATCTAAAGTCTTTTTTTCAACGTCAAGGAGGTGACGAGGAGCCCGAGGACCAATGCATCCAGGAGTCGACCCTTTCTCGGGAAAAGGAGCAAGATGCAACGAAGGCACCCACATTGATGCTATCTAACTCCCATTCTGCCCTGTTAATATCTCTCCCGCCGATTGGATCAGATTCCTCTCTCTGCACAGGAGTATCCGTCAAGACAAAGGCCCCATCAACATCCAGCCCGAACCCATCTGCCTCAGGTCCAATGCCCATTGCTGCGCGCCGTGGGCGTAAGATGCTCGCTCCTTTATCCCTGCCTCCACCTATTTTGCCCTTAACTACAAAGCTTGACTCGATGGACATCATGTATCCCGGCCCTCCGACTGCTTTCCTAGGCACTCCGTCGGCCTACTCGGCTGGTCTGCTTTCGCCAATCTCAGGAGCTGAAGGAGTCAACGGTACTGCTCAACCCCCAGCGAAAGGCCTGGATATACAAGAGATGATCGAAAACCTGAGGAGTCAGTGCGCTGCGTTTCCTGCTACACCGAATACACCGGGAGATATGAGCCAGTCGCAAAATCGTGAAATTCTCCCTTCTGGTCAGCCTCTCCCTATCGCGCCCAGTCTGCGAAATCGAGGTGTAGATAAACTCGAAGGTCGATGCGATTCAGAAAAGGAAGGCTGCAACCAAACTCAAAACACCTGCTTGGGTCAAGACAAACGGTCATTTACAAAGGAATTATCACTTACTCAGGAAGGCTCGTCTGAAGTAGAAATGGAAGCCTCCTCTAAGGTTTACGTCTCACAAAACCTAGCTAAGTCTACGGCCTCGTTTCGTGCTTTTAAAGCCTCTCACTCAAGCCAATGGCAACTTGACCGATCCGTCGGCAGGCACAAGGACATCGCACGCAAAGGCGTTCGAGCTAGCCTGGCTCTGGGTTCAGAACTACCGTCTCACTCTGCAGCCCAATATCTGAAGAACAGGAGAAGAACGATGGCCATCGTTGGAATAGACCGAATCGGAGAGTGGTCATCTCCGGCGCGCCCTCTCCCTACAGCTTCGTCCTTTGAGGAGTCTGGTGACGCCCTCGTTCACCACACCGCGAGTCCGACTTTTCTACCAAAGCATCAATCTCACGCATCCACCACTTCCGCCAGCCAGCCTCCCCGTAGTATTTTGAGGAATAGAAAAAGTGTTCGCTTTGCTTCGCTACCGGGTCCGCGAAGTAGTAGCACCGATTATTCGCGGATGCAAGAAGGATCTCAGGAAGTAACGGACAACGCCCATCAAACTGGCAACATAAGACGACGCCGACATACTGACAGAACAGTACCTGACGCAAGCGTGGAACTCGCACAATTACGTGGGACCTTACGACCAGCGCTGCGCCGTAATGGTAGGGTTTCAGTGCCGAGCTCAGAGCCTGGAAGAAATTCGCGTAGTTCTCCTGATGCAAAGCACTTCACTTCGGACACTACGCGTTTAACGCTTTCGCCAGTTGGTAAAAGCTCAGTCTCCCAGCAAGGCCGCAATTCAGAGCCGGATGCTGGCTATTCAAGTAGAAGGCATAGCACTTTCACCCCAGCCACCGAACGAGGACGAGCTCGGCCAGTGGATAACAACCGGGATGCACTGCGGCCGGGGAATGCTCGACGTGTATCAGCCTCGCCACCTACTTCAATGAAGTCTCGCCCACCTCCTGTCATTCATTCAATAAGAGCAACTACTATAACACCTAGGAAAAGCACAATTGCTATCGATGAGCATCTTCCTGTCCCACCGATCGAGAACTCCGCCACCCCTTCAGCCAATTTGCTGCGGCCCTCTCGTAAGTCAATGGCTGCCACCGAGCGTCTGCTCGAGACACAAAATAAAGAAAATCGTGCCGTAGTGTTTACTAGGTACGCACCCTCCACCGTACCTACGAGGAAACGAGACAGTATACCCTTTCCCCTTGGTCAGCCCATGGCTCATAAAGAGAGGAGTTTGTCCTTTGATAATTATAATCATGATGATCAGACGCGTCAAAAAAGTGAATTGGGCAAAGGGAGCCGTATGCCTGTTCCGCTTAGGAATATCCTTACTCGCTTTAAGTGAGCTGTAGCCTGTATAGTATTGACATCCATATGTAGAAACACATATATACGACAAGAATTACTATTCTCATCCTATAACGGCCTGATGGTCTAGTAGTATGATTCCTTGTTAGGGACTATATGTGTTCTTACTTCGAGGAGGTCCCGGGTTCAATTCCCGGTCAGGCCCAGTGACTCAATCTGTTTTGTACGACAGACTTTTTAGTCGCTCGTTAAGTTTAAGACAGGTGAGGAAAGATCACTGCGACGGGGTCGGGTCTTCGTTCAATTGAAATGTCCGTAGTAATACAAATATCTCTATCTACTCTTTGTTACCAAGTACTGCCCGCCTGACCGCCTGACGACTCCTCATGCACTCATCACAAATCTACCTGCATCACGCGTTTGCATCCGTCTGCACGTTCTTTTATGATTGGCTCAAACCCCCTTGTCCCCTTCCACCACTACTTGGATTCGTGCCCCTCCCCGCAAACCCAATGCGGATACTGCGTCCAGGACCCAAGCTTGGGATCGGGACCTCAGTAGGCACAGCCGATTGTTGCTCTCCCGAATGTAACGTGGATGTGGACGGACCCTGCTGAGAAAAAGTAGACGACGTGCCTTCTCTTCCAGGGAAGCCAATCCGAAAGGCTGATGCATCATGCACATGAGCAGGGCCAGTAGGCAAAATATGAACCTGGCCAGGACCAGAGCTGGAATAAGGCGGCTGCGGTAAAGGTACTGGAAAGCGGCCAGGCATGCGACGTGCAGGATCGGTTCGCTCATATCCAGGGCTTGTCAGCGGATCGGCTTCTGTGTCGTCATCATCTTGGGAGTTAGGCTTACATGCAGGCCCATACGTTAATAGGATTAAGAATAGAATAGCATATCAAGAGCTTACTTCTAGGTCTATGACTAAAGCTCCAGTATGCCATCCTGAAGCCGTTACGGCAAAGCAGAATCTTTCCTTTGGCTTGTGCGAACCACCGTCGAATCTCACTTCCGTAGGCACTACAACATCGGGAGGACGGCCAATACCACGTTGCATGGCTTGTTGACGATGTATTTCACTACCAAAGCCTCCAGGAGCGCCCACGGGTAGCTTCGTAGGGTCACCAAGACCAAGAGCACCAGAGGAATAGGCCCCCCAAGTTAAGAGTTTCCCCGTTGAAGTCAATGCACCATAATGATAATCACCCACAACGACGGAAATGACTGACTTGTATTGAAGGGCTGGGATGATATTGGGTTGATCAGATGGTCCAGTATTCAACCCGCCCATTAGGACTAGGGAGCTCGGTCCAGTTGAGTATGCAACAAAATGTTGAAAGTGGCCCGAGATCTGTGGCAACGTAAGGCGCTTCAGAACAGACAGCGAGGGAAGAAGAAGCATTTTACGTGAGTGATCTTCACGTTCGAAGGAGGCTCAAGTCGTTTCTCTGATTGATTGTCGTCTCCTGCTGAAAACACTGGGTGCGCCCGCACCATATCTACATCACTGAAATTGGGTAGCTGTAAACGGTTTAGATCTAACTTAAGTCATGGAAAACGATTAGCCCTCACGTATTCCCAGCGGCCGTTGTGTACCGTTTCTTCGTTTGATAGCGAGCCAAATTTGACTACATGGCCGTGATCTGTTAAACCGATGATATGTTTATCGAGGGCAGCAATTTGAATGAGCTGAGGTTCGATTCCTCCATCGGCTGAATTAGATAATTTGGGAAGCTTCGGTAACGAAGGCAACCGTGTGGGATCGAAACGAAGCACCCATGGAGCACAAGGTATAGTATTATCTATAGCGCGCGCTTGCTTGTTACCCTCCAAGTTCATCTCCTCGTGTTTCTGCTGGATGAGAACGCTCATCTGTCCATCGAAAGGCCACCACACAAGAACGTCACCTGATTTAGTGAGGACAGAAGTCAGATTCCATCCACACTCAATCTGTAGAGGAGAAGTCTCTGGGGAACTATTGTCTAATAGTGGGGAGGATAATCGGAAAGGCCTGCCAAAGTTGAGAAAAGTCCAAATATGTTGGTTGGCATCTAATGTTGCCGAGTGAAGCCTTCCGCAGCTAATTTAAGGCGACCATGCCGACACAGTAGCTGTCAGCGACTGATGTTGTCTTAACAAACAGACACCCACCTGATGTTGCGGGTTGGAGCTGGCATTTCCAGCTTGCGGGGGACCTCAGATGACTTCCCCGATTCAGAGTATCCATCACTCCTCAGTGCAAATGTAGTTCCGTCCATGGTTCCTGAACCAAGTCGAATCATGTTATCAGTGATTTGATGGGCTCTAGACGACCCAACTAACCCCAAACATGGACGTTACCCTCGGAGTCCAAGGCATGGAAGGACCTGAAGCATAAAGTTGAGCATACGAATCGTTGTGATAGCCAATCGATGACAGGACAGACCCACATTCCACCAGCGACCAGACTTACAATCCTAACACTAGGAATGCGCAGTTCCACAGGATAAGGGACACCAGCTAAGCTGAGTTGTGGAGGTCTAGTAAGTCCTAGGCGATCATTTGCCGTCTCACTTCGATGCCTCGTTAATCCTGCAAATCGTATGTCGAGTTCTGAATCTCTCACCCCCAAACAAAGACACGGGGTCGCCGTAAACCTTTGTAAAGGAACTTGAAACCACTCGTTCGGGCAATTCCAGTTGGCGAGAAGTTGAAATCTTTTTCAAGCTTCCTCTTCCAGAACATTTCATCTGAACAAAGAATTGCGAAGAACTGTAGTCATCGCGTCAATGATTACTGTAAACAAGCTGGTCTCAACAGGCTCACTTTGTTAGTGCAGGTCAGACTCAGTAGATCTGCGACTGGTATGAGTGGTAGTAGATTATCAATGAAAACTTCGACTGGAATATCTGTAATGGATGGCATGGTGAGTAGAATGAGTGCTCTGCACAGAAGGCAGTCTGAACTGCCGCTGCGGTGCATAGGGGATCGTCATATCACGTGGCTACGTTTAGTCAGTAGGCGAACTTCATTGAACTTCAAGCCACAGCGCGCTGTTACTATTAGTGTCACTTCACTACAACCTACTCAAGTCGTCGCGCTCGACTAAGGGTAACTGAGTTTGTTTGTTGGAACTGAAATGTTGTCAATCATATATTTTACGTGATTTTCCCCGTTTACTCTGCAATTCGCCGTCCCCACCCTCGGACTCGTATCCCTGGACAAGATCTTGCATATCTGTGTTGCGACAAAGGTTCGTGGTACAAAATTATTCAATGGATTCATTACAAACATCCCACCAACAACTTACCCTACAGGCAATGGCACAGCTGACTAACCCCCAATATGTTCCCATATTATTGAGTACTCCACTGAGCCAATCGCCTTCCACAAGGTCATTCACTCAGGATTCCGTAGGTCGCCACTCTCGAGGGTCCTGCTTCTAGAACCCAACAACCGTAGTTGGCATTCTTGATATGACCGTGTAGCTTGACTGCAACCGCTGCGCGCGTGGAGGGTACCAGTAGATCCTCAACCAAAAGCAACACAGCCTTCGACGTCGGTCGTCGTCTTGTTACGCATTATCTGGAGATCGATCTCCTCGTTAACTCCCTCTAAAAACATTTTTTACCGCAAAGGTAAGCGTTTTTTTGGTTCATTTCACACGGCGTTTGATGCGATTTGCCGTTTAAACTCAGGAATCGTTTCATTGCTGTATATGTTTTTTGTTACTTTTGAGGAAGTCGCGGACCCTTGTGTCGGACAGTACTGAAAGCTAACGCTTTCGGCAACTCGAACAAGATGTTCATTAGCAACGATTGATGACAGATCTCCATACGACCCTCAAGAAAATTTCGCAGTCTTTCCCATTTGCAACCTCTCAGGGGGGTTTGTACATGCAAATATTCGACCCTCGCTGCGAGTTATTTCAAGACTATGTATTCAACCAGTCTGTCCCTCGTTGGGTGCGGCATCACGTTCTGCAGTTATACAATTTCCGAATTCCTTTATCACTCAAGGACTTGACGTTGTAAGGTGCATTTTAATGAAGTAATTCCCTTATGCTGACATTTAGTCGGCACTTTCAGGCGCAAATTCAAGAATTCTTTCCCCAGGCAGATATAAATCCGATTCTGTATCTACCTGGAGATGCAATCTGGATCTCAGCACGCGTTGAGCCCAGCAGTCTACTATCGGTGGTTTGGCGACCTTGCTGACATACCTCATTTCTTCTTCCCCGCTGTCGGATCTAAGTCATACTGATTGAAGCGCATTGGAGTTAATGGCTACTTGAGTGCGAAAAATCGTCCGTAAGCCTGTATTTTTTCTACTCAGTATAGGTACAGCATGTTAACGGAGTTATCTACATCTCAGCGAGACACCATTCAATGAGAACCCTCTTTCGGCGATGGTCCGATGGAAGGGGGAGTATCCCACTTTTGACCATATGTGAACATCACTATATTTGAATAAACCAGTATCCGGGTGTCGTTATTGAGTCGATTTCTCCCAGAGCGGCTCCGCCATGGATTCATAACAAACTTATGGAATGTACGAAGGCACGTTGTCAACCCAAGGAATGAAGAACAGCGCCGACATACATCCTACTCCTTTACTCGTGCATCTTAGCCAATTGAATGTCAACGTTCTCGTACGCCCGTCGGCTCTCCCACATGGCAAACAGATCTATTCATGCTCATAAGCGCAGCAACTTCTCCTAAGGAATTACTGGCGATCATCATCATCCATCACCGATCGTTGCGATCCTGCCCCCGTGCCCAGCCTCGGCCATGGGCGCATGGGAAAGTTTAAACCTACTCGCTTATGTTGCTGAATTGCCACATGTTCAGCGTCCAAATCATCACTGGCTGGGTATCGATATATGTTGAAGACTTCTATCATGATCCTGCGCGGAGTTGGATATAGACAGCCTTCTTTCTCTCGGGCGTGACATCGAAGCACTTGAGGCCGGTATGCAAACCCGTTATTCGGACTTCTTTTTTGATATTCTTTATTTGGGCTTAATACCGAACTGCTTTTCGAACTTCGACCAGGGAGTCAGAACACACCGAACCGCAGTCTGCCAACTTGAATGCCAGCATCCAGCCTACAAACACATGTACCCATGACACATATGGTGCTTTGAGGCACAACATGCCTTTCAAAACTTGAAGCTAGTAAATGGCATAGATACTGCCTGTTATACTACCGCCCATGCTGGGCGTCATACTAGTCAAGGCGCGCCAGGAGCGTTAACGAGGCGCAAGGCGCGCCAGAACGCACCTAAGACGGCGCTATGACACCATTCAGCATTTCAAGGCCCCTATACCCACAACTGCTACCCCTTTTCTCACATTCCCTCCTAGTTCAGTTCTCTAGCTCGGGCGACATCTAAACTACAAGTGAATGTGAATTGCAAATCTGACATGAAAGAGTTATCGCAAGTTCCCTTGGATGGTTAGATGGCTGGACATACAACCCAATCCACATGGATTTACCGATATTTCAAGAATGCGCTTGACCAAGATTCCATGCTCCTCTTCATACCTGTGAACCTGCAACCAGTACATCGATGACACTAAACTCCACCCTCTGAAAGGTCGTCAGCTGGAATCCGGACGAATTGAAAAAAAAATAGAATCGAGGCAAACCAAGAAGCCAATCTTCATGTGACCACACGGGATACAGACTCGAAAGTCAGCGGTGGTTTGTGTCCTTTTTGTCTGTCTCTGACATACTTCGTCTTCTCTGGCTTCGTTCTTTATCCATTCGTGTAATCTTTACCCCACATTGGCGATGTGTTCCCTTACCCATCACTCCTCGTGATTAACTGATTCCTATCTAAAAACAAGATATACACGTTGTCGGGAAAGAAGCATAAGTTTCCGAAATTCGAAGCGCGAAGATTGTGTGTGTGGGAGACAGAACGTCAACGGAAGATAACTTCGGTTTCAGAAAAAGTCATGCGACAACTCTGGTTTACGCTGGAGGTATCTAATATCTTTGGAGGGTTGAAGGGGCGGGTGAATTTCGAAAAGAGGGAGTGGCGACATGATGTGGAGTTTGAATGGTGCAATGTCCAAAGTAGCCGGGGATGAAATGTGGGTGAAACGTCAAAAAAATCGAAGCCCACGGTTTGGACATTGGAGAGATATAGAAGTCTTCGACACTGGGCGCAACGCCTTTTATGCGAGACTATGATGATATGCATCTCATATTATTCGTCTGCCGTTTCGCGCTTCGACATCCGTGAAATTGGTGGGTAAGTTCCCGCCCTCTTGTATCCTTCCCACAATGGAACGGCTGGATTGGGAAACTGGTTGTGCCACAGTGTGGTTTATCTTCTGTTCTTGCATCACAGGTGATACAATGTGTGTCTGGATGGTTCTTTACGGGATCCAAGGTTAAGGATACTCGAGCGATTAAGAAGCGCTTCTCCCAGAATGACATATAAGGCTTAATACCAACGTAAGAAGCCTCAAAGGGCCACCAGGGCTGCCGTAAGCTTTTTTCCAGGAATGCGGCATGTAGAGAGAACAGACGCAAGATACCGACAAGAAGTCGGATATGAGACGTAACTCGGGTTCTGTCAAGGTGGAGAAAATGCGAGGATAACAGCGAGAGGGGCTGTGCAGAAAGAAGGCCGTAGTTCATCTCCCTTCGAAGCGGTTTACATTCATTTTGAGACGGAGCCGGTGTCAGAAACACCTTCGGCGGGGTGTTCATGCCTTGTTCCATTGACAGAGGTCATAGCCGCCGAACTTAGGAGAACCCTATCAAATGGGACGCAACGACGGTGGAATACGTACTATCGTTGACGACACAGCGTGCGTACACCGGGCAAACGCGGTATGTGACTGATCTATTTCATGATCGTCGGGCCTGCAATGGGCAAAAAAGAAGGAATGACCTATGCATTTTCGATGCACATACATATAACGGTATAGGTTTTGGAGAAGACACGCCAATGCTTAGTTCCGATGCCCGGTAAAGTGATGCATGGGAATAGTCTGGCTTCCTTGTAACACATCCTCAGCTCCGTTCAACACTCCAATGGGTGGGTGCTATTGACAGTCAAAGGAGGAGAAGCAGATGGTGCTATATCCTTACCGCGAGTTGTTGATCTGACTCCGATGAGGACCGGCATTGGCACCGTTAAGGCCTTTCCTTCAACCTCAACAACGGTTCGCAAAATGCTCTTCCACTTTTCCCATCCTATCTCCGAGTCGGTGAGCCTTCCTTTCTGATTATTTCATCCTTTTTTCTTGTCGTTCCGCTGACCTCTTGTACTGCCCAGGGTCCTCGTTGACAGGTGGTGATGAATATAGCTTTTACTCACTTAACCCTGAACAATCCCAGAGGCCTGATGGAATCAAACAACCCTGGTGTAGGGATTGACATTATCGAAACCGTCTGCGTCATTTGACCTACGGAATCAGCGAAGCATAAACGATACGTTCGAAATCAATATATTATGCCTACCCCAGCACCCAGAAGGACCAGCTCGCCTTGGCTCGTATTCTAGCTTCACGTAACTGCTCTATCTTACCATACTACGCAATACAAATACATACTTCGCTACGCCGCTCGCTTCCCGTGAAGAAACAAGATCGTCATCTCTTCAAGGAGAAACGTATGTACCTACCCAATGTTACGACAATATGACATTTTACGGCGTTCAATAGGACAGATAATGATGCTCCACTCATCAAGTTTCTCTCACCATCGATCGAGGCAAAATAAGTCACGTCACAGTTTCAGAATATCCAGGCCCCATCACTCCCGCGGAAGATTGAAGACACTGAAGTAGTACATGCAACTTTGTCATTCGTCTCCCATATTCCCTTGATAGGAGCTTCAAAGTAAAAATGATGTTTTTGCTGGGAGAGAGGGTCTGCTCAAAATGATCAGGAGACGAAGATATAGATTATCAAGATGGATATGATTATCGGGGAATGCATGCTACCGTATGGAATCCCTAGGGAATGAGGCTACGTCGAGCTCCTGCGCTTGAAGAGTGGAGACAAGCGAGGGCAGGATTTGCTTAGGTATACAATGAAAATGATCGTCCCCTCAACTGCCTACAAGAAGCCACCAATCAACTCATGCGGTACCGATACCAGCCGATACCCCACATACATCGTTCCGAATTCCCCTGGGTTCCAAGGTTAGAGGTGTCGCTCCGGCTGCGTGTGGGACTTTATGAACGTCGTGAAGGTACGCGCCCCTGATATGCATACAGATGCCCTTTGACGGTCGTGTGACAGCAGGGCTGAAACACTACTTACAGGTAGCCCTTTGTGTGTGCAGCGCATTCCGCGTTGCATCGGATACAAATTGTTGACAAAGCTAGCAGCACGTTTGTCGTGAACTTGTGCTTATGTGTTCGATGCAAGCCAGGCACCCTTTAAGCTTAACATCGCTTCTAGAGGATTTCTATCGAATGAACAAGTTAGTGTGTTGGATAGGCTCGCTTCCATAAAGCCGATTGACCTCGTTAGCGCCCCATGGAGCACGTAGTAGCCGGTAACGCTACCGACGTTACACCAAACTGATTACACGTCATGGTGCCATTGATGTATACATATTTTGTACATGTTTTGAAGTATGGGTGTTCATGTATCCTGTGATCTGTATATGATGATTCCAACGAGCGATGTATACGCACGTCGCAGGAACGCATGCATGTAAGTATGCACGGACGCGACTGATCGACGGGGTGGATGGAATCTGAGGCTCACCGTACTGACAACCGTGACGCACAACCGACTCTGCTTCCTCGTCGGTATGCTACGCCATGCACGTATGTACATGAATTCATACTTGATGCACGTCACGTCGTCACCGTCGTCTTTATGTCGACCTGGCACTTGTTCACCCTGTCACACGAGCGCTATGCCAGCGAAGCGCCAGACAGGAGTCAGGAGCGCCCCTGAGAGAACCTCGCTGCTACCTGGTAAACATGAACCTAAGAACTGGTCAAAAATCACTATCAACTTAAATTCCTCTTTATTTGCGCACAGGTCCTTCTATGCATAGAGAACCCGAGTATTAATGGTGCCAATAAGCCATCCAGACCGTCGTAGACTGACTGATAAGCATCAGCCCTTCCGGCGCTTATTGCATCTTGGTAGTAGGTGGACGAAGGGCCGGGTGTAGCTGAGAGAGGGTTATGTCCTCGAGGAAGTAATTGAGAATTAACTGAAAGAAGACCCGGGTAGCATCCATCTATGTTTAACCCGCATGTTTTGTCTATAACGGAAGATCAGGTAAATCGACTGCACTGTGCAAGTCGCGGATGGCATCACGATATGATGCAAGTAGAAATAATCAATCATCCGAGTATGACACACGGATGCTGCTATTTAAGCGTATATCATCTCCTCGGTCGCGAATCAAAAGTCATGAAACGTGATGCCCTCCTCAATGCAAATGACATACACACTTCGATGTGCACTTAAACCAATTAGAACCTAAAACTAAAATTTACGGCTAAATACATTTCCGTCATCATCACTTCACTTCATTCAAACTTTCCTTTTCTTTTGCTCACGCTTTATATTCTGATTTCTTACTTGTCCGAAATACGCGTGATCAAATCATTGCAAGAGGAGGGGGGTCTGAGCAGCCTTCAGGCTGAGGGAAAAGCTTCTTCGAGCGTCTGATTTACTTCTCCAAGACGACGGCTCATTCACTGCCGCTATGTTGGGCTGTACCTACTACTCGTAGGAGTAGTATGGACTCAAAAGTCAATCGCTTCATGTTGCTGCATTATCGCTCTTCAAAGGCAAATTATATGCATGTACAATTCTGACTTTCGGATATCCCAAGTTGTATATGCGTGTGTGTAAGTATGCATTGTGAGAGAGGCAACTAACTGGTACTGCATGTACATATAGACATATTGTATGGATGTAGGTAAAACGCATGCGATGGTGTAAATACTATGTAAGACTGAATGCAAATATGTACCTAGAATGAATAAATGACAATGAGGAAAACCGGACTAATACCATGGGTTAAAATATACACTTGAATACTAATATTTAGTATGTAGAGAGAGTACGAGAGGTTTGGATGATGATGATAAAAAACAGTAAGCAAGACAACAATAGGCGTTGAGTTTAAGTAGAGGTACACACAAGCGACTGAAGGAGGGAGTAGTAGTAGCATGTTCTGGAAAGCAACGACAAGTAGGCGGAATGATTTGGGGAGGGAGTAGGGGAAGAGGTGAACTAGGCGCACCATTATAGAAGAGCTAAACCAATTATTATACCATATATAAGAGAGAAAGATAACGCCGTTTAAATGGAAATAAGGAATATATATGATAAAGTATACACAGAGAATATACGATTGGGCGATTATATTTTGCGTGTGTGTTGGGATGGAGGCGAGGGGCGTGATAGTCGCATCCTGGAGATGGGGAGAGGGGAGGGGGGGTGCGATCCATCGACTGTACGCACAGAATGCCTGACTGACCCAATAGCCAGTAGCCAGTTATCCATCGATGTATCGATAGAACGCTGTGGCGCCGTGCCTGTATTAATAAAATGCCCAAGGCATTGTATTGTGTGGAGGGGAGAAGTCGCGGGAGATCTCACGAAGTCCAGGAACAAGGAAGTAACCTTGCTCACCTTCGGGAGGGAGATGCGGAAGGGAGAAGTCGGTGGAAAGAGGAGGGGGAGAGCGGTAAGGATTATTGCGACCGTCCGTAGTCACATCAGAAAAATTCCCTCTCCCCCTCCATAC
This sequence comes from Pleurotus tuber-regium, assembly GCA_014058305.1. Lineage (NCBI taxonomy): Eukaryota > Fungi > Basidiomycota > Agaricomycetes > Agaricales > Pleurotaceae > Pleurotus > Pleurotus tuber-regium. The sequence goes on along the minus strand of JACFYU010000012.1, from coordinate 829,932 downwards.
GGCCTATCTTGGCATCATAGCGAAAAACAAATTTGCGCTACGAAAATTTCCTGTTTAGTATCCCTCCTCGCCACCGCTTTCTAGACTTCCGTGGCCTGTGCTAGGACGAGTGGCTTCTCCCTCTAGTGGTCCCACATTTCCCAAATCCCCCACGTTCCCTATACTTCCCATATCCTGTTGTGTATATTGGGAAGAGGGCTGGAGGGGAGGCAATAGGCTCGGCGGCTCGTATCCCCTCAGAGGCGTCAACAGCGTGCTATCAGCGGGGAGGCGATTGCCGTCCATTCCAATCATTCCAATATTCATCCCGACCATCCCATTAAAATTCATACTTATCTGCGCTGCGTCGCCGTCCTGCTGTTGTTGCTGAGCATAAGATATACTCTCCTGCTGACTTATGTCTCCGCCCTCTTGAGGATATCCGCCTACCGCGGTAGTATTAGCGGAGGGAACGTATGTCGAGCGGGAAGACGACCACAGGATGCTTGGGGCACTTGGGTACCGCTGACGTCCGCCGGCAAAGGCATCGAGACTAGCGTCTCCTGCCGTTGACCGTGGCGAATCGTTCGTCGATGAGGGCCCGTTATTATTATCGGTTGGAGGGAACCGAATATCATCAACGAGCGTGAGACCGAGGGGGTATCGACTGTCTGACGTCAAGTGGTGTGTGGGGTTATGGTGGTGTGATATAGGTATTGATGTGTGAAGGAGAGCGAGCGAAGGATGTGCGGGATGTGAATGGGAGTAATGGTGGGGTGAATCGAGCGGATGGGTTGATGTTGGGGGAGTGGCACTACTTGTGGCGGCGGCGTTTTGGTATGCGGCCAATGGTCCACCTGCGCTGGTAGAGGGTGCAGATGATGGGTAGACATTGCGGAGATGGTCTGACGGATGGGTTGCGTGTATGGGTGAGGCCACGTACGAACGAGGATCGTATAGATGATCCTGGGTATGTGTACGGCGGAGCTCTGTGTTCAAGGGGGAGAGACCCGAGGTAGAGAGAGATTGCATGCTCGCGACACGACGAGCGGCGAGATTGTGAGCAGAGGCAGCTGCCTGTTGGGCTTGCTGCTCAGCCTCTTTCTTCGCTTTACGCCACTGTTTGCGTAATTCTTTGAATTCTACGCAAGTGACTCAATAAAGAGTAAACTGGGATAATGAGAAAGAGGGATACCGTTTGGACTACGCTTTGCGCCATGCTTCTGCATAGTGACGTGGGCGTTGAGGTGGTTAAGAGTACCGTAAGCCTTTGTGCAGTCTGGCCATGAACATTGGTAGAGCCGCTCGATCTCATCGTATCTCCTACGGGGCCGTTTCTTGACGGCATTACCTGGTAAGGGGATGAAGGAGTACGTTTTTGAATTTGACTCTGTTGGTGAGGGGCCAAGGCTGGAGGATGTTGGGTGGACGAGATGGGATGATTGGGGGGCGGCGGGAGCTTGGGAGAGGGAGAGTGTGACAGGTGCGCTGGCGGAGGAAGTGCCGGTATTGGGCGGGGACGGGCCGTAATGGTCGTCCGGGCTGACGGGGGAGTAAGGGTATGCGGCGGAGAGTGGGGCGGAGAAGTTTGGGTTGAAGGGGGAGAGCTGGTCCGGGGGGTCGAGAGCGGAGGCCGGGAGAGCGGAGGTGTTTATCGGGTCGAGATGAGGGTAGATGGAGGGTCTACGGGGCTGGGGGTAGTATGGGGAGTAGTTTGTGTAGTAAGCCTGGTCCACGGGTGAGGGGGAGTAGTCAGATCTCGGGGGGTTGTACATGAACTGGGGGTGGTCCTTTGCATGGTAGAGATGAATGTTTGACGGCGGGGGAGTGATCGGGGATAGCTTGTCGTTGTCGTCAGCAGAGTCGAAAGCGCGTGGACGATAAGACGGAATGTCGACGAGCTGAGGCAGCATTGTGTTACGACTTTGGACTTGGTTCTTTGAATTCCTTCTTTACATATATCTCCTCCCATCTCAGATCCGTGACATGTCACGGTTCCGTGTCTTGTCATTTTAATTTAGCTGCTTCCCAAGATCTATAGATCCTGTCTCCTTTAAGCTATTCCTTCCATAAGAACCTTCCACAATTTTATTATTTTTTTTTGCACGAAAATCCCAACACCGACCAAAGCGCAATATTTCCCTTTACAGCTGAACCAGTTCACTCCACGTACTATACGAGCCATCGCTCAATTCACCCATGGCAACACGAGCCAGCGCACGACCCGTCGTCATGTCCGGTTCCGACCCCGCCACCGCTCCCTCCAGCGATCGTCGCCCCACCGTAACTTTCAAAAACGTACTTGCCACGATTATTTTTCAGAGAATTCATACGCGGGTCATTCGAACCCATCACCCATGTGCACACAACTTCTCCGTCGCGTTGTCCCCGCCACTTACAGTTTTCATCTATCCAACACATCACTCGTCTGGGCCATACCGGCCACTAACTCAACAGGTTCCCATCAACTACACCCTCGTTCTGATTCCCATCGATTCCTTGATCCCGAGAGGTCCTGATCCAAGCCTCTACCAACACTCTTCCTTGCTACCACCGGTCAAAAACTGGCCGATTTTTCCTTCCCTTGAACCTTCTACCTTTTCCAAAGCTTCACACTACCTCCAATTCCCCGGTACTTATCCCATACACACACCCCTCTTCTACCTTTTCGTTCGAAAGCTTCAATTTTATTCACCGGGAACAAGGGAGAAGGATCAAGTGGGTATCACAAACCCGCGAGTCCCCATGCAACCTACCGTCTCCTGATAGCCCTGTTCTCGACAACGTTTGACCGTAGGCCTGCCTAATTACTTCCCACTTCTCCAACCCTTTTCCAAACCCGCTATTTTTCATGCTTCTCCCTACCTCTTTCCCGTTCTTAGCGGCACCAAACTCTGGTAAAACTTACACACTCTTCCAGCCGCCTTCCGCCTTCCTACTGGTACGATGGCAAGCCAAGTACTATCTGATGCCCTGTTATTATCCCAGCATCTTATCGCTCTAATTATGTTTATGTAAATCACGGTGAATCATGATTCCTATAGTTTAGTTCGACTGAGGCATTTCCAACTACTGGAGCATCATTAAGCACTTTGTCGGTGAATTAACAAGCGCCGGATTCACCGTAAGCATTGAGTGCAGCGCATCGTTCCACCACTCAAGCTGCTAATGTTTCTTCCTACCGACTCACCAATTTCCTTTGCACGACTTGTCCACTCCGCACGCTCCAGTCGTCTCAGCTTTATCTACTCCCACCTTCACCACCTACTCACGACCACCTCTTCTACTCATCCTCTCACAACTCCATAGCCACCCACGTCATCCAGAATAAATCACCCAGAACCCACCCTCCATACCCAGTCACCAAATTCTTCGTCCAGGAAGCCACGGCTCACCTATCTCACCCCTGTTAGTGACTTCACCACTCCATCTCATCCCGGCGGCAAGGCCTGCCTAGATAAAACGGCAAACGCAACATCAGTTCACCCTATCCCCCTAACTTCGTAGTATCTATCATCCCCTATAAAGTATTTGTTTTTAATATCTCACCGTGACCTCACTCTCCCTCTCATGCGATATTCCTATGCCCCAACCGCCACCCAGCCAAGCAACGGCAATGGCTGGCAAAAACAGTTTATCCTATCCGCTCTGCCGTACCTATTTCTTTTTTCTCTTTTACAACTCGGCACCAATAATCCTACAGCTATAAACCACCTATCACGATCAACCTGAAATACCTCATATATATGGAACGGGGACACGGCAAGTTCCAAGCCGCGAACAACGTCTGGGTTTTTTTACCCAGTCAGCCACTCAGTACCAGTTATCGGCACAAGTAGTGTAACCACTGTTATCAGGACAAGAGTTTCGCTGCTGATGCAAGTTACTCCGGTATCATGTTCCGTTTATACCGATGCGGCTCATATGATGTATATCTACAGCCATCATATGTCGTACCTCATAGTACCTGTATCTGGTATCTGGTATTTCGGTAGCTATACACTCGGTACCGCAGGCCGTACAAAGGACTTGGCTTAGGACACGGGAGACAGTGAGTGGGAAGTTTGGAACGGTCTAAACATCTTTCTGGTCAACAGACAGGGGGGAGAGAGGAGAGGAGGGGTCCCAAAAATTGGGCAAAAAATTGCCCAGCGGTGGCAAACGTTTCTGTTTCAAAATCGAGCAACGCACGGGGTGATTTGTCAGACCGACATGAATTACCGTCATGAGCTCAGAGAATGTTCGCTGGGTATTACCGCATGACTGACTGAATGACTGACTGATCGACTGACCGACCCAAGTGAGCTGGCATTATTGAACAACTGAGCTGACGACGACTGCTGTTAAGGTAACGCTCTTTCCCGTTTATCTGTCGATAAGTGTAAACCCATTGCATTGCTACCGTATCCAAAGAAAGTTGAAGGAAGGACGCACGATGCACAACCATACTTGTATGCGCTGTACAATTTCTTCCTTGACGTGCTTTCCTCTCGCGATCCTTGACCCATCAATGGATACTCTACATGACAGTTAGTCCACTGGCATCAGAAATGTGCGAAATCAAGTCGAAATGACCCAGTGGTTGATGCTTTCAAATATGCGTTGCAAATTGCGATCATATGCATATAGACGTATCATTCAGATTGAGCGCCATGCTTTGGAGGTCTGCATACGTATACATACATGTGCGACTGAAAGTGGATCATGATCCCGTCCTCGTTTACGACTTGAATCGACTTGTGCCCGCAGTCGTCTCCCGAAGCGTAGATAGTGAGGTCCCCTCAGACTCCGCATCGACATCAAGATGAGTGGACAATATACATTCGTGTAAGTAGTACTATATCTTGCCTTTTGGGATGCTGGGCGAATAAGCGATATGGCGAGCCAACTCATTGATTTCCGAGGGCGGAAGAAAATTACCGGCTTACATACGGTCGTTGCACGTTCCATTCTGATTCAAAATAAAAGGAAGAAAGAAGCTACTTCGGTAGCGAAAGGTACGCATCAATATCCTTTCTTACTTTCCCGGAGGTCTCACCAACGCAGTACCCTCTCGTTCGCGTCAAAGCTGCGCATCGCCTGCACGATGATCCTGAAGTAGATGATCAATCGATCACATCTTCCCTCAAAGTAGCTGCCAATCCTGAGCAACTTTCCGAGCCTGAACATCTCCCTGCATTATCACATCATTATCCCGTAAATGTCACTATCATCCACCCCCGCATCCGCATCTCGAGAATATTTATCAACTTCTTCTGTCAAAGTATTTCCACAAGACAGTAAACAAACACGAAAAAGAAGTGATAAATGCGATCAATGACGGAAACTATATGCCTCGGTTTTATGATGACATTGCCTCCTTCACGTAAGGTGAAGGAAGATGGGCATTGACACTGCTGACAAGCAACCTTCGACATGGGAGAAATGGAGCGGGTACAGCAAGGCGCTGAGCTGATTTCATGATATCAGTAGAGGTGAAGGCATAATTATCCATCAGATAGCAAGATTCCGGGCGGTTTTTTACTCACCGTATCAACCCGAGCTCACCTCGAGGTGAAACCATACAAGTTTATTTTTACCACTTAATAGCACCCTCGGCGTCGGAATCAGGAGAAGGCAGTGACGAGCATAGCGCGCGGCGTGGAGTGTAGCGTTTTAAAGGGATGGTCGGAAAATGTTCTATACGCCTGGGGAATATTTGGTCGACCTTGTAGGTGCGACGAGGCTCAGAATCGGAAAGTTGAAAAGGGAGATAGTGATTGTTTGTCGGAGGCAAACAATTAACATCCATGGTACAAACGGAGGGGAGGAAGACGACATCTGACGGCATGTCAAGTTGAAGAAGCAGAAGCTTCTTCGCTCACCTTCAAGTCCGCGTTCTCCTCCGGCATATCCCATTTACTTCTGTCTCGGACCAACAACCTTCTTTTATTTATTGGATATCCTTCGACATCGTGAATTCGGGTCCCAACCCCAGGGTCCTACTCAGCGTAGTGTCGATCGTGGGGACGGGCTCATCGGGATGACATGGGGACGAGCACTATTTCCAGACATACTCATTTGAAACCAAGACTGAGTTTAACTTGTCAGAACGTGTTAGTTGTGGAGCGCAAGGAGTATCGAGTACGAATTGCTCACCATAAGGCGTGTTTCCAGCGTGTTGAGATCCACTGATGCTTAGCTTCTGGCGTGGTGCTTGACAAGAGAGTTTGTTGACCGGTTGTTTGGTTCGGAGGTGTATGTTTGGCTCGCGTGCCGTAACGGCAAGAAGTGACCCGAGGTAGTTGGCTCACCTCGTCCTCCAACCACTACACCCAGCTACTGTGTTGAAATGATTGACAGAGCTGCCTAGAGTTGCCCGGAATCCCGTTTCTCGTCCCGTCATCTTATCACCAACCTACTCGTTCTGTCAAGTCTTATTGTCCTTTGAGATATCCTTATCCGTTTTCCCTTTTTTTCCACGCATGTCTCCTCCGCCACGCCCAAAAAAAGTTGAACGCAGTATGCGCTGGGATAACTGTGCTGATATCGGAGCGTCAATGTCATGATGTCAGGGATTCCGGATGCATTGCCGCTCAGGCGCTCAGGGTTTACGCGTTTGGGGCATATAACGTCCAGGGATATTGCACTTTGCTTCATTCGCTGAACTGCCGCTGGGCATCGATCGTGGGTACCGTATCACCTCTGATCATCGCCCCCAACCACCTGAGCTCGTCAGCGAAGTGTTTCCAAGTCTTCAGCCGCGAGGCTGCTCAGCAGAGCCGAGTCACGTTGGTTGTCGTTTCCCAGCCAAACTCAGAGCAAACATCAGCGCATATTATCCAGAACATCAAAATATCACTGATTGGATTGCCTAGATTGCGGGGACGTATCCGGTCCTCGGACTGGAGGGAGCAGTGCCATCGCCGTGTCGGTTACATCTATGTATTGATTACACAAGCCCCAGAGCTGCAGTAGTTGGAGATAACGCACGCCTTCGGAACACTTATCGATTCCGAGACTTCGCACCGGGCTCCAAGATTCCATGGGAAGAAGACAGAGTCCGGAGAAGAAGCCCTCGCCTCGCAACGCAAATCGGTTTGATTTGGACAGCGAAAGGATAGGGAAGGGTGCGTCATATGCAAGACGACCCTGAACCATTTGTGATATTTCCCCACATTTGTTTATCACGACATAAAACGACCCTAGGTCGTTGCGACTTTGCGTCAATAATACAAAACGTGCGAAAAATGATCAGATCAGACACTCAAAAATGGTAATACGTATTACGCACTCGCGTTTGTTCATTGTGCCACGGAAGGGATGACAATCAGAACCCGAGCAGTCGGCATCCGTTTCGGGGCAGGCATGTTTGGCGTTAACGGAAGTCGTTGGTGTTTACAGGCGCATCAAATAACGATAGTGAGCGCCCGATGCTGCACTTATCTATCTCCGGACGACCTGCCTTTATATAGATCCAGGTACCGACACCGATGTAGTCAGGCAGATATCTGACTAAACCGTGTGCACGCTGCTGGATGTATCTATCGACCTGCTCATCATCGACGATCACCCGCCTCTCCGCGAGCCCCGCTCGATGCTCATTTTTTGCAGAATACCACATGCGGTCAACATCGCGACCACTTCGCTAAGCAAATACCAGCTGCAAAAGTCCATCGCGATCCAATGAGATACATTCTTGGATCCGCCAACAACGAAGGGTCAGCCAGGCGGTACTTTCGGGTCTCGCCGAAACCCAGAGACGTTATGCTCGGCCTCTTCCGTGCAAGGTTCCTGTTGCATTGCTGTTCAATTACTCTACGAGTACATAACAAACGACACCTTGGGCAAGCCTGGCTACATTTCACCCACTGACGTTGATCTAACCTGGATATGTATGGATAAGGTCTTTGCCTCGAGTTTGTCCTTGGGCGTTCCAAGCTTGAGATGTCCAGAAATGCAGAATGAGTCTTGAGAGGATGCATCTGGTCGAGAGAGCCACAGGGTCCCGGCTGCGTCGGCAAGGAACTGCGTGACAAAAAACGCTTGATTTTTCAGGGTGAAAGGTCATCGGAGTGTCTGGCATTGCGCTTCACAAATCGCGCCCCTTGGACCATCTACGCCCTTGCGGCCATGGCGGAGGTCCCAAATATGCGAGACAGAATCGCCTGTCGGTGGTCCTTGATGCATGATGTGGGGTACTGTGTGATATCATATCAATGCTTAGGAATGATGGAACAGCCACGAATGTTGACCGGACACTAACTGCGATAAACGACTCGCACACAAATATTCGAAAATTTCAAAGTCCATTGCCCATCGCATCAGCTGGTCAAGTTCTCGAATCAAGACTCGACGAAAACCACGTGTATCATGAAAAGCTGGATCACCAGAAGCCTCCAAGAAGACCGAAAGGAGAAACATATCCTCTCGGATATAGCACCCATGGAGACACGGAATGGGTGTCAGAATCGTTGTGGAACCGAAGAAAATGTTGTGGCCGAATTGGGTAAAACATGGTAGGTGCACGAAGGGTGCAGTTTTTTTTTGCTCTATTGAGGGGTGATGGATTGTGTCTTCTCCTGTGTTTTTGTTCCCATTTACTCAATCGCATCGAACCATGAGTTTATGTTTTGACCGCAACCTCTTTAATTGCCACGATGAACGCGTCTCAGGTTGTGCTATTTGTTTCCGTTCGTACCGAATTTATATTGAATGTGACCTGCTTGATCGACACGAGGATGGCCCACGTGGATTATGAACCATTAGCGCTATAGGACGCAACAGTTGAAGTGGCTCTACCACGTCGTGGAGAAACCACACCAATAGGGTGAGCTAGGCCGAACTGACGATAAAGGGAGCCCTTATTGCGGGTTATCTTTACCGGCGGGCGCTAATATACGATATTGCCGGATGCCATTGCATCTCGTTGTCAACTCGAGGGTGTTAAGGTGGACGATCCGATGTCGTAAATACTGCAGAAGCGCAGAAGACGTCGAACATACTACTATATCAGGGATGCTAGAAATGGTGATGCGCCGTGACATATTGATAGGCGTCTTACACATCCCCCCGCCCTCAACCGCCTCCTGGAGCAAACGGTGGTGATCGCGCACCGTGAGTAGAATGATAAAAGGGACCAGAAAAATAACATACCTCTGAAAAGAGAAACCTTTTCGTGCCTGGGATCCAAGGCACAAAAAATATGTCTTCGTCCTTGGGCCTCAAGGCCCAGGGCATCTGATTGAAGGACATGATCGTTCGTAAGCGTGTACATAGGTGTATGCTGATAGCCCAGAAACATCAATAATAAGGGAAAGGAGGTTCGCCAAGTAGGCTTGATCTTGTAGGGCTGAATGAGTTGGGCGCTTTGCTTTACCATAGCCCAGTCGATGGCCTAGAATGTCATTGATAGTCAGTAAGCATCGTTTTATTATTGAACGCACTCTAGATGCGCAGGCAAACCAATAATGCAAATAGCGAATACAGTAACGTATATCGAGCAGCATGCTTTCAGGTTACGGAGTCACAAGATTGATCTCGAATGATCAATAATGCTAGGGTAAACCAATTCAATTTGCGAAACAACATAGATAGACATAAATCTTGACCTTCGAATTTAAGTTCAATCACGGCCAAACAACCTTGTTCAACGGCGAACATTTGAGCTGGGAGCGTTGTGGAGATTGCAAGGTCATATACGAGCCAATGCCCAGGCAAACAACAAAATCGTGGCATCGCATATCAGGCGCTGTTCGGATGTGAAAGACCTCTTAAGGAAGGTAAAAGGGAAAGCCCCGCATACATACAGGCAAGGGGATATCGTCTCCTTGTCACGGGTCTGGCTATTATTGATTGTCAGACCTACGGGCGCGCCTGTCTGCATGTACACGTGGGTCATATTGGCTGCTTTACGAGCACCTGGATAGCGGCAAAAAAGGCTGACGATGCGGTATACAGTTTGCATCCTATGGGTTCAATAGACAACCCAAGCCATAAGCTGACGAGTGCGATTATCATGACCCGAAGAAAATGTTGCAAAGACCCATATAGCCGTGAAAGCGCCGAATGACATTTGCCTGCCAGACCTGCCAATGATAAGAAGGCCAATGGGATTTGTTAGTCGACTCAAAATCCGTCAAAATCGTACAAATATCGTATGAGGAAAGTGCGTTGAGTTAGGCCGGACCCGTTTTTGGGGATGATGGGAAAGCAAGATGAGCGCCGGCTACTGACATGCCAGTCAACGAGTGACCAGGACACCCCTGGTTTATTCTCCGTTTGCTCATTGATTCATGGTCATGAGTTACTGTGCATAAACACAAGGGTTTAATTCCTGAGATGATCATGATAAATCTATGAGAGATGTTGAGCACAGCGCGAAGCATAGTCATATGAGTTTTTGCACATACAGCTATCATGTACGACATGAAATTTTCAGTTGCACCGGTTGTCGCGTCTTAACGCCATGTCGTAGAGCAGATGCAGGCAACAAAACGCCAGTGCTTGCGTAACGAAGAACACAGACATGAGCGAAACATCGTTTGTCAAATTGAAACCTGAAGTATGATTTCCGTGATGATAAGTGGACGAGCACGAGATTGATGCCCATAGCATCGAGAACCAGAAGACGCGTCCCAGTCAAAATTCAAATTGCTTCCGAACCGATGGCGTTGCTACACAATGCCAAATATAAAGCAACTCAATGTTACATAAGCGCCCGTGCTGCTTCGAAATCACCGATGAACTGATTTGGTTCCCGGTGGCTCATGTATAATTGGCTCTTCGTTGCTCGCCACGATGCCCAAAGCTGCGAAGCCATCCCCCTCCACTTCAAGACCAACTACGAGGCGTTCAAGCCGCATCAATAACCATCATAAAGGTATTTCGCTCATCGTGTAACGCCGCCAGCTCCTAATCACCATCCACATTGCACTGGATAGAAACTGCGGGGAAGAGTGATGTATTCGTAGAGGTGCCAGAGAGGTCTAAACTCAAACGACGCAGGCTACTCGATGAAGTGTCGGTAGTTCCAGAGACGCCAAGGGCATGTACTAATGATATGGGACCGAGCAAAGTTGCCACGAGTGCCGCCGCTCTTCGCCGATCGCAGCGCTTCGCGCCTGGTGATATCGCAAACCGAGAAGAAGGTCTGGCCAGGCGAGAGCAAGAACTCAAACAGCGAACAGAAGAAATAGAGAAGCGGCTTCGTTATCTCCAACAGAAGGAAGATCAAGTAACTTCCATGGCACAATGTATAGAAGAGCGTGAGGCAAACGCTGCACTAGCTATGCTGGAAGAACATTTTACATGTCCTTTGTAAGTAGAGTCACCCGCCCCACTGTTCTTGGAGGGAAGGGATCTGACAATGCCGCCAACGGAATTTCACAGATGCTATGAAACTATGGCCCACCCATATTCATTGAATCCAGGCCAGTGTGGCCACACCTTCTGTGCACTATGTATCATCAAATGGTTCTTCTCTCGCCTTCACCGTGCATGTGGTGGCTGGCATGAATCCGTAGACTGTCCCATATGCCGCAGTCTTCTCGTTATAACTCCTGATCGTGTCCCTCGCCTTGACATAACGTTTCCATTCGTTCCAAACCGAAGTGCCGATGCCGTTGTGAAATCCTTGGTAGAAAAAGTATCCCGCGTGCACCCATCTGGTTCAGGTTCTGTTATTAAGACTGAGGAACGCGAGTTGAGCTGGGAATCCGCGTATACGAAGAAAGATAGGACAAAAGAGGAAGAAGACTCAAATTCTGGAATCACAGCCTGGAGAGAAGGCGGCATTGCTCATGTCGAATGGTTGAAAAGGGATAGGTGAGTAGTTTCCTGCACATTTCCGGTGCTATACCCTGCTCATCTTAGTGCACCATGCAGAGAAGGGCGCGAAGAGATGGACTATCTCGCCAACAACTGGACTATACTAAAATCTGATTACTTCGTCCACTTGAAACAGAAGCTCGGTGTCTGAAATTATCCTCCTAAAGCCAGCACATCGACTCCAATCCACCTTTCAACCATCTATTTCCTATCTCTGTCCCGCCCTCCAGCTCCACAGCCTCTTCTTTACCTCGTCAACACAAGAGAAAGCCACGCTTGGATTTGCTGTCATCCACTCACGTCACCACTGAATCCTTCATTCTTTCCGTCGCTCTCTTAAGTCTCGATCCGCCGACGCGTCTATGAGCCCACTTCTTTCACGCACGTCGACTTCTGCGCAAGGGGCACAGGCCAGCGCTACACCTTATGCAGCCCGCTCTAAACGACATTCCGCTTAGCCTCGCTGATCAACCTCCTGGTCATTCTCCAGCGCTTCCCCTCAAGAATTCCAGAACCCCCGTATTCGTCGGGGCCCATGTGTAAATAACCCGGACCTGGTCTATATGTTCTTCTAGCATGAATCTTACTCCCCTGTGTCCACCTTATCTCATCTACCATATGTTTATGATGAGTATTTATTACTGTATAGCTTCCGTGCACCATTGTAATTGTCATAACATGCATTCCTAAATACAATACTTCGGTTGCATCATCATATCGATAGGAATAGAAGGCGCTGACTGCTTCGTACACCTCACAGATAGAAGCAGCGCTCTTTCAGTCCCCGCATACCCAGTATGTCCTGTGGAATATCCTTAAGTTCAGAATTTGTTCGGAAGCTGCGAAAGTGTACAGACCCAGTCCGCTGGCGTGATCCAGAGATCTGCAACGCCATCCATCTTACCGAGGACTGCTGCTCCTTTCCAAGCCAAAACTCGTGGGTCAACCTCCTTGGGCGGCGGAATGATCTGTACTTTCTCCATGTTGGGCACAAGTGGCGTTGCTATCGCTTGTAACCTGGATGATGTACCACATTAGGATGAGATATTCATCTCGGCCGTCAATATTATCAGGATAAGCTAATAGACTCACCTGCTTTCGAGCGCATGATTCATCCCAGGAATTAGGGCCGTTCCTCCGATAACCAGAACTGCTTGAAGATATTTCCGAATCTTTTCGTCGCCCCCAGCGGCTCGTGCACTATTAAAAATAGCTACGTCTAACGGAAGTTTACTTGCTTCGAAGCACACGTCGATTGGCGGCCCGCCCGGATGGTTTGACGGCGGTGGGACGTCTTGAGGTTGTGATGGCGTATTGGTATTCTCTGCGGCAGCTTGGGATATTGGTGGAGGCTTGGACTCGTCTTCAACATCAACTATTTCCATTGGTGTGCCCACAGGTCCATCGGTAGAAGCAGCAGCGTTCTCCGTAGTTGCGGCGCTATCCTGTTCCCCGGTTTTCTCTGCACCTGAGTCCCATTAATCTTGGAAATTGACGAGAAGCGCGCGCTTACCTCCCACCTGATCGGTGTCAAGCGGGCCGTTGGCCGCCGCTTCTGGTGCAGAAGCATCAGGAGCTGAGCCAGCCGAATCATCTGGCATTAGATGTTGGGTTGAAATAATCATGGCTTGTGTCTGAACATCGTTAAAAATACTGAAGAGTAAGTAGGCAGTCTCTTACAACACGGTCAGTCGACATTTCAATGATCTCTTCTGTGACAAGGCCAAGTGAAGAACGATCGAATCCAGCGCGCTTTTTCTCGAATTCAATAACTCGTGGTTCAAAAAGACACTATTCAGGTATGAACCACCGCATCAACAATTATCAGGGTAAATGACTCACCATGGGTGCCAAAATTATCTCATCATAAGCGCGCAACCCATACTTTTCAGCTCGACCTGGACGTCGAACCGTAAAGTCGTATAAATTGAGTGCTACGTCTCCCTAGAATATATTAGTCGAAGACAAAACCAAGTAAGGATTAGTCCACCTCCGCCAAAGTGCACAACCTAAACTTCAGATCTTCCATGACTTGCCAATCATACGATCTTGCAAGGTTGATGTCTCGGTAAGGGAAACAAATCCTGTCTAGGAGGACATATAGGAATTCGGTTATGTCATTTCCCCCTATGTTGAGAACCATCCTGCGGAACCATGAGCTTCCATTATGGTTGGTAGGGAAGGCAAGTCACCTCGTCTCTGGTATGACCAGACCCTCGTCGACACAGGCAATACTAGTCGTTACGGCACCGATGTCGACTACGCAAGCATTCGAGATTCCTGCGCCATAGGTGGCCGCCAATGATTCCTATATTCTGACATCAGCTGAGCGCATAGATCGGGACTAGAGTTGAGACCTGCTGAGCGCAAAGCTGCTTGAACCCAATAGACACAAGAAGAAGATGCACCCAATCCCTAACGTACGCGCGATCATAAAAGTCTGGAATCACAATTACAACGGAGTAATTCTACGTCTATCAATACTTATAGCTGATCGTGAATGTCAGGCGATGCACTTACTCTGTAATCATTTTGACCAATGTTAAACTTTTCTTGTAGCGTGGTCCGGATAATCGTTTCGAGGTCACTCAGAATGACTTGTTTGGACTGATAATCTCTTGTATTGAAATTAGTCCCATGGATAGGAAATCGAATAACGTAGCCAGAGGCGGAAGGATCGGCCAAACGGAAAACCTTCGATGGTAGTTCACCAGCCGCGTACATATACTACCAACTATCGCTCTCACCTTTTCGCCAACAATCACATCCTCTTTACACGATTCATCGATCCATTCCACTCGAAATACGTCATTGTGGTCAGCGATAATTTCAGGTTTGAACTGCTCATTGAACTGAGAGGCTATGGTGGCAGCATTGGCAGTGACCCGTAATTTATAAAAACGCATACGATCGCGAAGTGAAACTGTGATTGCCGCAAGTTTCTTTTCAAACTATATAGAGTTTCAGCGTTGAGTACAATCAACGGTGGCTCACGTCTAAAAGGCATACCGGGTCATCAGAAGGGTCTGGAACGGCATACTCATCTCCATTGGATGCTTTCTGGGTGGCAGCTGGTTTTTGGCCCCCTTTTTGAGGTCGAGAAATGCTATCCACGAAGGTGGATTCGGGTACAGGTGTCTTGCACTTGCGAGCAATGATGTTGGGGACTGATACAGGGTTGACATCAGAGGCTTTGCCAATGCGAAGGTATCGTGAACCAGGGTGGATTACAATAACCTGCGAGCCCCGTCTGTGCTAATGCAGGTTTTGTCGTGAACAGAATAACGGTGATCCCTCACTTTCATACCTTTGGTCAGGCGCAGGAGCCGATTCCTCTGCCTGTGTTTCTCTCCTCCGTATCGCATTTCTAGTCCACAGAGACTGTGAATCCGATTTCAAGTATGTTGTCCCTAGCTGCTTTGGGTTCGGCCTGTGGGTGTGGATTAAATCTTTAGTAACTCATCACGATGGCGGGCACGCACGCCAGTGGAACATGGAATGTAGTATATCTCAGCCCAGTATCATCTCGTTTAGTATTTGGAACACCTCTCGGCATGCTGCTACCTTCAGAAATTTGAGATGGATGATCGCGGAGTGACAGTTGGCCCAGGCTACAAGCAGGACATGAAGCAACTTTTGACTTTCGAAACTTTCACTCCGGCGCCTATCATTTGAAACGACCAAGGATGGTATTATGGACGAAAACAGAATATATAAACATGACATAGATAGGTGAAAAGTCCATATAACAGCAACGACAAGGCATATCCCAAAGTAATAAACTACCAAAAGGCACACCTTTTATTATACTGGATTAGTGGAAGGAAGTAGTCGAGTATGCAAGTGCACCCACCATCCTGAGAAACATTGACATAAGTTCTCCAAAGATGTTGCTTGGAGAATGAGCTTTTCGACCTGCGCTGGTACCGGGAGTGCGACGTCGGGGTTAAAGTCTCTGCCTGTACACAAAAAACAAGGTTTGGTGTCAGGCACAAATGCAGAGAACCCACACTCTTACCAGTCAGTTTGTGCTGAACACGGTTAAACACAGCCAATGCACGTTCGTTTCGAACTTCCTGAGCACCCAAACCGCCCATCGTTTCTGACGCAATAGCCCATGTTAGCTCCATCAGGACTTAAATTAAATCATAACTTACCGTTGAAAATGTCATTTTCGTCTGCCTTGAGCTTCCGAGTAGGTCCTTGCGGGTGAGCAGCCACGCGTGCTAATTCGGCTGCCCGTTCAGGATCAGTCTCTGCATCTGCGGTTGACATACGTCAATTTCGACCAAGGTCACAAGGTGTGAATATGCCGAGCTCACCTTCCTGCCGGCGCACGTCAACTTCAGCTTGCATCAACCTCCAATTGATCAATGGGTCGTAAACAAAGGCTTCTAAAACCGCCATCAGAGATTCCTTATTATCTCGAAGGACTTGCATCGAAATCTCGCAAGTTTTCCTGAAGCTACCCTCAATGCCACTGACCTAGAGGCGTCTTTGTTGAGCGCGCAGTACTTCGAACACAATGAATACTTACCTCCATGGCATGTGTAAGCATCCTAGTGAGACGGAATGGTACCTTCTCTGGGAATTTTTCGCGATGCATGGCGACTTCGAAGCAATCACCGAAATCAATATGGACAACCTTGCCGGTAGCGCGCTCCAAGAGTAGATTCGAAGGATGGCGGTCGCCAAGGCCAAGAATGTGTCCAACCATGCTGTTGACGGCTAGTGAACGTGTATATGTAGCACGACGTTCGAGCCAATGTTCTGAATTTTCGCTCTTCAGCCAAAGAACCCGATAAAGATCTTGGCCAGTTGTATTCTCTAACGCGTATTCAAAGACTTCGACTTTCTGGAGTAGGATGAGGTTTTCGTAATCCGGTGCCATCTGTCCAGCAAGGAATTAGCATGAATGAAAGATGACCTTCGAGTGTGATGTACATACTTGAAGCATCAGTCTGTACTCAATATTGAGAAGCACTTTCCGGGATTCTCTGTAATCTCGAACTAGGACGTGCAGTGTATCGCTATCCTGTACCCAGCCCAAAAGGCCCGCGTTGGGCGCTAGTGGGGTAACAGAGTACCGTTGAATATGAAGGCGCCGTTGGAAGCTATCAGTATCGGCAGAGAGAAGTGTATTGACAAGGCTGAATAGCTGCATGACTCGTTCATCTTGCCGGAGGTCCTCATGGCCTATTTGCAATGATCAATGATACGTGTAACATTGCCTGTGATATAACGAACCCTTCAGGACATAGTGATAATCTTTTCCATCACTGCCAACCAGCGACAGTCTACGAGGGCGTTGCTTTGAGGAAATGACGGTGAGCTTAGAGGCGAAGCAAACTATCTTGATGATTGGGCGACCGCTTTGATAGGTACCTGCAGAATAGTGAAATTGTTCAGTTGATGGCACGTGAGTGTAAGGCAAGACTTCAACCTGGGACGGCAAGTTCAAGATAGCGTGCTTTCAAAAGTGCAGGCGAAACGTATTGGAGGTCAAGTGTTGTAAGTTGCGGTAGCTGCTTCTCAACTTTCTTGAAGACCTGTAGCGAGCAGTGAGGTGAGAAGAAGTTATCAAAGTATGCAGAAGCTTACACCATAATATATGTCCCACGCTTTATCCAGCTCTGCAGTGTCGCCGTAGATGTGATAGCGGCGGCATGCTTCCCGTGCTTCGTGTAACTCCCGGCCAAACACTTGAACGAATGATGTTTCCCGAGCAGTTGTTGGGCCCTTTACATGATAATGAGCGCAATTTCCCTGGATAGTGTATGATACATACGGCTTCAATCATCTCGTGCAATGGCTCCAGAGCCATAATCATCCCCTCTGGGTTATTTTCCGTGAAATAAAGTCGTGAAGCCTCTTCAAGTCCTTCGTGCCATAATTCGTGCCACAAAATAGCCACTCGGATGAGTTCGCGACTCACTAGCAAGGCCTGCGATAAGAGATGTGAGTCGTGGAGGCAGAACGACACTCTCAACGATACAGACTTGGTTAACAATAACTGCGCTATGTTCTCGCATCCTCTCCATGATTGCTCCTGCAGCAGATTGGCGAGATTTACTCGAAGATTTCGATGCCACGGTCAGAGGATATATCAGAGCTTGGGGGTGGTGTTTACCGACGTCCGTCAATAGAGCGTTGATGTTGCGGCGAATATTGATATGAGGCGTTTGAATGCGAGCAATGATCTAAGAGGTATTCAGGGCTGCCTTCGAGAAAGTAGACAATTCACCGAACCTGAGGAATAACTTCCAACCAAGTATCGACCTCAACAGTGGAAAAGCCACTTCCCATGGCATGGCTAACCTCGTCGTGTGCACCATATTTAAACCATAGTGTGAGAAGACGCAGGGTGTCCTGTAGTGCATCTTCATTACGTAGAGATATTGACCGGAAGAACCCTGAAACAAGTCACTACGAATGAAAGTCAGGACAGAGTCGAGCGGCTAACCTTCAACCGCCTGTACAACATGGGCGGCTAACCCAGTACCCTTGGTACTGCCCGATCGATTCTCGATACCTTCCATGTATCCAATAACTTCGAAATTAGCCAACGCCCAAGTATGCCAGGCCTTGTACCATGTTGGATCGTAATGGGTTGCCAAAAGGAACGAATGGAGTATGTCTTCAATATTCCTCTACTAACACGGTTATAAACACCCATCTGGTGTGAGCTGGAATCTTACCGAGCCCCAATCTTCCTTCAAATCAATTTGCCATTGACCCTGTTTGAAATAACAACGGGCTAGGAGACGAGCAAATTCTCCTATTTTGGTTTTCGAGGGAGCGGAGCGGGGTGATGGTGGTAAACTATCACCTGTTTCGTGCTGAATGTCCTTCGAAAGGCTGGCGGCAAAATGGCGAACAAAGTTCAGGCTTTCTTCTTTAGCGCCAGTAGCCCACATATATTTCAACTGCGCGTAAACAACTTGCGGAGGAGCCTTTACGTGGTATTGTTCACGAAGACGTTGATATTGTCAAACATCATGATCGGGAATGGAGGTTAAGAAAAATAGCTCACCCTCTCAGGAGTCAACAAAGAATTAATTGTTTTCTCAGCAAGAACCATCCTTTCGGATTTGCGGCACAAGTTGGCGAACTTAATCCACATGACTGGATCATCCTCCGGTCCAAGTACTAGCGTTCGAACTTGAAGGATCCGCTGCCAAACTTCTACATCCGGTTGACAGCCTCTTAGACTATAAACGGCACATCGGTACGAAGTCCATGTGGCAAATAGCACACTCACCGTTTCATCCATGTCTTGCGGATAGTTTGCTGGCGTTCTGGCTGATCAGCAAATTGCTTATATGCTATGATCTCTTCTAGTTCGGACAACATCTGTGCCCGCACCATGACACTGTGCGGCATGCTCAACATTTGTACAAGATGAGTGACAAGGAACTTACTTATAAGAACGACCATAACCTTCTCCAACGAAGGAGCTAAGTTCAGGGTCAAGGAGATCCCTAGCTTTGGCAATATGTGCCAACGCCTTGGGGAATTGATTCTGATGCACTGACAGTATAGCACGATAGAAGGACCGATCGGGGGAATCCATCCGCATCGTAGCTATATAGTCCTCCATTGCGTCCCATTCTCTCAAAGACCAAGCTGCTGCTGCCGCCATGGGAGCGATTTCTCGGCGATCCTCATGGTTGGCATTGGACCAGTGTTCTTCCACAAGGGCCGCCAGTTGATCCCATTCACCGAGCGCATGAAGACACTTCATTCTCCCGATCACGATACCTGGCTCTGTCGGGTAGGCCTCAGCCTTTCTTTCATACGCCGTCAGGGCTTCCTGCCATCTTCCTAATCTCTCATACCACTCTTCATGCTTCGTAACATCATATTGCTCGCCAGCAGTAATCAATGTGCCCCATGCTGCATCGTGTTGCTGCAGACGGGTATTGATTGATATCAGGGACTCGATGATAGTAGGTGAGGATTCCGAGAAAAACTCTAGCTCCTTGTAGTGCAGAGCTTTTGCAAAGGCATGGTACTTCATAGCATACTCGCCAAGTGTCCGGTGCTCGATCGGAAGAGGCTTCTCCTCATGCTCCATGAATTCTGCCAAATTCAGTAGCCGGTGAATCAACTCTGATGATGCATTATTTGATGTTATCGCAAACTCGATGGACCTGACAAGGTCTTCCTATGTATATGCGACATGTGGATAACATGATTTTCGTTAAAGTGAAAGCGGACGAACCTGATATTGATCGTATAACTCTCCCCAGCAAGATAGGAAAGCAGCGTTGAATAACTCCTTTGCAAGAGGAGGGTGAATATCGACGAGGCTCATGCAAGCACGCAATGCATGTGACGGCGATTCCTTCATAAATTCAACCTCAAGGCGACGCATCCATCCAGACCAATCTTCCTTAGTGGTGACCTGAGAAGTATCCCAAGCTTGCTTGAGGTGTTGTTGATTCACTGTGAGCCTCGCTGCTTCGGCTGGAGCTGAATATTCCGGCGGTCTTGCATTATCACTTGCGCTGATCAGCTCGTTAGAGAGGTAAGGGAAAGTCAGTAACAGACACTAACGATGCTTCAACGCTTTCTTGAACCAATCTTTCACCATTCAAGAGTTTGACAATTAATCCTTCGTATTTCGGGTGGCTTATACGATGCTTGGCCATGACCTGGATATGTGAATTGGTATATAACACTGAAACTGTCCAGGGATAAGAATACCTTTTGGATGGTGGAGACGAAGATGGCGAAATCAGATCCTAACTGGTAGACGAACGCACAGAGCGTATCCAGAGCAGTTTGACGAATATCATTGCCCGCTG
This sequence comes from Pleurotus tuber-regium, assembly GCA_014058305.1. NCBI lineage: Eukaryota > Fungi > Basidiomycota > Agaricomycetes > Agaricales > Pleurotaceae > Pleurotus > Pleurotus tuber-regium. The sequence continues at coordinate 809,335 of JACFYU010000012.1, read as the reverse complement.
TATCTAGCACTCTGACTAGTGGGTGTATGATCCTAGACGCATGATCAGAGAAATTGACGCGAGCTGAAAGCGCCTCAATGGTTTGCATAGCCTTCTTTCTCAACGCCGATGATGCATCAGGTCGCTCATACGACCGCACTATCATTGGGATAACCAGTTGAAGATATTCCTCGATATTAGCCCCGAAGGTGACGAACGCATCAAAGATCTTAATCTGAGTGCTCATACGTTTGTCCGTGAGTTCCCCATCGAAGACCTTTAAAATCAAGGGCAGGATCGTCGCTAAGAACGGCTTGAATTCCGAGTCCAAGGCATTGCCTAGCGCCTCTACCAATGACACAATAGGAAGCTGGAGGACTGTATTCTCCCAGAGCTCCGTAATCAGTGAGAAGATGTCCATCGTGTGATTGCGAACATGCTGCTTGATGATACCGACGAGAATGGCGAGTTGCTGGAGATGAAATTCCTGCGTCCGAGTGGAGGTCCTAGCAACGAGCGAGAACGCAGGTATTATCTAAAGGGAGTGGATGAAGCAAGCTAATTATGATGAGGGGGCATATAGCAAACCTGTGGGAGGAAGGTCACGCATTTGAGGCCTTGAGTCTTAAAGATAGACATGATAGCTTCGATGACTGTGTGGTGGTGGCCGCTAAGTGAGGGGTCTTTAAGGATAGCTAGCAGGGCCGTGATAACTGCCGTTTGGAAGTAGTCATCCGAACCGACATTCAGAGTTGTTTGAGCCGCTGTCACAGCATTGCCAGAGGTCATCGCGGTTTCAGTGGCAGCTTCTTCCTGTGTCTTACTCTTCGAATGATCATCAGGGACGGAACTTAGATAAGGAGCACAAAGCCTCTACCTTGCGTCTGAAAGGATCCAACGCCCCCAAAATCCCAAGAACCTTCACTACTTCCCGTCGCACTGGTTGGGTAAACTCCGTTCGCAATATTCTTCCCAGCAAAGGCAAGAGCTGAGGATAATCGACGAGGGGGGCAATCACGTAACCTGTACTGGAGCACACTTGACCCAGAGTATGAAGAGCTGCATCCCGCTTCACCAAAGAAGGATCAGAAAGTCTAGTCATGATAACATGCATAAGATCGGGGACGTGGGAGAGCGCGTCTTCACCAGCAACGCAAGTAAGTTCGCCAAGGCACATGAGAACGTTGGCTGCTACTGCAGGATTGCTATCATTCGCTTTCGGGAGGAGGGCGCGGAGCATTGAAAGGGCGTAAGGCTTGATGAGGCGTTGTGTAGCATTTACTAGAAGAGTTAACAGACGTGTACACTCCTCGCGATTACGCCTGCAATCGGGTTACTCTTAGCATGATCTGATGGATCGAGTGTACCAAGACTGACATTACGGTGGAATACTCCAATTCCGTCAATAATTGTATGAAAGCCTTGCGTAGCGAGGGCATGACATAGGCGGGATTATGTTTGGCAAGGCGTCCTATGAGATTTACGGCAGTCATCCGGTTCTCGAACTCTTCGTCATTAAGCGCTATGAATAAGGATCGGACATTTTCGGCTTGAGCGAGGTGCTTGTCGAAACGTTCGTGGAGAGAAGAGAGGACGACTTGACGAATGGATGCATCTACAACAGATATTGGAATCCCAAAGAGGACTATAGAGCGCATGCACATACCGGGATCAGCTATGCCAACGGTGAGCAGCTTGTCTAGAACGTCACTAATGATCTCAATTGCATGATTACTAGCTTGATAGCATATTGGGTCTCGAACAAAGAGTCGACAACATGTTAGCGCAGCAGCGCGTCGAACTTCTGCATTATCACTTTCCAGATAAGGAAGTGCACAGTTACGAACAAACTCGTTCAAGATATGCCCTAGAAGACAAACTGAGTAATTCCTAACATGTAGATCCGACGGTACGTACCGCTGAAATCAAAAGTTCCTAAGGTATCTAAAGCAAGCGTTATTCGCTCCGGATTCTGTTCGTTCACCTACGGGAATAAGATTCATTCGGAACTGGGCATTCGACACATACCTGAGCAGTGCTAAGCTCACGCGCGACAACATTAGCATCTCTACCTAGAGAAGACGGAGCGCCTAGAGGCCTATATGGTTGATTACTGAGAATCTGTGAAAGCATATCCAGTAGGCGATCTGTGAACAGCATGAGAATATACTTGCGCCCATATATATGACTCACCTTGAATCGTTTTGAGTAACGGTGGAATGTGACGAGCGATCGCTACAAGTGCCACTCTCAAGGGTTCGCTCAGTCCACAAGCAAACATAAGGTCTAATTGGTCGTGTAGAAGTTTAGTTAGGTTCGGCCCCACGGCCGACGCCAACATGCCGACGCATTGAAAGATGGGTTCCTCAGATGGCGCGTTCTTTTTTCTAGATTACGGTTACGGTGAGGGGAAGTACATTGATTCAGTGGTTATGATACTGCACCCTCGAGCTTGTAAACCTAGCTTGATGTGATTCATTATAGGTTCTAAGAAGGGCTTCATATCAGCATTGACAGCAGCAGCGGTATGACCGATTGCGATAAAGGCTGTTGGAGAAGTCTCAGTAGCTGAAAAGTGACATACCAAACTTGACATACCAAAAGAACGTTCATTTGGTTTATCTAATTGAGTCAACAAATGCGCCATAGCCTTGTGCAGGAAATGTTCAATGAATGTTTGTGTATCGTATGCTGCGAGCGTCGGAATTAATGTTATAACCATCTTACGGACGAGACCGTCCCGATGCGACTTGAAACGAAGGATTGTCTCGGCGGCGTCGATGAACGCGTCTTTCATGAACTGAAATGACTCGAATTAACAAGCAATAAAAAGGTAAACTAAATCGACCTACCATCTTCCCGTAAAGTAAAAGCTCACGGTACGTCAACAGGGAGCCATGTATTACTTCGGGTTGTGACTGCTTAAGTCCAAGCTGCGCATCCTGAAGAATCTTCTGTAAATGAGCACTCCGACTCTGTCTTTCGCGCTGCGTGACTATGTCTAAGCACGCTGCCAGCAGTTCAGCAGCTCCCTCTCGCACGATGACTCGTGGGTCCCTGATAGGTAGCAGGATGTTGTCGAGTACAACGCCGATATGTGAATAGAAGTAGGTCGGACTATTTCTTGCGAGTTCTTTCAGGATAAGGACCCCAGCATAGCGAGGGGATTCTTGTTTGTCGGGCTGCATTAGTTCTATAGCTGCTTGGACTTCGTAGTCCATAAATCTTTCTCCGAATGCAGCTCCTCCAGTCTCTGCTATCTGGCCGAGGGTTTTGGATGCCGCAAGCATGAGGTTGACATCGTGATTAGGAAGTTGGTGCCGGACGTAGTTATAGAAGCGGAATAGGTGTCGTTTCGAATCAATAGAGTCCTCTCCCTCGACGTCCAGAAGATGGTCTACGAATTAGTGAGGACATATAGAAGCTGTACTATGACGCAAGCAACACACCAATGGCTAGTAACCCCCCAAACCTATCCGCATTATTCTGACTATGCATTAAATCAAAGAGATTTCGGTTAATATTATCATCCCAAATCTTTGCAGCAGCGTCCGGGGTCATTTCTGCAACTTTGGTGGCGACCTATCCGAGGCAAGTGAGACAGTGCTATAAACTCATCAAGGTTGCACAAACATATCGACGTAGTTCTTCGGCAGACTTGACTCTGACCTCAGCATGCTTGGATCGTAGACCTTGAAATATGTTGCTCAGGTCGTCGGTCTGAACTGCCTGGATCGTTGACGCCATTGCCCAGATCGGAGCGTTGGCTTGAAGTCAACGACGCCCCTTCGCGATATTGGGTCTTGTTAGGTCCCAAAGCTCATATTTCCATCAAAAGGTCCAGATAAATAACGCCTCCCTCTCCCGTTGACAACGGATACTTCGTGAGCTCGTCTGCGGAAGCGATATTGCTATGCATTGAGCAAATATATGATATCCCCAGTCATAACTTCTAGTAGCCGCAGAATCTCTGAAAGCACGCCGTTGAGGTACTGTTTCCACGAGTTTGCGAAGTTGATGGGCTAACAATCATACAATTCACTGTTGCAGACTGATGTTTTTATAACGACAGAGCAACCAAGGCAACGAACTTTGCATACGCTGAAACGATGTGAGTTCGGGGCATAGGAGTGTGTAATCCGTCGAGGGTCTCGTTGTGCTGCGGCGCTCCCGCAGTAGTCACGAGTGGGACCAGGCCACGGCTGTACGGTTCACGTTCGCAACATATATAACCCCTTACCACATCTCACTGTTGGGCGTTCTCTCTTTCCACCATCATGATTCTTGATTCCAGAGCGTCACTCTCAGCAAAGCAACTTCCACCTGATCATGTAAGTTGACACGATGCCTGATACGAGTCCACACCCTCATTTGCTTCAACTGGTTTTCAGCCGAAGGCCGACCCACCCGCCTACAATGACATTGAACACTACTCCGTTGATCAACATGTTGCAGGATCTGTGAGATCTTCGAGTCGCTCTTCGCCCTCCCATCAGCATATCCAGAGTTTCCCCGTAAACGGACTACACCTAGCAAAACGAAAAGAGGATCTTACTGGTATGTCCGTCTATGGAGCTATTCACTTTCTTCCACTCATCACCTCCAGGCCGCTATCGCCTTGATCCCTGTTTACCTGTTTCGGATGCGCATCACCACCCTAAACACTGGCGAGAAATCCCCAACATTTCCTTCCAAACGCGTCATGGCGCAATTCGTGTCGAGCTTGCAACTGCATGCCAACATGGAGATCAAGCCAGAGCTTCTGCTAAAATGATCAGCTGCACTGGTGATATCACTGTTCTCCTGGTGTGTTTAATGCCTCTCTTGGATGATTGACGTCTTATCAGTACATAGGCAGAGTCATTTGCTTCACAAACTATCAATGTGGATGTGTCTTCAAAGAAAGGTATGGTCTCACATCTTTTCCGCAAGGTCCACTACTGATTCGGTTCCGATCTCTTAGGCGACGTCGCACTAATGGTACCAAGAAATTTCTGTGGTGTTATCCAACTCCACACCAAACGTGGCACGCTGGATATTATGCCTGCACTCTCAAAGATTGTGAAGATAGTAAAGGAAACCGACACGGAGATTCTCCTGATGGTTGGGAATTCGCAACCACCCGCATCGAGTGGCGCTTCCACCGCCGATTATTGCCAGCTGCACTCTAGGTTTGGGAAGGTGTCCGTGGGTATGAGAGGCGAGGATAAGTTACTTCCACGTGAACCTGGAGTATGGAAGAAGATGGCGATGTACCTTGGGATGCATAGTAATGAGTCGAGCCAAACGCTGACCAGTACAATATGAAAAGCTCACGTTGTATCTTACCACTCACATGGATTTAGTATGTATTGTACATAATGTTTCTGATCACGGCACCACTACACGGCAGTCTCAGTCTGAGACTCTGAGTGAGCGCTCAGCAAGTACTTTCGCAGTCTTATATAATTTCCGATGAACTCGGGAAGGTGGTAGCATCAGATTGCGAGATTCCACCCACACGAAAGGCAAACTGAACTTCAATTATTTCAACCTCCTGTCTATAAAATGATCAGGGTTGTCGTCCGTAGTGCTCCCCTCCCACGAACAGCATTCTAAGTTGAGAACTTCTATGGCTGACATTCAAGCTGGTTGTTTCAGTGGTCTGTTCAAACGACTGAATACAACCACCAAGAAGCATAATTGTGACGAACCCCGCCAGGGTCAGTCATTCAAGGTTGAAGACCTCGATAAATCCGACGCCGAGGTATGTGATTAAGTTATTTATGCAGTACGCGCGTGGCGGCGCTCACGCCGAAGCTCTCTAGTTTTCGTGCCGCCACTTTCATCTGGCCTGTGACTTTTCCTATGGACCACCAACAGAACTGTGGTCGGATAGAGAGAAGCCTCCAGCATACTCGTCTTCAGATACTAGTAACATTTACCGGCCTGATGTGCTTCGCACCATCGAGCATGTACTAGACAAACTCGACCCTGAGCTGAGAGAACTCAGCTTACAGATCCATGGTGAGCTTGTGAGCTTATTCTTACCGTTGCTCGTTGACGTCAAGGCTATAGACCATCCAGAATTGATGTTCCAAGAGAAGTGAGGCCAACATCGCGTCTATACTCAAGTGCATTCTGAGAAATAATTTCTAGATTTACTCACGATCTTTTGACGAATTACATGTCCCAGCATGGGTTCTCGGTGACCAGACATTACTTAGGACTAGATACCGCCTGGCGTGCAGAGTTTACTCATTCTAAAGGAGGCCGTACCCTCGGCGTCAATTCCGAAATGGATGCACTGAAAGGCCTGGGTCATGCTTGTGGTCACAACCTTATTGCTATCGGCGGGGTTGGTGTCGCCATCGCTGTGAAAGCGGCTTTGGAAGTGCACAACATCCCTGGTAAGGTAATTCTCCTAGGAACACCCGGTACGCCCTGATTTCCTTTCGGAGCCAAAATAAAATGCTGAATGGTCAGCTGATAATCAGCGGAAGAGAGTGGTGGTGGTGGAAAGGTCATCCTTCTTGATCGCGGTGGGTATGATGAGATGGACGCTTGCGTGATGTAGTTATAGCGCGATTTCCCAAGCATTTAGCGCTCTAAATTGCACTCTATGAACAGGTGTCACCCAAGCCCAGGTCCACCGCACTCAGCAAGTACAGGAACTCTCATCGCAATGCAGACTATTGTTGTGGAGTATTTTGGGCATGCGTAAGTAGCAGATGCTTGTCCTAGTAGGTCCTGGAGTGAAGTAACGTAAATTCCGACTTTAAGCGCCCATGCTGGCGACTCTCCTTGGTATCGAGTTCTTGCCTATCTATCCGCTTTCTTGGGCTTATTGGTGTGATAGGGATGGCACGAATGCTCTCGACGCAGCGTTTATAGCCTACGCCGGAATTTCTGCTCTTCGACAGCAGATGAAACCAGATCACCGAGTGCATGGAATTGTCGGAGGCAAAGACTGGTCAGCGGGTGGTCAGTAGGTAGATTCATCCAACTGAAAACGAGCTGATAGAATGCCAATAGTCATCCCGGACTACGCAAATATGAACTGGATTATTCGAGCACCTACCTACAATGAACTCATTGAATTCAGGGAGCGAGTAAAAGCGTGCTTAGAGTTTGTATTCCTGACTTACGCCGATTTCCCAATATTAATACATAGACTGGACCTAGGGCTGCAGCGATGGCAACGTCCTGCAAGTTTAAAATCTCGTACATGCCTCCATATTATGACCTGCGCCAAAACCCTGTCATAGGTACATCCGCCAGGCTCTAACTCGGATTGAAGATACGATAATTGCTTTCATTCAGCGGAAGAATTTTCCAGAATAGTTAGTCAACGCTATGGCCTCACCACCAATGCCATGGGGAGTACTGCATCAACGGATTTCGTTCGTAAGATATACCTTTTGTCTTTGGGTGATACTGAGGATTTTGTCTAGGGAAACGTGACTTACCGTACGTATGCCTTGAATTGACTTTTGTCGCCGAGAGGTCTAAGACTCAAACCAAGGGCTTCCTTCCCTCCACCCCATGTTTGGTAAGACTGACTTCGTTCTTAGTGGGCTCCTTCTGACCGATGATGTCGCAGCTATACCTACTGTGCAGCACGGCGGCAACCACACGCCTGAATTTGCTAAGTCTGCACGGACACAAGAAGCGCACGACGCAACCATGGCCATAACCAAGGGTTTGGCTCACACAGGCCTTCGGCTTCTTTGTGATAACACATTCTTTGCCGATGTAAGTGCATTGTCTAGATAATGTCTACTACGAGACTGACCCGTTTTCAGGTCAGAAGAAGCCACCATATGTACTAGTTTTCGTAGTACACGGGCAGAGAAGCTGAGGTTTCGACTGAGGGGATGAAATAGCCAACAACACAAGTAATGCGTATCGAAGTCATCATAATACCCTAAAGATGACACTATACCCTTCCGTATTTCGGGCCTGACGCAGTTCAAAACAAGGCGCTGACTATGAATTAGTAAATGGTCATTAGGCTACGGCGAACCACTAAATAAATCGAGATGTGGGTAGTGTTCCTATGTGCTAAAAAGAGCATTCAAGATAGCGCAAGGGGGACAAGTCAAAAAGCGGAATCTAACACGAAACAGAATATCCTAGATGAAACTGAGAATCCACAAAATTCTCAAAGTCGAACCACATGTTCAAGAAATCCGTATGTTCCAGGACCCGGACAATCAAGATCCAGTCGTAGGAGCCTCCGCCGAGGCCGGAGGATTAGAGGCAGGGGCAGCACCAGCACCAAGGTTGCCTTTTTCTGCCTCCTTCTCCTTCGCCAAACGCTGTGCTTCCTCTCGCTTAGCACGGGCGGCGGCCAGCCTCGCCTGAGTCTGTTGTTTTGATTTGGGGTGAGCAGCCTCAGCAACCATTCTGTGAAACACGATCGAGGTGGCGAGCACGAGGTACAAAGCGCAATGAGGAATAAATAGCATTGAGTAAGCAAAGAAAACACTTACCGCTCGAGTTCTCGCCTTTCTTCGTCGGATTCGTCTGGGACCGCGGCCTTGAAGATAGCGCCAATCAAGAGCAATCCCTACAAGAAAAAACCCGCTGTCAGTGTCAGTTGCCACTCTCATCCTGAGACAATATCTATTTATGTCGACAGAGAGAGCTATTAGGGTAATCACCGAATAACCCTCTCTTGTAGGCCGATATATTATTGTGGAAGATGTACCGTGATGAAGGTACGATATAGATTATCACACAGTTTCCGAAAGACACACCTTAGCTCGGTTCACCAAAACAATATCCGGTACACCTGGTTCCTTGAGTACTTTATCCACAACCTTTTGAAGCGAATAACAACGGAAGCGTGGCGTCGGGGAGTATGGAGAGCATACGGAAATACGAGAGAAATGAATCGTCCTACAATGTTAATAGGTGGTATAGACTCTTAAGGAAGAGAACCAGCTCGGCTCCTGACTGACCTCGCGAAGAACCTGTATAACTTCCAGCCGAGCACCTCGCCATGATGCCAACATGATCTATACACGACGTATCGGGCAATCAGGGAACGAACCCAGCGCCGATGCAGGGTTTTTGATGATATACCAGAAAGAGGAGGAACCACATAGAAAATTGATCAGCATCTATACCTCACGACAAAACATTATATGGCGATCAGGGACAGAAAAACGAAGAATTTTGAGAACATGCGAGTCCCAATGGTCTGGTAAAGGAATCTAGATGAGAATGCGAAACACACCTTGCCAGTCATATCCATTTCTAGTGCCCTCAGCTCCTCTTCACCCACTTCACCCTTGGCCTGCAATTTCTCCATTTCCTTATTTGCGCAAACAAGGACGTAAATTAGAAATAAAGCCACATTGTCATAAACATCAAAGTGGAGCACGTCCAAAAAATGATCGGGACATACCAACATCACGTCACGGACACTCAACCTAAAGGCGTGTTAGCTTTTGTTGGTTACCAGCCTGTTCCACCAAGCGGCGATTATGGATCACGGATGAATGACTTACGCACTGCCAATAACACCCCACACGTCCTTCGCTAAAGCACCTTTCTCCTTTAGTCGAGAAAAAAAGCCTGGTCTAAGAGAAGAACCAATATAGCGGAAAGGTCAGCAATGCAAAGATATGAACCCCAGATCATCGAGTGAATATAGATGGAAATTCAAGACGAATGGCAGGAAGATAGGGCTAAATACAGAACGCTCTCCGGCTTCCGTAATTCGAGGGGTGATGTGGGGGTGATACGAATAGTCACGTACATGCCTAAGAATTTCTTGGATTTGAGGAATGAAGACGCCTTCATCATGTATACATGCCCGATCGTGTGGAGCAGCTAGATACCAATCAATTCGCCGTCAGTTCACTATTAGCAAGAATTCCTTGATAAGAAAGAGGTATAGGATTGGTTGGACGGGCGAGGCACAGGGGGCCACAGGTTGCTGTAGTTCCGGTACAAGACTGTGGAACGCGCGAAGTAGGAAGGCACAACGCGTCTGCCACGCGCGCGACGGATTCAGTGGTCCATCCCATCGCGTCTACGCACACCATCCATGTCAAAACTGATTCTAAGGATCCGGAGACGCTGAAGGAAAATAATTATGACGCCGCCGCCGCCGAATTTTTTCACATCTTTATGCCAGTGAACCAGGTCAAGGGCCGATAAATGGGCGGCCATGCATTCATGGCAGACAAACGAAAGGACCAATCCGAGCGGAACCAGCCGATAAACCAGGCCACTGCTCGTCCCCCAACAAACCTCCGATCATAACACAACCAGAAAGCAACAACTCACCTCAACGCCAAAACTCTCCAACTTCAAATCTTCCACCTCTCTCCTCATCCTCGCTTCGAACGCCACCGTCTCGGGGTCATCCTTGTCCCCTGGCCTCTTCGCCTCCACAAACGGCCTCAGCCTTTCAGCCAACTTCTTCGTCAACATCTCTATCCTCTCTTGCATCCTCTTTTTCCGCTCAATTTCTTGTTTTTGAAGGGCCTCACGCTGTTCGGCCGTTAGTTTCCTCTTCTTCTCCCTAATTTCCCTTTCTTTCTCCTTATCTTTAAGATCTGTTTCCTTGCCGTGAGTGGAGGGTGAAGAAGGGGTTGATGGAGATGCGAGAGCAGCGTCCTTAAATGTGGGAGCAGATGGAGAAGACGGTACGGATGGTGCTGGGCCATTACTAGTCGAAGCGACTGAGGAGCGGTGCGAATTCGATGCAGGCGTCGTCGGCTGCTCCTTGGGGGGTGAAGACGGTCGTGAAGGAGGTGTTACATGCACTTCTGCGCCCCCTATATACTCGAACACCATAAACTCATGCAGTTAGAAGCGTAGACACGAAGTAGATTAGACATACCCGCTTTCGGTGCACTCGCAACCGGAGGCGTCGACGGTGTTGCACCATCCCGACCTTCATTCATCTGTCGCTCGATCTCTGCTTTCTCTTCTTCGGACATCATTGCAGTCGCCGCAGATGTCATGTCTTTCATGATCGATATTTCTCCGATCTTCGATATTAGTCGTATTTGGGATACAGGTAGGGGGCAACAACGGACGAAGTGTATGATATTAGGTCAGATGATGAAATAACACCCAGGATTACTCGACTCACGTAGTCCACAAACCGCTCTCCACCAAATACATTGGCAAAGAACCCAGCTGCATCCTCCATGTTGATTCCGCCCTCCTTATCAGCCTATTTCGCGAGCGGTCATGATAGTGAAAAAGGCAATGTTGCATAGTCATAGGTCAGACACCATTTGAACTCAATGGTTACTATTAACGCACCATAGCCTTCCCATTCTTGTCATAAACCGCTCGCAAGTTCTTCAGCTCATGTTATAAACGCGATCAATGTAGAACTAAATCGTGCAGACTCACAGGATCAGCGAGGGTTTGGTAAGCCTTACTGTAATACCATCAAACCTCTACCAAGACATGAGAAATAAGAGCCATTATGACTACTCACCTAATCTCCTTAAATTTCTCTTCCGCATCAGCAGACGGATTTTTGTCTGGATGATACTATACGTCCAGAAACTTCAGCTTAGCACTTCACTGAATGAGTCGTGCTAAAATACCTTCATAGCCTGCTTCCTATACGCCTTCTTCAATTCCACGTCCCCTACATCTGTTGGTACACCCAACTACACGACCATAGCGTAGATAATGAGCGTCCGAGAAATGAGATCCATGAATAAATCACTTCATTTCATTTAGTGGCGTGAGGAAGACGAACCAAGTCATAATACTCTGTTTCTACTGGCGCCATTATACGCGAAGGCAGTTAACACGCACACACGATGTAAGTGAACGGTATTCAACGCGCGTCGAACACGGCGAAATACTAGCAATGTAGGTGTAGGATATCAGGGGGCGAATGTCGATGGGTGAGAGGGGTCGTCCAAGTTGGTGGTTATAGATGAAGCCTTTGCGCAGTCTTGAGTTAGTGGTAGTGGCCACGGCGGGAGAATGCCGAACCTTGACGCCCACAAATTTCAAACTGTGGCCACAATTTATTCGACACCCACAAATTCCCTGTGTGGTGATGAATCAGCGATTCGTGGATCGCGACGTGAAGCAGCGTTGAATCAGCTCGTGCTGGCCCGAGGTTTCGAAACAGGTACACCTCGTAGCTGGAGTTGAAGGAGGGGGCACTGATTTATTAGGTATGTGTCAGCACCGTAACTGGTCGTGGCCTGTATCATTTCGCCGCATCATGATGACCTCGGTACCGAACTTCTCATGACACGCAGAAAATACTCGGGCTGGCCAATATTGCGATATCGTTTAAACCCATATCATCCGACTTAGGTATCTATCCAAAATGCACGTCAAATATCTAGTGTCTACTCCCGGCATCGGGGCACCAGTAACCTTCACCATGCATAGATGGATTGGCTCTCGTCCCCTCAATTTCAAGGTCACCAGTACTGCAAACTTAGCAGAGGCCGAGTTCAAAAGGACCGATCGGTGTTCTTACAGATGGCCCTCGATCCTAATGAGCAGGAATTCCGGCAGGCTTTCTTCGGTGTAATGGATATGATCATGAGGGGGCATCGTAAGAACCAGATGGATGATCTCATTCTCGTCTTATCCAGCACTTTCGAAAGCTAAATAAATACCCATTGCCTAGTCCACTTTCACTCCTGTAGCTGCGCCTTATTCATATGACTATGGGGTATAAGAAACGCCTAGCGAAGAAATCGCCCCTCGACAGGAAGGCCGTCGACGTTAGGACCGAGATTTCGAAGACTCTAGTGAACGTGGGTCCATTCGCTCTTTCGTGTAGGTCGTTGGCAGGTTTGTATCTCCCAAGTAACGCTGACCTACGAGCGAGAGACCTCAGAAGTTCAGTTGCTGTCCTGCCTCTTGATTACATTCACTTAGGTTGTCTTTCCCATCGCGTCACCTCCTAGCTGGAGTTGGGTAAAGTAATTGGATTTCTGAACAGTAACGGTGGTTCCAGAAAGCAACGGTATGATACCTACTGACAAGCAATCAAATAACGTCACCAATGCAGGATTACGAGAGCTAGTGCTCACTTACATGTACATCCGTTTATGAGTCACCTTGATATGTCTTCAATATACGAAGAACCCCAAGAAACGCGAAAACATTGGTTCCTATCTCGAATGACGGAAAAATCTCATTACGATTGTGGCCCAGGGAATGTCGCCTTGACATAAAATGGAAGAACAACTTGACAACGTGTGGCCCGCTTGCCACAAGTGAACGTAGCGATTCTTCGGCCGAGTTGATATTGTGCGCAGAAGGTTATAGCGATGTAGTCCCCTACAGCGTCTTATGATTTTCCTTGCTACCTGCTACTATCCATACATTCGATATCAATATCAAGGGTAGTTATATACCGGCTTCTAATGCCATGATTATGAGCTCTGGCAGAGGCACGAGCCCCTGTCAACCCTACCATGCCCCTGTCAACGTATCGGTCCGGGGTTATCACCATGAGGTGCTTATAGTGGCTTCTTTTTAGATGTCTTTAACTTCAATCAACCTTTCTTTTTCATTTATTTCTTCTTTCTCCCTCTATCGTTTTTGAGCTCGTACTCATCCAATGTCCTCAACTAAATCATCTCAAGGCCATGCCAGTGAGCAGCCAGCTAGAGCTGTAGCACATGCACCAGCATCGATATCTACTAAGTATGTATATGTGCTATATTCTGTGGCTACTTGGGCTGACGGGAAACGTCAACGTTTGAACCTTTGATCGTGGATGCTAACATAGTCGGTTAGAGGTAGCTTTGCAGAGGATGTCGCAACAGACTGCGCAATATGAGTATGAGATGAAAGGTCTTGAGGTACGTACCTTTGTAAAGCGTTCTCGCTGTGTCCTCAATAAATGTCTTTGTTATTAGTCCAAGCTAGCGGAGAACTTGAGTAACTTCAGAGCTATTAACGGGCTCCTCCAGGACGCCTTTGGTGGCATCCAGGTACTTGTCACCTTACACCGGCCTTTGTCCTCCGTTTGCTCATTACACCAAAACCCTGTCATAGCGCAACTCTAAGCGGGCTGACCTAGCTCTGAACGCTCAGATCCCTCGTATTTCAGACGAGCTTGATGATTCGCTCGAAGCACTATCAGAACTAGCGGAGGCTTTACCCACAATTCGTACCCAAGTAGCTGATATTCGGCGTGTGTATGATTCCGGTAGACAGAAGGTAATAACCATTAGCCTTTTCAACCGTGCTCCTCCCACCTAATACCGTGCCACAGGCCCAATCCCTCGTGGATGACCTCACATGGCTTAACACGGAATTCTACGAACGTTGGCGCACGATCATCTTCACGCCAAACAGCCCGGTTTCTCTCCGTTGGAAAGTCCTCATGCGGATGCTCTTTGCTGTATCGTTCCTCATGTGCACATGGCTTGCATGGATAGCTCTGTCGGGAGCATACCGTGCGCACCGACAACGGCTTGTATGGGGAGACCGGCTGATGTCCTGATTCCTGATGCGGCGTACCGCTAAGTGTTCCGTTAGGACTATCACGTTATGCCTCTCGAGGTCAGGCGACCTTGTCCCGCTCATTTTGCTAATTCCCGGGGCTTTACCTTTCTATTTTCTACCTATGGTGCTGCAGAGTGTTGCTTGATATTGGTTTTTCCAATTCTCCATCTTTAGAACTGACGAAGCTATTTTCACGACTCATGATGATATTATAACCCGAATTTCTTGGTCACCCGATTCGCATTCGATAGTACAATGTATCATTATTACATATTCATACCCAATGTAAAAAGTTACAAAGTTGACATGCTAGTGATAGTTGCAGGTTTGATGAGGAGTGCCCAAAGTGGAAACTCAAGTATTACTCAGTCGCTATGATGGATGGATTCGACGACTTGCTCGCTCCCTCTCGAAACGTCCTCGAAGAGAATCCATTCGAGGATCCATTCGCCAAACGTTCCAACTCACCAGATCCATGGGCAACACCGTTCATAAACAGTGTGCATGAAAGTGCCCAGGATGACCCATATGCTGGTTTCGGTAGTACCGCGACACCAACTAGTCCTGACACCGATACTCGTGATGTATCTCATACGGAGGCTGCGTCGAGTCCCGATGCACAAGATGTTCCGAAGGAGGACGAGCCAAAACCACAAACAGACCCTCTGGAATCAGCGCAAACCAGAGAGGACGAGCCGACCGAGGAACCCAAGGATGCACCAACGGACGCAGCCTCACCTCGTTCACCTGGATTCAGAGAAAGAATAGCACCCTCATTCTCCGAAACAGCTACCATACGACCCTTCCAAAGCGAAGATGCCGTCTCACTCTCACCTCCTCCTGCCCCCGCCTCCACCGCGACCAGTACATTAGCAAACCCAGTCTCGCCAATCCCACCAACACCTGTTTCTCCCGTAGCCGAGTCCCTCATCGGAAGCCACGCCCAGCCGTCTCCTGTGGTATCCAACACACACAGGAGCATTTCTTCTGGGACGAGTGCAGAGTGGGGTGGTTCGCCATTGAGCCAAGCCTCGAAACCTGCTTTCACAGGGTTGGAGCAAGGGTTTGCTGGGTTGGGGATAGGTGCGGACTCGGGAGGATGGCACGCGCATGAGAGTAGCGCGAGACAAGCTAGTGAGGATGATAGTGATGATGATAAACCTATTGGGCAGACTGTAGGGAAGTTGGTCGCTCAGGCTGAATCAAACCAGGTATGTATATATGCCAATCCGTACGATGTGCTCAGAGGTAATGAAGTGATTTACAGCAGCCAACCACACTTCCCAGGAAAGACAATGGCCTACAGCCTGTATTCGTCATTACGGTTGACGACCCCCAAAAGGTTGGGGACCCAATTCGTGGATTTACCATGTACACCGTCCACACACGCGTAAATCCCCGCTCCTTTCCCTCTTTTATCTTCCCGCTTACATTCCCATTCAACAGACGACCTCCCCTCTATTCCAAAAATCCGCCTTCTCTGTTCTCCGACGCTACTCCGATTTCCTCTGGCTATATGAAACCCTTTCTGCGAACAACCCAGGCGTGGTCGTACCCCCCGTTCCAGAGAAAAACACGTTCGGGAGGTTTGATGATGCATTTGTCAAGCAAAGACGCTTTGCGTTGGAGAAATGTATTCAGAGGATTGCTAATCATCCTTTGTTGGGGAAGGATCCGGATTTGAAGATGTTTTTGGAGAGCGATACGTTTGCTTTGGATGTGAGTGATCATCTATGATTACCATCATCGTCGGTGGTGAATTTTATATGCTTTTGGGATAGATTAAGCACAGGAAAGCGGAGATCGCGCATGAACGGGGCGGGCTCATGGCTTCCATAGGGCAGGTCGTAGCTGGCCCAAGGTTCTATGAAACTGACGAGGTATGCATACATGCATCGTTCGACTCTATCAGATGACTACGACTTTTCTCGGCAGTGGTTCGACAGACAAAAGGTCTACCTAGACAGCCTAGAGTCCCAACTTCGTGGGCTCGCCAAAGCCATCGAAACTGCTGCTAAACAGCGTGCAGGTATAGATCAATTCTTCGGTATCATATAGCACACTTGAATCATTTACTCCAAATCTTTCCTAACGCAGAACTAGCCGTGGCTACAGGCGAGTTTGCCCAACAGGTCATCGACCTATCGGCGTCGGACGTTGGGAAGCAACTGTCCCACTCGTTGTCAAGCCTTGCTGATGTTGAACGAATGGCGCAAGATATACAAAGTACTCAGTCGGAGCAAGATATGACCACTCTTATGGGGACTGGTCAGTGCTGCTCTATACTGAACAATTTAGTCCAAGACTCATATTTGATAAATTCCTTGTATCCAGTTGATGAGTATGCTCGGCTCATCAATTCTGTACGGGTATGTCGTTGACTCTAACTAATTCATTCATACGAGTATCCTATCTCGATGTATTTGAATAGATGGCCTTCAACTCGCGCATACGCACTTTCCATGCCTGGAAACAGGCTGAGAACGATCTCCTTCGAACAAAACAAACGCACGAGAAGAACCGTGCCCAAGGCCGCATTCCCTCTGAGAGGCTAAGCTACTCTCTCAGCCAGATCGCCGAGGTAAACTAATACTCTTCTTACTCTATACTGTGGATCAGCTATTCTGATGGAAGATACTTGATCATCTTTTGTAGGCTGAAAAGCGTGCGGCAGAGTCAAAGCATGAGTTTGACCACGTCTCTAAGCTCGTAAAGACTGAAGTAGCACGGTTCGAACAAGAACGGATATCGGATTTCAAGGACTCATTGCACGCGTTTTTGGAAGGAATGATTGAGAGGCAGAAACAGGTTTGTGGTTAATCTTCATTTCCTCTTCGTATATACTAACTCATTGGTTTTCGTTTCTCGCCTAGCTCATTGGTGCATGGGAGAACTATCAACAAATGCTTTTGAAGAAAGTCAATGCTACCCGTCCTCCCACAGACGCTCAGCAGGGCCCGGTTGAGGCTACTGCCTAATATTGGTCGTACTTATCAACGTACACATTTTTACCTTCATTTTGTCATTTTCATGGAATGCAAAATACATTTTTATTCGCTCCAAGTGCAATGATTATATGTGCATACGTATAGACAGAGATGGTACTTAACCATGATAATTCTAATGTCCGTTTTCAACTATCCTCTCTGACTAGGCATGATCATTCCCAGTACCGAGGCATCTTGCTCTCCTCCCCAGCTACCTCCAAGAAATCGGACGGTCGCTCGCGCTTGATCCCTCTCCGCCTATTATTAACTGGCAACCTCTGATATGCCGAATCTTGCCCCATTCCCTGCTGTCCTTGATACTGATTATTCCAATTCTGATACCCTCCTTGCTGCTGGAACGCCTGCATATTCATATTTTGCGCCGCAGCCTGCATCTGCTGCTGCTGCTCTTGTTGCATCGATGTCGCCACCGCCAACGCTGTCTGGAACGTCTGCGCCTGCGAAAGCTCCATTTGCAATTGTTGATATTGCATTTCGGTGGTTTGGCGGACGTGGGCGGGTAAAGCCGGGTTTTGGAGCATGACGGAAATTTGGGCGATCTGGGCTTGGAGTTGGGGGATGGAGGCTGTGATGGCTTGAGACATGTCCATTTCGCCACCGGGTTGTTGGTCAGAGTAGAGGTCTTGGTCGAGATTGGTAGCGTCCAGGTTGGAGGCCTTGAGGCATAGAAATATGCAAGCCCGATCCACACGATATGAGAAAGAAACCCACCTGAGCGTCAGAAGATTTGCTCTCTCCTTCTCCTTCCACCTTTTTGCTGTCTTCGATGGCACGGTCAATGTATTCGGTGACTTTCTTACGCATCTCCTTGTCTGGTATCAGTCTGTCTAACGATGCAATTTTCTTATCGCAATTGGGGCATATGAAATCCCGTTCGAGCAAGTGTGTCTGTATGCACTCTTCGCAGTATACCTTTTCGCAACAAGGTGTCTTGACAGCGGCTCGGAACAACTTATCATCAATGGGACAGGCGAGTGAGGTATCCGTTGGTGCCTTTTCACGAACTTCAGCTGCAGTGAGGCCCTTGGGTCGTGACACTTGTTTTTGCCAGGATGCACTGAGAATTGCATAAAGTTAGACAAAGTGTTGAGAAAGGTTGATTACAACGTACAGATCAGGCTGAGCGACGACATAACCACCTTCAGGAGTTACCATGACGTTTTGTCCGGCGTTAGGATTCTCGACAGCCTTAAGCATACTTCGTGGAATACCAGTAGTACGCTTTATGCGTGGACGGTTGTCATATTCTCTATCATTATTAGTGGGGCAGTCCTGTATCCAATGACCTTCAGAACCAGTAAAATGAGGTATAATTCAATGTATAGAATCGACGGTGCAGACCTTTCTGTCCACACCGATAACACACGTAACTCGGAGGTAACGGGCGATCATGATGTTGATGAGGGGTAAATGGCTTGCCGCCGCGTCCACCAGCAAAACCGGTACCACGAGGGTTAGTGTAGATTTTCGTCGCACTTGTAAATTCCGAAGACAAAAACAGAAACATTTATATGAGACAAGGATGCTACTATACAGGAGGGAAAAGGGGACTGAGGGAAAGGCGACACCAACTGTGACATTTTCTCCTGGGTTTCCTCCCAATTTGCAGTTTGGGCTTGAAACATGGCGGCCATGGCGGCGGCCTCATCTTCTTTGGTGATGTTGGATTTGACGAAAACGGGCTGAGGGAAAAGATATAACGAGAAAAGTTAGATGAAATGGAGTCGGACGCACAGTTGATGGTTTAGGTGCAGTAGTGGTAGCAGAATCATCTTTACCGTCGAAACGTTTTGACATGGCTCCCCTGTGCCAGGCGTTTGCTCCGGGTCTCTGTACAACGTCGGATGTGGGCACTGAAGCTGTAGCACCCGCTATGTACATGGACGCTTTGCCTTTTCCAGGCTTAATGGCCGGCATCCGTTTGACAATAACAGAAGATGAACGCGGTATTATCTCTGAGTCATCCTTGTATTCTAGTCCAACATTTCAACTTGCCTCTCCCAATGCAGAGATCTTTTGATATGCTCACCTTGATTCGAAGCAGCATCATAGACGAATAGGTCGAAATCATTCGCCTTACCAAGGTTATTGGCTAGAATGATCTCTCTTTTTAGGTCGAACACTGATATGCCTGTACCATCGAAGGTCACCCGAGACTCGTTTTTCTGAGATTTGAATCTGTAGAATATTGAAGACGCCATGATATTCAAGTAAATATCATATAAACAGTAACACAAAATAGAGAGGATCAGAAGGCAATAAAGTGGCAGAGACTGAAGAACAACGAGGTGGTTAAACCAGTGGTTATTCCTGTTGCGTAATAAATGTGACCGTGGGAGAAGCCTCTAGGGGTTGGAAGCTTAGACTTCCATTCCATTTACTCACTCGGTACGATACTCCGCAAATTCTCGTGGACATCTCATGCTATTTCCTCCCTGCTGGCCAAAGTAGCGTTATCAAAATCCTTCCATAACGGAATCTTGTAGGCTACCCGGTGCTTTATCGATTTTGGCAACGGTGTGGACTCCTATATCTTTAGGGACTTCAATGCAGAACAATGTTGACATTTGTATATATCTAACTTTTATGGTGTTAGAGACCCATGCGAGCTATACATGTAGGCTCAATACTCCGAGTTTTTTGGGCATCATCATCACCCAGGTTCCCAAGAGCAGTTTGCAGTATGGCGAGCGCCGTCGTATCAGAGTCAGAACTGGGAACTTGAATAATTTGGGCACAAGCTAGAAGGGTGGGCAAGTATAGAACTTCACGCATCCGGTTCTACGTGGTATTAGGCAAATTCCTGGCTAACAAACCCCCTTCCGGCTGGTCTCTTTCTATCCATCTTATGCATTTATAAACGATATACTGGCCGTTCCTGTTCCTCATCATCCCCTTCAACCTTTTCAACTGCTTACAATGTTGAAATCGGGAGCGTTCCTCGTTGCAGTCGTACTATCATGTGGCATAACCTCGCCCGCCAAACCCGTTCATCACCAGGCCGGCGATATTAGCGACATTGGAGTGCACCTCAAGCATCCCTCGCAAGTCATTGGTATCAATGCGCTGCCGCAAGCGGTAGGTCATACCGGAGAAGAATCAGGCTTCGTCTTCTCTGACTGACAAACAACTTCGTAGCTTCAACGCTCTTTGGACGATGAAGACGCAGGGCCCTCTAGACAACACCATGCTCAGCCGCAAAAGCCAAAATCGTCGTCCAAAAAACACGGGCAGACCACAACTAAGCAACAATCTTCCCAAAAGGGTAGGTCTTGCCAGCTTCCTTCAGGACATAGAAATGGCAAACGGGCGTTCTCCACTGACTGTGGTAAGTGATGATATGAAGTCGATGGGGATTCGTCTGACATCAATTTCTCTGTGATTCAGACAAGACTACTCTCACCCTCAATGGGATTACCCAGGCGATCACAAAGGTCGGAGAACAGGGCAATTCTGCTATCACATACAAGGTGGATCACGGTTGGCCTGACCCAACTGATGGAAAGATCGTGACGGCCTACGCGAAGACTGGTAAAAGTGAGTTCCAGAATTCTGGCTAAAGAGAAGACTGAAAGTGATTATCATCCTTCGTAGCGCCGCACGAATCCTTCGAGACGGAAGCCAAGTGGCTGAAACATACCGATCAATTATTGGCCGAGGGCGAATACGAAGACCGTAATTTCATTGTCTTCCATGGCGTTGAGGGGAAAGTCAAGATCCATGACACCGATTTCTTCATGGGCCTGTATGCACACATGCACAAGGGAGACGTGAAGAAATGTGAGGAGGAAGTGGAGGACAAGCTTGAACTCGTGGTCAAGGAAGCGGAAACCTACGTGCAAAAGTTTGGTATCCTCCACACAGACATCCAACCTGGGAATATCTTGTGGGACAAGGCGGCTACCGATCCCACTCTTATTGACTGGGGGAAGGCCAAGGATGTTGGGGTTGGCAAGGTAAAATTTCTCTTGTTAGGAGTAAGTTTCGTGTTCTGACGTTCCGCTTTGCAGTGGAACAAAGAGTTGGCGGAGCAGGTGAGGGAACAAGCTGTGTTCTCACATCTGAAAGGACAAGAGAAGCTCTGCCACGATCTAAAACCTTAGTAGATGCATAATGATGGGGTGCGCGACTACGGAAACTTGATGATACGGTATACGCATGATTTGTATAGTGGCTGGAAGTCTACTAATTGTTTGCGTTGAGCGTTATTGACCCAAGCTGAAGTGTCCTTAACACCGTTGAGATCCTACGGTCTCCGTCTCGCTTGGCTGAGAGATCATCAGCGGAAATTGCAAGTCAAAGTGACAAGACACTACGTCCCAATGATTTGACGGTAGTAGGCACTGAGATAGGACTAGCGCTGCCTCCCTACGAAGAAATAGGGGTGCCCCTGAATTAAGGGTGATCGAATTGCTAAGGCAAGGAATCCTTATGTAGTCCGCGTTCGATCGTACTGAGTGGATGAAAGTGTTACCAGGGCAGAATCACTAGCAGGCGTATATAGGTTTGCATATGGATATTATACAAGATCTCAACTAGACGCAGCAATCGCCCGACGTTGCGGTAGATGTCGCTTGTGGACGACTGCAACATGGTGACGAACAGCTATCCACGACCTGGCAGCATGTATCACCAGATTTCACGGTAGGTTTCTGAAAAAAAAGTTTGTTAGGTCGCAGTCTATTGTATTGAGCGATCACTCAACTGATTCCGCAGAAGGCTTCTTAGGCCCTTTCACCAATTTGCGAGTACAGCATTGTGTCCCTTCAGCGCTGATCGGCTCGCAGCATGGACTCTGTGTGGAGATGAATCATCAAACACAGTCGATCAATTGAATAGCAAGAAGGCATGAAAAAAAGTCACCTCTTCGCTTTCACGCGTCTCACACTTGCAGATATCCGCCTCTTTACATTCCTCTTTCTCAGAACAACATTCACACAAATCACGGTATGCCTCCGCCAGCTCAGAGTCGGGTGGAATTCCTCCGGAACCCGATTTGTTCCCATGATCATGCTTGCAGCACCCGCCATCGAAATTGGGGTCGCTCGCCCATCGAAGCATTTTTATTCCCTCCCAGCCGAACATGAGGCCAAGAATGATGGAGGTGGCACTATCAACCCACCATCCACCTTTCCATAGTCTGTAGATGAGTGAGCCGGCGAAGAGAACTATTGTCATTTGGATGCAGGATAAGGAGCATTGGGCTTCGCCTTGGATGGCAGAGCTGTCGAGTGCACGTGCCAAGTAGTTTTTGGGCAGCCAGATAAGAACCATGAGTACTAGTGCAGAGGCGGAGATGATGAGGGATGCGTTGGATGTGTCGGGGTTATCGTGGCGGACGAGAGAAACGATTGCGGTCACTTCGGTAGCGAGTCCGAGTGCTATCAGGAGAAGTGAGATGCCGACAGAAGCGATTTTCTCGAAGCTAGGCAACTATGCGCTCAATGCAATGAAAGCTACTTCAAGATAATAGGACTGACCGAAGATCTCTAGGGTTGAGAACCAGTCCTCTCTCTTGGCCTGGCTTGGCTATATGCCTAAATCGCCATACGACGAGAAGGGACGAAATGAGTTCGATACCCGATTGGATGCCGAATACCACAAGGGAGCGCGAGGAAGATTCTGCGCCAAACCCCATAGAAATACCACCCTCTGCACCATTGTAGAAGATGCTGAGGATGCTGATACCCACTGCAAATTGCTGGAGACGACGGTAAGAAAAAGCGGGCATTATTGGGTGCTGGAAGGAAGAAGAGTTGTGTGAAGTGTCTGCCTCATGGTCATGGCAAGAAGCTTTATACTTGGTACAACTTCGCACAGGTTCGTGGCAGTCGTAGAAGTATGATATTATTACGCGTTATTGTGACTTGTTTGGCTGCTTTGGTTATAATGAACGTACGATTTTCAGGGTCTTCACTCGAGCAACCATGGTCGCACTGCACGACGCGCCTGACAGTCTGCGCCAGCGAAGAGCGCCTTCAAACGGTAATGCTCCCGACAAAATCGTTATCACAGACGAAGGCAAGAAAAAGGACCAACTCTTGGACCAGCATACGACGTGAGAGCTCTCACTTTTGGTCTCTGGATTTTATTGACATACTTTTTCATTTTTTGCAAAGATATGAATTTGGTGGACCGTGGGGTGTCGTCGCTATGATGACTGGCTTTCCAATGCTGATGTACTATCTCTGGATTTGCTTGTGGTTCTACGATGGTCAGCTCGTATACCCCACGTCGACGGAGGATATCAAGCCATTTCTACTGAGAATGTGGGAGCATGTTCGTGTGGTGAGTCTTTTTACTCTCGTTTTAGCCTGTTCATATGTTCATAAATTCAAACACACATAGGATGCCTATCCTACCGCCTACGCATGGAAAGTCTACTCTGGCAACATCTTTTTCCAACTCTTCCTAGCTTGGGTTATGCCTGGATACATGCAAGAAGGTCTCCCCGTCCCCTCCCTCAACTACAAAACCCTCATGTACAACTGCAACGCCCTCCTTTCCATGTACGCCACCTTCGCCACCGCCTTCGTCCTCCACTACACCGGCACATTCCGCCTAACCGAAATAATAGACAACTACGGTCATATCATGACCGTAGCGATGATATGGGGTTTCGCAGTATCCTTTGGAATGTATTTCATTGCAGTGGCGACGGGGACGCAGATAAGGATGTCGGGGAATTTCTTTTATGATGTCTTTATGGGGGCTTCGTTGAATCCGAGGATTGGACCGATTGATTTGAAGATGTGGGCGGAGGTTAGGATTCCATGGGTTATTGTTTTCTTTTTGGCGGTTTCGGGTGGGTGTAAGCAGTATGAGCAATATGGATATGTCACTCCGGTAAGTTATGGTATAACCAAGCTTGGAGAAATTTCTCTTTGACGAGTGACTGGATAGAATATGGCTTTCATGATCCTTGCAACTTTCTTGTATCTGAATGCCTGGTATGTCCTGTGGCATTTATTTATCTGTGAAGCGAAGCTGACTGCCGTATAGCGGCAAAGGTGAAGAATGTATTCCGCAAACGTGGGACATGTACCACGAAAAGTGGGGCTTCATGGTCATCTTCTGGAACTTTGCTGGTGTCCCATTCGTATGTGGTCCACCCCGCATCTTCACAATCTACTCTGCTAACCATGCCTTCTCCAGACCTATGTCTACTCCGTCGTCTACATGGCATCCCACGATCCATCCAGGTACCAGTTCTCCACCCCGACCTATGTTCTAATTTACACCACCTTACTGACTGCTTACTACATGTTCGTCTCAACCACTTCATATACTTTATATATATTTACACACTGACCTTCATATCGCTTCGTAATTTAGCTGGGACACCGCCATGGCGCAGAAGAGTCACTTCAAAATGCAAACTCAAGGTATAACTGAATTCCGCAAGACCTTCCCACAATTACCTGGTTGTGTCGTTAAGAACCCGACGTACATCCAGACTGAACATGGGAATCGGCTGCTTACGAGTGGTTGGTGGGCGTATTCTCGAAAACCTGTATGCTTTCCTTTTTTGATTCTTCCTCAATCCTTATTAATAATTGTGTAGAACTACGTCGCGGATTGGATTATGAGCTTTACGTGGGGCGCTATCGTTGGAACTGCAACGCCGATTCCGTATTTCTATTCGGTGTTCTTCATCACGGTGCTTGTTCACCGGTGTAGCCGTGACTTTGAGAGGTGCGTTTTGTGTTTCCCTTTCCTCTCTATTTATATACTGATTATTGCAGGTGCTCGCTGAAATATGGCAAGGATTGGGATCGCTATTGCGAGGTTGTCAAGTACAAGTTTATCCCTGGTATTTACTAGATGGTATCTTATATTTTTTTTTGGACATTCGGCAAAATTGGATGGAAAGAATGCCCCACTTTATGAGCATAGCGTAGTGAGCGGCTGCTAGTAGCGCAAATCAAAGTCGGATGGAAAATTACACTCATCTGGGTCGGCCGGCTTTCACAGCTGAACTGTGGATGCACCAAGATCAGTTGTATATATGTAGTGGCTCCTTACGACACCATCCGCTCAACACGCATGGTGATGATGCAATTTCGGATCACTCATCTTCCCCTGAACTGTGTCATCCCCCTTAATCATTGATAGAGTGTGCAGATGCTAGGACCTGCCAACGTCCATGCTTACACCTTGATTCCATTATCTGAGTTGGATATCAGTCAGCCAGTGATACAACGTTGTGCCGAATATGTCGAGCTAATAATAACCACCTTATCATCAGTATTCCATACCTGCATCCCCCCTGAAGTAGTTCCGAGGGATATCTTTTACCGTCGGGAAGACGCGACATCCGAGCGGCAGCTTTGAATCCCATTGTTATGCCGAAGTGGGTCCTGACTGTGCGAGGGGATTATTGACCGTGAGAAGTAAGCGTGAGCCCACATCAACAGCACGTGCCGTTCGGCGGCGGGCATAATAGTCAGACTGTTGACCACGTATAAACACACACACAGCCCCTTGCAGACTGAGACTGCGGTCAAAAGGTGCGTTCAAGGCCACTCTCTTTGTCCTGCGAGATATATAACAACGTTTGCGCACCAATGCAACATCCCCCTGCAGCTATGATTACGACCAGAAGAAAAGGATGGAATAATCACAACTCGATGACCAACGTTTACGACGATGAAATCAATCATGACTATCACTGGCAACAACAACATCACTCATCATCATCACCCTCAACCTCCTCACCAGCAAAAAAACTCGTCACGTCAGTCAAGCGTTCTCTAAGCCAGTCAAGGCAGAAAAAGAAGGATGCGGACTCGGTCAGAATGTTTTGTTGTTTGTAACCTCCTGTTCTTCCTAACCCCCACAATAGCGACACCCAACACCCCCGCTACCCTCACCATACGCGCCTTCTTCAAGTTACTACCGTTATCACGACCCCTCTAGCGTACCCTCTTCCGTCTCACCTACTCTGGAGCAGATAGCCATGGGCCTACATATCTCACGTACACCCCATCTCCGCACAATGACAGTAGGCATCCGCCCACCAGGAACAAGAACATCCTCTACCATTGGAAAACCCCCTATCCGTACCCGCGCTGATAAACCCCCTCCTGAAGTCGCCCAAGTCTATTACTCTCCGTATCTATCGCACAGTAATGGAAGTACTATAATTGGCACCGGCAGCTCACGAACGCATTCCCGTTCCAGTTCGCGCGCGCATTCGCATTCACACTCACATACCTATCCTGATCCACGTAGGGTTCTCCCCGGGTCGATGACGCCTCCCCCTCCTGTTCCACCTTTACCTCACCATCAGCAACGGTCTACGTCACTTCCTCCTCCACCCTTGCGGTCGTCACTCAAACGATCGTCTATCATTCCAAGTTCCACGTCGTCAGGCTCACCGAAACTTGCGCCGTCGTCATCATCTTCGACACCTGGATTGTCATCAGGTTCCGTAGCTTCTGCGTCTACGGAATCGAGTCTGAGCACGACCAAGTCGTCTGTGCGAGGTCGTTCGCTTTTGAGCTTGTCGCTTAAGAGTAGAATGGGGTGGTTACTTGGTGGGACGGGGTTGAGTGGTACGGGTAATATGGGGTTGAAAGGGAAGGGGAAGGGGAAGCAAGTGATGTCGGATACGTCGCTTGATGCGACTGTTTATGAGGATGGTGAGGTGGTGGTTATGAAGAAGGCGGTGAGGTTTGATGAGTGTGAGGACGATGCTGATGGGTTGGTTGATGGGGAAGGTGAAGGTGACGGTGGAGGTGAACGAATAGATGAGGGCGTCCGGGCATGATGCATGCGACGGCTCGCTTGTCTAGAATTGTTGAGGGGTACGCGCGGCCATTTGTTCATTTCGCGTTCGTTTTGCATTGCCTATACAATGCTGGCCTGGGTTATTGGACCCCTTCTCCTCTTATTCGCGACACCTCTTTCGTATTCCTCAAAGTCACTCATCAACATCACACGACTTTTTATTCTTGCACCTATTTTTATCTTTATTCGTCATTACACGTCTATACATATCGCACGCTTGCCTATTATAACACACACACATACAGTATATAATTGGGATTCCACAATTCGATGCAATGCGTTTGTTTCATCCTTGTTCGATCCGACTAAACATTCAGCCACTCCAAGAGACTTCAAGTGGTGCATGCGATATCGTTCAATCGAATGGACCAATCGATACCGTGGATAGAGAAGACAAGTCATATTGTCATATGTAGATATAAGGAGAAATATTATGAGACAATTCTTCGTCGCTATATTATACGGAGGTGTTCCATTGATCGCTCAGGTCCACTGGTAATGTAAAGCTTGAACTTGATTTCAGTGGCATCGGGGTAGGGGGAAGGGAAGGACCAGCAGCAATAGTCGGATGCAAAAGCATATCTGCCGGCAATGAAGGGAGTGGAAGATGGTATATTGTATATGAAAAAGGGGGAGGAGCGAAGGAGAGCGACGCTACGCTCTTACGTCGAAATGCTAGCTGCGGTTGCCTGCAGCCAGTGAAATCTCGCATCGCATTTCTGTATTTCTCCGAGCGGTGAAAGGGTATTGAGCTGACGAGAGCTTTATGGTATCTTGACTACGTTGAACACAGAGAAGGTCCTTCTTCAACCAGTAGCGAAAAGGGGCGAGTAGCTTTCGTTTCTCCGAGGGGGGCGGAGGAACTTCACGACACCTCAACGTTCTACCGATTCCAACATCTTCCTCATGTCCTCCTCAGCCGCCGCTATAGCAGCTTCCGCATCCTCCGGCTTAACATTACGTTGGCGTAAGAACTGCCCACGCGTGTGGTATACTGAGGCTGGAGCCGGCTGCGATTTGGTGGCTGATGAAACGAAGCTATGCTTGGTTTGCGGACCCACATGCAGTTCGGTGAAAACTACGATACGTGCCAATATTGTTGAAGGATTGGATATTGACTGGTAGAAGGGGAGACGTAGTCTTCTGGGCGTGCCGCAGTTATCGTGATGGGCCAAGTAGCACAGCTGATAATGACGATGAGTGGTGTAAAGTCACTTGCGGGGTTTGCCAGAGTATATCCCTGGTAAAGCGAAGAAATCTCTTTCTCATATTTCTGCCAAATAGAACAAGTAATGGACATCAAGAAACGATGTTCCTTTCTAGTTAGGGAATCTGGGCTTGTGTCAGTATGATGTATTCGTACAAAGGCTACTGAGACATACCAGGCAGAATGCAAACTTCGCGATGATATCCATGCCTTTGACATGCCTGTGAACAGTAGTACAACCCACATACGGAGCATTGTCGAAATTGTGAACGCTCCGCAGATGCTCCACACTACGGGGATGATACTCGGCTTGAAAGAGATGTACTTGTCACATACAAATCAACTTACCCCTGTACATAGATGGAGTGGCGATTTCTTTAAGGGTCTAAGTTCGTCTAACAGGAAGTCAAAATCCAGCCATGCATGGGCCGCATCCTCAGTCAGAGGATGGTCTTCCAATCCCTCTTTCGTTATGATACGCATCGAGCTTCCAGCAGGGCGCAGGTTGCGTCGATACACGAGATGTCTTGTTTGAAATCTTATTATATCTGGTATCAATGGCAGATCCACGTGGCGGAGCGTTGCTCGCATTAATACGAGGGGTAGGTGGCATTCAAACGTTCGGTGTATTTGTTCTACACTAAGATCGGAATTGAAGACCCCGCTGAGGTATACGGTGCAATTGTGAAGTCCACGAGTGATTTCGAATTCAATACTGCGTTCTTGTCGTGAAGTCAAAGCGAGATAGTTCATTGCGTCTATGACAACTCGGACGGAGTCTTGATTTAGGAGTTCCTTGTGGATTTCAGCAGTGAGATGACTACGGAGAGTCATCACAGCGTGTCTGATGCCGCTAGCGTATTGATCGTCTATGCCAATCAAACGGCAGATATGACCGAGAGCGCATGCAACAAAATCTGCAGGTGAGCCGACACCTTGAAGGATCGCATCCATACAGCCTGATTTTGCTTTTTCGGTCATTCGGCTCATAAGGACGTTGGTTCTGTAGGATATGTTGATTTCGTCACGAGGATATTGCGCTGAAATAAACCAGCATCGAGCCATACAAGTAAGGAAACCAGGGGTGTCGCTGACTAGGTGACAATATGAATTTGATGCATGAGGGTTCGTCGAAATCAGCCTTGAAATCAGCATCAAGGCTGAGCAACGTAACGCTTCAATTTGCGTGGTATAGATGTAGTCAGCAATTAAGGAGGGCAATGACGGTTGGTGCCAGAGGAATACAAGATCGAGCCAAGTCCACATGCAAGGCCAGATAGTACGGATTAGACTGTCAAAGCGTGGATTCAAGTGCCAATCTGGGCATCGTTCAATGAAGTCTTGGACAGCTAGGCAGGAAGTACGAGCGAGTACACATAGCTGAGCAGGTCGATCTTTCGTGGAAAGGCAGCTTCGAAGAGCCTGCATGGTGGGTGGAGTTTGACGAAGCCAATGGAAGCCGATGTTCAAGATATGGACATGGTCTTCCGTGTCGTACGACCCGATTCCGTTCAACAAATGTAAAAAGTGGTAGTACGATCCTTTCATGGCCTGAGCTTTGTAGTATTTCTAGCAATGGGGTTGCAAGTGAGGGGCGTGGTGAACCAAGATTAACGTCAGGCAAAATACCAGCTCATATTTTGTATGCGGAGGCATTGCGAGATGGACAATACTGTCGCCGTTGGCCTGAGGGATTTCTATAAAAACGGGTTTGACGTAACATGTTGGAGCCAAAACTCATGTAAAAGTAGACTGTACCCACCTTTCGCGAGCGTTCGAATCACTTACTGGAAAGACCTACACTTAGAGTTATCTTGAGGAGGTCTCAGGTCTGGTCTGCTGATCGACAGACTGAACGGTTGATAGCTTATTAGCTGGTATTGTAATTTGAATACCGCCGTTATTAGACATGGACTTGATCATTCACGGGTATTCGGGTGAGCTAAAATGAGACTATTGCTTAGTTTTGAAGCTTCAAGAATATTGACCGACCGAAGGAAGTTGAACCTTCGTCACGGTATAATGTGACGATTACTGTGACTAGTAAGAGAAATACCCCTGCCCCTATCCATTACTTTATGGAATTTTCCTCGCTCAACGCCGTAAAAGTGTATCAACAATATTAGTATAGCAATCTATTGCTGACCAGTAGTAAAATATGAGGACTCTGAGTTTTCATGGTCGGGATGTTGGCATCGCATTGTTGGTACAGCTTCATCGATTTTGCCACGGAGTTCCGCTACCTTAGAAGTGAGCTTTATAACATTTGATGAAATGAAGCATGGTACTTGTCGCGCCTTCAATTAATAGTATTCATGGCGAGAGATGATAGTAACTTCACCGTTTGGCATGGCGTTTCTGGCCGGATTACTGCCTATCAGAAGTACGTAAGCCCAGCGGCCCCCAGCCTCATCGAGGGGATATTGGTATATTGACGTCAAGGTCGATAGAAAAAAGCTCGATTTTAAAGGTAGCAAGCCCCCTTGTGCGTGTCCTGGACAAATTTTGATTACTGTTTTGATCGAAGCGGTGGTCCCACTTACGCCCTTTCCTGATGAATTGATATTCGAATTTGGGGGCCGGTGGAAAGTTTCTAGGTAAAGGATATCGCACGCTGTCGTGGGTAACACACATTAATATTTTAATATTGTGCCAGGAAGCAAGTCATTTCGAGGAATGATTGCGTGACTTCTTGCATCAACCAATGAAAAATATGAGCGATTAATAATAGGACATGCTCTTTTCTGTCAGACTTGACGTGATGATGGCAAGAAGGCTCTGGGAAATTGAGTGTCTATCCTCATATTGAATCAAATCAAATCGAATACCAAGGTCTATAATCTGTAATACATACCAACCGATGCCATTACGTATACGACTTAACTTTCGAAAACCAGAATGGCCGCTCCTGCTTCAATGCAACAGGTTGCACATCCCCCGTTTCAACATTTACCGTAGAGTAATCTAAGATATCTAACCTGTTCCATCGACCTAAAGGTCGTGATCGCAAGGAAAGGGACATGCTGAATAAATAGCGCGGTGTGTTCGTACGCAAGGTGCTGTTGGACGAATGGTCGGCATGCGTGGAGTGATGATGGGCAGTGTTGTGAGAAGTGGGGGGTTCGTGGCGATTTGTCTTGGCGGCGTTGCTAGAATCGTCTAGAAGAGTAGTCGGGACGTCGCCATCGCCTGAGGTAAGACTAGCGGGCATCGTAAGTGAATCTATAAGGTCGGTGAGCTGGATCGTGGTGCCATCAAGGGCCCATTGACCAACAAGGAGGCCCTATTGAAGTAGTTGCTTTAAGCTACTACCACGAATAGCAGAACAAGGATATTACGTACCTTCATTCGTGAGCTGTTCTTTAATAAAGGTATAATCTGTTGAGGTTTATACTCTTCATTGACGAGTAATGAAAGGACTCGGCCGTCTGGAAAGAATCGCCTGCAGTTTTCGAGTTTACTAAGCGCAGGATATCATAAAATAGCTAGGTACTTACAAATATCGATTGTAAGTTATAAGGTGGCTGATCTACGACACCGTAAGAATTGAAATATCAGGATGAAAAGCTACGAAGCACCCACATTAACCCAATGATTTTCGCTTAACCCGGGGCGCCTAGAATAAGATACTCATGTGTGTAGTATCAATAGCCAACGCAATGAATAAACGTACACATAATGGCATACCGCGATGTAAAGACCATCCATTCGGACTCTTGGTTGCTCAATGTAGATGCGCCGATAGTCATGCAGGAACTTATTAACCAATGGGGCTAAATCCTCCAACGAGGGTAATTGTGGTGGTTTGTACGTTGATACCACAAGGTCTCTGAAAAATGTATTTCGGTGAACCGACATCCCCGTTGACATAGATCAGGGGACCAACCTCCAGATACCAGAGTCCAGTGTGAGTACACATGCCTTTCTACTTACTAGTGCAAACCGCTCCAAAGTAGTGACATCCATATTGCGTAGGATGAGCACGAGGACTTCTTCCGGCAGAGTACAGAGGAACAGGGGCAACTTCTCATCTTCGGGAGCGAAAGTCAAGTCCTGAGGGAATGTAGCAATAATGCTAGCAAGTCTCCCAGTAACTTTACCGCCCGAGCCATCTTTTCCTACGCTCACAACCAAGCTTGAAATGGCAGTTGTGAGTTCTTCGTCTGCATGCCTCTCGCCGACATGTCCGTTACTCTCTCCAGATGCATTGGGTGGTGCAGCGTGTACTACTAACAAAGAAGAGAGCTTCTCTTCCTTCTGATATGCCCTATCAACATTTGGGTTCATACGAAACGCTTGGCGGTATAAAGATAACGCTGCGTCGAGTTCCCCACGCTGTTCACACTGGACGGCATTTCGATAGACTCGTACAGCGGAACTGAGCGTCTTGCCTGCTTGGGGCGATAGCGTTTCGGAAGGAGTAGAGGTAGGGAGTCCTAAAATCGTTTGACTGGAAGGTCCAGGCTTGCTTGAAGTGTCTGTATAGACCTGACGAAACTGAGGAAGTGGGTCCTTGGGTTGATCATTAGCGATAATAGTAGGGCTTTGGCCAGTAGCAGGCTGTGCGGCCGCTTTATTTCTTCGAACTTCTGCCTTCCATTCCTCTCTGAACCTAGCAAGTTCTACTGGCTCTTCTTCTGAGGGAGGTATTGAAGGGGCTGGATGAGGGGGAATCTGCATGAGTAAGTAGCATCAAGTTCAATAGTTGGATCAGCGGTTTATCTGCTAAGTCATTTATCACGATTGATAATCTGCTAAGTCTGATTTCCACGTCGTCTGGTGTTCTCCACTTGATCGCCGCGCGCTTCACCTCCTTCATCGACATCGTCAGTGCCAGTATGGAGAGCAATAAGGACGAAGCACGCCGTTGCCTCAGTATCGCTGGCAAGCACAAGGATGCAGGAAACTTTCCATCTGCGCTCAAATTCTGCCAAAAGTCGCTTGCTTTGTTCGCTACTGACGAGGCCCGCAACCTACTCAAAGCCATCGAGTCTGCTATGGCTACATCGTCTTCGGAAGGTGCTTCGTCGACATCAGCGTCTACCTCGTCCACCGAGGCGCACCCATCAGCAAGTGGTACAAAACACCGACATACGTCAGCTGCCTCAAGTAGTTCTGCGGGTTCAAGCAAGACGAATGGTACAGCGGGAGGTATGAACGGGGAAAAGCGGGACTATACCCCGGAGCAGCATGCAGTGGTGAAGCGAGTCAGAGCGTGCAAAATCACAGAGTATTATGAAATTCTAGACCTGAAGAAAGGATGTGAGGAAGCCGAAATCAAGAAAGCTTATCGAAAGGTGTGTTCATTCGGTCCACGCTTCGTGTCACTTAGGTAACGATGGCCACTCCGTAGCTTGCTTTGGCTTTGCATCCCGACAAGAATGGGGCACCCGGCGCAGATGAAGCATTCAAGCGTGCGTTGTTCTTCGTATTTACACGCCCTTAGTTCCACAACTCATAATTATTAAAGTGGTGTCGAAAGCTTTCCAAGTACTTTCAGGTCAGTTCCAACTCGACATTCGTACAAGTCTTGCTAAACATTGGAACAGATCCACAGAAGCGCGCTATCTATGATCAAAGAGGTGGTGATCCCGAAGATCGTTTCGCCGGCATGTCTTCACGCTCTTCAGG
Source organism: Pleurotus tuber-regium (assembly GCA_014058305.1). Classification (NCBI taxonomy): domain Eukaryota; kingdom Fungi; phylum Basidiomycota; class Agaricomycetes; order Agaricales; family Pleurotaceae; genus Pleurotus; species Pleurotus tuber-regium. The sequence goes on along the minus strand of JACFYU010000012.1, from coordinate 775,264 downwards.
ATTTGGTGCTAGTCCTTTTGGTAATGGGGCAGCATTTGAAGGCGAGCTCAGTCCAGAGGACTTGTTCAACATGTTCTTCGGTGGTGGGATGGGGCCAATGGGTGGTAACGTACGTGGTTTTCAATTCGGTGGACCGGGTGGTAAGGTTTACTTAAATCTTTTTGCTTTCATGAACCTCACCCTCTACCCTTAGTTTTCACGGCTACATTTGGCCCCGGTGGATTTCGCACAACTCGTACCCACCACCACCATCATCATCACGAAGATAACAACCGACCTGCGGAACCACGCACTCTCCTCGTCCAACTCCTCCCATTAATCATTCTCTTCTTCATTTCCTTCTTCTCTTCCTTACCTTCCTTCTTCTCTTCCTCACCTTTGCACGTACCCGACCCACACTTCGCCTTCACTGCAACTCAGAGATACTCTGTTGAACGGCATACCTCTAATCTGGGCGTTAGCTATTGGGTAGATCCAAAAGAGTTCTTAAGTCATTCTACGATTGGCCCTGAGCTGGCCAGGAATGGCGAGACGATGACCAAATGGAAAGAGGAGTTAACAGAGTGGAGAAATTGGGAAGCTGAAGAAGAAGAAAAGGAAAGAGAAGCTGAAAAGACGGAAGCAAAGGGGGATGATAGCAGAAAAGAGATAGACCCTCGGGATACTCCGGAAAACCGAGCTGCGCTCAAAGCATCACGAGTTGCTGTTCGCCGACAACAGCATGCGCAACATCGAGCTCGCAACCGAAAGTCTTCCACTCCTGCTCTATCAAAATTTGAATCAGCGGTCGAGCGTACGTATACAGAAGAGTTGTACGCGCAATGTAGACGCGGTGCTGAGCGGAAAGAGCGAAGAAAGGAGGCGGAGGTTGGTATCTTTGGGATAGGTACAGATTGGGATAAGGTTAGAGCGATTGAGAGGGAGATTATCGAGAGCTGTGAAGTGTTGAGGGGGTTGGGGATTTTGCGATGAGTCTACAGTATATCAGTGCTTTGATCTCGATATCCACTAATTTATTATTTGAAATTCGTCAAAAGCTTTTTGGCTAAAATGTTGAGAGAATGTATTTCACATTGAACACGATCGGAATTGGTCTTGGCTTTTTAACCTGGAAGTAAAGACTTCGCTGATCCCGATCGCGATTGTGCCTCAGTTAAACAAAGATCTTACGAAAAGGAATCGACCCAGCATCAGAGAAGCCGGTTTCGGGTGACACGGAAATTTCAAGGTTACCGCTAACGCACGAAGACAAGGACACCTCTTCATCAAATAAGATCCAATCGAATCCCATGGATAAGAAGCTCAACACTAGTTTCTGGTTATGGCTGCATACGAGGGCTCACTGCTTTGTGCAACTGACGTAGGTCCTTTGAAATGCTTCCTTCATCATATTACCATTGGTGCCGGTGCTATCGTTACATCAAAACACTAGCTCCTGTGTAAATGGTACGCATCATCCTTAAGGCGAGTGGTACACCCTATCATTCGTAAGAAACACATATCCCACCAGCACCCAAAAATGATGACACAAGCTGGTCATTGACCGATTTCTCAATGCTGGCGTCCCACTACACCGAGACAGTCAGTAAAAATAATGGACACTTTCCAATCGAAGACCCGAACCTTAGCGACTTTCCGGGCTTTTCCCCAGTCAATGAGAGTTGGTTCGGCGGCGGCATCATCCCATAATATATTGCCGTTATGGAGATCCATGTGAAGGACTTGGTATTTATCGCTGTAATCACGAGTTTGAATGAGGTGGCGAACGGAATCAGTTGAAGACGTACACATAATACTTCGCTTCCGTGACAATCAAAGGGAACTTCGTCTTTAGTTCGGCTTTACATCCATCGACGTCAATCTTCCCTTTGCCGTCCTTGCCTTTAGTAAGATACTTCATGTACACCCCGAACCAGTATTGCGTCTGGTCCAGGTTACGTTTGTCTGAGACACCACGGAAGACAATGAAATTGCGCCCTTCGTATTCGCCTTGTGCCAATAATTGCTGAACTCCCTCGTCTCCAAGCCACTTGATTTCATCCTCAAACTTCTCATTTGCCGCTGATAAATAATCAGATCAAAACCGTTTTCTTCACCAACTGCCAAGCACGAGCTTACTTTTACCAGTCTTGACGTAGGCAACAACGTCGGTACCATGGCTATCAGGCCAGCCTGCATCTACTTTGTATGTGATTGCTGAATTGCCTTGGTCGGAGACTTTTGTGATGGATCGAGTAACTCCGCCGAGGGTGATTGTAGCTTTGTCTAAGTACGGAAGACAGTATAAGGTCGGCTCCGGCAAGAATTCACGATGAAAAGCACGCACCACAATCAGTGGAGAATTCTCTCTTAGCCTTCCCATTTCCAATAGGACAGGAGCCAGGTTTCTTTGTGGGAGGCTGTTGCTTGGGGTCTGGCTTCGCCGGGGTCTGCTGATTAGGGACTGGCTTCACTGGGGCCTGCTGCTTGGGTGGCTGTTGCTTGGGTGGTTGTTGCTTTGGTGGTTGTTGCTTGGGTGGTTGTTGCTTTGGTGGTTGTTGCTTGGGTGGTTGCCTTGATGGTGGCTGCTTCGATGGTGCGGCAGCGACCTTAGGCTTCGGAGCAGGAGGCGTGACGGGCGCGGCTCGGCGGTCATACGCGTAGTAGCCATACTACAACCAATCATGGATAAGAGAAGTATACACAGGCAATGTAGAACTACTCACCGCTTCTGGATAGTAGTTGCCAGGGATCGTTCTCGAGGCCAACTCCAGGTCCCATTCTCGAGCTTCAATGTCGACATTGTCATTAACATTGGCGATGGGAGCAGCCAACACCACGAGGCTGCACGCCAAAACTACAGAAGCACCGAAAAGTCGTCTCAAATTCATGATAGCGAGGAGATGTAATGAGAATCGATGAGTGCAGGCAAGGTGGACCAGCCACGAGTTAGAAGAACGAAGTAAGGTGAGATGAGACCTGCTCTGGGGAATAAGGGAAGTGCTTTGGTCCACTCTTTATACCTGAAAGGCTGAAGGTCACTGAGCATAGTTGAATGGCAGGGATACGGCTTGGCAATTCATGTTCGCATCTGTCACACCTCAATGACCGAACGCATTTAAGCCAAGAGTTGTTTCAGTGTTGCGCGACATGACGATATGAGGAAACGCAGGGTAATCCAGTGACTATAGCGTACCTTGATAAGTGAACTGTTAAGGCAATGTATTGGAATGTAAACACTGGTACCGAAGGGTTTGATATCTCCGAAGAGAGCACCCATATATACATTGAATGATCTTCGCTAGCGCTCCGCCACTCGGGTTACTCGGTTGTAGCGACTTGAATGCAAACCGACGCTTATGTCAGCTGTAGGTACTTACATATACTAGGGACCGAACGCGTTGCCAGCTTCACCACCTTGCTTGCGGTTGATTTAGGGCAATGATGTCGTGTCCAAGCGGTGGACATCTAGCCTAAGGCCTAAGGGGCTGTCAGGAGGCTGTGGATGCGCATACTGGCAATGGAAAGGGGCCATGAACTGAGCGAACACATGACCAGGTTTCCCAAAAAGCGATACAACTTTAAGCACTGACCTAGGTGAAAGGCCTACTACACTGCGACTACGTCTCATGATGTGGACCCTCATACAATGCATGGCATATGGTCGATATTGGAAGACCAAACAGCCGTGATTGCCATGCGAATGCGTGACACCAATCTGGCTAGGATCCTTGGATGCAGTCTGAGATCTGACCAAGAGTCTGACTTGAAGTTGAAGCGACCGGCGCACTGGTTTTCTGCAAGTGCATTTCGTCAGAATGTTATCCCTGACGCACCTTGATGAAGGTTACGATCTCATGGTGACCGACTATAGCGTTGTATGAAATAGACTGGGAGGTGAAGCACTGAGCAGAGGAATGGAAGGATTAACAGCACGTATCGAAGCCCGAACTGGCCGAGGATACGCTGAAAAGCAGGCGAAGCTTGAGAAGTTTCGAAGACAGCCAGCTGAGTCAATCAGCTTATCCAAAAATACCTTCTTTATAATGAGCAAAAGCAAATGTTCATGGTTCGAAACGTCAGCCAAATAGAAAACTGGTCGCCGACGCAAAGGAGTTGTAGTTAAGTACAATAAAACGATAATCATGTCGTTCAACAGTAAAGCACTGTTTTGAGCTGAGAACGAAATTTCAAGACATACTCCTTCACTGATTTATCTCGGCTACCGATTTACCTGACTCTAAGGTACTGACACTGGAAATGCTGCCGCGTCCGTAAAGCTTTTAGATGCAACGGTGCAATATTGTGCTTCACTTTTACTTCGATGTCGACTGATAATGGTCCAGCCAATAAGTAGTGATGATGACCTTGGCATCTTAGCGGAATTACTTAGCGGAATTAAGAATGCTTTAGCTTGGCTCAGGAACGGATTCGCTTCTCAACGCAAACAGCTCTCTTTGACTTCTAGATACATACTATACAAATGTATCACTTTGCCGAAGTCGTGCAGCCCGTCTTCGTTCACTAAGGCTTGAGGTCGTGGCAGAGCTTCTCCTCTCCTTGCAGGTGGGAGAACACAGCTTGCTTCCTGACCTGTTCCTCCAACTCTTTGTTCCACTTCAAACGGAACGTCAGAACATAAGGCTCGCTTCCCAGACGGAAGTCTTACCTTGCCAACGCCGACCTCCTTAGCCCTTCCCCAGTCAATAAGAGTGGGGTCGGTAGCCGCCTTGTCCCACAAAATATTGCCAGGTTGGATGTCGGTGTGGAGGACGCCAAACTTGTCCACGTAGACTTTCGCTTCCCTAACAACAAGCTCAAGCTTCTTCTTCACTTCTTCCTCGCATTTCTTCACGTCTCCCTTGTGCATGTGTGCATACAGGCCTATGAAGAAATCGGTGTCATGGATCTTGACTTTTCCCTCGACGCCATGGAAGACAATAAATTCACGGCCCTCGTATTTGCCTTCGGCCAATAATTGATCGGTATGCTTCAGCCACTTGGCTTCCGTCTCGAAGGATTCGTTCGGCGCTACGAAGGATGACAATCACTTTCGGTCTTCTCTTCAGCCAGTATTCTAGAACTCACCTTTACCAGTCTTCGCGTAGGCCGTGACGACCTTTCCAGTAGTTGGGTCAGGCCAACCATGATCCACCTTGTATGTGATAGCAGAATTGCCCTGTTCTCCGACCTTTGTGATCGCCTGGGTAATTCCATTGAGCGTAAGAGAAGTTTTGTCTAAATCCCAGAGAAAGTGCCAGAAAGTATGTCAGCCAAATCTCCATCGACTTCATGTCGTCACTTACCGCAGTCGGTTGGGAACGCCCGTTTGCCCTTTCTACTTCCAGAAGGTAGTTGGCAAGAGCCACCCTTTTGGGAAGATTGTTGCTTAGTGGTGGTCTTCCCAGAGTTTTTCGACTTTTGAGGCTGAGGATGGCGTTGTCTAGATGGCCCTGCGTCTTCATAATCCGAGGAGCGTTGATACTACGAGCGGTGTGTAAGTCAGAGAGGATGGAGCCCGTTTCTTTGAAATCACTTACCACTTGTGGAAGAGCATTGATACCGAAAACTTGCGAGGGATACTCGAGACGAGCGCCATCACGAGCATCGATGTCGCTGGTATCGGCGGCCTGGTGATGAACGGGTTTGGCGAGTGCGGTCAAAGCGCATGCTAGGACGACTGCGACGAGAAACTCTGCTGATTTCAACATTGTAAACAGTTGAATAGGATCAGGGGATGAGGGACAGGAACGTCAGTATATCGTTTATAAATACATAAGATAGATAGAAAGAGACCAACCGGAAGGGGGTTCCTTAGCCAGGAATTTGACCAATACTCCATAGTCGTACCGGATGCGTAAAGTTCAATTCTTGCCCATCCTTCTAGCTTGGGCCCAACTTGATTCTTCTCAGTTTCGATGATGCGGTGGTGTATTGCCAAGTCCGTAAGAATTAGCATTGGACTGATTGAGAAACCGCCTTACGCCAGTATTATGATGAGGCGGATGCATTTGCTGCGACAGTTTCCAGATACGACTTCACACAAAAATCGCGTCTCGCGTCATGGATATCACCATTTTCTGGTAATCCGTACTCCGTCACTCTCCATCCCACTCTTTTCGAGACTGTGAACGACGATGACACCATCCCCAGTTTGCATTAATACGCCTACATGTACTATAACTCACAAGGACATATCACACCGTAAAGGCCAGATATGCTCAGGTGTCAACATTATTCAGCATTTCTAGCAATCGGCCGGCCTTGACGGGGGCAACGGATTGCGAGTCAACAAATTTGCCAAAATCGACAAAGCACCGGATAACCTACAAGATTCTGTCATGGAAGGATTTTTAACACCACTACCCTGGCCAGCAGGGAAAGATATAGCATGATAGACGTCGACGAGAATTTGTGGAGTACAATATATGGAATTCGAAGTAACTTGCTAGACGCGATTACCATAATGTGGCATGTTCCATGTTCGAACATGAACGACCTTGTCCGCAAAGGGAGTGGTATGGTGACCCTGGGAGGACAATACAGGGTCCGCAAACGGAATCAGTTCACTCAGGACTCCTTGTACCAGCGTTTCAGCAGTCAACAAGTACCACTATATGAATTGACGGGAATGCTACATCCTACTGAATTTGGTAGACATTTAACGAAGATCAATGCAGATTTTCTCATCTCCTTGCAAGTGTGAATACTCCGCCTGTCTCCTAACCCGAGTCTCAACTTCAGATGACCACTATACAAAGGAAGTCAGTATCAAATATCGTCAGTTTCGATGTAGAATCTCACCCTGGCGACCTCCTCAGCTCTTCCCCAGTCAATAAGGGTGGGGTCATTACCGGCTTTGTCCCACAAGATGTTGCCGGGCTGAATGTCAGTGTGAAGGACTTGGTATTTGTCGCTGAAATTAATCGGTTATTATCTTATAGAGTGGAAACTCAGTTGAAATCGGGTGTAACTTACACATAGTATTTCGCTTCGGCGACAACCGCATCGAGTTTCTTCTTCACATCAGCCTGGCATCCTGCTATGTCGCCCTTGCTCAAGAACTTCTGATAGAGACCCCCATAGTACTCCGTAGCCGTTATATGGAATTTGTCCGTGACACCATGGAAAACAATGAAGTTTTGGCCATCATAAGCACCTTCTGCCAATAATTGATCGGTTTTTCCGAGCCATTTGATTTCCGTCGCAAATGTGTCGCCAGGACCTGATAGAGAAGATGGGTGGTCAATCCAGATTCTCTAAGGAACAGAAAACTCAGCAAGTCTTACGTTTACCAGTCTTGGCGTAGGCAGTAACATCCCGGTTGTTGGTTGGGTCGGGCCAACCATTGTCCACTTTGTAAGTAACCGCAGAGTTGCCCTGATCACCAACTTTGGTGATGGATCGAGTGACTCCGCCGAGCGTAAGAGAAGCCTTGTCTGGTAAACGAAAGCGATATCAGGTTGGTACATAGGTGAATATAGCAAATGGGACGCACCGCAAGTGGTTGAGAAAGCTCTCTTCCCCTTTCCGCCAGTAGCCGAGCAGACATTATTCTTGGGGTCTGGTTTCGTTGGTGGCTGCTTCGACGGTTGTTGAGGTGGAGGCGGCTGCTTCGAAGGCGGCTGCTGTGGAGGTGGCTGCTTCGAAGGTGGCTGCTTTGGGGGCGTTTGCTTCGGTGGTGTCTGCTTTGGAGGCGGCTGCTTCGGAGCTGGTTGCTTCGGGGCTGGTGGGGGTGGCTGCCTTGAGGGCGGTTGTTGTGCGGGCGGCCTGTTAGGAGCAGGCGCTGGCTTCTTAGGTGGGGCCCGCCTATCGTGAGCAGGATAATAGTACTGCATAATCAATTTTCGTAGCCAGTCAGACAAAATGGATTACCCAAAGGACTGGCAACTGCGCAATTCAACTCACAGAATCCAGCCAAGCATTCGCGCCGCCATCACGCGCCGCCAATTCCGGGTTCCAGTAGTCGCGAGCCTCGATGTCGACACTATCATCGACATCGGCAATGGGGGCTGAAAATACGGCAATGGCGCATGCCAAAACCACAGAAGAACCCAGCAGTCGTCGCAAATTCATGATCGTGAATACGTTCGTGAGCAGCTAGTGGATGGTGAGTAGGAGAGCACAAGTAAGGTGGACCGGCCACGCTAGAAGAGGTGTGAGGTGTAGGAGATGAGACCTGCTCTGGAGAAAAGAAGGCCAACTCAATCCACCTTTTATACATGAAAGGATCAGCGCTCAAGGCGAGAGATGGGAGTCCTGGGATACGGTTCAATGTCAGGCGGTGTTTCAGCCAAACTTCGTGATATTCCGCTGTTGACTGCCACACTGAATTGAACACAGATCGTCAGCCTGTTTCAGCATAAGGAGAGCCAGTTTGAAAAAGAAGGACAGGGTAAGCCTACATCCTCAGCGTCAGTTACCAAGCCAGATGGATGCATTGAAGCAGTGGTACCTAGTCATATCTGGAATTGGTGAGTTAAAGTTCGCTTACGATTCCCTATTACGACGTGATGGCAACTTGACGCCCCTGGAATCACAGGATTTGACCAAAACCTGCAAAGTCGGGGACTTTTAGGAATAGGAAGCTGTGCACCTGGCTACTACTTGGCCATAAGATCCCATGATGCGCCCTTGGCGATATCACAACTTATTCAATCATACGCGCCTTGTACGCGCCCAGCAACTTCTGAAATTCTCCGTGCTAACTTAAGTCCGGCCTTAGGCCTTAGGGACCATCACACTCCATATCAGTCAACCATCCAAGGAATGTAAGGATTACACGTACCGTAAAGTATGCTCATCCCAGCAACCGCGTACAGTCTGGGGACATCTCAAAGGACAATTCATAGTTCAACCTACTGGAGGGGCCTCTGAAACATTTGCAACTATTACGAGGTCCCTGGGAGTGGTAAATTGTGAGTGGGTGGATATCCTTCGTTCTATCACGTCTGCAAATCGCGTTATGGGATTCAGCATTGGTCCAAGCGATTCAAGATCGAATGTACGAAACCCTCATAAACATTCTGATAGCAGCCTGAAGCGTCCTTGATATTCACCTCACTTTCACAGTGCCAACAAGTATGACTTGCAAAAGAACACCAAAGGGGACTTCGCTTTGCATAACCGAATAGCTTTGCGGAATAAGGATCAGAAGAGTCGGAACCAAGAAACGCGGAGGCTAGCGCACGCACGCACGCGCCCTTTGATGGGAGATCATTGCCTCTCGTAGTGACACACTAAGGATCAGCACAACCAATTGATAGGCATCGAACAACAAAGTTCCATTTCTTGATTCGAATTTGGTTGCTAACTTGGCACTGTGAATGCGGCTGCGCAGAAAAATATGATGAAGTCACTGGACTGCCGGGCTATGAAGACCGCGAGACAAGCGGTACGCTGGAAAGGGAGGAGAAATCGAATTCTGAATCCAATGACCTCAACGGCGTGCGCTATAAGGAGATAGCAAAGCTCGACTTGGAAGCGTTTAACTTGGAAGTACTGGTGGCTTGATGTATTGCTGTTAGTAACTAGCGCGCTAGACATGTGTACAGAGTAAGTGCAGATTGAGACTCGCGAACGGATAAGTTGATATCTTTGTATTATAGAGCCTATGAACAATTTAAACACTTCTTTCAGTCTTCTTCTACTATACTTTCCGCACAATGATGATATAAGAGGGGTGGAGAGGAGAGAGAAAAGAGCTACTAACGCGTGACGAAAACACGAGCACAGAACGACCAACGTCCGGAGAAGAAATGAACGACGAGAACGACAGGGGTGGGTGAATGGACGGAAAACGGTAGAGCAGGAACAGAACCAGTCTGGTAGTAAAGGGGGGCTAGTAAATTGGCAGGACAAAGCTTGGGCGACAAGATGAAATGCCAAAGGAAGGGACGGGGGTGGAAAGGAGTATGATTAGGGAGGAATGGATGTACAGATAGCATTGATGCAAAATGACCGCGCAATAAGTGGGAAGGAGTACCAATATCAGAGTGATCAAAAAGGGTTCGCAAAAGGGGGAAGTGGGATTCCAGGGGGGGTGTTGTGTGTATAGAGCGTCCATGTTCATGATGTGTAAAGTAAAAAATCGTCGTGTTGTTGCCGTTAAAGAGCTCTATCCCTCCATAGGGTGTAGGTGAGGTTCGTATGAGATGTATGGGTCATTAGACAGGGTGATGGGAAGATGGAAACGAGAGATTTGGAGTCGACTCCTCGTCTCCGTGATTGGTAACGCGTAACCAGATGGTAGCTCGGGGATCAGGCGGCGCTATACAAGAACAAATTGTTCGTCGCAGCAATCTAGGTGCAACAGTAGGATGCTCAGCGATCGAAACTATTTCCACAAAAGCGGTTACTTACAGCGATCGTATTCTCCCGCGGATGCCAGCTCGCATGCAATATCTTCTTGTTGAAATCTAATGCGTCTAACTGCATCGCATCTCTCAGTCCTCCTGCACCTCTGCCAATGCCATTCTTGCCCCCCTTATTTCCAGGCGATGGCCCACCTATCTTCTTAGCCTTGAAAGCCGACTTATCGGCTTGCAGTACCACATCATTCGTCCCATCAGTGTCGTATATCCGGAAATAATTGTGATACGAGCCCGTCAGAACATGCCTGGATAACAGCCATCGGAATACATCATTGAAACCTGACAAAAAGACGTACTTGTCATCGCCGCCCCAAATACACTCAAACTTGTCAAATATACAGTCATTCTCGTATAAGTCACATAATTTGCCTCGTAGATGATCGTGAATTTGGATTGTTCGTACGGGTCGGCTCTCCATATTGATGTCCCAGATCTTCAGCGATAGGTAGTCCCGTGATAGGATGTACCGCCCATCGTGACTAAATTTTACATCAGAGATAGAAGAAATGATCTCCGAGAAGAACGATCGTGTTGTAGGATCCTCCTCCTCCTCGAAGCCTGAGCAAGAGTTGAATGAGTAAATGAGCTAAATACCATCAGCACCTCCTACATTTAGCATGTCGATCACAGAGCGCTGAATCTCGCATATCTGCAAGTTTTATATTCGACTTCGAACTCGAATACATGAAGAGATTGCAGTGCATTGGGTGAAATTCGGTAGCGGTAATAACCTCGGTCAGCTCTTCCATGTTTACGGGCTTGATATCCACAATATCTATAAAACCGATGATAATAGTTCATCAGCGCATATTCACCATAACCGAGGGATGAGACGACAGCCGCCTGCCCCACACTCTGGGGAATGATAACGTACTAAAACTCTGGTCGCTGATATTCAAATTCCATAAATTGATACGCAGGTCGTCAGCCGAAATATACGTCTCCTGGTCCGAGTTTACGGAAATGGAATGTATGTGATATGCGTGGGCGTTCGCGTATACTTTCCGAGGTACAGCAGCAATGATGTTGTCTTGGAGTGACATCCGAGGGAGACGGAGGCGGGATCGTGACGAGGGCGGAGGAAGCGCTTGCTGGCCATCATGGTGATTCGACTCTGAGACTACCCGTAATGTCTTTTCAAAGACTTTCCAGAGCTTGATCGTCTTGTCTACAATAGCATGAAATCAAAATAGGCACAGATGGAAATAGTGTCTGAGACTGACCATTAGTAGAAAGAAGGAAGTGGGCCGAATTCTGCCGTTTACACCACTTGATCTTATTGATCTTCTCCTCAATCTCTAGCGACTTAAGATAGTCAAACTCTGGCTCGTGCGACTGGAATTCAGTGTAGAATTTATACTCGCAGCCCTTTTTCTATTGCGATGATAGCAGTGAAAATTAGTTGACCATTGCTCTGATCGATCTTAACACAGAAAAGAGTAGAGGGGCCTATCGATTATGCATGACAAAGACATAGGCCAGCAAATCCTTTACAAGGTTTATGCGGGCGGTGCGTGCAAGCAGTTATAGGCGCGTGTGTGTCATGTGTCATGCATGCTGGAAGACGCACCATTTCATTGCGTTCGAAGAGAACGACTCGACCGCCCTTATCTCCCGTTGCAAGATAGTTTCCCGTGGAATCGAATTCTACAGTTGAGATGATATCCGCTATTAGAAGATAATCAAGTCAGCGACATCTGAGATGATGCATCGCAGCAGCCCCAGAGATGGAGAACTGCAAAGATGGATGAGGCATGCCTTCTGTTATATCTTCGACCTCTCCCTTATCGCCAAAGCACTGCGCAAAACGCCAACCACCTGCTGATAATGGGTCGTCCATGGTGCAATAAGTGATGTCTGGAACTCAGGGATTTGTTTGCGATTTTGGGTGAGCTGTGATGAACTGATATGTTCGACGATGGTGGTGGTACTGCGGTTGAATTTAAATGTCTCGCAAATCTAGGCAAGAGATACTTGGATGGATGGCGTTAGAAAATGGACAACAAGGGGACTTGACCTCAAGTCGGTGTGATCTTTGGTCGCCTATTCTTTGTTTGACCAAAATACACAGCACCAAATAATAACCCCGACTCCTTCCACAAACTCGTTTCACTCACTTCAAACCACAAACCACCACCGCTCCAATCAATCACAACATGCCAATCGCTCCCATTACTGGAAAACTTAGAAAGCGTTTGTGGCTTGATGTTGGATCTGCCCTTGGGCTCGGACTTTCGGCAGCGTATGCTTACTGGTGAGCTGAGACTACAAAATCATATCACCGCACACTCGTCTCACCTTCTACACTAGGTATGGATACCATTTGAAAGCTTGTAAGTCTGGTCCATAGACCATCGTTTGGAGTTCAATATACTTCGTGGCTTAACTGCGGCCCCAGTGGAGCACCAGGAACAATTCTATCTTAAACTTGAAAGGGAGCGGGCGGCAGCAAAGCAATAGAAGGCGACGCACGGGGGAGTCAGGGAATGGTTGAATGGGACGGCACGGATTGATGGACGGTTGTGCAAGAGTCTAGAGTCCCGTGGGCCAGTCCAGATTAGCCCTGACGCGCAATATCGGCTTCAAAACGCAGTTGTAGCTTCTTCACAGTCTGCATGTTCCCTCATCGAATCCTCACCAAATCAAATCCAACTTCAATATCATGGCTAAAGGTATAATTCTGGGTGCAATTTCAATGCTCCTTCGTCGGAGATTCCTGTCGCATGGGTGCCAGGATTCAATCATGTCCCACCAAACAATGTAAGGATGGTTCTTGCGTTGTCCAAATTGATGAGCTCCTGTTGGTTTTGCTACAACGACAACCGCTGTTACTGTGACAGAAGTATCGCAGTGGAAGAGTGGAGAACAGTGGATGCGTGGGTTACTTCTGAAATTCCATGCTATTGGACAAACCCACGAAGCGTAGGTCTCTCAATTCACACATCTAGCTCTGGATACTTTATCGCGTCTTATCCTCTATTGAAACTTTCGCCCTGGCGGGTTCTTATCCAACGCTCGTCTAGCATTCGCATTGTATATAGAAAAGGCAGTAACATTACTTACCCACCGGGCAATCTTTTCGGGCGAATAAAACGTGGTGACTTATAACTGCAAGAGACCGGATATCTCTGTATAGTTGGCGGTTGAGTCATCATGTTTGTGGGGCATCTTACGAGTAGAATCGATTCATACTATTGTAGTTTGGCGAAGTGTAGCCGAAGCACAGTTGGGGCCAACCGTGTACTGTATTCGTGAGTTTAGGCCGTCTAACTGAAGCGGCAAGTAGGTTCCGCTCGCATTTGTTCAAAAAGTCCCAAAAGCCTCTTTATTCGTACACACATCCAACAAGCTATGTGCTACAATGATACTTGACCCGAGCGAAAGGAATGTTACGGACTATCAAAACGTCGTCCTATGGAGGCAATTGAGGGTTGACGATCTGCAAGAACGTACATAATACATATCGATTTTGCCGAAACGTTTAACGCCATGTCCGTGGGATAGGAACGGAATCAAGGCGTAGATGAAAGTTCGGCGAGATACACGAGTTGCATTGTAAACTCGACAGCACAATGAGACGATTAAGGACGCTGAGATTTCCTTGACGCTGCATATTGGATTTGGAGTTTTCATGATATGAGGCAGAATGATTATTGGTAACTGAATGAGATGAGATGAATGGCAACGAGAGGAGAAGCAACTTACCAGTAAGAAAATTGACCGCCTATTTATACAAGATGGAAAACTTCCCACGGTCAATGACTTATCACAATTCAATCGGCTGTGAAGATACTTATAGGCTCCTCCTCCTCCTCCTCCTCCTCCCTTAACTCATGTCCGGCCGTCGTCAATACTCTGACAAGTACGCTCTCCCTGAAAACCCAGAATGGGTTACAATACCCTACTCAGACGGTGACCCTCGCACCCATCCAACGAATACCAAACGAATCGTCGATGCAGAAGGTCACGTAAATTTCATGGACCCAGTCAGCTACGATCATTCCATATGCAAAAAGTGGCAAGTGGAAGTTGGAAGGGCTATTGCGCTTGCTATGAATTATCCTGGTGGGTAACTTGCATCGAATCATTGGCTAGCATGTTTCTTAAAGAGGGACTTATACAGAAGGAAAGGATTATACTCTGAAGGAATGGCCCAAGAACTACGCGATGTTTGATCATCATAAAGGTAAAGCAGATAGCCCGCGTCACGATGTATATCTTTTTGGTACGCGTCGATATTTCGTTCAGCTCATGATATTCTTCGTCTAATGTACAGCTTTTGATTTCCCTAGGCTCTCCCGGTAAACGCTTTCGCTCAGTCCCAGAATTCATTCCCCACGCAATATGGCTAATGCAAGACACAACTCACAACCCCTCCAACTGCAAATGCAAGTACTGCTCCAAACGGGCTCAGAAAGACATCACACATCAAATGGCCGACATCATGCCTGTTCGCAAAACACCTACTCAATCTCCTGGCCCCTCGCGTCGTCCAATGCGCGACCAAAATGCAAAGCCAAAAAAACCATCAGCGTTGAGGGTTTATGCTGCTGTACAACGCACGCCTCAACCTCATAGTCAACGTGTAGAGGGGGTGAGTGGGGGAGTGATCGTGAAGGTACCGAGAATACCGGTGTGTGCGGATAGGAATGCTGATTTGAGAGCGGTAATTTGTAAGACGGGGATGAGGCTGAAGAGATGGTTTAGGCCGGGGGAATTGCTTTGGTGCAAGTTGGACCCACCGATATTAGGACCCAATGGTGAGGCGGATAGTATACGGTTTTGGCCGGGATTGGTGGATGATATGAAGTTGAAGAATGATGTTTTGACAAGGGAGGGGCCAGTTGCATCTGTGAATGCTCAGGCAACGAATGCCCCTACAGTGAATGGAGAGTCTATTTTGCAGGAAACTGGAGAAGACGCGTCGCCTTGGACTATTCGACAGTCTACGACATACAAAATGAAACTTCTCGCCGTTAATCATGAATATCTTGCACGCGATGATCAAGTACTACCCTATCAAGCTTATGCACCGCCCAGCGCCATCATTGAAGCATTACAAGCATTTCCTCCAGGAAAATTGAATGTGAATCAAGAACATCTTACGAAATTTAATCCTTGTCCTCCCAACAACGTCGCTTCGTTCCAGGAGGCTGTATCACCTTTTGCTGTTGCGCTTCAGATTGCTGCAAAGTTGGCCGGGCTCTGGTGCTTGACGGATGACTGGGAGTTTACGTTTACGGTCCCGTCTCCTCCGACCGTCCGGCAACAGGCTCTCTCTCTTTCTGCTGCGATCATGCAAGCACATACCATCTCCGCACCACCCCCACAATCTCATCCGCATGTCTCTCCTCCCGATCCAAACATGTCTCAATCCGATCTCAATTCACTCAAAACCCAACTTCTTGGCCCGCCCCCAATAACTCAGACAGTAACTCAGATACGGTATCAGGGGCTCTGGTGGGGCGGCGAACGTATTTGGATGGGCGATTTCGTGCGGCTCAAGGTACCGAGGAGGTGTCTCGCGCCGAAAGGAGCCGAGCATATCTTACCGCCTGCAGGCCCGGGGAAGGTATTGCAGGGAAAATGGAAGGAGATGGGAGGGAGAGACCCGCAAGAGGTCGGGGCGGGGTCGAAGGGGGTATTCATGAGGTTGGATGGATTGGTGATTGTGGATGCGCTAAGAGAAGGGGTTTTGAAGAAGGAATGTAGGGCATGTGGGATGTTGTATGAGTTGGTCGATGAGGATTGGGAAGAACCACCGCAGAATGAGACGAATGGAAATATGAATGCTTCTCAGATAAACGGACAGAACGGTGCTACTTCGATACATCCACTGCCAAGGCTCGGTACACTGGCGAACGCCTCATCCTCGACGTCGGGTGAACCTTCGAACTCAAAACGGTCGCAATTCACGCATCCATCCACGTCCTCGCCTTATCCTCTTCCCCCTGCTCCGATGGGGTTCAAATTCCGACAAATCATTCACGACGGCTACGAAGCCGTTACGTCCCTCACTTTGATCGCTGGTCGCTATTATCCTTCCATCCTCCAACATCCTCTTCTGGCTGATGACCTCCGTTCAGCATTCTCCATGCCTTTAGAGGAGGGAGGGTTGTCTGACTTTAGTTACTTGTGGGCGCTGGAGGGGTTGAGTCCAGGATTTTATAATAGTGTGGATCCGGTGATGTATAAGAAGACGAGGGAGTTGATGTTGAAGGATGCGGATAAGGAGGCGAGGACAGAGTTGGCTGCGTTGATTGAAGAGAGAATAAAGATGGAAGGGACGAAGATGGAAGTTGAGGAGGATCAGTTGAGGAGCCACAGTCAGGTTGAACAGCAGCTGCCAACGGACACTAGTATCTCTGCGTCTCAGCCAATGGTCTTTAACGGGCACGAGATGGATATTGATTCATGATTTTGCTACATTCGCGTTTTGAGTTTGCTTGGATATGTACTGTATTTTGTAGAGCTTTGAATATGTCAAGTGGTTGTTTGGCTGGAGCATCGAGTGCCAGCGCTGCAGTGAGGGTGACAGTCATCTTCCTTCAACTTCGCTTACTTTTACCATGTTCAACTAAGAATCCGCAAGAATCGGTTCATCAATACCCTTTCACTTCAATCTCTTTCACTTTGTACCAACTTAGACTTTAAACAAAATCCCTCTTTCCTTCTATTCTCTCTCGCTCGTGTTCACTCTTCAAGCATCATGGCGTCCCTCAAAGCTTCATCTTCCCGAAGTTCCTTATCAAGCTCCTCTCCTTCGCACACTCCTTACATTCCGCCGTCGCCGCCCACATCGTCTTTCGGCAGTTCCGCTTCCTCATCCAAGATATCTCTCGAAATGGCTGATGAAGGTGCGCCTAGCCCGGTAACATGCTATCTATCCGTTGCTGAGCGTCGTATATAGAGAATATCACAATCACTGCAAGTACTAGCAAGAAGCTAGGAAAGAGAAAGAGTCAAGAAGAG
This sequence comes from Pleurotus tuber-regium, assembly GCA_014058305.1. NCBI lineage: Eukaryota > Fungi > Basidiomycota > Agaricomycetes > Agaricales > Pleurotaceae > Pleurotus > Pleurotus tuber-regium. The sequence goes on along the minus strand of JACFYU010000012.1, from coordinate 757,940 downwards.
TGCGTACCACGTTAAACGTTTCTTCGTTATATACACGCCTATACGAGCTTCGATGTCCAATCCCTGATACCTATTTCTATTCAGGGACCTCAGGCTTCTGGCAATCTCCACCCATATGACGGAGCTCTCATACAGCATATCGGACATACAGACGCGTATCTTTGGTACGTGAAGCTTGGTTCCGTTGAGCTACTTTGAGCCGCCCCTTAATAGTTATTATATATTGTAGAGATACAAGAACTCCGGCACAAGTCCCAGCTCCCTGGAGATAACGCCAACACTACCAGCATAATTGACCAATCTCTAATGTCCTTGGATGAACGTCTCGAAGCCGTGTCCAAAGGAATCAAATCAGTCAACGAGTCGCTCGAACCCTTGCTCCAATCAGCTCCGACACCCACTCTCGCGCAGAATGGCGACTTGAAGGACGAAAACGCTGTTATTCTTCGGAAACATGCCACATTGATGCAAGAATGGGAAGCTGTGCAGGACGAGAGTGATGTGCTGAGAGAGGAGCTGAAGGAGGATAAGTGGTTGACGGTGTTTAGGACTGTGACGGATCAAGCAGATGGGATGATGTCCAGTCTGGAGAAAGCAGTGAATCGGTGTCAGGTGCGTTATCAATACCTTTCACCATGGCTAGAGCACGGACTGATGTACAAGAATAGGAATTCATCTGGCAAGTGCACCGAAGGGGAGCGGAAGACTCGCTTGGTTTGACTTCATCTCAACGGAGTGATAAACCTCCTATGACGATCAGTATTGATGTGTTCAATTCGCTTCTCGACTCATATGAGGCGAAGAAAAAGTGAGTGCAAAAGGCGACTGAGACAGATGTATCTGATAGCCTATCATATAGACACTACATGCCTGCCACATCCAAAGTGCTGTCCATTATAGATAAAGGTGTCCGTGACCGCGTTACCAAGAATGGTGAAACGTTGCGAAGGCATGCAGAATCTGCACAACGATGGAAGAATCTACGCGAACGAATATCTCGGACAGACACCGAGATGGAAACAGTGCGCAAAATTCTACTACAGGGTGACACGGCACCTAGCGAAAATGGTTCAAGCGCATCAGGTCAGACTTCACATTCACGGTATCTAGCTACGCCACCAGGTGGGTCGAGGGGTTCGAGAGCACCAAGCTCTTCCAGTACGATATCGAGGTCGATATCTCCGTTTAGGAAATTTGCTCGAAAGATCACAGGGTCCTCCCGCCAATCCCCTTCTCAACCAGTTACTCCGCTCCATATTGAGAAGAATAATCCTCGTGCCCCAGCGTCGGAGCCTGTCAAGGTTATCCGACGACAACGAACATCCGTCTTTGGTCTTCGCAATATCCAACCGACAACTCCGTCCACCCCAGATCGCCCGGGTCATAAATATAGCCAGAGCTTAACGCCGGATCCCTCTCCCAGAGTCACCAAGATAGTTGATGCTGGCTCCAACTATAGTACCCTCAAAGGTCGGCCTACACCCCCCAAACAACGCTGGAATAGCTCGACAAAGATAGAATCAGAGGATAAGACGTTGACGGTTAAAGCAACTCCCCCCAAACGCGCTCCATCTTCGACAGGGATATATGGTCAATCTGGTGATGATATTCCCCCTGTTCCACCTTTGGGCTCGTCGTATAGGCGGAGTCTCTCTAGGACATCAATGGCGTCTTCGCGCCCGTGGTCACCTGTTACTTCGTCGTACTCAACTTCTCAATCATCGCATCCTCCTATGCCTACTTTCCGCCCTCCCTCCCGCTCGCAGACACCATCACATAATGTTGGCCGTGCCGTCACCCCCGGCTTAACCACGACCCCCCGGCCAAGACCGAAAACTCCTAGTTATATCCCCGCACCAGCGAAATGGCGTTCCTTCTCGAGCGGGCAATCAGAGGGAGGGTGGGACGATAATGATTATTCTACCACATTGTCTCAACGGGCGTTCTCACCTGCGTTTTCAACATCTGGTGCTAGCAATTCGTCTCCTAGCCGTGTATACCCACGCCCGCCTAGTCGATCGATGATTCCCATACCAAGTGTTCAATTGAGTTCGCCGTCTAGGCCTGGGTCGGCGATGTCGAGATACGCCTCGGAGGATCCGAGTATGTCGACGTCGAGCGCCTTTCGTGCGTCTGCTATGCGTGCACAGACGCCTGAGGCCGCGGTCCGGGCAAGGGCGCAACAAGTTCCTATTTATCAGTCATCTGCACCACGTGCTAGTCGAACTCCTTCAACGCAGTCTAAAGCCCCTCCTTCAAGCTACCGAGATGGTTCGAGTTCAACCAGTCGTGCACCCTCTCGTTCAGGCTCGCGCATGGGGGCGTATACTCCAAACTTCGACCAAGGTCCTGTACACGAGTACGTCCCCAGTAATCCCAAAGACCCGCTCGACATGGAAGTCGCGGCGATAGCCAATTCCATTCCACACGGCTTACTCGTTGAGCGTGTCGACCCACCCTTACGTACCATACCAAAGGAGGGTGAGGAGATCAAGGCGCAGTATGCGTTCTCGAATGCGTTGTCGAGGAAGCTTGTTACATGCAAGTTGACGACGTTGACGAGGTCGGGGAAGGGAGCAAGTGGGGATGTGACGACGAAGAAGGTGATGTGTAGGGTTGGTGGTGGGTGGCAGGATTTACAGCTCTATATCCTTAATCGACAGGCTGGGATGTAAATCCACGCCGCTGATTGGTGTTGGTGGTGTCTCTGAGTCCAGATCTGAGACTTCGTACGTTATTTCGTACGACTTGCCAGTATTCCGTATATGCGTAAGTCACACACACCATTTCATTGCTTTGGAATGAAGAGGATTCTGGCATATTTCGGATTTACTCAGCCTCCTTCCTTTTTCTCCTCTGGCAATTATTCCGATCTTTTCTTTCTGTCGAGCTCTCTGTATCGTACTACGCACCTACCATTCTTTTCGTTTTTTTCCCACTATGCATGCAGGTATACTCTCGGTTCTATATAATATGCAATATAATTATTGGATGAGCATGGTTAGCTAGAACGAAATTTAGGCAGATGTCGAATGGGTTCATTCAACCTGGATAAAGCGCTAGGTTGTCAAGTACTTCCAAGTTGAAACGTTGATGCATTACGAAAGCCAGTTTACCCTGGTGTGTTTGTCCGTCGTTACGTAAACATATCGTTTCATGGATGCTCCGAGTCAGCGTAGTAGTCCCACTTTTTGAAGTCCTTACTACTGTGTAGCGCACCGCTCACTCGCCCATCATATAATACATCCACTTGACATCCACCGCAGTCCCGCACCAAGCCCAAAAATATTTTAAACGTATGAAAAGCGAAACCTTACGCGCCATCAATTGCCCAAACATACCCGGTTTGTAAGGCTGTGATCTCCTGACATAAAGAGCACATGTACCAATATTGCATTGTAACAACGGGCACTGTTTTCACTTTCTTTGGTGCTCATTCCACAGAGTTTTTGGAGCGCCTTGGAGCGACGCCAAGGAGTCGACGTTGTTGGCATGGTGAAAATATTTGATGAATATCAAGCGGTATGAGCAACGAGGTATGTGCCAAACTTTCATCGATACAAAGGTACAGGCTCAGCGCTAGATTCATGAGTGCATAGTTCATTCTAGCGATACTGGACTTCCCGTCGAACGCAATAAATAAGTTTATACGTGCGTATATTCGATAGTTTTATTGTTTGATTAGTACAGTGATATGCGATTTGTATTATGCAATTGTAGAAGTCTGAGAGGGGTTAACCAGCACGTTGATCCTCAAATGTCGAGTCCGTTGAAGCTTTGCTGATATGACTTTTGTCAACGAGGATGTTGATGCGAATGGCTCCATCTCCACAGCACTCTGATATATCCGATCACTGTGAATTCTTGTCGCGTTGGATCCCAGTTTCGCGTCCAATCGTACATGTGGTCCCGTGGATAACGGGTAAGGATGACCTTGTGCATGGTAGTCCCAACATCGGCTACCGAAAGTGTATAAAAAGACGAGTGCGGACAGCCTGAATCCTCAGCAGGTCTCACCTCTTCCACTTCATCTTCTCCTCTAACGTGGCTGGTCCACTCTACCACTCTTCTGATTCAATCCTCTATCTCTTCTAAGACACCTCTCACGACCTCAGTCATGAATTTACAACGGTTAACTTGGATTTCTGTGCTTTTGGCGTGCAGCCTCGCCGTTTTTGCAGCCCCTGTCACCGAGCCGGCTTCTGACTCTGATGTCGAGGCTCGCGAATGGGATGCATCTGACTTGTCAATCCGTGACACCGTCAATGATGCATTCCTTGAGGCAGTAAGCGCGATTTCAAGAAAGTCTTTTTGATTTGCTGAACTTCTCTGCCATGTAGCGTTACTTCGCACTTCATGAAAACCGAGCGAAGACACCAAAGGTCTCACCACCGAAGTCGGAACCAAAGCCGAAGCCAGCGCCGAAGCCAGCGCCCCCGCCAAAGAAGCCAGACCCAAAGAAACCCGATCCAAAGAAACCTGACCCCAAGCCAGCTCCGCCAAAGAAGCCAGTTCCTAAGACCCCTCCGCCTAAGAAGCCCGATCCTAAAAATCCCCCGCCAAAGAAACCCGATCCTAAGAGCCCCCCGCCCAAGAAAGGCCAATGCGACGCCAAGCCGAAAGCTGGAAAGGGAAAGAGGGCCTTCCAGACCGATTGTGGTGAGTATAATTTTGTGAACGAAGTAAATGACTTGTTTAACATTTCACAGACAAGAACTCACTTACTCTCAGCGGTGTTACTCGTGCCATCACGAAGGTTACGGATCAGGGCAACTCTGCGCTCACATACAAGGTAGATGGCGGTTGGCCTGATCCCACTACAAACAAGGACGTTACTGCCTACGCCAAAACTGGCAAACGTGAGTCTTATAGTTATCAATGAATCATGCTTGTGCAAGAATTTTGTAAGGTCCTGGCACGACATTCGCGGAGGAGGCCAAATGGCTGAAGCATACAGACCAATTGTTGGCCGAGGGTCAACATGAGGGCCACAACTTCATCGTGTTCCACGGTGTCGATGGAAAAGTCAAGATTCATGACACAGATTTCTTCATGGGTCTGTATCAGCATATGCACAAGGGAGATGTGAAGAAATGTGAGGACGAAGTGAAGAAGAAGCTCGACCTGGTGGTCAAGGAGGCGAAGACGTACGTGGACAAGTATGGTATCCTCCATACGGATATCCAGCCCGGCAACATTCTGTGGGACAAAGCAGCTACTGACCCCACTCTTATTGACTGGGGCAGGGCTAAGGATGTTGGAGTTGGCAAGGTAAGCGTATCGTGCCATTGAGAAGTCATCCTGGACTGACATATTCGATGCAGTGGTCCACGGAATTGGAGAGTCAGGTTAGGAAACAAGCAGAGTTCTCTCATTTGCAAGGAGAAGAGAAGCTTTGTCATGACCTCAAGCCTTAAGTAGATGGTGAAGCGTACTATTTAACATATTAATTTATGTCGTAATGTAACGCTGCCATGCATATGAACCACTTTCTCGATAGTATTTGCATTCGAGGAGTCTGAACAGGCGTCTTAGGCGATCGGGGGCGCTTGACCACCACTTCCTTTTCAGGACTTGTAGGGGGTCGCTTCCTCGAGGCTAGGGAGGGATCATCGTCGCTGTCCGCAATCTCTATGACCTCAGTTGGCCGCGCGAAAGCATCGGCTTAACCGCGAGCATTCCGCGTCAAAGCAGGCCTGGACGTCTCAGTATGCTAGTCAATCTACCTCAGATTGTCAAATACTCACATAAACGGACCAATAAAGAAAACCTTTCCACGAAGATACTGGGCATGGCTATTGAGGAGAACGCATCTATGCAGCGAGCATACTGAATAGCCGAGATGTTTTATCAACCATTGCAGAATGAATGATGTATAAATGAAGTTCACCAGACAAAATGGCCGCGGATGATAAAGTTGGGGGACTTTGACGGGTAGCGTCAATGAATCGATGAAGCTCAGAGAGCTCGGAACGTTTATCGCCAGAAGGAGTCGGTACATGTGACACTTCTTGCTCTGAATGCCATCTTACCGTTCGCCGTAAATATCTCTGAGATGAAATGGGTTCTTTCTGTGAAATGTCGCGGGCTGGCATGAATTAATGGGACACGAGACTCAGGCAAATACAGAGCTATCAGCCACGAGAGCGCAAGGAACACCGCAGATCCCATCTACCTGCTCAAGGCACTCAGACTCACCCCCAATAGATTTGCTAAGAACGATATCAATCAGTCCCGGATGACGGGGGTGAGTAACTCCCACTCACATCGCTGGTAGGAACGACAAGCATAGTGTCGTCGTAAAGGAGAACGAGATCAAAAGGCCTAACGGTCAGGCGATAAGTTTTTCCACCCAGGGTAACGGAGGCAGTTTCATCGCTCCGTAAGCGGCTCCAATGGTTCCGCCCCCAAACCTCCTTGCTATTGGCAGGGACCGTATAGGTCGCAGTGCCTCCACTATTGGCATTGGTGATAGCAACACTGGCGTTCTGACTAGATTGGTTCGAAACCCAAACCATGATTGCTGGATCAAGAGTGACATTAGTGAATTAATTGATGAACAGTCGACACAATGCTTACAGCGATGTGTACTTGATAAGCTGTCGCGGTAGTAAACCTGAACGGATATGAAACTGAGTGAGTTTATTGGGAAGGAGGTATGCATTTACCTGTGCAAAACGACACTGGTCTGAGGAAAATGACCTCTCTCAAGAGTCCTTTTATCCTGCGCCGCACCTGCTACAACAACAAATCATTCCTGCAGTGTGTGAACTTCCATAAAGCAAAGCAAATGGTTGGCACGAAACTTCCTGTGCTTGGGAGAATGCTAGAAGTCATTGGTTCTTCAAGTTCTAGTAGTGCAGACAGACTTCTGTGGCCACCCAGAAATCACGATATCGGTGCAGACCTAGCTACTGCCAATATGCAAAGTTGAGAGATTAAGATGTAATTCGGAGTGTTGGATTGCGCCCATTCACTGTTGTAATGGATGGTAAAGCCCTGCGTACCTGCAGAGAATTTTACTACAGGAACAGTAGACACAATATGGAAAATGTCTGCACAGACACTGACCATGCAGGTGGCACTCCTCAGCATAAACAGTTCAGAAGCCAAGCCCGTCACCGGAGAGTGCATGTACCGGTTACATTCTAATTGTCGCGAGAATATCTTAGGACTGGGGAAGCCTTCGCATCATATTTTGAGGACAACAGTGTAATGATTGCCACTTCGTCTAGAAGTCGAGTTGTTGCAACAATAGCGAGGTTTACGACGTGTTGAATATGCGAATCATAGGTTGTGGATGGGCGGGTGTACTGTCTTGGACATATAATCGTGTGGCCGACCTAAGGATGGAAAGGAGTTCGAACATGTATCATACGCCTTGTCCTAGTGCATGTGCCCTACCGGAAGGGTTGTCGACGCATTATCGGGTCGAGTGGGAAACTGATTTGAACCTGGTAGCCGTTTGCGAACAGAACGCTGCTTGCGAAAGGCGAGAAGTGCACGCTTCAACTTCAGTCCACTTGATGGGCATGTCTGCGGCAGATGAAGAGATGTGGCGACATCCGAATGAAACGGGGCGTTATTCCTCGTCTGATGACCAGACTACGCCTCATCGATTGCACTTGAGATTTCATGGTCCTTCGGTAGTATTATGGCGTGCACTCTCGTCGTGTTTTCCTACCAAGGTTAAAATAGTAGAAGCGGGACCTCAACTTTAGAGAGGACGGGTCGTCAGCCAATAGGGAGGCTCACATCGCTTATTAAGCTACTAAATAAAGGAATTAGTAACTGAGCGCTCTAGACGATGCACTCCTCAACCAAAGGCTGTTCCTCCGATGACTCTGTTCACTCGACGATATCAACTCCAGCACTTTTCAGTGCTTCGTGGGAGTATATGGCCGCATAGGAAAGAGGATACTCGACAGGCCTGAGGAAGTCGCTCAAATACATCGTATCTGTCGCTGCTAATATCGCCTGAGACGCCGATCTCGCGCTGTCTGGGCGGTTTGGATTCGCGGGATATTTGGACCGTTTGATATGCTGTCCAGTCGATGGTTTCCTTCTAATCTGCGTGCCAATTGTTGCGTTTCCGACTCGGAAGCGGAGTCAGCAACCGAGAATTTACAGGTGGAGTCACTGTTGTTTCGACTCGGAGTCTGTCAAGAGTGCCTCTGATTCCCTTAACTCAGATTTGTAGTATGTAGCTTTATGGGCCAGAGTCAGTATCAGGAATACACAGCTACTAACTCTACGTATGGATCTTCGACTTTCACTGCAGGTTTGAACTTCCGTCGCACCCCGTCCTGAAAGGTCCAACTGAGGACGGTGTAGTTGGAATCGTCTCAATATGTCTCTGAATCGCGGTAACGGGCAGCGTAGACGTAGATCTATGTTTTCTTCGGCTTAAATTTACGCTAACATAATGACAATGGCCGCTACGGGAGCTTGACGCCGACATGGGTGCATCCAGCACCACACCATCGCGACGCTTTCAACGCCGAAACACCGTAAAGACCACTTGAATATGCCAAGCCATTGAACACTTCTAGGACCTTTCGTGTATAAAAGGCAGATCGAGCTGGCTTTCTGTTCTTCAGAGCAGGTCTCACTTCATACTTCCCTTTCTAGCGCGGCTGGTCCACCTTCATACTTTCACGTTCACTTAACTTTTTCTATCTTCTCGCAGCTCTACCTTCAATCATGAATTTGCGACTTCTGGGTACGTCGGTAGTGCTGGCATGCGCTATCGCCGTATTTGCTGCCCCCGTTATCGATGCCGAGAATAGTCTCGACATCGAGGCTGGTGACCATTGGAAACTGGAATTGGCTGCGCGAGATATTGGCACGAATGTCTGGCCAAAAGATGTGATTGCTTTGATACAGCCTATTGAATACTAGCTGACTTGCTTTGATTTACAGTCCTATCATGCGCACGGCAGGCGTGCTAAATCAGCGAAGGCTAAGGTAGCCCCCATCGAACCAGGTCCTAAGCAATCGGCTCCTAAGCAGCCGTCCGTGAAGCAAGCGACTCCGCAAGGGCCGCCACCGAAGGGACTACCTCCTCAGCAAACACCGCCGAAGCAGCTACCTCCGCAACAACCACCACTGAAGCAGCTACCTCCACAGCAACCGCCGCTGAAGCAGTTACCCCCACAGGGACAACCGCCGCTGAAGCAACTACCTTCACAGCAACAGCCCCCAGTTCAGCAGAAGTCAGATGCGAAGAATAATGATGTCTGCTCAGCCGATGGAGGAATGGCTAAGAGAGCCTTCTCTATCTATTGTGGTAGGTTCTGTCTTATATGCTTTCTCAAGGAAGGGGGATTCATCTCATTTTCTGTTCTCAGATACCAACTGGCTTACTCTGAATGGAGTCACTCGATCCATTACAAAAGCCGCCGAACAAGGCAATTCTGCTATCACATACAGCGTCTCTGGGGGTTGGCCAGATCCAGCAATCAGACAGGACGTCCCAGCCTTTGCCAAGACGGGTAGACGTAAGAGTCCTTGCTTTCGCATCATCGAATTTCTCCCTTGACAACACACTGTAGAGGCTGGAGACCTAATGCAAACCGAGAGGGGTTGGCTCTGGAGAACCCGCCAATTATTGGCGGAGGGCACCTATGACGGCCGCAACTTTATCGTTTTCCGCGCCGTTGCTGGCAGGTTCCACATAACAGCGACACAATACTACGCGACACTATATCACAACTATTTGAGTAGAGGTGACATAGACGGATGCGTGCAAGATGTGCGAAGGAAGTTGTCTGCCGTCATCCCAGCAGTGAGGTACTATGTGTAAGCATTTCGAACGAATTTTCTTCTCGCTAAGCTGCTAACTGGTGATTTGCAGAGACAATTACAGGGTCCTTCATACCGATCTCCAGCCCGGCAACATCTTGTGGGACCAGGCTGGTAGCAGACCTTATTTGATTGATTGGGGAAGGGCTCGGGAAGTTGCTGGGGTAAGATTGTCACTGCTGAGATGACATTATGTTACTGACTGCCTTTCTCGGGCCATAGTGGAGCCCAGATATTGAGGCTGCCGTCAGGTCTCAGCTTGAATTCTCGCACTTGCAAGGGGCTGAGAAGATTTGCATTGATCTTCGAGGTTAGAGGGTGTATACTGGTCACATCTTGGGATGCAGTATCTTTATGTCCATGGTTCAACTTCATATTGTTTTGTAAAACCAAGATTGAGAGAAGACTTGATTTGATGAGGGCTGAGTTTCATTGCAGGCACAAGCGCCAGATAATCAAGAGCGGCAACGCCTGCTACTTACCAACAATTCAAATATCGAACAAACGCGACGACAAGTTTTGATTTTACGGTTATTAACAAGACTGACTCTGATTAGTAGATCAAGGCTCGACCACTACTAATCACAACCCACCGGCTCCAGCGTTTCTCCTACACTGCTAACCCAATTATGTCGCCTATGTCACGATTAGCCAAATATTCGCCATGGAGTAACTACACGCACAGATGCATGAGTCAGGAATTGCCTACCAATTCATTCCCAGCTGCAGTTCCCTGGAGCGACGACGCCTGGATCGTGGGCATTCATTAACCTCCCCTTCCATTTTGTGGAGATTTCCATTCGGCGCAGTTCTAATACCATTGCGAGGCGAGTAAGTGCACCAGTCATTCTGAATTTCTGATCGTCGGCTACCGTGGTCATTCTACCCAGAGTCGACCAATCGTATGCGGAGGACAATCTCGGCATAGTATTCCATTGTTCAGTTTGTGGAAAGCAGCAAGTCCGCCACTGTCAACCGTAATTCAGTAGGATGGCTGGGTGCCGATTAGGTTCCCTATCCCCATACTGTGGGCCGACCGTGTATCACCGAGGTATACAATACAGGAGTATATATACTTACACTCTCTGCTGAACTATTCGCAATTCCCCATTTCATTCAATCGTGATGATCCACTTACAACGATCCTTGGTGGTACTGTTGGCATGCGGTACCGCAGTTATATCCACAAGGCTAGTTAACAACGCAGCCGCCGGTTGCAACGATGTCCAGCCTGCTATTGGTTCTACTCCCGAACCGGTTAGCTATGTGTTTTCTTGATACACCATTTTTTACCCAAGGTGGTTTTACTAGTATCAGCTCGTCTTGAACGATGTGCAAGAACAACCGGGCGCCAAGTCTGTTTTAGCTGGTACGTAACACTGGCACGTTGAGATTCTGTCCCTAATTTCAAGCTCCTCATTCACCAGATTCCCTCACTCTCAATGGTGTTACCCGCCCCATCACGAAAGTTGACGACCAGGGGAACTCTGCTATCACCTATAAAGTCGGAGGCGGCGGTTGGCCAGATCCAAGTACGGGGAAGGACGTCACTGCCTATGCCAAGTCTGGCAAGAGTCAGTATCACGCAGCCCTTTGACAGGCTTCTCATCTTGACTCCAATTTCGTATAGCATCCGGACAAACGTTCGACGCTGAAATCAAATGGCTTACGAAAATCCAAGAGTTGCTCGCACAAGGCAGATACAATAATCTCAATTGGATTGTCTTCCGCGGTGTCGACAATAAACACCACATAACGGCTACTGATTATTTTGCGAATGTTCTTTGGGCGAAGTACCTGAGCAAGGGCGATATAGCTGGATGCAAGAATGAATTCAAGACGAATAAAATTGGATTGATAGTCAACGAGGCGAAGCGCTACGTGTATGTCTTTCATTTTATTTTGTCGTGTCCTGCGATTGAAACAGGTGATCTCTCTCTAGTGACAACTTTCAGGTGCTTCATAGCGATATACAGCCTGGGAATGTTCTATGGGATATGGCAGCTACGGCACCGACTCTTATTGATTGGGGAATCGCCAAGGAAGTTCCCAAGGTAAGATTCTTCGGTATCTGAAAAGTATTGCAATTTCTAAAACCTCTTCGGGCAGTGGACTGCCGATGTTGAGAAGCAGGTTAGAGCGCAAGCTGAATTTTCGCATCTGGAAGGAACAGAGAGGATCTGCGTTAATTAGACGGGTAGCTTGTCCAGCCCTGTAGGCGAGTCGGAATATACAAACTAAAGCACAAAGTGATCTCGACAGTTCATTTGGGGCGTGAACCAGTCACGTCAGTTTGTCGACAATCCTGATGGTAGCGTATGATGTCATGGCTAAGGTTTAACTTTTAGTCAACTAGTCTCCTCGATCACTGCGAAGCAAGCAGGTCATTCTGATCGTCACCGTCTGTGCTCATTCGACCAATCATATCCAGAGGATATTCTCGGCATGGCATTCCATCGATCGACTAAGCCTGCCACCGGGCACATCCGAAGCATACAACGAGACGGTATATATAACAAACTTTCTTTCATTCTCTCGTCATCACAATGTTCAACTTACAACAATCCTTGGTGGTACTGTTAGCGTGTGGTACCGCTGTAATATCCGCTGGGCCCGTCAACAACGCGGTCACCGATCCCAACGACGTTCAGGTTGTCCTCGGTTCTACTCCAGAATCGGTAAGTAATGCGTTTTCCTCAAGGAAACATTATTCACCCGCTGTCGTTTCAGTATCAGCATGTCTTGAACAATGCGCATATATTAGCTGGTGCGCAACACTGACATGTCAAAATTACCACCTTAGCCTTGAGCTCCTCGTTGACCAGATTCCCTCACCCTCAATGGTGTTACTCGCCCGATCACGAAAGTCGGCGAACAGGGAAACTCTGCTATTACCTACAAGGTCGGAGGCCACGGTTGGCCTGATCCACATACGAAAAGGGATGTCACCGCCTATGCCAAGTCCGGCAAAAGTCAGTACCCGACCTCTCTAGTAATAGGCTTCTCATCTTGACTCCAAATTTTGAATGCATAGCGCCCAGACAAACATTCGATGATGAAATGAAGTGGCTCGCGAAAATCAACGAGTTGCTGGCACAAGGCAAAGACCATAATCTCAACTGGATCGTCTTTCAAGGTGTCGACAACAAACACCATATCACGGCTACTGATTATTTCGCGCATGTGCTTTGGGACAAGCATTTGAGCAGGGGCGATGTCGCGGGATGCAAGACTGAATTCAGGACGAATAAAATCGGTTTGATCGTCGCCGAAGCCAAACACTACGTGTATGCGCTTTTTTTCATCTTGTTATCGCGTGTAATTGAAACAGATGATCCTTAGTGACACTTACCACGTCCTTCATACCGATATACAACCCGGGAATATTCTATGGGATATGGCTGCGACAAAGCCGACTCTCATTGATTGGGGCCGCGCCAAGGACGTTTCCAAAGTAAGATGCTTCGCCGCCGTCGGACAATATTACCGTGAAAGTTCTGACGCCTTTTTCGTGCAGTGGACTCCCGATGTTGAGAAACTAGTAAGGCAGCAAGCTGAATTTTCCCACCTGGAGGGAACAGAGAAAATTTGCGTTTGATCGTTGTTGTTAATAATTAAGTCGTCCCGTTTAGCTCTGTGTACAAGTTGCAGCATACAAAAGTGTAATATATGTCTTGTCTTTGGTCTGTCTAGGGAGGAGTATTAACGTGTGTATGCCGATAGGTTATATGGGGCACATGCCACAGACCACCCGACGACTATTTACCACCTGCTTGAGACCGACCGCTTGTGGACAAGGGCCTATCAAAGCGTGTTATGCATTGTAAACTCCGGGACTTGGTGCAATCCGTTTAAATTTCTCACGTCAGGCCCCAGGTTCGTCCGTCGAGCGACGCAGCTGATCTGAAATGTAACAAAGTTCCTACCTCCTCTGCCGCTATAGGGTAGTCCTTATACACGCAAGGTACGACTGTACAATATGAATACGTGCCTTGGATGGTCCTTGTTTATTGTCTCCACTGATCCTTATTCATCTACCGTGGGCGAGGTCGAGAGATGTGTTCTTCTACTATGGGACGTTGGCCCTTCCAGGAGAAGTTTGATTCATGTTTAGCTTGAAGTTACCAGGGACTCTGTTCGCAAGGTAGAAGTTGATGAGCGGCCAGCCGGATGGAAAACAGAGGAACAGGTAGGTAAACAATTTATTTTTTTTTAGCTTCAGGTTTAAATGATGTTGATATGAACGTCTATAGCTAGACGTCGCATCATTGATCCCTATTTTACTGCCGATAAATCGAAAACAGTTGGCGCCTTTCGAATTCGGAGGGTGTGATGTTCCGCAGGACGACAGCCGGCAATATTTTGTGGTGATATGGCTGTTATTGAACACGATCTTCTATCTGTGGGAAGAGTGGAGAAAGTCAGATCTCTAGGTTTGTTCAGTGGATTGATAGGAGGAGAGATCACGAAGAAGACGTTTAACAGACAACATCGTAATTAGATCGTCGTCGATGTGAATAACAGCGTTTCCCGGATTTCTGGCTTTGCCGGACTATGATCTCCTAGGATCGTAGGGCTCATTGAGGCGAACAGCGGGGGCAGACCACTTAATAGGTTAGTCGATGGATAGGGGTGGTTCTTATTACCTATTATTGATGAAAAATCGGTCGCATCGTCGGCGGTAGCGAATAAGCTCTACAGTATATTGAATCTCTGCCGCTTCGTAAGATGCAATAGATATGCTGTCGAACGGTAGTGGAATCTGAGGAGAACCGAGTGTCCCTATCATATGAACACTGCCCCATTCCGAGTGTCGCTACGGAGTTGAAACAACACCGTATCGATGCCGTATCGCCCCGCAGACCATGTTCATTCATGACCCCGGTGCGACTAGACGAAGGCTATTTAAACCTGCGGCAGGTCCAGAAGCACGATAAGCCATGCAAATCGGGCATGTCAAAGGGTCTTGACCGCAACAAGGTGGCGATTATAAAGCCTCGAGGGACCTGACCTAAAAACCTTGGTTCCACCCCCCCCCCAAACATGACACCCACAGTGAACCCACCAGAGCAGTCCCAAACCCCTCGCAAGCGCAAAATCAGTATGCGCATCCCATCTGGCAAGACGTTGAAGCGTCTAGCCAAGACGGTTAAGAACGAGGTCCGCGAGCTAGTAGGGCTCGCCCACCACGTGACTCCGCCGATTATGGTCCAACAGGGAACAGTCCCGGTTGTCCCTCTTTTCGGCTCACTTTCCTTTCCTTCGCCACCATCATCTCCTTCCCGACGCAAACCTAGCTTTGTCGACACCGTCGCTTTCGTCGAGCCCCCGCCTCCTCTCACGATACCAGCCTCGTCGCGGTCGAGAACGAGCAGCGCCACGCTCTCCGTCGACAACCTTCATCTCCATAAGACGATAATTGAAGTTTCAGAGTCGGATTGCAGCACGTCTATAACAGCCTCGTCTCTTCATACTTCATACTCAGAAACTGATAGCGATAGCTATCACTTGGCAGTCGAAGAGGCTACAATACAAGAATCACCGACACCCGTCATGGAACACAGTCCTCGTCAGGAAGAGCCTGCGTCGCATGTCGATGCAATAGCTGAGCCTGAGTCAGATCCTTTGGGGGACGAGATACCCACTAGTCCCCCTCAGGTTTACGTCGAACCGCCAGTGCCTGATCCATTCCTCGTCGATGACCCCGAGGACCCGATGTCCGACGAAGAGAACCCAACATCGGAATCCCAGCAGACGATCGTTCCTACACGTTCAGAAGAAATCCTCATCAATCCACCTGCCTCTGCGTCCCCTTCTCTTACACAATCACAATTGCAATCGCTTCCTCCCTCTGATGTCAACAAAGATGTACCACCACAACCGCAAACTGAGGAGGAAGAAGAAGACGAAGAAGTCCCTGAGATTTCATTACCAGGACTTGTACTTCCTACAATGTTTCTCCCTATTCCTAACGTACGCCGCCCACTATTTTCGTCTCTGCTTTTGCCGTGGCTTTCTAGGTCTTATTTTTATTACAATTGTACTACCAGACTGATCCGTTAACTACGCTCCTTACAAAATATATTCCTCCTGAGAAGAGACCAGCGCGAGATTTGACGGGTGAGTGGCAGCGAAGTGATTTCCATATGCTAGTTGTGAGTGCCTCTCGTCCTTGTGGGGAGAGTCTATGTGCGAGTTGGATATAAATTTCAAACAGATGTCAAATAGCTGGCGGGCCCTGGCTAGAATGGCTCGCGACCGCATTGTGACGACTGATCCGGAAGAAATCTCTTTGATCCTCTCAGTATGATTGCCGTTTCACCTAACGGTACCATTGACCAAGCTGTCTGACATGTCTGGAACAGCTCTGGTACATCCGGCTCGCAAGTCTCGCTCGTCTCCGCTTGTTCAACCAGACATCTGCCGAATGTACGAATTTGTTTTCGGTCCTCAATGCGATCGAGCCGCCATCAACGCAGGATTACGTCTTTGAACGTATCCTACCCTTTGAGCTCGAAGTCATGTATGCACGTCTAAAATACTGGGTGGGAGACCATATGGGGTATCTCGATGCTCTCAATGGACTGCTTCGAAAATGCCGTACCAATGCGAAGATTGCAAAGGACGAAGTGACAGTTTCGATGTGGAAAGAACGCGGGGCACGCATGTGTATGATTATAGCCTCGCAGTTAATCGAGATGAAGGATTTTTTGGCGGCTACAAAGCTTCTGGAGCCGTTGTGCACTCAAGATCCAGAGGTGACCAGCCCCGCGCTAAGGTCATCGATTGCGCGGATTTACTTGCAGGCTGGATGTGTTAAAATGGCGGAGAAGCATTTTGATGTGGTGGAGGAGGATCCGACGGCTGAACAGATGCTGAAGGATATGAATGCGGCGCTTCTTGCTTCGGCGAATGGAGATTGGGAGAGTGCTACGAATGCGTTGAGGCGCGCGTTCAAAGAGGATGGAGAGAATTATGCGGCGGTGAATGATTTGTCGGTGGCTCTGTTCAGCCAGGGAAAAGTTAAGGAGGTGATGTTCCTTTGGTTTTGGTATTTTTCTCTGAACTCACGGAGGTATGCCTCAGGCTATCGAGATTCTTGAGACTGCGCTGAAGACTTCGCCTTCGGCAGTGGTGGTCGCCGAGCCTTTCCTCTTCAACTTATGTGTGTATTTCTCTCCTCACACCAAGGGTGCCCCATTGATGACGCTGGCATGTTAATAGCGACGCTATATGAGCTTCGTTCTGGTGCTGCGCTGGACAAGAAACGCGAGTTGCTTGCGGAAGTGGCGAAATGGAGCGGGGATGGTCTCAAGACTGCTTGTTTGAAGATGCCGACGAGTTGAACGACGTACATGATGTACGACTTAGATTTGCGTTCCAGCTTGAAATCGTTGTTCGTCTAATCATGTCGTTAATTGTCGTGTCGATTATATACAGACATTAATCGGTAACATCTTTAGCATGGCCAGGCATAGGTCAATGAAGAACATATGGACGCAGGCAAATGCGAGCTAATGGAGGAGATGCGAAAGATAAGCGAGTGCAAGTTGATGAAGATGTAAATAATATGTATATGCAGCGTCTACAGTCGCATGGTCCCAAATGATCCCAATCCCAATATATATACAATACAGTCTATCCCACTAAATACTACCCTAGAAACTTCGTAAGTCCATCTGAAGGTCAGATACGACTGCACCTTCTTTTTTCATTTTCCAGAGGATTCTATAATCTACCATACACCCGCCATATACAATGATTTTACGCAAGGGTACTATCTCGGTGGTTGGGTCGGTCCTGGCTCTGGACTCGGCCATGGCTGCGAGCTTGCCGGCGGAAGCGCCGACACATTCGTGGAGTTCCAGTACTTCTAGCATTGGGCAGAAGAACTCTGACGCAAAATCACTGCCCTGATAAGTCCAAAGCTCGAGGAGGGTGTCCTTGACTGAAGCGGCGCCAAAGTTACGGATGCGGAGGCGCTTAAGGGAATGTTCGACGGGTTGGAGGGATTGGATGAGTGCCCACTCGGACATGCTGATGGCGTGAAGCTGGAGTGACTCGAGATGGCACCTGCTCCTCCATAGCATAGCGGCGAACTCCACCACCGGCCAGGCCGGATAGAATGTGTGTCCTTCCATGTTATCTCCTCCGTACTCTATGTTTAGGCTGCGAAGAGCGGGGAGAGTGATGTAGTCAAAGAAGACGGAGAGGTCTTGGCAAGTGTGGAGTGTGAGGGAGGATAGTTCCGAGAGGGTCAGTGGGGACTCGGGAGGAGGGGCTGTGTTATCACAAAGCCTGAGTGCGCCGAATGTACATTCCCGGAGCTGCGGGCAATGGGTGAGGATTTGGAGAGCTTGAGTTATCGTGAGGTTCATGTCGAGGAGTAATTCCACTAAGCCAGAGCTCTGAGGGAGCGTATCAATCGTACATGATGTGCATCCAAAGTCGACCCAAAAGAGGGTGCGCAGACGTGGTGTCGCCTTGAGGACGCTGCAGAGCATTTCCCCGACACCGCTGCCTTCGTCGGTAGACGCCTGAATGGTGAGCGTTTCGAGAAAGGGAAGTTGTAGCGGATTATTCTTGCTTTTGCATTGAGTGCGTTTGAGGCGTTTAAATAGGATGGCGTAGGTCTTTTGAGGTAGCTGGAGATGGATTTCCTGCCAGCGTGATGCGTGGTGGACGAGTCTATTGAGTAGACCCTGAACGATAGATCGTCTGCGTTCATTCCCATCTTCCAACACCAAAGCCAGGCTCAGGGGCCGATCTGCTGAACGGCAAAGCCAGGTATCGATAAGGGGAAAGGCCTCTGTGGGTAATTTGTCGTGCACACGCAATGAGGACCAGAGTTGGGGCGTGGCGATAGCAATACGGCGCCAATATTGACAGACGAGAGTTAGGACGAGGGGGGCATGTCGATTGCTGATGTTGACGAAATCGTCGGACGGGAGAGAGAAAAGGAAGATTTCTGAGAGTGTTTCTGGAGGCAAGACATGTATGAGTGCGTGGGAGAGCGTCGACATTGCCAATATAGCTCGGCCGGCACTGTGCACAACGAACTTAGGGGGAAATTGGTATTTATTTCAGGAGAATTGATGTTGATTTCGCACTCACTAGTCTGTGTGTGTTGTCACTCACGACGAAAGGGAAAAGGTTTTTTTGGTCGACCAATGACCGTCAGAAGATGACCTAGGTGAATCAGAGGTTAAGAAGCTGAATGAGGAATCAGCAAACGTCAGTGATGGCTCACGAATCGCAGGGTGATAAATATATAATGGCAGGATGTCGAAATAATGAAGGTTCGCTCGCAGGTGATTTGCAGGCAAAAATACCCCTGGCTCATCCACCTCAGGCTCGATCGCCGTTTCATTCTTGTACACGTGCATGCCACGTGAGCAAGATACTCACGCGAGCACGGCCAAGCACGGCACAGTTCAGCGTCTGAGTGTGACGTCTTTGATTAGACATTTCTCATCAGCCTTTCCATCTTCTTCCACCACCACCTCCAGGCGAGGAACACTACGTTCGGATACCGCGACATCTCTTCATTTGCTGTACCCATGCCCATTGACGACAAGTTGACCGTCCCGCTCAACGCACAGACCCCGAGCGGTGGTTTCGAGACCTCGGAAGGCACCATTTATGTGTCAAAACCGTTCCGCTCAAAGACATCCAAGAAACTACGCGCTCTCGTCTCATTTGCTCCGAGAACTTCTCATTTCGACACCAATAATCCCACATCAGGACGAAATGAATTTCGTGTGAGTGATCGCTATCATATTCAATAGTTTTTGCGTTGCCCTCTATCAAGTCAAATATGGTTTGCGTGTGGCACACAGGTTCGATTTAAAGAGGGTGCGAAGATGCCAACAGGCTTACCCTTGTTAATTACAGCGATAGGAGGTTGCAAACGTCAGCGGTCATGATCTCCTTATCATTTGCCGTATACCTTAATCTACCTTGACCATGAAACTGACACCTTACTTCTCAGGGCTTTTTCAGCTTATTCTGGATATCGTTATTCCTATTCACCGTTAGGACTTACATCCGAAGTTTGGAAACAAATGGTTACATATTAAACCTCAGATTCGCCACTATGTTTTCGCGAGATGCTATCACATTGGCTATTAGCGACGCCGTACTCGTATTGAGTACTGGCCTATGCGTTCCGTTCGCAAAGGCGATCAGTAAAGACTGGATAAGGTACTATTGGACTGGCCTGATTATACAGCATGTCCTTCAAACCTGTATTCTCTTTACCGCGGTAACGTGGACGTTCAATCGGTCTGTAGAACCATACCCCTCCACAGTAAACTCTGACCAAATCCCACTGTAGTCAATGGCCATGGGTCCAATCTGGTTTCCTCACTCTTCATTCTCTTGTTATGGTCATGAAGATGCACTCGTACATGACCGTCAACGGAGAACTACAATACATCCATTCTCAGGCCAAGCAGCTTGAAGCCGACTTGCGGAAACGAACCGATCGTGTTGGTGGTTGGGAAAAAGCCATTTTGGACGCTAAGGTCCACCGTGCAGAAATCGACGCCACGACGGGTGCCGACTTCTCCCCTAATAGCAGCGATCGTGACTCCACGCCGCTAGATCGAACCCCCCAAGCACCTGAAGGTACGGCTTCGTCATATATAGACGCTTCTGCGGCTTCTGCGCTTCGTAAGCGCTTATCTGCCGCAACATCCGGCGATGCATCTCTCTCTGAAAGTATCTCGAAAATTCCGGCTCTTGTGGCTAACGGCGTTAACGGGGATGCGTCTCTAAAGCCTACAAACCCTCATCCTCTTGTCGATCATCCAAATGAAGAGATTTCGCTCATGGCATCGGATTTAACGGAACTACGGAATGAACTTAGCAGCGCTGGGCCTTATCCAGTGACATGGCCAGATAATATTACCTTCAAGAACTTTGCGGTGTATCAATTGATACCTACCCTTGTTTACGAGTTGGAGTATCCAAGGACTGATCGGTAAGGACTTCGTCTGCCACGGAAGCTCAGAATTCATGTTCATGCACGAACAGGATACGTCCTCTCTATGTGTTCGAGAAAACCGTAAGTTACTCTCTGTGCTGGATTCTCTTGTTAGATCACCGAGACCTTCACGACCCAGGTTGCTACCTTTGGAACCTTCGCCCTTCTGTATACTTTTACCGAGACTTTCATCCTGCCTTATGTTCCTACAAAAGAACAGTCTTTCTTCCGCTCCCTCCTCGATCTGGCCATGCCCTTCATGATTTCGTATCTTCTCTTATTTTATATCATATTTGGTGGGTTCTTTTCTGTCGTCTCGATTTTCCCGATTCTTGAATTATCGCTTTTACAGAATGTATCTGCAATGGTTTCGCAGAGCTTTCTTAGTAGGTCTCTGTGTGATGTTTTGAACGTGCTAGATTGAATCTTTTTAATCTAGTTTTGCTGATCGTGGATTTTATGAAGACTGGGTACGCTACCTCTATTTCTTCGTTGGTTATCCGACTAACTTTGTCTTTAGTGTGTACTTGCAGGACCAATCAAGCATCCCTCAGCGACTTACGATTCTCATATTCAGGTGGAACTCGACTAGTTGGGACGAATTCTCCCGCAAATGGAATAAGCCAGTGCACACATTCCTCCTTCGACATGTCTATGCATCAACAATATCGAGCTACAAACTCTCCAGAGGTTCGGCGATGGCAATCACTTTCTTGCTCAGCGCATGTGCACATGAGCTGGTGATGGCGGTCGTAACACAGAAGCTCAGGTATATCACTTATGCAGATGAGTTACTATTTCGTTATCAACTAATTGGTGGATTTTCCTAGGATGTACTTGTTCCTTCTTCAGGTAAGTTGACTCCCAATTGTCTGAAATTTTGAGTTTTGGATGAATGCGACTTATACTTGTACTTGGATCCAGCTTGCTCAGATTCCTCTTATTGCTGTAAGCCGTATGCCCGCCATCAAGCGCAACAAACTTTTGGGAAATGTTGTGTTTTGGTTAGGGCTCTACGCTGGCTTTCCTCTGCTTTGCGTTGCGTATTGTGCGTATTGAAGCCGTTTGCTTTTTTGGGGTATGTCGATTTTGTTGCTGTTGCGAGATGAGCTGGCAGTGAGAGTGAGGGGGAAGGTTTGAGGATGGCGGTTGTGCTTCTTGGATGCGTGGTTAGATCCGTCTTATAATTAATTGGACTCTAATAATTTGCGAGTATATTTTAGTTAGCCTGTTAATACATTCAGCGAGTCACTAGCACTACTCGTCACCAGTCAAACAGCTGATTTCTTAGAAGGCGGTTCCCAGTGTTAGCAACCAATTGCCGTGGTTCAAGTAACGAACACGCACCAGGACGAGGTATATGTCTGAAACTCCTATGTTCTTTCGTCATGCTCCTTTTTGTCTGCTGGTGGGTTGCATAGTCATACGCCCGAGATAGGTCCTAGACATGCATCTACAACTTGTGTTCAGAACATTCAACACGTTGTAAACCTCGCCGTGCTATTGTTGCGACGACACGGCTTTTAGACCAAGTGGCAATCATGGCGATATTCCTCGCCCTTGACGCAAGGACGCTCAAGTATTCCCGGCGACAGTTAGAATGCTACCGGGACATGAACTCTCCGGTGATGGGATTGGCTTCTATCTGCTAAGGAATGCCGCCTGCAAGGTAAGTATCAGTGCAGGGCCTGTTGCATTGTGTCTACAGTCTCGTAGTACAATTCTCTGCAGAAATTTACACTTACACCAGTAAGTGAGCAGAGCCAAATTCACCTCGGAACTGCGTATTGGTAACTAGATCTCCATTGATATCGCGATGGCTGGGTAGCCACAGAAGTCCGTTTATATTACATGAAGACACAACGTGTTCTGGTGTTCGCCCAGGCACCGGGGATTTCATGCTAGCGGTTTGTCTAAATTCACTGAAGTTGAGCCCGAATGATTTATGATAGGAGTGGTACAGTATTAAAGGACTCTTGAGCGAGGCAATTCCCTCCATGCCGCTGTTGCTTTTACGGAGGTGACTGCATACCTCCTTCCTTTACTTTCCCAACAAATTCACTCACTTCCATATCTATCCAGGTCTACTATCGCTAAAGCTCATCAAGGATATATCACTGTAAGCAATTCATCGTCAACTGTTGGTCGATTAATTCGCTAACTCAACTCAACGGAAGTGTAAATTCTTGCATTCTCGTTCTGGACCCTCTCTCAGGTTGACTTGATCCAGGAATCATGATCTGGGTTTCGAACCACTCTAGCAGGGGCGACAGTGTTGGGGTCACCAACAACCATGGCGGGAGCGCTGCGACCTATACGGTCCCTGCCAATAGCAAGGAGGTTTGGGAGCGGAACCATTGAAAGCGCTCAGAAGGCGATGAAATAGCGGCCATTAACCTGGGCAGAAGAACTTATCGTCTGACCGTTCGGCCCTTTGACCTCGTCATGATTTACGACAATGCTGTACTTGTTGTTCCTACCAGCGTGGTGAGTGACTCCCTCTCATAGTCATCATCCGAGACTCATCGATATCGTTCTTAGCAAATGTATATTGGGGATGATGCTGACTGATTTGGGCAATGGATGGAATATTCGGTATTCCCTGCGCTGTCAGAGTTGATAGCTCTGTACTCGCCTGAGTCTGCTATCCTAGTAAACAATGCTAGTTCGTGAAACTGCACTAAAAGAACCACTATCGTCTCAGGATCTTCATGGCGAACGGGCTTAAAGAAGGATAAGGCGAAACACGTACTGAGCAAAGCAGCGCCGGATTCATCGGCTGGTTCGGACGGTGAGTGTGTTGAGATCTGATGATCAAGCCGTCGGCGATCCGTTCCAAATTTCGTCTGGTGTAGCGTTCCCAAAATTCTAGCGGGGTTGTTGAAATCAGGGGTTGTTTTAGCAACCCACTGGACGGACAAGATCAGGTCCTCAGGTATCACTTACCCATCGGATGCTGCTGAGCTTGCTCGTTCAGTTCTACAGAAGCGAATGGTTAGATGTTCACGCACACTGCCTTGGTTGTCCGTGGGGACGCTCCCGAATACTGACGTCTTACTAAAGCTTACTGGGCGTGATTGGGCAGCCAAGAACATCCATCCTTGATAGGGATATAATCAATGGCCTCATAGTCAGATCGTGTGATGCTGCTTATATCTGGTGATGTTCCTCCCCCTCTATTGCGGTAAGTATTTATCCACTTGCCAGCTGAGTATCATTTGGGTACTTGCTTTGAATGACAGCCTACTACTTTCAGGTTGCTCAACATCGCAATTACAGTTCTTTCAGTAAACAGTTGCGGGCTGGCATTGATTAATGGGATAAAACACTCAGGCGGGTGGAGAACTAGTAATCGCGAGAGTGTAGGGAACGCCGCAGATCCCATCCACCTACCCGGGTCACTCAAATTCATCCCCAGTAGATTTGCTGAGGATGAAATCGATTAGTTTCGTGTGATGGGCGTGAGTCTGGGTCACTCACCTCGCTGGTAGGAACAACAAGCATAGTATCTTGGTAAAGGAGAACGAGATCAAAAGGCCTAACGGTTAGGTGATAGGTTTTTCCTCCCAGGGTAACGGAGGCGGTTTCATCGCCCTGTAAGCGACCCCAATGGTTCCGTTCCCAGACTTCTTTGGTATTGGCGGGGACGACGAAGGTCGCAGCGTTTCCGCCATGAGTATTGGTGATAGCAACACTGGCGTTCTGGTTAGATTGGTTCGAAACCCAAACCATGATTGCTGGATCAAGTTGGCGTGAGAGAGGTCCAATAATAACAATGCATGAAGTTACTCTTCTGACGGATTGCATTAGTGAATTGATTGATTAATAGTCGATAACAAATTGCTTACAGTGATAGGAGCTTGATGAGCTTTCGCGATAGTAAACCTGAATAGATATGAGACTGAGTGAATTTTTTGTGAAGTGGGGAAGGAGGCATGCATTTACCTGTGCAAAGAACGACACTGGTCTGAGGCAAATAACCTCTCTCAAGAGTCCTTTTATCCTGCAGATGCTGCTATAAAAAATCATTCCGGCAGCGTATGATCTTCCATAAGGCAAAGCAAATAGTCGGCACGAAACTTCCTGTGCTTTGGAGAATGCTAGAAGTCATTGGGTCTTCAGGTCTCAGTAGTGCAGACAGACTTCTGTGGCCACCCAGAAATCACGATATCGGCGCAGACCTAGCTACTGCCAATATGCAAAGTTGAGAGATTAAGATTGAATTCACAGTATTGGATTGCGCCCATTCACTGGTGTAATGGATGGTAAAGCCCTGCGTATCTGCAGAGAATTTTACTACAGGAACAGTAGACACAACATGGGATATGTTTGCACAGACACTGACCATGCAGGCGGTATTCGACTCAGCAAAAACGGTTCAGAAGCCAAGCCCGTCACCGGAGGGTGCATGTACCGGTGACATTCCAATTGTCGCGAGGATATCTTAGGACTGGGGAAGCCTTCACACCATATTCTGGGGACAACGGTGTAATGATTGCCGCTTCGTCTAGAAGTCGCGTTGTTGCAACGATAGCAAGATTTACGACGTGTTGAATGAGCGAACGATAGGTTGTGGATGTTCTACTATCTTGGACATATAATCGCCTAGCCCACCCAAAGACGAAAGAGGAGCATGACGAGACTGGTATACGCCTTGTCCGGATGCATGCCCTCTGCCTGGAGCATGGCAACGAGTTTACAGAAGATCCTGTGAAGTAAGCATATATATTTGACTAGCTTACAGGCGGCCAAGCAATTACAGTCGACTCTGTCAGAACCCATAACTCTCTTAACGCATACTCTGCAGTAACCCATGGGTTTGAGGTGTCCACCGACTTGGAACCCATAACTCCTCAGTCGACTGTACGGAGAAACAGAAGCGGAATCGTTCAACCGTATGTCGCCAGACGAGCAGGATTAACAGAAGAATTATGCATTATATGATTGATTATGTAAAACAGGGTTGTCAACACTTATCTCGCGTGGGAAACTAATTTGACGTGCCAGAGAACGGAACGGAACGCTGCTAACACTTGGCTGATCTACAACCTATAGTCGTCCCTCGGCATATTCAAACAAAGTATAAGCACTAACCCTTCCTGCAATACGAATATCATAACAGGAAGACTTCTGTATGCAGCGATAACCCTGTGGCATCATTGCTTCGTATTTTGGCAAAAGCTAGAGAAGAAGCGTTGTTCGGAAGCTGGTCTGTGCTGCTAGAACATGAAGACCCAACGAGTACTAGCATTCTCCCAAGCACCGGAGATTTCATCGTAGCGGTTTATTTACCTTATGGAAGTTCAGTAGCAATACGAACGATTTGTTGTTGTAGCCTGAGGAGCGGCGCAGGATAAAAGTAAATGCATACCTCCTTCCTTCTCTTCCCATCAAATTCAATCAGTCTCATATCTATCCAGGTTCACTATCGCGAAAGCTCATCAAGCTTCTATCACTGTAAGTAATTTCTTATGGACTGTTAATCAATCGATTCACTAATAACTCAACATAACAATAACTTTATGCATTATCAATGTCGACCCTGTCTGACGCCAACTTGATCCGGGAATCATGGTTTGGGTTTCGAACCAATCTAGTCAGAATGCCAGCATTTCTATCACCAATACCAGCGGTGGAGTGAATGGGACCTTCGTAGTCCCGGCTAATATCATTTCGTCTGGTGAAATTCATTCACATACAATACATCCTTCAAAGGCTGATATAACATCTCTTTGATTTTGTATGTTCGCTCTATAGATGCTTTATTGCAGGGAATACTACATTGATTGATTCGAATGAATGTACAACCTTATACTAAGTCGTTTAAGAACTTTAGGGAAGAACACAGAATAGAAAAGGCGATTAACTTGGTAGGCGGTAGAGCAGGTCATCACATATTGTCAATATCTCCCATCGCTCAACCTTGCTTTCTACAGCTACGGAATTTTGAAATACGAAACAAGCATTGTCAAAGTATCAAGGTACACCATCGTCGGCTCGTTCAGTTCAATGAGCAATACGGTTTACGGTGTAAAGTATAATAGACTAAGAAAGGCAACTATCAAACCCTAGAAATATTACACATACATCATAGGTTCAGAACGAGCACAGTCAATGTATACTCCCAGATGAAGCTGACAACTCCAATTATTCACAAACTCGATAGGAAAAGTTCGATCAATGCTTAAATTTCGCGGTTCATACAAGTTTAGTATTTAACGGCGACTACGGCACTCTCGTGCCACCAAAAGGTCCTCTTAGGCGTACTTGGGAGCCTGGCAGCAAGTCCAGCAAGGATTCGATTCAGTACCCATGTTATTGCTGTACCAATGCTCAGGGCATTGAGGGATCTTGGGCGCACACATCCTGAAGCAAAGATCAAATGCGGCGACTGGTTTCTCCAACGAGGTGAAGTACGCAAGGTCGGGAGATGGCTTTTGGTAGCGCATGGAACCACAGCTGGCTGCCACCATGGTGGCTGCAGCGCAGATGGTGATCATGATAGACTTCATTGTGAATGCTAAGTCAAAATACATAGTCAGTAAGTTGTATTAGGCGGCAATACACGTCCATACTGATAATTATTAGAACGACTGTCGACAAAGTGGTTTGTGGTTTGTTGATATCACGCTAGACATCAAGATGGTTAATACGAAACCTACTCGTCAGGGAAAGAATCTCTTACAAAGTACCTCAGAGGGGAAGATGCTGAAGAAATCGATTTCCTTACCTCGTTTTTATATCTGAAACTCGGTGGAGCAGCCAAAGCAGTTCAAATAGTCGTCCCACTACTTGTTTGTGCATCAAGGAGTTGGTATCACAACAGCCAGGGGGAATGACTCGGGGAAAGCCCTCGTGTAATGCTCATTTACTCCTCAAGTCCATATGACTCGTTGACGTTAACCCGCAAAGTTACGAGTCCATTCTTCCCGAAGTTGCATACACAAGGTGAAGCGAATAACGGATCCGAAATAGAGTGGTTGATGACAAGAATAGAAGTTCGTTCAATAAGGACCTCATATGTGAGGAGATATCACGGCTATAATTACTTTACGGTAAGCCAACGATGAGGGGTGTACCTCACTTTCCTTTGCCAAGATCTATCTCCGCTCAATTAACTTCCGCGAGTTCTAGACTAAAGTGTTTTTCTCCGCGCTCGCATGCTCCATCTCCTTCCTCGGGTCAGACTAGGTCAGACTCTGAGATGTAATTGGGGTCACCCTGACGAAGGTTCTTGGGGCAGTTATCCTCAATTACAGCGTATCATTACGACAAGTCTGGTCCATGGCCGTAAACGACATAATGGGTATTTCGCTGGTTCACCTTATTCGCTTGCTACTCCTGGTGGGTGGACTTGTGTTCGCCTTTGGAAGTCCCTACTCCAGGACTTCGTCATTCTCCCTTGTACGTCACACAGTCAGCATACAAGGAAGTAAACACCCGATAAGCGTGGAGTATATAAACCCTCGTGTTCACTACTTGATTCCTCAGCATCATCTGTCGCTTGTTGCTAGTCAGTCTATCCTCGTTCAATCCTTTACCTTGCCAGCTAATCAGACTTCACTCCTTAGTTGAAACTATTTGTCTACGACTACTTGCTCTTGAAACTCTTAAACCGCTTTACGAAAGTTAGTAGTTCCCAATATGCTTATTGCTTTATGATGCTAATCCCAAATTTGTACGCAGCACAATGAAGTCTATTGTCGCTCTCGTCGCTCTCGCCACCGCTGCTGCAGCCATGCCCTCCTGTGGGGGTAGCTACGGCCAACAAAGTGGCGCGTATGGCCAGCGCTTCCCCCAGAAGTCCTTCTACTCCTTGGGCGATCCTCAACATCCTCCTCTCTGCTGGCTTGTATGCTGGCCGACTGAACCCAACTGCCCTGACGGCTGGCATGCATTCGCTCAACACGGAGAGGAAGATGTGTGCTGGACCTGTTGCTTGAACGGCAGCGAAAAGAATTGAACGATTTCTTCAGCTAACAGCCAATGAGAATGGGATTGTAGCTATTCCTTGTCGTAGAACTATCTTGCCTTGAAATCTGCAGTCGTTGTCCTTAACTCTCGCGTGCTTGAGATTTTTGTGCATTGTCATCTTTGTAACCATACTACCTAGAAAGCAAAGTTAGAGGTCTTGAGTGCCGTAGTCTGTGTGTAAACTTCACCCAACCTGGGTCGAAAGGACTCTTCTTGTTAAAGCCCCGACCATGGGCCAGTCGACTTTGTATTTTGCCGACTCGAGTAGTACGTTGACTTCCGTACTATGGGGGAATAACAACAAGTCTACGAGGTCAATATGGATTATGTGGGTTTATGTCCTCATCTAAATTTTTCTGTACATCACTACCTCCGGAGGTTACTTTCATTAGGACACAATTGAGATGGCCGAATCGTCAGGGGATAGGCTCCACTAGCTAGGTATTACCTGCAAGGCCCTAGATTTCGAACTATGTACTATCCTACCCGCGTCGCCGCCTCAAAGGCAAAAAAGATTCAAAAAATCGAGGGTGTGACTGTAGCCCCATTCCTACAATTAAAGAGTCTGACTCTTTTGGTTTGATCTCGGACCGCTGAAAATACGACTCTTAGAAGGCCCCGAAATTATTCACCCACATTTTCCACAATTACGATACACTAGGATACAGCCCCAATACCCAGCATATTCGGGTTACCTCCGCAAAGTCTGTCCCCGGCGACCCTCGGAAGGCGGTGAAGATGGTCCTGAACTCCTCACTGATTGGTTAGAGATAATATATTAATATCGCGGTCAAAACTTTTTCAATTATAAACTTGAAACGAGGAAGCGCCGAAATTAGGTACAGTCGTCTCCGAATAGTGCTAAAGCTCCGCATGATTACATTTAGCCTCCCTTGTGACAGTGTGGAATCTCTCTTCGGGAGAAGAGTAACTAATCGGTTCAGAGCGCATAAACACTAATTTTTAATTAACTGCAACCTAGCCTGAAGCTACGTATGTAGACAATCGTTCCAATTATTCGCGATAACAGGTAAATTCAACCACCAAGTTCTTTATGTCGACTACCCTTCCCACCCACAGGATGATACTCAACAGACTACGCAGAGCTAAGCTAGCCCGCTACGCATGGCTTATTCTCCGTGTCCTTTGCATGGTTAATATCTTGCTGCTCATCATGTTGATAATTCGGACACTCGAAAAGCCAGACGATACTATATACTGTGAGTGAAGCGCTGCTCTGGTGAACGACGTTTTCAAATAGTCTTTGCGTTTAGCACCGGTCCAAGATATAGTCCATTATGAGATCAAACGTTTCAACACGGGCTTCCTCGACGAGGAAGAAACGGTATTCCAAGGCCCACCGACAGACGCAATGGATGTAGCTTGGAAAGACTTGTACGAGCGTAAGTAGCGATGGTCTGTGCGATGGCTCTAGTACTCATCTCTCCTGTTCAAATAGGGGGTGTTTCTTATCTCCTCCCAGATGAAGCGAAACGTCTTGCTGATCCTACGGTTTTGGCCCCTGGCTCAAATGTATACATTGGGGGGCTGGATGTGTTCCATCAACTTCATTGTCTGGTAAGGCTTCACCTGCGAGGCCTAAATCACGACTAAATAGTATTTCGCATAGGATATGATACGTATGGCGTTGCACCCAGAACGCTACCCAGCATCGCACATACATCCAATGCACCTCAGAAGAAGTGGCAGTATGGCCCGTCCGAATATTTCTGAAGCGGAGCATCTCCGTCATTGCATCAACAGTGTTCGCCAGTCACTCATGTGCTCAGCGGACGTCAGTATCAATACTTTCTACAACCCACGCAACGAGAAAAGGCCATTTCCGCGGTTCGATCAGTTGCACACATGCAGGAATTTCGAGAAGCTCAGGCAATGGGCGTTTACGAGGACGACAGCCGTTTGGAAGGAGTAGTCGTAGTCCTTGTCACGTTGCTTAGCTGTCCAATAAACTTCAATGTTCTTGATTCATTTTGTTGAACGTGAATTATGCCTTGACTTCAAATCGTGGGTATTACGAGTCACTGTTCACATTAGCAGTGAATCAGCGATAAGCTTGCAAAGATCATCATTTGACGTAATCCGCAGGGCCAGGTGGTAATCTGAGTTTTATGCACCGCCCTCCAAATCCTTAATTATTGAACTTTCGACTCATGACCGGAACATTCTATTCGCCTCAGTGGTGCGGTGCCAGCCGCTTAATATGGTTTGGTCCATTGTGACTCTCACAATTTCCGGACAAAAATAAGTTCCACCGGCCACAATCCATTGCGTTTAGAAGCGTTGAGATCGAGATTATGATCATGATCTTGATCGGTGGAAGTCCCTCTGCGGCTTCTGGCTAAATCATAGGTTCAGAGGCTCATTGTAGCTGACACCCCCAGAACACGTCCTCACTATGTCTTTGTATCACAGCTTGAAAGATGGTATCGGCAGCACCACCGACATTGAGCTCGAGCAGGAGCCTTTCCTCTCAAGCGGCAACGCCAAAGCAGTACAGGATCCTGACGACAATCAGTACAGCAAACCTCCGTCCGCACTCCATCTCACGCTCTATCTTCTGGGCATTCTCCTCCTTTCTTTGTCAAGTTTAACATGCCTCCATATCCTGTTAAACCCTCGACCTCCTTCAATGAGTCCTGCGAAGATATTCCCAGAGTTGGTGTACAGTACGTGCTTCATGAACGATGTCCTGCTAAATGGCTGAGGCATGTTAACTCATGTCGCTAGCGCCTGTGGATCCTCTGATTGGGTACAAACTTGTTCGCTTTCATACCGGATTTTTCGACGATGAGGAGCCTTCCGTGTTCGATGGTCCCTCCACAGATGCGATGGATGAGGCATGGACAGACTTGTACGACATCTGGACATGTAGGTTCTAATCTCTCAGACTAAGAGAGAAGGCTTACCGTTATTCTCAGACGCCATATCGACGCTGACAGAAGATGAAAATCGTCGCCTTGCTGATCCCACTGTAGCAGCATTCGGCAATAAATCGCGGCTTTTCGGCGGACTTGATGTATTTCATCAACTACACTGTCTGGTACGTTTGACTACCTGGATAATGTCTTACTTCACTTACAGATAACTTGCGTTGCAGGACTATGTGCGGAAGGCGCTCGAACCTGAGCGCTATGGCAACCCCCATGGAAGACGATTCCCTGGACTCCCATACGACAAACGAAAGGCCACAACTGACCTGCCTCATGTGTCAGAGCATGAGCACGTTCATCATTGCATTGATATGGTTCGCCAATCCCTGATGTGTTCCGCGGACATCAGCGTAATATCTTGGTATATGCCTGAGGCATCGTCCTCTGAGCATACAGCAAGGCCACTTCCGCGATTCGATCAGACGAGAATGTGCCGTGACTTTGATAAGTTACGTGACTGGGCTCGAACCAGGACTCCAAGTATGGAGGCATTGGAAGGTGTCATGCCTCACCCGCATGGCCACTAGCATTTTTTCGGTAGAGTGGGCTTTACGTAGTTTCGGTAGTTTTGCTTGTTTGCAGCCCGAGGCCTGTCTCATTGAGAATAGTGAAATCTGATAAATCGAATGCATTTCTTCAAGAACGGTGGAATCGGATCGCGGGTTGCCATAATACTACCCGTCACGGAAGTTTGGAGTTCATGGGGCGTGATTTGAAGGGATGTAATGCGCCGGAGTCTGAGTAAACGAAAAAGCAGGGTATTCGACTAACCTAGACGTAAGTTTCACCGAAGATGTAGCTACTCGCTCCCAGTTTCTGGTGATAACGGAACGCCGAGAAGCAAGTTGCTATCTTGAAAAGGTTTGGAGTGAGGCAGGCATTCTCGCTTCGTATCCGAATAAGCAAAGTTCGTCTAGGGCAATGCGGCGGAGTACCGAAAATACCACACACAGCTCCGTGTGGGTGTTACTAAGGTACGTTGTGTTATTCGCTTCGATGTACGTCAATTAATTCGGCTGGGAGCAAGCATTTACCTCATTACTTTCAGCATAAAGCCGATACCGATACTGCTTTGCGCATGGCTGAGGATATAAACAGGACTCGTCAGATAGCAATTACCACCCGCTCATTTTTGAGGAGTTGCTACCGTACCTTATTTCATCAGTCCTCCTACGAACATGATTCACAAGCAACTCGTTGTATTTGCCCTGCTTGTGGGCAGCTTGTTCGTGAATGCTTTGCCTGTTGACACAGGTGAGGCTCTATATTGTTTTCGCTGATGGTTTTATGATTGATATGTGTTCTTCTATAGCAGTGCAGAGTGACCAATTGGCGAAACGATTCTACTACACGCACTACGAGTTAGGGAAGCGCGATGAACAGCCAGAGAAGAGGTTCTTCTACACCAACTACGAGTTGGAGAAGCGCGAAGAGCAGCCAGAGAAGAGGTTTTTCTACACTGACTACGAGTTGGAGAAGCGCGGCGAGAGTCCAGAGAAGAGGTTCTTCTACACCCACTACGTTTCGGAGAAGCGAGACGAGCAGCCCGATAAGCGTTTCTACTACACCAACTACGAGCTGGAGAAGCGAGACGAGCAGCCCGATAAGCGTTTCTACTACACCAACTACGAGCTGGAGAAGCGTGACGCCGAAGTCAACGCCGTAGAGCTTGACGAGATGGAGAAACGTCAGGGCGGGGCTGAGGCTGCTGATCTATGAAATGGATAAGCGAGATACCACTGTTCCCAAGTCCGTAGTTGCCTGAAGTCTTCGTAACTATTGTCGGGTAATTACGAAGCTCTGGGTATGATTGCGCGTTAGACTCCGTAGTTTAGGAATATTGCATATCCTCGTGGCGTGTAGTCGTCGTCGTCTTTGATCGTTTCCCGTATATTTCTCGCTTCGTTTATTGTCGAAAAGGTCGATTTTCCAAGCCAAGTGTAATTAACGATTTTTATCAACTCTTTCCTTCCGCTGAAGCCCATATCCACGTTTGAGTGCCCATCCTTTATATGAACATATTGTTGAGTATGAGCAGGCTTGTCTCGCAGTCCCTTTGCTGCGATGATTCTCATCTTGCTAGAGGATGCTGTCAAACTCACCGGCAATTGACATATGTATGCAAGGTCCTTTTCCTTGCATAGATGTACGGTAGCATCACAATTGGATCACCAATTATCGCTACGAGGGCGATACGTTTACTGTTGGGTTGAACACCAATCTTGCTGTAATCACTTTATTCCCTGAACGCCCATACTTTAAAACATTGAAACATTGAGACATTGGATACGGACCAATTTAAGCTGTATGTTGAAAACAGATGGTACGTTTAGAAAGCAGTTGAGCTTTTCAACTTCAAGAATTAAAAGGGTGCTTCGCTTGGCCTCCACGTGCTTGCCGTGGAAACTTCTTGCTATAATAGATAACCGAGGATTGTGAGAGCGCCACTGAACTCATTAATCAACAACTTGAATCTCTGACACTGCGAGTTCATGCGAGTCTGTCTTCTAACTGTATTATATCTTTGGTTATGATACAAATTACAGCTAATCATATTCTCGTAAACCCCATTTCTTCGACTGAGACGCAGGCCGAGGGCGAAGATTCCAAGATTGCCAGAGCACCATTCAACGACCAAAGTGCAGACGTCGATTTACAACCCTCGGATAACGTTCGATTCCATCCTAGAGCTGGTGTAACAATTATTTGCAGATATGTTGTCGCTTGCACGGAGCTCGGCAGAGAGTGCTCAATGATAAAGGTAGTTCAAGTCTCAAAAGCGGAGGAGGTCTGCTAGTACGGACGTAACGGAATGCTGCAATGGTGTGACACAAGATGCGCCTCCCCATCGATGGGTCAAACTCAAATTGGCCAGATATCAGAGGCTACGGGCAAATACGATATGTCGACTGTTCGCCGTTGCTTCGATATCACACTTGCTGAATTGGACTATATGCAGACCAATTTCAGTGAAATCTTACGCCATATCTATCAAAGTGACTGCCCGTCTGCTATAAGAAAAGCAGCTCGATCCGCCCTTCGACTTTCGCTAAATCAAATTATTCAAACACTGGAAATCGAGAAGATTTATTTGGGCGTCGACTTGCATAGGCTGATATGTTAGCCTTTAGCCTATGGTGAATTGGCGAATAAGGTAGCTGATAATCTGTTCGGGGCGAAATTATTCGAAGTCAGCCACACAGAATGTTCATCGACCGCTCATCCACCTCACAAACACTGCCTACCTAAATGGTGAAGTCATACATGGCTACCGCGGCTCCGACGCTTGAAAAGCGTCTGGTCAGTTCAATGGCTACGAAAGGAAAACTCGGCGAGTCTATCCTCGAGAAGGCAGAAATATGTGTGACATGCGGACCAAGACTGGCCACCAATCTTCGGTTATTTGACGCGGCATTTGCACCTGAAGTTGAAAGTCGATGGACTGATGCATTCCTACCACTGCTTATGCGTGTGGATCTCTGCAGCAAAAGCATTATATTGACGACGACGGTGTATCCTAATATCTTGTACGGTGCACGGTATCGGCGACTAGGCATCATTTTTCAGCATACAGGTGTGCACTATTGAAGAAAAGAACATTATTGGTAGTTTTGTGGCCTGCCGGTGACTTGACCGCATCATTCCGGAGATTCGTACCGAGTTAAAAGCTTGTCTCTCATAGCTTTAGGATCGATATTGTCCTTGCTCTTAGACACTAGAATGGAAATGTCGAGTAGAAATGATGGGCATTCATGTGGGTGACTTATGCTAGACTCCGACAGATAGCCGCAATCACGCCGGAGACCAAGGGGGCGGAGTGTGAGGTTCCTGCATCCCGCACATGATAGGCCTGTAGATTGGAAACAGTATGGTTGTGCCCTTTGCTACAAAAAGTTGTATACATTAGCCTTTATGACCTTCTTTTGGTCTGCTGCCATTACAAAGTCCGATTCAATGCCTGATGCCATCGTCATTTGCACACCGGGTGCCAAAATCTCAACGCACTAAGACACCATGGACGTATTAGCGACTAAACGAACGTGGCGAGTCTCAGCAGAAAAAGACTCACGGGGCCCCAATTAGTGCTCGTTATGAACATCAATAGAAGAAACCACGATTTGGCCGACAATCTTTGACTCATGACATTGCATTCATAATCAGTTCATAGGACCCTCTCACCACTGATTGGAGTACATACTTCATTCTTATTGTCATTCCCGGCATGCATCCCCGCTTTGATGGCCTAGGTGTAGATGTTAAAGGTCGGAACAGAGGCTGGTGCCATCCGAGACATACATCCTGAATTACCGTTTCGAGGAGAAGATGTATAGCGAATTAATATCTGCACGCTGTGAAGTTGAAAGCGTCGAAAGCCTGATAATGACCGACTCACTCAGATGCGATCACTTCACTTTTCAGTGAAACCAATAAGTACTTCGAAAGTCAAATACATACTCGGCTCCGTGCTGCTATCAATCTGCTGGCAGAGTGCCGTAACAGTGTGCAAATCGTCGTACCCTGAAATACCCAAAAACATAGAAGAACGCATGCTTCGATAACGCCATCTAAGATGTAAATGCACTCAAGAGGTTACAGTAAAATCTATTCCCACGGTGGTTCTGAACTTGAAGCAAGTAAGCGCCGTCTCAGAAGTTCTGTCGCGCTCTACTCAACCGGGATTGCTTTTGTCTCGAAATCAAACACACTTATCGCCATGGACCAAGTGAGCTGCCTGACTCCTCTCAGGGGGCTTCACTGAACACAGTTAACCAAGGATTCCTTTAGGCGACTACTAGAGGCCTCTCGGTCCAACGGTTCGCATAACGTACCTAAAACTCCCCCTGGAACATCATCCTTGAACTCAAAGCAGTACGTTGGTCACGTTCATTGCTGATATTGACTCTGACCCTCCAGAATACCTGAAGCAAAACAGTCGATGCTTCACAACCCGCGTTCAAACCACGGAAAGTCAAGAAAGCCTCCAAACACGAATATCGTGATAGAGCTGCAGAGCGGAGAGATGGCCAAGCTCACGATTATGCACAGGTAGTTACTATTTTGTTCAGTTGCTTTCGGCAGGTGAATCAATCCATCTCAGGTTGAAGCCCTCCTAGAAGACTTTGAACGGCGGAACGCAGCGAACGAGGACAAAGACAATGTAAGTAGTATATCATTTCTGGTGTTTTACATTCATATGTCCCCCTAGGTGGAAGAACAGCGCAAATATCTCGGAGGCGACAGCGAACATTCTATCCTCGTCAAAGGCCTCGATTTCGCTCTCCTAGAGCAAAATAAAGCTCGTGCGGCTCTCTCAACAGAAGATGACGACTTCCTCGAGAAGGCTTACGAAGAGGCATCCTCCAGCGCTCCGGTCAATACGCTTCAAAGCACTAGTACTTCGAAGAAACGGACGAGGGAGGATATACTGCGTGAGCTGAAGGAGAAGAGGCAGAATGTTGTGCCACAAGGGACAGACGAGAAGGTAGTCACGCCAGCTGAGGAAGTAAAGAAGCTTGAAGAGGCTAAAAAGGCTGGTAAGTTCAAACCCATTGGCTTCAAACCAATCGGAGCACTAGTGGAGGAAAAAGCAAAGAAAAAGAAGAGTATAAAAGACGGGAAGGATGTTGAGCGCAAAAAGAAAAAGAGAAAGTTGGAGGACAATAGCGGTGAACTTGCGAGCCAGGCTACTACTGCTGTCAAGTCCACTCAGAATGCGCCAAACGGCACGGAACCAATTAAAGTTGATGAAGCGCCGTCTCAGTCGACTCCACCGATGCCCAGCACAAGGAAACCACCATCGGAAGAACCTCCACCGGAAGACTTTGATATCTTTGAAGGTGTAGGAGAGTATGAAGGTGTGGATTTGGGTGACGACGATGATCAAGAGGATGGTGAACCACAAGAACCCTCTACGAAGTTGGACGATGAGTCTACAGTACCTGCCCAACCAGGTAGTTGGTTCACAGCAGACGAAGCAGAACCCACTGCCTCAGAGCGTATATCACAGCCCCCTCTGGCAGCCACACTAACCTCGCCGCCACCTCCACCCGACGAACAGGAAGAGGAAGAGCCGCCAATGCGTCTGCAGCCATTAGATTCTTCTGCATTACCATCCATCAAAGACTTCCTAGCTATGGACGAGGCTGCTGAGAAAGAAGAGAAGCGTCGAAAACGGAAGGAGAAAAAGAAAGCTGGGGGCGGGGGTGGTGAAGGGGGGAGTAAAATGACTGCCGAGGCGAAGGCGGAGAGGGATTATAAGAGGTAAGAGCCCAATGTTACTGACAGGACTATCGAGAAGCGACTAATCGACGGTGAAATTGCAACCAGGCTAAAGTCTTATCAAGGCAAGAGTAGCGGAGGCTCATAATTTAACGGACAAACGGATACATCCTTAGCTTGAACTATGTAGTAGTAGATCCTTTGAATATTGACCTGCCCCGATTCAAGTAATTTGCAAAACCCGAACGGGCGTCCATTTCGTCGATTGAACTATAATGGGCATTCGAGATACCATAAATCTCGCAGAGAGCGGGATGCACGTACCGTGTTTGCATCTCGCTAGCCCAAGTAATCTCTTTCAATTTTGGTGCATTGAAAGATGCGCCAAAAATGCCCAAAAACAGCGCTGCATAGGCTTCTATTATAATCTGTAACATCGAGGTCAACCGTTAGCTAACTTGCAATGCCGTGAGTGCTGACGAAAGTATGGAAATCAACCGTACATCTAGTGGCAGTGAGCCCTCTGGCCTCCCGAGAGTCTTCAAATGTGATAGATCTGAAAAGCCAAGTCCCTTCAGCTCGGCCGCTGAAATATGGATGAACTCTGAATGCTAACGTTCATAGGCGGAAAACGCGGCTAGAGTGGAAATGCGTGAGTATTTGCTACGGATGAGATACAAGGTATGTACCATGTAAAACCGCGAATGTCGCTATCAGGAGACAGACACGTCCTAGCATGGATGAATGAGTTGTAGCCTAAGCCTGGTCACCGGTCACTGGTCCTTCACTTGAACACGTGATCGACTATATGCAATTGGGAAGATTCACTCAAACTGTGTTATTCTGGTGTACAGAGAGTAGAAACAGGTAAGGTCTGGTCAATAAGTGTAGTTTTAATTAAGTTTAATCAAATAAAGATTCGGCTTAAGTAGCGGTTCAGTCCTTGAACACTTTTCACAGTCGCGCCAACAACGCCGTCAGGCCTAACGGCAACAATCGCACCAGGACTGCATTCGACGCCGTAGGCCTTCTGTGCGTTGCTCATCTGGTCTACGACTACAACATCCACGTGAATGTCGGAAAGGGAAGGGGCATTGGACGTCTTGGACGGAAGTATCAACACAGATCGAATCGTGCCGGCCGGATATTTCTTCAATGCGTCCGCAATTCGCGCGGTATCGAAAGTGTGTGTGGAGAATACCAGGACTGACAGTCGAATGGAACATGTCAAACAGGCGAGTCGCTTTTGAACTATCCGTGGGACTCATTAAAGATGATGCATCAGGGGCGCGATCACCCGCCCTCAATACTCCGTCTTGTTCTTTACCATAGGGGTCGTCGATGGATGCTCGTCCTCTCATTTCATCCACTACAAAGGGGGAGCCACGGTAATTCACCCCAAGCTGATTCAATGAACCACCTCTGTCCCGTGCATGTTCTGCGTCACTTCCTTCCTTGAATAATCTGCCAAGGAGTTCTGAGGTCAGGTTGAGCATCCTTGCAATCACAGGAAGGCGTTCAGCATTGTACGAATCGATTAGTTCCGGTCTGGCCAATCCCTTGGCAACAAGGGCAAGTTTCCATCCCAAATTAAACTATGAAAGGTATCAGGAGGCATGGGGCATTTGTGTAATCAATGCATACCGAGTCCTGGACTCCTGAGTTCATGCCCTGAAAGACGATGGGCATACTTTGAACACGAGTTGCTGCCGAAAATACTCAACATACCTGCGCGCCGGTAGGACTGTGTACATGAGCAGCATCTAGGTTTGGATCGTCAGTTCACAGGTTGAAATCATATCTAAGGTAGGTCACCTCCAGCGATGAGTACCCTCCCCAGGCTGAACGCGTTGACCATTCGCATATTAGGTCTGCTAGCAATTCAAATGGCCAATATATCGTACGTCGGCTCGATACCCACGTATATTTGGAAATCCATACCAATACCCCAAACTTCATATCGGGTATTTTGGTAATGTCTCGAATATACTCAATGAGCTCGTCCGGTCCTTTCATTGCATCGATATCGACTTTTGCGCCTGTGATTATGAAGCTGAAGAGGTCAGCATCCGTCCCACCAGCTGGTCGGAGAGAGGCCCTAGATTCTTGAATCAGTTG
The DNA here is from genome assembly GCA_014058305.1 of Pleurotus tuber-regium. Lineage (NCBI taxonomy): Eukaryota > Fungi > Basidiomycota > Agaricomycetes > Agaricales > Pleurotaceae > Pleurotus > Pleurotus tuber-regium. The sequence goes on along the minus strand of JACFYU010000012.1, from coordinate 717,887 downwards.
ACTATCAATTCCTATGAGGATCAATCTACATTGAAGAAGATCCGTCACCCCACATATGCCAGAACTAAGATCTCCGTTAGTGTTCAGAGCCTCGTAGAGAAACTGAAAATGAGAACCTCTGTGCTCAAGCCATCATGAATATAAATGTCCCCAACTACCATACGTTCCTCCTGATAGGTCTCCCCCAAAAAGGTCAGTCCAAGTTGTTTGCGCACGATACTGTGTGCTCCGTCAGCACCGACGACATAATCGAAATCGGCCACCTCGGCGTGTTCTTCGCCATCTTTAAAATGTACCAGATTCGCAATAACGCGATCTGAGAGCTGCTCGAAGGAGCGCAACTCCGTTTTGAGTTCCACATGGCCGCCATACTTCTCTAGATGGGAAGTAAGGACTTGGACATGTCTGTTCTGACCAGGCGTCACTGAGTTCATTATTGAAAATCCAGTTAGTGTTTGTTTGAGAGTTGATAGATCCTACAATGGTGAACGCGTCCGAAGGTTCCTTGGCGTTAGCTCGAATATCGAATGTCTTCGTTGCGTTTGGGCTGCCCGCAGGGTAAGCCCTCATTAATGGGGTAGGAGAGGCGATTGCACGAATATCTGGCAAGCTCTTAAGGAGATGGTGCATTTCAAAGGTACGCGGCTGGTAGAACAGGCTTTGGTGAGTGAACTTCGAAGATAATAAACATATTACCTGGAGGCTAGCCCCTCGTTGACCAATCTGGGGCCGGGCTTCTTTGTCAATTATTCGTACTTTGATCCCATTCTGCGCCAGTGAGAGTGCGAGAAGGACGCCAGTGGGTCCAGCGCCTGCCTACGATAAAAGCATTAGAACGACACTCTCTTGAGAAGGCTTTGTCTACTTACAACGAGAATAGAAGGTGAGTGCATTGAAAATCTATTGGACTAGATGCGTGAAACTGAGGGAAGAGGCCTTTTACGGGCCCTTTATAATGTTTCTACATTATCAAGCCTCCTGAATGAATCCTCCCGAAAAATACGGTCACCACAGCACTGAGGTAAACGACCTTACAGCGGCAATATACACAGTCAAAACGACGTCACCTGAGAGCACCTGCATATAGGTTTGAAAGATAGCTTGGGTTATTGCGAGAACGTGCGTGGCTGAAAGTGATCCAAGTAGTAAAACTAAAAGATGTCGGTGCATGAGCGGTGGTCTGCGGTGGTGCCACAGTGGTGCGTTATTACTTCCTAGTAAGGCAGCCACGCATCAGTAAGCATTTTCTACCTGGCAACCTCCATTCGTATACTATTTGAAATATGGATCCTGTGTCTAAATCAATGATATTACTGGGAACGTAGTGAAGAGGTACCTCGACGACGTACTAAAATGAATCGGCAGTTACAAAAGATCTTATGACCTGATAGGCAACCTGTGGCGGGATATGATGGAGTGATAATTGGAATTTGAAACCTATCGAGGAAAAGTCATGCGTATATTGGATCTAACGAGAAAATCGGGGCCCCATATTAATAATATATGGAGGTATCATACAGAAGAACTAGAGGACCGCTAAATTAAGAGCAGATAACGTATTACGGTATACACAAATCTAGGAAGATAAATGGCGAAGGCGGGGACAGTAATAATAATACCCATCAAATCAATCAGATGAAAAGGCGTTGGAAGTAGCAACATATCCCATCAAGACTCGTGCAAATGGCACCAATTACGCCATCTGGCCTCACGGCAACTATGGTGGTGATATCTTGGTGGACGCCATAAGCCTGGTGTGCGTAGTTCAGATGATCCACGAGCACGAGGTCAACAGAGTTATTCTCGGTAGCAGGAGAATCGGCTGGTACGATCAAGATGGAACGAATGGTACCTGTCGGATATTTCTTCAGTGCTTCGGTAAACTGCTGGGTGTCAGTAGAGGAAGAGGAGAATATCAAGACCGTGTGATACGTTGAACCGAAGATGTCGAAGAGACGAGTCGTCTTCGAACCTTCTTGGACGTTAATCAAGGAAGAGGCGTTAGGTGCGCGGTCGCCTGCCTTGAGCGTTCCACTCTGTCGCTGGTCGTAGGGATTATTGACCAAATCTTGTTCGCTTCTCTCGTCTAAAACGATGGGAGAACCACGATAGTTAACTCCCAGCTGATCCAATGAACCCCCTCTTTCCCATATGGACTCGGCATCAGCACCTTCTGTGAACAGTCTACCATGAAGGTTTGAGGTTAATTTCAGCATCCCTGCTATGACAGGAAGGCGTTCAGCGTTATACGAGTCTAGGATCTCGGGTTTGGCCAGTCCTTTGACAACGAGGGCGAGCTTCCATCCTAGGTTGAACTATGAAAAGGAGACGATCAATACGTTTATTACCGCTTGCATATAGTAAGACATACCGAATCTTGCAGGCCTGAATTCATACCCTGAAAGAGAGGACGTCATGTCAGAACGTGCATTAGTCAAGGTCATTTGCTTACCTGCCCGCCTGTAGGACTGTGAACATGGGCAGCATCTGCGGTAATGACATTAAGAACCCCCGAGCTTTTTTTGTATGTACTCAAAGGTACGCACCTCCGGCAACGAATACTCTCCCTCGACGGAATGAATCAACCATTCGGATGTTAGGCCTAATAGTGGTTAATACAATGTATCGAATCTGCTGAAGGCCGAGACTTACGTATATTGTGAAAACCATACTAAATCCCCGTATTTGACGTTAGATAGCCCGGTTATCGTTTGAAACGCTTCTATCAACTGCTCTCGACTGGTAATTTTATCCAAATCGGCTTGTGCACCAGAGACGAAAAAGCTGAAGAGGTCAGGCGTTTTCTTTCCTGTTGGGCGAAAGAAGACCCTAAATTCGAGATATAGGATAGTCAGTAACAGGAATATTAATCTGCATCCTATACTGACGATCGATAACTCCCCCACATATGACAGAACTTTAAACATTGGTGTCAGATGAGACGTAAATCCATATGAAACAAAAAGACTGACGTTGGGGTCCACGCCTTCAGGAATATGAATGTCTCCAATCACTAAACATTCTGATTTCCTCGTCTCTCCCAAGAAGGTCAACCCAAGTTGTTTGCGTATGCTGCTATGTGCACCATCCGCCCCAATAACATAATCAAACACCGCCGTTTCCTTGACTTCTTCATTATCCCCAGTATGAACCAGGTTCGCAACAACATGATCAGAGGCCTGTTCAAAGGAGCGAAGTTCCGTGCCCAACTCTACATGTCCACCGAACTTTTCCTGATGGGCTGTCAGAATCTCAACCTGCTTATCTTGACCGATTCCCATTGCTCTCGTCTATATCGATGCCAATCAGCATACTAGTCCAAGCCTGAAAGTAAAACGTACAATCGGGAACGCGTCAGAAGGCTCTGCAGACCCGGATAACATGTCAAATGTTTTGTGTGGATTCGGGTTACCCTCATGATATGCTCTCATTGGTGCAAGAGGTGACAGATATTCCATTAAATCGGGTAAGGTACCAAGAAGATTGTGCATCTCCATAGTCCGAGGCTGAACGAAGAACCAGTTAGTCCACTGGTTGGTACGGCGAGGTCCTAGACATACCTGCATTCCAGCGCCTCGTTGACCAATTTTGGGCTTACGATCCTTCTCTATTATTCGTACATTAACGCCGTTCTGTACGAGCGAGATTGCTAGGACAAGCCCAGTAGGACCAGCGCCGACCTAAAGAAATGTAAAGATACGCCGTCATTAATAAAGCCTTCATTTGGTTGATACAAATGACTTACAATGAGGATAGAAGGAGATTGCATGCTCAGAGAATCAATGATTATCGCTTGGGGGAACAACACAAGCTTGCATGCAGTTTAAATAGTGCCATCGTCTATGTACTAGTGTCGGTTGGTAACCGTATGCATCGGAGGACATGAGACAATGCGGTCTTGAGTCCCTGTATGGCAGGAAGCGACGTCGTCGAAGGACCTACGACACTGCTACGGGAAGAAACTACCGGGAGATATTCTTAGATACGTTTCGATGAATCATCTATAGTAGATTCCTAATGACACCATCATTGGTGAATACGATTCTGTGGGTGCATGTAGCTCTCAGATAGTTTCCTACCATGCGTATGTTCTCGAGTTCCAACATGGCTCCCCCACTCGGAAAGAAAGTGTCGTGTCAATTGTATTCGTCCGCTACTCCCATCTCAAGATCCATTCCCCCTCGATAACCCACTGTGTGCAGTCTTGCTACCTGTTAATAGATACCTAATTGGCAATGGAGGGTGGGCGGGGTCCAACGCTCAACCTGGAAAACCTTCCGGGTCTACAGTTCCGATGAGATCGAGTAGGAAAATAATACTTGAAACAATCCTCATACCGTGGTGCACTCGAATGATTTGTCAAAATGTGTACGTATAACAACGATAGAAAGGCTTCGGTAGAGTTTCTCTAGCGGTACAGAATACAGTCATCAACTGACGGTATGAGTTGCAGTCTCATGCGCTTCTGATCGGCCACAGAACGATGGATGAGAACTTTGCAGTACTTATGCATTGTGCATTATGCGGAACTCACTTTCGAACAGCCAACTTTGCGATCAAGAAGCAACTAACGGAATAAGGCGTACGTCAGCAATATGGCATAAGCAACATGGTTATATTTGGTAATCCAGCAACTCGGCATTACCCGTCTCTGGATTCCGTGGCCATCCAGCCTCTACTTGCGAGAAGCACAAGTCGTGTCCCAGTATTTACACATCCCTCCGTGCTCCTGGACAACGGGAGTGTGGATCTATGTTTTACCTTCACATATTGCCCTCTAGCTATCCTTAGGCATGACCGGTTGACCACCCCAGCTGGGAAAATGGCAATGGATTATGGCACTGAGATTTGAACAGAACCGTATTGCCGGTGGTCTATCACGTACTACCTTCAAGGTAGTCATTATGCCGAGACCCCAGATTTTTGGACTCATGCCAAATGCCTCTGGGCTCCCCAATCAAACACTTCGGCTTAAGGAACCTGGAACAAACCCAAGGACTTATCAGGCGCATCATTTGCTTGAGTCACTATACCCGCATCCCATTCCAGGCCGGAGTGCTGTTTTTTTTTTGCTCAACTGTAATTAATGACATGTGGTGACTACTTCTGAAGGGTGGCCGGTAGCGGGTAAAGTTTTCTACTATACTACAGAGGGCGACGATCAAGCAGCAGTTATGATTAATTAATCGTAGGATGTACCTCTGAGGGACTCTAGATCCGTGGATTAGTTACTATTAGGAAAAGTGTGATGGCCATGATCCTGGCGGAAAGGTTCATTGGTCACCATGACTAGAGCTCAGGATCTATAGAGCCTGCATAATATATTGCCTCAAGCTCGTAGGTTGTGTATCTCGTGAAACTCATTATATCATTATCATCTACCAATACGAAAAAAGTCCACAAAGAGTCGTTACAGCTATCTAAGTATAATATAGTATATACGTATCCAATCATCGTTTATATGTGCTCGTAATTAGGCGTAAAGGTGTGTGTGCGTGTGTGTTGGGGGAGGAATCGTTTTATGTAATCCACAATGGTATCTAAAGGCTGATATGAAGTGTAAAGGGAAAGGGTAAAGGAAAAAAAGGGAAGATGTTATTCCGCATGCGTAGATGTGTGGTTTTACAGGATGGGTGGGTGTTGAATCCAGAACGATCAACGGTGTAGAAATGGAAGGTTAGATCGTGTGATGTGATGTGATGGGTGGAAGAATGGATGGTTTGCGAAGAGAAAACACCGGGGGGGGGGAGGGGATGGGGAGAGATGCATGGATTCATGAAGATCATTGGGCAATGTGGGATACGAATAGAATGGAACGAAAGAAGAAGGGGGGTGCAGAAGAAGGGGGGAAGGGTGTCGCAAGGTAATAATGATAGAGGGGGAGACGAGTCAGAAAAAAACGAGATGAAAGTCTAAACCGATGCATCAAGGGAGTTCCTGCAGTTTCATCTCCGCTAATCCGCTGGATATGAACACAGCCTAAGTTCATTCGAGGGAGGGTTTAACGATGACTCGGAACCGTGGATTCTGAATTCTACTTTTTTTGGGAGTTGGTGGGAATGGGATGGGTGTCTAAAGTTCGGGGAGTGAGGGTAGATGTGATTTGATGTGATGTGTCTGCTACGAATATAGGAGACGAACCATGCATGATCAGCAATGGATGGTTTGGGTCGGGGCACAAAGGTAAAGACGTACAAGACAAGATATCGCATTTTTTTGGGTCCAGAGTCATTCATTTCAATCAGACATTCGATCATCCCATTCACCACTGCCTCCACTCCACCTATGCAATATACAATCGGATCACACACACACCCGCACACATCACGTCTTTGCCTCGCTTACCGCAAGCCTCAAGCCTAGGCTAACGGAGCCTGGCACGGCTAGGGCTGCGCATCTTTAATAACTATTACGCCTACCTCGGCGTCCCTTTCCGAACATTCCGCTCCCACTGGACTGCTTGCTTCCCCCTCGTGTGAGACCAGTGAATAGCCTCTTGAGCAACGGCTGTTGCTTGGAGGGTGTGACGGGTGAAGATGCGTAGGTTATTGGGGCGGCGGATTGTGGGATATATGTCGGAGATGGATATTGGCTACCATAGTTGGGTTGCTGCTGTTGATTCTGTAGCATGGTCAGGGATTGGTCATTGGAAAACGGATGGAATAGGCTTACGAGAACTTCTACCCGTGAACCCTTAGGTGGTACGACCATGTATTGGCCACCACCGATCGGCACCACTACAGGCTGTTTTCCGACTTGTGCAGACGGTGGGACGTAAGCTGAGCCTCGGTTGAGCACACACAGACATCATGACAAATATACGGATAAATGCTACTTACGTGGATTCTGGTTTGCCGGGTGGTACGCCGGCGCAGTATTGGATCTCACGGGTGTCTTTTGGCGTGGTTGTTGTGATGGCATGCCAAAGGATGTCTGTGATCGGGATGCTGCGGGACGGGTGGGTGAAGGGAGGTGGGAAACTGAGGCTGAGGTGTGGTGTCGTGAGGTGGGTGAGCGGGTGCTGGAATGTCCGGAGTTGGATGAGCGACGGGAGTGGGAGGGACGGGGTTGGGTGTGGGATGGGGATGTTGGGGATGTTGCGCCTGGGTAAGAGTAGGGGAGTTGTTGGTAGGATGGGGAAGTGTTTGAGCGATTTGGGTGTGCTCTGTCTGAATAGTAATGTCTATCCCTGTCTCTGTCTCGCCCTCTATCTCTGTCTCTATCTCTGTCTCGCCTGTCGTATTCCCTGTCGTGTCTAGCCGACTTTGATCGCGAGTGATGACTCTGGTGAGAGTGCCCACTAGATTTGGTTGAATCTCTCTGTAGAGATCGAGCTTGCACAGCGGGTGTGGTTGGGACGAATGGATTAGCTGGGGTGAATTGGTTTGTCTTGTCGACCCATGAAGCGATGGAGTGCTGCTTTGCGATGTAGCGTTCATAAGCCTCTGGCGAGTAGTCGTATTCTGTCATGGTGGAAGAGGGGGAGGAAGGGGGTGCTGCAGGGGTGGGTTGGAGGAGTAGAGTATAAATAGGGATGGTATATAAGGTATGCGTGTGAGAGGCGAGGCAAGTATATCGATTGTGACAGTGTTTGCTATACAACAAGACCTGTCCTGCTCATATATGTCCGCTGCAGAATACAAAATTTGATCCCGTGGCCACATGCCACAACAAAAATAGTCGACGAAAAAGGAAGGTGTTTCTGGTTTGAGCGTCTACTGTGGGCGCTAAGTATCCTCGTGTTTCTATCTCGGAGCACTGTACCTCTGATACAGCAACCCGTTGGTCAATTTATTGTTGTATCTGTAACAGAGTCACAGTCGACATGATCGCAACAAACAGTTCGGATGTTCACCCGATGCGCATCGATCCGACCTTAGCCTGGGGTGGAATATTCGAACTAGGTCATCTCCATCTTATCACCGTGCTACAATAGGTACTCGCCTTCCCTGCCTCTCCTGCTATTTCTCATACTCGCGTTTTCAACGAGGCCTCCGTTCCGCCTTCTCTTCGTGGGGTATTCCCCTTATACTTAATTTTCGTTAGCTGTGGGTACATTGGCTGGTTGAAAGCATGGTATCGGTGCTGTGTTTTCTCCCGCTGATACTTCGCCTCCATTCGTTGGAAGCTCGACTGTTAGGCGCACCTATACAGCAGGCTAATAGCAAGTAAGAAGCACCGTGGCTGGGCTTCGGGAAGCCCGTAGAATGAGAATTACCGCCGGCTGCCTGTACGTCCCGTTCTTACGTCTCCTCTCCTTCAGCCTGTGCTTCCAGATGTATATTAACATCGCCATCAGAATATCAAGGTCTCAGGTAGCGCTTATATTTCGATGATTCATTGAATTCATACAGCAGCATGGTTATGATGGTTTATCAACGTCATTTGTATCCCCAGATTACAACATTTTTAATCCTGCCGTATGGTGTGTGATCGCATAGGTGTGGTGCATCACTGCATGGGAGTACTATTGCAGATGATTAAGATTGCTAGTGATCCTGTATGAAGAGGACGCCAAGACGAAGGAACCTTGGTCTCGGATCCTACCACTTCATTGACACTGTAGTATTAAAGAAATTGCTAGCAAAATCCCTAGCAAGAACGATCACTTGCAAGCAGCCCTTACCCTACATCTCCCCGGATCCTAGTGCTCATAGTAGTATCTCCGTCAACAAAATCAATAGTAAGAACCACAAGGAATTACGGTGGCGATGTTGTGCCGACCTTGTACCGACACGCTTGCTTGTCATATCAGTATTACTTGGTATAGATCCGTGTAGACCTCAGCTGTCCGTCGGCCGATACTCTTTCGGACGGGATTTTATAGCATTGGTTCTACCCAAGTAGGTGCTATCAGCTGGAGGGATGTATGTGGATAGGGAGATAGCTGTTCGATAAGCCTCGACTGTGCTCCGGGAGAGGTCCAAGTGGCGTTGATTGCTTCCTGTTGCAGCGGAAATGAAGGCTCGGAGCTCAAGCGATACATGTTAGGCCCCTATACGCTATCACGACGTACTTCTCACCCCTGAAGAGCGATCACGTGCCAGACGCGTCTCAAAAAAGCACCGTCGTATTGAACTCTTTTACCACCTTTTGAACTTTGCACAGGCAGGCAGCGACTCACAATGGCCGCCCTGCTCGAAACACCCTCAAGAATATGGCGTCGCATTGAAGCAATTGAAGGGCGGGATATGCCTTCCCTCCCATCGCTACCCACTTTCGACGATTCAGCCGACGAACATACTCAATCTTCCTCAGACATTCTAGGGAAACTCGATGATAACAATGGACAGGAAGAGAAATCGATGGATATATCTGGTCCTACGCATTCTACGCCTGCGATGTCCTCTCATCATGCTTCGACGATCCGTGCCACTGCTAGTACATCCAGTACCGCGCGATTCGCCCATTCGATCGCATCGCGTTCGGCCAAGTCTTCTTTGGCTCTCTCTGGTGGACGAGGGAGTCAATCTCTCAGCCGTAATACTCTCCAGCGGAGCCATGATATAGCATCGCTAGATAGTTTTGATGCGAGCGTGATAACATCTTTACCTGTGGTGGATGTCGAACCTGGTACGGACGATGGAGTGAGTAAAGATGCAACGCAGACGGCGGAGGAAGAGAGTATTAGTGTGCCAGAGGTGTATTTGCCTCCGGAAGAGGAGGAGGAACATGGGTTGTCGTTGGCGGACGCGTTGGCGTCGGTCAATCATTCTCATGACACGCCAAAGAAATATTTAGATTATTCGGTCAGTTTGAGGTCTGAGGCAAAGGTGCGTGTTTCAGATCGATAGACGGTTGTATAAAGAATCAATATAATATAGCCCTCGCCACGGGATAGATTCCGCAACGTCGCCATCCGTGAGCGGAAAACCATCACAACCCGAACACGCACACCATCCCTATCTCGAACAACACCTTCCCCCAACTCATCTCCCTCAAACTCAACCCCTCGAAGCAACCATACAGTCCGCTTCTCCCCAAACTCCTCTCGCTCAGCCACCCCCTCTCAATCCCCCCTCCCCGGTGTCTCCATCCCACTTCCACGCTCAAATACCGCTTCACCCGCTATTATCCCCCTTCCTCGTTCGAATACTGCTTCGCCGGCAATTATTGTGCATCATGCTGATGATGATTTGACGGAGAGTATATTGAGCGAGCGGGAACCTTCGTTGGGGGATGTGAACTTTGATCTTGGCGAGGAATCGATGGAGATGGAGGAGACGGGTGTGCATGGGTCGGTGGTTGCATCGGATACTCCGCCTGATCCATCGGAGGCTCGTTTTGAAGTGGAGAATGAGGAAGAGGAAGAACATGAACCAACGTTTTCATCCGAAGGAGACCCTACGCCTCACATTAGCCAGAATATTACCCAAAACCGCAGTAATCCTGGTGCACAGTCACCCAATGCAGTTTCTTCGCCGACACCTTCGATGACATTCACACCAACTCCTGCGTTTCCCCGCCGAGCTCGCTTTGCTAACGATGATGAGAATCCGCCTGAACATGATATTCAGGATGAGGAACCTATTACACCCAATACGCGTCGTCGCTCTTTCCTCCTTGCTGTCATCAACTCAACTTCCCGACCCCGGTTGAAATACCCCACTCCCCATCCTCGTAGGGATAGTATTTTCCATGGGACACCTAGTATAGCGGAATCCACACCCGCTGCTACACATGACAGTAGCTCTTCTGGACCTACCCCTGGTCCGACTTTACAAGCTGCGTTCGCTGGTGTGACACCACGTCCTCGGGTGGCGAGACGCGGATCACACCCGCTGGCTCAGACGTATATCGCAGAGGCGTCTCCGCCTTCAGGTGACTCGAGGTCAGGATCTATCTCTCCTCGGCCTACCCCATCTGAAACTGGGAGCGGAAGTGAAAATAATGCTCATTTGGGTATCCTTCCTCCGTGGAGTACACCTGGTCCGTCAGGATCACCTTACGATGGTGCCAGTGATCGAGCATCCTTTATCTCTACTGCGTCTTCGCATGATTTGACTACGCACCATCGGGCGAATACGTCATTTGACCCTGTCCTTGGTCTGGGGGCGCAGGGACATGGACTGGGGAGGTTCAACGCTGGAAAACTGAATACCTATTTACATAGTTTGAATCGCCGGTTACAGGAGGAGAACGAGGCGTTGCTTGAGAGGGTGAAGAGGTTGGAAGAGGAAAGAGGTGGTGAAGGGGGTAAAGCCGAAGAAGGGAGTAGTGTGGCTGATGGAGGGGTTGGAGGAGGTAGAAGATTGAGTGGTGGGAGTAGGAGAGTGAGTTTGGCGGGGACTGCGTTGGGGGATGTCAAGGAGGATGTGAGTGCTGAGGGATGGATGGAGGAGAAGGTGCAGTTGGAGGAACTGGTGGAGGATTTGCAGACCAAGTTGGATGAAGTTGTATCTGAGAAAAGCGAGATGGAGAAAGCGCTTGATGAGGAGAGGGCGGAGAGGGCGAGGGATAAGGAGAGGTGGAAGGAGCGCATGAGGGAAGTCGAAAAGGGGGTGGAAGAAATCGTCAGGGACTTGGAAGGAAAGTTGGAAAGTGCCGGGAAGGTTGCTAAGGAGGCGGAGGCTGACTGGGAACAGAGGTTGAGAGAGGTTGAGAGGAAGTTGTTCGAGGTGGAGGGTGAGAGGGATGCTGCGCTGGAACGTGTAATTCATGCTGAACGGGCGCTGGAGAGTGGGAAGGACCTTGGAGGCGAGCTGGCATCAGCGAACGAACGAATAGCCCAGTTGACCGGTGATCTTCGAAATGCCAATATCCACATAAGTGATTTAGAAGAGGAAGTCGCGCATGCGGACGCGAAGCTCGAAGGATTGGAAAAGAGGTTGGGTGACGAGAAGGAAGCTACGCACGCTCTGGAGAGGGAACTTCACCAGATGGCTGATGAAGCCGCTGCAAAGTACGAAGACCTTGAGAGAAAAGAAGCCGAGGTTGTCCGGCTACAAGATGAGCTCAAGGACTCAAAGGGTTACATCTCTGAGCTGGAGGAGGCCGCAGAGGCAGCTGTAGAGCGGATCGAAACGCTGGAAAACCAGGCAGATGCCCTTGGGTCAAGCCAGAGAGACCTGGAGCGTGCATTGGACGAGGCTCATCAGCAAATCGAGGCACTTCAGGACGAGGTTCATCGTGCTAATGAGTTAGCTAGGCAGATGGAAGAAGCCTTGGAGGCTGCTGAGCAGAAGATGTTATCTGACGAAAATGAGGTCGTTGAGCTGAAAGGCAAGATTGCTGCTCTGGAGCGCGAAAAGGAGCGCGAAAAGGAGCGCGAAGCATCCTTGATTATGGCGAAGGAGCCGTCACGGAGCTACGCTTTACCTTCACCGGACCTGGACGTCGAGGTGCTTGAAGCTGAGTTGGACGATGCACACAAGGAGATCGCGAGGTTGACGACGTTGCTGAATCAGTCTCCGGCAAGGAAGGCGGTGGAGAAAGCGAGAGAGACGAAGATTGAAATATTGGAGAAGGAGAATGAGGAGCTAAAGGAAAGGGTGAAGATGCTGAGGACGAGCGTGGCGGGGGCCAATACCCCTAGTCGAATCGTTAATACAAGCGGGATGTCTCCGTTCCATCGCCAGGTACTCGCCATGTCAATTCGGGATCCTCGGACTCCGGGTGGTCCACTTAGAGATGTGAGTGAATCAATTGCGTCTACATCAATATATTCTGAGCTAGCTCTTTTTCTCTAGATGTCGTGGCTGAACAACAGCCCTGCAGATGCTAGCGCCTCTCCTTACCTCGCAGAGATAAATAGGCTCCAGAAAGAACTTGATCTTGCTAACCAGAGCATTGACGATAAGCTCGACAAGCTTGAAGACGTTGGACTTGACATTGTTGGTCTGACTAGAAAGCTTGAGGATGCTCGCGCTAGGATCATCAATCTCGAAGACGAGATAGCACGTCTTTCTAGAAAGGAAGAAAGAAGAGTTCACAGGTTAGAGCGCCTGCGATGCAAGAAATGCTTGACCAAAGTAGACTGTTCACATCTGATCCATGAAGGTGAAGATTTGAGGTGAGTAAAGATTTGCTCCAGACGTTGAAAATAAGTCAAGTATGTCTTGACTGTAGTTATATCGAGGACGCGCCGTCTGGCCTTCCAACTGAACCACCAACTCCGCCTACGAAGACAAGCGAGGCACTTCGAGCCAAACTTCATGCCGTCAACGACAATCTCGCTTCCATGCGAAAGCACTGGGAAGAGGAGAAGTCGCAGCTACTGGGAGAGAAAGCATTACTTCAGGATGCTACGAATCGTCTCAATACTCAGCTTAGGAACGCTAAAGAAGAAACGAAGAGGGCATCAGAGTCTGGGAAGGCTAAGGAAAGGATCCAGGCTGATATTCAGCAGGTGATTAGAATCTTTGTTCAAAGCGGGACATCTAGCTGAAGGATCTGTCTGTTAGGAATTGGAAAACGCCAGACAGGTCATCGCGGGCCTCGAGAGCGATCTCAAATCCGAGCGTGCACGCATAAGGGTGCTGGGTACTGAACAGTCTCGCGCTCAGAGAGAAAAGGATGATGTTCTCGCCCAAATGCAGAGAACCGAATCGGTCTGTCATCCTTCTATCTATGTTTCAAATTAGCCGCTGACTTCCCAACTTAGGACATGAACGATGTTAAGACGCATTTACAAAGGTTGCGCAAGGAGAATCATGATTTAGAGACAGAGCTCAGGAGTTAGTCCTGTATGTCGATCTGAGAAGATATCGACTGATTACGGCTATCTAGATAACGCCAATGCAGACCAGAAGGCTCGATTGCTCGAAGCAAAACTTGCCGAGACCGCTGAAACTATCGAGCAACTAAGGCAAGAGCGGTCCCTACTTGCAGCCGATCACAAACAATTGCAGCGACGATACACTGAAATCTCAGAGGCAGGTTGAGGCATCTCAAAGTCAAAGAAATAAGCTGAATACGTTGTTTATTAGCAAAGCAGTCGTCTTCGCCAAGAACATGCTGCATCCCAAGCATCGCATGACAATCGGCGTCAACAGCTGGACCTCCAACAAACTGAGATAGAAGAACTACGACAGGCACTTTCTCAACAGACGACCGAACTGCAAAAGGCTGCAGCGGAGAAAACTCGTATCGCCAACGAAAAGAAAGATGTCGCCCGGACTATAGCAGTGCTAGAGTCCGACCTACAGCGCGTTCGCAAACAGGCTGAGGCTCTCGGCCGTGATTTGAAGCTTCTGAGAGCGGATAAGGAACGACTGGAAGCTAAGCGTAAAGAGGACGCTGCGAAGGCTGAACGAACCCAGAAACAATCTCAATCTCAAATTCGGCTGTTGAACGAACAGCTACAGACTCAGAAAGACAAGGTATTGCGTGTTCAGAATCAGCTGAAGACCCATACTTGCGCAGCGTGAGTTCATTTACCACATTGACATACAATGCGGCCGCTCAATTCATGACTTAGTGACGATCGCAAACTTGACGAGATAAGGATACAACATAAGGAAGAATGCAAAGGCCTGCTTGTCAATATACGATACTTACAGGCCAAATTACTACGCGAAGGCACCTTCAGACTTGACCTTGGCTACCAGAAACAGTATCTCCTTGTTCTTCTGGCTCAGTTTGAGAAAAGGTGTGTGAAAGGTGTGGCTGTCAAGGATTACCAAGCTGAAAACCGCATAGCGAGCAAACAATCATTGCAGCAATTGCGAAGATAGGCTATCCGTTACAACTGCCAAACATTCAAGCTAAGAAGGCTTCAAAGTTGAAGAGCGTAGTACTCTGTTTGATCTTCTTAACACGCGCCAAGTAAGTTACTACCTTTCTTTAAGCAGCAGTTATTGAAACAGCAGCATAGATTGGCCAGCGACCGATGGAAGGAGCACACAGCTTCGAAAGCTGCTGTAGTTTCAGCCCTTCATGAAGTCCGTCGACAACGTATGACCTAAGCTTCGCAACTATTTAGAACTTCCTTACATAGCCTTGATCTTGTGTGCTCTAATTTTGTATGTTGTGTTACAGTTGTTTGACCGCGCATTGTATAAGCATCAATAATCAAATATGTATAGTAGTCATTTACCATTCCCCTTAGATGAATCAACTATCAGGATGCTGTACACAGAGCTCTCCTTCGAGCTCTTTGCCGCGCATCTGCCATGCTTGGTGCCTTGAGCCGTTATGAAAAGTTCAGCGGTAGACCGAAGCAGATTGTTCGTTGGTATAGGTCACACAGTAGCAATCTCGTGTTGAGAGTCTAGGATATCGACATGCCTTCAACCTACTATATGAAATATGAAGTCCCGGGTTGCGCTAGTGAAGGGCGAAAACTGGCTCTGAACGCTTCAGTTATGGCACCTGCTTGCGCTTTTCTGAAAGAATCCGAACGGCATCCCTTGAGAAAACGTATGATAGACCACTCCAAATAGTGGTAGTGGCAACGATCCACCTACATAACGACAGATCATTGTGTTAGTCCCTGTCATAGGAGTTTAAACAAACAAGACGTACTGCAAACCCGTTAATGGGAGAGCCGTGTCCAAAGAAAGAACGGGGCTGATTGTTGTTGTCCCCATGAGCGCCAACTGCAAAAAGGTGTTCACCTAGTTCAAATATGATATTGTTTGAGTTCTGGTTCACTGCAAGGTCTGCTGACCGCGTTACCTTACTGATCGTTGTTGGCCGAACTTCAGCTGAAGGTATGGAAAAGTCCCAGTAACGAGAAAACGTTTTCTAGATGTGTTATTGAGTGGTGTGGTCGGAATAAGTGAGCGAAAGGCGAACTGGAGGTGGCAAGGACGTGTAACGGATATAGAACGCGGAGAGACTGAGCAAAACATCACGTCCAAGAATTATAACGGCCAGGGGAACTTTAAAAGGTAGTAAAAGTTTTCATCGTGGCCAAACCAGATGTTGATGACCTCGTACCCGGAATTAGATCCCTCATTGCAAGAGTCACGGTTAACGTCGTCATTAACGTCTTGTCCGCTGCTGGATCAAGGATTGTCCCTAATACCGATTGCATCTTGAACCGACGCGCCAAAAAACCATCAGCCTTCAAGCAAGGCGGTGCGTACATCAATACACCGCGTACGCCTCTACTGATAGGATAAATGAGCAGACCAGATCTGATAGACCCGCGTAAACCAAAAGTGTTGTCGCAAGGGAAAAGTTGCCATCCAAGATCGACCAACCAAGCACAGGGCAGGCCAATATCCGAGAGATGGTTAGCAAGTTCGGCGCTGTGTATATGTTCTCCCTGATTGTTGGCTGCTTCTGTTCATCCTTTCCAGGTGAATTATGTGCATCGGGTGACCAGAGTGGTTGGCGAGTTGAGAAAGTTCGGGAAAATGGCGCTAAAAGCCTGTGCGGGTGAGCTGAGGACTCAACGAGAGGGTGAATATGATGAAAATGTCGTCCAAACGATCCTCTACACAACTGACGGAAGGCTAACGACATAAGACAACGAATTCGTCGTGAGCGCTACTTCGAGCACGGCTGAAGTATTGACCGTGGGAATAAGGCGTTGGAATCATTCAGGCAACATTCAGAGTAAGTGTGCCACCGCCGCGGCGTAGCATTCATCGACTACCTCTCAAAATTGTGCTTGACTTTATCCGTTGTCAGGTAGAACGTTAGTATATCCTAATAGCAACGTAGCTGCCTCGGTCATTCTTCACAACCGCCATCTACGACTTCCACTTCACGTAACCAACACATTACAGGCAATGTTGGGAGCTCGGAGGCTCTTCTGGCTTAGTGCCGATGAAAAGGGCTTATCCTAAGGAAGCCATTGAACTCGACATAGAAAGCTAGATTCACCACCATTTGCTAAACTACGAGAAATTGTCTCTGCTCGCACAACTCATTCAGACTAGTTATTCATACTCCCGCTGTGGCATGAATGCTCCTAGCTCTCTACGCTCAGCCCGCATACCATGGACGTAGAGTTCATTGGCTAATCCTTTTGGAGGTCGGCTCTCATCGAGGTATAAAATATTGTGAATATGCTGGAACTCAGTAAACCCCAAGCCTCTCTACCGCCTCTCGAGCAGATAGTGGACATGCACTCCTTTATTGTACTGGCTCTTGCTTTAGCTTCCTACGTTTCGTATGGATACGCTCGCCCTGCTAATCAGGTAACTACTTGGATAGCGAAATTCACGGTTTCGCAATAAATCTCACCATGCTCTCCCCAACAGACATACGACACTCTTCAACTACTCACGAAGAGAAAAACGACGTATGCGCAAGCCGCATCGGAGGCCCAAGTGATCACTACGGCAAATGATGCTCCTTGGTAGGTCCTTCATTCTACTATTCATGACGAAATATTCATGCTAGACATCTAGGTATTTGAATCGAATCGAGCGAAAGACAAAGTATGACGATTCGGAAATAAAGGCAATCAAAGCCCGGATCAAACACTATGATTTTGAGTACAAACGAGACAACGAATGGGGCAAGGGTGTTCTCGTAGGATTCCCCTACCACTACATCCACAATGGGTTGACCGCTCAACTTGACATCACTTTCTAGGTGTATGTCATAGATAGTGGCGTACTGGCCACGCATGTCGAATTTGCTAAGGGACAAGTGGAAGATGGTATCGAAATCCAGCTTGATAAGGCCACTAACCAGTATGTGCCGAAGCCTGGCTCTAAGGTACTTTGATCATTTATTCCAAATACGCCACGCCTTTCGACACCTGTAGGGAAATTGGGACGAGGAAAACCATGGGGTCAGTATGTGTTATACATGTGTCATGATTGCGACTGATTTTTCTGTCTTATGTCCTCAAGACTCCTTCGGCTTCTATCATTGCAGGTCGGCGTACTGGTGTAGCTAAGTCTGCTACTATAGTTCCTGTGAAGGTATGCCACTCATGGTATATTCCATTGCCACCTATGTTAACCCTTCTGTCTCCAGAACCATATTGGAGCCAAAGAAGGTAACGAAGTACATCCCAAGAGTACCCTTCAGGTTCTCGGTGGCCTCAGATGGGCTGTAGAGGATTTTAAGCGAAGGAAGGCAACCAAAGCCGTTATTAACATCAGTCAGATTATTAGACATCTTGACGGTGATCTCCTCGAAACGGCAATTCAGGATGTACGTCTCGGATGCGTCAGTCTCTTTTCTGACCTTTAACGTCTAAACCTAGGCCATCAAAGCGGGGATGCATGTTGTGATTGCCGCCGGGAATGACAATAAGAATGAAGTATGTACTCCAATCAGTGGTGAGAGGGTCCTATGAACTAATTATGTATGCAGTGTTATGAGTCAATCACCACCTGGGAGCGGCGCGTCAAGAATGTCGGCCAAATCGTGGTTTCGTCTATCGATGTTGAGAACCAGCACTATTATAATTGGGGCCCCGTGAGTCTTTTCTGACAAAATCGCCACCTTCTTTCAGTCGCTCATATGTTCATGGCGTCTAAGTGCGTTGATATATTGGCACCTGGTACACAGATGACAATGGCGTCAGGCGTCGCATCGGACTTCGTAATGTCGGCAGACCAAAAACAGGTCATAGACAAACCGGATGGTCACAAAGCAGACGTTAATGTACGTACTCGCCATCTTTGGAGCCAGGGGTACACTAATCCCATTTACAACTTGCAGGCCTATTATGTGTCCGATGCAGGAACTTCATACTCTGCGCCCTTGGTCTCTGGTGTGATTGCAGCTATCTGTGAGTCTCTCTCCAGTACAAGCCACTACGAACGCCGCATCGTTTATTCATGGCATTTCCGTTTTAGTGTCGAAGAGCAAGGACAATATCGATCCTAAAGCTATGAGAGAAAAGCTTTTAACTCACTACGCTATCGCTGATCCAAACCTCCGGAATGATCTGTTCGAAGCCGACCACAAAACTACCAACAAAGTCCTTTTCATTGATAGTGCACACTTGGATGCTGAAAAATAATATTGAGTCGGCGGTGCTAGCTAGGATATTTTGCACCGTACAGGATATTAGGATACGTCGTCGTCGTAGTAATAACACAGTGTTCTTGCTGCAGAGATCCACGCATTAGTATAGGCAGGAAGGCATCAGTTCATCCAGGTGGATATGAACGGGCTGAAAAATGGCCTTACCGCTGTAAGTGGTCCTTATATATACAACTACTACCTATGTAGGGTAATGTATTATGAAGGTCGGCTCCACAGCTTGCAAAAGTATTTCATACATCATAACGTCTCCTAACAGGCTCAATTTTGAAAGCCAATATACAATCCCCGCCCCACACCTTTTCAGCTCCTAAGCGCAGGATCATTCAATCCCGAATAGATCAATCTGGGTTACGGTCATTGGATTGCTTCGCTTGTGTATGAGATCTACACGCACCTCAGAAACTGCTCTTTCAACTTCAGCTGCAAACGCCGCGTCAAATGACCGAAGGTTGGTGGCCAATCTTGGTCCACATGGAGCACATTTTCTGTCTTCTGGAGGATAGACTCGCCGAATGTTACCTCTGTAACTATTGAACCGACCGGACACCTTTCAAGCGCCAGAGCCGCAGCAGCCATGTAGGACTCCCACCATTCGGGTGTGCAACAGACTGAGGCCCTTGGTCTTGGTCTTGGTCTTGGCCACTGCCCTGGAATGGACATTTGACTTTCGAGTGGCCTTAGGCTTGGCTCTGGACAAACTACGTGGTTGGCTGCGAAGAAGTTCGCCCCGAACAGATTATCGGCCACCTTCTTCGCCACTTCACCACAGGCCACATGGTGAGACATCAGCCTATGCAAATCAACACGCAAGTGAATTCCTTGACTTCCGATGATTGAATGATTTGATTCATCGAAAATCGAAGGGCGGATCGAGCTGCTTTTCTTGTAGCAGATGGGCAGTCATAATTGATAAATATGACTTCACTGGATTGGTGTGTATATAGTCCAATGTAGCAAGTGCTACGTCGAAGCGACAACGAGCAGTCGCCATATCGTATTTGGCCATTGCTTCTAGTATTTGGCCAACTTGCGCTCCTCTCGCAATCCTTCGATCTGTAGGTAAGTAAATTTGAAGCGTGGAACTGTAGGAGAGAAAGACGGGCTACTTATAAAGAGGACCTTACGGCAAGCACGTGGAGGATAATGGCAACCAATCGATGGAAGCGACCTTTGAAAAAGTTAAATTACTATCAGTCGCAAGTCTAGTATATGTACCGTTCGTATTCAACATACAAGATCTACTGCAGACGAATAACCCATACAGCTTATAATTGGTCGGTATTCAATGTTTGAAGTATAGACATCTAGGGAATGAAGACTGAAGTGAACACAGTAAGGATTATTCGGATCCTTGAGGCTTTCCTACCGACGATCAACCTAAGATACTTCGATACACAAGTATGGGCAATATTGTTACCTTATAATTAGGGGACAGTGCTCACCTGTTATATAAAATGTGTATTGCGTTCTCATTCACACACGGCAACATGCCAGAAGCATCCATACCTTACGCCAAAACGCCATTCGACGACCCACAAGCAGATGTCATTCTGCGGTCAAATGACAAAGTCGATTTCCGGTCTTTCAAAATCTTGCTCGCCATGGGATCACCGGTTTTTCGAGCCATGTTTGAGCTCCCATCGCCACAACCGAATCCTTACGATGAAATGAGAGACAACCTGGTCGTGGTACCGTTGGAAGAAGATAGTATATGTCTCTACGCGTTATTGACATATTGTTACCCATTGAGTGTCATAACCGTGCCCACGTTCCAAAAAGTGGAACATGTATTTGACGTCCTCAAGGCAGCAATCAAATACAGCATGGATGGAGTGGAGAGGGAGGCGAGACGAGTCTTACGTGAACCTCGTTTTATGGAAGTTGATCCTCTCCGGCTGTTCGCGCTTTCGGTATATCACCGTTTGGAGGATGAGGCAAGGACGGCAGCCAAGAAGACGCTGCGACTACCTCTCCTTAGTCGAGGCTACGTTGAAGAATTAGAGATTATCACGGCGGGGACGCTACATCGACTGCAACAATATCACATCAAATGTGGTGAAGTGGCTCATGCTGTTGTCAACGACTTGTCCTGGGTCCAGCGGGAGGACTATGTTTGGTTTGACTGCAACGACTGCAGGAACGCTCGAACGAGTGTCTCTTACGTGACAATATCCGGTAACCGACGAAAATGGGTCGTATCGAAGTGGTGGACAGAGTATCTAGCCGACGCAGATATGGCCGTCACACAGCGACCGAGCGGCTATACAGTAACTAGTCCAGAACTCGTTGATGAGGCTCTGGGGAAAGCGAGTCTCTGCAAAACATGCAGATCCAAAGCCTTTGCAGAAATGAGGGAGTTCAGTCAGTTGTTTGCGGCGGCAGTCGACGAAGCAACGAACCAGGTAGCACATAAGGCAATAACCCACGCCGAGTACTGACGATCATGGTTTCCAGATGAGTTTGGAACTGCAATTCAGCTGAAACTGGCTCCTAGGCGGTTGCTAGTTCGTAACTGAATGCATTGTCATAATTGTACATAAAATGGCTATACTGTGACTCACTCGGTAATTGAAGGAGTGAAACCATGACGATCTGCAAGTATATTCTCTGATGGTATCGCATCATGCTGTGTCCTGAGATTTCTCAAGTCATTACGCGTAGAGTGATGCCTCAAGACACTTTCGTATGTCATGTTATTTTCGCGGCGCGGGGTTTCGGGTGAGTTTCAGCGAATGAATCAGGTGACTTTGATTGGCGCCCGTACGATCACCGCCGATCGTCGATCACTCATTTCGCTACTGCTTGAAACCGAAGCGGATGCACTCCGCAACACAGCTCCATGACCTTGGAACGGACTGAAACCCGTACAGACCACCTGAAAATGCAGAGAACCTCATGAACCTTTCGTGTATAAAAGGTTGGTTTGGGCAGTCTTTGCATTCCTCAGAGCAGGTCTCATCCCCTACACCTTATACGGTTCCTTCTAGTGCGGCTGGTCCACTTTGCACACACCCTCTCGCTTAACGCCTCCACCACTAACCTCTGCATTACTTACCATCATGATTTTTCGACGACTTTTCAGTACTTGCGTTGTGCTGGCATGCACCACCGTCGTTTTTTCTGCCCCCGTTACCGATGTTTATGATAGTGTCGACATCGAGGCTCGTGACTATAGGAATCTGGCGCTGACTGCACGAGATATCGGCGCGAACACCTGGCCAGAAGTTGTGGGTATTTTTGCACGCCTCAGCTGAAAATCCGAGTAGCCCTGTCTGACTTGATGCCATTACAGTACCATTACCTTGCGCATGACAGGCGCGCTGGGTCTAGCACCAAGCCAGCACCTGCACCCAAGCAGCCGGCCCCCAAGCAGCCGGCCCCTCCACAGTCTCCCCCTAAGCAGCCGCCCCAGAAGCAGCCGCCTCAGAAGCAACCACCCTCAAAGCAACCACCTCCAAAGCAACCACCCCCAAAGCAACCACCCCCAAAGCAGTTGCCCCCCAAGCAGCCGACTCCGAATGAGCCAACCCCGAAGCAACAACCTCCGCAACAACCCCCACAGCAGCAGCCACCGAAGCAACCGCCTACGCAACCGAAACCAGATTCGAATAATAACAAGGTTTGCTCGGCCGTCGGAGGAAAGGCTAAGAGGGCATTCTCGATTGATTGTGGTAGGCTCTGGATCCTGTATATACTTGTTGGCTGGCCTAATTTCGTTTTCTGCTCTCAGATACAAATCAGCTTACCCTCAGTGGAACGACTCGATCCATCACTAAAGTTCCCAACCAAGGCAATTCTGCTGTTACATACGTCGTTAACGGCGGTTGGCCGGATGCAGCACTTGGAATGAACGTTGCAGCCTTTGCCAAAACTGGTAGACGTGAGGGCTCGTCGCTTATAATTCCTTAGAAGGTTATGTTGATCACCCTGTGTAGATGCTGGTGAATCGTTCCAAGCGGAGAGCTATTGGCTCCATCAAACAAATCAACTACTGGCTTCAGGCACATATGATGGTCGTAACTTCATTGTTTTCCGTGCTGTTGCTGGCCAGTACCACATAACGGCGACACAGTACTTCGGGTACCTCTACCAGAACTACTTGAGCAGGGGTGATATAGAGGGATGCAAGCGAGATGTGCGGCAGAAACTCTCCGCCGTCATTCCAGCAGTGCGGTTTTATGTGTAAGCTCGAACCCATCCTTCTCTCCCACGAAATGCTCACTGGTCAATTCAAGTGACCATTACCATGTTCTTCACACTGATCTACAGCCTGGGAACATCTTGTGGGACCAGGCTGGTAGCACACCCTCCCTTATTGATTGGGGAAGGGCTCAAGAAGTTACTAGGGTGAGTTTCAACTATCAAGATAACAGTACATGACACTGACTCCCTTTGTATAGTGGACCTCTCAAATCGAGGCTGCAGTCAGAGGTCAGCTGGAATTCTCGCACTTGGAAGGAGCCGAGAAGATTTGCATTGATCTTCGTTAGAGGATGTGATAAATCTGTATCTACAGTTGATTTGAAAAGACTCCATGACTATGGTATAGATTAACTGAGGGATGGAGGGATGCTTGCTGAGGGCATGTCTCGAGCGACGTATCAATTATATTGGGAGCTTCGAATTTCGCAGGGAGCACTCGTGGTGACCCACAGAAAAAGCTCGATGACAAGGATACTTCGTATACACGACGGGCCGCGTTGACACCAGCAAAAATAACACAAGTGGTGGTCGCAAAGCCTTTGCCGTCCGCCAACATTTTGTAATGTTTATATTGGGATGAACTTGAACTTGCAAGACTGCGCAATCTGATCGGTCACTTAGCAGTATGTGAGTTCTGTTGCAATTTGCATATGTCCAAGATTAATCATACATAGCAATGGAGACGAATACTGCCTTTAAAGTGTGTACCGATACCCGCTCCATTCATCGCCTTTATCTCTCTTTGCTTCTTCGACAGACGCATATCTACCATTCTTCTCATTTTGTGGCCCTTCCATTTTGACACCTTCTATGATCTCGTCCCTCTCGCCACGGTCGCGTCGCGCGTTCTCAGCTTTGAGGAATACTCGGTACGTTATTGAGGATATAATGCCAAAGGCAATATACATGAGAACCAAGCCGTGCCCAAGGGGATACCAAGGCCGATCTCGTGCACGATACTGTCAACCGCTGATCTCAGATCTCAAAGGAAATCTGAGGGACGAAAGGACTTACCACGTTTGAACTTACCGCTCCGTTGATATTCCCACTGTGGATGAGTTGAGGTAAGGAATGTGCCAATCATGCGAATAAAAAGACTCACAAGCTGATAGTCATGGCAAGGGAAACACTTCGCTTATACGACCCCTCTACATTGTTCGACACCCATGCACTATGAATTTTCAGTATAACACTCTCTCCTTGTGAGGTGAACACTTACATAGTGTTTGCTAACATTGTTGTATCAAATCGTGAGTCAGACGACGTTAAGAGCCCATAATACCACAGAAGCTTACGAATGACAGGATAGATTCCGCTGTACACATGTAATCAGCTTCTTCAGCTAGCATAGATATAAATAGAGAACTCACCAAGTAGCCAGGTAAACGGCGAAGTAAGATAGCGCGGCATTCCGGGAAGCGATGAGAATGATGTAACCGGCACCGCCTATATCTGACTTAGCCAACGTTCCGAGGGACGAAAAGCACTACGAACCCAGGCACAAGAACCCGCTAAAATTGCCCCGTCAGCCGAGTTCTTTAGGATCAATATATTTTGATTGCTTACATATTAAGGAGGCCACGATGACCCCATCGGTCAGCAACGAAACCAACGCAGCAAGTCACAATGCAAGCAAAGACGTAGACGGGGACAGTCAATAGATTTGCGGGCGTGGCCTGGAAACCTAGGAATTGATAGGCCGTGTATGAGATAATCTGTGAAGATATACAACAACAATCATACCAAGCTAGGTGAAAGGCATCAGCTCAAATACGGGATACAAAGTAATGAACCTACCTGATTGATAATGCTAGGCAAGAACAACGAGAACGCGTACAAGGGCATGTCACTTCCACAATATACGATCACTCCAAGAGTTCGTAAGATATTTGGTTCTGAAAAGCAAGCAATGTACTCACTGGCAACCCACGTCTTCCAGTCAAGCAAACTCTGCCAAATGTACTTCATGCGCAGCTTCTCCCCAGCAGCACTAAATTGGTCATCACCCTGCAGGCGACGAACTACAACTGTTCTTTCCGCCTCTGAAAGGAACTTAGCGGTGTCAGGGAAGTCTTGAATAATCCAGAACGAGGCGGCGCCTGCGATAACAGTGGCCAGGCCTTCCAAAATAAAGATCCAAGCCCATGCCGGTTTGCCGCCGATTCCGTCCATGTTAGAGATGGCGGCCTGTAGTGTTCAATTAATTCCAGAAACGCGTGAATATAGATTACGACATAGTTGCTTACTGCTAGTAAACCTCCGAAGGCACCCGAGACAGTGGCAGCAGAAAAGAATATGGCAGCTCCTGTAATTATGTTCATCATGAATGACATGCAAAGCACATTTCGTCGAAAACCCACGTAAGCCGAACTCTGATCGTTTGTACCAACTGTGTTTCATAAGATTAAGAATCTATGGGACGAGGTAGAATAAAAAGGACCTTACCAGGACAGATAATAGTTCACGCCAGGGAAAAGACCAGCTTCGAACATGCCCAACATCCACCGCATACCTAATAGATCACAAGAGCCGTCACGAGCAGCTTCAACGGCGTGCGTCAATTCGCGCTTACCCAGCAGACCACCGTAGTTATGCACTAAACCTTGTACAGTCTTTAAAGCCGAGATAAGGTTGCTGTCTATGAGTAAACTAAACTACGAACCATCATTACACCCCATAAAAGCATCAATGCTGATAGCCATATCGAAGGGCGAAGGCGTTTCAGAAAGACGTTAGAAGGAACCTTTCTAGCTGTTATTTCACTATCAATTGGGTCACTGCCTTAACTACTCACCTCGAACACAGCGTAAGAGAAGAAGAAAATCGTGAGCGTTATCAAGTACTGGTTATCTGTCATGTGGAGATCTTGCTCCAGGCTATATAGCTTTATCGAGGTAAAAATAAGCCAAAGGTCAAAGGCCATCATTGCGACAAACCTTGGCACTAGGAGACATTCATTGATTAGCGCTTGGGCGGTAAACCTGACTTCGCGAAGGTGGATACTTACTTTCCAATCGATGTTCGGTCTAAGTTCCCCGCGCTGATCAGTTTAAAAAGAAAGCTAAACTATTCGATAGACACCCACCGAGAAAACTCAGAAGATACAAAAAGGACAACCAAGGGATGAGTCGAATGTCAATTTTCCTCAATAACTTGCGTTCATCTATTCCACTCGTATCGACGTGAGCATTATAGATCGGTTGCTCCAAGTTCTCCTCAACCCGTATGGAAGCTTCCTTATCCAATGTCGAGGATGCTGGGGATCGTTTGGTATCCATATCGAAAGTTCTCGTGAGGTGTAGAAGCTTTGGGCTTTACGAGTAGGACCAGTCTCTGCTCTTAGAAGTGACAGCGAGAGAGAAGGGCAAAGCTCCAACTGGAACTGGTAAACACCGACTTAGTTGGCCTTTCTATCAGTCATACTCGGCTTTACGGCACGTACTATTATGAGCATCCCAGCTGGCCACGTGAGTCAATAGCATGCTGCATTTAGCGAATGAACTTACACGAGTACATAAGCGGCTGACGGGAGAAAATGATCAGATATCCACTTCTACTATTTGGGGATAGAGGACATCCAGCGGAGAACATACCGTTGCCAATCATGCATCATGGAACTGTGAGCAAGAGGATGGGAGCGGTTTGGAAGACATTGGTCGATTAGTCGCGGGCAAGCAAAACATGTAATCTGGCGAATTTCTATCTGCTCGACCTGAATACTGAAAGCCTCATTAATGCCCTTGGCTATGTTGCTGGTGCGCCGCTAGCAGGGTTCCTGAGCTTCCAATGGAGATATAAGTGATTGCGATCAGACCGGCAGGCATAACGGCTTTGGAGGTTGGGGTAGTCGAGCATAGGGAATGAAATTGTCTGTAAGCCGAAAGCCTGCAAAGTGCATACTTCAAGGACGTCTCCAGTATACAACTCGCGACAATGATACTAATGAGTAGCATATCTGTTGTCTCACTCGTTCTTGAAGAAGACTGGATAGTCGAGGAACTGCAGCTATCGGATAGAGCAGCTCCAAAGGTTGTTGACAGTGATACAAATGTCCACATGCATGATGGACTATTTTGTAGTCAGGAACCATCAAAGATTTCGAACGGCAACCACGGGTGAACGTTATTTCCCTCGAATGTGGGAACACAACAGCATCGGGAGGATAACTAGACAAAGCCGAGGATGAGATGTTGGCGTAAGTGTATTGGTTGGGTGTAACGGGCGCTTCGTTTGATCCAACATATAGCCGAGCGCCTGTTTATACATACAGGGGCTATGGGAGATAGGGGAGACTAGGGGATTGTTTTTCGAGTTCATTCCTTAAAAATTTCAATGATGGCTTTCTGTAATCTGCAATGGATATAAAGGTCGCCACGGCCATCATAAACATCTTGCAGATCTAATGCATGCCGTATGTTTTACCCCAGCTCTGGCCCGAGATATCATAGAAAGAGGTTTGGATATATGTATATATGTGCATATCTGAATCGCGAGTCCGCGTAGAGGTGCTAAAATATTCTGTGCAACATAAAATAGAGTAAACTATACATGAGTAGGATGTCAATTACATGAAAGCCTCGTACCAAGAAAGCGTTGCTAAGTCGTTCATTGCACTGGTTACGACAACTCTTCGCTCGAGCATGTCATTTATCTCCTGCCGTACATGCACTGTATCACAGATGCTACGCAGGAGTGGGAGCAGTTAAACACACCTTGCTACAAGGAAGATCTGCGTCGTCGTAAATTACCTTGTAAGGCAAATATCTGGGTGGCGAGCGCGAGCCTGTGTTATTCTTGCGAGCTTCATATATCACAGGCAAACAGATTTAGCCTTGCTCCTACAGAACTGATATGGAATGAAGCGTGTTGGGAACGAGGTTTATTGAACTCTTGCCTCTGACAATGTCGAGAGCCGTGGAAAAGATGTTCTACTAACCTGATTCTGTATTCAACGCTGCAGCAAAGTGATAAAGCGTCGACCAGGCGACCGCCAGAGCCCGGTTGCACTGTAAAAGAATCGATAGATTTACGTCTATTCGAACTTCCGGACCGAAACCCCTGAAAGCCCCTAGTCCTGATCATGATCGTACCGCAACGCATACATTGCCAGCTAAAACTATCCCATCAGATGCAAAGCGTGTAAGGAAATACAATATTCCTTCCGCCGGATAATCGAGAAGCCCTCGAGTATTCCTACAGAAGCGCTGAGTAAGGGGGCGAAAGTATATAGCTTGATTGTTTGACAAGGTGACGGACATTACCGGAAATCCCGAGGTCCGCACTCTGAGCAGCAACCAGAACCGATAGTTATAGGAAACTTCCTGCAATACCACTCTGGGGACTAGTATGTAAACTCGGCGATACCCTCATCCTTTCGTATATGTAGCTTATCTATTCCTTATCATAAGGGGCAACGGATCATCTTTCTAGCCACCACTATCCAACTTGGTCTTTCACTCCCGTCCGTCGTTGATTATCTCACGAATCCACATGTATCTCCGACCTCCTTGTGTACACAAAAGCTAGCGAGGTTCGGGATGTACGAGTGGCGATACATCAAATGCATCTGACGGTGGTTATTGTATGTTATTATAAGGAACGGAACTTACGAAGGAAACAAAGGATCTGGGGAAACGCGGGGTAATTTCTCCGAATGGAAGGTAGGCTTACGCGGGAGAATGAGACATATATGGAATGGAATATTGGTGAGCTGCACGGACCAGGATAGACTGTTTATAGTTGCGTCGGCGGCGTAGATAACGAAGGCCGCATGACCGTCTTTGTAGCTGGTATAGCGGAGTCGCCAAGGGGCAACGGAGACAAGCGACGGAGAAAGGCGAGTGGATACCGTGCTTATTCTTGTGTCATGCTGATACGCATCAAAAGCAGTATTAGTGCGTCGTATGATACTTGAGAGAGGTTTAGTGAGATTTATTAGTGCAATTGCGGCCACATGAAATAAATACAATAGTTCGGGAATCAGCGCATCAATCATTTTGCTTGATGATTGAATGCTGACCTCTGCTAGCAGGCGCGAAGTCAGGGCCCGGAGCATGTACGTTTTTCCGAAACTCAGCACGGGCAACTCGGGGTGGTAGACGTGCTTAACGATAACAGCCAAAAAAGAAAGAGCATACGTGGTTTCGGAAAAACACCTCTTCAGTCAGAAAGGAGAAGCGAAAAGTAAGTAAAAATATCGGCTTCATGAACGTATTATTCTTCAGGGATAGTCGGGTCTTGTGGTTGGATTAACTTTTTGGGTGTTTTCGCGGGGGGAGAGATCAGCCTAGACGTGGCAAGCCGACTCGGCGACGGGGACGTAAAGACTTCTTGTACAAGGTATTTTGAGAGGTGGTCGGGTCTTGAGGATGGCTGATGGACCCAGTGTTTGGAACAGGGAAGTTTTAGAACTATGACACTGGAGGGTCCATTTATGCCGTCACTTAGAATATGGAAGAACGAGAGTTAAAAGTATCCGCTGGTTAGAGTTGCTTTCGTCACAATCGCACGCGTGCATAAAACGACGAACAAACGCACAGGAGGGAAGATAAGCGTGAGACGAGAGGGACGATGTCCAAGGTGTGTCACGCAGGAATGAAGGTCCTGTTATGCACTCCCTGACTAGGCCTGACTGTGAGCATGTATTGTCTCCTCACGTACCTATTCGTCTTGACAAGCTGTGTGAAGATTATGGGAACGTATGACGTCTGAATGCTTGATAACCTTGTACCAGAATGTTGTAGTCTTCATCTTGAATTTGCCGTAACTGCGAACGAATCTTACGACATAGGGGGCTTATGGGACAGAGGATGTACCATTGGGGAAACAGGATCCGACCAGCAAGGCGAGATTACCCAGAATCCATGGGAACGTTGAGACCGAATGAACCAATTGTTGATCTTCCTACACACGGGTACTGCGCGGTTTAATTATAGTACTGTGATTGCGATACTGTATTACTGCGCCCTGCGCTCGTGGGGGGGCCTAGACTCGTACTACCACTAGGATAGCGGCTTTTTGGGATGGCGAGGATCGGTTAGGGGTTTTTTCAGGAGTGGACTGTGGCACTTCAGAAGAGGCAGCGAGTCGGAGGTGGTAATTCACCGACGGATGGGAATGGGCCAGTGTGTAAAATGTTGATGATCATTGGCCGTGTCAGTCGTTTATGATTTATGCAAATTGACAGAATTTGATTATTTGAGCGGAAAAAGATGGTGGACATTGGAAACAGAGTGCGGGGCGGAGTGGAACGGGAAGCCTTATGGGCTGGGCAGAACAATGTGAATTCCGCGAGGGTATTACGAAGTGAGGAGAAGCGATTCTTAGGGCTATGTCTGTGATACGTTGGTAGCAATGAGTTGGAGTCTGGGGGAATAGGCATGTGAGTGAGGGACATTTGTGATCGACATGAGGTGGCTACCTGGATAGCCAACAGCTGACTGAAGTCATTCATTTGCGTGAGACTTGCATGAGCGTTTAGGGCGAGAAGGTTGATCAATAAACATAGTCATGGTACTGGGATTCTCTTCGCGTCGAGGGCGTACTATAGCTGTATCAAGTGGGAAGTAAGGGTACATAAGCGAAGGGAGAATAATATGAACGTGGTTAAGTAGGCGGACACGGGTACTTTGGGGGACAAAGCAAGGCGATAGAAGATTAATGAAAACGGCATGTTGGGGTGGTACGGATGGAACTGAATGCAAGTATAGGTTTGACAACAGAATGTGATGGCCGAATAGTGTACACCGGTCTCGTGTTCTGGTTATCTCGACCGTTCTTGAGTTCCGTAAGTGGGCGCTCGGTGCTGCCCGATAGCGAGTAAACATATAGGGCTGGTTGAGACACACACGCCGCAGTTGGTTGTATGACAGTGAGAATGCAATGTTCCGAGGCAGCGATGCGACGGAGCTTGTGGGCAGTTACTTACGGAACATGAAACGAACAAGTAGAGTTGAATTGGCTGTCAAGGTTGTCTGGACGGAGGAAATACAGTGCTGGCGACCCACAATGCCACCGGGCCGAACATTGCCCTGCTCGGAGTGCGCCGGGGTTTCAATATAACGTGACTGCTCGCCCAACCATGCGCGAGATTTCTCCGTCCAGTCCATTTCCTCCTTTTATTATTTCTTTCATCTTTTCAAATCCTTTTTCCATCTTTTTACTTGTACTCGTCCGTGTTAATGGCAAACTATCTCCCCGTTCTCCTCGTCTCAGTCACAACAAACTCTGTACCAGACGATTCAAGCGTTTCAACCCTTCCACGAGCACAGGTTGATTATCTTTCGCATGATTGGCAGGAGGAGGATGTTTGGAAGTCATGGCGGAATATGACAAAGCAGAAGAATGAGATTGCGAACGGGATCAGGCTTGAGAATGCAAGTTGGAGGACTTGGTGGAAGCAGAGGAATAAGCTCAAGACAGTAACGCCGGAGACTCTCAATTGGTGCGCTAGATTCAGTGTTCGCTATATCTTTTGCAGGCTGACGGTGGCGAGGATAGGTTGAAAGATTCTGATGTAACATGGTTGTATGGCCCTCTCCACACTGCAGTGGATTGGACTCCCCCACCCCGCCCGCATCTCAGCTCCGCCAACGCTGATTCCGATTCCCACCCCAAGCCCAACTCACCCCAACCCTCATCTCTTGATCTCGACACAACCACATCAAATCCTAAACACAAACCCATACTCAAACATAGAAGTATCAGCGAGTTGCTAACCAGCGATCTGCTTGCCACCCCTTTTAGCCCGGCTGAGAGCGAGGACGATGAGAGCGGGCAGTCGCAACCGAGTTTCCAGGATCCGATAGCCAACAATGATGACGCCGACGAGGGCTCGCCTCAGCTCAATAATGCCACCTTATCACGACCAAGGCTTATGCACACCAAGTCTGACACGCATGTAACGCGATGGGGACCTAGCAGGGTGTTTAGGAAGGAATCCCCACCACGCTTCGTCCCTTCGGGCCTTAATGTCGACGACGCTGCCGATAGTGAGGTCACATCGATGCCACCGCATCCAGCAGCCGGGCCCTCAGGTTCAGGTTCGACCGCTGAAGGGTCTATTGCATCCCTGGGACACCTAGCCTACGCGACTGGGTAAATTTTTCCGCTGAGATCGCGTCTGCCATGCCCTGACGTTATCCGTAGTTCTAATTCGCATCTCATCAGTTTGGATGCTTCTCCTCAAACTCGCCTTGATGAGCCACATGGTCCTGTTTCTGTATCCAGCGCCAATGCTTATCAGAGTGCAAGGAAAAAGCATATCAGCTTTAATACATTCGTCGAGCAGTGCATAGCCATAGATAAGCCCAAGAGCGAAAGTCCGAGACCTTTGGAGAGGCCTGGTAGTCTTGATGGCATTGGCCACGGTAGCTGGGAATATGATGAAGGGTATGCTCCATCGACTGTCTACCCGCTTATCTTTGTAACTTTTCTTACTAATCGTCGCATTCTCAGATACGATGAAGATGATGAAGATGGCTATGCCGGCACCTGTGCTATCGAAAGTGAGAGCGATAGTGATTATGACTCGAATGAGAGGCAACATCCGTATGATGTTAACGAGTCGGCCGTTGACGATGACGATGATGACGGTATCTTGCATATGCGCACACCCTCTTCACCAAGGTACAACGCCTCTCGATCGAACTCGAAGCCTGCTACACGCTCGACCTCTGTGGATACATCGACCTCTACATCCACATCAGTCTCTAACTCTACCGCCTCCACCTCATCATCCTCGTCCTCGTCCTCAACTTCTCGAAGAATACAAAGACGAAATTCCGCCCCCACCCGACGTAGAGCAAGCTTCGGTCTACCTGGCGGCCCACACCCACATACAGCCATTCCAATGTTCCGCGGCACATCGGATAGCAGCACGACATCTGGCCCAAGCGAGAAAGCTCTAGGTAAGGAACGCGAGCAACTAGTACATGTGACAATTGCCCCGATCGCGCCAACATTTCTCAAGACTTCGGGTATGGGCGAAGATGAAGATGGCGAGGAAGACTATCCTTGGAATAGTGGCTTAGGATTTGATCAGCAATTTGGGTATGGTCATGATCCGTTTGGATGGGGTTCGATGCATGGTGGTCGGGTCGCGGGCGCTGGTGGGCAGGTGCACGAGTTGGGTTATATTAGCGCAGGCGCATGGCATGGACGAGGCGGGAAGAAGGATAAGAAGAGGCGGACGAAGCAGGATGGAGAGCCTAGTGCGGTACGTGCCGAAACGCCTGTCGAGCTGGTATACGTTCCTCGCGTGGGTAGCGGGTTCAACCCGCGATACGAAGGCCCCGATGTCCCTCGTGAAGACACGGCTTTGGATAGTGGACCTTCACCCCGTCGTCGAGCCCAGTTCAGTGTGGGGGTGCCGGACGATCCTGGTGAACCCGAGGACCAACACCCAACAGACCAAATAGGGAGGGTAACGGTAACCCCTGCATCGCCAATGCATTCACCTTCCCCTTCTGTTAGCCTGTCAGCCCACCAGCGTAATCTCAACGGGAATGGCGTGGTAACAACACCTCCAGCCATACAGGTTGGTGTAGAAGGCGCTAATGATGATCCTTACGATTACTTCGGTGGACCTGATCTTGGCGAGGACTTTTCTTCTACGACGTCGGGGCGAAGATGGATAAGGAAACCACCACCCCCAAAAGTCAGTCCTCCCGAAGAAGAAGAAAGAGGGCGGGGTAGGGAACGTTCTCGGTCGCGTTCGAGATCCAACTCGAGATCCCAGTCGGTTTCATTGTCAGTTTCGCGGTCAAGATCAAGGTCAAGGACGCCGTCTCCATCGTTCATCTCAGGGAACTCTACCTCTCCCTCATCGACATCCCCAGAGCAGGCCCTCCACCCCGGCCAAGCTAATTCACCATTGCCATCTCCTGGAGTGTCACCAGTAAGCCTGCCCAAGCGGGCTAACTCGTTTGAAGCTGGCCGTCAGACATCACCTCCTTCAACTATGCTTTCCCCACCAATACGAGGTCGATCTATTGGCATTGTTGGTAGCAATGGTGGAGAGTCGAGGGGTCGGTCTGTTACCCGCACGTCGTCTTCGTCGTTCAGCGATAGGGATCGGTCAAGCTGTCATAGTTCGCCAATGGGGAGTTTGTCTCCCGACGGATCAGCTATAGGACTTGCGGGCGCGGGGGTTTATGGCGTCTATGCTAATGGGAGAGTAGAGAGGGAGCGCGAGAGAGATGGTCGAGGAAGAACGGGTGGAGTGGAGGTGCAAAGGGGATGGCCTCGGGTGGGCAGGAGCTTGAATTCCAGCACAAGCGCCAGTCCAGTCGACTATGATAGCAGGGATGCCACCTCCTCATCGCTCGTTGAAGCTGCTCTGGCTGCCGTTGCGAGTACTACCCCTTCCGCTAGTAACTCAACGTCGCCGGATTGCGGCGATAAGCAATCCACAGGTGTGGAAAGTTCATGGCGCTCTACACCATCCGCATCTTCGTCATCGTCATCATCAACGATATCTGAAGCTAGCTCTGATGCTACGATTACGTCCTCAACTGCTAAGGAGCCCTCCTCGGTACCGATGAACTTACCACCCAAGAACATGGCAACGACATCCGGGGCTTCCCATGGACAGTTACTACCATCCGCCAGGGGGGATTCAGGGCCTGCGATGGCTACGGGGGAGGAGAGAAGTTTCAGCGAGCACGAGGATGGGACAACCCTGGGAAGAGCCGCTGGGATGCTGTCATCCTACCTGGGGCTCTGGCCTACCACTAATACCTCCTGAAATGAAGTCCCCCGGTGAAAGACTCCTTCCGTACGGCATGTCGTCGCTTTCATTATGCTATCTTCGCGAAGTAGCGTCTGTACCCACTCACCACGCGGATGCCTGGCATATCAACCGGCTTCCGATCCTGATTCATATCTCCTGGTTGCTTCGGCATATCAGATGTGAAATTTTGTTTTTTTTGTGATGCTTTCCCCTTGGTCCATCGCTACATCCGTGTCACACTCAGTGTACGATGGGATCCTTCTCTTCTTCCTTCGCCTTGAATCTCCTCCCCTCTCCATAAGCACCGCGTAATATCACACCGTCGAAATAGTATATACTACTGCTACGATAAATCAGTTGACGCCTTATGTGTATTTCTCACATTTCCCGTGGACTTTGTCGTGTTATACCAGCCCAACGGTGCAAATTTAGTCTTTACCTTTCCCGTTCGACTTTTTATCGCTATTTTGTTCTACAATTTTCTTGATGCAACTGTTCATGCATTCTTCTGTATTATAGTTTTACGTGCTGTGCAACCCTTTACACTATGCACCAATAGACTTCGATACCAATTTCCTGTAGAATTTCAATGTATTTAGTTGTAACCTTTGTGGGCGCGACCTATGTGTACATGTTTATTCCTAGGGATGACCCACCTCAGTTGAGACAAACAAAGCTTATTCTCCGATCAATTGATCAAGTTTGGAAAGCACATACAAATTGGTTGCGTTCGAGGGTTCCTGAAATTCTTCTTACTTCCTGACCGAAGAAGCTCTTGGTTTCTATTCCTCTCTGATTGAAGTCTGAGTCTTATGCGCTCGGGTGAAACAAGTTTCTCAAATGCAAACTGAGGACCAAACCACGATAAGCTCTCCGCTAATGTTGCTCATTCATGTAAGCTCGCAACAATTGACCTCGGACCGACATCTGAAACACTTCTACGCAGACTTCTCATCCAACCCACTCCAATCTCGACCAATGGGACCAGATTTCTGTATAGATAATATATGTCATTTTGCGGGACCCGGCCGCTTATTTGTCTACTAGTTGATGGGTCTCAAAGGATGGCGGCTGCTGAAGGGCTGAGTCTAAGCCATATATCCGAAACCCTCTATTCAACGACGGCCAACAAAAGCCAGTAGATCTTCACAAGATATTGTTGAGATTTAATGCTTCTGTCACTACCTCAATCTCTGGAAAAATGAATCAACCTCTTGGAGTTTGAAGTAACCTGACGATGCGGCTACTGAGGCCCCTCCGGGCCCGCGGAAAGCTTACTTCCCTATCTAATTTTGCAAGTGGCCTTGTGCGTGCGTTATCTATGCCTTCGTCTAAGCTTGAACCTACTGCCGACCTCGTTATAGCAATTGCTACATGTGATTCAAAATCCCTGTACTGTTCGTACAAATATAAGGAACATTTGCTTCGGTGAGCGGGCTGCCTGGCGACCGATGCTTACAAAGGTAATGAGACCCCTCTATAAGACCAGCTCATTGCTCAAAGAACGCCCTCCCCGGATCAGTTTGAAGCCATTTCCGCACCTTTATCCGTGAAGTAGAGTCTACGCTCCTGCTGATATCGCACCACATGCAGAGCATCTGGCGCTTGGAACTCCTTGGTTCGAAGGATGTGATGCTGTACGCCTATCATGCTCAATAGACGGGAATGTATGTCCATTTAACTCGCCAATGTACCGATTTTACCCTCGTGTATCTCATAGAACGTCTACTGACCGTCCATCAATCAGCCGATCTAAGCACTAATTCTTCGGGTTTTCTGAAATTCTGATTGAAACAGACCCTTACGAACCACAGTCATTGTCAGGTCGCGGCATACATGGGCTAGTCTGGCATGTCGAAGCGCTAACAAGGCTATTCGAGAGAGAGAGGAGTTTGTCGTCCGAACAACGGCTGCAACTCCCTCATGTCGATGTGACATCCTCAATCACATCGACAGATTCTGACTTGCTAGCCCTGTCGGTGGTTTCGAAACACCGTCATTTGTAATTCTTGGCGGCTCCAGTGCATTTCGGATGATCAAATTGGTCTTTCCGAACAATTGTCCAAGGGTCTACAAGTGCGGCGGGACGGCCGTTCCTTTAGTACCTGCCCCAATTTATGTTTTGGGACGAGTTTGGACGGGTGCAGTTGGACGAGTGGAGGTCACACTACTTGATCTAATACTTGGCTGCACAGAACACTAAGGGTCTCAGGTAGATAACGGTGACCCGCTAAAGAGCCACGGAATTCCGATTGTCTCCTCGAGGAGCGGCGCAAAGTCTGTAATAGCCACATCCTCTGGATGACTTCGCGACACGGCACTTCCATCGCAGGAAGCACAGTAATTCAAACCCGGCGGTATGTATAATTGAAAGTTTGTTGATGGATGCATGTGGTGAATACATCTTTGATTATCGTTTAACAGAGCGAGGCCGTTGTCCAGCTACGAGGTGGGTGGCCGTCACGTCTGTTATGCTGAATTCACCCGCCAACTCACCGGCTCTGTTATAGCCGGCCCCTTCACGAGACCTACGTCTTGTGCCTTCAAGATGTAAGCTACTCCTAAAGACAGCTACCCTGTCCCTGGATCGATCATATTGTCAAATATCACTGAGGGTTTCCTTTTGTGGCGCATGTTGGGCCTACCCCGCATCTGGAGTATCTGGAGTATTTAGCTTCCCCGCATCTGAAATGAATCCCTTCGTGCGCCTCCACACCTTGTTTCTTCCTCTCTAACATACCTCAAAGCTACCATGTCTGTCTCCGAAAAAGGCTCGGACAATATCGTCGAGCATTACGACAAGGGAGGGCATGTTGACCCGGAGACCAATGTCGACCCAGTATTCGCACGGAAGACAATGCGGCGTATCGATATCCACCTTCTCCCCATCCTGGCTATTCTTTATTCCATCTCACTCATTGACCGAGTTAACATCTCGTAGGTTCCTCCACGTGACCTCTGGTGGCCTACTTGGTCGTTGACTCTATTTTTTCCAGAAATGCATATGTTGCTGGTATGCAAAAAGATCTCCAACTCCAGGTCGGGTCGCGATACTCCTTGGCGACTTTGATCTTCTTCGTCCCGTATGTTCTC
The DNA here is from genome assembly GCA_014058305.1 of Pleurotus tuber-regium. Taxonomy (NCBI): domain Eukaryota; kingdom Fungi; phylum Basidiomycota; class Agaricomycetes; order Agaricales; family Pleurotaceae; genus Pleurotus; species Pleurotus tuber-regium. The sequence continues at coordinate 679,954 of JACFYU010000012.1, read as the reverse complement.
CTTAATGACTTAATATATTCTTTACGTCCTAATCGACATGACTACAGTTACATCATTTTCGAACTCCCATCGAATGTATTGATTCGCAAGGTTGGTGCGGCCCTTTGGATCGGCTGTATTACCGTCCTATGGGGTTCAGTGATGCTTGGAATGGGTTAGTTCTCAGATTCGCCTGCTATTCTTGCTCTCTTTATTTATGGATCTTATAGGCTTTGTAAAGACCTGGTATCAGCTTGTTGCTTGTCGTGCCATACTCGGTCTTCTTGAGGCTGGTTTCTTCCCCGCTTGCACGTACATTATTAGTACCTGGTACCTTCGCCATGAGATCCAGAAGCGCATGACCGGTTTCTACGTCCTGTCTGTCATGGTCGCAGGTTTCTCTTCCGCAATTGCTGGCGGTATATCTGAAATGGCGGGGCTTCGTGGCCTGAATGGTTGGCAATGGATATTTGTCAGTCCTTTGTCTTCTCCAGCGATATTGACTATGACTAACCCAACCAAAGATCCTTCTTGGTACAGTGACAATAGTTGCCGGTCTTATTTCGTTCTTCCTCGTTCAAGATTTCCCGGACAAGAACAAGTTTCTTTCTCCTGAACAAACAGCTTGGGTCCTCGCCCGCATCGATAAAGACCGTGCTGACGCTGAGTATGACCATTGGACGATGCAGAAGTTCTGGTCTTACATGCGTGACCCTCATTTGTGGTCATTCGCGCTCATGTTCGGCGCTGTCTGCACTACCACATATGTCAGTGATGCCGTGGCTTGCTAAATTCACCATACTCACTCACTTTACCAAGGCTTTCGCGTATTTCCTTCCTATCATTCTCGTCCAAGGAATGGGCTACTCAACTCTTGACGCTCAACTGCTTACTGCACCGCCGTACACCTTTGCCGCCATCTTCTCGTTTACCCTCGCCGTCCTTAGCGACAAGTTCAAAATACGTGCACCTTTCTTGATCTTTCAAGCTGTCTTCGCCATAATTGGCCTATGCCTGGTAGGCCTCCCTTCGTCGAAGTATGCAAACCAACTGATGTAGCTGACAGACTGCTTTCCACACCAATAACGGTGTCCGTTACCTTGGCGTTTTCTTCGGTATTGCCGGCGGGTCTGCTAATGTCCCCGCTATCCTTGGTGAGTGCTCCGGCGGCACCATCAACCACTCTCGCTGACTCTTTGGTAGGCTATCTCCAAAACAACATTGCTGGATATACGAAACGTGCCTTCACAACCGCCATCACCATTGGTGGAGGCGGTATTGGCGGTATCATCGCATCGACTGTCTTCCGTGCGAAGGATGCGCCTGGATATAGACCGGGATGTGAGTAGCGCCTTGAAAAGTCTTTTTACTTTGCTAAATCGATTTATGTACAGTGTGGGTGACTATCGGCTCTCAGTTGGTGATCATCGCCACAACCTGCGTCAATTCCTTGTATTACTACTACAAGAATAAGGCCGTGCGCGAAGGCCGTGCGCGGCCCATTGAGGACCGACAAGGTTTCTTCTATACGTACTAGAAATCTTCAACAAGATCTACTCCGATTTCACCCTTCACGCCTCGACGTCTGCTTTTAACGAACATATAGGATTGCAAAATGAGTACGTTAGAGCGCAGCGGATATAAGTACTGTAGCTTCTTTTGGATGCATAGGTGGTAAATGCACAAAGTTTCTCTTGATGTTCATAGTTTCCAAGTGTACAAAGATGTAGCATGATCATAGCATGTCATAACGATGGACTTGCCTAGTCACGGTAGTCATGGGATGCAATGCTATCCTATTCTGCGAAGATGTCTATCTACGAAGTTTATCCGGCTCAAACTACCGCGAATTTAGCTACCTTGCGCTCGTAAACGATAGCGATGCTAAGGTAGCATCTGCAATATAGGAAAATAATTACTGTGTAATGTACACAACGATGCGGCCTATAGATACAGTAAATGATACTAAAAATGCCCAGAAATGCCTTCACTCTTATGAATACCATTTAGTGCTTCGGGGGTCTTCCAAGTACTATACAATGACTCCAGGACGATCAATAATATGGCTACCTCTGCCTAGCGTGATTTGATTGACTTTACGAATCGTGCCCTGCATATCTACAGCCCACCGCATTGAATGGGTCATTCGTAAGATGGGGGAGGTTGCAATACAGACATCATTATCTCCTGCTGAGAACGTAAGTCTTGAAGGGCCTGCCTAAGCGAATCCAATTCTGAAGCTTGTGTGCGTCTGGAGGACGCTGGAGAGGAAAGAGAATCAGTCCGACGAGTGCGCCGTGCCTCTCTATTTCGACGATTCGCACTTCGCTGTGACGGTACCTCTGCTTGTGGACGCGCATCGGGTTCGATGGGGCGCCGAAGAGGAGATTGACCAATGGCAGTGGGCCGTGAAGACTCTTCAGATGGCCGGCTGCTGTTGGGCGATGGCCTTCCCCTACTGGGATCATATCTGCTTCCCAGCTCGGAGTTGGCGCTTGTCGATGATATCGGTGTGAGATGCCCATCGCCTTCACCTCGATCAGTGATAGGACTAATGGGCACCGTGAAAAAAGATTGCTGAATTTTCCCCTTTTCGGAGCGTGGGTTGAGTGGCTGTTGAAGAAGGAAGGGTGTGACTGCACCCTCACTGAGAGTGGTGGATGTGGCGGATTCCGGTACGCTATATTCGCTGTTCGTCCCTTCCCTATGTCTCGTGTGTCGCCCAGTTCTGTTACTACCTGCTCCCTCGGTAGCATCTTTGAATGACACCTGACGGCTAGCTGAGGCTCTTGTTGGCCCGCTGTTGACGTTACCCGACGAGGTGGCCTCCTCACGTTCACGTCTTCGATGATGCGATGGCCTTTCCCTAGACCTTCGTCCCCTCCCTGATCCTACATCTGTACTTCTCGAGGATGTTGGTGTGGAGGCATCAACATTTCCACCTCTTCGACGATTTGTAGCAGGTTGTTCGGTCCTTTCTTTTTGGAAGCCTTGGTCACGTGGGCGATGAAGGAGGAAGGGAGTAATGGCTAGGGGTCCTGGTTCTGGCTTAAGGCGCCCATTGACAGTCCGAGAAGCCGCAGAGGGGGTGTTTACCGTATTATTCGATAGTCTTGCGGATGGGTCTGAATGCGAGGAATCCTCTGGGTTCTGCTGCCGACCCGTTCTTCCAAATCTCAGTCGGTGGCGTAATAGATACAATATCATACCAATCCCAATGATAGACACTCCACCCAGAATCCCGGCAACAATTTCAACTATGTGAGTACTCGATGGTGCTGGAGTATTGGATGAGGCGGCGGAAGTGGTGGCAAGGAGAGTCGTCGGAGTTGCTGCCGCAGCGGAGGTAGGGTCGTCGATGTCGACGCTGGGAAGGGCGCTTTAGATGAGAAAAGATAATTTTGACTGAACCTACGTGTATTGAGCATAATCAAAAAGGATCAACGTTGTGTTGACCTCAGAATCGGCGACGAGCTGGAAACTATGGATCCCAGGTGGTATACTCGTATTGGAATAAACCAGAGTGTTGTACTGAAAATCTGGCTTATCTTCCGGTATGTGAGTAAAGCTTCCCACCAGTGCACCATCTATAGCAAAGGTATAGTTGGCTAAAGTGTCGATGGGTGGGGTCACAGGGATATTGGCAAGGATACAATACACATAAATTGCGGTACCTAACACAATCATAGGCGAATTAGTTAATAACTGGGAAAAAGGCTACTCTTACCGGCGAAGGAGAAGGTAACTACTCGTGGAACATCGCTAGGATGATGTGTAGAGTCATGCCATGTTCCATTACGGGCTTTCGAGGGGTCGTCCAGCCTAACGCATCCGGGACAATTCGCTCCCTGCGCCCATCTGCCGGCAGGTGAGAACATTGGTTGAGCGTGGTTAAGTTCATCTCCAGCTTCATCATCGATTGTAATATTCCGAGGGCTAGCAACTGCAATCTGCGTGAGGATACGAAGAAAATATGTTATACGAAGGACATTGAGGAAGGCCGCGAACATTGGATGGTCGCTGATTGAGGCATAGGATAGAGGGACTTGTATGGGCCAGCCACGACGAGCGTTCTGACGGAAACAAGTTTATACATAGTTTAAGCTACGGAGGTGTGTTGATCAATCAGGGCTCCGTCAGTGATCGAGAGTTGGTAACTTGACACAGCGTGATCGTGGCCAACGAAACACGGCGCTGCCGCGCGTATTCTGTCCGACTATGCAAAGGAGCTGAGACCGTGGTAGGTTCGTACCGGCGACAGGGGATGGATAAACGCATTAAGAGGGGCGTCTAGTGGTACAATTACCAGGCGGCGACTTGTGGGAAAATCTAGTGTTCTGATGTTTCTCATGGACGAATCCTTAGTCATGATAGCGAACTTGTTAAGCTCCATCACTGATCTACAGTGCCCTCGTGAGGGAAACGCAGCATAGGGCCAGGATTCATGAAATCGACGGATCCTCGGCCATGATCTGAGCTGTGTTACGTGCAGACTAGTGTATGTAGTACAGTGTTGCCAGTCGACGCTGCGGTGTGTATATCTCGGTAAAAGATGCGATGCGATAAAACTTGATGTTGATGCCATCAACTCCGTTGTGATTGATTGAGGTCGGGCTGTTGTGATCTTAAGTTAATAAAGAACTATAAAGGAGCAACGGAAACCATGGGAAGATGAAACTGCTACATAGTGTAGCTCTGCTAGCGCCTCAACAGGCGGAGATAAGGCGATACGCGCTCAGACATATTCGTTGCTTACAATAAGTTTTCGCCTAGTCCAATAGCTCTGTGTAGGTGGTTGCTCTGAAGGGTATCTCACCTGGCCCCGGTACCAATTTTAATCTTGGACAGCCCGCCTCAGTTCAGTGACTTCCACCAACTCCCTAGTAGCCTACTGACTCACTTCCCGGTCGATACTTGATTCCGGTGCTGGGGGTAAGTAAGCGCATCTTGGTTATCCTCTTGACGTCGATAATTGTCGGACGTGACAACGAGGCCCTCGCTAGTTGGGCTAAGGAAAGGTGGTGGAACGAGATCGGGAAGGGGACGGCGACGATGAGTGGAGCTTGTATGTAACTTTCGAAAGGTTGATGGTGGTCGGTGTGCCCATAAGCAACGTCGTAGAAATAAGCTTCGCAAAGTGCCGCCGATGATTACTGATTTACTTCTTTGGTAAGGAGGTAGGTCCGCTCGACGTTGTTAAGCTGTAAAGTGTAGTTGGAGCTGTAGGCCAGATGGTACAGTATTAGCAGTGTCATTCGTCATCAATCGAAAGGAAAACGTGGGATTGAGCGCCCTCGAGGAGGTGGAAGATGGGGATGCAAGGTTTTGCGTTGGGTCACCGTCGCTATTCACTCCTAAAGTCATGAGCCATTTTTCCCAATCATGATGTGAGTACTCACATCGTAGTGTAGATAGCGCAGTCATCAAATGCAAGTACCAGCGGACCGTACTAGCGGACTACTGCAGTCGAGCATAAGAGAGAAATCGTGGACCTTGAGCTCCATTGCCTCCTTTGCGTAAACAGGGGCATTGTACGTGAGACCAAGGATACCCAGAGGCTCGTGTAAATACAAATCAACCAGGTCGCTGTCCAGGGTGGACTTATAGTACGCGCGGTGTCATGCTGTGGTCCGGGTGACGCGTCAGCGATACATACATTATATGTGAAGTGGAATGCCTAGAAGATGAAACCCGAGGAGATGGGGGCTGAAGTATAGAAGGCAAGGACTTGTCAAAGCGAAATATATCCGCTCCGGCGGTCCAATGTCCGCGACAATAACTTTTAAGTAGTGTTGTGCCACGCCCTGAAGGTTCGGGAACCATTTATTTTTACGCAACCTCCATCACGCTCGAGAGTTACCATAGTCAACGGTATTGAGCTGGCGAGTGGACCATGATGAGTGTAAAAATTCAGGAAGAAAATCAGAGATACAATACGAGACGGTGTAACTGACGATTTGGGCTCACCAACCTGGCCATCTCTATCAACTGGCATAGCTCTTTCTGGTTGGGAGCAGCATACATTGATGATGATCATTGGATTGGGTCCCAAAGCGAAGTCGGGATCATCTTGTCGCCCTGTCGCCTTGATACAGGTCCCTTCCTCGACAATGCTCCTACTACTTACTATCCAAACAATGGCACCGCTTGGGTGAACAGAAGTGGATTACTGCGCTCATACAGATTGGGTGATGCTGATAACAGCAGCTTGCATCAAGACGCTGTAACGGTTGATCATGATGGATGATGGGCCAAGTGAGAGAGCTTCAAGCAATGCGTCGGAGTTCCGAGTCGGTTGTGTGGCCTTTTGCCTAAAACTTCAGTTCGGCTTCTAACACCCCTGCCTCACTAGTAGGCCTTATCTCAGTGCCATGTATAGCTCCATATACGCTTGACAGGAATAATCAAGATACTAATATACATTTAGCCATCTATTCTTCAATATCAGCGATTTCTCGGACTTGTTGCAATATTCTTACCCTCGCTCAACTATCTTCTTGCCAGGCCTGCAACTTGTTCTGTTACCAAATGAAAGATCATCCTAGCATGTCGACCCGCAGCTCCATTGGCTCGGGTGGGTCGAAGCCACTGCCATCTCTCTATGCCAATTGGCTGTACCGTGTGCCATATGCGCTATGATGCATGATCCCCGTTTTCGGACCACAGCTTTTCAGGAAACTGGTTCATTACTGCGGTACAGCCTGTAATGAGAGAGGCTCGCAGAAATTGGTTCAAGCATGGCGAGTCATCGAGGACTTGGCGAATGAAGCTTGAAGTCGGGCCTATTCACCACATACGGATGCTCCACTTTTGACGAACTGTTGAGACATTAGAAATCCATATTATTGCAGTCTTCAAGGAGAGTCGGACGAATCCAGATAGGACACAAGTCCTTCAATTCCGATCCTTGATGGCAGGCTGGCAGTGCGAGTGCCAACTCCTCTCGCTTGCTCCCTACCTGAATAATCCAACCGAGCTAAGCACCCAAGAACCGCCTATAGATGTATCCTTTGCTGTATTTGATGCACAGTGACCCAGATCATACTGGTACTTCTCGATGTCACAAACCATGATGCCATCACTTCAATAAACATCACGACATGGGGCTGATAAGTGTCTATACTGATTCCGTCTGACTGTAGGTCGAGTGAAGAACGATTGAGTATAGGGTGGCTCCTTTCCAAGTATCCTAATTATTGTATATAGAGGGGTGGTTCCTCAAGAGCATGGATTATCTGTTGCTGGTACCGCTGAATATCACGGAGAGCATGCCTCAGTTCGTTGACTTCATCCGCCAACTGATTTGTAGCCTGTCGGAGCTGCCCGCTAGTACTTGATTCGGGTTCTGGTAGCGAGCCGTCTTGTGTAGTGTTTGGACGTCGGTGCTTTTCTGCGGTTATAATGGGGTTCCCACTGACTCGACCGTGGAAAGGTGATATAACGGCCAGAGCCTTACGACGACGGCGATGACGGTAAGGACGCGTTGGTCTGCGAGTTTCGGGAGTCCATGATGGGGAGCTGTGCCCCCGTGAGCGACGTCGTAGGAGGAGCACAGTTATAATGAGGAGGAAGAGAAAGAAGCCCCCCAATGTACCGCCAATTATTATAGCAGTAGGCTTTGATTGGCTCTTTGGTGTGGAGGTAGATTCGCTCGACATTGTTGGGAGAGATGAAGATGAGGTAAGAGGTGGGGGCGAAGGACTATTTGTTGGATCATCATCACTTTAAGCCATTGGGTTAAGTGCCATTATGCTTTTCAGAAGCGACATAGTACTCACATCATAGTATAGATGGCGTAGTCGTACAATAATAGTACCGGCGGGCCACTGGAGTCGAGAATAAAAGAAAAGTTATGGACTCTGTTGTCCAATGTCTCATTCGTATACACAAGGGTATTATACATGAAATCGGGTATATTCGAAGGTTCATGCTGGTAAGTACCAACTTGGTCACCGTCTAGCTTGAACTTGTAATCTGCAAGAGTGTCAATCTTAGGCCCTGGTGGTCTGTTGGCAATTATACAGAATATGTATAGTGAGACACCTAGAAACAAGGAGACGTAATTAACGGATAGAAGGAAGGGAGATGAGGCTCCAGACCTTTGAAAGAGAAGTGTATTTCTCTCGGGTCTGCATCCCTCGGATGACGGGTAGTGTCGTGCCAAGTGCCCTTGAAGGCTTTGGATGCGTTTAGCTGTACACAGCCACGACACTCGGATCCCTGTTTCCACCCGCTACCAGGTAGAAATGTAGGCACGACCTGCGTAAGTTCGTCTCCGAGTTGGTCGTCAATCGTGACGTTTCTGGGTCCTGCGGCTACTTGGTGCCCAAGAAACGGGGCAACGAGCGCCAAAATATGCTGCATGAGGAGTAATACAATTGGGGATGCTTGACATTTGCTAAGGAGATTTACCGCCATGGCGGGTATTTAGCTAGTCAATATTTTTGGGCCTTGAATGATGATCGAGGATAAGCTCAGGATTACAAGGTGAAATGGATTAAGAACTCACTACCTGGACATCTCTATCAACTAATCACACAGGCTTCCCGGCCAACAGCTGGGGTCGAAAGCATTTTGCTTCAAGTCCAGAGCGAGGTGAGTGACACGGAATGTTGCCTTCGTACCTTCTCGTCTCGGGGGTGGTTCGATAGTTGGTCAACACTAGGGTCGAAGTAGTCGTCAGAACGTCGGTGGCATGATCATTATCCCGCGTGCATGGGGTACAAGTGGCGCTGCAACGACGCGATGCCAAAGCCATCAACCAGTATAACTGATAACTTTTTTTCCACCAATCGCTATTCATCAAAAGAGGTAGCATAAGTAACCGACAGGTTTAATCCTTTGTTCGACACCCTGCAAAGCCTATCTGTGCAGTTGCAGGAACAAAATTAGTCTCGCAACAGGATGATTTCTCCGATGCGACTACATACCTTCCGCAATCACCGGCCGTTCAGATCCTTGCGCAAGCAGTTGGCATAAATCTGGTTCGGACCCAAGTTGGAGCCTGAATCCATTTACTCTCAAGATGTGTTCCAGACGAAGGTAATAATTAGGACTAAACAGAATGCGACGCAAGGTTGAAACTCAGGCGATTACATAATGATTTATGTAACACAGGCTGAAGTCGATAATCCAGTAAGGGCCGCTCGTGAGCGGCAACGCCTGCTACTTTGTTCACCAAGCCACCACTCAACTAATCACAGGATGGACGGATAAATAGAGAGGGCTGGACAGGGCAGGTATTTTGCTGGGAACGGCTACGATAGAGTTTTGTTGATCACAAGCCTTGAGTGCGGAAAGTAAACATGACAAAATACAGGTCACGTTTTTCGTCTGGCCCACCAAAGTTGCACTGGGTACCAAACCTTCTACTTACGTAGCAGGAATATCCATATCTGGAAGAGGTATTGTGGATTTCTCCAGCTAGGTTCGAGTGTACGCTTCAATCTATTTTTTGTCGTTTTGCAGTGGACTCCAAGATTGAGGTGGATTTTGCGCGTTCAGATAATTCCCTTTTCACAGATTTCGAGATCCTTGACAAGTACTGAGCCAAACTTTGGCCAAACCTCTGATTACGGGCGATACATGGTTTATAAGTAGCTCGAACTACGAGAGTTCTCGAGAAAGGGCCTCCATTCCCTTTGAGGCGGTTACTGAACAGGACTAGTATGCTGTGAACGACTTTATACCAGATACAGTAAAAGGTACATTTGGGGGTAGACCCTTGATAGCTCAATTATAATATTTAGGCAGATAGACAGGTGAGAGGGGAGACATATCATGATATCATCATTTCAGTAAATGGTACAATGCATTTTAGATCGAGACAGCTAGGATGTAGTAAATAAGTGTATGCATTAGTCCTCAACATGAGACTATGGGCTGCTCGCGTATGTCCGATTTAACAGTGGTCGGGAGGTCATTATAAACGGGCGGGTATACGAATGATTAATAGTTTTACCCTAATCACTGCGAATATGCAGGTGGTTGCTCTAAATCATATCTTGTGTGCCCCTGATGCAAAACTCGGAGAGCCCTTCTCAGTTCGTTGACTTCATCCAACAACTCATCAGTGACCTGCCGAAGCTGCCTGCTATGTCTTGAGTCTGTGTCCGGCACAGAGCCATCTAGGGTGGACTCTTCGCGTCGATGCTTACTTGCAGGAACAGTCAGGTCCGGGCTGGCATCACTGGGGAAAGGCGACGGAAGAAACAGAATTGGACGACTGTAAGGACTGGCTGATTTGCATTCGGAATACCGTGGTAGAGACGTGCGCGCCCCCGAATGACGTCGGCGCAGCAGCAACAACACTGTAATGAGTATCAACAGGAAAGCGATGCTCCCCAAAGTGCCACCAACGATTGCTGCAATGTTCTTCTTAGAGGCGGGTGCATTTGTGTTTGCTGAGGGGACGGTAGCTCCGCTTGGGGCGCTCGAATGAGACGATGAGGTAGCAGTTTCCGGAAGGGACGATGATGAGAGTGGCAGCGTCGTCGTAGAGGATGTGGAACCGGTTGTTTCTTCATCATCACTATCAAGCCTTGGGGTTATTTGGATTGCTTTAGGCCAGTTGTGAAGGAGCTTACAGCATAGTATATATAGCATAATCATATAACAAGAGTACCGCTGGGCCATCGGAGTTGATCACGAGAGAAAAATTATGGTCCTTATTTTCCAGTGTCTCATTTGCGTAGACAAGGGTATTATACACGAAGTCGGAGGTATCTTCAGGTTCGTGTCGATATGAGCCAACCAAGTCACCGTTTATAGTGAAATTATAATTAGCAAGAGTGTCGACAAAGGGTACTTTATTGGCGAGAATGCAAAATACGTAGATCGAAACACCTAGGTATTGTAAGTGGATGTAAGTCCTCATTTATACGAATCAGAGATACAAAGCTCAGGACCTTTAAAGGAAAATCTTACTTCCTTCGGTGCTGGATCAGTTGAATGACGAGTTGTGTCGTGCCAAGTGCCATTGAAGGCTTTCGACGGGTCGATGTCCAAGAAATTGGTAGGTCCCTGCACCCAGCCATCTTCTGTTGGCGCGGATGAAGGAGCCGTAGGATGTTCGGGTAGATATATGGGCATGACGTGAGTCAGCTCGTCTCCAAATTGGTCGTCTATGGTGACATTCCTTCGACCTGCGACGACTCTATGCACAAGAAGCAAGATTAGCACTGCTACGCCGTGCCACATAGGCATAGTAGGTTGTGAGTCGGTGGAAGTCTGGGTGGGTTGTCATTGAGAAAATGGCCAGTATTTACCTGAAATATATACTGATCAATCAGGACTGATGATCATGAGATGGCACGGGTGCAGCATGAGCTCATCACGAGAATTCGAATGAAAGCCATCCTGATTCCTAGCTACAAACTGTTGTTGAGTTGGACAGCGTACGGCACTCCGATGCTGAGTTCTAAACTTTTATTTATGGATCCAACGGCAGTTTGGCGACCGCGAACTTTATGGTCGGCAACTCCTCAAGCTCAGTATAGGTCACTGCCACCATTTTCCAGTATGTCAGGAATTTTAACCTGGTCCATCCTCTATTCCAAGGATATCGAATATCATATTCTCGACATCGAGGCTGGTGCTCTGGCCTAGGTGCATCCTCGCTATACAATTGGTAGTAGTCGGCCCTCATGCCCACCGCCGTAAGGGCGAACAACTGGGAGAGATGAGATCTGCGGACATTGGCACCTGGCTGTCCTTGGGAGATCAAGGCAAATGAGAAAATCTCTTCGAACTCAATTATCTCAATTCCATCCATCCAAGATATTGCCCTCATCCTTTCTCGGAACAAGGGTGCTTCTAGCTTGAAGGCTTGAAGCCTGATCAATGATAGTTTCGAAGGAACGTTCAATGTACACAGACAACGACACCGGTTGATGTTATCTCCTCCGAACATTACTTGGGTGCGTATATCCTCGTCGGGTTACTGCTGGCTTAAGTTCATCTCACGCTTCAATAACTTACGGTGCCTGACTTACAACGTCTCACACTATTGCTGGCATATGCCATTAGGGTGCTATTCATGCACATCGCCGTCGTTGTCAACGATACGTTCAACGTTAACATCGGGATCGCGAACATTTCGGGGTGCTTTCTACGAAACAGTGTCCTACCAGAGGCTGTATGCTGCTCGTGCGATTCTGAAAACCAGCTCTTCTGACCTGGAGTGGTTTCAGGATCAGCATATTTTTGCCACATCAGTCGAAGCCGGTAGGACATAACGCTCTTGATCAGACTACTGCAGTCAATCTTATCAACTGGGGCGGCCAACTGGGGAAGTTGCCCAGGTCAGATTTACAGTTGCAAGATAGGCTCTAATCTGATATTCTTGTTCCCCAGTGGACTCCCCAATTAGAAGAGCGAATACGGGCTCAAGTGATGAACAGATAATTTGTGTTCGCTAGCGCGAGCGTCTGAATTTAGCAAATGTGACTAACAGGACATGTACAGGACTTAAGGTCTTTACATGTTCCTTCGGCTAAGAGATACATCTCTAGTTTGAATCAACACTCTGTTTATGTACGTACCACGTATTTGCAAACGCATTTCTATAGGCCCAGTCCTGGAGGCGACGCGTGTCTTGAATATTAGGTTTTTTTAATCACGTCCTCGACGGAATGAGGTACAAGTTTCTGCACTGAGTACTTTATTCGTAGCACCACGGCGTACATGCAAAGCGACGCTACTACGTAATAGAAGCGGGCGACCCGACGCATGGCCATAAGTGCAAGGCTATATATCCGCGAACGACAAGAAAGTCAAATGAAAACATCATGGCCATCTCCTCCGTGTCAATCGGTATGTACCTATCACTTGCCCAGTATTCGGTTAGGCACGACTCCGCGCCTATACGTCCTACTCCAAGGTTGTCTTGTATTTCGTGACTGCTGGCTCGGGGTGAGCATAATAAAGGGGGTGTGACTGGGACTAAGAAATACTTGCAAGTGGTAGCAGTCCACCCTTCTCGCGTTGGCTCCAGAGCATGCCTTGAGCGTAAAGGAAAGGAAGGTGAGATCCATCACTACATACTATATACCCCCAAGGAGGCACTCGCAAACGAATGATTAACGAGTACGCGAGCTGATGAGGTCACTCCTAGTCGAGAGGAGTTCAACGTTCAACGTTCAACGTCGGCGGGCATATAGGCGTATTTAAGTCCGACAGCCTGCAATTTAGACGTCTACTTAACCTAAGTGTGATCGGTCCTCCGTACGTCGGTTATGCTTTCATGCACATGGTAGGTAGACGCGGGGGGTGATGTACTCGAGCCGCCAACTTGAGTTTGAATCAAAGGTATCGGCTCCACTGATGATTCAAATATTCACCAATCAGCGAAGATGTCGTTGAAGGCTGCACCTTGTGAGGTATTATACTATTTTCGCGATAACACCCTACGTAAATATCAAAGCGCTTTTGTCTGTCTTCAAATCATAGAAGGGGAAAGATTCCGGGGAACCCAGGATGTGAAACGATCTTGATCGGGCGGAGGAATAGACTCCGGATATGTATATGATGGCTCAAAGATAACTGATGGACGCATTCCATCGTTCGGTGAACGGGGAAGGTTCGAAGGCCGGCGAGCTAGCTATCGGCCTGAGCCCCTGTTTATGACAGACGCCCACTAAGCATCGGTCCGCATCTATTCTTGAAGGTCTGAGACAACCAACTTATAAGACATCCACGAAAATCTTTGGCTGCGTGGGATGTGCATTCTTTGATATACGGGAGCCAGTTCGAGGCTTGAAGTGCTCGCTTACCACCGTGACCGTACCGGCTCCTATCGGTCCTCCGATGATAACCCCCGACGATAAGTGCTATGGCTAGTCGGTTCAGATCTCTACGCAATACCCATTAGGAATATACCTTGTAGGAAGGAGCCGAGCTGAGTGTTGTGGTTGCCACTGAAAGCGGAGGGTTACTCATGGGCGCCGTCTTCCATCCAATACGCTGTTTGATTTTTGCAGTAGTTGCAGTAGATACACCTGGTACGAAAATCTCGTGTGTTTCCCTCGAGTTACTGCTCCTCGAGTTATGAGTAAGCATCTATCGACACTCATCGTTACCACCGCCAGAAGCACTGTTACCCATCTTGCCTTTTGGCAAAAACGTCGAGGCCGAAGGCAATTTGCGCGTATCACAAAATGTGTATATCCACTTTGGCCGGAACAGCTTATATCATAAGGGGGGGATGTTTATCAGTTTGGGAAGGCTGGCAAAGAGTATGAGGGTATCACGGAGGCTGGAGATAAGCATCAGCCACGAAAGTCTTGTAGAGAACATTCGAGCCAACAATCAGTCCGTATGAGATTTCCCTGGGTATTACGCGGTCCCGGCCTTTATTGATGGGTTGCGGTGGTGTGCTGTCTCAGAATGCAGAGTAGTCTCATGAGACAATATGGAGAAATGTTTTCGAAACCAAAACAAGGATTTGATTCCGAAAATGACATCCATCGCCACGTTCCCCCAGTTGGATTCGTGGTAGCGAGCGAAGAAACCCTTTTGAATATCAGCATTTCTCCAAAGGGTACGATATTCGGTCAATAAGCCAATGAGGACCAAACGATGCGCCAAATCGTACCACCTTTTTTGAATTTACTCCAGTTTCCAGATTTTAATTTTTTTAGTATCACAACCGTGGCACTGCCCTATATATTTCGACCTAACCTCTTATTCTTTCCTTCAACTCACCCTCTCCCCATTCATTGTACCTCCGGTCAGCTCACTTCACCATCCACCAAAATGACCATCCCCATCGTTTCCACTCACGTTGCCAACGTTGACATTCCTCGTCCCAAGGATGTTGGTATTCTTGCTATGGAGGTCTACTTCCCTCGCAGAGTACGCGTGCTCTCTCTACCAACAATCAACACTTATTGACACTTTTCAAATCAGTGCATTTCCGAGGCCGACTTGGAGGTATTCGATGGTGTCTCAAAGGGCAAGTACACAATTGGTCTTGGCCAACAATACATGGCCTGGCCCGACGACCGCGAGGACATCAATTCATTCGCTTTGAATGGTAAGTAGCCCTCTACAAACGTCAGGTATAGCCATCTTATCACCCTCGGTAGCTGTCTCCGGTCTCCTCGAGAAATTCAACATCGACCCCAAGTCTATTGGCCGTATTGATGTTGGTACCGAGACCATCATCGACAAGTCCAAGTCTGTCAAGACTCACCTTATGGACTTGTTCGCCGAGTCTGGCAACTTCGATATCGAGGGTATCGATTCCAAGAATGCTTGCTATGGTTCCACCGCAGCCTTGTTCAACGCCGTTAACTGGATTGAATCGAGCTCTTGGGACGGCCGTAACGCTATCGTTGTCGCAGGTGATATTGCTGTCTACGCTGAGGGTGCTGCTCGTCCTGCTGGCGGTGCCGGCGCCTGTGCCATATTGATTGGTCCGAACGCACCAATTGTCTTCGAGCGTGAGTATTTCGGTTTAACATTCTCATCTTTCGTCACCATTCCGTCTCCGGTCATCCGACCGTACCGACCTTCGAAAATGGCCTTGCTGTGCTGTAATCATTTTAACCATTGCTTTATCTAATTTTGGTACTCTTTTTCCCTTACGACGGTTTTCTGACGCTCCCGGTTATTGGTTTAGCTATTCATGGTACCCACATGGAGAATACGTACGACTTTTACAAGCCGAACCTCTCCTCCGAATACCCTGAAGTCGATGGCCCGGTCTCCGTCGTTACCTACATCGCAGCCCTCGACGAGGCTTACTCCCGATTCCGTGAGAAGACTGCCCGTGCGCAAAAGTTGGCTGCGCTCAACGGCCATGTCAATGGTCACGTGAATGGCGCTATCAAGCCTGCCGACCTCAAGGCTGCTTTCTCACTCGAGGATGTCGATTACGCCCTGTTCCACAGCCCGTACGGCAAGCAAGCTGTCAAGGGCCACGCTCGCATGCTCTTCAACGACTTCCTCTCGAATCCCGATGCTCCTCGCTTCGCCGATATCCCCAACCGCGAAGCTTTCCTCGCTGCTTCGAAGAAAGAATCGTTGACCAACAAGGACGTCGAGAAGACGTTCATCGCTGCCTCGAAGAAGTCTTTCGCTGAGAAAACCGATGCTGCCATGGCTTGCTCACGAAGACTGGGTAATATGTACACAGGCTCACTCTACGGCTGCGTCGCATCCCTCGTCTCTCAAGTCGAGCCCTCACAGCTCCGCGGCAAGCGTGTTAGCTTGTTCGCTTTCGGATCTGGTTGCGCGGCAAGCTTCTTCACTATCCGCGTGAAGGGTGATACCTCGGAGATCAAGGAGAAGATGGATCTCACAAAACGACTTGCCAGCATGAAGGTTGTCCCGTGTCAAGAGTTTGTTGATGCTCTTGCTGTAAGTCGAGTCTTCTTGATTGATATTTTTTGGAAAGCACTCAATTGTATCTTTTTTTGGGAATAGCTCCGGGAGAAGAACCATAATGCTGTTTCATACACGCCTGAAGGTTCGGTCGATAACATCTGGCCGGGTGCTTACTACCTCGACAGCGTGGATCACAAGTACCGAAGGAAATACGTGAAGGCACCATTGGCTTAAAAGTCATTAGCCTTCTCTTGTACGGTTATTCTGTAGAGGGCATTCGGCCGTTTAGATATAACGATATTGCATAGACGTACTCATCACATTACTTGTACTTTGTATTAACTTAACGACATAATCGCAACAAGTTGGAAATTGTTATGACTGGAATGAGGTTGAGAAGCTTATTCCGGCTTTGCCGAGAGTAAAGTAACTTACCCCTTCCGCCAGCAACTACTAGCCTTGATCAAACCATGGCTTCTCCTGAAAACCGTCATATGAAGGTATCCACAGGGGAAAACACAAAAGATCTACGAAATTGGGCTACGTCTCATCCATTTACCCAGCAAGTGAGTGTTTGATTTCCCAGCCTGCTACACTGAACGGGGAAAGGGTTGGATTGGGTTTGGTGCTAGAGATAACGGATTCGAGAACTTGTACTCCTATACTTCGAGACTGGTCCACCGTGCTCCTAGATGCTATCCTTGATGGAGGTTTGACTACTGGTGTATAACGCCATCATGCACCATCACCATCACTTGCTCCATGCATCGTATTCCAATATCCCAACTCGCTCTCGGCTGAGTTCCACTCCATACGCCAGAAGTTGTACGATGCGGACTTGTGGAGATCCTCACATTGCTACGCATCATGGTAGTCTTCGAATAGCATGATGCATGACATTACTTTGGCTTCTTTTCCTTTCGACTAACATTCCCCATGTTTCCCTCATTTCCGCCATTCAAGGCATAACCTGAAACTAACCTGGCGTCAACCTCCCTCGAATACAGGTCGACATATTATTCCCTTCCTCCGATTCCGATGAGATCGAGAGGTGCCTATTTTCGGGTCTCTCCTCCGGGTGGTATAGCGGCAAAACATGTTTATCCCAGATTGTGGCGTGTGCAGAGGACTATGCTAGTCGCGGACAGGAGAGGTGCGTTCCTTACAAATCTTTTACAGTAGGATGATATGGCGTTGATGGGTCTTCTCCACAACTCCCTGGGTTATGAGCTTTTTTTGGATGTATTTGCGTTTGGTCCAAATTCATTGCTTTCTGGAATTTCGTTTTGCGCGAAACTAACTGGGTCTATGATGATGTCTATACAGCCAATTCCTTGCCCTAACCTCCCAACCTGACGCTGACGATGGATGGTGCATCGACCCTCGTGGTGTACTCACCCTCTGCGTTTGCAAAGAAACGTATGAATGCCTAGGACTTGTAGGCAAGAAATTGCCGTTCAAAGGGTGTCCTGAAAGATATGGTTCGTACAACTCAATTCACACCTTTCGATGTGACTTTCAAATACTATGGCATACTCTGTCCGGGAAAGTGGGTGAGGCTGACACAAATGTTCCAGTGTAGTCATCGGTCTGCCATTGCAGAAGCAAGCTGAATCGGTGACGAATCGAGCGAAGAGGGACGCTGCTATCACATCCTGGGATGCTAATCGGAATGAAATGTGGGATGTTCACGTATATGCTGAAGATACATCCATAATGGGTCTGTCCTTACGAACTGGACTTTGCGAATTCATGGTTCCTTCTAATATTTTTTGGCAGACAAATTTCCCAGCTTGACGGCACATACAGCAACCCCGAATATCAGAAAGACAGATAACAGCTATATACCTTCGATCCAGTTGACACATCGACCAGGCTCTCTCATCAAGAGTCCATCTGCTCAACAAGCGTTGGATCTCGAGGATGAAGTGGAGGACTGGAATCACGAAGTTGTGGATTTATTCGAATGGGTTGGGATGGCCTGTCTAGGCGCGCAGCGGTCAGTGCATATCTTCATCACGAAGTGGGTGTGGACTTTAGTGACCAACAACATTTCTTGTAGCTTACAGGTGAACGACCGCGTAGATCCATATATAGCGGTATACGAGCCACCTTCACCCTCCTACGTCGGTAGTGTTACACACATCTGCTGGAAAGGCTTCTTTAGTCCCCAATTCATCCAAAAGATTCTGGATGCTGTACTGTGCGTCTGAGTTCTATCAATTATCCAACTGTCCAATAACCTAGAATGTATCTGATTCTTAGCACATGGTCTCAATCGTCACCACCCTTCATATCTATGACCGCACACTCGATACCTACTTCCCCAGTAGTCTACATTCCCCCGATTTCCTCACAGCCGAACACGAATACTTCGCTTCCCACTAGTAGACAACCTCCACTTAGGATGCCTCGCATAGACGGGGAATATACCTGGTGCGTCATCGTCAATAAGGGGGACGCGACGGGAGTAAATAGGGAGCGAGCGAGCGGTGACGAAGTAGGAGCCTCTACTGGTGGATCTGAGACGTTGAGATATTCGCAGGTGAACCTGAAGCGAAAAAGTGCTGAGGAGGCAAAGTGCCGGTGTTCATGGGTGATGGTAGAAAGTATTGGAAAATGGGACGCCCGATGGGGATGATCTCAGTGTCTTCAATACGCCTCGTCTAGGCGAGGGGCAGAAAGCATGCGTTCCAAACCAAAAATAGGTAGCATATATCTACAGCTGATACAGCATAGAAAGCAAGCAATATCCAGTCTCCCGGCTGCGGTGGTACATGAATGGGCATTAAGAATTGGTGATAGATAAGGAATGATAAGGAGTGCGAGGATAAAATCACCGTACATCACATAAACTCCCTCCGCCCCATGAGGACAGGGATGGATGGCTGTTGGTGGTTAATTAACAAGTATTTCGGTCTACGAAGGTGGAGGCGAAAGGGTATTTGTCGTAGAGTTTACAATTAAAGGGCCGGTTGGTCTCGTAGTTGATCCCAGAATTGACTAAGAGAGGTATGTGCTGGATGTCTCCACATTGCTGAGGTAGACGTCACTGGTCAGTGCTGTATTATGAAGTTTCCTTTAGAAAGAATGGTCGACTTACCGCTCAAACTCCGCTTGAGTAATATTCAATAGAGACCAATGATTCATTTTGTCAATAAAAGAGACAGCGCTGATCTGCTCTCAGAAATGTCATACGTGCACGTTCCTCCGAAGTTGACAAACCACTTACAAGGTAGGATATGGCATTTCCCGCTTCACCCAACAACTTCTCCGGATTTCGAAACCGGTTGATATACCTATAAAGCTCAAGATGGTGTCCATACGAGAATCTGGAAGGGAATACTCACTGGATGTTGGACATTAGGTGGTCCGGGTTAGCTTTCAGCACCACATAAACGAGCATCGGATTGAAGTCTGCTTCCTCTTTATCCAGATGTCGTATTAAGCCTGAATGAGTATTAGATGGGCTTAACTAAGACGCCATAACGGCTAACCCATGATAACTTTGCGGCAATTCTGTATACAGATCAGCTTATCACGAGGAGCTTTGTAGTCGTTAATCTTAAGCAGCTCTATGATTGACTCAGCTAACACCGCATGACATTAAGATCATTTGCTTACCTTGTTGAGCAAAGTTCAAAAATCCTTTGCTCTCCTTCCCTACGGGTATACCTAGATGTTTCTCCTCTATCCAACCAAGACTGGCTATCCGTTCCGAGATAATCCTGTCTGATTCTAAGTCGTCTGAAAATGCGGATTGAGCCGGTCTCAAACTGGCCGCTTGTGGCGCAAATATGCTATTGAGTGGTAGGTGTCGACGGTCAGTCACTGTGAATCGTGATGCAAAAGTTTGAACAGGGAAATTGACATACAGTTCGAACAACCTATTCGTTATGAGTTTCTCCATGCCCTCCCTTGCATTGTCGAACTCTAGATCTGTGGCATCCTTCCAAGCATCAATTTGTCGCATATGAGGGTGTATAAACTATAGGTGACTCCATCAAAAGGGATGCTAAAGTCCGGTATCTAGATCGCTGAAACATACGTCGAGAAAATCATGGATGAGCTTGACTTGATCCTTAACCGTAAACGTCCTCTTCGAAAAGTTGCTCAAAAACCTGGGATATATCTTGTAGTCAATAGTCACAGAAAGATTTTAGAGAGGTTTGACATACGACTGGATGTATTTTTTGACTGGTTCCGCACTCATTGTTTTCATTTTGTCCAGGAAATCTGCAAAATCAAAGGGCGGACGAGCCTCCTCTTCTGATGTCGTAGGAGTTCCGGAGGCAGCGTTTGAGTGCCCTTGACGGACAATACGCTGGTGAACAATCCGTTGGGCTCGGACTGATATGCGATGAAACTTGGGATATGCAGATAGGTCACTTATGACAGGAACGGAGTTGGGAAAGGAAGTGAGAAGCTCTTGAGAGGTATGGGAGAATAGTGCTTGTGACTTACAGCGGACTGAAAGCCTCATGTAGACCAAAGTTCCCTGGCACTGCTTGTGGATCTAGATCAGAGATCATGTTGCCTTTGGATGCTCCGTCATTCCGAGACCAATTAGCTATGCGCTTGAGCAATGTCTTTTTTGCCCGCTTTATCCAGCTGGGTTTCAAAGCAATGTTCGAGCCATGTTTACCATATCGCTCAGGCTTCAATATCGTGCTTGGTAAACTGGAGACGACGCGATATTGCTGATCGCATTCATAACTGTGTAAATATCCTGTCAATAGTACTCTAAATGTTATATTGATACTGCACAGGCTCACCAATACAGCCACCCATTATCTTGATTCATCCAGGTATTCGTATGTCCGCGCTGAGGGCAAATAGACAAAGACGATGCCAGCATCTGGAGGACAATACTGATATCAAGCTCCATCTCTGGTTTAATGGAGGACATAAAATTGAATCTATCGATCACCGCATTGTCCGTGGTCCGAACTAATTCCCAATTATCACGCTGCACAAGATCCCCTCCGGGGACGTTAAGACAATAGTGTTTAACGATGATCTCAAAATCCTATCAGGTCATGGTTAATCCCGATAGTTTAGGTAGCACTTAGAAGATATACTTACCGCCCAAGAAGTGCAAAATTCCAATGGTATAGGCAAGAGCCTTCCCATGTGATCTCGCACCAAAAACTTCAGCATCTTCAGGTGATGCATAGCTGGGTCTGGTTGTAGATGCATCTCGCGTATGAGCTGTTCAAGTTCCTTCGCATGTTGATCTGTGATAATTGCCTGCCAGCATCGACTACAAAGTATTAGCTAGCAATGGCTAGTCCTGGCAAATCGACGCACGTGGCGAGGAAATGGAGAAACTGTTCCAGTGTCTCCTGATTGTCTTTAAGATATGCCCTTATGTCAACTACTAGCTGACCCCAACGATAGTGAATGAAAACATGGAGGAATAGTCCACGCCAGAAACCCGCGTTGATATACCTGTGGAGATGTGCCTCGTATCCACGAATGTCCTGATCCATCGCATAAAGACGGCAATTGAATCCACGAACGAGGTCCCTGACTTGTTCGAAGCGATGGAGCAATTTCAGTTTTCCGGGAATCTGATCGATGATGTCCAAGGCCTTTGCTACATATGCGATAGCAGTAGCGAACTTTGTCATTTCTGCATAGAGCAATTGGAGTGAAGAATCCTGCGGGAGGCGTTCACTCATAAAACCATGCAAAAGCCTGCATACGGAGTGGATATTGTAGATGACATCCCGGTACCGCTCGCTCACAGCTGCGTGAGCTGGAGATGATGGCAAGTATGAGGTATGTCGGTTCTGGCTTCTCCCGCCGATAATGAGCAGTGGACCTGTGAAGTGATTGTGATTGTTGGTATTGTGTTGATTGCCATGAACATTGTTGAAGGTCCCAGATCCGTAGTTATAGTTGATTTTTGCACCTGAAAACGCTACATATCAGGCCCGGATGCGAGAAATTAGTCTTGGAAGGAGCATACCGAGAGTTTGCCTAGTAAGCGTGAGTGATCTCTCTTCCCCGCTAAGGCGCTCCATTGTACGTTCAGCGTCCATTAGGCCTCAAAACTTCGAAAATTCATAGCACCAGGCGGATGTGATAACAAACGTGTGGAATTGGGACATTCCATATTATGCAGATTGGGAGGCTTTCTATGGCTTTTGGCGCCAGGCACGCTATGTATACAGCTTTCACTAAGTGTTCTAACAATGTTCAATGAAATTGTGGTAGCGTTGACGCGACCAGTCGCCTAGGCATATATATTTAAAACCCAAAGTAAGCTGCATATAACTACACAGCTGGTATACAACAGTACAGCAGCTAGTGAGTGAGTGTCTAATTTACAAAACGTGATAGTGTATGAAGGAGCCATAGATATGGATGATAAGGAATGTATAGGATCATCGAAGGATAGCTGGAGTGAAGTTTGGATGAGCATGGTATATGCCCTCCTCCTTTTGGGCGGTCATAGGCAATGTTAGGCAATGATAAAGATAAGAAAAGTCCATGAACCAAAATTTCCATCTCTAGGAAACCCCAGATCTAAATAGATCTATCACAGATATGTCTTCGCGCCCACTACTCTTTCCATCCACTAGGGGACAGGTTTCATCTGAACTTAGATGACGAGATCCTGAGCGGCACCCACACGTAAAGCAGGAATGGGATGATAAGCAGGCGGAGACGCAGATTGCCAAGTATGCGAGATACGCGCGCTCGGGTTGGGGAGAGGCCCACTGCCGACGTTACCCGCAGAACTTGGCGCATACCCGAGTCCGAAAATTCCATTTCCCATGGAACGTCTGGGTACGGCTACTGCGCGACGCTCGGGCTGGGGTCCACCTCCATTATGACGCTGTTGCTCTGAGACAGATGGTCTACGATCAGAGAGGGATAATCTACGCTGTTGTTCTGAAATGCTAGTACGTCGTCGAGTTTCTGAAAGACCGTCGATGTTAATGAGGGGTACGTAAGTGATGGGTAATGCAGAAACGGGTGGAAGGTTTCTTGAGGCAGATATGTTTTCAGGTGGCCGGATGTCGGGAGGGATGAAGGGAAGCTGAGAAGCGGGCGGAAGTGGAGAAGCGCCGACATCTCTGCTCAGAGAAGTATTTTCTGTCCACAGCTGAGAAGATGACATAGCCTCCGGGTTGGGCGTCGCAGGAGCGCTCGAATCAGGGCTCGAGTCGTCCCCGTCCATGCTCGGTCTAGTTTCGAGCCGTGGCCTCGTTGTCGTACCACGACTAAGACGAACGGTTGGCGAGACCATCCAGCTGGATACAGGCGCTCGTCCCTCAGCTCCGAATTCACGGAGAAGGGCCTGATCAATTGGGACGAGTGGTGGGAGCGGTGGGGAACCCAGGGAAGAAACGCTAGCCGAGCGGGTACGGCGTGCTAAGGTGGCTAGGGCTTGCCGTTGGCGGAAAGTGAGCGGTTGATCGGGTGGCGGAGCGGGTATGTATCTAGTATCTACGTTCCCCTCGCGTACCATAGGCACAGCGCCACGGATGACGGTATCGTAGTACCAAAGGGAAGCATCCATATCCATCTCTGCCTCTATACCGGCACCGACACCCACGCTCGCATTTTGTCGATCACGATCTGCAACGCGAGCGGACTGATCGCGTTGGTCTGCTGCGATCTGAGTAAAGCCGTCGGCAGGGACGACAGCCTCGTAGACAGCGTTTTCGAAGAACTCGTCAGAGTCAGGGTCGAATGCATTGTAACGCGACCAATTTTCGTACTGAGTTTGAGGCTGGGGCTCTGGTTCTGTGTGTATTTGAACTGTGGGGGGTTTGCTGATGGGATGAGATACGGAAAAGAGTGCTCTGCCCATTGCTTTTTTTGAGATCGGGTACTGGGTATTCGGGAGAAGAGGGTATATGATAGTGATTGACTATA
Source organism: Pleurotus tuber-regium (assembly GCA_014058305.1). Classification (NCBI taxonomy): domain Eukaryota; kingdom Fungi; phylum Basidiomycota; class Agaricomycetes; order Agaricales; family Pleurotaceae; genus Pleurotus; species Pleurotus tuber-regium. The sequence goes on along the minus strand of JACFYU010000012.1, from coordinate 655,753 downwards.
TATACGAGATGAGAAGAAAGAAGAAGAAAGCAGAGATGTGGTTGCAGTCACTCTGGCCAAGGCTGTCCGATTCAGACGCGTTGCAGCGCGTGAGAACAATCCCACACCCGGAGCCCCTTGGACCACAACGCTTTAGGGCAGGTCGTCCAACATTCTGCGGACTTTAGCGGTGTTTGACTTTTTGGGTTAGCGATCCACTCCCACGATCATTCTTCTTTCCTTTACTGCGACGTTTGGTCGTCAACCTCAGTGACACTTCCACGCAATTGCTGACCACGATTTTTCTAGATCTCTCCTTGGGATTTGTCAGAGCCATCAGTTTTACCGAGATTATCTTCGGTAGTCTGGTGGCTCCGAATTTGCGACATATTACCGGACGGTGATCTATAACACTCTGCTGGATGGATTGTCGTGGCCCCTATCCGAAAGCGAGTATGGTTTACATTGCGGCTTGAATTCTTGCTCTGCGAAGGAATCGCACGCACGGCGATACTACGCGGTGATCTCGTCCTACATATAGCACACCAAAAATACAGGCCGTCTCAGTCCTATTATTGTCATCTTTATCTGCCATCCTCCTATCGCGCTCCCTCTGTTTCGAGTCCCTTTCGACCTTAGGACCACAGCTGAAGTCACAAACCACCGACCTGTACCCCTCTGTGGTCCCGAACTCTTTCCAGATCTTTCCTTGAAGCTGACTATGTATACTGGCCCACTTCTAGTCTCTACTTGGCGTCCTGTTGATCTCGCTATCAAGAACTTCTCTCGTTTGACCAACCTCGGTCCTTCCCTTCCTCTGACAATCATATATCACTCTTCCGTGTCGAACGGCTGCTTCTTGAACTTGGCGTTTTTTATCTACACTTGTGAGTGGTCGTTGAATGTTCGTGGCCAAGTCTAAAAGTAGCCCTTATTATTCGACTTGCTTGGGCCCGAATTACGCTCTCCAACACGATGCCTTTGTTCTCCTATCCACCCATTGGATCTGTATCTATACTCAAATCGGCTATAGCACTATCACCTTCTCGTTATAATGAGCTTTATCGGATGAATAACGAAACTTTGGTAACCTGCTGTTCGGTTTACTGTATATTAGCGCCTGTTTACCTGAAGGTAAACCACAAAACTCTTGGCTAACGTAGTGATCTATTCTCCGTCGTATTGCTCGGTCCTTGTGTCCAGAGCTGACACTTCAGGTGGACTTCTGGATTTTGGAATTCCTCGCTTAGGTCTGTATTCAATCGCGCACGCTTACCGCCCAATTGGACCGGCGTTGTGCCTAGCTATCTATTCAATCGTCTTCTACTATGCCCTCGACCTAGGCACCTTTAGGTCAAAACTATATAAACCTACGTTGCTGAGGGTGCCTCTACCCTACCATTCCTGGTGATAAACACCGAGGAATTGCGCTATAGAGTAGACCATTCGCCATCCACAAAATCATAGCAGCCGTTGTCCTAAGTATACATCCACCGCAGCCGCACTACACCTATCATCATCACCACGCTACGACTCCCCATCATATGCTAGGACGCTGCTTCGCTGGTGAGCCTGAATCAACTCCTTTCAAGACCCTATGTTCTTTACCTCTCCGTTCACTTGGCGTCTACCGGATTGCCGGATATCCAATCCTATCATTCCTCCGCCTCGGTCCTTTCTTTCCGTTCGACCAATTTATGTTACGGATAACGGTGCATGCTTCTTAATCACCTCTCTATACCTTTGCGACTCCTCATTGCATCCTTGTGATCAAGCCCCATAGCTCACGGTTCTCCGGTTGCACAAAGATTTCAGGTCGGCTTGGTGACTCCGGAAAAGAATTGCGAGTAAAGACTGACGGTCTTCGATATTTGACTTGTACTACGCTAGCAATAGAGGCTGCACCAAACTTCGACATCCTCAAATCGTTTTGACATCTCCTCATTTTTGACAAAAACAAGGCTACGATCTAACCGATTTCGTGAACCGAATAACCTCTCGTTTGCGTTTGCCGTCCTCATCTGTTCGATTTCTTGGCTTTCTACTACTTGAGCTGATCCTCCACCTTGGTCCCTTCTTCCTCCGCTGCGCAGTTGCTTCCTGGCTTCTCAGTCCTGGCTAATATTCTCGCCCTCTTTACATATTTCCCCTGTTACGTATGAGAACTCGTCACGCCTCTCATTAATTAATCACGGAGAATCCGTACCTGTGCTTTGGGTTTGCTTATACCACCTCTTCCGTGCATTCCTATTCATCAAAACTCGGCCTCACGGCCTTATAATCACTCGATATCGACGCATATCTCCCACTCGCACTAGCACACAATTGCACCTTCAAAACGAAAGGAAATCCCAGACATCATCGAAATATTGCTAAGTGGGCACAGTGAAATCCAATAAGGAGGTAAATTGTAAGTTGGTCTGTATACGCGTAGTATACGAGTGGGCAGTCGGAATGAGTTCAAGATCCTATCGATTCCTTGTTTAGCGAGGAAGTTGACGGCGGTGGACGTGGGGCAATGACAGGGTGCTGATGGAATTCATCGTCTTCGCTATGGGAGCGAGTTGGTGATCGAGACTGACGCACAACCTGTACTAGAGAGTGATCGGTCAGGTCATCGTGAAGACCCGTTGGTGGTTTCAAGACTGTACATGCTGTGGCTTTGGTTATGGTGGATTGATATGATCTCTTACACGCTTCATATCAAGGAATGAATTGGCGAGGTTGCTTTACCACAAAACGTGCGTAGCGATCATGGGCGCACAGGCGAATTCAAATTGGTACCAGCAATCCAGTAGATAGGATAGAAGATTGTTGTAACTGTCAGGAGCAGAAGAAATGGTGAAAAGGTGAAGGATCGTTTCGTACTAGGTGAATGTGTCGCGTGGAAAAGGTCAATCCTCTTCGTCTAGCCCTTCATCCTCTTCGTCTAACCCTTCATCCCCTTCGTCTAGCCCCTCATCCTCTTCGTCTAACCTTTCATCCTCTTCGTCTAGCCCTTCATCCTCTTCGTCTAACCTTTCATCCTCTTCGTCTAGCCCTTCATCCTCTTCGTCTAGCCCTTCATCCTCTTCGTCTGGATGCTCCTGATACCAGAGAGCTAGTTGAACAAATACATCCATACTAGAATCAAAATAATTTCCTTCGTTACTGCCTTGAATGTGGTCTGGGTCGCCGTCATAGACCACCTCTGTGAACTGTCGTAACCGATTTAGCCGCCGAGGACAGACTGTCTTGCATCGTTCGATATGAACGACGGGCACTTGACTTCTGCGGTGGCTGAGAGCCCATATGAAAGCCGTCAGCAAATCTAGAAGGTCGATTTTGTTCGTTACAGAGGATACCGATGAATCCAAGTTCAAGTCGACAAGACGGATTAGGGATAAATTTTTGATAAGCTGCCTGCTTATGCCGTCTGGTCCTATGTGTCGCGTAGAGGGCGTCATACTGACCCCAATACAGCGCATGGCATACTCGAATAACGTCTCAAGTATGAGAACGGGACGACATCCGCTCAGCTGCAAAACGCGGAGGTGGTCTAACGGACGCAACATTTCCTCCCATTCAGTTCGACACTGTGATATCTGAGTGTTTTTGGTGCCATGCAAATCTAAGAGTGTGATATTCGATAACGGGAACTGTTGGAAAATGGCCAAGGCAGTGGTGTCCACATCCGGAGGGTCCTCAAAGTCAATCATCAGTAACGGCCCCGCACTGCTGCTTAGTTGCACCTGTAGCACCGGCTCGTTACCTTCGATCGCCAACCGAACCTCAGTGTATATGGCTAGTTTAGTGGAACGCAGTGCGACGGCTTTGAGAAGACGAGAACCATTGTCGGCAACTTTGGACTTCTTGGCACAAATTTTAATGCGCGCTGTCTTGGGGAAATTCATGGAAGACAAGAGGTTTGTGCAAATCGATGCAGGCTCTTCGAGGTGTAGACTTGTAAGTTTCGGTAACAGGATATGATCCCGCGACGTCCGAAGGTCTGATGGGGTGACATGCACTAGTGTTAGATTCTCCAATGCTGGCATGTGGGCCAGTATGGAAAAGAATCGAGACGCTGCAGGGCGGTGAGTTTGATCGATGTTTGATAGTGTAAGGCTCGTCAAGTTTGACGAATAGATGGGCGAGTCCCAGGCGAAAGCACAATATTTTAGTGCAAGGCTAGTTATCCCGTGAGCTTGTGCAAGAAACGGGCTATCAGATAACAAGAATCCGCCCTCGTTCTGGTCGTTGTGAGTGTGGTTCATGATCGATAGAGTCGACACATTTAGTTCTGCCTCAATCAGCTCGTCCAACAGCCATGACGAGCCACGTATATCCATATATTTGGTCCTCCCGCGTATCTGCGTTTGCAGGGCGCTCTGTAAGTGTGTCATGGATTCGTAGGAAAGATCACATCGCAAGGCGAGGGGCAAGTTCGAGCTGCGGAAATAGAATAAGTAAACGAGCAGAGGCTCGGAAAAGGTGATTGTCGTCCAGAGTTTAGGGTTGGATAACGCGATTTCGCGCCAGTAGTGGCATACATGAGTGATTCCGAGCCATTGACTAGGAACAGGGATAGCCTCATCAAAAGGACTATGGGCGCAGTACATAAAAATTTCAGACAATAAATCGTCGGGCAGCTGGGCAATAGGGACAAGTTGGTTATGCCGACGTCGAGTTGCAAGGCTGCATCGGGAAAGGAGGGTATCGTCTGAGCTACCCGACATGCTGGAGTCTGTTAGTGGTTACGTTTCTCCCTATTGGACGGTCTCACCTGTACTACTTTGTCCCATACTAATTATCGCGCTTATGTAACACGTCGTTCGTTCTGAACTTCTTCATCCAACCTGCCATGTATTGTCTGGATCATCTCAGTTTTAATGATTGTCTATTTTATGAGTATGTGTATCTTATATTTCATCTTTGCTTGTTTGCATTTTGGGAAGCAACAATGTAAACATCATACCAGCCTTTTCTTTGCATAGTTGTGACCCCGCTGATTGACCTGCATCAGTTGACTATTTCCAAGTTTCTACCATACAATCCTATACACAGTACACACTCTGTCTTAGAGCATGCATTCCAAAGCATCTAGTTTAAGTCTAGCGTCGACAATCTTGACTCCCTCCACTTTCCCCATACAAGGTGGCTAGGTGAGGAAATATTTCCATGCTAGCTGAGAAGTCATTCCTTGCAATATTCGTGAAGATATGATCCTGCCCATCGTAGATCACCTCTGTGAACTGTCGCAAGTGATTCAACCGTTGGTGACAGACTCCTGTGCATCTCTCTATACAAACGGTAGGGATTGGACTCCTGCGGCGGTTGAGAGCCCATAGGAAAGCCGTCAATAAATCGAGAAAGTCTATCTCGTTTGATATCAGAGATGCATTGAAGTCGAAGTCGACAAGGTGGATCATAGTCAGGTGCTGGATAAGCTGTCTTCCAATGCCATCAGGACCTATGTGCCGAGTAGGGGCCACCATACCAACCCCAATGCATCGCATAACGCGCTCGAATAACGTCTCAAGTAGAAGGAACGGACGGCATCCGCTCAGTCTCAAAATGCGGAGGTTATCTAAGGGAGATAGTGCTTCCTCCCAGTCCACCCGACGTCTGACGAAGTCCAAGCCAGTCAAGTCAGCATGAGAGTCCCTCCCGCGGCTATGCACCTCTAACAGGGAGATAGTACCCAGAGGGAGTTGTCGTAGGGTGGAAGAGACCATGCTACTTAGCTCCATAGGATTCCATGAGGGATTTCAAAGATCGTCAACAGCCGCCTTGCGCTACTGTTGATTTGCAACCCTACTTCTGTCTTTCTGACGATCAGCCGAACGTCAGTGTATAGGCACTCGTTGCGGCATTGTCGGCCTACTGTTTCCAGAAGAAGGACATCACTCTGCCGGGGTTTAGGCATCACAGTACCCCAAATTGATATGCGAGCCGATGAAGGGAATTGTATCGACGACAAGATGACCGCACAGGTAAGAGCAGGTTCTTCGAGACGGAGACTTGAAAGCCTCGGCAGAGTGATGAACGTATCGAGGGGTGGCTCAATATCTACAGGGGCAGCATGAACCAAGGCTAGATGCTCCAATGCTGGCATGTTGCTTAAAATCGTGAATAGTCTAGTGGACGAGGGGCGCTGATTGGGACAAATCTGCAGCAATTCAAGTCTCGTCAAACTCGACGAATAAACTGGTGAATCCCAACCGAAAGCGCATGATTGCAGCGATAAGCTGGATAAGTGGATATTTGCAACAAATGGGGTATTTGTTACCCAGGATACATCTCTACTCGGGTTAACGATGAATAGAGTTGAGAGGTGGCATTCATCCAGTTCCTGTCCAATTACTTGCGACAGAAACCGCCAGGAGCCCCTTATGTCCAAGTGCCTGATCCGGCTTACTTGTGCTGGCAGGATGCGTTGTAAAGATGTAGAATCGGTGGTAAGGTTGCAACGTACGGCGAGAGGCAATGTAGAGCTTCGAGCAAGGAATAAATCAACCAGGCGTGGAGGATAAAGGGTGATCGTTGTCCAAAGCCCAGGATAGGACAATGCGATCTCGCGCCAATGATGGCAGACGTGAGTGATGCTCAGCCATCGAGTGGCGGCGGCAAATACTATTTCGTCAAACGGGGTATGTGCGCAATACGTAAAAATTTCGGACAGTATATCGTCGGGAAGGTAGGCAATGGGGACCATCCAATTATGTTCATGTGCGGACAGGGAATGGGCGTCTGGGGCGCTAGTGTAGTTAATGATTGTTTTGGGCTGCTTTTTCCTCTCTGAGGTCCTTGAAACGGGGCATATTGTAGTTGCTGTAGCTTCCATAGTCGCTGTGTTAGTGGGGGAGTAAAAATGAGTTGGTTGGATGTTATAAGTTGAGAAAAGCTGTAAAGTTGATCAAAGTAGTAGAATAATATATCAGCGCGCCTAGTCCAAGCTTGGTCACCAATTCCGATAAGCCTGGAACTACCTTTCGGCAAACTTCGCGATGCACTCTTTGTTTTCCGATCCCAGGACGGCTATGTTCGGTATAATAGCAGTCTGTAATATTTTTAGCGGGTGGACGCGAACCGGACGCGAATGTTCTACTCGCGCAACGTTGAATGTTGATATTGAGAATCTAGCTCTTAATCAATATCCATTCAGCGTTCCGGTTTCCCATAAAGCGAGCTAGAGCTATATAATACAGTATCACATCTCTGCGAGCGATTAATGAAAGCACTAACAAAATACACGTTGTATATTGTGCTCGAAGAGCTTATCGACAAAATCGATTACCATACGCATCATACTCTGATCTCGGTTCCTCGACTAGCTATCCACGTTTCTGGGCCCTGATTCAGCGGTTCCTCAGGTTTTTAGCATGGGAATTCAAGATGGGATGTCTTGCGTACCTTGCGATTGTTCATCCTTTGATTCTTTATTCGCCTGGTGAACCATTCCAGAGATGTAGCTCCCGTCTCATGGAGGCCTTGTGGGTTCTTCGCAACGGCTTCGGCAATTAATGGACTTTCTTCGGCCAGTGCACGCAGATGAACACTGTCTCCGGGTCGAGTAAAGTACACAAGGGACCACCTTTCCAAATGCTTCTGTGCGCCAGGCGGAGGGCTAATCACAATTTAGAGGAAAGATAAAGCAGGGCTTTAAGAAGAATCCAGATTCCTCACCAGACGCGATGAATATTGGAGCGAAGGATGCCACCGCTAAATATAGCCATCGCATCTCCTAGGTTGCAGATCGCATATCCTGGTATGGGCTAAAACTCTAATCGTGAAAATGGACCTCTAATATACTCAGACGAATAGCGTGTACCTTCACGTACTGCCAAGTATCACTATTAGGAGGAAGGACTTGCAAGCCACCCAATCTATTATGCAAGAATGACTAATACTGCTCAGTGCATGATCTCACCAAGCGTATCAAAGTCGAGGACACACCAATGAACCAAAATCTGTATGTGCTCCAATACCCAACCTCATCTCTGTCGGACTTGGTGGACTCTTCGTGCATCTAGCCTCACTCCCGCTAGACTCTTCCAAGGAATGTCTTCTCGCTAGGGCACCCGCGGGAAGGCCCAACTTATCATTAAATATATCTATAAGCGTGTTATTCACCTCCACGGACTTGCGTATGAACGGGATGATTGTTGACTCCATCCGCGCGTTAACTGTGGGTGGATATGCGCGGTGTGCCTGCTTCGGCCAAGCAAATGCATCATCTTTGGAAATGTTGATGAACTCGATATTGTCTCGAGTTCCTGAGACATCTGTGGCTACGGTACCCTTAGCCTTATATCTAGGACGTTCCGTATGTTTAATAGGGGAAGACAGGGGCTTCAAGCTAATAACATACCCAAAGGAAGATCCATCATCGCCCTGCTCATATTTCATCTTTTCTTCCAATGGGAGAGCCATTGTTTCTCGACCCATATCAAACATCCCATTAGCTTCCTGATGAACACCATGGTTTTTCAAGCTCACAAGATTTAATACCACTACTCGCACCAAAATGAATTTCTGTGCTTACTACCAAAAACCCAGGCTAGTTGCCGCTTCCCATAGGCGGTTGATCTCTTCTGTGTCTCTAGCCTTGATCAACTCATAGTCAATGACTACCAGCGGATGAGTCGGGACATCATCGGGAAAGGGTGGATGGGCGATCCCATTCATAGCTATCATCTCGATTGTTCGAAGAGCGGAGGAAGAAAAGGTCAAGCGAAGTTTATGGCGCAGAATTTATACACTAGACGAAGAACCCGGGGTTGCTTGGTTGGTACCATCATGAAGCCCTGGCTTTGGCCAGGCTGTCACCCCTTTGAAGAGCCCTTGCCTATCTCACGGTAAAGTTCAAAGGTCTTCTCCCATCACGGAGTCTATAGATAAATAGCGCCTATGCCGATATGGTCTTCCTTTGTCAAGTGCAAAGTAGTTGAAAATGGCTTAACCTACTTGCAGCGACGAGTCGACAACTCTCCAACAAGACATTGACGAAATCATCAACTCTTTGCAACCGAGGGCGACACGGATTGGGGACTAACGCGAGCCTGAGTTGAGATCGAAGAAACCAAGCTGTCATTGGTTGTCATGCGTGACATACGTGGTATGTCAATCCTCGGGCTTCTTCCAAGTCAGCTTTTCCCCACAGAGCCAACGGCATCTAAGGACAGGCAACTAAAACCTATAACGAGGAATCCGGGATAAACTTACATCCTGGAATCAGGTGGTGGAGAGATTGAGACCGGATGGTGCCAGTGCCTTATATTACCCGATGCTGCTTTGCGCCTCGTGTAGCCGCTGATCGCCTATAACGCATTGTGACGTGCCCTACCTAGTGCAGGAGGAGCTAGGATTCATCGCCCAAATCCTCCGTCAATTTGGAAAGTCCGATCTCAAGGGAGTTCTTCAAAGCTCTTTCTCACAGTGGCCTTTATATTTTCGCGGGTGTTCATGGACAGCCACCTAAGCTTTATCCAGACAAAAGGGGAGTTTGCACCCCACCATAATTACGGCACTTACTCTTTCGATACCACGAATGACCGGCGATGCGTTCCAGGTTTCCCCCACGTCGATCTTGCCGGGGATATCATCTATCATCGAAGGTTCACGATGGAGTCTGGCGTTGAACTTTACGGTGTTGAATTTGATTTTACACGTAGCTCGGGCCATATGTCGACGTCCAAACAGTCGAGAACCTTCAAAAGCATACTGGGCATGGGCTTAGGTGCCCGAAGTAACGTCAGGCCAATCGTTGCAACCTTTATGGAATGCAGCTATGGCATTCGTTACCTAACGTTGAATATGATGACTGTATACACATAGCCACTGTCCGGAGATCCTCGTAAAATCAAGATATCGATAACTTCATGGTCCTATGTCCCACTACTCATTTCCAGTAGCGCTTCTATACTCTTACCAAGGTCACCTTCATTAGCTTCGAGCACCCACTCTACGACTTCGGTGTCAACCGTAGGGAATATTTGAGTCAACGTCTCCTTCGACGCAGCAGCAGCTTGCTCATGTGCAGTATCGATCTGCCTCTGCATAGCCGTCAGATCCAAAGCAGGTGTTGGCGTCCTTGATACATGTGTAGACTCTGGGGTAGACCCAAGAGCAATCCCAAACTCTGGTTGTGCGAGTGACTGCACACGGGGAGGAAGAAGAGATTGTGAGGGGCCCATAGCTAGAGGAGAATTCGTGTATGGCACACCACCACCGCCCGGCCCATAGCGCGTAGGCGTTTCCTCTGGTGAAGATGCGTAACCAGATCTGGGAGAACGGTCCGGCGAGTTGGATTGAGACTGATATGGCGAAGGTACCCTCCGCACGCGTGGCTTGTACGGCGTTTGAATTGGCGTCATATTCGGATCAGGATTACCCATAGGTGTTTGAGGAACTCCCCTAGACGACCCCTGACCTACTGCGTGCCGAGCTACTTGGTCCGGATGTGACCAGTGCTGCTGTTGCTGATTCTGCTCTTTCCCAAGCTCAAAAGGCGCAAACGGTCCAGGCAAGTACGTCAATTTACTCTCTGCACCATCAAACGCCTCGCTGAAAATCCTCCCTATCGCATTAAGCGGCTTTGAAATCGTATCGCCTGTCTTCTGTAGGAGACGCTTTGCATCCTCGGAAAGCGTTTGGGCTGGGGAGGAAAGGTTAGTTTGGGAGATGGTTGGCGTGGGTAGGGAAAGCGGTTGTGCAGATTCTTCTCCCGCAAGGGAAGAAGGTTGTTGCTGTGAGGAGAGGGAAGGAGAAGATGGATGCGAGTGTGAGCGTATATGTGTTGATGATTGCGATCCTAGAGTGGAGAGGTACTTGGGCGTTGAGCTTGGGATGGAGGCACTGGATGGAGTTATCACGGGTGATTGAGGGTGGGATTGGGGGAGGGATTGGATGGCTTCCTCAACATTACTGGGGTAGAAGTCCTTAGTGGTCAGCGCCCGTAATTATCTGGTGCAGAAGAGTAATTAACTTACCGTTCAAACTCCTCCTGAGTGATATTGGATAAAGATGAATGATCCATAGTCTCAATGAAGGAGACAGCGCCCATCTGCATATATGAATCTCGTCCTTCGAGTTATATATATCAAGCATACTCACAAGACTTGATAGGTAATATCCTGCTTCGCTTTGCAGCTTCTCGGGATTCCGAAATCGGTTGATAAACCTATGAAATGAAAGATGACATACGTTAATGGACTATGGGGGAAGCTACCCACTCGACATTGGATATCAAATGGTTGGGATTGGCTTTGAGGACGACGTATATGAGAATTGGGACGAACGAATCAGCACCTTCCTCTTTACGCAAATGCCGTATCAAGCCTGAGTTAGGCGGGGTAAGCAAACCTAACTCATACTGGTAGAGTTTTTTGAAGCACCGACCGAAGATGACTTTGCAGCAATTCAGTATACATATCAATTTATCACGAGGAGCTTTGTAATGGTTGATCTTCAATAGTTCTGAAAAACGACCTAATCAACGGAAACTCGATAGATTTAAGGTATGCATACCTTGCTCAGCAAACATCAAGAAACCTTTGCTGCCCTCCCCTACTGGAATGTCTAGGTGCTTCTCTTCTATCCAGCCAAAAAGGGCTATCCGTTGTGATAGGATTCTGTCTCTTTCTAGATCGTCTGAAGTTACGGGTCGTGGTGGCACTGAGCGCGCCACTTGTGGTGTGAACGTACTGTTGGAATGGTTATGTTGTTGGGGGACGACAATTGAAGAAGCAATCATGTAGACATGCAGAGGACCCAACGGAAGGGTGCACGTACAAATCATATAGCCGATTCATTACCAGCTTCTCCATGCCCTCCATCGCATTGTCAAATTCCGCATCCGTCGCGTTCTTCCAAACATCTGCCTCTCGCATACGGAGCGATATGAACTACAAGAATGTTGGCGTGGTACAAACAGTCTTTCCAAGCATGGTCACATACGTTGAGAAAATCATTAATGATTTTGACTTGATCTCCAACAGTGAACGTTCTCTTTGCAAAATTGCTCAAAAATCTGAGATTTCTTATACGTAAAATTACAATATGATTAGAAGGAGACTTGACATACGACCGGAGATACTTAGCAACAGGCTCTGCACTCCTTGATTTCATTTGATCCAGAAACTTCTGGAAATCGAACGGTGGATCACCACTGGTATTGCCACTTGGCGCACTAGCCCTCTCCTCAGTGCCTCTTTGTTGATCGTTTGTTGTATGGTCTGGTGTATTCCGGTCAGAGTTAACGGGTGCGCTAGAGGGATCGGACTTTTCGCCTGAGTCAGAGGAAGATCTAGGTGCATCTTGCTGCGTAGCAAAAGAGGACAAAGTGCTAGGAGAGGGGACTGCTTTCGCGGAGTCTATGGAAAGGGGACGTGCGCGCAGTGGTGTAGGAATCGAGAACGACCGTGCCAGTGCAGATAATGAGGGAAATGTAGATGAGATGGATGTTGAGGTTGATGCTTCTGGTTGTGGTGTCTCCGGTATCGTCGCAGGCGTAGCAGCAGCATCTTGAAAAGGCGAATCCTTGGACGGAGGCTGTGGAGGTAACTCTGATTCCGCTGGTGGCGATGGTGTTCTCGGTGGTGGTGGTGGTAAATGTCCCTCAGTATCTTCCCAAGCTTCCCGTGCCTCCTTCTCTAGAGAATGAGCCAGCGGGTCAAATTCACTAAGAATCTCTTCTGCTGGACGCGATTGAATAGGGCTGCTCTGAGTAAGCTGCGGCGATGCTGGTCTTGATTTCAATCCAATTCCATCTGAATCATTGAGAGAAATTTGGAGAAGGGATGAGGATGTCTCTGGCTTGTCTGCCGTGGATGGTGTCGAGTTGGTGGTGGTAGTAGCGTCCATACGAGTCGTTCAGTCAACTGCAGGTTATCATGCCGCAGTGGTAGATACGCGATCTCAAGTCACGTGATACTAAATAGCGCTATTGGATACAGGGGCTATCGACTGAGTATTTTATTTTCGTCTCCTAGTATTATGTTGTCAATTAATCTAGTCTTTCCCACCCAAAGAGCCCCGCTTAATATCACTGGCTCCGATTCACCGGTTTTCATAGTCGCATGGTTGTCTATCACTTCAAAGCTCTGCCAATCATTTAACTCAATGTAATCCAAGTTGAGTTTAATGTTGGATGCTTGAACACAGGCCTGCTTTGACTCAATGAGGGCCACAGCTCGTTTGACGCATTCGTCTTTGGGAAGCGAAGCAGACCAAGCTTCCTTGGCGGTATTCAACGCGGCATAAAGGATAGGAGCGACTTTGCGTTCTTCAGGGGAGAGGTAGGCGTTTCGCGACGAGAGTGCAAGGCCGTTGGACGGGTCTCGGGCGGTAGGTATGACGTGCAGGTTTTCTGAGGTTGGATGTGATAATAACAGGTCTCTGCACATCCGCCTAAGGAGGAGAGCCTGCTGGATGTCTTTCTGACCGAAATAAGCGTTCGATGGCTAAGCAGATCTGGAATTAATGGATAGTCGGAAGAGCGTGTTGCGACTGACGCACCTCGATTGCGTTAAATAATTTTGTCACAACAGTGGCGACCCCACGGAAGAAAGTTGGCCGACTGGCACCCTCCATCTGGTTACCGTAGCCCTTCACTTCCACAAATGTTCCCTTCTGCATCGATGTATCTTGATTAATCCCCGAAGGATACATCTCCTGCACCGTAGGCAAGAAGACCGCAGAGGGCGTCCGGTCGGAGACAGTGAGGTTACTGAGAAGCTGAAGGTCTTGTGGCAATGTGCGGGGGTAAGTTGCAAGGTCTTCATGGGGCGCGAACTGCGCTGGATTTACGAATATCGAGACGACAGTGAGATCGTTCTCGGCTAGGGATCTTCGAACTACATTTAGTCGATATGTCAATTGATTGTGTCAAGAATATGCAACCGAAAAGAGAATGGGAAGGACTTACCAAGTGAAATATGACCTTCGTGTAAAGCACCCATCGTTGGGACAAACCCCACTGACTTGTTCTCGCCACGTGCTTGTTGCCGCCATTTTCTGTACTCTGCCACTCTAGTGAACACCGGTATTGTTGTAGTCGGTATAGTCGACGACATGTTGCGAGGCCAACCAAGCCGCAATCGACAGGTAAAAACTGATGTGCCAGACGTTCTAAGAGGCTGAAATAGAGAAAATAACATTAAGCTCGCAGAGATGAAGAGATGGTTGGAGATTATTAGCGGTGGGCGGCCATAAGGTGCATCGGCGCATTAGCTTGTGGAACCGACTCCCGAGGTCTCCATACTTTGTGGCATGAGGAGCACGACTGAGATTGTCCGGCATTCGCTAGCCGGAGCAAAAACCGCCCATGGGCGTCTGCGTGTACAGTTTGAACGTTGAATGTTGAACGTTGAACTGTTATCCACTCTACGAATGGCTTTGAGTTAGGGCTCTCTTCCAAGCTTTTATGAGACGTTGAAGGTATCTGGACTATTACCATTACCAACACGAAATGCACCAGATACAATCGGTGTGAATAACTAATAGTTGGGCTAACGATGACACAAAGTATGTTGACCTTCAACGCGGAGGTAAAAGTGTTACAGGTTCTCCCAACGGTCACGGTTTCTCTTCAAAAACAGCGTGCCATCAGCTCTACTCATTATCGCCGGTCTCTATCATTGTCAAGAGTGAAAATCGGCCTGGAATGTCAAGTTATAGTCAAACATAGGTGCAGACGAGCTCCCAAAATGTTCTCCGCGACATACCTTGATTTTAAACCCAGGTCAACCAGGCAGGCCATCGAATTTAGTCACTTAATCTGTTAACTGCTGTTAATCAACTGGAATGGCTTGTCAACTACTACAGTGGTTACCAGCGCTACGTGGTACTGGCCTATATCATGGACTTAGTGGCCTCCTGTCCAAGACCTCGACGCTTCCTGGGCTTGACTTGAGCTATCCGTTTCCCAGCTCCCATGGCTCTCCAGGAAGTTCTCTCCACGTTTGTTCCCAATCCCGAGGTGGGGAATATGGCAAACTCAACATTGGAGATCAACGATGGCGGTTCTTCTGCAGGACGCAATACGTCCCCACCGTCGGATCTGTCGTCTCTACTCATAACGCTTTTCTCCCTCTCTGCGTTACAGGACTGGATAAAGCTCATCGTCCTTGGTGGATTCTTCGAGGCTAGTAGACGGGTTGCAATGTCTGTTTATTATCAGATCATGAACGCTTTCTTCATTACGGTGACTTTTGATGAAGATGATCCTAGTTATGGTGAGAATCCCGAATCCTTTCTACTGGTAATGAGCGGCTTATCGGGGGGTACAAGATTGGATGATGGTTTGGCTTTCTAAGCAGACGACATGGAGTGAGTACAGCACACCAGCCAATGATTATATATACTCAGGTATCGACCGTTATCTAAAGACAAAGCTCGTCAGTACCAAGTCAGCACCAAAAGCTTTGGTCTCGAGAGCATGGCCATCACCGTTCCCGGCGAAGACGACGAACAACACGGGGGCGGTTCCAATAATCGTAAACTGGCTTACCTGCCTTCGGTCTCATCCTCCTATTCGATATGGTACAAACGCCGCTGGATCAGTGTCACCCGGCAACGACCTTTGGGCGGGGGTTACTCGCGAACTGGGGAGACCCTTGTTTTGAGTATTTGCACAAGGTCGCAGAGTTTCTTGAATGAGCTTCTGAGAGACGCGAAGAGGGAGTATACGTCTTCCCAGGAGCATACTATTTCGATTTATATCTCGGATAGGTATGGACTTTGGTTGCCTTGATTCATTAACGGCGACTTAACATTGACTTTTCCTTGGTGAAGGTCAAATTGTTGGCGTCTTGCTGCCACACGACCCAAACGCCCACTTCATTCCATCGTCCTCGAACCTGGCGTCAAGGAACTATTGATAAATGACGCTCGAGATTTCTTGGATAGCAAGTCATGGTACGTTGACCGGGGAATTCCGTTCCGCCGTGGTTATCTTTTA
The DNA here is from genome assembly GCA_014058305.1 of Pleurotus tuber-regium. Lineage (NCBI taxonomy): Eukaryota > Fungi > Basidiomycota > Agaricomycetes > Agaricales > Pleurotaceae > Pleurotus > Pleurotus tuber-regium. The sequence goes on along the minus strand of JACFYU010000012.1, from coordinate 639,834 downwards.
GTAAGCCGAGTCCTCTTATCATGACAGAATTATGAATGACCTCCGTCCAGTACGGTGCTCCTGGTTCAGGCAAGACCTCAACTATCCACAGCATTGCAGGGGAGCTCGGCCTAGATGTCTACATTATCTCACTATCAAGGGCTGGTTTGGATGATAGTACCTTGAACGAACTTGTTTCTGATCTGCCGTACGTCAAAACCGTGTGCTTCATGGAGGCTAAATGGTTTACCAGGCGACTTTAGTGAACGATGCATTGCGCTTATGGAAGACATTGATGCAGCTTTTCATCATGGCGTCAATCGAGAAACGCCAAATAGATTTGAGGATGCCGATGCTATTAATACGTATGATCAAACTACCAGTAGGTGGGTACCCTATTCCAACATTGTTATGCGATTTGTTGGCTTAATTTGTTTCCACTCCTATACAGGCTAAGTCTAAGTGGCTTGCTAAACGCCCTCGACGGTGTTGGCGCGCAAGAAGGACGGATCCTCTACGCAACAACGAACAAATATCTCAACTTGGATCCAGCGCTTTGCCGACCTGGCCGCATGGACATCCATGTGGAGTTCAGATTGGCGAGCAAGTATCAGGCTTATGAGTTGTTTCGACGCTTCTATTCGCCTTCTGACGCCCCAGAAGACGATGGCAATGATGAAAAGGACGAAAGGGAAGAGGATGGTGAATCAGACTCTGGTTATGACTCGGAAACTTCATCGCTACTGTCACCGTCGGATCGCTCATCGACAACTGCTCTAAGTACATCGCCTTTCCGCAAGGATCAACCACCTGTCACTGGTAGAGCTCATTGTCAGCGTGCGCCGAAGCTCTCGCGGCGTCGCCTGGCAAGGCTGGCTCATTCGTTCGCTGATGTCATACCGGAGAGGGAGTTCTCTATGGCAAGTTTGCAAGGGTATCTGATGTCATACAAGACACGACCATTCCATGCTGTTAAAGATGTTGTGGACTGGATGGAACAGGAAAGGGAGAAGTTGAAGCAGAAGCAGAAGGTGCAAGCGAAAGTCCCTACTGTCGAGCCAACTTCACCCGCACCAATCTCGACGGACATCAAGCTAAAGTCAGATCATTACCAACTTCCAACGCCCGTCACACCGACGTCACCCACGCAGACAGAATAAAAGTACTCAGATTAATAGACACGTTGAAACTTTCGTACTTGGTCATCAGTACCTTGGCGCTTGTAGCAGGAAAGTAGTATATTCCATACATGATATCCAATAATTAGTGAACATTAACTGCGCTTGTCCTTGGAGGACAGCATTTTCTGATTCCATTCCGACCGCCATCTTTGCCATTCGTCTTCACGGCCACCATCGGGCCATATTGCCCATCCATCGCGTATCCGTAACCAAATTGAGACTGGATTATTGAGAAGGAACGAACGTGCTCTCCCTAATAGTGAACTTGGTCTTCTCCGCGGTATTAGCTCGGTGATGAGGAATAATGCAAGACCAAAAATGACGCCGATTCCGAATCCCCAAAAGATCTGCAAAGCTGTATGGTACTCAAGGTGATATCTATGAATGGAGTAATTGAGCCACTGTGCAGACCGTATAAAAATGGTGGAACGGACCTTGAGTAGGCAACAGCTCCTGCCCATCCGAGGATAGCAAGGTAGACGGTACAGCGCCAGATCACATCAAGAATGGGATAGCCTGATGATGTGAATCGGTGGTGGAAGAACATATGGCAAGTCAAGAATGATGCGAAGTATCCCATGTACTGGCTATGAGATGAGGGGAAGCCGTATCCATTGCCGACTTTACCTGAGACACCTGCCTCTTAGCATAGGGACAACAGAAGTCTAATGAGTACACACCGACTGGTCTTTCTTGCTTGACGATATGTTTCAGAACCCAATTCAGCCCTTCGCAAGCCCATTGTCCGGCCCACATGATTATAATTGTCAACTCGCGCGTCTGTGCGCATAGCACTGCATACGCTGGCTTCCAGACAAAAAGCTAAGTGTACGATCCGAATGGCACGTAAAAAGGCGTACCATGAGGAGAATAGGGCTCAGGGTTATGAGCGCCAGCGTTAGTGAAAAGATGGAAGAATCATCATCTGGGCAAAAGGAAGGCAGGTTGTAATCTACGCGACAGATAGGGAACGAAAACAGAAGTTCACCCACAGAGGACATGCGTGAGGTCAAGGGAGGCCTGAGGCCCCTTGAAGTTTGGCATGATACGGAGCTTGTGTTGCTTGAAAGGTTATCCTGGTGGTGGTGGCAGTGGACGTGGTGGTGTGCGCTCAACGAGGCGATGCGTAGGCGCCCGAGTACCTTCACCGTCGATCACTTTTGGGCGTCAAGACGAATTTTTTTCTTTCAAGCTTCATGGCATGGATGACTCGTTCTGCCTCAGTCTAGTCAGCGGCAATGTCAAATTTCAGCAACGAGACATCATTCCGGTGCCGTAGGTATAGACTCATCGTTTGTAATTTGGCCCGTATCGCCTCTCAATCTCTGAACCTATAAAAAGGTTATTATCATCAATGAGATCACCAGTCTCTACCACTTCCTCCACCTCTAAGCCATGGCTTTGCAGGAAATATTATCTGCACTGGTGGCCCAGCCTACAAATGGCGGAGGTTGCGTACAGAATGCAACTGCAATAAACTCGACGATGTCGCAAGCATCGATGACCATGCCTACCGACTTGTCGTCACTAATCATGATGCTTTTCTCGTTTTCGGCTCTGCGGGATTGGTTGAAGCTCATCGTTATCGGTGGGCTCTTGGAAACAGCTCGACGGTTCGCGTTTTCAGCATACTACAATGCTGTAAACTCTTTCTTTATCACCGCTACGTTTGAAGAAGAAGATGCAAGTTATTGTGCGTGTGTCCCAGACGATTCTCCTTATCGAGACTGACATCTTGGTCATAGCTTGGATGATGATATGGCTTTCCAAGCAACCTGCATGGTGTAAGGATATTTTCAACTTAACATCTGTACTCATGATTAATCTAGAACCTTTCGTAGCCAAAGCCCGTGAAGTGCAAATAAGTACAAGAACCTTTGGGCTTGAGACTATGGCCACACTAGTCCCAGGTGAAGAGGAGGATACCAACTCCGGGTCCAACGCTCGCAAATTAGCATATCTGCCCACTGTCTCGAGTTCGTATTCCATGTGGTACAAACGTCGCTGGCTGAGGGTCATCCGTTCCCGAGCCGAAACCGGCTATTATGGCCGCAAAGAGGAAACGTTGACTATAAGGTAGTCCTTTTCTAACCTATCGCGTATTCAGCTCAATACTGACCAATATGATTGTAGCATAATGACGCGCTCGCACGAAATACTTAATGATCTACTCCGAGAAGCGAAGAAAGCATATACGGCCTCTCAAGAGAATAATATCTCTATATACATCTCAGACATGTAAGCCATGTGCCATCTTCGTCTTATTAGCTATCTCATCACTCCTCAATATAGACAAAATAACTGGCGCCTCATCGCTTCTCGACCAAAGCGTCCCCTTCGATCTATCGTTCTTGACCCTGGCATCAAAGATCTCCTCATCGAGGACGCTCGGGATTTCCTCAATTCAAAGTCTTGGTACACTGAACGAGGGATTCCATTCCGTCGCGGCTATCTCCTGTATGGGGCTCCTGGATCTGGCAAAACGTCCATGATTCACAGCTTAGCTGGCGAGCTAGGTTTAGACGTATATATTATCTCCCTATCCCGATCTGGCATGGATGATACTGCTCTCAACGAACTTATCTCGGAACTCCCGTAAGTGTCTATATTCACATATCCTATTTGATCCAGTCATTGATCACTTTCCTTTACAAATAGTGAGCGTTGTATTGCCCTCATGGAAGATATCGACGCTGCTTTCCATCACGGATTGAATCGTGATGAACCAAAGCCTGTGGTTCCCAATACAGCAGACGGGCAAACCCAACCATCTCATCAGGAAGTAAATAGGCCTCCAGCTCCGACTACGACTAGCAGGCTCAGTCTTAGTGGGCTTCTCAATGCCTTGGATGGTGTTGGCGCCCAGGAAGGACGAATCTTGTATGCCACAACGAACAAGTACCTTGCCCTTGATCCTGCTCTCTGCAGGCCAGGTCGTATGGATATTCACGTCGAGTTCAGACTGGCGAGCAAATACCAGGCAGGAGAATTGTACCGCTGCTTCTACATGCCTTCAGATGAGACGGAGGACAGCGCTGAGGATGAGACGGAAAAGGAAATCCTGGAGTCAGACAATGGTTCTTCTGCAGATCCTTCCGATCCACTCATTGACTTGGAAACCTCCTCCCAAATCTCCGACTCGAGCTCTTCATCCGGCACCCTTGTATCCCCCTCCCCCTCCGCTCCGGACCCCGAAAAACCCATGTTCTTGATGAATTCGCATAAACAGCGCCCCCCGAAGCTATCAAAGAAGCAGATCTCCAAGCTCGCACAGGCTTTCTCCGATGCGATTCCAGAGCGGGAGTTCTCGATGGCTAGTTTGCAGGGGTATTTGATGGTACATAAGACACGTCCATTTGATGCTGTGAAGGACATAGGAAAATGGATTGAGAAGGAGCGCGCAGAGCAGGCGACAAAGGCCGCCGCGAAGGGCATTATACCTCCAAAAGCCGAGCTAGCAACAGTTGAAGAATCCCCTTCGCCTCCAGCCACGCCGACAGCGTAGCATCGACATCATGAATCCTCCCAACTCCTCTGGCGCCTTTAATATCCAACGAAATTCCACGAAACACGATCGTATACCCATTGCAGCCATATACATAGTGTAATGAAAGTAATGCAGCCTCAAATGTATTTTGTAGAGATCCCATAGATAATCAAAGAACGTGAACGTTTTGAAGCCAATCATATGGCCTCGGCCTAGTCCGACTGATTATCAGTGTAACAGTTCTACGACTGCCTAGAACGGGCGCTGGCCAATAAATTGACATCATCGTTGGATCCCTACTACCGCCTCTTCATCAGTGACCACTACTAACTCAACGTTGTACACCATGTCGTTCCCGATAAAAGAGATCCCGACCAAGCCTTACGATGGTCAAAAACCTGGTACGTCGGGGCTGAGGAAAAGGTTATCCCCATTTATAGTATCTTTGAGTGTATGGCGGCTAATGCTTGATTGAATTTACAGAGTTAAGGTGTTCCAACAAGAAGTACGTTGCCAGCTTGGACGAGTAGCTAATAATGGGTAACGATAGACTCGTAGCACTACACGGAGAACTTCATCCAAGCCATCTTTGATTCTATCCAAGCCAAAGGATCGACGCTAGTGATCGGTGGTGATGGGCGCTACTTCTCCCCCGAGACGGTTCAGACAATCCTCAAAATCGGCTCAGCAAACGGGGTGGCCAAGTTCATCGTCGGAAAGGATGGTATCTTATCCACTCCAGCCGCCTCAAATGTTATCAGAAAATACAAGGCCGATGGTGGCATTCTGTTGACTGCAAGTCACAACCCTGGAGGACCGAATAACGATTTCGGGATCAAGTACAATGTGTCTAATGGTGGACCTGCACCAGAAAATGTGACCAATAAGATCTTTGAAAAGACGAAGACGATCCAATCGTACAAAGTTATCGAGGCACCTGCGGTGAGTTCCTGTGCAATTGACGGGGCAGTTTACTTCTAACATAGGTTATTAGGTCGACCTATCGAAGGTCGGAGAAACCACATATGGCCCTGCTGCAGTATCTATCATCGATTCTGTGAAAGATTATTTGATACTGCTCCAGGAGATTTTCGATTTCCCTCTCATCAAGTCATTCCTCTCGTCCCATACGAACGATTACAAAGTGCTATTCGACGGCCTTCACGGAGTTACCGGACCATATGCTCACGGAATTTTCGTTGACACTTTGGGTCTCCCGGAATCATCGGTCCAAAACTGCGTTCCTCTACCTGATTTCGGAGGAGGCCATCCTGATCCCAACCTCACCTACGCACATTCCCTTGTGGAAGCAGTAGAAAAGAACGATATCCAATTCGGCGCAGCGAGTGATGGTGATGGCGATCGCAATATGATTTACGGAAAAGGTGCATTCGTGACGCCGTCTGATTCTGTTGCTATCATTGCCCATTGGGCCGATGTTATTCCGTATTTCAAGAAGAACGGAGTTAAAGGTCTCGCTAGGAGTATGCCTACGAGTAAGGCTATCGATCTGGTAGCAAAGAAGAAGGGTGTTGAGTACTTCGAAGTGCCGACAGGTCGGTATAATTACTCGTTCTTTTGCGTCGAGAGATGACTAAAGTGTAACTTCAAAGGCTGGAAGTTCTTCGGCAATTTGATGGATGCCGGGAGACTCTCCATCTGTGGCGAAGAGTCGTTCGGAACGGGCTCTGATCATATTCGTGAAAAGGACGGAATTTGGGCTATCGTAGGTGAGTTATATCTGGACATCATTATGCTTAACAATCGGTTGACAAATACCCCTCCAGCCTGGTTGAATATCATCGCTGCTGCGAACGCAAAGTCTCCCAATAAGTTGATTGGGATCAATGACCTCCTTAATGAGTTCTACGAAACCTACGGCCGCTCTTTCTTCAGTCGATACGATTACGAAGAAGTCTCGTCGGAGGGTGCTAATGCGATGGTTGCCCACATCAACGAGGCTCTCAACTCTGGCTCTCTAAACAACACGAAGCACGTCTCCAAGTCGACCTCGCAGGAATTTACTGTCTCTGGGATCTACGACTTTGAATACAAAGATCCTATCGATCACTCTGTGTCGTCGCACCAGGGTCAGGTTATTACGTTCACTGACGGCTCTAGGGTCGTCTTCAGGTTGAGCGGAACGGGTAGTCAAGGTGCGACTGTTAGGATGTATGTGGAGAGATATGTGCCTCCAGACGCTGGTGCTGCGGCACTGAGAAAGGACGCAGCGGAGGGTCTCAAGGGGCTCATTGAGGTCGCTTTGGAGCTTAGCAAGTTGAAAGAATTCACTGGTCGCGACAAGCCTACTGTCATCACGGTCAGTAATTCTCGTGATCACTGCACTGCATAGACTAACAAATTTTCCTTCAGTAATGATCCAGCTGAATTACTAGCTAGAAAGAAGATGGGGTCCAGAAGAATGTTATTGCTTTATGTGTACTATAACTCGCCGAAGAATTAGATTATTAGAATGTTAGGACTACGATAGCATCTGAGATGCTACATAGCAACTACATTCGAACCCAGCCAAGTATGGTCTCAACAAGCCTTGCGGTGCCGAGGCTGTCTTCGTCGCACTCAGCAACGTGATGCACCTTCTTACAACTTAGAACAGAAGCCAAGAAATTACCAGCGCGTCACAAATCGCATCAATTGATAGTGTCCAAGTACAGGTCACAGTTACCCAAGGCGTGGACGACGAGCGACACAGGTGATGCCAACCTGGCTAGTACTCAAGGGAAAGTGGGCTTTGAGGGCGAGATGCACGTTTCGCTAACTTCGTACACTTTCATTCTTTTACCTCCAAAGTAAATCATAGCCTTCCTTTATCCTGGCCTTGAGCGTCTTCACCAAACACCTCCGCGAAAGCTTTCCCTATCTCCGGTAACATATCTTCGGTTACCACACCTCTACCCTCCTTGAAGTAAGCACGACGACTAGCAGTCCTCGTTACCATGCTTCCACCCACTGCAGCTAGCAGTGGGAACCTAGACGCTGGTACTGATTGATCTCTGCGAGGTAATCAGAACATGATGCCCAAGCATATCGTCCATCATTGTACTCACCCATAAGCACCAGTCTCATAGCATTTCCCCCAAGCGAGGAACGTTCCCACACAGCCGCTTAATATATCGCCTTGTCCACCACATCGTTTCATCCCACCCTGAATATCTACCTCCACAACCTCCTTCGTCTTTTCCTTTTCTGCATTACTGCCTTCGAGCTTGCTCTCTTCGAGACTGGCAGAGTCACCCGTAGTATCTACAGCAACCAGATCTTTGGCACCCTTTTGTAGTACTGCCACACCGCCAAGAGCTTTTGAAACGTTTACTGCTCTTTCCTCGGCGGCAGTTTTTGGGTCGATGCCAACCTGTTCGCTGAGACGCTTGAATTCGACCGCGTTGGGGGTTACGACGGCACGTCGGTATCCTTTGATGAGTGAAACGTCTTGGCCGACCATGTAGAGAGCGTCAGCGTCGAGGACTACAAACATGCCCTTTGTTTTAGCCAGAGAAAGTGCGAGTCCAGCATAGGTTTGCATATATGACTCGCGGCCAAGACCTGGCCCAATGACCAGGACATGTAGTCGAGATAGAAGGGAGTCGAGTTCAGGACGAACTTTATCTGGTGTACTGGAGTGACGTCAGTAACTGTTGCATATCGAAGCTGGCCCTGTCTCACGAGTCCTCTCTCAATATTGGGTGGACAATCAAGTCCGGAGAGTATGACTTGATGGCTCCTGCAGCAGTCGGTGCACATATTACGTGGGATAGGTCCGCACCCTACCATACTTGTCACTGAACCGTCCTCAACTTAGTGGCGAGGTCAACGCACAAATCGCAACGCGGATATAGCTGCGAAATATGGTGCACCGGTATAGCTAAATGGTAAACACTGGGAAGTATTATGCGTTCGACAAGCAAGCAGGGTGCTCACTCCAATGCACCGCCCAATACACCGACTCGGCCTGCCCAGAGTTGAGACGCATCAGCACCTTCGCCAAGAAATTCAAAACATCGTTTGAGGTAAACTGACCGGATTGGCCTTTGTGTAATGTGCCATTCAGGGGAGGAATTAGTTGTTTGATTTGTTCGAGGACTGCGCGTGGAACAGGCATGAATTGGGATTATCTATTTGAAACGAGGATGGTCAGTGTTGTATGGCCTCACCTTTATCTCATTGTGCTCCAGAATTAGAGACTGGAAAAGTCAAACAATGCTTCCCACAGTCACAAATTTATTTCTCACACTTAGATTGCATTCATGAATCATATCTGGCAACCCTGGCGTAGTCAGGTACCATATGATTGTAAAGGCTGATGTCCTCTCCATCGAGGAGCCACAACCGCGACCACAGAATTGATCTCAAAGGAGTTCTTGGTTACGACACAGCTTGCGCTGATACTATTTTTGGTTTAATAGGGGAACAATGCACGTTGTTGTGGCCCGGTGGGACTATCACTGACCGGGAATGGCCCAACCACAGTGGACATGAGGAATCTTATATAAAGCCGCTAGCTGCGTGCTAATTGAACCCATCTGGCATCGCTCCCTATCTCGCCTGGCTGCGAATAGTACTCACTGAGAACCTCCCTTGTCACCACCATCATGTTCGCCGTGGCACTTCTCGTCCTCGCCCTTCCCCTCACTGCCCTGGCTGGCAGTCATCGTGAGACACGCTTTACTCGTCGCAGACACTCTCAACTTGCGGCTCGCAATGCTTCACTTGTATCACGCCAAGGGGGGAAGACGTTCAAGCTTGTGGACATGTATCAAGGGCAGGATTTTCTGAAGTACGTACTCTTTTCTCTCACCTGGATTGTGTAGCTGACCTCCTATCACTCAATCGTGTTAGTGAGTGGAATTTCTTCACTGCTCCTGATCCTACGCACGGCAGTGTTCAATTCCAGAGTCGTGAAGATGCTTTAGCCAAGAAATTAGCATTCGTTCAGGACGATGGTACCACTGTTTTGGCTGTAGATGACAAGACGTCCCTCCCTGTTGGGAAGAACCGTGATTCGTAAGTCCTTTACTCCATCAGTTTACCCGATATTCATCATATCCTCTAGAGTTCGGATTGAATCGAAAAAGAGTTACAATCAGGGGCTATTCATAGCGGACTTCTTCGCTATGCCACATGGCTGCAGCGTTTGGCCTGCTTGGTGGTACGATTTCATACGTGTTTTAAGTCGTACAATCATTCCTCATGATATGAAACAGGACGGTTGGTCCAAACTGGCCTTCTGCCGGCGAAATCGATGTTTTGGAAGGAGTCCATAACGCCCCTACTAACCAATACACCCTTCATACTTCTCAAGGCTGCACCTTATCTACCAACAACCCCGGAAATACTTTCTTCGAAGCCTCGATCGTCAACACAGAATGTGCTTCGAGTGGTGACAATAACGCTGGTTGTGGTCTTCGTGATACCGATTCGCGCACGTATGGCGAGGGCTTCAACCGCATAGGGGGAGGCGTTTTCGCGCATATCTGGGACGCCGATGGTATCAAAATTTGGCACTTTGCTCGGGACGAGATTCCGCAGGATATCAAAGATAAGAAACCTAACCCAAGCTCGTGGCCTACTCCGTCTGCGTTCTTCGCGAGTTCGACGTGCGATGTGAATCAGCATTTCCATGATCACACGTTGGTTATTGATACTACATTGTGTGGTGACCTTGGAAACCCAACGTACGCGAGCTCCGGTTGCCCGAAAACATGCGCTGACGCGGTTTCTGACCCCAATAACTTCGCTTGTAAGCCTTAACCTGTTTCAAACCTTTTTGATGACGACTTATGCATCACTCTCGTAGTCGCCAAATGGAAGATCAACTATATAGCAGTGTACAACTAAGCCTCCTTTTCATTATCATCAACAATGCCCACTCCTGTATCGCTATTATCACCACACTTCTACCATTGCCCATCATTGCATGCGTGGTCTCACGTTTTCCTTCACACATAAACAACTACACTCTCTTTGCTTTGTATCACTGCATGTAGCTCTCCGCATTATCAAACGCATTGTCTTTGCCGTAGCATTAACGATTATCGATGAAAATATATGAATTGCATTTGCTAATTTGGATAACCCCTTGTCTTGATTGTCGATGCGAGCCGCTTCTATATCATCATATCCTATCAGGCCGTCTATAATTACGACTTCGAGATTCCTCGGAACACCAGCTTTCCAAAACTAATTTCGCCGACGGTGGACCTTTGACTGTGGAAGAACTTGATAAGATACCTGATGGAAGTTCTCCAATGTGTTCCTTCCTGTTCCTTCACGTTACAACATAGTCGGTCCATCTTCGTGGGCCTGCACGTGTGTGGTGGACCTTAATAATATCATGGACAGTACCGAAGGAACTTCGCGTTTCGCGAAGAAGCATTGCAATCTTGGCATCGTGTCATCGTTCCTGGCCTGTTTGTCGAGATAAAGAAGTTTTGAGCACAATTCGCGGGAGAAACATGGGTTTATCTCAATTAAAACGAAGACAACTCTATAAGTAGTTCCGCCTCGAGGAATAAGTCCGTCCGTAGCCAGTCCGATAGCATACTTTCTAGCATACTTTCTAGAAAACTGATCAAGTTTCCTACAACCTTTCCTGCGAACCGTTCGCCTGTGTCACCGCGACGAATGGGTATTTACGTTGCCTTTCAGGCAATGAATAAGAACTGTAGCTTTGCGTGATTGGAGAGGAAGAGATGAATCGCCCAGGCCAGAAAGGTATATATACGCTAATGGCAACGAACAGCGGCAGGGTATCCAGGAGATAGAAAAGTGACTCCGTCCTTGACAGGGGGCCGCCGAAACCTTCGGATAGTTCAACTGTGCGATAAATAGAGCGTACCTTTGCATGACAAATTTGAACGAAGGAAGGGAGGTCAGCACTGGCTGCCATATAAAGCAAGGTGGAAGCGACTCACAAGAATGCCTATTGAGCTGACAAATAGAGCACCAGCCAAAGTGCGCCAGTCATTGTACCAAGGCTTGTCCGAGTTGATAGACCATATGTGTTCTTCATATTTGTAAACTCTGACAAGGAAAACGAAGCATATCGTCATAAAGGCGATAAAGGATATTAACTGGATAATTAATCCAATCAAGAAAATCTGGGACAGTGCATGGATGAGTTTTCGGCGGCGATGAGTAATGTGCATACGTACATGGCTACCGAGGTCTGATTTTGACTTGTCTCCTGAAGCCGATGCCATGAGACCGCCGCCCGAACCCTGAATCAGGAATGTAATGATATCAGAGGAGACAAATATGAGGGTGACGCGAGTAGGATTGATGATCAAGTGCTTGTCACAACCTAACCACCTTACGAGCCGTCCGAGGAGAACATACTCCGCCGCGATGAATGCGCATGGCTATAATATCCATTAAACAGCAAGTATATAAAGACGGAATATCTGAGACTCACCGACAACAGGATGAGAGTGTTCTGTGCAATGAAGACTCCAAGAGAATGAGGACTGGAAGGTACGCCAAAACGGGCGCCGAATCCCATCACGAACGCTAAATAGTCCACAGTGCACTTAGGTGTAAAGCAAGGTCGGAAATAAGAGACGCACTGTAGCAGCCGATAGTCATTGCCAGCATATATTTGGCGCCGGATTTGTATGTCAGCCACGACTGGGCAAGTGCTACTAGAAGGAAGAGCACTGTTGAGAAATTTCTTCAGCATGTAAATTGAGGATTATTGTAGGCATCTTACCAAAGGCAATTGCTGTTAGAGCATTCGAAGGTATATACCGTAATGGATTGCAAAAATCGTTTTTGGGATCAATGAATGGGTCTGGGCAATTTTTGGGAGCGGCAGCAACGAGTGAAGCATATATGAGGTTGAAGAGAGTAGCCACGCAAATTCTGAAAGACCAGGGATAGACCATGATTTTACTCGACGGATTATTGTGGGGCTATAGGCGAGAGGACCAGTTAATTGCTAGTTCATGTCGATACGTCCTGGAATATGTAGGCCTCGTAGCGGGTTATCCGCCGGATGACAAGCCTGCGGATTTGGGCGTCTAAAATGCGATGAGAAAGATGGGCGGAAATTTTTCATTGTTTGCTTTCGCAAAGAGGGTGCAAGAGCCGTCGTCATTAAGTCATCTAATATCACGATAGTGGGGGGTGAACGAGAAATGTATCTTACGCTCAGAGTGAACTCTTGTAAGTCAATTTCTAGGAATAACAGTCATATGTTTTCTCGGCTTTTCAGGGCACAGTCTACAGTATCGTTGAATCATATCAGGTTGAGAACCATGAAGAGATCATAGATCTACCATGGCCTGATGGCCCGTCATTTGCTTTCGGCAACGCAACAAGTCTTGATACATGGCGTGAAAGGCAGAGCTTGAGATGCCTCGCCTGCGGACCTAACAGTATCATATTATTAGGCAACGAGGTGATAGAACACGGAAGGAGCGTGCACCACATTCGAGGTATTTGGAAATGGTATGTTCGCAACAAGTGACCTGTTCGTCCCAAAATTCCAGGAAGAATCATGGTTGTCTCTTTTCAGAGTACTGAAAGTTTAATGCTACTAAGGAAATATGTTCCACCCTAGATGCACTCGGAATTAGCGATCAATTTTCCTACTTTCTTCAGTAGATTCTGGCGTTGGTGGGGGTCGATGTATATTACCATGTTATACTATCATTTGCTGGAGGTTTGAACAGTCCAAATACCCAAGCAACCAGAATCTCTCCGGTGATTGCGAGTTGAAACGGTGTTGAAAGTCATGATATATGATAAACGATTTGAATAGTGGTCGATCTGAAGCTTCCATTACATAAACTTCTCACAGTCACAGCAAAGTTGAGTGTAGTAATCTTATTAATCGGGCGATCTTGGACTCGAATTTACTTCCAACAAGTTCTCCATGGAGGGCACAGAGAACTGACGCGCTTCTGACTCTCTTATATCGATTGACATGCGCTGCAGTGCCAGCCATCCCCCAGTAAAAGAGCTTCACATCCCACTCACTAGTCAACGACAACTACTGTACCATTTCATTTAATTCGGCGGTCACGCGTCACTGAAGCCCCTGCCGAAGCCGAAATGTGGCCTCCATCACAGGTCACCGACCCGCCTGCTGAAAGGGTTACCCGGGTGTCACACAAAATCTGTGAATTTTCAGACGATTTTGGCCGTTTTGGGGTACCAAAATGCCGAAATTTTCGCCCGCGTCACAGATGCGGGTAGGTTTGCCGAAAGGATCAACTGGTTGGACCATTCTAGAACATACTCTTCACTCAACTCTGACCCTGATGGGCTAGTGACTCTGGTAGCAACTGCTATACTTGAAGGTCGTACCGCATGCGATATTGCCATTGTACTTGGATTGTGGCAAGTGTATATCGGCCTTCAGTATAATGTACAGGACATGCGGAACCTATACGCCAAGATATACTCGATCATGATTACTCGATTTAGCCTCTTGTCTTACTGTGCTGACTTTGTCCTACTAAGATCATAGGCCTTACAGTGAGTAAGGTTGTGCTTGCACGATAATCGATTACTCCATGCTGAAGCCAACCCTACAGTATCAGGAACGCATGGTAATGCTGCTGGGCGCCTTAGTTTGACGGCTTCAATACCGGTTTCAGTTATCTTTGATGATGTCCCCGGATTCTTCTTCCAAGTCTCTGTGCTTATCCACGCATCGTGTGTAGCAAGTCTGCGATGTTATCATGTATGCATGACTACTAGTCACCAAACCATCGGGAAGCACGTCAGCTTCATACTTCGTTCCTCAGGGTAACCGGGTCCATACCCTTCTCCGGCAAATTTTCGTATATTCCGGCACACGTCCTACGTCCGAAGCCAGTTAGGGATACAGCGTCGGCACTCTGTGCTCCTGAGTGGCATGCATTACTTTCAAGACAACTTGTGCTAGTGGTATCTGCTTCCCATGTGCAGTTTCTTGGCCTTGCAAGATATGTTTGCACATCAAACTACCAGATATGGCCCGCGAACGGCAGTATAAATACTCATCGCATTTGCTGAGATTCACCAGCCTTCAGTTTGACTTTAGGGTTTTACCGATTATGTTCTCTTCATACATCTTCGCGTTGGCTGTCATCGCCGCCTCAGCTTTCGCGACCCCAACGCCTAGGTAGGAAATCCTCTCAGCGTCACTTTAGCCGTGGAAATTCACTCCAATTATATTAATAGACAATGTGGAACTCCCGTTCTCAGTGATGCTCAAGTCGCGGCTGCGGAGAAACATTTCAAAGCACATATGGTACCACCAGGTGGACTGAGTACTTCGGGTACCCATGCGGCACACTCTTCGAAACTTAACGTCTATTGGCACGTCGTCAGCAAGGACGAGACTCTCGCGGGCGGCAATATTCCGTGCGTCTGTCTGTCCAATAATTTCATTGATGACGTTTTCACCACGAAATTATAGCGACTCTCAAATTGATGCCTCCATCGATGTATTAAATGAAGCCTACAAGGATACAGGTCTTTCTTGGACCCTCGCAAATACTACTCGCACGGTGAACGCTGACTGGTCAGTTGAATGCCCATGGCGTATGAGCATTAAATTCTAACACGGATGCCTAGGTTTGACAAAGCCGGCCCGTCTAAGTAAGTTCTCGCTTCGGACTACACATGCACGTGTGACGTGATCTCACACGACCACTAGCTCCCAACAAACCGCAATGAAGAAGTCGCTTAGACAAGGAGGTGCAGCTGACCTAAACGTCTACTCTGTCGGGTGGGTACCATTCCCTTCGCGTCGAAACGTGCTATTGAATGGGGCGTTAGGTTCAATTCCGGATCTGCGTCCGGCCTTTTGGGATATGCCACCTTCCCTTGGTGGTACGCTGATTCATCTGAGGATGATGGTGTCGTCATCCTCTTCTCGTCAGTCCCTGGAGGGACCACTGAAAATTATAATGCCGGTCAGGTCAGCCTACATTTTGGGACCTATTGCTCGCACAGATACATAAATAATTCCTCCAGACCCTCACTCACGAGGCGGGCCATTGGGTGGGCCTTTATCACACTTTTCAGGGCGGTTGCAGTGGCGCCGGTGATTCCGTAGACGATACGGCTCCTGAAGCGTCACCCGCTTACGGCTGCCCCACCGGACGCGACACCTGCAAAGGCGGAGATGTTGACCCCATCCGTAAGCCTATGCTTTGTTTCCTGACATTCGAGGAATGCTTACACGGCTCGAAATTATCCGCAGATAACTATATGGATTACACGTATGACAGTTGCATGACCGAGTTCACTCCAGGCCAGATTGACAGGCTGCAAGGACAGATGAGGACCTATCGCGATGTCTCCTTTGAGAGCACCGGAGGCGCAAAGTACTAGCGGCAGTAATCAACCAAGAATACCGGAGTAACTACTCCACCCCTACTGTCCAACTTGTATATTATCAATCATTATCGCGGAATTTCATTCAGTGGCTGCGTATGGAATTTTACACATTATGGCCCACGTCGTTGACAAGCATGTTCCGCGACGACTGATACTAGGTTACAAATTGCATGCGAGGCTGAGCCTATCAAGACATGTTACTAGGGAGGATGTCGGTACATTATGTTCTTGTGGGGAGATACCAAATTCGCATTGACGTGGCCTGCCTGGCTGCCTGGTGGTTCAAAAAAGCTGTGTCATCTCATATCTCCGTCCTCGGTGGATAAAATTTGTAAATACAGGCAACAAATTTGTTGGGTGGGCATCAATGCGATAGAGTAGAGGCAGGGGGTGAAATTCTTTCAGCAGGCTTTTGTCGGCGAAAATAGTAGGCGTTGGCTTGAAAGCAATGAGGTACTAAATTTTTAACCATCTGTATGCAGACTCTAATAAGTTGGTAAGCGTATGAACGATTAGACTGGAGAATGGTTGCTGTTAACTGCGGCACCACACTTGGGGCTGAGGGAATGGATTAGTAGAACAGATGGTCCACTTGGGAAGATGAAGCTGAGCGCATACGATGATCGTATGTGCAATGCCGGCAGAGAAGACCAACCTTGTCACAGCAAAGCTTGGGCAAGCGGCCCGACCGTGGACCGAATAAATTTAAAACCGAATGTGGGAGCAGGAAGGATGGATATACCCTAGGATGAGCGCACAAATAGCACTCGGGGAAACTCGAAGACAGGTCCCTCGGGAACCAGCGTAGGTGCATATGGCAGAATGAGTGTGTCTGAGAAGCGGAATAAGGCACAATATGTACACGAAACACGGAGATTGGCGCCTTACGAGCAGGGCTTGAGTACGCGATGCTAATGTCGAGGGTGCGCTAGTGCATGAGGCCATTTAGCCCCCAACGACCGGGTCTGGAACATGAGGTGGGCGTCGATGGCATGGAACTGGAAAATAAAGGCCACGTTGACCCATAAAGTGTAAGCGCGGTAATTTTGTAATTTTGTAAACTTCAAGGTCAGTAAATTTTGAACCTGATGACATGTTGCTTGACATACTCTCGAAATATGATAGCCAAGCAAAATATGAGGTTTCGTGCTCCGAGGATTCTCCTATGGCCCCAACGCAATCGTTACTTCCGCATAAGGTGTTAAACATCTTGGATGAATCGATGAGTATAGGCTCGCGAATCAAGGTGTGCCCAGTCAACGTTAAAGTAGTGTCACCAATCGGAGTATCCTTGGAGGTAAGAGGGGGATCGAGAGCGCTTCCAAACAAGACGTATCATTGTTGCAAGCAGCATCTCTATGAGAAGTGAGCCTTGAAAAGTAAAATAATCAAACTTCTAAGGGAAGCGGCTTACGCACTATGTCTCCCGCCGGAGAGATGTTGGGGATACTAATATCTAAGCAACACACCCTGCTACTCCTGCAAACCAAATGTCATGTTTGAGGCTATCTGGAGATCAACGGGGAAATTCCCTTCTCAGAAGTTGGAAACCATATATAAAGCCTGCGGTGGAGAGTGGTCAGTACCTCTGGTAGCAAGAAATTTACCAAAATCGAAACCTACGAGCCTGAATTTTCCTAAATGCAGTATTGGTCGTCGACGTATGGCGCGGGGATGGAACAAAGTAATTGTCAACAACTCCGACCACCTTGGGCTCCTGCAGCCGGGATGGATTCCCAGACACCAGAAGAGCCGATTTCCGACATCAATTATTCGCCTACATGGCCTCGACGAACACCAAAGGTAACCTTAAACATTACTGCTACTCGGGGATGATTGAATTCACGTCAACTGTAGGCGTGCGCCAGTTGCCGGTAGGTCTGCTTTCTAGACTACGTTCACCGCAACCGACTCAATAGCGACGATGCCAGACGCGACAAAATCAGATGTGACGGTACTAGGTATTTCGTTGAGGATTTACTCGTACATAAAGGAGCTTACTATCTCGTGAAGACCTTGTAGCAACTGCTCCAAGAAAGGATATCCTCCAGAGCAATGCATTGATGGTTGCGAAAACTGTCGTCGTGCCAGAGTCCGATGTGAAGACGGCAAACCTTGCCAAAGATGCAGGCAGTTACATCTTGAATGCGTTGAAGAGTACCCTATAGGGCCCACCCGCCATGATGCTTCTTCGAGTTCAACTCGCCCTGTCCCTACTCAGCGACCGAACGGAAGCGATCGAGCAAAGCTAGCGTGCCAGAACTGCCGCCGAGACAATAAGAAGGTATCTATTACTTCCTCGGTGTCAAATTGAGCCCAGATTCCCATCCCGCTATTCTTCATCAGTGCGACGATCAACGACCCTGCTCACGCTGTATCGCACGTTCAGAAGAGTGCGTGCACGTTGCTCGGGGGCCAAAACTTGTCAAGCTGCGATGTGAAGGCTGTCGGCAGGATAACAAGCGTTGTGAAGATGCGCGACCTTGTGCGCAGTGTGTGGAGCTTGGGAGAGAATGTGTCAGCGTACCCCGCAAAGGTCGGGGTCATGGAACGCGTGTTAAAGCTGTAGGTTATCTTCATGTTTTTTCTATCGGGGTTAGTGCAGTCTCAAGCTTATTTCTCAAGGCATGCATGAGTTGCCGGTACTGCGGCCTTTTTGCTTTTGTTGCTTCGTTGCTGACATATCCTTGAAATAGACGTGACAAAATACGCTGTGATGGAAGCCGGTATGTGTCCACGTTCTCTTCGGTGCCAATCGCTCTTTACGTCGTTCGCAGTCCATGCGGGTCATGTGCTCGAAAAGGCTACGATTGTGTCGATCGTCCATGTAGGGATTGCCTCCGCAGCGGTAAAGGCGATCAGTGCGTCCATCGGAGAGTGCAAGACGTGTCTGTTTCTGATACTGGGGGTAAGTGATATATCATTAGAGACTGCTTCTAATTACTCACCAGCGTAGATGAGACCACAGATACTTCCCAGCTAGTCTCCGATGCTTCCCCATCCATCTCTCCTATCGATACACAGCAGCCGAACCCATTTACTCATCCACATATGGCCCCTCAACAGCTACCTTACTATCCCACAATGGGAAACATGCAAAATATGCAGCCGTTCTATTACCCACCTCAGGCGACTATTAATCCCGCCATGGACATGTACGCGCATGATCCACAAGCCGGGTATCTTCCCTATCCAGTGGTCCATCATTCTCAGGCTGCCGATTCGATGATGCCACCTCAAGGTGCGCCTCCTGGTTCTCAGCATCCAATGGGTGGCTGAAATTTATATTTTCATCTAGCTAATGTACGTCTTACTTGTGTTAAACTGTAGACCGCCATTTCTGAATCTTCTCGTAGGGTTTCAGCCCAGCAATGTTGTATATCTAGACTCGGACTCAGGCTTGCTGCAAAAGTACTCTGAGCGGGTGATAAAATAGATCTTGTATTCTTGTACTTTCTTAGATGCTTACTATGCTTGCCAAAAAAGTGTATGCTCTGGGAGCAATGTACATAGATTACAGAGGCGCATATCAGATCGCTGATAAACGCTTATCTCCTTTATTTGTGGTTGATAGCTAGTATTTGGCTTCGAGCGTGTTGTCCTCTGTCGGACCGGACATCGGAGACAATATTTGATTTGCTCCCGCTTTTGTTCACAGACAATCAATAACTTAGTCCCCTATATTGTGGCCCGGTTCGCCAACTCGCACTCTTTTTATCTCTATCACTGTATTTTTCAAAACATGAATCCATCCTCATCACCTGAAAGGTCAGTTCTTTGTGGTTGTCGAGACTAATGTGGCCTCACCAGTCGATTTCTTAAAGACCTTTGGTCAAGATCACATACGCCGGCAAGGCTAGGGTTGGTTTTGTAGTGTTTATCAGAGGTCTCTATGAGTGTGCTCATTACCAGGCGGTTTCGTAGCGACAAAGACCCTCCGCCGACTCCTCCGAGTACGTATCATGAATCTGCCATCTTCTGCTCACCTGAGCTCGCCATAGGCCAACAAACTCTGAAAATGTTCAGCCAGCACTGAAGGAGACTTCTCCAATCAGCAGAAAATATAGTGTCGAGAAGCCTCTCTCTTCTTCGTCGGTGTGTAGACGTCTTGACTTTGCCCAGGTTGCTTGAACAGTTCCTCTCGATTAGACCAGTTCCAGGAAGCCATTATCGAAGACTTTTGAATTCTCGTGAGCATTTCAATTTCTTACAATACACCTGCATCGGCCTATACGTGCAAATCCAGTCCACCAGTGTCGCCCAAGTTCAAACGTATACCGCCTAGCCCCAAAGATTCGCCCAGTTCTACCATGCCACCGCCTGACCAGTTTACCAAAGCGCCCCATTCCCGGACGTCGTCCATCACTTCTTTGAGTCAAATCTCACGCCTCCCGAAAATGTCTTCTCGTGCACCATTCACCGACGTTATCTCGTCCACTTCGTCGAAGGCTATTACTCGCTCCCCTGAATCATCGTGCGTTGCCGTGTAATTGCGCTATCATACGTATTGATCTTGTGTAGGCGTAAATCCCCTGTGGATGATGACGACTGTGCGTCGGTAACCGAATCATCGAAAGGGGAACTCAGAATTAGACGGTCAGAGGCTGACCGGATATCATATTTCGAAAGCGAAACGATGTGCGGCAAACTCGAGCCTCATAGTGCCGAATGCACAAAGTGTGGTAAAGTCGTAAGATTGGGTCATGCGCAGACGTACTATCTTCGACCTTGGTTAAACCATAGAAGCCGGTGTGATCGTGAGGAAGCCTCTGTAGACGGTGATGATCGGGATGACGCGTCAACTGTAGCCTCTTTCGTCACCCATCCCGGTGCAAGACAGAAGAAAGTACATGAAAGGAAGGCTTTGTTGGAGGCCGACCCATACGCTGCCGAGATTCGAGAAGATGGAGTCCTGTGTAAAAAATGTCGAAAGTGGATCAAACTAACTGGGGGCAAGTATAACATGACAAAATGGCGAATACATCGGTCTCGTTGTACCGACGTACAGTGCGTGTCTCGAGCCGGAGAAAATATTTCGGTTTCTCATATCTTCTTTTAGACCGAGCGAACGTGTCGCCGCTGCAGAACGCAAGCTTCAGTTGGTCAATGACTCTCAAGTGAAATCATTTGCCGCCGACGCAGTGCATTGCTCTACATGTGACGCTACAATTCAATTGAAGGGTGAGGGCGACTACGATCTGACGGAGTGGATGAAACATAAAGCCACCCATTGCCCTTGGTAAATTGATTTTTTCTTGCGGTTGATGGTTGGGTGACATAAAATTTCGCTTATTGATAGTGGTTCCCTCGATCAACACATGATGCTTCCATTCCCATCCACGCGACCCCCACCTTCGTCATCCTCCACTGATGGCACGCTAATTGCTTCCGGTTGTGAACGTTCGCCCGTCCAGGGCATCAAGCGAGCGCGCGAAGAGAACGATGAAGAGCCTTCCGACGAAGGTAAATCTGATCTACGACCCCCGAACCGAGCAAGGAGTGAAACATACGTACCTGTCGAGAGAGAGGCGCCCAGTCCTTTAGGATGGTTCTTGCTTCCTTTCACAGCGTTCATCCGTGGGTTCCGGGAAAGTATAGGATCTACCGACGCCTGACAGGCAATCTTGCGCCTTAGTTTGTGTATGCTTAACATTATACCCTTTCATTCCCTCTATCTAGTTTATAGTGAATATATGTATTTACTTCCTTCCTCTCCACCTTATTTGTGGAGATTTGTGAATTCTTCCCCGCTATGCCTTACGGGGGTTCAGATCGTTGAGATTTGAGCTTCATTTGTTCCTATTCCACCCCTGTACGCAGGTCATATTGGATCTCAATACGCGCGGGGTTTGACCTCAGTTTCCCGTCTCGGCATTGTCCGAAAGGTCACTGAGGCTTTAAGCTTTAATGGACCTCTTCATCTACCACCTTGGAGTTTCTGCCTTGTCCAGCACAACAACCACGCTCTTTCCCTTCGTACCATAACCAGCTCGGCTCTCCCTTCCTCAGGGTCGCTATCTGCTCCTGGTGTCCTTCCGTCAACTTGCTAATATTTACTTCCATCGTCGAACGGGTCCCAAACGAAATACACCCACCGGCGATTAATTAGTCCCTCGATACCGAACACCTCAGCGAACGAAGTCCACACTAGCTTGGCATCGGCTTACAATCTTTTCCATATTTCCCCCCACCGGAGCCATGTCTTCAAGGTATATTTCTCCGAATTGTCGCCCCTTGGACCAACGTCGCTCATTCACTTACCCCGCCTTAGGTTTAGAGGCCCCTCGAGGGGTAGTATGTCCCGCGACGACATTGGGTAGCACCTCTTTTCCCAATCCCCTCACAGGTCGTCTCCGCTCAACCCCCGATTATTTGTAGATCCACATTGACCCCCGCGGAACGGGCGAGGGAAAAGAAGCTGAGAGAAGATCCTATGGCGAATGTAATAGGTCCTTTGTTTGTTGACTGTCGACGTTGTGGTGCACGAATCAAACTATCCCCCAAGAGTGTATACGATCCTTTTCACTGGAAGACCCACAAAGAGCGATGTCTGAAGAAGCCACCAGGCGCTCTTATCACTAAAAAGCCCAAGCCTCAACGAATGGTATGCGGTCCCTCTGCCCTGCTTTAATGCTTATATCTCATTAATTGCGCCGATAATCGTGATAACAGCATACTCCGCAGTCAATGACTGAAGTTCCCTCTATACCCTCTACCCCACCAAGTCCAAAGCCCGTT
The DNA here is from genome assembly GCA_014058305.1 of Pleurotus tuber-regium. Taxonomy (NCBI): domain Eukaryota; kingdom Fungi; phylum Basidiomycota; class Agaricomycetes; order Agaricales; family Pleurotaceae; genus Pleurotus; species Pleurotus tuber-regium. The sequence goes on along the minus strand of JACFYU010000012.1, from coordinate 617,097 downwards.
GCTCCCATTTCTACCACACCGCCTTTAACCCTCGATGGAGACGATGGTTCTCTCAAAGAGAAACGTAGCATTCAAGATCAACACTTCCCACCGCCTCCCGCTGACATAGGGGATCGCTCAATCGACCACGCGCTAAATGAGTACCTCAATCGGGCACATCGTAAAAGCGCCTCTGACTCGTCTTCGGGATCCCAAAATCACTGGCAGGAATGGGATTGGTCGCAGCTTAAATCACCAGAATTCACCGTCGAAGATAGTACTGCGTCCCCCACCACAACTACTTCGTCGGTCCTTGAACTTGGTGGTGCCGTACTACCTGGAGAAGAGTCTCTGAGTCCGCGTGAACTGCAGCTTCGCCGTGATGCCATCGTCTCGCTATCTTTGCTCTCACAGTCCGCGCCGAGATCCCAAACATGAACGTTCATAGCCTCATTGCGCATGTTACTCCATTGATCGCTTTTACATGTCGTCAGCATCTTGTTATCACCGCCGGTTCGCACTTTCGTTTGTTCTTGCAAAGCTCGAAATCAAATCTTCTTCGTCTCTTGGGCATCTCCGCAATTTGCCGCCGAAACTTGTATTATCCTCTCCGTGTCATCATCCCGTATAGAATGTTATTCAAATCAACAAGTTGTAGTATAGGAATACTTTTGGGACGTTGAGCTGTAGAATTATTACATTCGTTTATTCCTCGGTATATACTTAATGCGTCTTGATAATCAGTAATATATCCATTGAAACGATCTAATCGATAACTACAGTGTGTGGAATGGTAGCGGCTCTCTCACCGCCAGGTTGGCGCGCCTTGACTATTGTTGACTACTTTCGGTACTCATAGGTGGAGGCTTGAAGACCCCGCTCCGCAACATCTCCGCGACGACGGAATCATATGCTCGATTGCCCCTGATATACAGGTGAGCGTACCTCCCGATTTACGTTATTTTGAAACTTACAGAACAGTGGTGACAACTTGCCTAAGGATGTCACCGCTCCGAATTTCGACTTTATCGACGCCTTGGAGGTTATCGGCGCGCGTAGGCCCGACGTTTAGGAGCATGACAGGCTTTTGGAAGTCCAACGCATGCTTGACAAGTCTTTCGTGACCATTTGATAAATACACAGAAGGAATATTGAAGCGAAGAGAACCTACCTAAAGGCGGAATAGGTAGCGAGCGTTGTACCTATTATCAAAAGCCTATCGCCACGTTCGACGTCTTGGAAGCTGTGATAAGACTTATGTTAAGACGGATGAGCCCCGAAAACCGAATAACTCACGACCGCTCCTTTATGTCTTGCGGTATCGATTCTCCGAAGAATATGAGGTGTGGCTTGTGCTATGTTTGGTAGTAGTATCATGACTCCACATCAAAGTACGGATGTGGTTACTGACATTACTATTTCGCCGGTTTTCTAGTAAACATGCGGGACAGTCTGGAACGACAAAGTCATCATATGAGACGCCTTCTAGAACGACCTTGGGAAGATGTTTCAACTCTGTAGAAATCAGACTTTGTCGAGGAAAGAATATACTTACGTCGCCGTCTGGGTTGGTTCTGGGTTTGATACCTGTTCTTTCAGATTCATCCATGAACGCTTTCCATTTTGGATTGGCTACAGCTATCCAATCTTGGAATGTGTCTCGGTCTACTACATGCCCAAACTTGCAGCTCACTCTCTAAATCAGATAGGGCGTGTGAGGAATGGAAGAGAATTCTATCTATGGAGCTGAAGCCTGAGGACCTGATGATCCGGAGGATCGTGACTTACATGCAGAGTTCCGTGGAGCTCTAATATTCTGGAACGACGAGTTTCCTCATCCCAAACATGCGATATTGATTTATGGTGGAGTCCATCGACATTCTGGGTGATCAGCCTCGAGATAACAGATTTGTATTGTAAGGCAGCCAGAGCGAAATGGGTCGTGTTCGGCTGAGAATCACGAACTGGTGGATAGCCAACATAAGAGCGAAGCCTGCAGATATGAAATCATTGATATCGGCATGACAGCAGTTCCATGGGTCGTTTACCAGTATCGTTGACTGTTCCGCCCCCTGAAGTCAGTTTCTGACGAGAGATAACGTTGTGGGAGCTTACCGGAATCGAAAGCCCTTCTCAGTCTCATCCACGAGTTCATGGTAGAGTATTGGTCTTCAACTGGGTCGTTACAGGTAGCCACTACGCTTTGAAAACACCTGCGTACTTGTAGTTAGGGTTCATATAACGTCCATCCTTTCCACGATATGCTCGAATCCCCGAGTCCACGCTAACTCCAGCACCGCTGAGCACCGTCACATTGCCTGGCCTTATGAAATCAGAAACGCGTTCTACTGCCGCTGCTACAGATATTCGCGGTGCTGCAGTTGACGATAATTCGAGGAGGCTTTTAGGAATTGTGGGAACTGAGACTCGCATGTGACTCTTGGATGGAGGCAAGAAGGGCAAGAACCGGCTTTGCCACAACCGCCGGCTTCAATAAGCTCTATGCTTGACTACCAACCGCCAACTCAATCTCAGAATCAATGAGCGGCCCACGCCCACCGCCAGCTACTCTTCAGACACCGGGCTTTGCTCATTACTCAGTAACATGGTCACCTTTTCATAATTCTCGTTTGGCTGTCGCCTCTGCAGCCAACTTTGGGTTGGTCGGTAATGGGCGGCTTCATCTAGCGTCGGTTAGCGCGAATATGGGAGGAGCACTGACGCTACAATTGGATAAACAGCGAGTCAGACTTTTGGAGATAGATGGAATCGCGTTCCTAACCTGAGTGGATAGATATGATGCTCAAGATGGATTGTACGATGCTGCGTGGTCCGAGATTCATGAAAACCAAATCGTAACTGCGTCTGGAGATGGGTCGTTAAAGCTGTGGGATGTCATGTTGAATGTAAGACGCCCAGCATAATTTAGTAGGCTGATGGTGAATTCATAGCAGGACCTTCCCATACGCGCATGGCAAGAACACACCAAAGAGGTATTTTCCGTCGATTGGTCAAATTTGAAGAAAGATACCTTTGCGTCGTCATCATGGGACGGTACAGTAAAGATTGTGCGTCCAAGGTCGCTACATCTATATCAAAATATTCTTACTAGAATGGCAGTGGACACCTGAACGTCCCCGTTCTATAATGACCCTCCATGCACACCACTCATGCGTTTACCAAGCTCTCTTCTCTCCCCACCAACCTGACATAATTTCAACGTGCTCAACTGACGGCACACTCCGGATATTCGATCTTCGTTCGCCCTCCTACGTGCCTTCCGGACCCAATACAAATAACTTCACAAACCCTCTCTCTGCGTCTATGTTAACAGTTCCAGCGTCTCATACAGAAATTCTGAGCCTAGATTGGAACAAGTATCGACCGTTTGTTCTTGCGAGTGGGGGCGTCGATAAGCTAGTTAGGGTGTGGGATTGCAGGATGGTTAAACCTGGACCGGATGTTGGTACTGTTGGTGGGACTTGCGAAACGCAATTGCTAGGCCATGAATATGCTGTTAGGAAAGTCCAATGGAGCCCTCACCGTGCGGAGATATTAGCCACCGCTAGTTATGATATGTCTTGTAGAGTGTGAGTCAACTTTTCTCCCCTCTCTTTCGCCGCTTAGACCCTTTTTTATTAGATGGAATACTACGCCAGCTGCCGGTCAACCTCAACTAATACATATACATGACGCCCACACGGAGTTTGTTGTCGGATGTAGCTGGTCCCTTTACGATGAAGGGATATTAGCGAGCTGTGGCTGGGATAGTAGACTGAATGTGTTCCGCGTGTAGGGTGTAATATACTATTAATAGTGAGTTTACTCCCACTTATCCATATTCTCATGATCCTGGATCTAACTCGTGTAGACTGTACACCTTGTTACTTACTACGAATCAATCTTATTCCAATATGCGGTAAACCTTTCCATGGTCGACTTTGGAACCTAAGCCTGCAATCGTGCTGACGATACTCAATTCTGTTGCATCCATCGAGGAACCGTAAGGTCACGGGCGATGGCGATATTGAATTGGCGTCATGAGAGCCCTTGACGAACATGGTCATCGTATTATCGCGATTATCAGCGATTGTCATCTTAGAACCTACCGTCTTCATCCAGTTGAATCTGCGACGGCTGGCGACTCCATTTTTTGCGGTATGCTCTTCCGTTCTACTTACTAATAACAGCGGCGTCTAGGTTGCACCCGCACTATCATCGGAGTTGGAATTGCTGTTTGAACTGTACTGATCATGGCCGCAAACTCGCATGATACCTCCAGACTCGATGAAGACCCGGAGGACGTCTTATCAACTTCTCTGGATACATTATATGACTACCAGCCTATCACCCTATCTTCCGCCGGTTCTCACTTCGTTTACGAGCTCAAGAATACGATAACCTCACTAACAGCGGAGTCGAAACAGCCCCAGTGTATAACATGTCGCGTGCCCGATACACAAGCGTCGAACTGGTCATTGCACGCGTCAAGCGTTTGGACTGCATCAGTATTTCTCGCGGATCACTTGAGCGAGCTACATCTGGAGGACCATCTCTTGCATTCACCTTCGAAAATTATTCACGTTCTTGAGCTTGGAGCAGGCGCTGGTCTTCCTGGTATCGCGATTGCCAGAATATACAAGGACGCAGACATCCATGTGACTTCGAGCGACTATCCGGATGCTCAGTTGATTTCTGCGTTGAAGGAGAACGTTCGGAGTAATGATGTTTCCTCAAGATGTAGTGTTGTCCCCTATGCATGGGGATCAGATCCGTCTGCTCTTCTGCGTAGAACGTCGTATGAAGACGATGCAGTCAAAGAGAGTGATGAGTCCGTTCATGGGTTTGATGTCATTATCGCTGCAGACACGTTGTGGAATCCTGATACACACGCCGTCTTCATCGAGACACTTTGCAAGACATTGAAGAAAGATACGAACTCTAGAATACACCTGGTTGCTGGACTGCATACGGGGAGATATACTATCCAGTCCATGTTGGGCCGTTTGCGTGAATCAGGGTTCGATGTTGAGTTGGTAGAGGAGAGGAAGGTGCATGGCGATGAAAAGAGAGGTTGGAGTGTTGAAAGGGCGGAGGGTGAGGATGAGGCGGAGAGACGGCGATGGTTGGTATGGATTGTACTAAAGTGGCGCAGGGCTTGATCCTGTTACGATGACCCGAGTCTTCGCTGTCGGGTACGTGCATTATATATAGTTTCCGTGTTTCGTCAGTATGAGGATTAGCGGTAGAGTAACTAAGCTGATGTCAAAGGATATGAGCGAGGATAATTTTGGCTAGTGTCATTCCGAAGCGAGGAGATGTGCGAGAACGACGGTGGCTTGTTTGGGTTGAAAAATGGATACATATATACATAAGTGTAAGTACAGAATACAGTGTTTCTGGGAGAGTCAATTTACATGGTAGGTTATATATCCGCCAGGGGTTACAGAGAGCAAGACAGATACATCGAGAAAGAGTGCGAGAGACGATGCGCTTAAAGCTGACTGTCCGACATTCAAACTAATGATACAATTACTATTTCTTCTTCTGTTCCTATTGTTGCTTCTTCTTCGTTCCATCTTTATTACAGTACTTGGTATGTCCAAGTGCTATCAATTTTGAGATCACTTGTGTCGAGAACGGGGCACAGAGGACCCGCCAAAGGTCAAAATACTGAGGTTTCGCATGCCTTGTCGTAGTTCCTGAAATTGCAATAAATCAGTTTCAATGACCATTTCACATCAGCCAAAAACGATACGCACCATGAATAATACAATATTATCTTCATTGACTCTAATACCATCTATATTGAGGTTATCTATCGTGTTGTACGGCACATCCTTGCTATACTCGTATGGGACCATGCTCGTCTTTGCGCCCACGGTCCACATCTTGCCGGGGGCGTTTCCCGGGTCAGCGAACGGCTTAAAATCAATCAACATCAGCTTGGAGGTGGTAGCAGGCCTGCTGCCAATCTGGTTCCTCGAAAGCTGCACAGGTTCGGCGTCTAGGTATACGACCTTGGTGCCTACGACGTGGGGGCCTCGGAGGAAAGGAGAGGGTTGGACGGCGCGGATGTAACAGTATTGGCCCCAATGCTTCCAAGATACACGGGTTGAGTCCCGCCTGGAGCTAGGAGGTTGAAAGTTGGATTCATTGACGAAGAGCCAGATGATAGGTGCCTTGGTGTTGTTCCCATGTCGCGCAGTGGAAGTGTTATTAGGGTTGATGGTGATCAGAAGGAGGCGAGCAGCGGGGTCAGGGTAAAATAAAGCGTCTGGGTTAGCGACGGAGTCGGACTGCGGTGAGCTATTCGGGGAGAAAGTGATGGATGCGTTGCCCCAAGCTTCGGGAAGTTCGTACTCGCGCATGTTGGTGACGTTGACTATTTCTGTGATATTGTAGAGATTGAGCACGGGCCTGCCGTGGTATTTGGTGGAAACGAGCATGCATGTTTCGTGCAGAAAGAGGATATCACCCTCATCAAACCACTGGGTATATCAATCAGCAAGGTACCGGGTATATAGATAAAGTTAATTGATAATTTACGCGAGCGTGAAGAGTGCGCCAGTCCATGACAAGGTGCTTGATCTGGCCTCCAGCAAACTCCATGGAGATACCCAGTTTAGAACCGCAGATCTGGAGTGACACGTGAGAGACTCGGACGGGGGAATGAGTGCTGAACTCGTAGGCGAGGGCGGGAGCCCAGCGATGTTTATTGAATGTCCATAAATCGCGCAAGTGGATCTGAATGGCAGCGAGGCCAGCTTGGCTGTGTTGGAGGGTCAATATCACGCCTAGCAAGGAAGAATGTGCTATGATACCTGAAGAGATGGGTCGTGACGAGCAAATGTTGAGAAGGGTCGATGATAACAGACTCTATGGGAGGAGTGGAGAAGCGAATATGACGGGTGCGGGCAAAGGGGCGGCCAGTTCGGTACGAAGGGAGTTCAGACAGCTCGAGACAATACTGTTGACCATTGGTGAGAATCCTATGGACGAACCCCCCGGACATGCCGACCTGAGCAGGAGTGGGGATCTGCATCTTAGATTCCTGAGACCAATGAAGTCTCGGCCAGTCCTTCTTGTAAGACAAAAGGAGCTGATAACGTGCGAGGGGAGGAGCGTGGGCACGTGGGGCACGTCCATCTTTCATTGCAGCCAGTGCAAGTTCGAAGCGGTACCGTAAAGATTGGAATTCCATGACGACATTGTAAATACGAGTAAATGCCTGGAAGAGGTAATGATAGACTTTAGACGTTGAACTTCCGCGACTTGACAGTCGTATGTGTAGAAGCTGACACTTGCCTGGCAGGCTCGCCATAAGGATTGTGGATCGAGGTTTTCCAAGATGAGAATGAGCACTTCGGTAGAGATCCTGTAACGGCGCATCTCTAGTGAGCGACAGAGAATGACACAGTGAAGTTGACGACCACACCATTGAGCATCCTCGAATTTATACGAACAACGGTCGTTGACTTGAAACTATTGAAGAAAAAGAAAAGAAAAATAAGCCCTCGTTGTTGTACGTTGAGATATGCGGTATCGGCACAAGAATCTAGCGAATAAGATGCCCGTAAAAAAGACTGAAATAAACGAATTTGAGGAGCGGTGTTGGTCGATAGGCCGACGCATATTGTGTAGAATAGCAACTTTTTGTGAACGCAGTAGATTGGCGTCCCACACGTTACGCAGAATCGTCATGTCAACACTTTGGCTTCCGTCTAGCGCAGGTAAAGTTCAGTGATGGTGAGCTAATAATCGAGCAGACGGTAAGACATTGAGCAGGAGGTAAACAATAAGAGCCCTAGCGCGGGGCTGATCCTTCCAAAGTAGGAGAAGGCGGGTGCTCTATTTACGAGATGCTGGGTCGGTGTGGCCATTTTTGGGAGGATAATAGGATTATTGTGTGCCAGATCCAGATCTCGTAGGAGGTAGTAGCTACAGCTCGCTGATCGGCGCAACCGTGACTGCCAAGAGCCACGTTCGATCGCCTGTCAGGCAACACAGCCACTCCAGAGTAACGCTGAAAGTGATAGCGTGACAATGTCACAAACACATAACCCATAACACTCACAACTCAATGGTTTGCAAAAAATGCGAAAGCGTGCGGCGCTTCTCCTGTTGTTCTTCTATTGTACAACTTCTCACTCACGCTCTTTGTTAGAAACTCTCCAAGTTAGCCGCTCCTGATCCATTCCAATCAACGTCTACCAGTATCAAGGAGGGCTCCAGGAAGATAGGCGAGAACAAGCTCCTCAGTCGTCCGGGCTCTTCAAAGAATCGGTTTCAGGTGCGAGACAATAGTATCACTTCCTCCTCGTTGCAATCTCATATCCTCCTAGCCGTATCAGGGTAAATGCAAGGACTGCAAGTCCAACGTAACACAGAACAAAGCAAAGTATTGTCATGGTACGCTTCGACCTATGTTCATAATCAATGCCTTATTCACTCCCTCTACGCCGCTAGGCTGTGCCTACAAGAAAGGTATATGCTCTATATGTGGCAAGAAGGTCCTGGATACTTCCGGATATGTAATGTCGAATAAGTAGATGCCTGCCAGTATCCAATGATGGACAGTGTGTATTCATGTTCTCATATTGTGATTTTAATGTACCCCTAATACAATCAGATTTTATCCAAGACGCAGCTGAGCCCTTCTACATCTTCCTTTGATAAAGGGCGCCTACCCGCACTGCCAACTTCGCATTTTTGGCTGACGAATGCACAATGGTTTCGACAGGGGACCTAACCATATTTACTAAAACCGCCGCTACATCTTTCGCCGAATAGGTGCAGAAAGCTATAATTTTGTACGAGAATGCTAAACGACCCAGTCCATAAAGATTACAGTTATACTACATTACATTACGATAAGCTAGCATGCATCATAACATCCTTTCTCTGCTCATAAATCTCTTCGTCAATCGTATTCGCCGTCAGGAATCGGTAGACATGCACATGCTTCGTTTGACCGAACCTCACCAACCGACCAACCGCCTGCGTCTCATACATGCTATATTTCTCCTTCGACTCTGCAAGCAGCGGTGAGATAAAGATCGCATGGCTCGCAGACGTCAAGTTGGCACCGCTTGCACTTTCATCCGTCACGGTCAGTAGCAAGACGCGCTCATCCCCACCATTCTGGAACTTCTCCAAATTCTTGCTTCTCTGATGTGACGAACCCTTGATCTCGAGATACTTGATTTTGTTTTCGTCAAGCGCCTCAGCGACCTTCTTCATCAGATCCGGGAACTGGACGAATAGCAATATGCGGTCCTCTTTGGGAATCTTCTTTCTGCAACAGACAATAAGCTGGATGTTCTAGATAATTCAAACAATCCAGCGAAACTTACTTGATCAGATGCATGATCTTCTCTAATTTCATACCAAAGTGCTTCCCTCTTCCCTCGCGTTCCCTGTCATCCACGCCTAGGCTATCAGCTCGTACGATGTTAAGAACCCTAGCCGCCGATTTGCATGCTCCCGACGATGCGTACACGCACTCCTCCCTCTCGGCACATTCCTTAACACACTTCAAACAGCCTGTATGCCCACAAGATGATAAAACGGCGATCTCGTCTATCGAGAGATTTTTCCGTTTGCATTTAGGACATCTCACCTCCGGGGGTGTCTCAGACTGCTTCTGGAAGTCACGGACGACGTTGAAGTAACGCAGCGATCGAACACGGCCAACGAGCTCTTTAGTGAGACGTCGAATCTCGTGCGTCTTCTCTCGGTGTTCCCAAATCTTCTCCTTAATCTTTTCGGAGAATCGAGAGTCATCGCCCGACTTGTTTTGCTTGGACGCGTGCGCATTCGCTTTGTCAAGCAATTCGATGATTATTTCGCGAGCTTCTTTATCACCGACACCATCGTCCTCTTCGCGCGTTACACGAATATACTCGTTGAACATGGACTCCTTGCCTTCCTTCCTCGTGTCCTTTTCCAAAGCCTTCTCGCGCTGAACACCTTCCTTAACAGCTTTCAGGAGCTCGGCTTTACATTCGTCCAGCTGCTTTAGACGTCCCTTGATAATGACGTCGCAAGCTTTCATGGAGTTCTCGTGTTCGGTTTGTAGATCGAAATAGGAACAACACTTGAGTAGAGCCTCCTCAGCAGTCCTGGACACGATGTGTTCGGATCAATAATTGTAAAAAGGTTATATACACTCACTTGCTGTCTCCAAGAGACTTAGCCACACGCTTATCACGATCGCTCTCACTTTTTCTATTCTTCTTCATCGTCATCTCTAGAGCACGCAGGTAGTGTTCTAATTCCAAGTATATAGCATACTCGGATGCTGTCTGAGTTACTCTTTCGATATGCTCTGTCCATGGAATCTCGTCGATCTCAGCAATGTTCTAGGCGATACACGGATGTCAATAGAGCAGAGCTGTAGCGACGTATCTGGACGTACCTGTCGGACGAATCGGTCGAGGAAGGTTTGACCTAACTCGTGCCGGTGGGCGTGCCACTCCAGGCTATGTACTTCACGGAAAGAATGGAACTTCTCCACCGCTGAACATAGAAATGAGCAATATGTTATATGCCGATGATGAACCATATTTTACCTGTCTGTTCCTTGCGGCGTTTCTTGACTTCTGCTGACTGCCCTTCGCCGTCATCATCGACACCCAGGTGCAGATGAAGAAAGGCGGCTATGGTCTTGACAGCCGCGAAGTCGTGAATCGGTGGAGTCCCAGACAGCACCCAATATCGGTTAGCGGTAATTCTGGTAACCAGCGAGTGCACTTTGCCTTCCAGATATGTGTATTCATCGACGACAATCCTCGCAAATTGGAACATCTCCATAGGTGGTGCCCGCATCTGTCTCCAATCCTTCTTCACCGAACTGGAACCGAGTTTCCAAGGGTCGGAGTCCTGTCGTCGCTGTTTCTTCGCCGGTCGGTCGTCAGCATCATCAGCCTTCCGTTTCTTAGTAGCCGATTTCTTCTTCCCCTTCGGAGCATCATCAACCTCCATGTCATCGCTTTCGGCTTCAGTTGAACTAGCGGTCTGCGAAGCGCCGCTCGAGGTTCCTGAGCGTCGTTGAGGTTTGGGTTTGAATCTAGTTGCCTTAGCCTTGGACTTTGCTTTTGGCTTGGACGTGGCTTCATCGTCATCTGATACACGAGCGGACTCGAAGTCACTCTCATCGCCATCGGACTCCTCTGCCTCAGAGGTTTGTTCGTAATCGGATGAATCATCTGATGGCTTGCGTTTTTGAATACGGGACTTCGCCGGCTTAGACACTTTCGGCGCAGGTTTCTCAACTTCGCTGTCTGAATCAGATAAGACCATAATCGGCTTGGACGCCTTGCGCCGTATCCGCTTGCGAGGGGCGTCAGAATCGTCTTCAGATTCTTCGGTTGAAGAAGGTGGGACAGAAGAAACGTCGGACTGCTTCCTCGTCGACGCTTTGATGGGAATGACAACTTCGACGGTGTCTTTGGGGACACCAGTCTGCGCTGGCCTGACTTCCAATGGTGCCTGCACCTTTGCACTATTCTTTACCGACTTAGACTTTGCTTCGGCTGCTTCGGCCGCGTCTCGATACGATTTACCTTTGAGGCGCTTGGACTGTAAGGCCTTTAGCTCTGCAGCTGCGTCTTCCTCCGCTATGCGATCGAAAATGAGCGATGGGGAGGAATATGACACATTGATGCTCACCTTGACGCTGGGCCTCCTTGATCTTCTTCATTACCTGTACAGAGCCTTCTTTCCGGAGGAGGTCCACCTGCTTTCGCAAGGACGCAAGGCTCTTATCGAGACCAGCGTTGAAGTGACGTCCTTCATGAGCTGGTAAGTCTCCAGCAGCAGCGATCTCTTGTAGGTTGTCAAGATAGACGTTGCTTTTAAAGAGGTTGGACGCGACAATGACCATGTCAGCTTCCTCAACATCTTCGATCGTTAAGGAATTAAGATTGGATGCAGTTGAGATAATCTGGACCTTGAACCGGTTACCCGTGAATTTCTTGACTTCTGAACCCCATTGCCTAGTCAAGTGCGAAGGAACGACGATGAGCGTAGCTTTGGTGGGGATCTTTCCGCTTGGTTCATCGAGACGGTCGAACTCCTTTTTGACATCCTTGGCCATCGCATCAATTAGGCCAAGAGTGATGGCGGTCTTGCCATATCCGACTTGGTCAGCCAGAACGCCGCCTCTCACATGGATTGGACGCTGCGCTCGACCTTCAGCCCTCCATCCCAGCGGATCGAGTATTGCTTCAGATATTTCTTCTTCAATGAATGGCGGGGCATCTTTCGATTCTTGCGCTATCATCCATTCCAACGATCGAAGCTGTTCTTTCCGAAGTTTAAGTTTGAAATTAGGCGGTTGGGCGTGCTCCTTATCGTACTTGTTACTAAGAAGGACGAATTTAGGCAAATTGAGATTAACGGAGGGGGTAAAATTCGTGTTAAGGCGCCATGAAAGGGTGACGCAGTCATCGTGTTTTGCGTGTGGAAGTCTGGAGAGTGCACGGTGAAGCAAGGTGGGGACATTAAGCCCTACCCTCACTGTCCCAGTCCCGTTGGCATCCAACATCAATTGAGTGACAAATGGGCTTGGGCGTCGCTTAAGCTGGCGTTCATATTCGCCTGCTTGAACGGAATTCTCCACTGCAACGGACTTCCTCTTGACCATCATCCACTTCAGTTCGGGAGGGGTCGGCGCGCATCGCTCACAGTTCGATAATTCCGTTGGCAATTCCGTGGTTTGCCACGAGTTGAATAAATCATCGCCGTGGCTGATACGTTCAAGAAGCCATGCTAACGCCTTGAATATACTGCGCTCATTGATTTTATCCACCTCACGCCATGTCCCGTGAGGCCATTCGGGTCCAGCCTGCGATCCCAGAGGAACTTGGCAAACCAAAAGCGCCATTGCATGACGACATGCACCTGCATCCAACGGAATGTGCAACGACTTCCTAGGAACGGCGAAGCGGGCATCTTGAAGTTCAGATGGCTAAGTACAGAACATCAGCACCTTGGATGACACAGAGATAAGTTGAGACTTACTTCTAGCTTGGTGGTCTTTGAAGTTATCCAGTGACACGGAAGGATGCAATCGACTTCTTGAGCCCCAGATTTGCTGGACTGCCTCCATTTTGGGTCCAGCTTGCAGATAATTGGGCGCGTCTCTCCGTACTCATATCGCCGCTTGCTAATGGAGAACACGAACGAATCTTCCGAATCGTCAGTACGATGAGGATCCAGAAGCATGAACAGTGTTGGCAGGTTCTGATCATCGTCAGAGTGCTCCTTGCGATGCAGAGCTCCATTGGCGGTTCCACACTTATCGAGGAGAGTGTATGTCCCGGCAATGTTCCTATCCAGTTGCGAAGCCAGATCCGTCGGTACATCGATAACAAGCTGCGAAAACACCTTTCGATCTCTGAACTCGTCACCTTGTAAACCAAGGCGCGCCTCCCATGATGGAACAAGGTCGCCGGCCCCAGTAATCTTTATAGGAATCGAGGTGGAATGAGGCAAAGCAAACTCCCATTGGCCACTAAAGAGGCTGTCCGTACAGCGGAGTCGACCTATAGGATGAGCCAAGACCTTCCGGATCTCGGCATTAGCAGGCTCCTTTTGCTCGGGTTTAGCATAGAGGTGCCATTCGGGCTGTTGAGGATGCAGGATAAGTTCGAGTGAGGCTTCCGGCGAGTTGTAAACAGCAGTCCAGACTTCCTGACGCTTGGGTTCAACGAAACGGAGTTCTTGAGTGGATGCGCGAATAACAGCAGCAGTCCACTTCGTCCAACGGTCCTCCGGAATTGATACGCCGCAACTGTCTTTGAGATTGACCAAGAGTTTCTGCGTGACTTTTCTTAGCGTGATGGACATAGGAAGCGTGGATTTCAGCTCTTTGGCGAAATCCGAGGGCGGTAACCGTGGATGAACACTGAGATCGATTGGCTGAGGATTATGTTCGGGACGACCACCACATTTTTGGCAGAACGAGGTTTGACAATCGACGCAACGGAAGAGTTCCCGCGTAGTCATGTCAACGCGACCTTCGCAATAGCAAAGACGAGAGCTTTTCTCCGCATCTACCAAAAGTTCGGCGAGCGGGTGAGCTCCCGTAGCAGCGAGGTCCAATGGACGTTCGTCTAGTTTCTCTTCTCCAACAACGTGCTGCTCTAATGGTATTGATTCCTCGGCAGGCGCATCTACCTCCATCTGGTCCCTTGCAACGCTGTCATCCATACCTGCTCTCTTTTCGTAGCTTTGAGAGTCGTTCCCTGCCTTTAGGAGTTTCCTCCCTGTTACCAGGGCGGCTAGGATACAAGTACCAACCACCGTAGTCGACATGGCATTACCAGCCAGATCGGCCAACTGGTCCTCGGTTTCGCGAGTTAACAAGAGTTTATCCACGGGAAGACCTTGCATAGATAGAGCCTCCAAACCCACCATAGGACCGCCGCGATTGGTGATGTATGGAATCATTGAAGGCGTCAGACATGGGCAGATACCAGGCTTGCTCGCTCCTATTGTCCGATCGACGTTTTGTGAAAGGTTCCACACTTGCCTATACGATGGTTTAGGATCTTTTTACTGCATAAGGACTGATAGAGCGAAAACGTACGTCTTGTAGGATGGATCGATTCCAACCTTGGCAGATCGAAGAAGCAGGATATCCATAAGGTCCCAAACACGTTCTACTTGTTTCACTGCCCAATCGCCCCATGCGTCGACGGAAACTTTACAATAGCCACCTAGTAAAAGGATTAAAGTACCAGCGATACTAATGAAACGAGAAGCCTACCTTCATCCCAACTCGTTAAAGGCCGCTTGTTACCCAATGCTTCCTCCAACCTAGCACGCTGGTGACGGGATTCGCAACGACTCCAGTCCGTCCGACCTGCACGACGATCGATCGCGTTGGAACTCTCTTGAACAAGCTTTTGTCTCGCTTGATGAATCCTAGGGTCGTCAACAGGAAGCAAATGCGCATCAAGCGAGGAAGAGGCTGGTCGTCTCAGGTCTTGCACAACCATTTTCTTCCAATCGTCGGGAATACTCGACTTGCGCTTGTTAACGGCGATGAGGTAAACACGCGTACGTGTATGAGGAATGTAGTAGAACTTAGTATCAACTCTAGTAAAGGAGGCGCTATATCCATTATTCTCAAAATACTCTTGCACTTTGGGCCACGGTGCTGAGCAAACGTTTTCAAGGATGACAATGGGCGGACGATGTCTTTTCACCCAAGACATCATACCGCGAAAGGTCCTTCCAGATTCGCCATTAGCATCGATGTCCTGCTTCTCATTATTGAGATTAGAGTAATCGACGCAAGACGTTCCAGCTACTAGTAAGTCAACATCGCCAGGTACCGGTGCCAAAGCGCCGTATGCAGTATGCCTGTGCACTATTAGAATGGATACAACGAGTGAACGAGCGCTACTCACGCCTCGTCTTCTCCTAGTTCGCAAACATCGCGAAATAGAAGGGGTGGTTGAAAGTTGCGCTCAATATACGCTTGTTTAAATGGTTCGATCTCACACGAAAATACGTGTTCAATGTCAAAGTCAACATCGTACTGTTCTCGCATCGAATTCCGAATAAGTTCTAGCGCCAGAAGTGGGGACTCTGTGCCAGAACACATAGTCGCGACGCGAAGCTTTCTGCCGGCAACGTGCTGAGCAACGTCTTGAATCTTTGGAATGCGGCTAACGAGGTCATCGAACATAAGCGGTATGCTTGATATTGGAGGTAGGTCAGATGAGTTAAGATTGGGTTGACCTTTGGATTTCTTCGAGCCTCGTTGGACCTCAGGCTCATCCATTTCGACTTCGGACGCAGACGTTTCTGCAGCACTTTCCTGCGACGCTTCATCTTGTGAAGCCTCCTTCTCTTCGGCCGCTTTCGGCGCCCCAAAGAAAGAAGTTATTGGCTTCTGCGCTTTGGATTTCGATGCCTGGGACTTGGCCATGGTGGTAGGGAGAGTATCAAAGCACACTAGAACGCGTCGCGTCGCGTAACGCGAGTGACTCGTGCCGTCACGCAATGATCTGTATTAGAAATCTAAGATTGCTTCGTGAGAACTACACCTTGTCGCTTACCACCAGTGTCCATCTGTATAGGGCGACCATATGGCTCAGCTACGAAGTAAATTACTGGATTTCTTTGGACAAGACACACTTCGCTGGTGGGATAGGTCATATCTATTTGATTGGTATACCCCTGACTTGACAAATCACTTTTGTATCTGACACCTCCGTAATATGTCAGGGCGTTTGTCGTCGGAATATGGGTCCTTGGATACTCTGCCTCCAGTATACCTCCGTATGAGAGGGACTTCAGCCAACGTGACCCTCTTATAAGTCACCCACATAAGCACAGCCAGTAGCTATCATGTTACCAGGTCCAAGGGCTAATTATTAATGTCCCCTCCCAGAGTTTCTGGCTGGCTAAACAACATCGTAGCCCTTTGGCTACCAATATGTATCATGACCATTGTTGGCGTTTTTCGAAGGTCCCTAATGGATATTCACCACGGAGTAATAGCAATCATGGCGAGTCGGTCAGCACTCCCACTCAGCCCCTCGTGTTATCACTGAAATCCAACAAGTGGTTTTACCCACCTTCTCACAGAATTCCTCAAAAATAAAGTCGGTGAGTTTCGGCAAACTTTCTACGTGGAATCTACAAGGTTATGCTTTGTAGGGCGGCTGCGACCGGATTTCCTTGCAAGATGCAAATGGGACAAAGCACTCAAACAGTGCATGGGGTAACCCTTTGTGCTTTTACTTCGTCCACTCTTACTGAGTCAGTAATCAAGGCACATCGATGACATTTTGGATGGTAGACGGTCATTCCCATCGGGACATGCTGCCGGAGCATTCTCTGGGATGACATTTCTATCTTTGTGGTTGGCCGGACAAACGGCAGCCTGGTGCTTTCACGCACCATTAACATCCTCATCGTGGATATCCACACGAGCTGGTCGTCTCAGCGTTACATTAATTCCCTTGTTTTGGGCTACTTATGTGTCCATTACGAGGCTGGAAGACTATGTGAGTCCCTAATTCGTAATCATTGATTCCACGTCTTCACCGCTATTTTTGAAGCGTCACCACAAGGAGGACGTGATCGTGGGTAGTCTCATTGGCATCTTAGCTGCCTCCTTATACTACCTGATGTTCTGGCCAAACCCTTTTTCCGTCCGCAACTTTCGACAACGACAATCTACTGAGCCAAGGCTATTATATACTAACGAAAACAACAGGGACAGACATAGTGCGTTTGAACTGGCTAGTTTCGAAGTAGATGAAAGCGAAGCTGTATAAACACAATGATTAACTTTACGGTGATCAATTTGATTTCCCAAAGATTACATATCATGATCCTGCTGCCGCCGTGTCTCGCACGAATATCCATTTATCTCCAACGCGTTGCATTTTGCCACCTCCACCACCCCCTCCAGTATCAACTGGCTGTCGTTGTACTTGATCTTGTCCTCTAGGATCTCCTATCGCCTGTAAATTTGTATCTTCCCCGAGAACGATGGCATCCGTGTCCATCTCGTCTTGCCTCACGGGTCCCTGGGTATCCCGGGGATTGCCGTGACCATATCCTCCTCGCCCCCGCGTAAAACCTCCACGTCCCCGTCCGCCTCGCCAATTACCATCATTGTACGATGATGCTGACTCTCCCCAGCTATCATTCGACCATCCTTGCATCCCACCGCCCATTTGATTAGGCATCATGCCTCCCGTCATGACATATTGCATGATCTCCTCTGTAGAGGGCGCATAACCATAGGCCATTTGCCACCGCTCTCCCAATGCTTCCCACGAAGCTGGATTAGTGTAGTCAAATTGGTCCAGTGAGAACTGAGGCTGTGTCGTACTGTCTGCCAACGCAGCAGTCTCAGAAGATAGATTGGTAGCTACCGAAGATGACGCAGATGATTGATTATTAGGACTGAGCGGAGCACTGGGCTCTACAGATGGTTTGCTACTGAGGGTCTCCGGATTTTGGTGCACTTCTGCGGGAGCAGAAGCCGTTTCGCTACGTGTAGGCGATTGAGGTCTGATATCACGACCAAATTCATCTTTTTCCGGTTCATTCGGATTTTGAGCAGAAACACCAGTAGGTGCGTGCCCGATAGACGATGCATTCGATGGTCTCCTTGGAGGGCTATAAGGCCGGGTGTCTCGTCTACCGCCGCCAAATCTACCTGGAGGACTCCTGGATCGACTACGCCTCATTCGCCTGGGAGGACTTCGCTCTCGGTCTCTGACCCTGTCGCGATCATCCCATCTGCCTCTGATATCGCCTCGGCCGCGGCCTCGATAACTTCTGAAGCCCCGGCTCGGACCAGCATAATTGTTACGATGGTACTCGTTGAAATCATGTCCGCGGTCAGGCTCATCGTAACTATCATATCTAGCTGGTCTACGGTTAACGTTATAATCAGGCTCTCGATACGATGGTGGTGACCGAGACGGCGATCCCTCAAAAGGTACATTTGTACGATTTGATGGTCTATGTTCGGGCGGCGCCAGAGTGGACGGCTGTGCTAGCGTACCATCGCCTCCCTTAGTCGCTTGAGCAAGCTGTTGAAGTAACGCTAGTTGCTGAGTTGGCTGCGCAGGTGTATTTGGATGTATTTGGCTGAAGGGTAACTTTGAGCGATTGGTGCGATAGTCGACGAACTTGTACTTACACGCCATTTCTTGCACTTGCAGCCTGTGCGAGTAGGGCTAGAAGAGCGGCTTGGGGGTCTGGAATGGTGTTCCCAGCCGTCGTGAGCGGTTGCGCCGTTTGTGCTGGCACATTCACTGGCGCAGGTTGATTTACTTCGGAGTCTAACACAAGTTGTATTTCAGTTCAGATTCCATTCTCAGGGGACCAGAGCCAAATTGCATGTAGATGGATTACATAGGTAGAAGAGATACTTAGCGAATACATGCTGAAACAGTGGTATGCACCTTTTTTGCCCTCGTCTGCCTTTACCAATACGTCCTTTAGCCGGGAAAGAATCGTAGAAGGAAATGTGTTTCCTTTAATCCATATGTCTAGGATCTTCTGAGTCTTTTCCTGGAGTCAAGAAAGGCCAAGCGTGATGGTCAGGATATATCTATTACTCCGTGATGCAGAAACAGAAATGCTGCCTAGCATAAGACTCGACGCGTTAGTCTGAGCGATACTTTAGTTGCTTCGCGTCCAGATTCTACAAACATGCGGACGAAACATTGACGTGAGACAACCTTCATTGTCTACATATCGTGGATGGTACTTGGTGATTGACGGACAGACATCCAAAACATATCGTCGTGGGCGACGTATAATAATCGCAGTCGTGATACTGATTCCATGTAAGAGCGTCAGTGGGATATGGACACTAACCTTTGCCTCGGGAGTATTCAGGGAGACCATATCAACGAACAAGCCCTCTAGGACACCTTCGACTTTTAATAGAAAGGTCGCGCTATTCCCCTCACCGGATTTAGGATCAGTGGTATGGCCTTGCTTAATAACCTGATTTCGGGCAGCACGCGACAAGGCATCAAATACATAAAGACTTGATATCTTTGCCGCAGATGGAAGAGCCTTATGCGTGCGGTAGAGGATCGATACGAGTTGTGTATCATCCTAAAACCATTGCTTTATGAGTTCACTAACAACAGAAATGACGCGGCAGCCTCATACTTTCATTGATTTCAGAGCGATTTCCGTCAAACTGTTCATCTTGCGAGCAGAAAGCCTTTTGGCATTGACTATGTCCTTGAGAGTGGACTCGAATTCCTGGAATCGGGGTTAATAAAACGTAAGTAAGCTAGTAAAAGCACATTTCTCACCTCCAGAGAAGACATGGTTAGTCAGAGCCCTGTTGTAGTGCACGGTGGGCACGGTCAGTGAGGGAGGAACGAGCCAAGTTGTTTATGCTTGCTTTCCTATCCTTTATTTGCGGCTATTGCCGACCCCACAAACTCCCATGTCTCGAACAGCCAAGGTGACTCTGGGAGCCTCGATATTCTTCACGTCCATGATAGTATGGGCCGTACACTACCAACAGCAGCAAGAGCGCGACGTGAGCTAGCCTACATATTATCTGGCTCCAACCTAGTCTCGTTTACGACTTCCTTAGACCATGTATCAAGGTGTCTTGCGTGACGATGAACGTCGAGAGAAAAAGCGCAGGAGGGAAGAAGACTTGCAAACCTCACTTCGCAAGCGAGAGGTATATGAACAACTGCAGCCAGTGCAGAAACACGGCGACAATCCGGTTGGAGGGTCAACTTAGAAACCATAGTAGTTGAACCATTGACTACGTGTGTCATTTGTTGTCTTGCATGAATATCTACCTGCTCGTCATGACGTCTGGATCGACTTCTACAATACTGCGAGCTCGTATACGTCTCACCCACAGTCTCTGAGTATGGGCTAAGGAATCCCGTCTGGTGCCAACATCCTTCCTAGCACCTTCCAGATCAACGAGCTAGCACTGGCACGACTGCCATAATTGGACGGTCTTGCACTCCTGGCATAGAACAACTCTACAATCAGTCCGATGTCATCTAGACGACGATGCCACATAGCCAGGTTTCTACTTTTTCTGAATTTATGCTCCTCGCCTCACGTTGATCTTCGTACCAACCCTGAGAGAAAGTCCTATACGATCGAGAAATCAGCAGCAGTGGCTGTTCAAGGTATTTGGTCGGTTGAACGTGGCAATTGCAAAACGCGGTATACAAGAATCACAAATTGAAGAGGCCGGATTATAGATACAATATATTAAGCAGCTATTCGCTACGTGTATGAGGTATACTAGAAGTCCATGAAACGAAGGTCCATTATGTTACAAAGTGAGTCCGTTTAATCATCAGCTGAGTCGTAAATGCAATATGGTCCTTCTACACAGTCTAGTGTACAGTCATCTCGGATACCTGCCTTATTGCAGGACCTAGAAGACATCCTTACGCTGCGATGGTGAAGTTATCGCTCCAGTTGCCAGAATCACCCATAACTGCTCATGAGAGGTGTTAGGAAGCAGATAAAATAGATATGATTTTGCAGTGTACTTACGGATGAGCTGGATGGCGTCGCCAGTAATGTCCGGAACAGTGATTTCTATTCTGCCTAAGAGAATATCAAACCCTTCTGCGAGCGTGACTATATTTAATGGAGTTGAGCATCATTCAAAAGGTCTAATGATAGAAAGTGTTTACCATTAGGCACTGTGCGATTGTCCTTCCTCACTAGAATGGTCCCAAACCTGTTGGTGATTTGTTTGGGAGGGTTCGATACATCCCTGCATAAAACAGTAAGCCGGGAAAGTATTTCATTGAAGAACAGACGTACCAAGTAACGTTGTGACGCTGGCCGACATACCACACTGTACCCGTATGGGGGTAAAGGATGGGTGGTACAAAGACGTCTCGGATTTCCACTGGTGCAGCGCTCACCAATGAAAGGAAGAGGCAGAGAATGGTAAAGATGGAGGTCACGACGTATTTCGTGAAGTTCATGATATTAGTCGTAAAGTGAAGTGCTTTAGAGGATGTTGTAGGGGAGAGTAGGTGAGCAGAAAATGCTGGCTTTTATACGTCTGCAGAATCTGGTGACATTGGACTAAGGTGGACCCAGCCTTTCGCTGACAGTGCCAGTCTCCGGCGGTAATATGAACCGCGATAGGCAAGAGCTCAATCAAACTTCCGAGACTTGGAGCCGCAGACTCTGAACGAAACAGAATCGGATGTGCGATACGGCAAATTCATACCGTCATGGTAGAATAAAGTGGCTGGAAGTTGAAACTGGGCTGTTCTTCGTGAACAAGTGGAGATTAGTGATGCAGAGCCTTTGAGGCTATTGCCAGCCTATCATTGGGCGTTTACGTCGGAAAAGGTAGGCAGACATATGGCCCCGATTGCACAACGGGGTGAGGAAGCCTTGGATGACACAGATCTGCTGAGTGGACACAGTAGTGTAAGAATGTTTACCCTCACATGGTCCCATCATATGAACTTAAAGGTCGACAAGCGACATGGTAACGCTTCGAACATGCCGGAATTACACGGACTCGACCAGAACCTCGGAGTACCGCAGCCGAGCCTGGACCAAGTCTCCTCCAGAACAAACCCCCTCAATGCGAGATGCGACAACTCAAAGCAGGGCTTGAGATGGCGATGAGGGCCACGCTGGCGCAAAAGTAGGAGACCATTTCTACATAGCATGGAAAATTTCTTCGTATGGCTCCCTTATACTTACCTCTCAACAGCCGGAAAATGATCTTTCAACTGAATAGTCTGAATAAGCCATTAATAAATCTTTCGGGCTTCGACCGGATAGTATTGTATATCTTACGTGTATAGGATTGTGCCAATCCTTACTCGAGCAAGCCACCCGACTAGAAGGGTAACAAAAGAGTATTTAATTGCCATTTTGCATACCAATGGTAACCCAGGCCAATATCAATGATTTTGGCCAAGATAAGCACTACTGAACGTACGTACGTTGAATTCTGGTTAAATCTTCAACGAGTTGGTAGTTGTGCTCCAGCGTAGTAAGGCGTGAGAAGGAGGTGGTGATACCGGGCAAGGACCACTTGAACACAGCTTGAATTCAAGGCGCTTCATATTTGTCCACCCCAGAGTATGTTAAACTTATAGGTTTACAGGCCACCCAATCCTTTCTCTGGTGTGGTAAGTATGAAATATGAAGTGTCTTCAGCGATACGCCAAGCAGAAATTGCGGCGAAAGGCGCAAAGCCCGAGGGTGGGTCCTATTCAAAGGGCACCTCCGCTTCCTGAGGCATCCACATCGCTTTCAGAGTCACCAATTTCCTTAGCTCGCCCCCCTATTGAGTCCCTACGCCGACATAACCAGATGCTCGCGATTGCCCACTTACCTCATGACCTACTTCTCGAAATTTTCATGCATTGCTTGCACAGTCCCTCTTACCAACTCATGGCTGCCCCCTACCATTGGCTTAGTTTAACCCACGTTTGCCATTATTGGCGCGAAGTTGCACTAGCCCATCCTAAACTCTGGTCAACGATCACTCTTACTCCCAGTGCCAGTTCGCGGATCACACACCTCATTGATTTATTCCTTATTCGAAGCTCAGCAGCGCCTCTCGGTTTGCGGTGCGATCTTCGCACTAATTCTATACACTTGAGGAATATCCTCAAGCAAAATAGAAGTAGGATTCAACACTTGGATCTACGCGCCCCACAATGGCTGCTGTCCAAAATAATTACGCAAGAGCTGGATGAATGCAGTCTCACGACTTTATCGATTGTCAACTACACCCGCTGTAATCAGAACGAAGGTGGATTCTGGGTACCAAATACCCCATTTCTTGCGCCTATTTTTGTGCGAAGAACCGCGCTCAGGCTCACCAGCCTTTCACTCGAGTCGTGTGCTTTTGACTGGGATTCACCCATATATTCCGCAAACCTGACGAGTCTAGAATTATCAAATATCAATCCAATCCAGCGCCCATCGGCAGCTCGACTATTCTCCATTTTGGCCGGTATGCCAGCACTGGTGAATCTCGCACTGGTGAATGCCGTCTCCTCAGATATCGAGATACTCCGTGATGGGTTTATACATCTGCCCAAGCTCTCCAGTATTCGCCTTGAAGGAGATGGCTTGATATGTCCAGCCATCTTATCTTCCATCCTTCTCCCTTCTTCGGCACAGATATCGGTTTCATGCGATGTCCCAACTCAGAGCTTGTGGGTCGTGGAAGTAACAGCTCTTTGTTGCTCTGAAAAGCCCATATATACCACTGCCAGTGTGATCAATAAGAGACATGGAGTCGCTTTCCAACTTGAAAGTGAGGTCGGGCGATTGGTGACCATGGAGCTTAGTGGCTTTCGGCATTCGTCTGCCACTAGGGTGAGTCGGATAATGTTGACGGCTATATGGCGATTCCCTTTGGAGAATATCACCCTATTGGAGCTGCAAGACCGTAACAGTGACTCGCCCTTCTGGACCACGTCCGAACTACTCAAACATCGGAAACCGTGGCAAGAACTGTCTTCTTTAAAGCAACTTTGTGTTTTAAAGCTGAGCGGACGCTCACCACTCCTTCTGATGGAGACGCTATTTGAACATGCCATGCTTTGCATCGGTATCAGTATGTTCCCAAGTACGCGACACATAGGGCCCGACGGCGTCAGTAGGCAGCTTATAGCGAAATTGGCTCTTATCCACCTGGTCGATTTCAACTGTAGTGCCTCTGCCCTAAAGGGGGAAAAAGATGAAGAAACGGGTTTTTTAGATTTGTTGACGGCCTTTTTGTGGGCTGTTAATTGCCACAGGAGTCAAATCCCCACTATTCGCATGGAGAGGTGCGAGGGAGTATGCCAGAGTCAGGTAGTTCAGTTACGACAATTCACAGAGGTAGCTTGGGATGGTAGTCAGGACCAAATTGGAACGGGAGCAATTCGAAATTACTTCTTTCGTAGCATGAACACTTTTAGTCGATTAGCCTCTTTATACCAGGAAGGAGAGGTTGCAGCGGATGGTTTGAAGTCGTGACGATCAAACAATCTATGCCTCCACTTCTCTAATGTACTTGTACGATACCCAGCTTGACACATTAGGGACGGCTGAATTTTGAGTCCACTGTATATATACTACCACTAATCTCACAAAAGAGATCCTATAAATTACTGAGTAGGATGACCGGCTTGTAGCTTTGCGATGGTTGCCGAGCGCAATGGCGTGTCGGCAAATATTGCTCGAACAAGCCTTACCAACTCATCAATGTCGAAATCCACCAATGCACCCTCCTCGAAAAGATAAGTGATATCTGCCATCGAGGCTTCCTACATTACTCATGAGAGACAAGACCCCACCATACAAATAATCACTTACAAGCAGTTCCGACAAATACGAGAACTTCAGCCAGGAAGGTACGTATGCGGCAGTAAATGGATGCTTAGATGTTGCCAGTCAGCCATCATCATGATAATTAAGATGATAGCAGAAGCCTACCTCAACTTGATCTTCAACAAACAGCCCTTCGAGAGCGTTAAGGATTCTGCACAGCTCGCTCAATCTATGAGATTCAACTTCCGTGATATCAGGCAATGCTAGAATATCTTCCAGCACTCTTGACAATGCAGCATCTGTCACTTGACCAATCGCAGCGTAGTATTTGCTTTTGGCTAAGATTCCCTGAGCAAAAAGATTAATGACAGTTAGTGATGAGGTGCAAATTCTTACCTTCCAGTCATGGGAGAGCCTACGAACGACCGACAGAACCTGAGTGATCGCACCCTCATACTCGTCATATTTCTCTTGGTCAGTGGACTGTGTGAAGCCATCTGCGCCAGAGACTAGTATACTATCAACGGCTTGACGGTGCTTATCCTGTTGGTTGTTACAATCAGACAATACTATCAAATGGACTGTAAACTGACAATGGTGTCTTCGAACCAACTATCGCCTAAAACCTTTAAATGGTGTTTACACTCATCCAGCTTTTCGGAGATCTCATTGTGTTTCGCAGTGAGCTTATCGATTTCTCGACTGAGGTACAAGCAGTCGTTCGAAAATTGCATTGCTCTAGCGGAGTGGTCAGCTAGCTGGCGTTGGAATACGATCGGATATAGTGCACGGAATAGGTCCAAGATCTCAGGTGCAGTTTGAATAAGGAAACGACTGCTAGTCGAATATGTCTCAGTTTTGCACAGCAGTGGGAGTTGCGAGGAGGCTACTGAAAACGCAACTCCTTCATGCAGGGTCTCTTCCACCATTTTGACGATCAGTTTCATTTTTTGAGAGACGGTATACGTTTCCTTCGGCACCACGGTGAGAGGAACCAGATGTGGCGGGCGCTTGTCAGAGTCCTTATTTGTCGCTGCTTGAATCTTCGCAGTTCGAGGAACAGCGGTCTCAGGGGTAGATGAGGGTTGTGCTGGAGAAGACAAAGAAGTGATACCCAAGGGAGAGGAAGCGAGCGGCGATGATATGGCGGGGGATGCGAGTCCACCCCCACCTCGTTGATTCTTCTTCTGTTTTGAGAATTTCTCAAGGCGAGTAGCGACTTTAGGCGAAGGTGCGGGAGACGATGGCAGAGCGAGGGAAGGAATCGTAGGAGGGCTGGGAGCTGGTGGCTCAGATGCTGATTCATCCGTTGTCCAAGGATCGTCCCATGCACTTTCGTCCGTCGGTGGCGACCCATCTTCTTCGTCGTTCCATCCCCATGCATCGCTAGGATCAGGCTCGGTATCTTCAGGTTTCGCATCGTCATTAAGCGTATTGCTATGATTTTGGCTTGGTGAAGGTTTTCCATCAACTACGCGGGGCGCTATGTCGCTGCTGGCGCTGGCCACAGGTTCAGCGATTTGCTCATCTTCGACAGGGAGATCATCATCTAAACCCCAGCCACTCTCATCGAAACCATCATCCTCGGCCTTCTTGGCCTCGGGTTCGTCGTCCAAGCCCCAAGCATCAACTTCTTCCTTGACTTCATTTGCGGAGACATTAGTGTCGCGCAAGGAAGTTTCATCTTCCTGAACAACGACTACGTCTGAAGGACCAGGATTGAGCGGGACGTCGATTTCAACTTTGAATGTGTCATTCAAATCGTCATGTCCGACCACCATAGTCCTCGAAAGGTCAAGTATAATACTCCTCCGTTGTCTTTCGTAGTGGCCTCTGAGTCCAGCCGCCCAGGTCTGGATAGCTCTCTCTACTGGATTGGGGTCCAGGAGGTTAGCAACGAAGCGATCCTCAAAATCTATGCATTGCTGGACAAGCTCGAGATACGGAGGTAGCAGATCGAATGTTATGGGTAAATTTGGAACCAACAGGTCGGTAAGAAGGCTAGTGGTGATCGCTTTGCTGAGCGATCTCATGAACGTTGTTCTCTTGTCATCGGGTATAGCTGGAAAGAGGTTCGTAGAGAGGAAACTGAGTACCGTGGAGAGGGAGTCGAGCCGATGAGTGAGCGGCGAGTGGTTCGGAGGTGAGTGAAACAACGCGATTTTATGTTGAGAATTGCCTGGGAGGTCGGATGTAGAAGAGGAAGTGACGGAGGTAGGCTGCTTAAGAACAGCTTGGATGAAGTGATTTGTCAAATCACGGCGTAAAGTATCAAGATGAACAGAGAGAGAGGTGGCGTCGATGGACGATAGTATGGAAGGCAGTTGGAGAACCGTGGATGATTGGCGGACTAGATAGGATGCTTTCAGCTGAGGAATACACTTATGCGAGACACTATGAGACCTACCTTGCACAGAAGGGGAGACAGTAATTTCTGAAGAAGTGACGACGATACCCCTTGCATAGGCTTCGCCCAATTGCTCCCTAGCTTGGTCTTTAATCACTCTGGATCTCGACTACCAGGGACGGTAAGAGATTCTTGAGTCACGACATTGAAATTTGAGTAACGCACCTTTAAATGGTCAAGTACACTACTCCGCTGCAGGGCTACAGGGGAGTGCTCCAATTCCCTATCGAGCAGTTCGGCTATCCTGGCGGCTTCACATAATTCGCCAGACGTGACCAAGTCCTCGAGCTCGGAGCAACGTCTCTTGAGTTGCAGGAGGTGTGAAAGCGCCGAGAATATCGTCGAGGCGTTAGCAAATTCCTTAGCTAGCCCCGAAT
The DNA here is from genome assembly GCA_014058305.1 of Pleurotus tuber-regium. Lineage (NCBI taxonomy): Eukaryota > Fungi > Basidiomycota > Agaricomycetes > Agaricales > Pleurotaceae > Pleurotus > Pleurotus tuber-regium. The sequence goes on along the minus strand of JACFYU010000012.1, from coordinate 589,530 downwards.
GTGAAGAAAGCGTTTGGATGAGAGTCGGAAGTAGGCCCGTCTAAGGGTTAACAGTATCAGCCACACTGAGTAGCTATCTGAGCGCCGTTCTTACCTGGGCATCAGTGACGGCCTCGTCTAGAATGTGAACGTTCGTTCTGAGGGTTTCAAGACGTGTTTGGATCGACTTAGACGAAGCCAGCTGTCTCTCTACGGTAGGCAAATCGTTCTGTATTCGCTCGTGAATGCGTTTCTAGATGACAAGAACCTGAGAAATTATGTTGAGTTAGTTAGAGAAGCTCATACCTACTTGGGTCGATTCAATGGCCGCATCCAATTCAGCGACCCAAGAAGCAGCCAGAGATGGTGTGAGAGCAGAAAGGTTAGCTTCGTCAATTTTGGCCAGTATTTCAGTCGCAACATCTCGACGAGGCGACTTTCGGGGGAGGTGTGAGGGAATGGGGAACGCCATACTGCAGGTTGCTGGCGTAGTTGACCACGACAGTTGAGTGAACGTCACCTCAGAGGCGTTGTTTGGTTCGAAGACTGATGCCATTATAATCAAACTCTTGGCAACCTTTTACGTCCAACTTCCGAATTGCTGATAATTCGCAATTTGGTATATTGCGGGCACGGTTCTCGTCCATTCTATCACTAATTGAATCTCATGGACCTTGCTAGGTTAGGCGAGAGTTTTATTACGATAACGCTTGGTATGCTCTACCCTCCTGTCTAGACGCCATCGGCTCAGCCAGGCTCGTAGACGCGAACACATTAATAGGTGGACAGGAAGGTGTGATTTACTACCAGAATTCACCATATCAAGGAGTCAGGTTACAACAAATTACAACAAAAAAGCGTCGCAAATGTCAAGCTACAGAACCATCAATCCTAGTAAGTTCAATTGAGCATTGGATTCCAAATCATCAACAATACAATTTGGGTTTGCATGTTGCCATTGAAACCTCTCAGCAATGAGAAATGGCACCATAAGGCTGGAGGTATTCCAAGGATACCCAATAGTTAGTGTTCAGTTGTGCCCAAAACCTGAAGAGAAACGTCATGGGCGAAACGATAAATATAGCAAGAGGTACGCGTACGGATCACCGTTGACGGGTGTTGTATTTGTCCCAGTGTAGCATACGACATAGACAGTGGTGCCTTGAGAGTATTGCCCCATTGCTGGGCAATCACTCGTTGTCCGAGGACAGGTTCTGAACAAAAGTGCATCTGCCGTGACTGTAGCAGTTACCAACGTCAGAGCGCGACCGCTGTCGATGTCGGCCGGGGTAGGCATCGTCAAAGAAGACGGAATGAGGGCGAGTGTAATTAGAGCAAGGGTGGAGGTTAGCTTCATGATGATGAACTAGAAGACCTGCGTGCTGGTAAGCCGCATTTTATATCTCGAGGAAGGCGTTCTTCAAGAGTCTAGGTGAGAATGGCCAAGTCATAGGGCCAGGGATAACCAACAGCTTTATAGCGTTCTAGGCGTCGCGGAAAGTATATACACCACTCAGAGAGCGTGAAAGCTGTTAACGTCCTGACTCCTGAGCTGCAGGTGGACATCGGAAGTAATGAGAGAGTGGGAACATATTCGCCAAGACGTGGTCAAGTTCTCGAGACCGTTTCATTGAACCCTCTCAATCCCACATACGCCGCTGAATTGAGATTCCAGCCAGATGAACTGGATGCGGTCCAGTTTTTCTGTATGATGGGAGTTCATACTAGAATTAAAGGAGATGCACATTTTGACGCCCTTTCGCGAAAGTACGACGAATGCTCTGCAGTATTATTAGTGACATATACATTAGTCCAATCAACCTAATGGCTAGTGAATCGACCCGAGAATGGAAGCGCCTGCGACAAAAAGATGGCTAAGCCGTCAATTCAACGGCGTTTTTGAATGCGCCCAGCAGAGAGGTCATCTGGATTTTCTCACTGCCGCCGGTAGAAAGTCGGTGCCTATAGAACGTTCAAAAAATTCAAAGGTTATCCTGTGGTGTAAGGTGCGACGTACTCTGTAGTTGCGAGATGCTCCAGAAGATAGACGCGAGCTTGAGGCTTGAGCTCAAGGGTTTCTACGTACTCATATGCACCAATCAAGAGGTCCTGCAAGGCTAGGCCTTTCTCCGTTCTGAGAGAAGATATCACTGCAAAGCCGATAACAATGAGACACGTTTACGTCTTTGGTATATATCAACTTACAAGTGTACGCCGTTGTGAACTCCTCGGTCAGCATCGCGTTGACAATGGTTTCGATATCAGAAGGGTGGGGATTTCCTGTACAATTGTACACTTCCGTCTCACTCGTAGCATCGTAAGCCGCATGACATGCTTGCAATACATTCAAAGCGCGTCGCATGTCACCTTTTGATAGTTTGAGCAGCGCATTTTTGCCGTCAGGTGTAAGTTTGACACTATAAATATAAGCGTCCAAGATGAAAAGACAGGCTCCTGATACTTACTTTTCCGCTTCCACAACACTATTCAATCTCTTCTCCACTTCTTTGATCGGCAACGGAGAGAAGCGGAACCTTGTACATCGACTTTGAATGGCAGGAGCAATCTTGTTCACGTAGTTGCATATTATGCAGAACCTAACATTCTTGGTGTACTGTTCAATTATACGTCGAAGTGCCGCTTGTGCTTGCTGGGTCATCATATCAGCCTCGTCAAGGATAATGAGCTTGAAGCCTTTCGAAAAGAGGGTTCGAGTCTCTGCAAATTGTTTGATCTGTTCTCGGACTACGTCTATTCCGCGATCGTCAGACGCGTTAAGCTGCCTAAGTATATCAGTAATCATCTATGGTAGGTCACGGCCCATCTCACCTCCAGGATTTGTTTCTTGTAATCCGGTCCGTATATTCTGCGTGCGACTGCAAGAATCGTAGATGTCTTTCCAGTGCCAGGTGGGCCGTAGAAAAGAAGATGAGGTAGTCGATTTTTGGATATGAAATTCTCAACTGTAGACGCGTTGAGATCAATTGCCACAAGTCAGACGCGTCACATACTTGTGCTGGTTATCTCCTTATGAGACACGACGTCGTCTAGAGTAACTGGTCGATACTTCTCCACCCTGACAAGTCATAAGACAAACGACCAGTCGGTTTCATTACTTCAAACGCTCCTCACCAAGGAAGATTCTCATCGTATGCCTGCTCATTCTCCTTGGCCTTCCCTTTGCCCTTCAAGCTTAAAACAGGCTCAGAGTCCATTTGAATATCTTCGTCGCTATTCATGAGTACAGGATTTGCACAGTGAAGCTTCAGCTTCAAAGTTCAAGAGCAGAGCGACGCGACGCGCTTGTGGCTGATTCAAGACAGTACACCGATGCCGAGCGTGCGTGCGTGACTTGAATTGGTAAGTGCTTACCACGCTATCTTGCGCACGGACCATCAACAGAAACCTTGCTGACAAAGCATCTCCCTTAAAGTCATCGCAGTGTCGAGTCCTCCTTTTCTTTCAACTCATCGGCTCTTGCTTTTGTCAAAGACTCCATCGTTGATATCGTTGGACAGACGAAAGCGTCCGGAACAAAATGCAGATTTTCGTAAAGACGTGAGTAATGCCCAAGTTGCTGTTGGCTCCATCGCTAATCCTGGACGATATATAGCCTCACGGGTAAAACCATCACTCTCGAAGTAGAGTCTTCTGATACTATCGACAATGTCAAGGCCAAGATCCAAGACAAGGAAGGGTAAGATTAGCCCAGCTGAAAGCTACCGTAATACTGATAATTTGCATAGTATCCCTCCCGACCAGCAGCGTCTCATCTTCGCTGGCAAGCAGCTCGAGGATGGTCGCACTTTGAGCGACTACAACATCCAGAAGGAGTCTACCCTCCACTTGGTGCTTCGTCTTCGTGGTGGTGCTAAGAAGCGTAAGAAGAAGACCTACAACGTTCGTCGATTTTCCTTTCCAGCGCCTATAGTGATCTCATGCTGATTACTTGACGACCCTCAGACCCCCAAGAAGATTAAGCACAAACGCAAGAAGGTCAAGATGTCCATCTTGAAGTACTACAAAGTGGACTCCGATGGCAAGATCAAGCGCCTCCGCCGTGAATGCCCTTCTGCTGAGTGTGGTGCTGGTATCTTCGTGAGTCTATGACTAAACGCATCCGTCATCATTGTGCTGACATAGATTTCTATTCTAGATGGCTTTCCACAAGGATCGTCAGTACTGCGGAAAATGCGGGTTGACTTACACCTTCCAACCCGGCACCAAGCCTCCCGTCGTCTAAGCTAGCTTACCCTTTGTAGCCTGATGTCCATGTTCATGTAGCTTGTCCAATCACAATTTTATTGTGACTTTCTGTGTTGTATCGAGGGAGTGACGAACATCGTGGAAAAACCTGTATTCTAGTAACTACTGCTAGTGGGAGGGTACGTACTAGAGTTTGAGCATTACTGCAAGTTTACCACAACTCAATATTCGCTAACAAGACCTGCTTAGGACGAGTGAATACCTTCTCCGCCACCCTAATGCAGTCCTCATTCTAATGCATATGAGAAATATGTGAGTCCGCAGTAATTATTCTGCTCATAGTGTGACTAACAGACCCTCATGTATTGAGTCTGAGGCCGCCCGTAACATCATGACCAGAAAGCGCATTCGTTGATATTAAAAGCGTCTTTATTACTATGCCATCATTTTTGATCTGAGTGGTTAATTTGGGCGGCTGGCCCATAACCAAAATACCAGGTAGTATGCTCGCCGGTCTCTGAAGCCCTTGAATTTTTCGGGTTATGTATCATAGCTGACTCAGACAGTTATCTTCGGAGTGTAAAGGGCGTACAGTTGACCCGCGACCTAAAGTTCTGACGTCCCTCAATGGTGGGAAGACGCTTTCTAAAATATCCTCCTTTTATTTTAGGTCCCCAGTCTCATGCGATGACGACTTGTGCCGGAGAACAGAAACTTCTTCGCCGGGCCTTGGGAGTGTTATATAGACTGTAAACATCTCACAATGCTTCCTCCATCTCATCTACTTAGCCTCCAATGCATTCGCCATCTGTTCTTGTTGTATGTTGCTACGAGTAACCTGGGCAGCACACTGCTGATGTTTTTTCACCCCATTCATAGGTTGGAGCTGGCCCGGCTGGGCTCGTTCTTGCGCTATCCCTTGCGCAGAACGGCGTCAAGGCCAGATTAATTGAGAAAGATTCCCACCTTCAAATCGGACAGCGAGGTGCTCTTATTCAGGTAAGTTTTACTGTTATTCAACCAGGATAAATCGGTTGACTGCATCTACTCCTTCATCAGCCACGCACTTTAGAGATGCACCATTTCCTTGGAAGCTTATCAGACGTCCTAGCAATTGCGTCTCCAGTCCCACTGATGAAAGCTTATCCCGAGGGCAATCCAAACCCAATCAAGACATTTGACATCTTGTATAAATCCGCAGAACCATCAGACGCATTCCCGACTGTAAGTTTCATTCGTGCCCTTTCGGCGAGACACTTGTCATAGGTTTATAAAGAGAAGATCTGTGTTGCTCGGCCAAGAAACACACATCAAAATTTTGACCTCCCATTTGGAGAAATATGGTGGTCGTGTGGAGCTAGGCACAGAATTACGTTCTCTTGAGCAGTTCTCCGATCGTGTCATTGTGAACATGGTACATTCTAAAGATGGCGTAGAAGTCCTAGAGACAGCCGAATTTGATTATGTCGTCGGAGCAGATGGAGCACACAGCAAGGTGCGCAAGGCGCTTGGGTTGACGTTCTTGGGTGAGACGAGGAGGACTGAGCGTATGGTGATTGGAGACGTCTATATCGAAGACTTAGACACTGACGTGCGTGTTTATATTTGCTAAGAGTTTTTCGTTTTGCTCAGTCTACACAAATACTAGTACTGGCACTTTTGGGGCGATGCATCTTCATCGATGTAAAGCACTCTCTAGCCAAATACACCACCTATTGATAGATATATCTAGGGTTTCGCTTCGCCCGGCCAGAAGGGAAGCCCCTGGTCTCTTCAACTTCATAATTGCCGGTGCAAAGGTTGATCTGGATAGAATAATTGGCCGAGATGAAGTCATGGAATTCCTTCGAGGTATCACCGGGATTCCTCATCTCAGCTTTGGCAGAATGGTTTGGATTTCACCATATACGTAAGCATCGGCTTTCTGGCTATAGTCAAATATTACGTGCTATATAATACCGACAGACCCAATATCCGCACTATTAATGCATTCCGCGCGGGAAGAGGATTCATCGTGGGAGGTAACGCACCGTCATTGTTGCCTCGAATTGCACGATTTACATCCCAAGCCCAGATGCCGCTCATATACATAGTCCTACGGGTGCACAGGTATGTCCAAGAAATCACCCGCCATCCCTTCGTGGAATAAAATCCTTCTCAGGGCATGAATTCCAGTGTTCAAGATTCGGTACGTGTTCCCATAAAAATATATTCAAAGTCTCTGAGCTTCTTCATAGTTCAACCTGGGGTGGAAGCTCGCGCTCGTTATTAAAGGACTGGCCAACCCCCAGCTACTCGACTCATATAATGCTGAACGACTCCCTGTGATAACAGGAATGCTTCAGCGGACTTCTGAACTCCACGGTAAACTGTTCAAAGCAGGCAACGATATTCAAGACACATGGGATAGAGGGGGTTCATTAGACCAACTGGGCGTTAATTACCGTAGTTCTTCGATTGTCGTGGACTATAGAGGGGAGCAGACCTCTGTCAATGACCCCTATGGTCACGGACAGACGGAGGTATTGAGGGCGGGAGATCGCGCTCCCGATGCTTCACGTTTGGTTACTCTCGAGACTTCGGAGGCCATGCGTCTCTTTGACATATTCGGTGCAACCTACCATACAGTCCTCATCTTCATTTCCAAATTTGCCGACACCGTGTCAATCGTGAATGCCGTGAAGAAATACCCAGCAGGATTGGTCCGATCTGTCCTGATACTCTCGCCGCAACTGCCGAATGCCTTTGTCACCAATAGCACAAGTGTCGATCTTGCGATCAAGGACGAAATGAATCACGCACATAGAGCGTACAGCGTCCAAGATGGCACCACCGCAATCGTTGCCGTCCGGCCTGATGGCGTGGTTGGCGCAGTTGTGACAAGCATAGACGGACTACGTCTCTACTTTGATAAGATATTCATTGAAACACTGCCAACTGTCTCTGAAGGCCCAGTTTTTACTATGCTGCAGAAAAGTCGTATGTAGGTAAAAAGGAGTGGGATTGCTCTATTATTCTATTCATTATGCTAAAGTCTAGTGTGTTCGAAAAAGACTATGTGGTAATACCTCATGTAATACTATTACTGAATAAACATTCTGGAGTCCGTTTCTCTAACCTCTATTTTAGCGCAGCAACATATTTTTGAGCAAATAGTCAACTAGAAGTCGGTTATTAGGGCAGGCGATGCAAAGGGTTTTTGCCCATCATCATCTTCTCTGGTTTGGCGGAGTATGCACTATACGTCGGACAGAGATTTGACCATGACGCTGTGCGATCATGAGTAGGAGCAATAGTATGTGAGTTGAGTTAGGACTCACCTGGTACGGGATTTTTCTCCTTCGTTCCTTGAGTATCTTCGGCAAATACCACTGCAAAGCCGCTGCACAAACGGTCTAAGTATGAAGAAAGCCAACAAGTGCACAATACTCACAGTTCAAGGTGCCAATCAATGTGGCTAAAGTGCAAGTTCAGCAAAGCACATCGTCAACGAGTTCAAGACACATACCAGTGAAGGAACCTGCAACATTGTCGTCAGCACGATGCATTTGCCAGTATTAGAAGCGAATTCTTACCAAGGACCCGGGTTGTCTGTGACGAAGCGGATGGTCACTAAGTCACCAGTTCCACCGATAGATACTACATCGCGGCGGACGGGGTTATCGAAGTTATAGGTGGAATTGCCTGCACTCCTAACAACGGAGAACATATGCTACTCAAAGAATTCCAGTTAACTCTAAATTATGTTCTAAAAGGAGCTTACGTACCCCGTGAAGGTGAATGGGATGCTATATAGAACGCTAGTCATGAATAAGTGCTCACGGTAATATCGGTTAATTGAACTCACCGGTCCACCAATGGCACCACCAGGGATTGTCAATTCTACTACCTTGTTGCGCTCGAGAGTGTATACGCTACCAGCAGGAAGCAACTCCTGCGCGGTATGGGCACCAGATAAGATCTGTAGGAGTACCGGGAGGGAAGGAGGGACGAAGGTCTGGTTATTGACGGTAAACAAGGCCTTTTGGAAGTTGAACACCGCTTCGAGGTTGATGACGATATCTGCGCCACCAGGAACGGGTTTACCTGGTGCTTTAGGATTATACAGCGGGTGTAAATCGGTTTCGCGAAGTGGCCGCGTGCTGGTGGTTTGGTTGGTGGTCGGATCGGCTTCTAGAGCACCCTTGTATCGAAGGATAGCTGAGTTCATCCCGTTATCGAAGCCGGGTGTCCCAGTACTTGGGTTGGCGCGAATCCAATAGTTGCCAACGTTCTGCGTAGCATGCAGTATGAATGAATAACGTTGACCTAATCAAGGTTAGAACTGTATCGAGCACGTCGAAATCCCTCATCACATACCAATGAAAACCTGGATGCTGTCCACTTCCAACATCTGAGTATACTCCCCGTCAACCTCTATGATGGACAGCGTGTGAGAGTCGATGGAGAATTGATAGTTAGGATCGCAGGCCATGTTGAGGAGGCGGAAGCGATAACGTTTTCCGTGCTCAACATTGACTACACTTAGTGGAACGTTTGGACCATTTTTGGAACGACCGCGACCATTGATCAATGTACTTGGCGGGGAGTCAGTAAATATACAACATGTGAGATGCAAATGTCCACACCTATCAGGAGTGGGAACGCCAGCAACCTGAGTGGAGGCTACGTGATACCAGTCCTCGAGGGTGATTATTGTCGAATCTGTCAGCGATAAGTCACTCTTCTTTCCAAGTTTGACTATATGATCGTGATTACGCACCATCATCAACGTCGTAGAACTTGGCCCAAGGGTCTCGGTCGTTGTAGACAACCAATGGACCACGAGCACCATCGCAGTATTGGGTCGACAAGTGAGAGTGATACCTTAAAAGGCGTTGTAAGCTATATCGAGTTTAAATTGCTTCAGCAAATGATTTACCAGTATGTTCCGGGTTGTGATGCCTGGAACGCATATTCGAAGGAGTTATCAGGAGTGATAGGACATTGTGTAACGAATGCGGGGCCTGATAGAGGTTATTTAGACTATCTTCGTAAGTATAAAGGGAGAGTGTCATGACTGACCATCGGCCCAGTTAGTTCCCCGTTGCAATATTCCATGCCAATGCTGATAAGATGCATTACAACATATGCAGAGGGAAAAAAAGGGCGAGCCCTTACAATGCTTGTACTCGTTGGCATCGTTGTATCCGTTAATTTATCAACGACATTGATCCTGAGAGTTTCTCCCTTTATATGTATCAGTATAATCCTTCATAGCAGCCGTTCGTACACACTGTTTTGGCTTTGATCAGTGGTCCCGGTAGCGAGCCGCCTGCCAGTACTGCGCTGTAGTAGAGGGTTATTTGGGATGATTTCATGCAATAAGGAGCTAGCGTACGACCGAGGAAAGCCATCGGGAGAGACGACTTTGTTGGTGAGTTGCAACTCAGCCTGCGGCCCTATGGCGGCATGGACTAGTGGGAGCAGTGAAAGTAACGCCGTGAAAGCCGTTGTTATCATCAAGGAGATTCAAAAGAGTGGAGGGTCTGTGGATGGGTGAAAAGATGCTTTGGTTCATAGCTTTGGTTTATATAGATCCATCACCCTTTGACCCGGGCATAGGTTGCGCGAAAACATAAGCCAGAGAAGACTGCGCCTCTGGTTATCTAGATCTTCGCTGGGTTGTCCTCCTGGTATTCCAAACAGGTATAGCCGAGGATGTGGCAAATAAAAGAAGGGGGTGACAATCCAGATTCCAAGTTCTAAAGATATCACTCGAGGGACAGCTGGTTGTCGTTGCCGATCTGCGTCATCCGCAACATCATCAGCAGGAACGAACAAATAACTTACAACCACATGGTTAGTTGCCGGATCCAAACTTGCATGAATTCCTATATGTTCTTTATGTAATGGGAAGGTTAGTGCTTAACGTTCCAAGCGGACGGTAAATCAAACCGTAGCCAAGGCGGGAATGATTTACTTCTTCGCATGTGGCACAGAGCTGCAGTAAAGCATATGAGACCATGTACTGGTCGTCGTCCCAGGGTCAAGTGAAAGCTATGACATTATCAGGAGTTCGTGATGAGGCAATTATCTTGGTTTCATCAAGACAACCAGGTTTCACGAGTTCCTAATATCTATGGTGCAGCGAGTTTACTAGCAGAGATCTCTTCCAGGTATTTTCTGAACAGTTCCTTGTACTATATATAGCGACGACGACGACGAGGACCTGTTCTGAAAGTGTTGGCAGGTTGAGCTTACAACTAATTCTAGAAGTTCATTCGGAGATTGGAGCGGCAGCCGAATTTAAACTCGAGTTGAAAGACCGTGGCATAAGCTCAGTATGATAGCATCTCACTGGCGCCATACTCTTTTACCCATTCCTGGGATTCTGGATCTCAAATTTGATGTCTTACAAGATACGTAGTCGCTCGCTGGTATAGACCCCTCCAGCTGGCTTCCTGACGCATCGTTGACCCTAAGCATCAAACCCGACTGGAACCAAATATGGTGGACATGGATGTGAGATTCTGAGGAAACGGTCAATTCGAAGTAGGTCTAAACCGGCTGGAATAAAGTCCAGTTAGTCAAGAGCATTCAAAGACTTTGCAAGCGAATCCACCATGTGAAGGTGCACTCACCTCGTTGGCGATTATCAGACCACTTTAGATTAGATTGGTCGGATGATCAAAATTAAATGGTTGATAATTGTTATCTGATTAGATGTGTGAGCATCAACAATCAGACAACTTTCCAAGTGATCGAACACATTGGTTTCGAAGATTGTGATTTCAACTGCATTGCAACCGGATTTTGAAGCAGTATGGTACTATTGACTCGGCATTCTATTTCTTGGGTCATTATAGATCCGTACCAGAATTCGAGGTACCGATGTGTTGTAGGATGTGACTGGTTTCCTTGTTTCACCAGCAAATAATCCGAAAGTATGGATAGTAGAATTCTTTAATCAACAGAATACCATCGTCCTGTCGTATCGGAACTAGCTCGTTTACCTGACTGGGTGAGTTAATATCACGCCGAGACTTACTCTTTCTCTCGGTGTTGCGCCGCTTGTGGTTGTGTTTCGGTAGGAACTATTTTTACAGGCACAAATGTGTGTAACTGAGCATATGCTGTACTATCAAGTCATATCTGGTAGCGGAAATTCGGGTGAAGATACCCAAGACGTTCAAGGTCTTCCGTTGATTTCCCCTCAAGCCTGTAGTTACGCTGGCCACGAGCTCGCTTCGCATTCTCCCATCGAATGTAAACTGCACCGAGTAGTGTCAGAAGACATACAGCAGTACTCGTCGCAAGATTGAGCGAGTTTCCTTTGTGGTAGTCTGGTGCATCTTGAGGAAGGTATGTCCACACACTGAAGTTTGACTGAGTTTAAGGGTCTTCTGTTTAATATTCAACATGAAAACAACGTACGCTATGATGGAGCCAAGCGCCCCAATGCCTGTTACGATGAAGTATCAGTGAAGCGTTACGGAGCGAATGTTATTCATCTGCTTACCGGGTATGATGGCTGTCGTCACGGCTCGCACGGTGTCAGGCGCAGCATTGTCCGTACCCCAAGTTAACAGCAAAGGACCAGCAGGAGATGCTCCAGCAATGGATAAGAAGCATGCTGCATATCTGCGAGCAAGGTTAAAGAACGTCATATGTAGAAAGGGTGGTTTACACACCTTGCATGAGCATTCTTTGTCCCAACAGCGATGGCATAGCCAAGAACCACCGTCAAAACGGACACAATAATTGGAAGAGCACGTTGTCTGATGCGGAAACTAAAGTAGGTAATAACAATGGACCAAACTGCTCCGACGAGGTACGGAGGGACCGTACGAAGCTGTGATTCGACAGTCGCTATAAGGTGTAACGTTAAGGCAGTTAGCAAGAAGCTGAATGGAAGACCCACTGAAATGGCCCACTTTGAAAAGATCTTAGCTCGATCGCATTATGGAGATATTGAGTAACTTACATGTGGCTACTACAGTCGGCATGAAAAGGCTTAGTCCTTGAAATGATATGTTTATCATCACATATGCGAGGGTACAGATTGTTGTCTATCAATGCGCCAAATCAAATCGTCGCCGCGGTCGGGAGTTCATAAAAAACATACATTAATATTAAACGACCTCCATACCAGGTGCAGAGTAGTGGGTTCTTTACGACCACCAGTTCTGACAGCCTGATCAGCGTCGATACGAGCTAGTGCCAGCTCTCTTTCGGCAGGTGAAAGAATGCGAGTATGTTGAGGATCAGTCGGAATGATAATAAAACAGAGCAATCCGAAGCCAGTGGTTATGAGCCCTACGGATATGCTCAGAAGTCTTCGAAATGAGTCAGTTAGCTGAACCACCTGCCTTCAATGAAAAAGATTTTCCTCCATGATGTCACCATCCCAATATCTCCTACCTTTAGCAATCCAGAAGCGAGTAGACCACCGACTACATGACTGAGACGGGAAGGCTTGATAAAGGACGGGAGACATACATGCTCCAGCCAAAGGGGGAGAAAGGCCAAAAAATATGCCTACTCGAAGAACAAGCTCAGACCGACGGTAATACTAGCGGCCATATGTTTCAATCAGGTTTTTGGATCACTATGAGAATGAGAGCACGAGAGTAACATACCCGAGAAAGGATATATGTTAGCCCGGGCTAAACATCGTCAACAAGTAGCCTCGATTTTGCAACAAAATCTTACCAATGTCCCACCCTCAGCCATCCCAAGGAATACACGCGTCACGATCAAGCCAGTGTAGGATTTTACAAAAGCAGTTCCAATCGAGACAACTCCAAAGCTCGTGATCATAGCTGCTAGCCACATGGAACCAAAACGCTTCAAAGCCAGATTCGACGGGACCTCAGCGGCGATGTACTGTACGAATGCCTGCGTTAGTAGGTCAAAAACAGAAACGAGTATGATTCGTACAAAGATATAGAAGACAGTCAAAGCAATATTATAGTCAAAGCCTTTCATGTGCAAATCTCGTTCAATTCCTGTGATCGTAGTCCTAAATCGTGTAACAATTCAGACTTTAAGTAACATGGACACCAACCAGCAATTTTTGCATTCCCTAGCGATTCGGTCAGTTCGATATTTATCACCCAAATAGGATACACAAGACGGACCTATGGCCGTCCTTTATATAATTGTAATCAAAGAGTTTTCACATAGTTGATATAGTAGACTAACCTATCAACGAAGTTGGTACAATCTTAGAGAGCCTGGGGTAAGATACGGAGTCTCTAAAGGCAGAAACAACATACAGACGACAGTGAAGAGTGGCAGCAGAATCCAATCCAGTTTTCTCTTGAGACGTCGCTCCGCTTCGGGGTCGATCTCCCCAATGACTTTGGGAGATTCTAGAATTGTGGAGTCTGCATCATGGATCGAAACTTTTTCGCTCTCTATGGTGTGTGGCATCGCAAATAGTAAATTTGCCAGAGGATTACGATGCAAAGTATGTAGCTGCCCAGTGAGGGAGCTAGAGCCATCGAGCTGGGCGCGTTACAGGCGACAGAACCATCCGTGGAAATTGGTGGGATTGCTTCGATATTAACTTCTCCATGAGGAAACTTTGTATATGATCACTTGACAGCTTACCTATCCCCTTCAGCTAGTACAGGCCTTAGATAAAGAGCAACGAGGTGGAGGATTGCTTCCAGAGCCGCCGTGTCATTAAAGTGGACGTACTACCCGGGCGGCTGGAACCAGGAAACCCTGAGAGGCGCTTACCCTGTACGCACGATCAGCAACTAATTTTGGAGGCGTATAACATATAACCTGCACGTCCCATGGTCGTGCGTAAGTACTTTACAACTGATAACGGAACTTCGGGTGCAGGTAGCCTAGCTGCTCAATTTCTTCATCCGATTTTCCTTTAACTCTATAATCTCGCTCCCCTCGTCCGCGTTTTGCGTTTTCCCATGTAATATACAGCATCCCGGCAACCACAAGCAAAAGGATGGAACTAGAGACCGCAAGGTTTAATGTGTTTCCATTATGATAGTTAGGTGCGTCGGCGGGAAGATATGTCCATACACTGCGTATCTGGTGTCAGAATAGATTGAGTTCACTCGACATAAGGCCTACGCAATCACGGATCCAAGGGCCCCAATGCCTGTGGCGATATTAGTTGTGAGCAATACGAAACGTAGAAAGTCATTCAGATATACCGGGGATGATAGCGGTGGTAACCGCCCGCACAGTATCAGGCGATGAATTATCGGTCCCCCAGGCCAAGAGCAAAGGGGCTGTAGGGACAGCACCAGCAATAATGAAGAAGCACGCAGCGTAGCTGCCGTCCGTTGCGTCAATGATAGTCATTCTTCATAATATTTCTGAAACTCACCGAGCACCAGTATTACTAGTCGCAACAGAGATTGCATAACCTGTTACGACTAAGGGTACAGTTGTGAGGATGATAGCAGCTCGTTTGCGCAAGCGAAGTCCCAAATAGCACATCACCAGCGCCCAAACAGCTCCTACAAGGAAAGGTGGCACCGTCCGAAGTTGAGACATGACTACCGCTATCATGACAAGGTAAACATGTACAAGGGTTTACCGAGTAACACTACTCACTAAAATGACCAACTATAAGATCCACTATCGTGAGCCTGTCTTCAGCGTAGTGGTTGAGGATATGACTTACGACCATTAATCACAGTTGGCATAAAAAGACTTAATCCTTGGAACGAGATATTGATCAATAGGTAACCAGTAGCGCACACCATCGTCTAGGAACTGACTCAATCTTTGTAACAGATATAGGCCACATCGTACTGACGTTGAAATTGAATGCTCTCCATATTAGCTTTGAAGTTGTCTTTTCTGGTCTTCCTTGAGTTTTCACCACCTGATCGGCATCAATGCGTGCCAAAGCTAAAGCGCGTTCTTCTGGGGTGAACATTCTAGTGCGTTGAGGGTCGGATGGTAATATGCAGATGCAGGCCAGCCCAAAGATAGTTGTAATAAGGCCTGGGAAAGATAACGTTGAGCCATAGGGTATCCTAGAAACCTATTAAATATTATACCTTCAACAAAGAAAATCTTCCTCCATGACGTGATGCTCCCGATATCCTTGACACTCAGCAGACCAGACGCAAGCAAGCCACCAACTCATGGTCCGAAAAGGGTATTAAATATGCGAGAAATCTTTATGATAAATCGAACTCACAAGCACCAGCAAGGCAAGGCGCGGTGCCGAAGAAAATACCAACCCGAAGGACGAATTCTTTCCGTCGGTAGTACTGGTAGATAATGTTAGTGATGACTGAAAATTTATCTGAGCAATTACTACCGTCTGACTTACCCGAGACAGGATATAGGTCAACCCTGGCTGAAAATAGGTATCATGTAGCACTATAGATATAGGAGAGAAAGAGGCTTCCTCACCAACGTGCCACCCTCCGCTATTCCCAGAAATACCCTTGAGACAATGAGGCCGGCATAGGACTTTACGAAGGCGGTTCCAAGGGTACAGACGCCAAAGCCTATGACCATGAACGCTAAAGTCACAGAACCGTATCGTTTAAGGAGCAGATTACACGGAATTTCGGACACGACAAACTATACAAAATAATTCATGGAAGTTAATGTTAGTAAGTTGACCAATTTGCAAGCGTACAAAGGTATAGAACACTGTCAGAGCTATGTTAAAGTCAAATCCAGTCATTCTTAGGTCTTTTTCTAGTCCTATAGTAGATGAGAGTCAAATGCTATACAAACGAAAGAGGTAAGGAGTAGAACGAACCTGCAATCTTGGCATTCCCTACATAGTCAGGGAGGTGAGCGAGGACAAAAAATGTGTGAATCATGAGGGATACCGATGGCAGTCCTATTTTGGCTAAATTCAGAGTTCGACGGTCAGGCTTAGTAAATTAGTCTCACCTATCAATGAAGTTCAAGCAGACTGTAAAACAAGTCAGTGACCATATGTCCGCAGATTTTCGCCGCTGACTTCATACATATTAGCGTGAAGAGTGGCAACAACGTCCAGTCCAACTTGCGTACAAGTCTTCTCTCGGCTTCCTCGTCGATTTCGTCTATGTCATTCGCAACTGCAACAGCTACGCTTCGCAAACTCTTTTCGTCCACTATTGATCCTGCGTTGGATTCAGATGTCATGATCACGGGGGGTCGGATATAGAGAAAGATGGGGAGGCAGCCTTGAGAGTCTGGACGAGTGGGCTCGACTTTATGGCAAACCACATTACGCAACCATCTGGAGATTTTCAGCTCATTAGCTCCGAAAGAGGGTCGCGTCATCAAAATTGAATTGTCGCCCACTACGCCAAGACCCCGCTCTCTATATCTGGAAAGGCGCTCGCACAGAAAGTCTAGTGCGGAGGGGTGAGTTTCGATCACTGTGGGAAGGAGGCTGGGGTGCAACCCCCATGTACTTCGCGTTAAACCATAAAGCTACTGACAAAGTCGCGTTGGACAAGGCTCATTTGAAAGAAGTCTGATGCACCATCAATCAGATCAAGAAGGAACCATCAGCGCTTGATGAAAAAGAGTTCAACTTACCCAAGAGACTTGCGAAACATATGCAAAAATCACTTATCAAAGGCGTGCAATCATCGCGTTTGATGAAGAAGTTGCGAATGGAGACTATGGTAGACAGTCCAAATACCATGCCGTTCAAAGTGGGTCCGAATATCTAGGACCGCATTACCCCCAATACTGCACGTGGCTACGTGGTCACGAAACTTAAGAAACATTCAGAAATCTCAAAAGCTATAGCCCTGCAAGCAACTTACACGTCCCGCCACCATACGTACAAGGCACTGAGTTGTTGACGACTTCCTAACTTTGCCTGGTGCCACCAAGCCAATACAACAAAAGGAGATACCTAGAATTAGGTAACGATGACATTTATATTGAAGCTCACCACGGTGCTAACAGTGATGGCGTATCCAACGGTCGAGAGCCATAGGGGAGCGAAATGGTGTAGGTGTAGGTTGAGGAAATTGATAGTTTCAAGACATCCCAACATGGCCGCATCACAGACCGACGATGATAGAAAAGGTATCCACCTCAGCCTCCTGAGAGCGATAAATGATGAAGAAAGTAGCAAGAGATGGCCTATATGCTTCAAAGAGTTAGATTCTAATGATACACTAGAACCTTTCGTTGAGCAGGAGTTGATGGGTTCAGCGTCGTACTTTCAGGCCCATTGCCCAGACCGTCCACCATCCACGGGAAGGGGATGGAACGATGCTTGGAAGCACTTGAAGGGATGCATTGACAATCCTACAAAGGCCGGTAAATCATGAAGTATATTGAAAGTCAAAATCCGGTTGAGACCAGCCACGTGAAACGCACATTCCATGTTATGCGTGACACTTTGGTACCCCCATGACACACTGCGAAATGTAATAACGGAGAGCGTGCGAGGGCGCCGTCCCTTACCGAATTATCTGACGACTTTTGACTTGGTGTCATACAGGCTGATGAAGAAGCAGACCACGGTGACGCATGCATGTACACGCGAGGGGTCCGGTGAAAGAGTCCCGGTCAATATTTTTGGTACATCAGGGACTGTTATAGCTTCGTTATAGTTAGGAATTGTGTGATCACCTCGTGCACAACAAAGCTTGGTACTTCGGAACGCGGTGTTCGAGGGGGGCATGTGGGAATGTCCTTTCGTCTGGGCATATGAACATCAACAACCGTAGTAAAGAAAAAATTGAGATGAAAACGGTAGGTGTTTTGGTTCGACGTACTGGTCTAGCTGGATGGGGCTGAAAGGTTTGCGAATTCGTGTTCATGACCTCAGGGTATACAGCATGAAAGGCGACGAACGGCGTTAAGGCAAGGTGGCGCATGATGGTTATAATTATACAAGCTCGGTGTTAGCAATGTCCACTTACATCCGCAGAGTACAGAAGTCCTATTCAAATATTGATACAGCCCGAATGAGTCGGTAAGGGTACAAATACACTGTTTGAACAACCCAAGACCGTCATGTTGGTAAAGAGTGAAACGATACGCGGTACGCACCTAAAAATACGCGCATATATTTAACCATATTGTTACAAGTTCAATACCAAATCCACCTTCATCACAACCGATCAGCGTTACCTTCCTCGAATGCATCACAACGACCCACCTCTGATATCCTCTTGTCCAGCTCCACAGCAAAGAGCTCCCTAAACTCCAACATGTCCAATATAGTTTTCCTGCCGCATGCACAGCTCTTTGTCCTTTCAAACACTTCCTCCATTAGCTCCCTTCGCATGAGTGTAGACACCGACGGGCGTTCCTTCAACGCCGCACCCGATCGCTTCATATAACTCAGCCACCATGCTCTCGCCGGGACGTTCATCGACCCGTTAGCAATCAACACGTATGTTGACCCACCGCAGCTGCAACCCACCCGATCGAACCAACTAAATGTATCTCGTGTGATCCACGAAAAGTCCTTGGCCACTGTCATAGCAGCCGTGCTACAAGCAAAGTAGTAGTCTACGAGGCGCTGGAGGTTTCCGGCTGTAATATGCTCCATTTCACCGACGTAATGGCGCTCGGGCAGCGAGAGACGCAGAGTGTGTTTCGCGGCGATACGGGCCTCTTGATCGAGTCCGTACCGGCATGCGATAGCAAAGACACGTATTGGTTCGGCTTCGACAAACCGCGGTGAAACGAGAATCTCCCCAACACATTTCTCGACTTCGCGCATCTCGTACTTGGACGCCATCTGCAGGACAGCCTGCACCTCTTCAAGCGTAGCCAGATGGGGCACTGGCACGAAACGCGGATATACAAACGGTAACAATCTTTCAATCGTATCCGCTGGTTCCGACATCTGTATCACAGCAGATCCCTCGCTCATTTCGTCGTTCGATGGCTGGGATGGTTGGGGTAAGGAGAACAAATCGGCAAAAAATGGCGAAGAGATGGTTAACAGGGTTTTGTATATACGAAAATCGATTGGTGGATTATTCGATGAGCGTAAAACCACAATCAACTCTGGGTTGACTGCGTCGGCTGGAGGTGCAAGTTTCGTAACGATCTCCCCGACAGGCATAGTTGGACTTGATATTGACAGCATCGTAGACGAACGTAGGCGGCAGGTCATGGTAGGAGGAGGAAAGATCGAGCTACGTCGGATCAGGACTGTGGGTCATTGCCAAGGGCTTATATTCTCATTGGAGCTTGGTGAAGAGAAGTAAACTTGTCGATGTTGTTAATCAGCACGCGACTTGGGACATTAATACGCGGTTAAGCGCCCATGCTCCTCCTTTACTTCTCGGTCTAAAGTCGGTTTTATCTGACTCAGCATTGCTCTTCGTTCCACATGCTGGACCTATGTGTTCTTCTGTGAAACGGGAATGTCGTATGCAGATGTTACATAGAAGACTTAATATTATACATGCAAAATACAACCATAGGTGATGGAGGATGGTACCAATGACAACCAGCATTCTACCGAATAAATAAATGATGTCTTGGGAAATCCGTGAGGGTGTCCGTATGCAGCGAACTATAGCTATTACCCAAAAAATATGCGTACAAGCGCAAACTAGCGAAAATGCAACAACGACGAGGGGTGATGGGAGTCAGTCATCTTGAGACATTTCGAGGCGATCGCCGCAACGGTCTTGATGGATTGTTCTTTCGCTGGTGAGGTTTGGAAAGGGGAGATGAAACAGATGGGGGTGGCGGTGAGGTGGTACGTCTCCGCTTCGTAGGAGGTCGCTCGATCTCGTTATCGCTGAAAAGGTCTTCAAGCTGCGGCGTAGTCTGCGGTAGCGAAAGGAGAGACAGCCCCAATGGTGACTCTGCATCTTGGAAATCGGCAGGAGCTCGAGAAAAGGACGTCTCTGCCAATAGCGAGCTTATTGGATGCGGCGGCGGCGGTTCGGGCAGTGATGACTGCGAATTTTCGGGTATTGGCGACCGAGGCGGCGAAAACGTCGTCTCCGGACTGCCCGATGTTAGAGATCAGTTTCAAGCGGTAAGGATCTTCAAACTTTCAGACTTACTCTTGAGCTTCAAGGTCAGCGTATTTTCGCTTGAGAGCTTCATACTTTTTTCGAAGCTCGTCTCTTTCTTGTTTGAGCTCTACCGCCCGGTCTCGGGCAAAGCGAGTTAAGCCTATGAGGCCGATCGTGGCGGCAGCTTGGACTTCTGCCCGCCGCTGCCACGAGCTACAGCTTGTTCGCAAGCTTGCGTTCTCGGACATGATTCGGGCGATGTCTTTATCTGTGAGGGCACCGGATGAAGCGGATGGCCAAGAATCCATATTATCTTCCATATAGAGTTTGCGTATGCAGGGAGTTATATACTGTCGAAGGTGAGAAGGAACAAAGTTTGGGTCTATAGTGACTATGGGATGTACTTTAACCAGGGGGGAAAATAGAAGCACAAGGCGCATCGACCTACCTGTTGAAAAAGGAGCTCGACAGGTGGGGCAGTTATGCTGCGTTGTAAAGGGAGTTATTCGCTGTATCGTATTCAAGATACATTCATGGCAATAGACGTGACCTAGTTCGGGACCGTAAAGATGAGAAGCAAAGAAGAAAAGGGGGGAAGGTAGCTACGAACCACAAGGGAGAGCGATGGGAGACTTGAGACGATCGATGCAGATGCTACACGTTGATGACATGGACATGTTAGGTAGCATGGGGATGCGTGGGGGCCAACAGCGGTTAAAAAAGCCACTTGAGAACCAGCTGTCCTATAAATCAAAGTCGCTGAAATCTGGTAACCGAGCAGGAATCCAATCAAGTGCCACGTCCCGAGCCATGCAAATGCAAATGCAAATCCGACCTCAACAACGTCGGTGAAAGGCAGCTAGCTACGATCGACAAGCAGGCGTTGCTGGGATTGCTCCGTTTACTTGAATATTTTATTCAATAATATATGAACCGTCGAGAGGACTGCCAGGTCGGGGGACCAAGGCCCGGAACCAGGGTTCCACGACCCAATCCAGCCTTCCGATATGCTGCTAGGCCATGAATCTCCCCCCTCGGAGCTGAGAAATACCCGCGATGGGCCACTCCTAAATAGGGTCAAGCGCCTGTGTCCCTCCACCTATCGGTCCAATTCTACCACCGATATTATCCCAATACGTGTCCAATATGTTCCTGGTGCCCGCAATCATTTCATGTTAGATACCACTCACCACCGTCATGGACGATGGCAAGCATGGGTCCAAGTAATACAATTGCCATCTTCTCGCTAGTGTGCATCTCCGGCAGTTGACTCGCCTGAGCTTCATTTTCCCATTAGAAAGACTGTGCTTACCCACATACATACGTGACTTGGCATATGTCTATCTACCATGATGGGGAGATGTGAAATAGCTCTCAGAAGCCGACATGTTCCTGGAGCGGAAATACACCCGACCGATCGAAAGTGAAAAAAGAAGCGCCTTAGGGCGCCTTTTTCTCCTCGGGTATCGCCGAAAAATATGTAGCACCAAGAATAAGGTTTGGTGTGGCTGCTGCCCTCTGATACCAAATAATCTACTCACCGTTACCAACAGCGACAACCGACAACCGCCCGAGGACGAAATGGTATGCGATTTCTATCCATCTGTATTGCCCGTATGAATGCGCTTGTGTCAGGCCGAACAAAAGTCGACGACACCAACCAACCCCATGCGGGAGCTACGGATAGACAAGCTCGTCATCAGTGAGTACTATCCATGTTTGATAGGCTTACAATTCATTCGACTCGCTCGAAAGACATTTCCGTTGGTGAATCTGGTGATCGTCTCACACGAGCATCAAAAGTTCTTGAACAACTCACCGGCCAGACACCGGTGACTTCCAAGGCCCGCTTCACCGTCCGTACATTCGGCATCCGTCGTAACGAGAAGATCGCAGTCCACGTCACCATCCGAGGGCCGAAGGCAGAGGAAATCCTTGAGCGTGGTCTCAAGGTGAAGGAATACGAGTTGAGGAGGAAGAACTTTTCCGAGACCGGAAATTTCGGGTTTGGTATTCAGGAGCACATTGATTTGGGCGCACGATATGATCCTACTATTGGTATCTTTGGTATGGATTTCTACGTGGTTATGGGAAGGCCTGGTGCGCGTGTGGCAAGGAGAAAACAGAAGAAGGCACGGATTGGATTCCCCCACCGTGTTAAGAAGGAGGATACGATGGCATGGTTCAAGCAACGGTTCGATGGTATCATCTTGGTGAGCAATATGTCGTGTATTTCATTATTGCATCTAACAAGTCTCCAGAAATAAATGTACACTCTCTTGTTGCCGTCTTGCACCGCTTTCTCATTCGGTCCGTCGCTCGCATATTAAGTACTATTTCATGCCTTGCACCACATGTCCCTACTATATGCATCCCACCGAATATGCACGCAGTTTACTGCGCCATGATATGCATGCGTTCCGGGTCAAGATGACATATTCCCTCCTGCGATGCATACATCTTTCGGCACGAGCTAAGTTATTCATCTCCCTTGATGGATGAGGCAAAGAGTCTTTTCTGGCCATGCCGTCTCTCGTTCGCGTATACTCCTCGATAGCCCCTGGCTTGAGTGTGTCGTGCATCAATAGAGGTGGCCATCTCCATTGTTTCCCTCTCTGACGCCGATTCTATCGATGTATGCGTGTATATACCCTAGGGCGTGGAGGCTTGAGGTTGAATGCCTTCATTCGCCTTTCGTAGTATTAGCTGTCAGGTTTGCGTTGCGACTCAACCAATATTCATACAACCACAGACTAATAGTAGACCGTAAATCGAATTGTCGTAAGCAACAGTCTACCTGTTCGCCCAGTATAAAGTAGGGCCATCACGTCTGCTAGCCACTCTACACGGCTTCTCCTCCTACCACCATTTTCCCCACCACACCCGCCCCTATGATACCTTCAAGTGATTGCAAACAGTGAAAAGGACGATGGGGACATATGACGCGTTATTGTAACTGGCGTGGTGTCTGGTGCTCCCCATTGCTTGGCCGCCTTTGGGTATCTCGTCGTTTGGTGTTGTATGAAAGTTCCTTGGTCGTCCAACGAAACTTTCCCAGCCGTTGAAATGATGTACACCTACACTCAAGCTGGATGTTGATCCCCGAGAAATGGTGTCATTCAAGCAGATGTACAAGGATTGAATATTGATATCTCTCCGTTGGTGGTGAGGCGCATATTCTCTTGGAAGGCCTCACCATAAGCCTGATTTTTGTGGCCCTGGCTACTCCCTGGTTCTGCTCTCTCGCCACCATCTGGATATCTCATATCTTCGCATCCAAGAACACTGGGCTGCCCCAGAAAGCCCCAGAACCGCGCCATAAGCTGGGATGAGCTCCAAGGCACTTTAGGCCTCTTCCATACCCGGTAGCCTAGGCCGCTTATGTTCGCGCTGCCCAGACAGTAGTGCCTGAGACTGGGTCTGCTCAGACTATTGGGGGCCGACACGACTTCCGGTATGGCCAATACGCAGCTCGAAATTCCGGGTGGTCTGTGATTATGATGCATCCTTTGCGGTTTGGGCACGCATATATCCCGGCGACCCGGTATCAACGTCCATCCTGGGGGCTATCGCTCAAGGCTCTGATCATTGTGAACTTATTGAGGTTTATGGGTGGCGCGGTGTCAAAGCCATCAATCTCTTGGCTTCACGGGCTACCGCTACTATATCATGGAGCCCGATCGTACTATCCTCTATCCAGTCGGGAAGATCCTGGAGGTAGAGGATTACATATCCCCCCACGAAATCGCAGGCAGTATAGAATAAAATCGTCATGAAATGGACGTACAACAGCACATATATGCGCGATGAAGCCGCTCGAGCTGACGAATGCGAGGAGCCGTTAAGGCTTCCGGCGAAAGCCCAGCCCCCTAGACTGCATACATAGATAAACGACATGGTGACATTATAGGCCAATATCAAACCCTTTGATCCATTTGGCGAACAGTAATTACGAAGGGTCCATGCAATATCGAAATTTATTCTCTGAATGCCGCCGTCCGATCTGCTTTATTGGATCGTCCTCTCATCTATCTCATATATGTCGGACTTCCGTACATACATGGTACTCCTGGATGGGCCGAAATGGCGCCAATTTGAATTACCTTCGATATCCACGTACTGCTTGCTCATTCTCGCGACTCCTTCCGACCTATCGGTAGCCCTTCGACCGGTTGCAACTCTACCCGTTTTCCAATCTGGTTGAAATGGAATGTGCTGACTTATCCAAAGACATCATGGGGTGGATGTCTTCCCGTCTCTTCACAGACTCATGCTAGAAGCGTCGTTTGGGCCCGGTAAGTATGAGCTCAGTAATACACGATAACCGAATTCTGATCATCTTACGTTCCAGGCTGGTGCCCACCGTGGCAAGACTCCAAGGAACCTCGGTGCTTGCGCGCGTGATGTCGAAGGAAGTGGGACATCCTCTCACAGATCTATATCTAGTTTGGCTATCCTCACATAAATCACATAGAATCAATACGCATCCTTACACCCTCCTTTCTAGAATCTTGCATCCAGGAACACCAATATCATCGAAGCTTTGTGCTGTGAATTTTTTGTGTCTTGGACTCGGTTCTTTCTGGTCACAGGCGGATTCGTGTCGACAAACTACATACAATTGGCTACGGAATGTTATGCTCTAAAGGAGTCTTTTCATCTAGCAAGCTCCTCATTCGCCATCGTCTAGAAAGATAACGTATCAATGGTCCCTCGGAGGGCGAGTAGAGCTAGTATCCATATCAAGTGGTCGTAAAGCTGGCACGATCGTGATAAGATGATAATATAATATAAAGATAAGAGTACAGGTGAGGTTTCCCTGAACGCGTGCAGGTTGGCCATTCTGTAGGTAGTTATTCACCTTCTCTGCTTTTTCCAGACTTTATCGAAGATCAGACCAAAAACCTACAGTTTCGGGTTAAATCGTGGATTATAGTCATAAGAGCTACAGACGGCCATCAGTAGCGAAGGTGCGGTACATAACTAGCGAGGTTCGGTCCGGTGGGAGATATCCAATTGAAAGCAAAAAAGCAAATTTGCCAGACATACCGAAATACCAGCTTACAACCATCACAGACCTTGGTCACCCGTCTTTAGCCTTGTACTACGTAGGGCAGCGTAGGGCCTTGTGTGGAATGTCGAATTTATTTACTACTGTTGTTATGGCAAGCCAACGACCTTACTCGATCACAAGACGAGCATTCCGAGAGAGTCCGTGACTTAAGTTACCTCCGCTCGCTGTTCAAGTACGTTTTGTCGTTGACATGGGTGTCGCGTCCTTCTTTTCCTCTGTCTTTTCTACGGTCCACGCCGACGAGGACAAGTCAAATGATGTCAATAATCAAATAGCCACACAAGAAGCCGAGGAAAAGGCTGAATCAACTGAGGAGGCGGCCTCAGAAGAGGAAGAGGAGGAACCGGAGGACGTACGTTTCAGTCAACAGGATCATGCGTGGATGAAGCGGTAATCAACGTTATTGCGCAGGCCTTGCCGGCTCTACGAGAGGAGTGCCAGTCAGGAAAATGTGCAGCTCTGGCGAAGCACTTTGAGCACTGTCAAGAAAAGGTTCAGAGCGGACAGGGTTTCAAGGGCGAAGATTGTGTAGAAGAATTGTATGTAACCATAATGTCTCTCCTGGAAGTTGACTAACCTCTTCGCCCTATAGGTGTACGTCTTTTCTTGTTTCCGTTCTTCCATACCAGCTAAACTGTCCGATGATCTCACTGCCCACAGTCCAGTACGTTACATGTTGCTAACTCCGTTGCTTTCTCTGATCCGCGGCGTTTCTAGCATGATGCACTGTGTAGACGTGGGTTGGAGTCTTTCTCTATCCAAAGCACATGGCTGACATGCAAGCGTTAGGATTGTGTCGCGCCGAAACTATTCTCAAAGCTTCGTTAATACTGGTCTAGAGCCCATCTACACTCTCCGGTATGTTCCTACGCTATGATCGCCCCGTCGGAAAGAAACGAAGTGATATGCAACCAGGTAGCCGATTGGTGTTGGTAGGATTAGAACCTCTGAATCGAACGCGCCGAAAATCATCGACTAGTTTTTCTCAGACTTATGTGATGCTAGTTCAACGAATCATAGACATTATAATCAGCCTATTGAAGTCTCCAGACGTCGTTTCCTAAGCCAACTAAGTGTGAACGAACTGTGCATGAGCTTGAAAAGGAGTTATGCATTCAACAAGCCAGCATTCCTCCAAGAAGCCCCCAACCTGAGTCTTCGCGGCGGCCGTTGTTCATGCCGTCGACGAAGTAGATGCATCGCTTGGAGTTAACTCTCTGTCGTAACCAGTAGCATTGATCTGTTTCGCGAGTAATTTGCCCACGATAGAGAAAAAAGACCCTTCTGGGTCTGGTCGGGTACCTTCGCAGTTGGTTCGCCCAGGAGATTTATGATCACAGCGCACGGTCGTAGCGCCTTCAAAGCTGCATCCTTACCAGCACCATGGACGTCTTCAACCCCAAAATACTCGATGCCTGCATCCGCGACGTCGCTAGCTACTTGTCGGACCAGCAAAAGGCTGACGTACTGCTGTACGCCCTAGAGGATCTCAAGCCAGAAGGGTGAGTCATAATATAATTCCTCCAAGAGGCCCGTTTAGCCGGCGCCGCAGACAAACTCAGCTGAGAGATTCCGCGTGTATTTCCAGCCCGTCTAGAACAGTAATCGAGAATGCAGTCCAGTCTTGTCTTCAGATCAGTGACCTGACGCCCGCGAATGTCGCCAAAGCACGAGTCCTCAGAGCAAAGGCCAGGCTGGCAGCAGGCTCCCGTTTCGGTGCACAAGAAGGTACTCCCTCTTTCTTCACGCCTATCAGTACCCTACTAACTGTTCTAAACTAGACTTACAAGCCGCGCTCATGGCAGAGCCGGACAATGACGAGGTGAAGGCTCTCCTGAGGAATAGAGCTACACCCGAGAAGGTGAGACTATCTGGAAATTTCTCCTCTCCTTCTCATCTGATACCAGTATGTCTAGCAAAGCCCGTCCGAGCCCTCAACAGATACAGGCGTTAAGTTTTCCACCGAAATCTGGCGCGAGATTGTCCTTTTCCTTCCCCGGCGTGACCTCAAGACTCTCCTTTGGGTTCCCCATACCCTATCCAGAATAGCTAGCCAGCTCCTCTTCTGTAAAATTAATCTCTACTTTAGTGGCTGGTCAGATGAGGACGAGGATGACTCGTGGCATTCCCACAACCTGAATAGAGACCAGGAATCCTGGCATTCACAGCGAAGTGCAGACATCCTGACGCGAATTATCGTCGACCCTACGTTCGCAAGTCTTGTCAAAACCCTACGAATATACGCCACAAAACGTGATAGAGATGGAACCCTGGCCTTTCAAATCGGTACAAGCTTTTAGCGAAGTGATGATGGCATGATGGCACTAACGCCTGGTTCTCTAGGGATGTTGGCCAACGCCCTACCGAAAATCATTAACCTGAAGAATGTGCACCTTGCGGCCAGTTCGGAAGGACTCCTCCCAATCCTACGGATCCTCCAGACGACAAGCCCTCGTCTTCGTGGTCTCTCTATATCGTATGTCGAGTGACGTCCTTACTTCGTCTACCAGTTGATCGACAACATTTTCAGCTCGCCTGACGGTCTTGGCGAAATATCTTGCCTCGAATTTAAGCAACTGACGCAATTCTCATACAAGACAACCAAAGGGAACAGCGATCTCACCCATATTTGTCAATTTGTTTCTCAGAACCGCAATACCCTGCGTATCATCTCATTGGACACGCCCGCATGGACCTTCCCTTCTGAATTCCTATCTCTACGCAATCTCACGCACGTCGACTTCGTTGGCCAATTCCCACTTCACAGCCACACAATGTATGAGATTCTGCATGATGGCCGGCAATTAGAATCGCTCAGCATTGGCTGCTTCTTGGAGTGCGGTCTATCTACGCAGTTCAGAGATCTCCCAGCAGCTCTACCTTTCCTGCGACATTTTGCATTCAAGGTCCACCGCCTGAATCGACGACTGACAGATCCCGATTTATTCCCTTCAATTGCAGACTTCCTCCGCGATAGGAAACAGCTTAGGACGCTTCACCTGACGGTTCCCGACGAATATATTCAACGAGCAGTTGGTTTCGATGCATCGGTGTGGGGTGTTCTCCCTTCTCTCACAAGTCTAACGAGCCTCTCGATCACGTATCCCATCGATCTTTCGCCTGGCCTTGCTTCATGGCTGGTACCAAGGACTGTCTTGGCGCTTAACCTCGACTACGCAACGCTACCCGCCCGTGACCCTATCCAATTTTTGAATGTATGTTGTGCCTTTCTCCTTCAAACCTTGACTAATAGTATCTTTCAGCAAATCCGTATTGGTGTTCCGCCTTGCCTACGATATATCGGCTTGACAGATTGCCCAATACGTAGCACTATCTCCGCCATCGTGGAACAAGGCTTCCCAACAGTGCGTCTGATTCGCGTCGGTTCCAACTATTGGACCGTCGTGAGGAACGTCGACGATACGGTAGTCGAGCTAGAACAATGGCCACGACGCAGAGTGTTGTATCATGTTTCCGAGTGGTTGGAGTGGCTTGGTTGTGAGGATGCCCGATGGAGGGACCATTCTGAATTTCTCTGATATGTTTCTGATCCTATAATGTCTGTACACGCTGAATTTGTTGTTGCTTGCTCTTTGCTCTTGATACATGTAGACTGTATACTATTCTTGTTATTTGAATACACGATGTAATCGTTAACTACCTGAATTTTTGCCAAGTACTACGGGCTCGAGAAACTTTAGGCAACAGACAACAATGATTGTATTCATCCATGGAGCATGGAGCAGGAGAACAAAGTAGAAGAACAGTGATGGATTACAAAAATTTACAACTAGAATCCTCGCTTGGCCCAACGAATAAACTTGTACAGTAAGCTAGTTGATTAAATACCGAGTGTCGGTTAATGGTGACCACGCGTGTAAAGGGTCGCAATAAAGAAGAAAACGAATGCTAGAGTACAAATGTAGACTGCCCAGAAACTCTTACACTTCTTCCGGAGGGGGTGAAAAGCTTCTGTCCTCTGGCGTCTACGAATTCACCGTTAATATTGTCATGACGATGAAGTGGATGTAACAACTACTGTACCTTTGGACTAATAGGACCAAAGTTCATACTCTTTTCTGTCGTCGTCGTAACTGACGGCGGAACCGGGAGAGCCGGGCTCTTCGAGAAGCTAGAGATACGGATTGATAGATTATGTTCCTCCTGTTCTCGTGATAAACGAGGCTCGCGGGCATTAAGCCTGTGGATGGATGATGAGCAACAGACATGTTGTTATAGAAGTGACACTTACATTGCCAAGAACGAATTAATGTATACTTAATTGGAAGTCAGGACGAAATCATGATCAATTCACAAGGGAACTCACGCTTAGTCAAGAATGATTCTATGCCGATGAAAATGAGCGTATCAGGCATCACGACGTACTTGACGAGAGGTTGAGCTTGAAACAAATGGTATGGAAGAAAGGAACTCACTGCGATAAGGGCCGCCATCGATGTTGCGCTAGAGGGAGAGGAATGAGTATACGATGTAAGATGGCTACCAACTTCAAACAACAAACCTTGTGAGAAAACCGGAACCAAGGACGAATTGCATCAGTGTCGAGATTTTTGAGTTCAGGCTGAAGGAGATATTAGATTGATCGACTGGAAGATTGAGTAAGAAACATACTGCGACTGGGGGCCCTTGCTCTTCTTGAGGTAGAAGCACATTGCTCCAGCAATGACGAAGTCTATTGAGGTCGAGGTGGCCAGAGAGGCGATGATAGCCCACTAGACAAAATGTCAGATCAAGCAAACATTTCGAGCTTGGCTTTAACTTACCCCGATCTTCTCGTGATCGGCAAAGCTGTCCACCGAGTAACTAACAGAATAATTGAGCTTGATTTATTGTCACGTTAGTAGACGCGAGATCGAAACTTACACTTCGTAAGCCAAAACCACGCCGATAGCAAATCCCCCCATCAAGACGGCGCACACTATATATGCCAGGAGGCCGTTCTTGTGGTAACCGCCGACTAGAATTTGCGAAATAAGCCAAAGCCCAAGGAGGAAAAAAGACGATACATACGTAGCCATACCCGATAAGTGTACAGGCTTGAATATTCTATGAGGCCGATAGGAACGAACAATAGAACATGAAATACTTACGAATGTACCGAGAATATGATGAGTACCTGGATTCAGATTATAAGTCGTAGTGACAAGTGGTGGCGAATTATTACTCACATTGATAGTCACTTGGAGCTGAGAGAAAATGCCGATTAGAGCTCTCTCATTCATGCTAGCCAATCAAACCATACCTGCAGAGACCTTGATAAATTTATGCTGTTAAGTACATGGTTCTGAAGGAGCGAGAAGATGGCACTCACCAGACGAGCTCCAGAAGACCTAGGAAATTACCAAAGCCAGTAACCATATAATGATACACCCCATGACATATGAGGAGTAGATGAAGAGTATCCAAAGACCTGGAGGCAGACGGATCAATCGGGCGTATAAGGTTCTAGGTCAGGGGAACGGCTCACCATAGGCCAGCTACCTTTGAGGGCAAAGAGGATGAGACTAGCAGACAGAGATGCATTACTATAATACTCACTGCTACTTTGTGCACGCGGGTATCCCGACGGGCATACCAATGATAGTACCAGTACGTTTGAAGAGTAGTGAAGCCGTAAAGACTAAGATAATAGGGGGCCGTCATTGGGTCGTGGACAACGTGGCAGGTAGCAAGGCACTTACATAGCGGCTATGATTGTCCCTACGTACAAGGCTCCGATAGTGTTGTTTAGCGTTTGATTGAGACTAAAGTTGCCAGCCATGTTGAAGGAGATGGTACGATGAAAGCCGTTCCCGGGGCGGCGATCTTTGCCTGGGGGATACAACGGGGTCGACGAAGGTATTAAGTGGGAGGAAAACGATGACGGGCCGACTATTTTGTCGTTGCATCCAGGATTATATGTCAAGATCATGAAACGTATATGCCAGGGTCTTTGGCTGAGTGGATAGGCTAGTTCCATTGATCCCGATCTAGTAGGGCCGGAATTGGCCCCCCATACCTGAACATCAAAGTGATCGATCTCCTAAGCCAGGGACGGAGCGGATTGGTATGGCTGCAAGTAATGACCCACAGCATGTGATGGTTGCTTCACAATAATACGGTACTTTCAGAATCCGGCGTATTCTTCACAAACCCTATCATTACCGAGAACGTTCTCAGTTAATGGATGCATGAAGCCACAAATGAGGACTAGTTCTGTTCAAGATCTCATATCTCTGATACATGTGATTCAATGTGATCAATCATTCTAACGGATGCAAACAGAAAAACATAGGAGAGCTCGTTACTTACAAGTAGTCTAGCCCAGCTTCTCCGCACCTTCCTCCAGTGATTATCAAGCAGCCCTAAGCAACTGCAAACGTCATTGTCGAGTTTTCTCGTCAAAAGTCTGTGTTGGCATGGGGTTTCATTAACCTGTAACAAGTTGTCAAAGCATTATATCAAAACAATGTAAAAAGCGCCGCAACAGAGTACTAACAGTGACAGGATGCCTCGGCGTTACGCGTGTCATAGAATATATACAGTAGAGACCAATCGGAAGAGAATATCCGCAGCTGTTAACTCCGAGCTCCTTCAGAGCAATCCCTTCAAGTCCCTGCGTAAATTGGATTGCGCAAAATTAAATGCACGCGATAGGGATCAGTGACAGCGCGATAGAGTTGGGAATTTTAGAGGCGGTACGACCGTGGCATAGCATTTTGAGGCAGAACTTTTAGGGTTCAAAGTATGGATCCCTATCTCGATCATTACTTCCTGAACTCATTGCGATAATATGTTACTGTTCACGACAAATAATGGCGAGTGCGAGCAAATATCGATAGAGGACATACCGCCGACAACCTCCGAAAACACTCCCAACCAGCAAGCATCTAACGAATGCGTGTAACACAGCGCTAGAAAAAGCGCCACAAAAAGTATCCACAAATTAGTGCAAGCTGAAGAGTCCATCAATCAAGACGCAATCAGGGCTTTTGTATATTTTTCATTTTTGGTATAGGTGGTTGAGGTATCGTATATCACAAGTTGTATAGCAAGGACACTTGCTAACCTCCGATCTCCGTCTTGATAGGTCCTACGAGTTCATAAACGGTACGGTACGTCTTCGTGTGTCTCATCTCGGTTTCCTGGTCTATTCGTCTAGATTCCGACGGAACATAGTCATGAGCCACCATCACTGGCAATAAGCAGAATATGATCGGGAAACTTGAGGGCAGATATGTGTACTCAGGTACACTGGGTGGATATTTCATATCCACGCACATCGATGGCGACGAGGTTCAAAAAGTAAGCAGCTAACAGACGGTCAACACCTGGTTGATGATGGTTCTTGCCTTCAAAATGATACCACGGAATCATGGGTATTCTAGTTCTAAAAGTCTGTTAGAACAATAGGTGGCCAGGAATTTTGAGCTCGTACCGCAGCCTTGTTGCTCGCACCCAACGCTCAAGGCGGCCTTGGCGATTGCATAAGTGAGGGCGCCTGGGCCACAGGAACAGGAGGTACAAACGATTAGGTAAGCTATTTGAGCTCAAGTCAACTTGTATCCCTGTTGCCGCTCACCTGGCTGTCATCGTTCTGAAAGCTTGTCGTTGTCAGCGCCGGTGGACGCTGTTCTCACTCTTTGTATCGCGACCATCATCAATATCAGTCAAAGCTACCCATACAGTCGTCCCCGGAGACCCCGTCACACCCAGCCTATCTTCACTTTTAATATACAGCCCTTACTCTCCAAGCTTAACCCCCTCTTTCTCACTAAACGATATCACAATAATTATGCACCCATCTAATTTGTTTCAAAAGCTTACTGGTTGTTATTTCCTGCTGAGCTGTATTGTCGCTCATGCATCAGGTCGGTTCGAGGGTTTAGTCGGACAGAACTCCTCTTATGACTTTCGCAGCGTATTTCGTCGTCACGTCGCCTGGGGAAGGCACAGCTTGGAGAGTGGGAGCTGCAAATGCAATCACATGGAGGAAAGGTGTCTTGGATGGGATTAATTCCTTTGACATTGAGATGAATCGAATGGGTCAAGATGGCGTTCAGCTCATCGCAAAAAACGGTCAGTCCGACAAGGCCAACTTGCAATTCAAACATTCATATCGTCTCTATTTTAGTTCCCTCTACGAGTACTGCACTCAATCTCTTCCTGCAAGATGTCCCCCCTGGCGATGACTACTTCCTTCTTTTTGTAAACTCTACGCATGGAGTTCTACACACTACTTCACCAAAATTCTCAATACTATCTTCATCAGCTTCGACTCCAAACGGTCTTAGTCTGTCGTCTCCTATCTCTGGTGCCCCAACTGTGACGTTAAGTGGCACGCCGAATCCAACACAAGCATTTGCAACAACCTACCCGGCAATTGCCAATGGCGTACACCGACAAATGCTGGTACTCCCGCAAGCCTGGAGTTTTGGGGGTGTGCTACTTGGGTGCATTTTTGGCATACTTTGGACTCTGGTGATGTAGATCATTGACCCGAATTCATACTTTCATCACGTCACGGACCATTATATACAATATATCATGGACTGATTTTGATTCTTAACAGTTATTCGAACTTGGATCTAGACGTACCATATCTAGCTGTCGCATATATTTCTCTGCTTGCCTAGTTACGCGTGTATCATATATCATAACTGTCTGCCAGAACCTTCATTACCTAATGTATACCCCAACGCACCTGATAACTGTTTAGATACTACTAGGTATACTTAGTGACTGTTGGCAGACCAGGTAAGTGATTGTGTCCCTCGCATTTACTGTACATTTACTTCCGCATCCAGATATCGGACATATCAAACATCACAATTTCTATATCATGTCCCTTTACTTCCAGGGAAATCCGCATAAAGCTACATTAATCAACGTTTGTCGGAAAAAGCCGAAACGGCATTTAAGCAATTATAAGACCTTTTAAGGGTCTAAGATTTATTTATCTTATCTTGGGGTTATCAGCGGGGCTTCCCCGCTTAGACTGTCCTTATGGCGCGCTGTAAGGAGTATAAGCGCTGTATTGGCCAAAAGAGGGGATGGTGTATAATAAGACAAATTTACCATATAAGGACTGTGGGAACCTTCTAAGGCCTAACAAGATCTAAGCGGCGTGATAAGCGGATGTGATGTTGATAAGGAAAAGCGATTCATCAAAAGGTCGAAAGTCCAACTTATCAGCAGTGGATTGTACTTAAGTGTATTAGATAATCTAGCATCTAGAATATAAGGTAGCGGAACATTATCACGTTATTATATCATTACTGCATTAATTATATTAATTATATTACATTACTATATTATTAGGTTATATGAATATATTAGTACAATCACATATCACATATTTACGTTGTAAACCACGGGAATCGAACCAGCGACTTCTAAATTCAATAGTACTAGAAAGAACCAAAATAACCACTACACTAATGTACTTTAATTATTATCAGCATCCGCATAAATATATCCTGTGAGGTACTCAGTAGACTTAGTCAATCTTTGCCTTCGCATTCTTATCATGTGTTAAATACAGAATCCAGCTTCTACTACTAATCAGACTACAGAGAAGGTACTTGGCTTCAACTACTGGGTTGCAGAGTTGCGCCGCCCACTACCTAACAAGGGTACCTTGATTTCGGGACGGAGATCGGGGTTACGGAGTAACGCCGGAGAACGGAGAAGAGGTAGAGTGTTAGTCGGAGATGCGGAGTACCGGAGAGCGGTAATAGAGTGAACAGGAGAGAGTAGGAGCTCCCTTAGTAGAGAAGAGGAGACGTATTAAGTTGATATTCGAACTGAAGAACTATCTACAAGTAAACTACGGCTTAAATACTGTGAAGGTAGCCTAACATGTGGAATACATGAGTTATACCTCGTGGTAACTAAGCCTAAGTGTCCCTTGATAATTAAATAATTCTACAGTAATACCCAAGTCCTTATCTACATGTGCTGAGTCCGCGTGCTTATCCCTTGATCCGAATGTGTCCGAAGGTCCGATAGTCCGAAGCCGATGTCCGAGGTCACGGGAAGGGTCATCTGATCAGGGCTAGGGGTTAGGGGTTTGCACATGCGTAACAGTACTCCCCCCTTAAGGCCGAGTCCCAAGAGGCCAATCTAGAGCGGTCTTCGGAGTTTCGTCCGGACTTCGGAAATTTCTCCGAGAGCTAAGGTCGAAGCTTCGGGGTCTGTCCGAGGTTCGAGGCGATGACGCCACTGCTGCGGAGGACCTAGATCGAAGTTGCGGAGTTCGAACAATCGCTTTAAAAGCGGAAAAGGGGAACTCCGAAATTCTTCGTCTTCGACAACCTTATCTTCTGCTAGCCCAACACTTCACTTCCCATAACTCAAAAATGTCTGGCCTTTCACTCAAGGACCTTGCTCAGTACCCAGAGCTACAAACTCTCGTTGCCCGAGAGATCGCCGCGAAAATGCTCGCTAATGAGCACAACCCTACCGCCACACCCGTTATGCCAGTGGCCGTAACTCCGAAAATTGCTCGTCCGCGGGACGAGACGCCCACTGGGGTTTCGCCCCCAACTAAGAAGTCGAAGGGGAAGCGGAGATTGGTGGAGAATACTCCGGGAGGTTCGTGGGTTCCCGTAAAGTCGGAATCGCCGGAATTTACACTTATCACAGAGGAAATGCTGCCGGAGATTGCGGAGTTTACGGAGAAGGCGCGGAGGGTGCAGGAGGAGGCGGCCGCCAGGGAGCAGTCAGCTCTTTTATACGCGCAACGCCGGAAGGAGGAGGAGGACCGTCGAGTCCGTTCCACGAGGATCGGGATCTCGAAGGCGATGAAGCGGATGACTGTCGAGGACTATACCGGAGAAGGGGAGGAGGCCGCGGAGAAGGAGTTGCCCGCGCTGCTTGGGGGCCCGGAGAAGGAGCCCAAGGAACCCACCATGCGGAAACGTCCGGAGATACGGAATCGCGAGGTTGGGGACGAGTTCGCGACAGTGTGGTCGGATGGGGTCCTCCGTGCTTGTTATAATTGCAGGGGTCGCAAGCGGGAATGTTTGCCCCAGGCGAGGTAAGTTCTTTTGTGGACTCGATTCGTGCTGGGCTGATATTGTACTTGTAGCGTGAATGCGAGTACTTGTGAAGGATGCCACAGGGTGAAACAGCGGTGCGAGTTCCCAAAGGGGCAGGAGACAAAGGCCGGACGAGGCAAAGTGGCGGAGAGGACTCCTAGGAGAAAGGCCTCCGCGAAGAAGGTGGCCGATGATCCCAGTCCGGAAGCTGGCCCGTCGAAGATCACTCGGAGCGTCACGGAGAAGACGGAGAAAACGTCGGAGGATGATCCGACAAATCGACAGTTGATGAACACTTTCATCGACTTTACGCGGCGTTTTGAACAGCGCCAAATGGAACACTCCGTCGAGATCTCGAAGTTGCGGGTGGCGATGGCCAAGGAGAGGTCTCGGACACGACGCCTCGAAAATATTTTGCGAACAGCGGAGCATCTTGAAGAGCGTGACGAGTACGAAACAGATGAAGAATACGCGGACATCGAGGACCGCCTTCAAGATGTGGAGTTTCGCCTGGACACTTGGATCAAAGCGGACCAATACGCGAGGGAGGAACGGGAGAAAAGGGAAGCGGAGGAACGCGGAGAAGCGGCGGAGAAAACGGGGAAAGGAAAAGGGAAGGAGAAGGACGAAAACTATGAAATGGAGGCAGAGGAGTATACGGACTCCTCAGAATAAACTTGTAGTATAGTAATTTGGTAGCTACTTTTTGACTTTTTTCTTTTTCTTGATATATACTTTTTGTGTCAGTTCTTTGGAAGAGTGATCAATAAGTAAGTAACAAGAGAAGAGAAAAAGAAAGGGGGTTAAGTGAGTAAGTAACTATAACTACTAGAGAGAGAAAAGGAATGAAATACGTAGCTAAGCTACTTGGGTTTAATTTTGCTGAGTGGGCCAGGTTTGTCCGGGTATCGACGGTGGAACTCTTCAACAAGTTCCTGAGCGTGTTCGAGTTCGTCCGCTCCGAGATCGGAGAATTCTTCCGCGGTGTCTTCGTAGCCTAGCCATCGGACTTTATATCGCAAGGGCATCTTTCGATAACGCTTGTCGATTTTAGAGTCAACGACTTCAGCTATCTCATATTCTTCTTCGCCGTCAACTTCGATCGGAGGAGGCGGAGATTGGACGCGGAGAGGAATCTCGTTCGGAGTTTCGGGCTCGAGCATCGATACGTGGAACACTGGGTGCACTGAGCGTAGGGATTGGGGAAGATTAACCGTGAAGGACGAAGGACCTGCTTGAGCAATGATTTCAAAAGGTCCGATGAACTTCTCGGATAACTTCTTGGAAGGTCTTGTGGTGCGAAAGAACTGAGCCTTGATGAAGACCTTTTGTCCGACCTTGAAGTCCGGAGCCGCGGAGCGTCTGCGGTCTGCAGGAGCCTGGTAGCGGAGTTGCGCATCGGACATCGCGGTTCGGAGTTCTTGGTGGAGGTCGTCGAGGTTGACTACAAATTCTCTTGCACGAGTGGAAGCGAGATCGTATTCCGGATGTACGGAGATACGGGGATGGTAACCTTTGTTCGCGAAGAACGGAGATACTCCGGTGGTAGCACTTGGAGCATTGTTATACGCGAACTCGGCTATAGGAAGAAGTTCTGACCAGTTGTCTTGTTGGTAATTGCAGTAAACGCGGAGGTACTGTTCCAGAGTTTGGTTAGTACGTTCGGTCTGTCCATCACCTTCAGGGTGGTAGCCAGAGGTGTAGTGTAGTTTCATCTCTAAGGCTTTACCGAGGGACCTAAAGAAGTGGGAGACGAACTCCGAACCTCGATCGGAGGTGACATGGTTCGGAACTCCGTGCTTGGAGAATACGTGCATTACGAATAACTTGGCTAGATCTTCGGAGGTGATAGTGTCGTGGCAGGGGGTGAATATGGCTTGTTTAGAGAGTCGGTCTACGATGACTAGAATAGAATCGAAACCGGAGGATTTGGGAAGTTTCTCGATGAAGTCCATAGATATGGAATCCCAGGGTCGAGAAGGTACGGGGAGTTGTCGGAGTTTGCCATAGGGTTTGTGTCTCTGGGGTTTAGCTCGCATGCAAGTGACACAGGACTTACAGTAGCTTTTGACGAAGTCGCGAATGTTAGGCCAGGTGTATTCCCGGCGGACAAGTTCTAGGGTTTTGTTTTGGCCGTAGTGGCCGGAAAGAATGTGATCGTGTTTGTAACGGAGAACACGGACTCGGAGATCGGAGAAGTCGGGGACAAAGATCCGGTTGTCTAGTCGCAGGAGACCGGAGTCATCCTTTGACCAGCGCGGACCTAGTTCGGAGATAGGGACGGAGAGTGTCGGATCGGACTCTTGCGCGGACTTGATGTCGGAATGGAGTTGTTCAACATCCATGACTACGGATCCGCGGAGAGTGGGTACGAAGAGATAAGAAGCGCGGATTGATGCTACGAGTTGTTCTTGAGTGAAGACGGGTCGGAAGTTTTGTGGGTTGACGTGCTGGTAGCGCTCACTCCCCTCTTTAGGGTAGACGTCCCATCGTCTAGTTAAGGAGTCAGGTTTGGCTCCTAACTTGCCTGGACGGAAACGAATACAAAGGTTGAACTGGGAGAGATACTCTGACCAGCGGACCTGTCTTCGGGTTAAGACTTTAGTCGTACAGAAGTATTCTAAATTCTTATGATCAGTAACAACATCGATAACGGAAGCTGAACCTTCAAGATATTGACGCCAGATTCGGAAGGCTTCAAAAATTGCGAGAAGTTCCTTGTCGTGGACATCATAGTTCAATTCCGTAGTAGTGAACGTGCGCGAGTGGAAAGCGACGGGGTGGATTTCTCCGTCGGAGGTGTAGATCGAGAGGATAGCTCCTAGAGCATAGTCCGAGGCATCGGTTTCTACGATCATCGGAGCATCGGGGATCCAGTGAGTGAGTACCGGAGCTTGAGTAAAGGCAGCTTTCAGTTCATTGAACGCTGTCCGGCACTTATCACTAAAAACCCAAGGGGTGCCTTTGCGGGTCAGGCGGGTGAGCGGAACGACGATATCGGAGTAGTTGCGGATGAATCGTCGGTAGAAGTTCGCAAAGCCGAGGAAAGACTGAACATCGCGGACTTTGCGGGGTTCAGGCCATTCTTGTATTACCTTGACTTTGGCTTGGTCCATGGTAAGTCCGGTCGGAGAAAGGATATAACCTAGATATTCTACGGTGTCAACGTGAAATTCACATTTCTCACCTTTAGCATAGAGCTTGTGTTTCCGGAGACGTCGGAGAACTTCCTTAACGTGCTCCTTGTGTTCCTCTACACTATTGGAGTAGATCAGGATATCATCTAGGTAAACAATGACGCAGACGTCTAAAAGATGAGCGAACACATCATTGATAAACCTTTGAAAGGCCGCGGGAGCGTTAGTTAACCCAAAGGGCATAACCAACCACTCGAAGGAGCCGTAGCGAGTTCTAAAGGCTGTTTTCCATTCATCTCCTTCGGAGATCCGGACTAAGTGGTATGCGTGCCGGAGATCGATCTTGGTGTAGATTTTGGCATCGCGGGGTGCATCTAGGAGGTCGGCTAGACGCGGAAGCGGATAACGATCTTTGCGAGTAATGCGGTTAAGTCCGCGGTAATCGACACAGAGGCGGAGAGAACCGTCTTTCTTCTTAGCGAATAGGACGGGGGCACCGTGCGGAGAACTGGTCGGACGGATGAAACCATGCTGCAAATGCTCGTCGATGAACTCTTTCAAAGCTCGCTGTTCTGTTTGGGACAAGGAATACATCGGACCCACAGGGGGTGACGCATTCTCTTCTAACTCGATCTTGAGGTCGTAGGGCCTATGATCAGCTAGAGTTTCGGCTTTACCTTTGCTAAACACGTCCGCGAATTCGTGGTATTCGGCAGGAACGTTCGAGAGGTCCGGAGAAGGGTCGGACACGACAGAAGATCTGGCAGAAGTTGTTCCTTCGGGTCGGATATTGATCATGAATACCTGGACTCCCCTCATACGCGAGACTGTCTTGAAAGCAGCGGCGTTAATGAAGGAGATATTCGGAGGATCGGAGGAAATCGTAGTCGAAGGCGGAGTTTCCGGAGAATCCGGAACAGACGGAGAAGTCACCGGAGGTGGCTGCGGAGAACACGGAGACGTATCCGGAGATGTCGGAGTGCTCGGAGGTGCTTCCAATGCCGGGGCCGTAATAACGCTGCCAGATTCTGGTGCTCGGAACGAGATACTGCTCGAAACCCAGTCAATCAACGGATTGTAGCGGGTGAGCCAGTTATGTCCTAGAACAACAGAACAGGAAACGTCCAGAGGTGTGACAAAGAACGTGATTTTCAGATTTTCGCCAGTCGGAAACCTACAAGGTAGGTCAAGAGCTTCGGTAATGAAATTATTTGATGAGCCGTCGAACAACAAAAGCTTTATCGGAGGGGTACGGTAAGTTAAGAGTCCATGAGCACGAATGAAACCTGTATCTACAAAGCAGTGAGTAGAACCGGAGTCTATTAGTGCAGTAAAGATCGTAGTGGTATCAGAAAGATTGTCCGAGGTAAGAGAAACGTAGGTAGCGGAAGGAGAAAGAACGGGAGACGCAGCATTAAGTCTACAAATGTCGGGCCATATGTACAGATCGCAGCTCCGCGGAGGGTCCGAGGACTCTGGGCTGCACATCAGTTTTCCGTTTCGGAGATGTGTGCCTCTTGTTCAGAGGAATCCGATTCGGCTACTGCTGCGCGGGCCTTGGCGGAGTTCGAGTTTCCGTTTGGGCATTCCTTAACCCGATGTCCGGAACCACCGCAAAAGAGACAGAGTCCCTTCCGGATGCGTTCCGCGCGGACTTCAGGCTTCAGTTTGCCATCCTTTCCCAACTGATTGGCGAAAGGGGGTGGTGCGGAATTCTTCGAAGCGGGTTTTGCGGAGGACGTTGAGGACTTGTTGCCGGAGTTGGAGGAAGACGAGGACGGGTTCGCGGAGTTCGAGGATGCAGGTTTAGACGAGTGGTGGGAGGACGTGGACTTCTTCGCGGACTTCTCGGAGTGCTTCTCCGAGGGATCGGACTTCTTCTCCTTTTGCCTCTCCCAGTATCGTTGGTCGATCTCGGAAGCGGCGGATCGGAGAGCGGCGAGTGATTCCCTTTTCGGAGAACGCGAGAGTTCGTCCTTGATTCGGTCCGGAAGCGCGTTGTAGTACATGTATCGGAGGGCCCTGTCGCCCCAACCAACCAGCTTTGAGGCGTGCTGCTGGAAGATCACGTTGAATTTTGTGATCCGGTGGTGGCTGAGCATCTTGAGTGAGTCGAGAGCCATTTCCGCGTCTCGGGCTGGGTCGATAGCACCGAAGTTATCCTTTAGGGTTTCCACGAATGCCTCATAGGAGTACATCCAGGGTGGAACTTCCCCATCGGGTTCCGCGAGGTATGGTTCGAACAGATCGAAGGCCGTGCCTTTCAGATACGAAAGCGCAAATGTGACTTTTTCGTCCTCATCGGAGAACTGACCGGAGTTCGCGGTGAAGTATAGTTTCAACTGGACCAGGAACGTATTGAGTTTCCGAGGGTCTGAACCATCGAACGTATCGGGAACCTTGACGCGAGAGCTAGCTTTGGCGGAGGCAGGGACGGAGACCCCACGATTCAGATCGCGGAGTGTAGACGTAATTCCGTTGAGGGACTGAATAAGTGCCTCACCAACATCGGGTCGGATCGGGGTTTCTCGACGGGGAGCGGAGTGCGGAGGTTGATCGTAGTCGAATGCGTCGTCATCTTCGGGTTCGTCGTCACCATCGTCCGGAGGCCCAGGAGGTCCGCCAGGTCCGGAGGGTCCGGATGGCCCAGCAGAGGGCTCCCGTTGGGGTTGCGGAGGATGGGACGAAGTTTGCGAGAGACGTTCTTCGATGATCGTTTCGTTTCTCCGAGATTCTTCGGGGTTCTCCTGAGGTTCTTCGGTCGGAGCGGTAGTGCTCACAACAGGAGTCGAAGAAGCGCGGACTCGCCCTGCAGGTCGCCGTGTGGTGTTATGGTGACTGCGGGCGTGTGCGGAGGTCGAGGATCCGGATGCGGCGGGGGACTGCTCTGCAGCCTTAGCCAGCTTGGTAACGCGTGCTGTGGTCATCTGTGAAAAAGAAAGGGCTAGGGAGTGGGAGGTGAGTTCGAATATACTGTTAAATACAGAATCCAGCTTCTACTACTAATCAGACTACAGAGAAGGTACTTGGCTTCAACTACTGGGTTGCAGAGTTGCGCCGCCCACTACCTAACAAGGGTACCTTGATTTCGGGACGGAGATCGGGGTTACGGAGTAACGCCGGAGAACGGAGAAGAGGTAGAGTGTTAGTCGGAGATGCGGAGTACCGGAGAGCGGTAATAGAGTGAACAGGAGAGAGTAGGAGCTCCCTTAGTAGAGAAGAGGAGACGTATTAAGTTGATATTCGAACTGAAGAACTATCTACAAGTAAACTACGGCTTAAATACTGTGAAGGTAGCCTAACATGTGGAATACATGAGTTATACCTCGTGGTAACTAAGCCTAAGTGTCCCTTGATAATTAAATAATTCTACAGTAATACCCAAGTCCTTATCTACATGTGCTGAGTCCGCGTGCTTATCCCTTGATCCGAATGTGTCCGAAGGTCCGATAGTCCGAAGCCGATGTCCGAGGTCACGGGAAGGGTCATCTGATCAGGGCTAGGGGTTAGGGGTTTGCACATGCGTAACATCATGTTGACATGGAAATGAATCACATATGGAGGGTACGCTGGTACATGCCATACACTACTAGGCATGAGTCTTACGAGCACTTGCACGACGGGGCTGAGCTGCTTTTCCTTTTCCTCTGCCGCGGGCCGGCTTCGACGTGTTAGGCATCGGCGGAGCCTGCTGGGGGCGTATAGCAAGCGATGCGAGGTCGTCCTCGTCAACAATAGAACCGACTGGCGAAGGGGCACGTGGAAGTGGTAGACAATGAGCACCCGAGCCCGGTGCCGTATCCGTGTTGTGACCACCAGATTCATCAGCAGAGTCGCTATCTTCAACGCTCGTGAGGTCAAAAAATTCGGCGTCCTCATCTTCTTCATCCAATAACCGCATCATGGCGTCGATGTCATCTTCCTCCTCGTCGTCATCAGGGTCCTCACTTGACGATGCTTGCCCTGCGCTGGTATTCCCGACACCTTCAAAAACAATCGTGTGTTAAATACAGAATCCAGTTTCTACTACTAAACAGACTACAGAAAGGTATTTGGCTTCAACTACTGAGGTGCAGAGTTGCGCCGCCCACTACCTAACAAGTTATACCTTAACTTCGGAACGGAGATCGGAGTTACGGAGTAACGCCGGAGAACGGAATAGAAGGTAGAGTATAAGTCGGAGATGCGGGATACCGGAGATCGGTGATAGAGTAGGACAGGAGAGAGTAGGAGCTCCCTTAGTAGAGAAGGGGAGACGTATTAAGTTGATATTCGAACTGAGGAACTATCTACAAGTAACTACGGCTTAAATACTACAAAGGTAACCTAACATGCGGAATACATGAGTTATACCTCGTGGTAACTAAGCCTAAGTGTCCCTTGATAATTAAATAATCCTACAGTAATGTCCAAGTCCTTATCTACACGTGCTAAGTCCGCGTGCATAACCCTTGATCCGAATGTATCCGAAGGTCCGATAGTCCGAGGCCGATGTCCGAGGTCACGGGGATGGTCACCTGACCGGGGCTAGGGGTTAGGGGTTTGCGCGTGCGTAACAGTACTCCCCCCTTAGGGCCGAGTCCCAAGAGGCCAATCCAGAGCGGTCTTCGGAGTTTTGTCCGGAATTCGGAAATTTCTCCGAGAGCTAAGGTCGAAGCTTCGGGGTCTGTCCGAGGTTCGAGATGATGACGTCACTGCTGCGGAGAGCCAAGATCGAAGTTGCGGAGTTCGAATGATGTTTTAAAAGCGAAAAGGGGAACTCCGATGTTCTTCGTCTTCGATACCTTACTTCTTACGCGCCCACATCCCAACACTCCAAACTCCTAACATGTCTGGCTTATCCCTTAAGGACCTCGCCCAATACCCCGAACTACAGGCTCTCGTCGCCCGGGAGATCGCGTCAAAAATGCTCGCAAATGAGCATATCCAACCCAATACGCCCGGAGTAGCCGTCGTTACTCCGAAGATCGCCCGCCCTCGGGATGAAACGCCCACTGGAGTCTCGCCGCCAACGAAGAAGTCGAAGGGGAAGCGGCGGATGGTGGAGGATTCCCCTGGAGGTTCGTGGTTATTTGTGAAGTCGGAGTCTCCGGAGCTGATGCTGATTACAGAAGACGTTGAGGAGGAACTCGCGGGGATCGCGGAGAGGATACGGAGATCGCGGGAGGATGCTGCGGAGGCCGAACGTTCGGCGATGGTGCATGCTCAGCACCTGCGGGAGGACGAAGATCGCCGGGTCCGGAGTACGAAGATAGGGATCGCGCGGGCTATGAAGGGGTTGTCCGTGGAGGACTACACCGGAGAGGAGGAGTCGGAGGAGAGGGTTTTGCCGCCCATCCTGGGAGGTCCGGAGAAGGAGGCGAAGGAGCCTCGGCTACGAAAACGCCCGGAGATCCGGGACCGGGAGGTTGGGGATCAGTTTGCGACCTTGTGGCCTGAT
Organism: Pleurotus tuber-regium; assembly: GCA_014058305.1. NCBI lineage: Eukaryota > Fungi > Basidiomycota > Agaricomycetes > Agaricales > Pleurotaceae > Pleurotus > Pleurotus tuber-regium. The sequence goes on along the minus strand of JACFYU010000012.1, from coordinate 544,717 downwards.
GGGGTCCTCAGGGCCTGTTATCACTGTCGGGCCCGCAAGCAGGAGTGCTTGCCGCAAGCGAGGTAAGTCCTTCTTTACTGTGACCCGTCGTCTGGGCTGTGCTGACTTCTGGGTTGTAGCGCCAATGCCAGTACTTGTGAGGGCTGCCACCGGGCTAAACATCGGTGCGACTTTCCTAAGGGTCAAGAGACGAAGACCGGTCGGGGGAAAACGTCGGAGAAAACGCCGCGGAGAAAGGCGTCCGCAAGGAAGGTCGAGAGGGATGTCAGTCCAGAGGCAGGACCATCGCGAGGTACACGGAGTTCGACGAAGAAGGCGGAGATCCCTGCAGATGAAGGTCCCTCGAACCGGGACCTTATGCGTACAATCAACATGTTCTCGAAACGCTTTGAACAGCGACAAATGGAACATTCGGTTGAAATTGCGAAACTCCGGGTGGCCATGGCAAAGGAAAGGTCGCGGACCAGGCGCCTAGAAAACATTCTTCGGACGGCAGAACACCTTGATGAGCGCGACGAATACGAGACGGATGAGGAGTTCGCGGATGTTGAAGATCGTCTGCAAGACATCGAATTCCGGTTAGACACGTGGATTAAGATGGAAGGAATGATGCGGGAGGAGGAAGAGGAAATGGAGAAGTCGGAGAAGGGGAAAGAGAAGGAGAAAGAAGACGGAGATTATGAGATGGGTGAGGGGGAGAAATCGGACTCCTCAGAACTTGTATAGTAATCTTGTAGCTACTTTTGACTTTTTTCTTTTTTCTTGATATATACTTTTATGTCAATTCTTTTGGAAGAGTGATCAATAAGTAAGTAACAAGAGAAGAGAAAAGAACAAAGAGGCTAGCAAGTAATCAAAACTATAGCTATTAGAGAGAGAGAGAGAGGAAGAAAGGAGAAAAGGAATGAAATACGTAGCTAAGCTACTTGGGTTTAATTTTGCTGAGTGGACCGGGTTTGTCCGGGTATCGACGATGGAACTCTTGTACAAGTTCCTGAGCGTGTTCGAGTTCGTCCGCTCCGAGCTCGGAGAATTCCTCCGCGGTGTTTTCATAGCCTAGCCATCGGACTTTATATCGCAAGGGCATCTTTCGATATCGCTTGTCGATTTTAGAGTCGACAACTTCGGCTATTTCGTATTCTTCTTCGCCGTCAACTTCGATCGGAGGAGGCGGAGATTGGACGCGGAGAGGAATCTCGTTCGGAGTTTCGGGCTCAAGCATCGATACATGGAACACTGGGTGCACTGAGCGTAGGGATTGAGGAAGATTAACCGTGAAGGACGAAGGACCTGCTTGAGCAATGATTTCAAAGGGTCCGATGAACTTCTCGGATAACTTCTTGGAGGGTCTTGTAGTGCGAAAGAACTGAGCCTTGATGAAGACCTTTTGTCCGACCTTGAAGTCCGGAGCCGCGGAGCGTCTGCGGTCTGCAGGAGCTTGGTAGCGGAGTTGCGCATCGGACATCGCGGTTCGGAGTTCTTGGTGGAGGTCGTCGAGGTTGACTACAAATTCTCTTGCACGGGTGGAAGCGAGATCGTACTCCGGATGTACGGAGATACGGGGATGGTAACCTTTGTTCGCGAAGAACGGAGATACTCCGGTGGTAGCACTTGGAGCATTGTTGTACGCGAATTCGGCTATAGGAAGAAGTTCTGACCAGTTGTCTTGTTGGTAATTGCAGTAAACGCGGAGGTACTGTTCCAGAGTTTGGTTAGTACGTTCGGTCTGTCCATCACCTTCAGGGTGGTAGCCAGAGGTGTAGTGTAGTTTCATCTCTAAGGCTTTACCGAGGGATCTAAAGAAATGGGAGACGAACTCCGAACCTCGATCGGAGGTGACGTGGTTCGGAACTCCGTGCTTGGAGAATACATGCATTACGAATAACTTGGCTAGATCTTCGGAGGTGATAGTGTCGTGGCAGGGGGTGAATATGGCTTGTTTAGAGAGTCGGTCTACGATGACTAGAATAGAATCGAAACCCGAGGATTTGGGGAGTTTCTCGATGAAGTCCATTGATATGGAATCCCAGGGTCGAGAAGGTACGGGGAGTTGTCGGAGTTTGCCATAGGGTTTGTGTCTCTGGGGTTTAGCTCGCATGCAAGTGACACAGGACTTACAGTAGCTTTTGACGAAGTCGCGAATGTTAGGCCAGGTGTATTCCCGGCGGACAAGTTCTAGGGTTTTGTTTTGGCCGTAGTGGCCGGAAAGAATGTGATCGTGTTTATAGCGGAGGACACGGACTCGGAGATCGGAGAAGTCGGGGACAAAGATCCGGTTGTCTAGTCGCAGGAGACCGGAGTCGTCCTTTGACCAGCGCGGACCTAGTTCGGAGATGGGGACGGAGAGTGACGGATCGGACTCTTGCGCGGACTTGATGTCGGAATGGAGTTGTTCAACATCCATGACTACGGATCCGCGGAGAGTGGGTACGAAGAGGTAGGAAGCGCGGATTGATGCTACGAGTTGTTCTTGAGTAAAGACGGGTCGGAAGTTCTGTGGGTTGACGTGCTGGTAGCGCTCACTCCCCTCTTTAGGGTAGACGTCCCATCGTCTAGTTAAGGAGTCAGGTTTGGCTCCTAACTTGCCTGGACGGAAACGAATACAAAGGTTGAACTGGGAGAGATACTCTGACCAGCGGACCTGTCTTCGGGTTAAGACTTTAGTCGTACAGAAGTATTCTAAATTCTTATGATCAGTAACAACATCGATAACGGAAGCTGAACCTTCAAGATATTGACGCCAGATTCGGAAGGCTTCAAAAATTGCAAGAAGTTCCTTGTCGTGGACATCATAGTTCAATTCCGTGGCGGTGAACGTGCGCGAGTGGAAAGCGACGGGGTGGATTTCTCCGTCGGAGGTGTAGATCGAGAGGATAGCTCCTAGAGCATAGTCCGAGGCGTCGGTTTCTACGATCATCGGAGCATCGGGGATCCAGTGAGTGAGTACCGGAGCTTGAGTAAAGGCAGCTTTCAATTCATTGAACGCTGTCCGGCACTTGTCACTAAAAACCCAAGGGGTGCCTTTGCGGGTCAGGCGGGTGAGCGGAACGACGATATCGGAGTAGTTGCGGATGAATCGTCGGTAGAAGTTCGCAAAGCCGAGGAAAGACTGAACATCGCGGACTTTGCGGGGTTCAGGCCATTCTTGAATAACCTTGACTTTGGCTTGGTCCATGGTAAGTCCGGTCGGAGAAAGGATATAACCTAGATATTCTACGGTGTCAACGTGAAATTCACATTTCTCACCTTTAGCATAGAGCTTGTGTTTCCGGAGACGTCGGAGAACTTCCTTAACGTGCTCCTTGTGTTCCTCTACACTATTGGAGTAGATCAGGATATCATCTAGGTAAACAATGACGCAGACGTCTAAAAGATCAGCGAACACATCATTGATAAACCTTTGAAAAGCCGCGGGAGCGTTAGTTAACCCAAAAGGCATAACCAACCACTCGAAGGAGCCGTAGCGAGTTCGAAAGGCTGTTTTCCATTCATCTCCTTCGGAGATCCGGACTAGGTGGTATGCGTGCCGGAGATCGATCTTGGTATAGATTTTGGCATCGCGAGGTGCATCTAGGAGGTCGGCTAGACACGGAAGCGGATAACGATCTTTGCGAGTAATGCGGTTAAGTCCGCGGTAATCGACACAGAGGCGGAGAGAACCGTCTTTCTTCTTAGCGAATAGGACGGGCGCACCGTGCGGAGAACTGGTCGGACGGATGAAACCATGCTGCAAATGCTCGTCGATGAACTCTTTCAAAGCTTGCTGTTCTGTTTGGGACAGGGAATACATCGGACCCACAGGGGGTGACGCATTCTCCTCTAACTCGATCTTGAGGTCGTAGGGCCTGTGATCAGCTAGAGTCTTGGCTTTACCTTTGCTAAACACGTCCGCGAATTTGTGGTATTCGGCAGGAACGTTCGAGAGGTCCGGAGAAGGATCGGACACGACAGAAGATCTGGCAGAAGTTGTTCCTTCGGGTCGGATATTGATCATGAATACCTGGACTCCCCTCATACGCGAGACTGTCTTGAAAGCAGCGGCGTTAATGAAGGAAATATTCGGAGGATCGGAGGAGATCGTAGTCGAAGGCGGAGTTTCCGGAGAATCCGGAACAGACAGAGTAGTCACCGGAGATGGCTGCGGAGAACACGGAGACGTATCCGGAGATGTCGGAGTAGTCGGAGGTGCTTCCAATGCCGGGGCCGCAATAACGCTGCCAGATTCTGGTGCTCGGAACGAGATACTGCTCGAAACCCAGTCAATCAACGGATTGTAGCGGGTGAGCCAGTTATGTCCTAGAACAACAGAACAGGAAACGTCCAGAGGTGTGACAAAGAACGTGATTTTCAGATTTTCGCCAGTCGGAAACCTACAGAGTAGGTCAAGAGCTTCGGTAATGAAATTATTTGAGGAGCCGTCGAACAACAAAAGCTTTATCGGAGGGGTACGGTAAGTTAAGAGTCCATGAGCACGAATGAAACCTGTATCTACAAAACAGTGAGTAGAGCCGGAATCTATTAGTGCAGTAAAGATCGTAGTGGTATCAGGAAGATTGTCCGAGGTAAGGGAAACGTAGGTAGCGGAAGGAGAAAGAACGGGAGACGCAGCATTAAGTCTACAAATGTCGGGCCATATGTACAGATCGCAGCTCCGCGGAGGGTCCGAGGACTCTGGGCTGCACATCAGTTTTCCGTTTCGGAGATATGTGCCTCTTGTTCAGAGGAATCCGATTCGGCTACTGCTGCGCGGGCCTTTGCGGAGTTCGAGTTTCCGTTGGGGCATTCCTTAACCCGATGTCCGGAACCACCACAGAAGAGACAGAGTCCCTTCCGGATGCGTTCCGCGCGGACTTCAGGCTTTAGTTTGCCATCCTTTCCCAACTGGTTGGCGAAAGGGGGTGGTGCGGAATTCTTCGAAGCGGGTTTTGCGGAGGACGTTGAGGACTTGTTGCCGGAGTTGGAGGAAGACGAGGACGGGTTCACGGAGTTCGAGGATGCGGGTTTAGACGAATGGTGGGAGGACGTGGACTTCTTCGCGGACTTCTCGGAATGTTTCTCCGAGGGATCGGATTTCTTCTCCTTTTGCCTCTCCCAGTATCGTTGGTCGATCTCGGAAGCGGCGGATCGGAGAGCGGAGAGAGATTCCCTTTTCGGAGAACGCGAGAGCTCGTCCTTGATTCGGTCCGGAAGCGCGTTGTAGTACATGTACCGGAGGGCCCTGTCGCCCCAACCAACCAGCTTTGAGGCGTGCTGTTGGAAGATCACGTTGAATTTTGTGATCCGGTGGTGGCTGAGCATTTTGAGAGAGTCGAGGGCCATTTCCGCGTCTCGGGCTGGGTCGATAGCACCGAAGTTGTCCTTTAGGGTTTCCACGAATGCCTCATAGGAGTACATCCAAGGTGGAACTTCCCCATCGGGTTCCGCGAGATATGGCTCGAACAGATCGAAGGCCGTGCCTTTCAGATACGAAAGCGCGAATGTGACTTTTTCGTCCTCATCGGAGAACTGACCGGAGTTCGCGGTGAAGTACAGTTTTAACTGGACCAGGAACGTATTGAGTTTCTGAGGGTCTGAACCATCGAACGTATCGGGAACCTTGACGCGAGAGCTAGCTTTGGCGGAGGCAGGGACGGAGATCCCACGATTCAGATCGCGGAGTGTAGACGTAATTCCGTTGAGGGACTGAATAAGTGCCTCACCAACATCGGATCGGATCGGGGTTTCTCGACGGGGGGCGGAGTGCGGAGGTTGATCGTAGTCGAATGCGTCGTCATCTTCGGGTTCGTCATCACCATCATCCGGAGGCCCAGGAGGTCCGCCAGGTCCGGAGGGTCCGGATGGCCCAGCAGAGGGCTCCCGTCGGGGTTGCGGAGAATGGGACGAGGCTTGCGAGAGACGTTCTTCGATGATCGTTTCGTTTCTCCGAGATTCTTCGGGGTTCTCCTGAAGTTCTTCGGTCGGAGCGGTAGTGCTCACAACAGGAGTCGAAGAAGCGCGGACTCGCCCTACAGGTCGTCGTGTGGTGTTATGGTGACTGCGGGCGTGTGCGGAGGTCGAGGATCCGGATGCGGCGGGGGACTGCTCTGCAGCCTTAGCCAGCTTGGTAACGCGTGCTGTGGTCATCTGTGAAAAGGAAAGGGCTAGGGAGTGGGAGGTGAGTTCGAATATACTGTTAAATACAGAATCCAGTTTCTACTACTAAACAGACTACAGAAAGGTATTTGGCTTCAACTACTGAGGTGCAGAGTTGCGCCGCCCACTACCTAACAAGTTATACCTTAACTTCGGAACGGAGATCGGAGTTACGGAGTAACGCCGGAGAACGGAATAGAAGGTAGAGTATAAGTCGGAGATGCGGGATACCGGAGATCGGTGATAGAGTAGGACAGGAGAGAGTAGGAGCTCCCTTAGTAGAGAAGGGGAGACGTATTAAGTTGATATTCGAACTGAGGAACTATCTACAAGTAACTACGGCTTAAATACTACAAAGGTAACCTAACATGCGGAATACATGAGTTATACCTCGTGGTAACTAAGCCTAAGTGTCCCTTGATAATTAAATAATCCTACAGTAATGTCCAAGTCCTTATCTACACGTGCTAAGTCCGCGTGCATAACCCTTGATCCGAATGTATCCGAAGGTCCGATAGTCCGAGGCCGATGTCCGAGGTCACGGGGATGGTCACCTGACCGGGGCTAGGGGTTAGGGGTTTGCGCGTGCGTAACATCGTGTTGAAATACTGGAAGATTCTCTTAACCGTGCGAGTGTTGCGTTCGAGGATGAGGAACCGCTTGTAGCGATAGTAGTCATATTGATATTTGATCTTGGAACGGGGTCCAATTGCTGAGAGGGCGGAATCAGGCGAAAGCAGATATCGGACCTGTATATTCAATGATGACCAGAGTTGTGAATAAAAATTTAAATCCAAATCCACTTACTACGATGGCCGTGTACGCAATAGCACCAGGAGTAACTTCGTAAACTCCCCAGAGTTTTCCTACAGTGGACGCAGTGACGCGGGTTGAATCAAGGGACTTGGCGGCAAATAAGGCGAGGCGTAGGATCTAGTATCATTTATTGAAATGCACGAAAAAAGCAATTTGCAAAATTTAACTTACGCGAGGGAGAACTGGATGGCGGAGAAAGTTCCCAATTCTTTTTTTCAAGCCAGCGTAAAGAATCGGAGGGCTTCTATCATACTTGCCATTCTTGGCATCATACCCTAAGAGCATTTGCAGTAATTCTGATGCGGCTCGCCCTTTTTCATTTTCCAGCCTCCAAAGCCCATCTGGTACCTTGTGTTCCAAAACGGAGAAAACGATCGAAGCCTTGGAGCGTGCCATAAAGATGGCAGATGAGCGGTGGTCGCCGAGGATCTTTGTAAACTACAAATCATAAATTGATTAATATTATAAAAAGAATGATCAACTTGAAAAATATACCAGGCCCACGAAATCGTGATGATGCTCAGCTGATTCGTGAAGATTATCGGGTAAATAGCGAAGTAGTTCTGAGGGGATGCCTTGAATATATGATTGAAAGTTGCGGTAGCGCTCAGGAGAGTCGGGATCAACGCCGTTGGGTTTGAATGGTCCGCTGACCCAAAGTTCGTACATGATGCCAAAACATCTTGCGAGCGCTTTGACGTTGTACGGGTCATCGATTGAACTGATATCAATCGGTTTCTTCTTGCTTCGGCCTCTTTTGTCCTCGAGTTGAGTGACAAGTAAGGCGTTATTCTTCTCGAGATCGTTGCACCTAACGACAAGCTGTGCTAACTGGCCCTGCATCAGATGAATCTCCTGGCAAATGTACGTTCGCGTTAGCATCAGTAGAAATAGTATTCATACTTCAGCGCACCTTTATCATTTCCGCCTCTGAAAGGCCTGTAACGGGCCTGGTGAAATTGAGACGGCGAGAGGAGCCCGCCTCGATATCGGTGGAATCAGTGGAGGACATGATAGGAAATAATAAGTTGCTGGAGTTGCTGCAATGCAGGACTGAGAATTTGCTGTGAAAACGTACCCATTTTATACGCAAACACAAGCGTCCCTTCGCCATTCATCCATTTGCAGCAGGGGCGACTCGTGTCGCAACTGCTGGTAGCCGGCTGCATGTTGAACACATGAAGGCACCGCATGGTTACTAGCCCTGCTTAATGTGCTTGGGATGACGATTTAGTATGTCATTGCATTCGTAGGTTGGAAGTAATAAGTTACGTACACGTAAATTCGATGGGTTTTGTATACCCTTGCGTATCACCTCATGTCGCTTCCCTACTACTCTCTCGTTACGATCCCGCGGTATGCTGTTGACAATGCTCTCGTCGCTGGGTGTGGACTCAATGGAGATCCGTAACACTGGTTATGTCGTACAGCATATAATGGGCATTATTGTCCATCGTGGGTCCAACCCCTGAAAACACGGCTTTCGTGGTAGTCAATATTGTGCAACAGGAAGAGTGGTGCTGCGTCGAAAAGCAGAACAAATGGAGGTAGTGTGAGGAGATAGCATTGGGACCGAAGTATGAGCTGCTGCTTTATTACAGGTATTGCTGCTAACAATGATTATTAGCGACAATGAGGCTGCCAACGCACATCTGGCATGCCCTCTGATAGCGTAAGAGGTGAGACGGAGTAATAGAGGATTGCGTGAATATACTGTCAGCAGCGCTATCATTACTGGGCGCTGACTCAATTGACATTGGCTTGTAACACTTATTATTATCCCATACAACATACGATCGGTAGTGCTCATACCTGAGATTTCCAATACCATGTATTATCGCTCGTCATTAATCCACAGTCCTGGGATTGAACCGGGAAGGGACACTGTAGATATAGTAGATTTCACAATACGACTAATGTCGTAGATCCAGTAGAAGGCGCCGTCCAGAGTGGCACATCGCCGAAGACCGTGATGGATGGAGAAGATAGCTTTGGCACCGAAGTAGATGCAGTAGATAAGAGGGTGCCATCACTGCGTGACCTGATGACAGTATGTACGGCGGCTGACAGAAGCAGACTGTGGAGCCTTGCTGACCCATAGGTGACAATTGAGCACGTTACTGAGCGCCCGTTCACCTACCCTTGGCGGCAGTCCAAAAATCTTTGTCACTGAGCGCCCGTTCACCTACCCTTGGTGGCAGTCCAAAAATCTTTGCCCAGGCTCGATTGGAATAACACCTATCCTGGGTGAATTTGGAGGCCAATATGAGGGAAGCCGGAAACATTCTTGGGGGGGAAGAAATGGAGAAGGGGAGGGGCGGAAGTGGTGGTAGGGGGGCGGGAGGTGGTGGCAGCTGTCATCTTCTGCTACCTTATTATTACAGGTATTGTCGGCGACGACAATGCCGCGAGCATCTGGCTCGCCCATCGTTCCTTGACCTAATCTTTCCTGTCACACGAGTTCAGGAACCTTCGATTGAATAGCTTAGAGGTAGCAAAGAACGGTCTGGAGGACACATGCTGATGCTCTGCAATCGTACGGACAGATCCTTCAATAAGCACACAACATTTATTAGGGTACCTGAGAGGCTGTCATTAATACAATGAGAATCCAACTTACGGGATACCGGAGATGGTGTTGATAAGGATGAAGGTGATCCTTGAGTGGATGGGGAGATAGGCGAAGGAAGTTGGACATTACGTCTGCAGTTCAGGGGGCCTGAGAGTAGGGGTGGGCATAACGTGAATGGTTGCTTGCAAGGAGGTAAGGGGAATGGAGGGGATATCTTCGGGGTGCTGTATCTCGCATAGTAACTTAACGGTTTGGTCTGGAGATGGGAACAGATTGTGTTTCGAAGAAGCGGTTTAGACAGTTTACCAACAAGGCCTAAGGGATACTTCTGCTTTTGTGCATCTCGTGACTGGGATTCTTTGGGTGTGTGGGATACCGACACTTAAGGGGCGAGCTGGCGTGTGTCATTGTGATTATCTGCTGGTGGAGGGGAAGATATGGACGAGGATGGTGTATTTAAATAGGATGCTGAGGGTGACCGAGAAGAGATAGAGGAGGCAGAAGAGAACAGAATTGAGTTGTAAGGCTGCCGCTTGACTCGTGTTCGTGTTGCTGGAGGCACCCGGTGGGCAAGTGAGTTGGTAACAGCGTACATTGGCTTGATGATATTGAGAGATTGAGTAGACTGAGGCCGAGAAAAAAAGAGAAATAAGAGCTGGGGTTGGTGGATTATAAGCAGGATGAGGGGATTAATTAGAGGCTAGAGTAAGCATTGCACCCAGTGATAAAGGTGTTCTTTAAATTAATCTTATTGGATCCGGAAACTGTAGCAAAGACGGTGGTTTTGAAAGGCAAGCAGGTGGATCGCAGAGTATATGTGGAATACATTTCGACTCGTGCAAGTCGAGGCGAATCGTCCAAGAGTCGAAGCGACCTGGACAATTCGAGTTACAAGGACCTTTTAGAAGGCTTGCAACTTGAGTTAGGACTAGTCGAGTCGAGAACTGCGAGCGAGATGGTGAGTAGAATGGGTAATCAAGGGCAACAAGTGGATTGTTGGGCCAGAGGCTCATCTGAGGCCTTGAATGTATTAATACGAAGGAATTCCAGCTTACGAGACGTGGAAAATGGCTCGATAAGAAAGGTGATTTACGGGTTGATGGGAAGATAGGTGAGAGAAGTCGAACATTACGTCAACAGGTATTCTGAGAGGGACATGGGTAGGTATGGGCATGGCACTAATGGTTGCTTGTGAGGTGAGGAAGACGTAAGGATATCTTGAGGGTCCGACATGATAGAGGCTGACTCGTGACAAAATACTCCAACATTAGAGGCATCGAGAGCCAGCGGTAGAGCCTCAGCAGAATCAGGCGTAACGGAAGGGAATGAGCACAAAGAGTCTTCCAACCTCAGTGACGTTGGGGTGTTGCAAGATATGGACCCAATCTATTGGACGAACCTATCATTCAGTTGATAGGCTCGCCCTCGTCCCACATACCGATTACCTCCCCGTATGACGTGGAAGGAGTAGTTAACACTGGACAGGGTGTTTTGAGAGGAGATGACACTGATGCCTGCTTACGAAGAGGCCATGCAGGTGAAGGTTTGGTACGCTCTGTATGCTCCAGCCTCCGATATGGCGGAGAGCCAATAACCACCATTACCTCCTTGCCAGTTCATTCCTATGCTCTTTCTCCTCTAGGCATAGAGTGTTAGTAGTGGAAACATCATGCAGTTTGAGATAGTATACCAAAGATCCATTCAACTGTTTCATGAACATTGAAATATCGAGCGATGTTACGAGGGGTTGATGGTCCGAAGTGAGGGGTGAGATTCGGTGACGTCTGTCGTGGTTCAGCCGTAGACAGCAGGTGCTGTGGACAAAGCCCTGGCAAAGGTGGGTATATAGGCATTGTAATATATCGTCTGGGTGATCAGCGTGAGAATGAGCCAAAGCTCAAGCACCTCTACTGCTGCTGCAAATACCAAGAACTGGAGCGAAAGGTGATTTGTGAGCAGAGCTGGACAGGGAGCAGTAAGTCATGCTAGTATTTCCATATTCGCTGCTGCTCTATGATCAAATGTGCTTCCCTTGCGCACTCCTCAGCCAGGGCAAGGCGAATAACATAGTGGAAACCGCTGGGCTTCCCTTTCCTGGTCCATTCCCGTTCCTCAGTGTGACTAAGGATGCATGAATATGAGCAACCCATGAGTGGCAGACATTGTCTTTGAGGTTAGTGACACTTGAGATAAAATATGGCGGGGAAGGAGGGGCTCAAGCCTCAGGCTGCTTCAAGACACCACCGGGGAGGTAGGTGATCAACCAGGGTTGTGTCAGTATCAATAGCCTGAAGGTAGTGGGTACTAACCTGTCGGTTTGCAGAATTGGCCACAGATACACACCAGTGCTGCTACTGGCAAATGAATCAGCATTATCTGCCATTGTTTGGATTAACCCTCCAAAGTAAACAAGATATTACTTCCTCGAACTACTTAATATGCTATACTACCGCAGCCTAAGAAACATGTCCCCATCTAATGTATCAACTAAGAATGAATCTCCTTTCACATCAAAGTCCTCCACAACAAGTGCACCACGTATAATAGAATCCACCAAAATGAATTCAGCTGCTTTGCGTGGCTTTGCTCTAAGCCTTGTCAATTGTAAATCATTATCCTTCTTGCGCCTTGGACCAGTTGGTTGATCAAGTGGATGGATGAGTGCAATGTGGTAGGACTTTGTAGACACCACAAATCTGAATATAAGTAGTATCTGGGCAATGAAGAAATTTCCCAAAGCTGTTGCTGGACCTGCAGTTTGAACAATGATGTGGTCATAACGTGGGCGATTGTGGAAGTTTGGATTGCAACGCAGGAGGTCGGTATCATGACGCCAGTCAACTTTTGACTCGTAGTTAACCTTGAGCAACCGTACTTCAGTGATCTACCAGCCAACATTCAAGTTGAGTATACCACATGAATTAGGTAAATACAAAATGAATTACTTTACTGATGACATCATCATGTAGCTCCAACCCCTCTGAGATCCCTGGCAGTGTTCTTAGAAATTTGGCCAGGCGGTCACGAAAATGATGAAATGCATCATCGTTAGAATATTGTTGCTCTATCTCTGCCAGTGTACAAGACTTTTGTAGTGAGCCAGCAACAACATGTGAAACATCTGTTGCAGACTCTGCAGAATCAGGAGTGTTGTCAGTACTCTGATCATCCATTTGTCTTGCATTGTCAAATGCTGTTATTTCATCTTTGATCTGATCGGCAATCCTACGGTAGTGATCATTTTGCAAAATCTGCAGTGTAGAGTATATAATAAATATAGCTGCCATATATTACATGTGACATACCTGAGGGGCAACATTCTTGAAGTTTGTCTGATTGCGGTAAACCTTTTTCAAAATTCCATGCATCTTCTCATTGGGCTTTGTGTTATAGTTTCTTGTGACACCTTTGTCTTCTATGTCATCAAAGAGATGAACATAAAGGTGATTTTTTGGAAAATTCCAATCCTTGCTGCTAAGATCTGTGTCAGCACTCCTTGCGACTGCTCTTCTATATTCCTAAAGTATGGTGTCAGCTTTCATTAGTAGATTGATGGACAAATGTGCATATAAGGACTTTCCTTCATCAATTCTGAGAATCGGAGAACTTCCTTGCGACCTGCAGCAATAGTTTCAGAGGTGTGAACCTCAAGTCCTGCAAACATTCGAAGATTGATGTAGCTGCGCATGCACTTCAGTAGCTTGTAGCCAGCTGGATCCACCCTCTCAGTCAAGATATTATGTGTGGCAAATAGAATTAACTATTAGAGACATTAGTATCTTATCAATTAAACTAATTTTGAAATACCTTGGAAATATCTTCACTTTTGGATCCATCATTGAACTCAATATTACTAATGGCAGAGAAATGATTCAAATCTCTCCATCGAGGAATGGCATCCACTCTATTTTGATTATAAATCAGGTATAAACATTCAGATCTAGATTGATAAAACTAACTGGTTATCCAGCTGCTTGGAGAATTTCTTGCCAAGATTTCCAATATGTTGACGTATTTGAGGAAAAAGATGATGGTTGAATAGGCCTGCATCAAAGGTATGCAAACAATCAAATGAAACACTATAATATGCATCAGAGTTTGCTAGGTCCCAAAAGGCATTCTAACTAAAGTGTGAAAATTATTTGTAACAAATAGTGGAAATACATACCTTAACAGCACGGAGACCATAGGATTTAAGGAGCTCATTCCTGTCTTTCTGGGTCTGCATTTCCATTGCCTGATGATATATCTCCCTCATTGACTCTGTTGTGCGAAGTGGGAATACTTTTGTATGATCACACAGCATATCAAGTGGAACCAAACAACGTGGGCAAGGGAACCAGGATTTTGCCCCTCGAGTAAGTGTCATAATAACACTTGTCAATATTAGCCACAAATGTAGGGATGGGGTTCAAAATAATAACTCACAATTCTTCGTAATCTGCTGATTTCACCGGAATTGCAGGGTAGAGAAGACGCTGAATGCCGTCTCCACATTTGGCTGAAAAGCCAATATGAGAGTACTTCATGATCGATTGAAGAATAATCTTCATGCCCAGGTGATATATTGTCACCTTAAAAAGAACCCAGGCAGGCTTTCCAGCCTCACCTGAATCTTCAGGGATCTCAAAAGATGATTAGTGGTTGAATTAATGGTATATCATGAAGTCTAGAGAATATTACCACAGGTAGCCACCCAACTAGACGACCTCCACCTGGTCCATCACCATTTCGGATATGTGCTGGTAAATTTCCAATCCGTGCAATTACTGGATAGCCCTTCTCAGTGCCAAATGTTGATAACCTAGTCTTATCTGCATAGAGAATAATAATTAATGGCTTTCCACCAGCAGGCAACGAAGACTAATACACCAAGTGTTAGTGTTAGTATATCACCGAGAAAAGCAAACCAACCTGAATTTCCCAAAACAAGTTTCCAGTAACAGGCTCATGATAAAACTGTACCCATGTTGTGCCATTAAATTTATATAGTCTCTTCGCATCCCACTCAAGGTATGGAGCAAATTGAGGATCTTGGACAATACTTAGTACCCAGTCCCAGAGTGGACGGTACCAAATTTCGAAGGTTCTCTCTTCACCACTATACATTGCTGAAACATTCTCACTTTCAAACTATATCAATTGGAACAATATTGAATCAAATTTTTACATTTTGTTGTATTAACTACATACCCCAGAGTATCTATATGAAGCAAGCTTCCATTTTTCAATCATCTCAGCATGTGAACCAAGTGTAAGATTTCCATGACCATCTGGCTGTTCTGAATGGCCAACGAGACGGAAAAGGGTCTCGGTCTTTTCCTTGTTCATGCCCAGCTCAAGAGCGAACGAGGCAACATCGAAGTCACGCCGTGTTCTGAACGGGTGCCACGGTGTGCTCTCGTGGAAAGGCCGGTTGATTATTGGCTTGTCGCCATGGCCGTATTCATCGAAGCGGCATATTTCTGTCTTGCGGCCACTGGATGGATGGAATGTAGTCTTAATATCGTCAACTTCGTGGTGTGACTCTAAAGGATGGGATATATATACAAGTTAGATAAATGAGTGGACCCTTTGAGAATCACGGTGCTTACCTGTCGAGGATTCAGCCGAATCATGGCTACTAGCAATGCTAGAGCGGTCATCATAGAGATCAGGAACATTCGTGAGCGGCGGCGAATCCACAGGGGGCTGCATGATGGACGCATCGCCTAGATCGGAGGAAATAGCGGGTATGATCACCTCCGATGGACCCGACAAGGGTGGTGAAGATGTGGTTGAACTAGGGAAAATGGATGGGAGTGATTGTCGTGGTTCATTGGATGGAAGTACTGCAGATAATGTTAGCAGAAGTACGATACAATACGATTGAAAACTCACCGATGTGCGTAGATCCCCCACTAGCTAGTATTTCTTCGGCGGTACGGATATCCCGCCTTCGTAGGTATACTGCATCCTCCTCTCGACGACGTTGAGCGGCTTCGCATGCTTTCACATGGCTCGCCAAGCCAGCAGCATTCTTCATGATGCGGGTACATACTCTGCATTGGTACTTAGATAGAGTGGGGGGCATCGTGAACAGTTGAGAGTAGGAACGGCCACGCACTCGCAACCTGTCGAACATCATCAGCACATGACTGATGAGAAGCGTACTTACATGGGAAAGGGGTAGAGGCGAGTCGTACAAGGCGCTTACAGGCGGCTTCTGATAAGATTATCAGAGTGGTGCGACCCTGTTGAGACACGAACTCATATGATAAGATGAATGGCGATTCTAATAAGATCAAATAGACCCTGATAAGCCATGACAAAGTATCACTGGTATGATAAGATTACCGGATAATATAATGGTTCGCATAAGGCGTTATAGGGCGCTTATCAGCGGCAAAGTCTTATAACTAGTTTCGGAAATTTCCGACATTGATAAGGTGTTGTGACAACTCGTATACTCGGGGAAGCGCCGACTGGCGTCGGCATCAAACCTTGCTTGTCGCACGCGCAAGTAGACCACTATTAGTTTGTATTATGAACCGTAGAGTATTTAACTATGAACAAACTTAGTGCTATTAAAAGAAAACATAGAATGAGTGTGATGCCTATAATAAATGTGGAGCAAAGAGACAGTGACGTGAATGTAATGATGTAAGGAAAATTAACTGCCAAGTCACACATTGCTGATTATAGATATAGAGGAATTGCATTAGAAGATTACAATCTTCTTCAGTTTTTTGTTGACACATATGAGGAAGCTGTTAGCAAGACAAAGCAAACTGAGGATGTAGAGGAAAACAATGAGCTCATGAGTGAAGCTGAAGAGGCAGGGTGGGAGAATTCTGATCAAAAGTGCAAGCCTGGTAGATGCAAGAATAAGAGAATTGCATACCTACCTGATCATCCTAATTATGGCAAGAAAACACATGTCCTAAGAATAGCTGGCCATAAGAACCTTCCCTATTTCATTGGCAGATATTTTCTATGTGATGATGATCCAGGCATATTTCCATTTTATTATGCTAGTATGCTCATGTTGGTACATAGCACAATATTGAACAAGATCTGAAAAAGGTAGATGAATCTGGGAACAAACATATGTACAGTATATTTATTGCAAGTGCTTCCAAGCATATAAAGGATATCATCAAGGGCATTCAGTATTTCCATAAATGTTGTCTATCTGCTACACAAGACCCAGTACCAAGAGTTTTTGAAACCCTGGAGAATGATGAAGCAGAGATAGATGAGCAAATTGGAGCCACAGAAGAGCCATTCAGAATCAGAATGTCCGAGAAACACTTAGCTGAATACTGTACATAGCCTCACAAGCTTCATACTGAGAAATCAATTATGGAATATTAGCTGTTGAATATGCTAAGCAAGCAAGAGTCTTTACAAATCAAGCAGATGTATGGTCTACAGGTTAGCAGATTCCTGTTAAATACAAGATCCAGTTCTACTACTAAATACGGACTACAGAAGGTATTGGCTTCAACTACTGAGGTGCAGAGTTGCGCCGCCCACTAACTAACTAATTACCTTGATTTCGGAGATTGGAGGTCGGAGTTATGGAGTAACACCAGAGAGCAAGGTAAGAGTATAGAGAGTGTAGAGAACAGAGGTGCGGAGTACCAGAGAACAGAGATCGGGCAGGACTCGAGTTTCTTAGTAGAGAAGAGGAAGGTATTAAGTTGATATTCAAACTGAGGAACTATCTACAAGTAACTATGGCTTAAATACTAACAAGGTAACTTAACATGCGGAATACATAAGTTAGTTCTCATGGTAGCTAAGTGTTCTCATGGTAGCTAAGCCTAAGTGTCCCGTGATAAGTAAGTAATTTTACAGTAATACCTAAGTCCATATCTACATGTGCTAAGTCCTCGTGCGTATCCCATGATCCAAAATGTATCTGATGGTCTGATAGTTCGAAGCCGATGCCTGAGTCATGGGAATGGTCATCTGACCAGGGCTAGGAGTTAGGGGTTTGCACGTGCGTAACAATTCCAATAAATAGGGCATCTGATGATGATTGGCAAAGGTTGCAGAATTGGAGAGAACAGATGAAGCAAGACATTGAATCACATAATGTTATGCACGTTGTCATGCACCGAAATTGTTCGGTACATAGACAGAGCGATATCAAGATGCAAGCACCCCCTAACTCCTAGTCAAGCAGGCATGTGACAACACGAGGCACGTGCAAGAGAAACTTCAACAGCTTCAGAACACAACGCAACAGCATGACGCAGCCAGCGTCTAATTCATTGATCATACAAGCTTTTCGATCATGATCGACAAAACTCCCATTAAGCTATTTCATTTCCTTTTTCATCCTTCTCTTAATGATCATCGCATTCACTTTTGTCACATTCAAATTACTGTGCTAACTCTACTTTAATTTATGCTTTTATAGTTTTATTTGATCATACATTCGCTACTTCGCTTCGCTTCTACCATTCTCCCGTTACGATCGACATGGCAATGACAGCTCACGTGGACGGAATCAAATAGCAACTCCCAGTTCCCCTGCTCTTGTTTATCGTTCTACATCATGACCTCCCGTATCGACATCTCAGTCATCACGCATAGTACCTATCTAGGCCATCCCAGAAGGCCTTGAATCATTACCAACCAGCCTAGTCGGCTAGTACATATTGGATCGTGGCTACATGTTTATCGAGTTGAAACAGACTCATTCATAGGAGAATTCCAAGTCAATTGTATTGCATGGCACAAACGACACTATATCATATACATCATATCCCCCTACATGCCGACAATTCCATCAAGCTATTATCTAGCTGTCCATCGCACTCAGACAAGTATTCCAGCATGTATACGGTTCTGGCGATGGATGCTTACTTGGCATCTACCCAACGATATACCAGTTCTTGTTCCTGATCGACTCCCCTCTCCTATACGCATCATCGAGCCTATTTTAGCACCACCACGATCTAGACCAGCCCGGAACTCAATGACTCATCGACTACCCACCATCGTGGAATGATTCTCACAGTCATGACTCAGTCTGGCTATACGTGACTCGACAACGATCCCATCGATCATTACCCCTAGTTATTGATTGATGCAGACATGCACCGCACGGTTCACCCCCTGCCGAGACGAAGGCTGACTGAGCAACTCTATTGTGCTTAGCAATCACATCAGTCATCCTGCGGGAAGCCATCAACAAGAGACTTTTGCTATTGGACCAGCAGATTCGATCCCGTGATCCATTGCCATTGCCTGACTGAGGCGAGAGAGTGTTATTGTTTGTTGCCATATGGACTGTCTGTGACACTCCTATTTTTCGCATTTTACCCCTTTCTTTGATTCTACTTACTGTTACAACGACATCGTTCGTTTATACGCAGCCTTTTTGTTTGCACACCTTCAGTAGAGTATATAAACCCATGTACTCACTGTAGAAAAAAAATAATCTCAGAATCAATTCCCAGTATCGTTCTCAGCAGTTTTTAGCCTTCATCTTCGTCTAGCAAGCTATACTCTTGATAGTATTTCGTCGCAACTGAGTAGTAGGCAAGCCCAGAGAGTGGTGAGCCCTCAGAAGCGGTACTATTGGGATTATAGTAAGTTATACGTCTTTCTATTCTCTTACCAGCAACCTCGCCCTCAGGATCGATATCTTCGACCCTACCCACTCCAACTACCTTTGTCCCATCCAATAGAAACAAGAGAAAGGGTCTCCCTCACCCTAAACGAACGACTGGAGGAATCCGACGGCGCATACTGTCCGAGAACCTTCAGGAGAGATTCAGGAAGTATTTCATTGTCTTTAACTAACCTTCACCATCACAATTTCGCTACTTTCACTACTATTAAATTTTATTGTTGGTTTTGTTATTTGCCTACTAAATTTCATATTTCTATACTTCCTACTCTTTCGCATCACAACGTGCCAACCCCTAGCCCCTAGCCCTGGTCATATGACCATTCCCGTGACCTTGGGCATTGGCTCAGATTATCGGACTTCGGACTCACTTCGGATCAAGGGATGTACATGACAATTATGCACGTGTTGATAGGGACTTAGATATTACTGTAGGATTACTTACTTATCAAGGGACACTTATTCCTAGTTACCATGAGGATAACTCATGTATTCTGCATGTCTAGTTGCCTTTGTAGTATTTAAGCTGTATTTACTTGTAGATAGTTCCTCAGTTCAAATATCAACTTAATACCTTTCCTCTTCTTGTTACGCACATGCAAACCCCTAACCCCTAGCCCCGGTCAGATGACCATTCCGGTGACCTCGGACATCGGCTTCAGATTATCAGACCTTCGGATACGCTCAGATCAAGGGATGTGCACGCGGACTTGGCACGTGTAGATATGGACTTTGATATTACTGTAGAATTATTTAATTATCAAGGGACACTTAGGCTTAGTTACCACGAGGTTTAACTCATGTATTCCACATGTTAGGTTACCTTCACAGTATTTAAGCCATAGTTACTTGTAGATAGTTCCTCAGTTCGAATATCAACTTAATATGTTCCCTTCTCTACTAAGGAGCTCCTGTTCCGCTCTATCTCCGTTCTCTGGTATTCCGCATCTCCAAACAACACTCTACCTTCTATTCCGTTCTCCGGCGTTACCCCGTAACTCCGATCTCCATTCCGAAATCAAGATATACTTGTTAGGTAGTGGGCGGTGAGGACCCCGGAAAATCTCTACGGACGTTGGATCCAAAATTTCGGGATTTTGGGTAAAAAGTAGTTACCAAATTGGCCTTAATTTGGGCTTCTTGGTAGTGAAAAATCACCCGACCCCCCATGCCATGGTGGCTTCAGTAGTGACCAAAACCCTATTGTAGGGATCCGACGTTTACGTAATATTGCAAAACAAGGCCACTGACCACCCTTAAATAGCCATATTGGGATTGGCAAGCCACAGGTGTAACCGGAGGTCCCCGATTAGTGGTTACATACCAGCTAACACAGACATCGACCTCAAATGAACAATGGAAAATGGGGTTACCACAGCACTCGACGTGGCCGCAAAAGCTGATGTAAAGGAGTTACCATCTTCTCTAAGACGGATCCGACCTCTGCCCAAATTTGGAAAGATTAGGAGTGACCTGGCCTCCAACGTCTTGAGAGATTTTCCGGGGTCCTGGGCGGCACAACTCTGCACTTCAGTAGTTGAAGCCAAATACCTTTTTGTAGTCTGTCTAGTAGTAGAAGCTGGATTCCGTATTTAACACTTCTCTACTAAAGAACTCGAGTTCAGTCTCTGTTCTCTGGTACTCACACCTGAGTTCTCCATACTAGGGGTGCCAACTGTACTGTATATGGCTTATGGCCATATGCAATACTTGCCTATGCAGTTACGGCTGAGCTCCAGCCTGTCCACATATGGGTGTCTATCATGCACAGGGACAGACAATACCTTTTGTAATGGTTGATGTTGCCAAACCACCAACAGGAGGATTGAACTTATTCAATCTTTATGTTGCATTATCACATATGTAGGGAAACAATCAGATTATTATGAAATTTTGACGATGATATGTTTCTCAAATCACATGATGCAGAGCTACTGATGGAGGATAACCAGCTTGAGGAACTGGTCAATTGAAAGTAAGCAAGGCTTGGTGGCTGAAAATGAGTAGTGAGCATAGTATAGACACATTGTAAGTAAAGATGAATGAATTAAAGGAGAAAAGTAGTTTGAGTTCAGATATTTCTGAATCCTCTAAGAGAAGTATAATCTAGGCTTGTAGCTAACAAAGATTTCTTTGTATTTAGGATTTACTTAGTAAGAAATTGAAGAAATAGCATTGGGAATGAATAAACTGCAGAAAGAACTTGTAATAATGGTGTTATTGATGATAAAGCATGCCAGGTTCACACGGCTAAGTAAGCACTTCATGTAAGCGCTTATTGTTTGTGCATATTTGCGATATTAATCGCTGAATTAAAGGAATCCTGGCTCGAACGAGCGCCTAAGTTGTTTGTACAGCTTTGCGATATTAATCAGGGTCGTCATAATTTAAGGAAACCCAGAAACCTTGACAAGCAAGGTGATCTGAGAGAGCGAGCACTTCGGCCATGACTCTTCAACTACTTGCGAATTCGGGTATATATCCGAAAACAGAATACTTGGTATATTATGATTCTGTCATATTTCCTTCATTCAAGCAATATCATACAGGGAGCCTATCCACTTCGTCCCTCCCTCAAATCGAATCAACCGGCCAGCTTAGTCTTCTACTATCGCCGGCAGGACACGGTTCCCCCGTCACTTCCGCTACCAGTATCCTCACCCAGTCGAAACAGCGTTCGCAGTTGGCTTCATGATGTGCTTCGCACTTGCAAGTCTTGCTTGCCGACCCCCCTCGACGGACTGCGCCGAGATTGAATATATTTAAGGACCGCCGTTGCTAAAATAGAGATAAGTTAAAATAGTTGATCAACGGGGTCAGCAATGCGTCAGTTCTTACCGCTAGGTCAAACCCTGCATCAAGTTCATAGCGTGCAAGTAGCTTTTGAGCGAGTTCGTCCTCGATTTGCACGTTGTTTTCCATGCGGTAATCGCAGCAACAACTGATACAATGTTCCTGTCCGTGCTTGTGGCAGAACATAAACCGGTTAACGACAATAACATCCCCGATATTCATCGTGCGTGTCGTCTCGTGAATCGTGATACAGCGGTGAAATCAACAACGGGGAGGTTGAGTAGTGGGTAGAGTCCTAGCTGATTGACACCTAATAGTGGTTTGAAGAGAAAGAGATTAAGGGATATCGACGTTAATGCATTCGCTTTCGTGCCGATTTACTTACTTTTCTGATGCATGAACGTTAATATTTTTCATAGCGAATTCGGCACATATCAAGTTGGAAAAACGTGCACAACATGAGGCCAGCCTAATAGGGGGCTGGGCTTTCGCGTGCAAGCCATCGAAGGCAGATCAGAAGTTCGAAGCACCAGGTGACATGATATTGACAGTGAGCCTTCATTCAGACTAACTGTAAAGAGGCCACAGTTCATGCTTGCTTTCCTCCTTGGTCCCATAGAGAACACGTACTGGTGAAGGTACAAAGCTTTGAAACAATGCGACCAATTCAAATCCCAAAAAGTGGTTATGGCCACGGCCTGCTACCCCGAGTAGTATAGGCTGGCTCATATTCGTGCATCACATCATTGCGCAGGAACACTTCTGTGCAGCTGCGCATTTTCTTCTATTTGCTGAAACGTTTAACCTATTGTATCTACCGTAGGCTATCTGATAAGCGCTTGAACATTCCATGCAATCTCACCAATCACCTCACTCATCATGAATATCTCCGCATGGTTACCACCATGTTAGTACGTGAAATACGCCACCAACGTCGTCTTCCTCCCAGCGACCTGTAATTACCGAAGGTGAATTCGACATTCTACCCACACCAAAGAGGCGCTACACAGTACTCTCCTATCTGGGCAAGCTCTATTGCAACCGTGTTATCCCCTGTGAAACTAGGTGAACTTCGGTATTGGATGCCCGGATGCTGTCGGTCGCTGTCCCTAAGTAACATATTTCCAAAGCGGATTCCTGTGTACCTTTGAATGCTTATTTGACATTAGGGACTGTCATATGGTCAATTGAATTTGTCCTCCGGCATTTTTGGTATCCCCACCAGAGGCGCAACGAATGGCCGTATTTTGTATCGAGCAAGCACATAACGCCGCTATCGTATCTCTCAGGTTTTGATAGTCCTTGTGAATTGAAGAACCTTGAGGTCATAAGCGACTGTAATGCGGGGTTTGGTACAGAAAAGGCAGGCCGGCAATCATCCGCTAGCCAATCTAATCAGATGTAACTCACCGGACCGGCAACTTCGAATAGCCGCCCAAAATCCCAACCTTGCGCAATGTCCAAAACAATCATGTATATAAGCTGGCACTCCATTCGTAGAAGAACAATTTAAACATCCATCCTCTTCCCCTTCCCCACTTTTTATCGGCGTAATAAAAATGGCTACCATCACTACTCCCATCACCGAACTTTTCGGAATTAAACACCCTATTTTGCTTGCGGGGATGAACGTCGCAGCTGGGCCTGAGCTGGCAGCTGCTGTCACGAATGCCGGGGGTTTGGGTGTCATCGGCGGTGTCGGGTACACGCCAAAGATCTTACGCCAGCAGGTTAGCTTCAATGACTTACTCGAAGTTTTTTGGACAAACCTTCCCGAAGTTCCGAACTTGACAACTCTGGCTAACTATCTACCTCTAGATTCAAGCCATAAAGAAGGATCTCACGGATCCGAATGCTCCATTTGGTGTCGACTTGCTCCTTCCTCAAGTCGGCGGAAGTGCTCGCAAGACCAACGCAAGTGATTGTCGTTCTCTGCAGGCCTTGAAAACTAATCTTCATCTGCACAGTACGACTACACTAAGGGCCAATTAAATGAATTGATTGACGTTATCATTGAGGAGAAAGCGAAGCTTTTCGTTTGTGCTATTGGTGTCCCACCCAAGCATGTGGTTGACAAGCTCCATGCTCACGGCATCCCCGTCATGAACGTACGTACTTACTTCCGTCCCGAACAAGCTTGTGGCTGACATCCATTCCTTAGATGGTTGGGCACCCAAAGCATGTGGCCAAGGCCCTTGCGCAAGGTGTTGACCTTATTTGTGCCCAGGCCGGCGAAGGTGGAGGACACACCGGCGATATTCCTGCTTCAATCCTGATCCCCGCTTGTGTCGATGCCGTCAAGGGTCACAAGTCACCTTTGACTGGTAAGCCGGTGTATGTCATTGGTGCTGGTGCTGTCTTCGACGGACGGGGACTCGCCGCTAATTTGTCATGGGGTGCAGAGGGTGTTTGTAAGTCGGCATCGGCAAACCTACGTTCATCTCTTGGTCCTAACAATCTCTTCAGGGGTTGGCACCCGGTTTGTTGCATCAGTAGAGGCGGGAGCACCTAAATTGCACAAGGATCTGGTCTTGAGCGCTGGGTACGAGGACGCTGTGACTACACTCATTTTCACTGGCCGGCCTCTGCGTGTTCGCAAAACCCCTTATGTTGAGGATTGGTAAGTTGAACATTACTTACGAAATCCACATTGCCTCATTGTCTTATCTAACCCAGGAATGAGAACCGCTCGCAGGAGATCAAGGAACTCACCTCCAAGGGCGTCATTCCGCACGAAGCCGAATTGCAGAAGCACCCAGAGAAGTCCGTTCAAGGACGAGCTTGGCTTATGGGCCGTGTTGCGGCCATGATTCATGAAGTTCTACCGGCTAAGGAGATTATCGACTCGATGGTCAGAGACGCTGCGCAAATATTGCAGAGCAACGCTGCGAAGGTACGCGTTGGTGCAAAGCTCTAGAGGGCGACGGAAGCTGTCTGGAGACGATTTGAATCCAAAAATATTTGTAGCTTTTATCTATTATTGAGTAGCAATCTTGGATAACACTGTATTTTTCGTTCCTACTTCGAAGCAATCCTTCTCAGTTCGGCTATCATTTCGCTCCGTTGATCTCGTGACCGTGACGTCACGCGTCTCAAGTCGCGCCTGCTGTTAGCTTTCCCATCCCTTCCTACCATCATGTCGCCTCCGAATATTGACGCTGTACTCAAGGCCGTAGATCGCATTGTGCTCGAAGGGAAGAGAACACAGACACTCAGGTTCGATAGTTGCTGCCCAAAAACCGGAACTTATGTTGATAACGACGCCTAACTTATACTATACCGTAGTCAATTGACGCCTCGTATCATTCGCGAGAAAGTTGAAGAGGAATTTTCTCTGAGAGTCGGTTCGTTGAGTGAACCTGAATATAAGAAGAGTATCAAGGATGCAATCGCAGCTGCCATGGCATGTCTCTTGTTCCATAATTAACAAGGGTTGAGTGTAATGACTATGACTTTGATACCGTGCAGGACAAATACGATGGCGATGCCTCTGAGGATGATGATACCGGAAAACCGGATGAGACGCCATCTTCTCCTGCTGAGAAAACGAAGAAGCGCAAAGCAAAGGGCGACGTGGAGGCAAATATCAAAACCAAAAAGAGGAAGACTGTTGCTCCAGGAAAGCCTACACAAGAACAGCCTAGAAGGAAGCCCCCTTCTTCCAATAAATTCAAGTCAGCGGTAGGCCTTCACATTACGTCGTGTGGTCTCCAATTTACTGATATTCTAGCAACATTTAGGAAATGGTGCCAACTTCCGATATTGAACAAGACGATCCGCCTGAACACGAGATTGTCCAGCCACCGCCGTTACTCCACAAACATCCTAAGCCATCTAGTCAAACCAAACGGAATCTCGTGGAGGTCTTGTCCCGGTCTTCATTTTTTGGCCTTCTTGTCTGCATACTTACTCATTCGCCACAGGATCACGAACCCCACAAAGATTCTGTTGCACCGTCATCGAAGAAAGGAAAACCCTTGCCTCCGCTCAGCCCTGTGGTAGAAGATAGGGTATGTATGGTCATCAATCGTCCTAGTGCAAGTAGCTCAGATGTGGCGGATCCATCGACTTCAGGGTGAGAAGAGCGACTCGGAACTCTCCGTACTATTGGATGAACCCCCAAAGCGCAAAGGCAAAGGCAAATCTAAAGACAAGGTAGGAGACCGTCTGCCGGCATTTCCTTTTGCTTACCTTCACTCCAGGATTCTTCTGCCGTCAAGACAAAGGGAAGGCGTAAAGCCAAATCCACCCCAGAGTTAAGTAAGGATGATGAAACCATCAAAAGACTGAAGGCAAGCGGTAGCATAAACACATTCAGTTTCTTGAATTCACCCTCCAATGGCTTCACGCAGAGTTTCGTTACTGCTTGTGGAGTACGCAAAGTGTGGTCGAAAGTTTTCGAGGGCCTCGATCGACCATCACAGCAAATATCCAAGCTCAAAGAAATTCTTGCAGATTTAGGAATGACGGGCCGACTTAGCATGGAGAAGGCAAAGGCTATAAGGGAGAAACGTGAGTTGGCGAAGGAGCTCGGTATGTAATTTTCTTTTGTCTCCGGACGTTGTATTGACTATTTTCTCTGTGGCAGAGGACGTCAAGCAATTTGAACAAGCTGTCAACGCTCCTCCGTCTCAGAGTCGCATTCAAGGTGTTTCGAAGAAAAATGTAATAGACTCCGATACTGAAGGGCATAGTGAATCAGGTAGTAATTCCGATGCAGAAGTTCCCGTGAAACGGAAGGTCAGTTTGTCTGGCTGTGGCTGTTTCATGCATTTTGGTCGAACTAACCATATTTGGCAGAGAAATGCCCAAGCAAGTATAATGGCTTTCTTAGCTGACCAAAGCGACGACGAATAAACCATCGCTTCCACTTGCCTAAGGATTCGTTGTGTTGACTTACTAAACCTCGTATTGCTATGACCTTCTAGAAATCTTTCGATACATGTATTGATAACTTCCCGCTCCTATCTTTGAGGCTACTAATTACATTGGTTCGAAAAATCTGCCCTCTGGTCTTAGGCGTCTTTGAGACGGGAAGTCCGGCGCGTCCTTATAGTCCTTCAAAGTCAGCGAGGTAGCGAAAGCGCCGTCTGCAGTCAATTGGAGGCCAGCAATAGAGGCGCCGTCCGCATCAAGAGCCCATAATGATATGGCAAGCGTATTGGTTGATTGACGTCGCAGGAGACTAGCAGCATCGAGATAAGTACTCGAAATCGTTGACAAAAATAAGCTTACCCCTCCGGAAGCACGAAAACTGTTTGTGGTCTATGAAAAAAAGTCAGACGAGTAACAAGACATTGTAATAACAGAAATACCCGATGTCGTTGAAGTACTTTCCGAATTGCCAACCATTCAGGTAGATCTGGGCCCTGAACCGAGAGGTAATAGGGCTCGGCGTGATGCTAAGACGGATCGGTACATCAAAGCCAGTAGGCAGATTCTATCGTCCGGTGAAGCCGCAACACATCAATCGAGGTGAGATGGTGCGTACAAGATTAAAAGTGGTTCGATAGAAGTTGATCCCTGCTTTGGTCAGGCCACCACCACCGGTGATGGGACTTCCGTTGGCCCAGGAAGCATCGGGGAAACCGGGGAGATGAGCTCCAATTCGTTCTGCGTAGAGTCCACCTTCATTGAGATAACCACGGAAGGTGTCAGGGGCCCCTGCTGCACCCCCCTATCAAGGGCATCGAGCTTAAATGAATAACAATAATCATCGATGTAGAGGGGCTCTACCTGATTGCCCTGGATTCTCCATTCTGTGAAGGTTGCATTGCCGCCGAGAAGTTCGTAACCTCTGATACCTCTCGGCTCCTTGCCTCCGTTGGCTGTATGTGAGGTTGAGCAATTGCTTATGCCAAGAGGCTGTTTACGCACTGTTAGTCTCCGATATTCTGCGATCGACGTTTCCTATTTCAGTGCTTGCCCGCCGCAAATTCTAGACTACTCACCCTGTATGATCTATCGTAGTCCAATGTCTCAGGAAATCATAAGCATTTGAATACTCAGCAACTCGCCTTGAACAACCACAAGGACGTTATCCCCACCGACTTTTAAGGTACCACTAGGGATAGTCCAAACATCGGTTGTAGAGCTTACGGTTGCATTACCCTGGTTGGATCCGAGGAAAACGCCATTTAGCCATGCCGTGTACCCGAAGGCGAAACCTCCTTGGACGGTCAGTCTAACACTTGTTTCTTCACCGCTTGCAGTGAAATGGCCACGAGTTATGATGTTGCCACCGTAGAAGCTGGCGGGATGATAAAATTTAAGTTAGATAAACACTGTAGAAACACTTTCGAGACTTACCCGTATTGTTGAGAATAGAGAACCTTGTCGCCCGCGAGAGGAGGTAAATTGGTATACTAAGTAGGGGTCTGTACAGCATCAACCAGACGAACAGTAATGGACAAACGTTTGTAGACGTAAGATCGGCGAGAGTGAATTGTGAATCGTCGAAATCAGTGTCGATCTCGGGTAAACTAAGCGGAATCAGCGCTAATCGACACTCTACTCTGAGTAATCGACAGACCTTCCCGAGACTTTCCAGTTGGTCAGAGCAGGCAACTGAATGGCAGGCGCTGAACCTCCCAAGTTGCCCGTCAATGAACCATGAGGAGTTCGTGTAACAGAAATTCTTTGGCCATTCCAAGTCAATTGATTGACATTTGGTGGAGCGATAAATTCTATGGGGGATGTTCCGTTCAAGTCTCCGACCTGTCAGAAGAATGGTTATGACTGCTTTGGGATACGAATACGGATAGCAAGGCTCACCAAAGCCAAGGTATTACCCGAAATTGCAGCCGTTCTTACAAGATAGGGGCCACCCACAAGGACGCTAGATAGTCGTCTTAATTTAGTGCCAGAGTGTCATTGAAAGGAAGTGAGCAACTGACGTTTCGTTAGTACCTAATGAGAAAAACTCCCCAAACTGGCCACGGCCCGTGATGATAGGTGCGTGCCATGTGTATGCCGTTGGCTTATCTAGGGCTATTATGACAATGGAAGACGATGCCGATTTTATTGTGAAGAATTGTGCTCCGTTCAATTGATAGTTGATGGTGAGAACGCCATTGTTGAATGTAGAAGTCGATGAATTGGATGCTCCTAAATTCACGGTTGGAGGAGAGTTGAAGAGGAAGGAAGTCTCTCCTGTTTGGCCTGAAGCAGCGTATACCACGATGTAATCTGTCGTGCCAATCCTGTGTGGTCCATTGAAGTGAGCAAAGAAGTAGTAGGCTGTTCACTTGACGCGCTTACGTTGTCCATGTCATAATTCTGCGAAAGAGTTCTAAGTATTCACGAAAAATAAGCAAATGTGAACTAAGCGCACTCTGCAGTTGAATATAGAATTTTGGTGTGACTGCTTCCAAAGGTATAATCTGTGACGAGAATCTTTGCATCGCGCCCGTTGAAAGTCAATGCTCCAATCTTCGGAACAGTGAGAGGACCTTGCAAGGTCGTGATGTTCAATTGAGTGGTCGTTAGTGCCGTGGATCTGGTTTATAGCTTGGTAATTTTGAACGGGGGATCCCCTTAATTCGAGAACGTACGTAGAGTCAACGTGTCTGACCATGTAGAACCTGGCACCTGTACTAGGATTCTGCAGTTCGGCCGCATACATGATTGAAGACGTGGTGTAGTTAGTGCCATTGGCAATCAAATTCGCTCCTAAGAGATCCCTTGAGACGCGTAAGAAAAGACCTGATCGACTTATTAGCCACCATCCATCTGGCAGGTCTAGATATCGATATTTACCCTGTAACCGCATCTCATTCATTTTAAGTCTTGCAACCCTATTCTCGTCGATCCCTATATAGATTTCAGGATAAGTACGAGTTGCCACGATAGAAACTTAGACAAACCTCCACCGTAATCATACGAGGTGTATGCAACAGGGGCGGCCGTCTGCCCCCAGTTTGTGCCTCCGAAGAGCACTATTGTCCTCAAATTAGCCTACTTCATAGAGAAATATAGGAGCATGAGGCGTACTATATATACCTATTGAGTCCGCCTGGGATGAACATATATTGAATGCATTTGCCGGAACTACTTACTGAGAATTGTAGTGGTTTGCGCGCTATGGGAAGAATTCATTAATGACATTGCACCGGAGAGTGATAGGTACGTACTAGTTCTCCTTATAGAAAATATTTTCTAGATAGTCAAGACTCAGGAATGGGTATAACATTAACTTAAAACCAAGTAAATGCACCAAAATTTTGGTCCGTGAGGTCATTGGCTAACAAGAAGTACCATCAGCAAATTTCAGGTTGACCCTATTGCTGCATACGCACAGTATTTCTCATATCCAGTTCCACCCCTGTTCGGAGCACCAGCTCCCCAATTCAATAGGAAGCCACCGCCAAACTATCCAGAACATAGTCATAGATGGCTGAGTATACGAATATAAGGGAGCGAGAGTACAAGCTCACCTCAGCAAGGCAAAGCGGATTATTCGGAGCGACGTTTTTGTGGGCGGACCAGTATATGCTTTGTACTTGTGCCCATCTATTGGCTCCTTGTGGGTAAGAGTCTCCGCTAAAAGGTGTTCAATCATGATCAGTAGTTGACACATAGCAAAACCAACGTGATGGATAGCATACCAATAAATATTGACTCGACCTTCACCTGGTAGGTCAGGGCTGAAATTGCCCGCTTGTCCAGCATGTTGATCGTTGTGAGTGATGGCTGAACAACATGTGAGAGTGAGATGGAGTTGGCAAGGGTCCTAGATTAAAACTATACACACGAACGACGACACCATTCGTACGGTACGTATCAATGACATCTTGCATGTAGGGGCTGTTATTTGCACCTGCACTGAATTCGTTTTCAGCCTGAACAAGAATAACTGGATGGCTTTGCATGAGTAAACTAAGGAATAACTAGCTGGGCAGCTTACTTGGACCACCGTTTGTAATTTGGTTCTTGACGATAATTTTAGATATCGCTGTCATATAGGGTTTCCACGCTGTAGTCAAAGGGATGTCAATGATCAACGCGAGATGTATGTAGAATCAACCGACTTTGCGTGAAATTTGGATTATTTGTGCGGAGTGATCCAGCGATGTTTCCAACCCATCCCGGAAAACCTCCACCTGTGGTTTCGGCGTCTGGAGGTCTCATGTTTGGTATATCCTAGATTGCTTTGCGCGTTATTATGGGCTTACTGATATACGGTCCCGGTCTGAAGGGGATATGAGATATGCACTAGCAAACAGGAGGAACTAAATACCTCGCAATCAACCATAAACCAGCTTTCTTCGCCTCGTCGATGAATAGCTGGATATCCCTATAGGTTCCCTTCGCGAAATCTCCTTGACCATTGTTCGTATCCGGAGTTGGATAGTGCAGAGCCCAATTCACGTAGAATGATACAGTGTTGAACCCATTTGCTTTGACCTTTTGAAAAACATCTGCCCATAGGTTTGGGTTGGGGAGTCGCCACGGATGAACTTCAGCAGATAGGATGAACACCCGTTGACCATGTAGGAATAATGAGTTAGCATCCCATGTTACAGCGTCCGTAAGGCCTGTAGAGTTTCGACGGTTCAAAACACGAACGGCTGAGTCTTGGGCACTGGTTGGATAACAGAAAATCAAGCTGGCAAGCACGGTGAGCAAAGAACTGAGTGCGACCAGCTTCCGCATTTTTACAGGGAACGTTTCGCGTATATCGTCGGCATCAGTGCCAACTCAGAGCTCATTTATAACCATGCGGGTCTTCGAAAAGACTCCGGGCCCACAAGCGAAAGACGACATTGCGAATCGCCATTGTACCGCCAGGT
Source organism: Pleurotus tuber-regium (assembly GCA_014058305.1). NCBI lineage: Eukaryota > Fungi > Basidiomycota > Agaricomycetes > Agaricales > Pleurotaceae > Pleurotus > Pleurotus tuber-regium. Next base: position 512,985 of record JACFYU010000012.1, on the reverse strand, counting down.
GATCATTGCGCGAAGCGTTATACCGGAAGCCAGATGAGTCCGCAAGAAGCAGGCGGGCCGCCGCACCGGTATTTAGGCATGGTGAGAAGAATGGATACTCCCCACGATAGTTTCCACGGGTCATGTTGATCAAGTGTGTGCGCTTAGTTACACAATCCACAAACGTTGTTAGTAGCGCGTCCGTCCGGTACACATATGCAGAACCAGGAGATTAGTGGATATTGAAAACAGACAGTATATTAATATGGGTGGATAAACACCAACTAGTCCATGATTCTCTTGAACTTGATATAACATGGCTCACCCATCGGCCGTGCCTAAAAAAAGGTCAGACATCCTGATCAAGCGCCTAAGGTATGGCTCCCTACCTGTTGTATGTCATTCCTGTCTGGCTCTGGCAACGACTTGGGGAACTTCCCAGAAGCATCAACGAGCTCAAAGTCATAAGCAACTAGGAACATGGCGACGATGATTTTGATCTCTAGCTTCGCGACCTTCATACCAGTGCACGGGTGGCGACCTGACCAAAGCGCGCGTACTAAGTCGACGAAATGGATGAATGTAGTAGAATAGAAATATCCTCACCGGCTCCCCATCCTAAGAACGCAAACGTGCCTTTCTTATCTTCTTCCCTCCCCTCCTCATACCTGCTGGGATCAAACATCATTGGGTCCGTGTAAATCTCAGGGTTGAGATGCGCGTCAGCCACCGAGTATGCGAGAAAATCGCCCTTTCGCAAGACTTTACCCTCAACGGTAATCTCTTCCTCGATATTTCTCCGGAGAGCGGCATTGGTCAGTGTCAATCGAAGGGTTTCACGGATGACGAGGTCCATGGCGGGCATTTCATCTTCCCAAGCAGAAATAGGGATCGCAGCAAGGCGCTTATGGACCGGTTCGGATGGGCTCGTGTACTTTTCAACAAGCGAGTCGACTTCATCGACGACCCTCTTCTTCCATTCAGGGTGGGCGCCCAAATATAGCATATCCCAGCAAGCTGTGAATGTTACATTAAAATCAGAAAGCAAGGAAAATGGGCACCGTACGAACAGTTGATCCCGGTATTGATTACACCAGCAAATACCACACTCAGCACAAACTTGCCACATGGGTGAGTGAATGTACGCAAAGTTATTTTTCGATCGTTACCTGGATTATTGTCATTTCATCACAACCATCTTGAAGTAGCATGTCGATAGCGTCTGCGCTTTGTACTTCAGCTTTCTTCCTCAGATCAACATAATGAGATAGCATAGTAAACAGAGTCTTTGTTGATTCTTCCTTTGCCTTCTTCGCAGGGCCGGGGAACCAGGGCAGGAGAAGAGCAACCGGAGTGGCGCTTTTCTCCAGTTTCCAATAGGTCTCTGCAAGCCTCGTAACTGCTGCTTCATCATCGGCTAGCTCGGCACAGGTAGCCATTCTGACGGTCATCTGGAAAACGAGCTGCATGCAACGGAGAATCAGTGAGATATTGCATTGCTCGAGCAATAATCATTTACATCGTATACATCTTTAAAGGGGTTGATTTTGCCCTCCTTTCCCCAGTTCAGCATGCGCCTATTGATATCTGCGAACAATGTGGGAAGCACTATAAAAAATGAACTCAGAAGTAATCTTGGGAATGTGGAGGTAAATTCTTACTGTCAGTTAAACGATCCTTGCGTAATACGGCTAGTAGTCGCTTGTTGAACGCAGAGACACCTTCCTTCGTAATTTCTTCCTCGATGTTAATATCTTCGAGGCGTGGGGAGGCACCCATTAGAATCTTGTAACCTTCAGTGAAATCGAAGCTCTTTTCTCCAAAGAATGTTTTTCTGGCTTCCTCTCCTCTCATCGCTACAACAGAGTGCTGTGTACAACGCCAAGTTAGTCAGGGAAATCGTGATAGAACGTAAAACACAAGTACTAACCTGCAAGACTTTGAAACGGAATATCTTCTCTCCAGTGACTTTGAAGTTCTGCCAGAGGAAATCATAACGCCGTGTAAAGAATGGCCAGGCAGTGAGCACCGAGAAACCGCCCAGTTCGTACACTCCATCTCGAGATTTGAAAAGCGCTGGATAGACGAATGATGCGATGATGCCCGCGGAAAGCAGAGCGAGAGTGGTACTTGCAATATTAATAGGAGATAAGCCAGATGCTGGTTCGACAAATGAGAACAGCCCCGCAATGGGCGAGACAGATGAATTGGTCGAAAACATGTCAGCCGAGTGTAGAGTCGAAACTAGACGGGATAGTCCCTACAAATAGATATATGTACGTCCAACAGAAGGGCCGATGGCAGGTGTATATGGGGATAAAGCACATTCTCCCAGCGGGTTCGATGGATACATAAGCACCCTGACTGGTTCTTGAATTGGTTATTCGGAGGGCTCAAAGGAATGACTCTCACCACGCACACGACGCCCTCAGGTTAGTACATCGCGTTCACTGCTGATACACCTTTCCCCTCATTACGACATGGCAGGCTATCTTTTACCGTCTATTCATTCAGCTCCTCCGTTCTTCACGTTAGCCTGCTACCCTTAAAACCTTTTCGTTGCTAACGAGATGCTTATCAGGCAACAGCCCAACCCTACAACTCAATCAATCGCCACTGAGCATTGGATACGTATCATCTTAGGCTACGCCCGGCATCGGAAACTTTTTACCTTACGTGTGGAGGACGTTGAGACATCTGGAAATGATTGGGATGAGATCTTTCGAAATGAGAGGATTAATAGTACGTTTGACTGATTCTCTTAATGCTGCGGGAAGGCCAATATTCCTACGCAGGACGCCTTTTACCCGACCACTTGATAGCCATAATATCATCAATGGTACTTCAGAACCTTGCGGTATATGAACCACCGAAGCAAATCCGATCTGTGCTGCTTTATTGGCGACGTCCAGAAGAATGGGCAGACGTTCTTTACTCTTGGGTAGGCTTTATAAGATGTCTCAAATTCAATCACTGATCTTTGCCGAAGGTTTCGTCTACTGGACAAATGAACACCATAATGACATTCTACGAGATCACCGATCCTCCAGTAGAGTCGCCTCTAACTGGGCTACCCCTTGTAATCCTTCGAAAGGCTATCAGTGTCCTGAGCAAATCGGGAAGAGCTCAGATAATTGTCAATGCTGAGGGAGAAGGCGTCCGATTCTTACCCGGGACGGGCGGTGGCAAATAGCTGAGCTGGATTTAGTGATTTCAAATTTCTTTCTCCTAGAGATGAGCACTTTTCACTGTTGTATTTTCCGTAGTATTATTCCTATGTCATCGTTAAATCGTCATCCATTTACATACTTCATACGTATATCGCACTCATACTCATAGCTATACATGTACAGGGTCGCTGCACACATCGAATGAACTATCGTCTGGGTTCGCATGCACTATACACCCTATTCCACATCATGTTAGTGAAGCATTCGGTTTCGTACTTAAATGCATGAACTCACCACAGAAGTCACCACTCAGATTCCAAACGGCACGATCTTTTCCTTTGGGGTCTCCTGTCGAAAACGGGTGAAGTACGCGGACAGGGAACTCCCACAGAAAGGCCTTTCCTGGGCACCTTCCTTTGGGAAACTTTAATTCCTTGACGCAACTGATGTTTAATGAAGGCTTCCACACTTTGTGCTGGACACACGCACCTCTCGATTCTCAAACTCGTGGGGATATCCGCTGCCGGCAATCCATAGTCAGTATAAGTCGAAAGAAAGGAATAGTGCTCACTCGATCTTATTTCCGATACTGTTTTTGCCTTTTATGAGGGCTTTCTTGACATCGTCGAGGCTATGATATGACCCCCCTGTACCAGCATCGCGTCATTCTCACGGAGAAGAACCGAGAAGCAAACATACCATGATTTGAGCAGTCGCAAGCCAAAGCGCTGTCGGCTGGATTTTTACGACTGGTTGACGCAGCATTATCCCCAGTATTGGCTTTCTTAGGAGGGGGAGAGCCCCCACCGGATGGGGATACGCCACCCGCAGGTCTCTTAACGCCTCCGTTGGCACTGTCATCGGAGGCGACAACGAAATAACCAAGCAAGAGGACGACGGCAGCAATACGTCCGATACTGGGCATACCTACAGGAGATGGAGTGAGTCTCTGGGCCTACTAGGACTGGAGAATCCTTTATATGCGAAGCACGCAACCAGGACTCCCACCGAATGTCCACTAATGCTGATCCATTGGCTTGATTCTACTGCTACCAATACTGAAGTTGTTAGTGTTGCACAAGGGACTTCTCACTCGTCTTCTGGGTGCCTCCGCATATCTCATATTGCCGGATGTAAATCTTGTGCGGCAGACCGAATGCATCAATCAACATGTAGATGCCATTAATTGGCTAGACGATAGCTCTTGTGCCAGCTTAGCACACCGGTTGTTGATGTACACCCACTTTTCGAGCTATGAAGCTATGCTCCAGGTGGTCAGACAATGAACTATTGAACGATGTAATTAGGCTGTGATCAACTGCTCGCGAGTTCGAGTACTCCTAGCCTTTGGTGAGTGAAAGTCCTTTCTAGGACTACAGGGCGTGTTTTTGGTAAATTCTAGCCTAGTAGCCTAGTCCTTGGCCTATAGTCTTAGTGTACGTGCTGGAAACGCCGAGTACTACAAGCAATTACGGTGATAAACCGTAGTAATCAAAGCACGATTCAAGCGTCAGAACAGTTTGACCGCTGCTTGAACCAGTCAATTCCTATACTAAGAGACCCGGTGGAATTTGATCACGTGACTGTTTAGTACGCGACGCGACGCGTTCAATGTCATGCTTCAACCCAACTCCCTACTTGCCTTAATCTTGTAAGTCACATTCAAAGGACGACCTCTCTCTTATGCCCCTAGTGGTTATGCATGATGACCTATGCACACTGTGGTATATGTATTTCTCATCGCCCTTTTGAGAGCTTCCGCTTTATGCCATGCGGTGAGTCTTCGACCTGAACCTGCAATCAGATTTGCTGATGCAATAAGGATTTCTTTCTCTAGGTCATGGGTTTTGCGGCACATGCATGATAAGTCTCGCTCAGCCTGGCCGCCCTCACGCCTGTCCTGTTTGCAGGAAGAAATTCCGTAGCGGTCAAGAACTCAAAATACACGTCGAATTTTCTGATACTAAAGAGGCATCCGCAGCCATAATTGTGGATGAGCTTGACTCCCTTACTGTGCAATCGAGTTTAGCTGATGTAACGAAGAATGTGGAGGGCCTGGAAGAAGTGATAGCCCAAGGCGAATCTGCTATGGACGACGATAACGCAGTCCGTATGATTCTTCTTATTCGATGCGTCTATCGTTTTATAGCTCAACTCACATGCGCATCTTCTTAGCAAACCCTCATCCGAGCGATCACCGACTTCAAGGAACGTATCATTCCTTTATTCACTCTTTGCCAGACCCAGAAGCAGCGTATCGAAACTCTTAAATCCGACCTTTCCAAAGCTTCGCAAGAGAGCCTCCGGCTTAAAGGACAACTACGAGAAAAGGATAAATTAAAGGAAGACCTCGAAGCAGCGCAGAGCAATTGGCGAAAGACCTATGACAAGTTGAAGGCAGAGCAGAAGGTTTCTACTGATGCTTTGAAACTGGCCGAAGATGCCAAGGAAAAGGTGGTCACTCTGAGAGAAGCAAAGGAGGCAGTAGAGAAGCGGGCAGAGGATGCGGAGACGAGGAATAAGAGTTTGACGCTTTTGCTGCAAAGGCATACAATTGACGTAGGGATTTCACGACATTTGTCTCACTACCTGGTCTTAGAATGCCGTTTATAGTCTCAAAGAAAGGCGGATAAGATCAATGACCTCCGTCAGCGCATCATGGTGCTAGAAGCTGAGCTGGAATCTCAAGATAAGGAGCTCCAGACGGCTCGCTCAACAGCCCAAGAGACTGACACTTCACTAGCTGTATGGGCTTCGTGTTCGGTATCTCGTCGTATGTACAGCTGATATGTCTGCCTCTCAGAGCAATGCCCTGTTAGATGACGAAGAGCACGGGGGATGGTCTCAATATGAACCACCTATAACTCCAAGGGTTGCCAGGAACCATGGCAGTTCGCCGCACCGACGACGCAAACATATTGCCACCCCTTCAGAAGCCAGCCAAGTTACCATGACCCCAATCGCTCTCGATCCCAGAGATTTCTTTGAGGGCCTTCCACGACCAGGTTTTGGCTCTGAATGGAATCTCACTAACCCCAATATAAAGGGAGTAAAGAGGAAAGCTGAAGAAGTAGAAAACACTAGCTCTTTTCCAGTTGGTTTAGATCGAAGAGGACGGCCGTTGAAGACTGTTCAGGTTGGGCCGAAGAGAGGCGTAAGGGTTAACGTTAAGTAGTCGTGCCTCAATGTATAAGTATATTTATTAATCTGGATTCTCAATTTTCAGTTGAAGGGAAACGGTGTTGAGTCGAACAAAGATGGCAGCGAGGACTTTCAAGCGTGAGCTGGTGCGACCGCGTTTCTATTTCGATTTTGTAGAGCGAGATAGTCCTCGGGCATATACGGCTCACATGGAGATGACGGTGGTGTTGGAGCCACTTCTGGTCCAAGTTGAGACTCTGAGAGGATGTCCTCAAGATTGGAAATACACTCTTGCGGCAACGTTCCATCCTGATAAGAAGTGTCTAAAGTCTGGAATCCGCTCTTGGTGTAGTTAGGTTGAGAGCCTGAGACATCCTTTGCGATGCGACGGACTGAGGGAATGCGCATTTCGATTTGAGGGGGAGAGCCATTCCTCCGAAAGCGGCGCTAGTAGACAGGCTGAGTGATCATAACGCCCTTGTTCAATAACGCCATAATAAGGTTCATATTATTGCACTGGCATGCATTCAAGGAATCCCTACAAGGAACCACCGGATTTTATCGCTCTATCCAAAGCGTACCCTAAACTATCACCGTTGTCAGCAAGAATCGTATTGCTTGCTAAAATAATCGCTTAGTTCATTCCTCAACAGCCTCATCCCAAGCCGTCCGGGTCAGTGTACGATTGACTTTTGGAATAATGATGCTCAAAGGTCTGGACCCGATGAAATACCCGTTCAACTATTGAACTTATTCAGCTTGATATTTAGAGCCTTGACTGAGGCCCTCTTGCATCGCGATTTTGGCATCAAGCTCACACTTCCTAAAGATCGACTCTGCCCACCAGTATGCGAATCGTGTTATTTTTGCGAAAAGATTCCTGTAATAAGCTCGCGACACTAGGTCCCGAACAGGTGTCTACACATCGCCATAAATTCTTCATCAATGTTGACTTAATAGCTTGCAGGCTGAATTATATTCTATGGTTGCAAGATATCGTCAGGCAATCCCGAAAGCCACCAGATTCTATGATTAAAGGCCTCGACGTGTATGCATTGAATCGTCCAGAATATGAACATATTCAGCACGCTGATATATTCATAGAGGTACAGGGGCGTCTGCGATATATCCACTCCTTGGATGTGCCCTTGAACCGCATTGGGAGTTCATCGCCACAGGTAAACACGACGATTTGGTGGTCTCGAGGCCTGTACTGATGTGTAGTGATAGATATCGATGAGACTTCCTTCCAACATGCTTCCTTGAACGTCAGCCAGAATTCTCTTCAAGGCCGCATCAAAGTCGTTAAGACCATTCCTGAGGACGCATTATTCGGGCCACTTTCCAGTGGACAAGACAGCATGTACGGTCAATAGGCGATCTACCAGGTTCAATTATTTGACAGTAACTGACTAGTTGACACATAGATTTGATTTTACGATGTGCAATCCACCGTTCTACGCCGATGCCGAAGAGGTCTTACAGTCCACCGAACTGAAACACCTTCCTCCCAATTCTGTCAGTGCAAACCTATCATGATTCCGTTCGAGTGATAATTATGAACAGGTATGTACTGGGGTAGCTGTCGAAATGATCACGCTGGGTGGGGAAACCCGGTTTGTCCAGCGGATGGTAGAAGAAAGTTGGCAGAACCCATTGTGTTGTAGGTGAGTGCACGCGAGCTACCACTTTTCCCGAATAACCGTTCGCGAAGGTGGTATACCTCGATGCTCGGCAAAATGGGCTCGCTTATAGACATAGTGAAGATGTTGCGAGGTCATAACGTGAGAATCCCAACCCCCCAGTACATCATCGATGACTGACCTTGATTTTGTTTCCACGTAGCTCGACAATTATGCAATCACCGAATTCGTTCAAGGGCAGACTCGTCGTTGGGCCGTTGGGTGGTCCCACTATGACAATCGATTGCCTGATGTAAGCGTGCTATATTTTCATACTTCTTTACCATCCTATATTCATCGTTCCTAGTCAATCGCCCGTATCGAAAATCCCAACCCTACAATACAAGGCCTGATGCCTGGTCGAAATACCATAATACAGCCTTTCAAGCAAAGGCTGGATAGATCGTCTCAAGATCAGCTTCTTATAGAGATCGTTTCAGCTATCAAGGACATTACGGTCAAGCCCGAAGATGAGGTACCTAGGCACCTGGTAATTGAGGCGACTGGTGATACTTGGTCCCGCAAAGCGCGCCGTGCAGCAAAATCTTCGCAAAGTATAGGTACTAAAGCCAAATTCGAAGAAGTTGAAATGGTCAACAATTCCCAAGGGATTGATCATATGTCGCACGGGGAGAAGAGCGTTATGGCATGTGCGGTTGGCTGGAAAGAGGATCGCGACAACGAAACCGGCGGGTGTTGTCTAGTGTTTCAATGGCTGAGGGGAAAGGATAGGGCGTTGTTCTCAAGCTTTTGTAGCTATGTCACTCGTAAATTGCAATCGACCATGTAGTTCACGCGTCGAGCCAAGGACTGGGAATCCATCATCTGATTTGTGGCGCGACGCGTTGTCACATTCGCGAGATGTCACGCTTGATGTAACGGCGTCGCAGGCATCTTTGTGCTTGCATTGCTGCCCTCATCTTATCTCCCTCAAATACTGAGCTGCAATTTGTTTCAATCGGATTGCAATGAACTGCAGTATCTGCCTCACGTCTTTGAAGGAGCCAGTCTCTATTCCGTGTGGTATGCACTTACCATTGGCCTTTCGTGGTTTTTGGGCTTAATAGGGACTTGATACAATACTGTAGGACACATCTACTGTTCTACGTGCATCGCAAATCACGTTAACTCTGTGAGCGATGATGAGGCACCTGTATCAATGGCGACATGCCCTACTTGTCGTTCCCCCTTCAACGTCTGTGAGTGGCATTACTAATTAGCTCTGTACTCCGTTTCCACTTCCTCAGTACTGAACAAGCCGTATACTAGTCACCCCAGATCTCTCGCTTTTATCGAAGAAATATCGACCATACGTACTTCCCAGCATACGACGCATCTACCTTGACACTTCTCCATACCAAGCACTTCAGAAAAAACTCAAAGAAGCTGAAAAGCGCATCCGAATTCTAGAAAATAGTAAGCAAGACTTACTCAGAGAATGCGAACGACATATGGCAGCATCGAGGGCTCATGCAGAAGGTGAACAACAAGCGAGGAGAGAACTGGAAGAGATGAAGGAAGAGGCTCTGGGGTTTCAGCAGGAGGCAGAAGATTGGCACGCGGACGCGACGCAACTAACAAATGAGTTGGAGAAGGTCCAAAATGAGAGGGATAAATTGAGGAAGAAATACCATCGTGCGAAGGCGCAAGCGAGTGAACGGGACAAGGTGGCTGCAGAACGCGAAGCACGGCTCAACGAAAGGATCGAGGATCTTTCAATGCGGTATGTGATAGTTGCTTGATCTGCTGGATGTGAATAATATGGCTTACCGATAATCTTTCATTAGGTCTGCAGATCGCCCCATTGCTTCAACTTCAGGCGGAACAGCCGTACCTCAGCGCCCGAAACGCAAAGTCTTTGGAGACGCGTCACATAACGTGACTATGGCGTCTCCTGAGCCTGAAGATGTGCGCTACTCTCAACCATATGAAGTTAGACCCGCAAAACGAGCGAAGAGGCCTCTCCCGCGTCGACGAGTAGGCTCGGCCCCAACGTCCACTGGGTCATCTAACACGGGTTTGATTCCGCGGCCATCTTTGCCACGCTCATCTTCGCCATACTTGGTTGCTAGCGATGAAGATGACCCTCCTCCAATTTTCAAAAATGGAAGAGCTAATATACCAGCAGGAAGGTCATATGTCTTCGCGTCGGATGAAGAATATCTATCTTGAGATAGTGTGATATCCGTACTGGTATGCGTGGTGAGCCCGGCAATACTACTACGTCTGACCTCAATTGATAAAATCTTTCCAACAGCATGATATGTACCCATGTATAAACAACTTTCACGGTATAGAAATTAGTATCCTAGCTAATCGCGTAGAGTGATCTTCATGCTATTAGTAATCACAGAAGTTTGCTTTTGCTGTCTCCATCTTTCACGTATATATATTGACTCGGTGTATAGCTAGGTGGGCTGGACTCAAATATCTCTCGATTTTCTTTCCAAGTATACGTTATGAGCCCCTGTGCTTTAACACGTGACAACCCAGGGGGCCTATGGAGACGAACTGTAGCCTCTCCCTCAGTGATTCGAGGGGGAAGACGATGAGATTGCACCAGCGTATTCGACTTTACCATCACCTTTTATTCTCTGTTAGTGCTCCAGCAATCTACCGAACATCTGTACGCAAGTCATTACTGATCTCACGCTCTTCACGCACTTATTCCTTAGTATCTGTCATCTCCATACACACTTCGTTACGCCATACGCTTGAGAGGAAACTCGAATGCTCGCGGAAGTAGGGCATCGCGTACTTGTCTCATACAGGTAGAAGCGACCGGAGGAGTCTCAGGTTGACGCAAACGTATAGCAATGTAGAAGGCTCACTACTTCACGCATGTGATTCAACGCGAAGATGCGGCTGTAGCACTCGGGATGCAGCTAACAGTGAAGATATTCCTGCGCAGTACGTGGCTCAGACAGATCTACTAGACCAGAAGGGTAACCAATTGATAAGTCTGACGGCCTCAGCCCCAAACTCCTTCCATCACATGAAGACAATATTCCTCTACCAAGCGAGTAAGGAAAACCCTTCCAGATAACTCGTTTTCATTTTGATGGGATTACCTATGGCATTCGCTACGACGTCAGGCGTTTGCCTACCCTTGAACGAAGAAAACGATGATGATCATCTCTCAGGAAGGGCTCGCTGTAAGAGCCGGAAGAATTAAGCTTATTGAACGAAGGGTCCGTCCGCCTTTGATTTTCTGGTTGGGGTACACTACGGTTCGGGGATATTGGTATTATTTCTTGTTATCGTTCTCGGCCCAGGTGATCCTGTTTACAGCATCCGAATTCCCCACGTACAAAAGAGAAAAGAGATAGATAGATCCCCGTACTAGCATCACAAGGCTTGTAGTACCCTGCTTTGATATCGTCAGTGTATCTTCTTTTATACGCGATATACTCATGCAACTCTTTTACACGGTTTTGTTCAGATGATCACTTTCAGACCAAGCAGAATGCCGTAATCCGCTTCTTGTACGTTAATCCGTTATCGAATGAACGATTTGATAACGGCGCTTACTTTTATCTACTTCACGTTTGGATATCGATATTACCTCCGCAGTGGGCCGCGTTGCCCCCGCACCTCTATCATCTCAACCTTCCGTATCTAGCCTCGAAGTTCCACACTCCCCTTATTATAGCCTTTGGGGTTGCGCAACTGAGCTCCGAGTCAATTAACCTCGAGTTTGCCTCATGTCGGGGAGTGAATGAAGAAGCTGTATGGAGGGTGTTTCCCGCATGGTATATTATGCTGAAGTATATCATTGTGCAGACAGTAACGCTGGATTAGCCTTTGTTCCTCGCTCTCCCTCACAGCTAACCACCATACCTCCTTGTTCGTCCCTCACCTCTTCGGGACCTACCCTTCCTGGCCCTTCTCTCTGCAGGAGACGCGTCTCTACCGTCTAGAAGTTAGCTCGCGTAGAAGACACAGTTCTGGTAATCAATAGTCTGAACACTCGCTTGCAAAGCCGTTATAGAATTTCCTTGAGGATACTTCCGTTGTGGATTCCAATTTTTGGACCTTTCGACGACTGCGAGGTCGAAGAACTATTTAAATCATGACACTTAGCTGTGCTATTTGCCTTGACGCACTGGCCACTCCGGTTTCGCTCCCTTGTGGTAAGTATATCGATTATTACTCATCCGATATAGTACGAAGTTATTAATTTTGGTTCTTTCTTGGGCGGTTCATCGTCGTAGGGCATATCTTCTGCGAAGAGTGCATGAAACTACACATATCCCACAATATGACTGCGTCTACGGGGAGAGTTACTTGTCCTACATGTCGTAAACCTTTTAACGGTCAGTCCGGTTCTATTATTCCCTTTCCTACTTTTAAAAGTGATTACTGATGTAATTTTATATCTCAAAGTTACGTTGGACGAGTTTAACCAGAAAATGGCCACTGCCTTCCCATACCCCACGATGAGGAAACTTTATCTTCCATCTTCGACTTCGCCCGCGGTGTCACGCGTCGGCTCACGCTCCAACTCATCTCAAAAACCCCAACACTCTACTTCGTCTAACAAGGCCGAATCGCACGAATCCGAAGGCTACCTAATCCTCCTGTCCAAAGTCTCCAGGTTAGAGACAAAAATAAACGAGATGAAGCGAGAGAACGAAAAACTCGCGAGAGAAAGCGAGCAAAGGATGGGTGTTCTGCAAGCTGTCCTTGCGGACCGGCAGCATTTGAAGTTGGACAATGAAAGGATCAGGAAAGACGCGTGGGCGTGGAGGAATAAATATGAGATGTTGAGCACTAGGGTACGAGAAGGGATTATCTGGTGAGATGCTATCCGGTGTTGATTTTGCTATGTGATGAGATTGTTGACAGGGCAAAAGAAGCAGAAGGTCGAGTCGGAGATGTCAGGAGGAAGCGCACTATTTCACAGGCGACACGACCGAATGCGTTCCGACCGCAGCAGACGGGAACGGGCAAAGTGAGGATTGGGTTATTCGCGTGGTGGGGAGTGAGTGGTAGTAGGTGATTTTGCAAGCGTTTACAATCAATGTCTGGTACAACAACTTGTATTTTTGCCAAGTCAATATGTTATATATAGCTCTGTTGCCTCGCGGCGAAAACGATGTGCAAGGGAAGATGCTACAGGCTGTCACCAGCATGTTGGATACTATATATTGGGCCTAGGGTGAGGTGAAGCTGAACGATCGTCTTGCAACACTGACATACCCCAACTACCTGTCTGTAGTCCACGCACCCCTATCGATCCTCCTAAGTGACCCCTTTCGTTCGAACTGCACAGCTGAATGATCTGACCTTAGGTTAATACTTAGGTTTTCGTGACATACTATACCCCTGCTATCTGCACACAGCGTACGTTGAAAGACTATGAGTTTGGATTGTATTATTTGCCTTGGCACACTGGCGAGCCCCGTCTCGCTTCCTTGCGGTAAGCATCGACGTTTGGCTACTCGCTTTATTCGTGATTAATGCTGCCAGTGGCGTGGCATGCATCAGGTCATGTCTTCTGTCAGAGCTGTATGGCATCACATGTGACTTACAACAGAGTGATCTTCACCGGGAACGTCGCTTGTCCTACATGTCGTGTAGCTTTTAACGGTCAGTTCCTGATATGACCAAGTTTGATCTTTGCTTTCGTATTAACGAGCTCAGACAGATGAAAGCGGCAGGACATCAGCGTATCCTATCATCAGGAAACTCTATCTCCCGCTGATCGAATCCGCACCTGTTCCACGCCCCTCTTCGACGTCCGACGAAAACACACTAGACGCCGAATTATACCTAACTCTTCTTTCACGGGCTTCGCAGTTGGAGATGAGAGTTAGTGAGTTGATGCATCAGCATGAGACGCTTGCTGTGGAGATGCGTAAGCAAATGCGGATTGCGCAGGAGGCTCGGAGGGATAAGGAGAGGGAGGTAGGTGAAGCAAAGCTGGAGCTGAGGGTATGGATTGAAGAAAATATTTTGTGGGGAGAGGTGAAGGAACGAATTATTGGGTACCCTTCCTTCAAGATTTATATGCTTGACACGTTAGACTAATATCATCGTATGCTCTTTAGTGCAATAATGCTTCTGATAGCGGCAACGATATTCATATTTTTCGTTGTATGGTGTGCAAGTGTAGAGCAAGAACGAGAGTTGAGTCAGCTAATCCATAGGCAAGTGAGGGTTACTGACGAAGAACTCGGTCGGTTGGTTGAAAAGCTTTGCTTCACGTTGTTTGCAAAGAAAGTTTGTATAGAGTAGTACGATATATTCTCACGGTGTTTCCCTCATGACCCATTCGTTGAATAAGTCATAATGTCGGTGATTCGTATTCGGCCTATGTTTCACTCTTTTCGCGGACATTGTGTCAGTATTGGTGGGAAGAAACGCCTATCAAAGAGTTACCTCCGTATATAGAGGATAGAATATGCAGTGGCTCAAAGGACCGCCATGAGTACATATATCGCACGAATACATGCAGGGGTCATTCAAGCATCTCAGTATTCGACTAATACCCCGATGTGAGTGGCACAGTATCAATATTACTCGCCGTCTTCCTGCTGATACGTGTCTATATGATCTGCCTAGCCAATACGATCTTTAATCACTCGTTGAACGAGTCCTTACTATTCTCATTTCTCGCTACCAATATACACTCGTTGAAAATGGTCCTCGACTGCGTTATCTGCTGTGGCGCGCTGGTGCGCCCAGTCTGTATTCCTTGCGGTAAGTGTCTACAATATTGTGCTGATGAACCACCGACCAGTTTAACACCGTATTTATAGGTCATGTCTTCTGTGAAGAGTGTTTGAGATCAATAATGACTGTGACACCAAGTCTATTTTGGAGGGGCGATGTCAACAGGCTCGTTTGTCCTATCTACCGTAAAAACTACTCCAGTAAGTCGTTCGGTTTAACTTTACGCCTACTGTCTTGATGCGTCCAACCGTTAGTTTATCCGAGTGATTCCCTATTCGGGCGAGACTTTGATAAAACTCTGAGGAGATTATATATCCATGAAACGAATTCAAGCATGGACACTTCCTCGGCGTCAACTACAGAAGCAAATACGCCACCGATTCCGAGTCCTTCGCCAGTAAGATCGCATGATTCGTCGGAATGTCCCTCTTGTCTGCGTCATAAGATCGCCAACTTGGAAGATGATCTAGAAGAATTGGAGGGTCAGAGAGATACTATCGTAGGATGGTGGATCGAGGCTCTTGCTGAAGAAGCGAATGCGGAGAAAGGGAGAGAAGCGTCTGAGCGAAAAGCTAGGATGTTGAAGGAATGTCTTGACGCAGTGGGCATTGTGATATTTATCTGGCTCTTCTGGTGAGTTTTGTGTGCTTGTGCTTATTCTGCTGAGTGTTAACGTTGATGTTGATATCGACCCATTTTTAGGAAGTTTTTGCTTGGCTCTATCTTGTGTGGATTGGTTGCTGTGTTTGGTTGGGTGATATTGGAATTTTGGGATAGGAGTGGCCGTTATGTACTTGGTAGCTGACGGCGATGGAGATTGTAGTCGACCATTTCATTATTGTGATTGTTGTCAGTAGGAGGCGTTCCTCGCCTCTTATGAACTGCAAGGCGCACATTGGGTATCCCTAGCTTTTTCCATGTACTAATAAAGGACCTTAACCGGCACTGCTTCCTTCGTTCTACATGATGAATATTTTGGCCCACTAAATGAATCAACCCCTGTCCCCACGCGGTAGTCACACTTCCATTTAGGGCATACGTCAGCCCCTGAGCTAAGCAAAACATAAGCCTTACATGCATTCGCCTGACATCTGCACATCCCAACCATACACCATACACCGCGATGTAAGTGGCACAGCACTTTGCACTGATGATATTTGTGGTTAAGTAACTAGCTTTTGTTGGATAGCGTCCTTTCACATTTCCAGATATTGAACGCGTTCAAGAGAAATGGCGTTGCATTGCATTATCTGCTTTGATGAGATGGATGATATACCTAATTGCACACCGTGTGGTGAGTTTTGGTAGATCATGAGTCTTCAATCCATTGACTCGTTAAACCTATAGGTCATGTCTTTTGCGAACAATGCTTGAGCTCGCACATAGCGAGTGAAGGAGGATCAGGGAAGGTCACCTGTCCTACATGCCGTACCGCCTTCGATAGTAGTATGTGATCCAATATTATTATACTCTCAATCCAAACGTATGGTGGCATACAGACATAGGCGGGTTGATTCGAAGACTCTATCTTCCGATTTCTGAGCATTCCAGGCCATCGAAATGCAGGTACTCAGTCTGCTTTCAAGCCCAGATTTCGCAGTTGACTGGGAGGATTGAAGAATTATACAACGAGAAGGAGACGCTTGCCAAGGATTTGCACGAAGCCACTCGAAGCAGGGAGGCTAGGGAAAGATGGATGCAGGAAGTCTGTGTTCGTCATCGTAACCAGCTCTCGCAGATGGGGAAGAGCATTGATGAGCTGGAAGGCCGGAATGGAGAACTCTTTGAAGAGTTGATGGAGAGTCAGCAGGTTGCTCGGGCGGCTGCTAGGGGAGAGGGCGAGGCGAAGGGGGCGCTTCGTGGACTGCGGGTATCCTCTTGCAAGCAGATCGTAACACTGGAGATGGAGATTAAAGAATTGAAAGGCTGGAACGGGGTGCTGGCTGGAGATTTGAAATCGCAAATTGAGATGGCGAGGAAAGCGAAGGATGAGGCAGAGGCGGCAAAGGAAGGTATGAAGGAGGCAAATAGAATCTGTGAAGTAGCAAAGGATGAGGCAGAGGCGGCAAAGAGAGATACGAAGGAGGCAAAGAGAATCTGTGAAGTAGCAAAGGATGAGGCAGAGGCGGCAAGGAGAGATTTGAAGGAGGCAAAGAGAGTCTGTGAAGTAGCGAAGAAAGAAACGGAGGCGACAAAGAGAAGAATTGAGTAAGCATTGGCCGGTCATTTTATTTTCTTGCAGTCTGCTAACATAGATGTCTTGATTAGCAAATTGATGCTATTTATTGTATTTGCAAACGTTCTAGTGTATGCAGGCGTGTATTTTGTGTATTAGTATTTATAGATAAGACGGCGATCGCGGAGAAGAGTGATCGAGGCACGGGTAAACCGAAAAGGGCTTAGCGTGCCACGTTGACATAATAAGATGATCTCGATCGTGAGATCTACGGGTGTGTGTCTCGTGGCTGTGGATTTCCGTTTTGTGTGTTGACCCAAAACCTTTTCTGATTCCATCATCATCATCATCATGAACGTCGCTCAGCTTCTCCAAGACTCGCCTTCAGTTGAGCGGCCCAGAAATTCCAATAACCCAAATACAAATTCAACCTCGACGCAGTCTGATATAGATAGGTCGCGGGCAAGGGGTCCAGGTCCCGATGTTGCGAGCACGTACAGAGCGAGCACACCGCTCTACCCTTCCCCTGCACCAGTGCACTCCCAGCCTATCGTACAGACGTCTATTCCCCCTTCTCCACTTTCTGCGCGCCCGATGCCGAACATCCCTGCGCCTTACTCCCTTTCCGACCCTTCCCCGATGTATCATCCACCGCCGCCTGCTGGAGTTGGTCGCATACCAGGCAGTGGCAACACCACACCAACCCATGTTCATGCATCTGCTGTGCCTCTGCCTCACGCCCACCCCCATCCACACGCCCACACTCATTCACAACCTCAATCTCAAGCGCAGTCCCCTGCCATGGCGTCTCTTCGCCCCTTAGACCCTGTTCCTCTCACTCCGTCATCGTCATCTGGTATCCAACATTATCCAGTTGGGCACTCGTCGACGGTTGGGGGAGCATCGGCATCGTCGCCACACCACGCCCCCCAGCCATCTTCTTTATCTGCTTCTACTTCTCACACCGCCCCGCGAGGTTACATGGGAGACTCGCCCTTTCCCACGCATGCTTCTCATTTGGGCGTGGGAATGCTCAAAGGTGTTTCTCATCCACAACCGATCATGGACAGTCCTCCGTTATGGGACAGAGAAAGAGAAAGGGAAAGAGAGAGGAACGAAAGGAGGAAACCAAATGGTATGTTTACTGTTTATTTCATAAATATTTTATTCCAACTTACCATCAATGCTCATTTACCTCTCAGAATCTGGCCGCTCACGGCACGGCTCGTTCGCAGAGGCGGCTCCATCCATCGGCAGCCTCAAACCACCCGGCATCATGCCACTCGGCCCTCCTCCACCATCCCATTCATCCTCCGCTCCTCCCCAGCCTCCCCATCTCCCACCTCGCGATGCGCACGGGCCACCTCAACACCCTCCCGGGCAATCGCGTTCTCGTCGAGGATCGCTGTCGCATATCTCCAACCCGATACATCACCCCGGACGCGTCAACACGGCTCCCCCGCAATCGGTTGTGGTGGGTCCTGGGGTAGGTCCGCCGCGTACACCTCCGATGGCGAGTTTGCAACAGCAGCATACTCCGTTGTTGGCTCCATCACCGTCGAAGAGCGGGAGTGATGAGAGTTTGAGTGGGAGAAGGGATATGGATGAGCCTTTGGCACCCGGAGCGCTTAGGGAGAAGGAGAGGGAAAGAGAACGGGAGAGGGATTTGAGGGAAAGGGATATCAGAGAGAGGGAACGGGAGAGGGAACGGGAGATTCGTGAATGGGAGCGCGCGAGAGAAAGAGAGATACGGGAGAGAGAACAACGGGATAAAGAGGACATGGATTTGATCCGTGCTGCAGCTTCAAACCGGAAGCAGCAGCAACAACAGCAACAGCAGCAGGTATGTGGTACTTTCTGTTGCTCCCGTCTCTTTCATGGTTATTTCAACAACGATACTCATTCAAGTATTTGCTCTTTCTTTTGCATAATCTCTTTTTACTCAAGGTCCAACCGGGCGTGCAGCAGCAGCAAGCTGAACTGTTGGTGCTGAAGCATACCGGGTCGATGATGGATAGGGATCCTCGTGATAGGGAACGTGATAGGGAGAGAGACCGCGACCGTGACCACGACCGCGACCGGAACAGGGAAAGGGAACGCGAACGCGATAATAGAGAGCGAGACGTTCGCGACGACCGCGACTATCACCCACACGCACCTCTCCCTCACTCGCACCCTCACTCTCAAATCCAGCACCATCATCGTCATCACCCGCAACAGCAGCAACAGCAACAACATCCTTCATCACATCAACAACACCCGCATTCTCATCTTTCACACCTTCCGCCGCACGGCTCGTCTCATTCACAGCAGCATCCTTCAGTACACTCACAGCACTCGCATGCACATTCACAGCATCAGCATCATGCGTCGTCGCTCCCTCCACCATCCTCGCTGCACTCGCACCACCCCCTCGGTCCATCTCACGCACATACCCATCTTCCGCACGCTTATTCACATCATGGACCACCAAACGCGCATATACATCCCCATCAACAGCACATCCAACTTCAACATCACACACAACCACCCCCACCCCCACCACAATTACAATCCCTCCCACCGTCCTCACACCAAAATCCCCCTCCCCATCCACAAACTTCCAGTCCGTTTGCGCCGCAACAGAGTAGTCCACCGTTATTGCAGCATTCGCCTGGACATCATGGTCAGCCTGCTGGGTTCGTATGAATTTACTTTATCAGGTTGTAGTTATATGCTTACGTGAAATGCTTTACATCTCATTCAGACCTCACATCGGTCCTGGAATCAATCCCGGTGCGCCTCCACCTCCAGGCATCCCTCCAAACCCAAATGTAAATCCACCACCTCCAAACCCTTCCGGCCCTATGATGCTGAATCCCAACGGCCCACCACCACCACCACCACCACAACAACAACAACAACAACAACAACAACAACAACAACAACCGCAAATGCTCACCGGTCCAGGTGGTGTAGGCCCCGGTATTTCAGGTCCTGGTATTCCGCCACCGGGAGGACCTCCCCCGTCGCAGCCGCCTCCGACTATGGTCGGCCCGGGTGTGGGATATGGACATCCGCCGCCACCGCCGCCGCCGAGTTTGGGTGGACCTGGTGTCGGTCTGGGTGTTCATCCTGGACATCCTGCTGGGCCGCCCCCTGGCAATACTGAGCCGGGTGCAGGTGGGCAATCTGCAGGACATCATCATCACCATATACTTCACCACCATCATCATAGCGGAGGACAACCTTCTGGTCCTGGTCCTGGTGGGAGGGAAGGGCAAATTAGAGAAGGTCTTGGAGCAGGAGGTCGCGATATGCTCATTGATGGAAGGGATACTGGAAAAGGACGCTCGGAGCGGGATATTGTTATTATTGGTGCTCGTGAACGTGAACGTGAGCGAGAAAGGGACCGTGATCGTGATCAAAACCGAGAGCGAGAACGGGAGAGACCTATGGATCGCGACGATAGGGAACGTGAACGCGATCGTGAGCGTGATAGGGAGAGGGAATATGCTGAGCGGGGTCGTCCGGACGTTGCCCTTGGGTTGACATTGGGGAAGGATATGGGACCTTCAGCGGGAATGATTCAAGTCGGCCCGCCACCTCCTTCAGGTGCAAGAGGCGAACCGGGTGGAGGAAATATGCCGCCACAGCGTCAGTTCCAGCATCAGTTCCATACACAGTTTGTTTCCTCTCTTCCGAATGGCAATGGGTCGAGGATGTCTTCGCCTGTGCCTGGGTTTGTCATGGAGCCTGGAAAGAAGGAGAGGGAACGTGAAAGAGATAGAGACAGGGAGAGGGAGAGAGACAGGGAGAGAGAGAAGGATGCTATGCGCGAGAAGGAGCGGATTGGTGATGCTGCTAATAGGGAGCGTGAACGGGAGAAGAGAAGAAGTGGCGAGCTGCGTATGGGTGGGATGAGCAGTGGGCATCCCGTTACTAATGCACGAACCGGGCTATTATCTGGTGCTTTCCCTGGATCGGGCTCTGGTCCTCGTGGTGGGACAACAGTGCCAAACGCTAGCTCGTCGAAAGGCCCGATGGGCAGAGATGGATATGCTATGAATGGTGCTGGTGATATGTCTCTCGCGCCATCATCGATGATGGGCGGCGAGGAGAACATACCTCCCGGTTGGTCTGGTCTGGGCGGTCCCGCCATGATGAATGGTAGGAGCGGCGCCTTGCCGCCGGAATATGGGATGGGTGCGCCGTCTTTCAGAGATTTAGGAGCTCATAGGCTTGGAGTGGACGGACCCTCTGTGTGGCCTGAGCGAGAGGCGAAGGCGAGGACAGTAGTGAATTTGGGGACGTTCGTATACCCAAAGACGCCTTTCCCATATTCATTTGCCGGGAGTGAGGACTGGATAGTTGGTAAAGGGCCATCAGAGGATGATGCTCCTGGAGCCGGCGAACCTCAGAAGGATGGAAATGATGAGAAAGCCGAAGAAAGGTCGCGGGAGACGAAGAACTCGAATACTGATGGGAGGCAGGCTGTCAGTAAACCCGATTTAGAGCAAGAGAAAGAGAAAGCGAGGGTAGACGGTAGAGACCTTTTGGACGTCGATACGCGTGCGACGATTATTATTCCACATGGATACCTGCCTCTTGAGCGACCCACGCGGCCCAAGATCTGGGGCGGAGGGGTCCTTATGGGTGGGACGAGGCGCGTATATACGGATGATTCGGATTTGTTTTTGTGTGCGTTGCACAGTGGCTGGGTTACTTGGAGCGGAGCTGTGAAGGCGCGCAGGGAAGGAAGGGATCTACGCGTGGAGGTGAGGGTGATGCGGTGTACAAGCGCAGGTGACAATGCAGACGGAATCATTCTGGGTGGTGCGGATGAGAGGATGAAGACGAGAGGGATTGAGCAAGTTGAGGGGGTGAACGGCGCGGTGAAGGACCATGTGGGGAGAGGTGTGAGGAGGGAGGAAGTTGTGGGGAGATTTGTAGGTGGTCCAGGTGCGGTATTCCGAGACCTGAAGACGGATGGGAAGCGAATGGATAGCAGGAGGTTGGCGAAGCGTGGCAGCGGCGGCACTAGCGACGATGATGCTAACGATGGTTTGGCCATGGACGTCGATGGGGTTATCGATGAGAAAGATGACGATGGTAGAAGTTTGGAGAGTGCTGGTTGGGGTAGCGGGCATGACGGCAGTGCTATCGAGATCATCAAAGCTGAATTTGTTGCGGTGAGTTTCTGTGCCGATGGTAATCTCCTCCTGCTCACTCTAGCTAAGAAGGGTACGGCTCGTGCGGCACCTGGCCTTGGTCTTCGCAATCGCGCACAGCGTTTATTCGAATATGCTGAGCGGCGAAGAGCTGTCCTTGGGCTTGGACGTCCCCCTTGTACCGGTGGTTCATCGTGCTTGCTAGGACGCAAGCGCCGACGTAGCTGGGAGTGGGCATCGCCCAATTCAAGGCGGTTACCCAATGCCACAGTGTTGGAAGCCATTGATGAAGAAGACGGACGAGTCATCAGTGCGGATGGAGATGTCGAGATGAGGGACGGTGATGCGGTGGCGGACAATGAGCATCATGATAGTGAGTGCGAAGAGGAAGCTGAGATGAAGGCTAGGACCGTGGTATTTGACTATGCAGTTGGGGGCAATGTGCACCTTGGGTAGGCCGAATTTAATCAAACAAAGGATGGATATCTCACTCTTGATTTCATATATTCAGGTTTAAATACGATCCTCGGGGATTACAAAGAGTTCTCTTCCCCAAGAGTAGCCATGAGTGTGTGCCTCGTCCCAGGAAGCGCCGCAAGCTGAACAGTGATTCGGAAAGCCCTCGCGAATCCACTCCTATGGATGTTCATGGAGGAAGCCCTGCACCTACTACAGTACCGCCTTCGCCCATCCAGGAAACCCTGAGGGTCCTGCTTGAAACGGGCACTGAGACATATATCCTCTCCTCGTCCTCCTCAGACGATGACGCGGCGATTATGTCCGAGGCCAGGAAATATGATTTGACGTTGGTAGGGTCATCAAGTCCGAAACCAGGTGCTGGCACCCAGGCAGCATCTTCAGATAATGTCTTGCCAATGAAGAACACGATTATGAAAGACGTCGATGAAACAATTCAAAAGAAACAATCTGAAGACACGGATCACAAAGGCCCTTCAATTCCAGACACCCATGCAGCTCCTAGTCCTGCTTCAAGCCCCCTACCTGCCATATCTCCGTCATCCAGAGCATCGTCAGTACCTCCTCAGCCGACGCACGTTGGTGATTCTCCAGATCAAGTCTCAAGTAAAGGTGAATTGCCGCCAATCGTCAATAGCGACAGTGTGACTGTGGTTACAACACCGCTTCCCCCAGAATTCGAGAAAAGCGCGACCATCGTCCTTTGTCAGGGGCTGACGCAGGACGTGATTCGGTTTACCGATGAAGGCATCATCGTATTGGATGGCAAGATGTTGAATGAAGTGTTGAAGTTGCCAATACAGCGATGGAAGTGTACGACAATGTTAGCATAGTGGCTATTTTGTGGTGACGAACCATTCTTGTTATATTCAATTACCTTCACGTTAGGATGTTATCTTGCAATGTATCAATTACACGCTAAGCATTTATGTTGTATCTACATATTGTTCTCTGCCCTTTCGACCAACTTTTGACTCAACCTAAGACAATGCATTCACAAGATGCCTCGATACGAGCAGTATGGCGTTTAATATGCAAGGACCTGTAAGGACTTAGCCCGACTGGATGCAAGTGTACACTTACTATCCCTATAGCCCCTAGTCCCTTGATCACATGACGATTATATATTCGGATGATCATAGTTACTAACATCTTATCTTACGATTGTATTCTCGAGAAATCCTACTTTTTGGTCCTCTTACAGCTGTTCCTGAAATCTGAAACCTTGTCCGCATCACTTCTTATATTTTTGTTGTACGCGAGTGTCAATGGGCAATCCGGAGACGTCCGAAGGCGTGAGATCAGGTGAGTCAGCAGTATGGTCACTTCATATTGACCTACTTAGTACTCACTCGTCGAATTCAGCACATGGTCTTTGCAATTCATGCTTGTTTATCTGAAATACTGGCCAGTTTGTGGAAAGATATCCTGGTTGTCACGGCTGCTCCTTTGCTGTGGTAGCAGCAATTGTAGCTGATGCCCCTCTAGCATATGTAGCCCAAGACTGGCTTGCCATCGACGTAGAATTAATCAGATAGTCTATCGGGAACCTCTCAAGCGTCCTGTATCACTTAACATTGGTCAAGAAACTAGAAAGCGTGAAGTTTGGTGACTTTACATGCGGGAGGATCATTGTCTTAGCCTCAGACTCAAAATTAGGGGCTAGTAATACATATTCTCACACCCGCGGACGTCTCCGGATTTCCCATCGACACTCGCATACAACAAAAATAAAAAAGTGATGCGGACAAGGTTTTCAGGAACAGCTGTAAAACAAGTGGAAACTCGCTCTCGTAATGAGGATGAACTAAGATAAGATGTTAGTCACCTTGCTTGTCAAGGTTTCTGGGTTTCCTTAAATTATGACGACCCTGATTAATATCGCAAAGTTGTACAAACAACTTAGGCGCTCGTTCGAGCCAGGATTCCTTTAATTCAGCGATTAATATCGCAAATATGCACAAACAATAAGCGCTTACACGAAGCGCTTACTTAGCTGTGTGAACCTAGCATGCTTTATCATCAATAACACCATTATTACAAGTTCTTTCTGCAGTTTATTCATTCCCAATGCTATTTCTTCAATTTCTTACTAAGTAAATCCTAAATACAAAGAAATCTTTGTTAGCTACAAGCCTAGATTATACTTCTCTTAGAGGATTCAGAAATATCTGAACTCAAACTACTTTTCTCCTTTAATTCATTCATCTTTACTTACAATGTGTCTATACTATGCTCACTACTCATTTTCAGCCACCAAGCCTTGCTTACTTTCAATTGACCAGTTCCTCAAGCTGGTTATCCTCCATCAGTAGCTCTGCATCATGTGATTTGAGAAACATATCATTGTCAAAATTTCATAATAATCTGATTGTTTCCCTACATATGTGATAATGCAACATAAAGATTGAATAAGTTCAATCCTCCTGTTCGTGGTTTGGCAACATCAACCATTACAAAAGGTATTGTCTGTCCCTGTGCATGATAGACACCCATATGTAGACAGGCTGGAGCTCAGCCGTAACTGCATAGGCAAGTATTGCATATGGCCATAAGCCATATACAGTACAGTTGGCACCCCTAGTATGGAGAACTCAGGTGTGAGTACCAGAGAACAGAGACTGAACTCGAGTTCTTTAGTAGAGAAGTGTTAAATACGGAATCCAGCTTCTACTACTAGACAGACTACAAAAAGGTATTTGGCTTCAACTACTGAAGTGCAGAGTTGCGCCGCCCACTACCTAACAAGTATACCTTGATTTCGGAATGGTGTTAAATACAGAATCCAGCTTCTACTACTAATCAGACTACAGAGAAGGTACTTGGCTTCAACTACTGGATTACAGAGTTGCGCCGCCCACTACCTAACAGGTGTACCTTGATTTCGGAACGGAGATCGGAGTTACGGAGTAACGCCGGAGAACGGATAGAAGGTAGAGTGTAGGTCGGAGATGCGGGATACCGGAGAACGGAGATAGCGCGGAACGGAGTTCCTTAGTAGAGAAGAGGGAACGTATTAGGTTGATATTCGAACTGAAGAACTATCTACAAGTAACTACGGCTTAAATACTGCAAAGGTAACCTAACATGCGGAATACATGAGTTATACCTCGTGGTAACTAAGCCTAAGTGTCCCTTGATAATTAAATAATTCTACAGTAATATCCAAGTCCATATCAACACGTGCTAAGTCCGCGTGCATATCCCTTGATCCGAATGTATCCGAAGGTCCGATAGTCCGAGACCGATGTCCGAGGTCACGGGAGTGGTCATCTGACCGGGGCTAGGGGTTAGGGGTTTGCACGTGCGTAACAGTACTCCCCCCTTAAGGCCGAGTCCCAGGAGGCCAATCCAGAGCGGTCTTCGGAGTTTCGTCCGGAGTTCGGAAATTTCTCCGAGAGCTAAGGTCGAAGCTTCGGGGTCTGTCCGAGGGTCGAGATGATGACATCACTGCTGCGGAGAACCTAGATCGAAGTTGCGGAGTTCGAACAATCGCTTTAAAAGCGGAAAAGGGGAACTCCGAGATTCTTCGTCTTCGACAACTCTACCAATCGCTTATCCACAACCTAACTTGCCCATTCTCCTGATCTTAACATGTCTGGTTTGTCCCTGAAAGACCTCGCCCAGTACCCAGAGCTCCAGGCTCTCGTCGCTAGAGAAATCGCCTCGAAGATGCTCGCTAACGAGCACATTGCTACTGCTGCCCCTGCCCCTCTGGTGGTGACGCCCAAAAACACTCGTCCGCGGGATGAGACACCAACTGGCGTGTCTCCGCCGATGAAGAAAGCGAAGGGTAAGCGGAGAATGGTGGAGGAGACCCCGGGAGGTTCGTGGGTTTTTGTGAAGTCGGAATCGCCGGAGCTGATGTTGATTACAGAAGATATTGAGGAGGAGCTCGCGGAGATCGCGGAGAAGGTGCGGAGGTCGCAGGAGGACGCAGCGGAGAACGAGCGTTCGGCAATGGTGCGCGCACAGCACCTGAGGGAGGACGAAGATCGACGGGTCCGGAGTACGAAGATCGGGATCGCCCGGGCCATGAAAGAGTTGTCCGTCGAGGACTACGCCGGAGAGGAGGAGTTGGAGGAGAAGGACCTACCACCCATCCTTGGAGGTCCGGAGAAGGAGGCGAAGGAACCGCGGCTTCGGAAGCGTCCGGAGATCCGCAACAGGGAGGTCGGGGACGAGTTCATGACCCTGTGGCCTGATGGGGTGTACAGGGCTTGTTACCACTGTCGGGCTCGCAAGCAAGAGTGCTTGCCTCAGGCGAGGTAAGTCTTCCTTGTTGACCTTTCCCTCTGGGTGCTGACTCCTGTTGTGCAGTGCTAATGCTAGCACTTGCGAGGGTTGCCATCGGTCCAAACACCGGTGCGACTTTCCTAGGGGTCAGGAGACGAAAACGGGTCGGGGAAAGACGTCGGAGAAGACGCCGAGGAGGAGGATTCCCGCGAAGAAGGCGGAGAAAGCAGCAAGTCCGGAGGCAGGTCCATCTAGGATTACCCGGAGCGTCGCGAAGATGGCGGAGAAGACGGAGAAAACGTCGGAGGATGATCCGACAAACCGACAGTTGATGAATACTTTCATCGACTTTACGCGGCGTTTCGAACAGCGCCAAATGGAACACTCCGTCGAGATCTCGAAGTTGCGGGTGGCGATGGCAAAGGAGCGTTCTCGGACCAGGCGTCTTGAGAACATCCTTCGGACGGCGGAGCACTTGGAAGAACGGGATGAGTATGAAACGGACGAGGAGTACGCGGACATCGAGGACCGCTTGCAGGATGTGGAGTTCCGGCTGGATACATGGATCAAGTCGGACCAATACGCGAGAGAGGAACGGGAGAAAAGGGAAGCGGAGGAACGCGGAGAAAACACGGAGAAGTCGGGGAAGGGGAAAGAAAGTGGAGGCTATGAGATGGAGGTTGAGGAGTATTTGGACTCCTCAGAATAAAAGATCGTAGTATAGTACTTTGTAACTACCTTGGACTTTTTGTTTTTCTTGATATATACTGTTTGTACCAACCATTCGGGAGAGTGATCAATAAGTAAATGACAAGAGAAGAAAAAGGACTGTAAGGTAAGTAACTAGGACTATAACTACTAGAGAGAGGAAGAAGAAAAAGGAATGAATTATGCAGCTATACTACTTGGGTTTGATTTTGCTGAGTGGACCGGGTTTGTCCGGGTATCGACGGTGGAACTCTTCAACAAGTTCCTGAGCGTGTTCGAGTTCGTCCGCTCCGAGCTCGGAGAATTCTTCCGCGGTATCTTCATAGCCTAGCCATCGGACTTTGTATCGCAAGGGCATCTTTCGATATCGCTTGTCGATTTTAGAGTCAACAACCTCGGCTATCTCGTATTCTTCTTCGCCATCAACTTCGATCGGAGGAGGCGGAGATTGGACGCGGAGAGGAATCTCGTTCGGAGTCTCGGGCTCGAGCATCGATACGTGGAACACTGGGTGCACTGAGCGTAGTGATTGGGGAAGATTAACCGTGAAGGACGAAGGACCTGCTTGAGCAATGATTTCAAAGGGTCCGATGAACTTCTCGGATAACTTCTTGGAGGGTCTTGTAGTGCGAAAGAACTGAGCCTTGATGAAGACCTTTTGTCCGACCTTGAAGTCCGGAGCCGCGGATCGTCTGCGGTCTGCAGGAGCTTGGTAGCGGAGTTGCGCATCGGACATCGCGGTTCGGAGTTCTTGGTGGAGGTCGTCGAGGTTGACTACGAATTCTCTTGCACGGGTGGAGGCGAGATCGTACTCTGGATGTACGGAGATACGGGGATGGTAACCTTTGTTCGCGAAGAACGGAGATACTCCGGTGGTGGCACTTGGAGCATTGTTGTATGCGAACTCGGCTATAGGGAGAAGTTCTGACCAGTTGTCTTGTTGGTAGTTGCAGTAAACGCGGAGGTACTGTTCCAGAGTTTGGTTAGTACGTTCGGTCTGTCCATCACCTTCAGGGTGGTAGCCAGAGGTGTAGTGTAATTTCATCTCTAAGGCTTTACCGAGGGACCTAAAGAAGTGGGAGACGAACTCCGAACCTCGATCGGAGGTGACATGGTTCGGAACTCCGTGCTTGGAGAATACATGCATTACGAATAACTTGGCTAGATCTTCGGAGGTGATAGTGTCGTGGCAGGGGGTGAATATGGCTTGTTTGGAGAGTCGGTCTACGATGACTAGAATAGAATCGAAACCGGAGGATTTGGGGAGTTTCTCGATGAAGTCCATGGATATGGAGTCCCAGGGTCGAGAAGGTACGGGTAGTTGTCGGAGTTTGCCATAGGGTTTGTGTCTCTGGGGTTTAGCTCGCATGCAAGTGACACAGGACTTACAGTAGCTTTTGACGAAGTCGCGGATATTGGGCCAGGTGTATTCCCGGCGGACAAGTTCTAAGGTTTTGTTTTGGCCATAGTGACCGGAAAGAATGTGATCGTGTTTGTAGCGGAGAACACGGACTCGGAGATCGGAGAAGTCGGGGACAAAGATCCGGTTGTCTAGTCGCAGGAGACCGGAGTCATCCTTTGACCAGCGCGGACCTAGTTCGGAGATAGGGACGGAGAGTGTCGGATCGGACTCTTGCGCGGACTTGATGTCGGAATGGAGTTGTTCAACATCCATGACTACGGATCCGCGGAGAGTGGGTACGAAGAGGTAGGAAGCGCGGATTGATGCTACGAGTTGTTCTTGAGTGAAGACGGGTCGGAAGTTCTGTGGGTTGACATGCTGGTAGCGCTCACTCCCCTCTTTAGGGTAGACGTCCCATCGTCTAGTTAAGGAGTCAGGTTTGGCTCCTAACTTGCCTGGACGGAAACGAATACAAAGGTTGAACTGGGAGAGATACTCTGACCAGCGGACCTGTCTTCGGGTTAAGACTTTAGTCGTACAGAAGTATTCTAAATTCTTATGATCAGTAACAACATCGATAACGGAAGCTGAACCTTCAAGGTATTGACGCCAGATTCGGAAGGCTTCAAAAATTGCGAGAAGTTCCTTGTCGTGGACATCATAGTTCAATTCCGTGGAGGTGAACGTGCGCGAGTGGAAAGCGACGGGGTGGATTTCTCCGTCGGAGGTGTAGATCGAGAGGATAGCTCCTAGAGCATAGTCCGAGGCGTCGGTTTCTACGATCATCGGAGCATCGGGGATCCAGTGAGTGAGTACCGGAGCTTGAGTAAAGGCAGCTTTCAGTTCATTGAACGCTGTCCGGCACTTGTCACTAAAAACCCAAGGGGTGCCTTTGCGGGTCAGGCGGGTGAGCGGAACGACGATATCGGAGTAGTTGCGGATGAATCGTCGGTAGAAGTTCGCAAAGCCGAGGAAGGACTGAACATCGCGGACTTTGCGGGGTTCAGGCCATTCTTGTATTACCTTGACTTTGGCTTGGTCCATGGTAAGTCCGGTCGGAGAAAGGATATAACCTAGATATTCTACGGTGTCAACGTGAAATTCACATTTCTCACCTTTAGCATAGAGCTTGTGTTTCCGGAGACGTCGGAGAACTTCCTTAACGTGCTCCTTGTGTTCCTCTACACTATTGGAGTAGATCAGGATATCATCTAGGTAAACAATGACGCAGACGTCTAAAAGATCAGCGAACACATCATTGATAAACCTTTGAAAGGCCGCGGGAGCGTTAGTTAACCCAAAAGGCATAACTAACCACTCGAAGGAGCCGTAGCGAGTTCTAAAGGCTGTTTTCCATTCATCTCCTTCGGAGATCCGGACTAAGTGGTATGCGTGCCGGAGATCGATCTTGGTGTAGATTTTGGCATCGCGGGGTGCATCTAGGAGGTCGGCTAGACGCGGAAGCGGATAACGATCTTTGCGAGTAATGCGGTTAAGTCCGCGGTAATCGACACAGAGGCGGAGAGAACCGTCTTTCTTCTTAGCGAATAGGACGGGGGCGCCGTGCGGAGAACTGGTCGGACGGATGAAACCATGCTGCAAATGCTCGTCGATGAACTCTTTCAAAGCTTGCTGTTCTGTTTGGGACAGGGAATACATCGGACCCACAGGGGGTGACGCATTCTCCTCTAACTCGATCTTGAGGTCGTAGGGCCTGTGATCAGCTAGAGTTTCGGCTTTACCTTTGCTAAACACGTCCGCGAATTCGTGGTATTCGGCAGGAACGTTCGAGAGGTCCGGAGAAGGGTCGGACACGACAGAAGATCTGGCAGAAGTTGTTCCTTCGGGTCGGATATTGATCATGAATACCTGGACTCCCCTCATACGCGAGACTGTCTTGAAAGCAGCGGCGTTAATGAAGGAAATATTCGGAGGATCGGAGGAGATCGTAGTCGAAGGCGGAGTTTCCGGAGAATCCGGAACAGACAGAGTAGTCACCGGAGATGGCTGCGGAGAACACGGAGACGTATCCGGAGATGTCGGAGTAGTCGGAGGTGCTTCCAATGCCGGGGCCGCAATAACGCTGCCAGATTCTGGTGCTCGGAACGAGATACTGCTCGAAACCCAGTCAATCAACGGATTGTAGCGGGTGAGCCAGTTGTGTCCTAGAACAACAGAACAGGAAACGTCCAGAGGTGTGACAAAGAACGTGATTTTCAGATTTTCGCCAGTCGGAAACCTACAGAGTAGGTCAAGAGCTTCGGTAATGAAATTATTGGATGAGCCGTCGAACAGTAATAGCTTTATCGGGGGTGTACGGTAAGTCAAGAGTCCATGAGCACGAATGAAACCTGTATCTACAAAACAGTGAGTAGAGCCAGAATCTATTAGTGCAGTAAAGATCGTAGTGGTATCAGAAAGATTGTCCGAGGTAAGAGAAACGTAAGTAGCGGAAGGGGAAAGAACGGGAGACGCAGCATTAAGTCTACAGATGTCGGGCCATATGTACAGATCGCAGCTCCGCGGAGGGTCCGAGGACTCTGGGCTGCACATCAGTTTTCCGTTTCGGAGATGTGTGCCTCTTGTTCAGAGGAATCCGATTCAGCTACTGCTGCGCGGGCCTTGGCGGAGTTCGAGTTTCCGTTGGGGCATTCCTTAACCCGATGTCCGGAACCACCGCAGAAGAGACAGAGTCCCTTCCGGATGCGTTCCGCGCGGACTTCAGGCTTTAGTTTGCCATCCTTTCCCAACTGGTTGGCGAAAGGGGGTGGTGCGGAATTCTTCGAAGCGGGTTTTGCGGAGGACGTTGAGGACTTGTTGCCGGAGTTGGAGGAAAACGAGGACGGGTTCGCGGAGTTCGAGGATGCGGGTTTAGACGAGTGGTGGGTGGACTTCTTCGCGGACTTCTCAGAGTGTTTCTCCGAGGGATCGGATTTCTTCTCCTTTTGCCTCTCCCAGTATCGTTGGTCGATCTCGGAAGCGGCGGATCGGAGAGCGGAGAGAGATTCCCTTTTCGGAGAACGCGAGAGCTCGTCCTTGATTCGGTCCGGAAGCGCGTTGTAGTACATGTACCGGAGGGCCCTGTCGCCCCAACCAACCAGCTTTGAGGCGTGCTGTTGGAAGATCACGTTGAATTTTGTGATCCGGTGGTGGCTGAGCATTTTGAGAGAGTCGAGGGCCATTTCCGCGTCTCGGGCTGGGTCGATAGCACCGAAGTTGTCCTTTAGGGTTTCCACGAATGCCTCATAGGAGTACATCCAAGGTGGAACTTCCCCATCGGGTTCCGCGAGATATGGCTCGAACAGATCGAAGGCCGTGCCTTTTAGGTACGAAAGCGCGAATGTGACCTTTTCGTCCTCATCGGAGAACTGACCGGAGTTCGCGGTGAAGTATAGTTTCAACTGGACCAGGAACGTATTGAGTTTCCGAGGGTCTGAACCATCGAACGTATCGGGAACCTTGACGCGGGAGCTAGCTTTGGCGGAGGCAGGGACGGAGACCCCACGATTCAGATCGCGGAGTGTAGACGTAATTCCGTTGAGGGACTGAATAAGTGCCTCACCAACATCGGATCGGATCGGGGTTTCTCGACGGGGGGCGGAGTGCGGAGGTTGATCGTAGTCGAATGCGTCGTCATCTTCGGGTTCGTCATCACCATCATCCGGAGGCCCAGGAGGTCCGCCAGGTCCGGAGGGTCCGGATGGCCCAGCAGAGGGCTCCCGTCGGGGTTGCGGAGAATGGGACGAGGCTTGCGAGAGACGTTCTTCGATGATCGTTTCGTTCCTCCGAGATTCTTCGGGGTTCTCCTGGAGTTCTTCGGTCGGAGCAGTAGTGCTCACAACAGGAGTCGAAGAAGCACGGACTCGCCCTGCAGGTCGCCGTGTGGTGTTATGGTGACTGCGGGCGTGTGCGGAGGTCGAGGATCCGGATGCGGCGGGGGACTGCTCTGCAGCCTTAGCCAGCTTGGTAACGCGTGCTGTGGTCATCTGTGAAAAAGAAAGGGCTAGGGAGTGGGAGGTGAGTTCGAATATACTGTTAAATACAGAATCCAGCTTCTACTACTAATCAGACTACAGAGAAGGTACTTGGCTTCAACTACTGGATTACAGAGTTGCGCCGCCCACTACCTAACAGGTGTACCTTGATTTCGGAACGGAGATCGGAGTTACGGAGTAACGCCGGAGAACGGATAGAAGGTAGAGTGTAGGTCGGAGATGCGGGATACCGGAGAACGGAGATAGCGCGGAACGGAGTTCCTTAGTAGAGAAGAGGGAACGTATTAGGTTGATATTCGAACTGAAGAACTATCTACAAGTAACTACGGCTTAAATACTGCAAAGGTAACCTAACATGCGGAATACATGAGTTATACCTCGTGGTAACTAAGCCTAAGTGTCCCTTGATAATTAAATAATTCTACAGTAATATCCAAGTCCATATCAACACGTGCTAAGTCCGCGTGCATATCCCTTGATCCGAATGTATCCGAAGGTCCGATAGTCCGAGACCGATGTCCGAGGTCACGGGAGTGGTCATCTGACCGGGGCTAGGGGTTAGGGGTTTGCACGTGCGTAACAAATGGAGATCGGAGTTACGGGGTAACGCCGGAGAACGGAATAGAAGGTAGAGTGTTGTTTGGAGATGCGGAATACCGGAGAACGGAGATAGAGCGGAACAGGAGCTCCTTAGTAGAGAAGGGAACGTATTAAGTTGATATTCGAACTGAGGAACTATCTACAAGTAACTACGGCTTAAATACTGTGAAGGTAACCTAACATGTGGAATACATGAGTTAAACCTCGTGGTAACTAAGCCTAAGTGTCCCTTGATAATTAAATAATTCTACAGTAATATCAAAGTCCATATCTACACGTGCCAAGTCCGCATGCACATCCCTTGATCCGAGCGTATCCGAAGGTCTGATAATACGAAGCCGATGTCCGAGGTCACGGGAATGGTCATCTGACCGGGGCTAGGGGTTAGGGGTTTGCACGTGCGTAATAAGAAGAGGAAAGGTATTAAGTTGATATTTGAACTGAGGAACTATCTACAAGTAAATACAGCTTAAATACTACAAAGGCAACTAGACATGCAGAATACATGAGTTATCCTCATGGTAACTAGGAATAAGTGTCCCTTGATAAGTAAGTAATCCTACAGTAATATCTAAGTCCCTATCAACACCTGCATAATTGACATGTACATCCCTTGATCCGAAGTGAGTCCGAAGTCCGATAATCTGAGCCAATGCCCAAGGTCACGGGAATGGTCATATGACCAGGGCTAGGGGCTAGGGGTTGGCACATGCATAACATTATGCGATTCAATGTCTTGCTTCATCTGTTCTCTCCAATTCTGCAACCTTTGCCAATCATCATCAGATGCCCTATTTATTGGAATTGTTACGCACGTGCAAACCCCTAACTCCTAGCCCTGGTCAGATGACCATTCCCATGACTCAGGCATCGGCTTCGAACTATCAGACCATCAGATACATTTTGGATCAAGGGATACACACGAGGACTTAGCACATGTAGATATGGACTTAGGTATTACTGTAAAATTACTTACTTATCACGGGACACTTAGGCTTAGCTACCATGAGAACTAACTTATGTATTCCGCATGTTAAGTTACCTTGTTAGTATTTAAGCCATAGTTACTTGTAGATAGTTCCTCAGTTTGAATATCAACTTAAAAACTTCCTCTTCTCTACTAAGAAACTCGAGTCCTGCCCGATCTCTGTTCTCTGGTACTCCGCACCTCTGTTCTCTGCACTCTCTATACTCTTACCTTGCTCTCTGGTGTTACTCCATAACTCTGACCTCCGATCTCCGAAATCAAGGTAATTAGTTAGTTAGTGGGCAGCGCAACTCTGCACCTCAGTAGTTGAAGCCAATACCTTCTGTAGTCCGTATTTAGTAGTAGAACTGGATCTTGTATTTAACAGGAATCTGCTAACCTGTAGACCATATATCTGCTTGGTTTGTAAAGACTCTTGCTTGCTTAGCATATTCAACAGCTAATATTCCATAATTGATTTCTCAGTATGAAGCTTGTGAGGCTATGTACAGTATTCAGCTAAGTGTTTATCGGACATTCTGATTCTGAATGGCTCTTCTGTGGCTCCAATTTGCTCATCTATCTCTGCTTCATCATTCTCCAGGGTTTGAAAAACTCTTGGTGCTGGGTCTTGTGTAGCAGATAGACAACATTTATGGAAATACTGAATACCCTTGATGATATCCTTTATATGCTTGGAAGCACTTGCAATAAATATACTGTACATATGTTTGTTCCCATGATTCATCTACCTTTTTCAGATCTTGTTCAATATTGTGCTATGTACCAACATGAGCATACTAGCATAATAAAATGGAAATATGCCTGGATCATCATCACATAGAAAATATCTGCCAATGAAATAGGGAAGGTTCTTATGGCCAGCTATTCTTAGGACATGTGTTTTCTTGCCATAATTAGGATGATCAGGTAGGTATGCAATTCTCTTATTCTTGCATCTACCAGGCTTGCACTTTTGATCAGAATTCTCCCACCCTGCCTCTTCAGCTTCACTCATGAGCTCATTGTTTTCCTCTACATCCTCAGTTTGCTTTGTCTTGCTAACAGCTTCCTTATATGTGTCAACAAAAAACTGAAGAAGATTGTAATCTTCTAATGCAATTCCTCTATATCTATAATCAGCAATGTGTGACTTGGCAGTTAATTTTCCTTACATCATCACATTCACGTCACTGTCTCTTTGCTCCACATTTATTATAGGCATCACACTCATTCTATGTTTTCTTT
Source organism: Pleurotus tuber-regium (assembly GCA_014058305.1). Classification (NCBI taxonomy): domain Eukaryota; kingdom Fungi; phylum Basidiomycota; class Agaricomycetes; order Agaricales; family Pleurotaceae; genus Pleurotus; species Pleurotus tuber-regium. The sequence goes on along the minus strand of JACFYU010000012.1, from coordinate 477,376 downwards.
TAATAGCACTAAGTTTGTTCATAGTTAAATACTCTACGGTTCATAATACAAACTAATAGTGGTCTACTTGCGCGTGCGACAAGCAAGGTTTGATGCCGACGCCAGTCGGCGCTTCCCCGAGTAACTATGATCATCCGAATATACATGTGAATAATCGTCATGTGATCAAGGGACTAGGGGCTATAGGGATAGTATATACACTTATGGTGCTGTTCACCTAGTCACCACCAATTTGGTACAACGGAAATTGACCTTCCAAATTTGGGTAAAATGACTATCCCTTTAACAAAACGACTCCTTTTGAGGAGCTGAATAAAACCCTTAGACGGATTGTCAATCGGGTGAAATTTGACAGAGTTATTTTTTTGTACCATGAGCATTTTTGCGCAGTCACGTGTATTACCTATTTTAGTATATTAGTCATCATGATATACCTTATATGAGCAGAGATAAGATAAGAATGTAACATTATAACGATGATAATTGTGTACTTTCAAGACTGGAGGAGGCGACTGAGGCATACACTAGGCTCCCAGTGCTAATAAACACTCCAAATGTACTCTTTTGAGCAATTTTGCTTGTAATCTCTCCTTGATTCTGTATAAAATTGATCAAAAATTTTGGCGCCGGCTTCGCCGGCCAATTTTGCGCTTGTTCCAAATTGGCGGTGACTAGGTGAACAGCACCATACACTGGAGTATGTATCGTCAATCCTTTGCCAGTCTACTATAATCACATCAGACGTTACCACAGATTATAGGTATTGTAAGTAAAATTGTGACCTGCTAATTTCTGGTCACACTTGGGCTTTTTTGCTGATGCTAGGGTGTATTCTTAGACGGCTGCACAACAGCCGCGGACCAGTAGCCTTTCACTACTATCTACATTCTCCCACATGTTATACTACATCGATAATCATAAAATACATACGCGAATCCAACAGTAGTAGCCTGATAATATATCACATACTGAGGGACCGAAAATAAGTATTTTATGCCAATCCCGTCTTGATAATCTATAGCTCGTATGTGCGCGCGTAAGAAGTTCATTGTACGACGACAGGGATGGTTTGGTCCAGTCAAGAAGCGTGAGTGTGATGCGAGGTGATGGAGGGTATGGTGACGGTGACGGTGATGATGGTGAGTAAGTTGCAAAGGAACAAACCCATTTGAGCCCCGGAAGAGGTTAGGCAGTTGGGATATTGGCTTGTATCTCCTCCATGAGCTCTTGTGCGATCTTTGCATTGGCGAGCTAAGAGGGAAGAAACGGTTGGTTGGCAGGTCAAGGTGGCAAGTAGTTTAGAATGTACGTACTCGAAGATTATAGTGTGTTGTCACACCGCTCTCGATAACACTGAATCTCAGGTATCGCGGGTCTTGAGCCAAAGCACAACGCATGCCATGGAATAGCGTGACATTGAGCAATACAGTGTACACTGCGTCTTTCCGCATCACTGAAGATAGCTATAAGTATAAAGATGGTGATTCATGGAAGGAAGTTGGACTGACCTAGTCGAGCACCACCACCGTCTGACCGTCGTACGTTCAACTTCAATACACCGGTCCCCTTCTCCTTCCACTGGTTAGTATCTGCTAGCGAGAATAATTTCCCTCTGACTTGATGTAGGGTATCCTCCTCTTCCTCTCCTGTTAGTACTATTGGCAGCGATGGGTTAGTAAGTATAAGTAAGCAAAGAACGGAAAACAGTTCTTTACCATCTTGTTCGGTTAATACAACTTTTGACTCTTCTTCCTCGCTCTTAGTCTCCTCTTCACCATCTTTACTCGCACGCAACTTCTCGCCAAAAGTCAACGGTCTATCATCTCTCTCATCCTCATTTCCACTATCTACCCCATACGACTCCAGCGTTGAAGCCCTCTCCAACGAACTCCGTGACGAGCACCCATTAGGGGATCCAGCACGAGCGCGTTTAGGTGTAGGAATAGCAAATCCTTGTGCGCCTGAGGACGCATAAGCGGAAAAAGCACTTATGTTGGCAGCGTTGGCGCGTCGAGTAGGTGACTTGTTTCGGTTTAATTTAGATGATGAACCGAGACCTGGCGATTTTGACCGAATTGCGGCAGCGAATGGTGAAGCTGAAGAAGCGAATGCCTCAAATCCTGAGCGTTTAGTAGCAGTGGGCGTTGATGCTGTAGAAGACTCTGTGGTGGTAGAGGTAGCAGAGGCAAACGAGGCAAAAGGGGATGGTGAAGGGCTCAGTGTCGGTGTTATAGAGGTCGACGGTTTGGTCGATGAAAATAGACTCTTGCCCTTGACAGCAGCAAATGGCGAACTAGGAGATGCGTAGGACATAAATCCAGACTATGCAAACGGATGATAATAATCAGCAGTCAAGTACTAGCTGAACGATATGAGAACTCACCGATTTCGGTGCCGGGCTGGTAGAAGGGCCAGCAACCGCCGACTCCTTCTCCGGAGGAGGCGAAGGACGTTTGGTTTCTCTGGGATTATCGTCCTTATCGTTATCATCTCGTAGGCGTTTCAATGGCTCGAGGCCTGAATTGCTCGCCGGTGCACCATTTTCCTGGGGCCCCTGGCTAGTCCCCCGCTGAAAGAATTTCCGTTTCACGCCTTTAGAGTCCTCCGCTCCATCACTGTCCGATCCCCTCCTCGTGGCCCCGTCTTTAGGTGGATGTGTCGGTGTATCATCAACACCGGCGTCTTTGCGGATATCGGCGGTCTCTGCTACCGTCAGGTGGGAGTTATCCTGAGTACTCAAAGAAGATTGCCCTTCTGTAGTTGAACCGTTATTGGTAGATCCGTTGGCGAAAGCTTCTCCGGACACAGTTGGGTCAGCACTATCAGTTATGGCAGGCGTAGACATCTCCATTTCCGCTTCTTCCTCCTCGGTCGGGGGTTTCTGATTGCGCCAGCTGAGGTCTTCGACACCTTGAGAGATCTGTCGTACCTTCATCTTTATTTCCGTAGGAGGGGATGTTCCCAACATGGTCGGTGAGGGTGATCGCGATGCATCATCTTCTTCTTGAGTAGAATCCAGATGAATTCTATTCTTCTTAGCAGGCGTTCTAATATGTTCTTGTCGCACCGAATCAGTATCCTGTACGTAGCGAGCAGCCACAGCGCATCACAGCCAGTCGCAAATCAGCTCACACGCGCATGAAGCAAAAGTATAGGAATATTACATTCTGCAATCTTGGAGTCGTGACCGGCTCTAGTGAAACCTCTCTTTCTCTCTTCCTAGGTAATTTGAGCTCTATCCCGGGAGCGCAAAGATCCAGGATTTCAGGAATATATACCCATGCCGAATGATGAAATGCAAACCTGAATCGTTGCCTTCAGGCGAAGGTGGTGTGAGTGGTGGTGATCCTCTGGCAGAGTTTGCGCTTCGCTCTGCTGATCTTGGGGATGGTGGATCTGAATTCTGTTGAGCCATTGGTAGTGAGGAGGATGTGGCCAGGTTCCAAGGAACACTTGAAGCGCAACTTGAGGCTACACGGTGCCGTTTGCCTCTTTCGGCTAAATCCGACAACCTGCCACCCGCCAGGTTCTCACTCTCATCCTCCACTTCATGTACAAACAAGCGCAGAACAATGGCGACGAGAACAACACTCTGATCATGCATAAATGATTTGTACATGCCTCTATCGTAAAAAAGAACCAAACCCCAAAAAAGCTGACCAAAAAACCATGTATACAGGCCAGGAAATAATGCACCGATAACGCACTATAAGATGATACAATATATATTGTCCAAATAAAAAAAAAACAGCCGAGACCCAAGAAACAAACTTATACACGAAAGAGCCCAAAAATTCAGTCATTGTCATGATGTTGGAGACTCAGAGTCCAATGTAGTCGATGTATTACCTCTTTTTCGTCGTTCATCAGCGATGATCAACACATCTTTGAGACTCCTTTCAAGAACAGGTTTGGTCAGGACGCTGCAAGTAACAGTTGGGGATCAGCTACCCAGCATCATGGGAGAAGAAAAACTCCGTACCGATCAACGCCGGCCTCGAGGTACTCTTGTTGATCTAAAATAGCGCTGTCAGTACCAGCGAAAATGGTATCAATATATACTAACCAGTCAATAGTGCATTTCCTATCACAGATATGTCAACATGACGGTGTCCTGGTAAACTGTTTCTCCACGCACCTGTCACACCAACGACAAAGTCTTTTCTTCCTAGTTCTCGCAATTTCGTAATCGCTTGCAGTCCTGACATAACCGGCATGGAATTGTCGAGGAACACCACGGCGTATTTTTCTTCCTGGCAGCAAGTGGGTCTCTCTTGCTCTAAAATAGGCCCAATACTGTGCGAACCATCGCTTGAAGGAGTTTGACCAACGGGAGAAAGTATCATCTCCAATGCAATTTCCCCGTTCTCTGCAGCTGAGACGGTGCATCCCAGCCTGGTGAGAATACGCCTCATCAGAGTACGCGTCAGAGGATCATCGTCCACGACTAGGACTTTGATTCCTGTTTCGAAAGGAAGTGTTGGGCTGGATGAACTAGGGTTACCACGAGCATGATTATTGTCAAAGGTGCTGAGATCCGGAGAGGAGGTGGGTGTCTCCCCAGAGTGACCTGAAGTATTCGTCGACGGAGTAGGATGTATGTCAGTCGTAAATTCTCTCGGACTGGGTAATCGAACGAAGGATGGTCGAGTGGTTTGAACAGTATCGGCTGAACCAGAGGAAGAGTGCTCTTCTAGCGCGGGTGGTGATGGCTCCTCTTCCGAAGGGCTTGATAAGTGGAACTGTGTACCCGTGGACGAATCGCCAATGGTCCGAGTCGGCACTGAATCTCCCGTGTCTCTAGAGAGTGACAACTCCACTTGGCCACCTAACAAGCGCAGTGCGTCAGCTAAGGTTTCTTTAGAGAGGGTATGCTGCTACTACTCATACCTTGATCCATCAAACCCTGCAATGCCGAAGTAGACCGTGTCGTAGAGGTGCTCAAATGCGATGGCTTAGAGGATGTACTTTGTATACCGGGAGAAGGAAGATTACTCGAGATAGCGCCTGAGTCTGGGTGGTCGGGCTGCGCTGCCTGATGAATGTGACCGAACTCGCTTGTCGCTGCGGAACCATTAGAGTCCATTTCTAGAGATCTCCCAGTCTGCAGTGCCTTGACACCAACACCCAAAGCTGAGCAATGAGCGTGAATACAAGATCAGGATGAAAGACCAAAAAAGCTCACGTAGCTCCACCCAGAACGTCGACCCCTCGTTAACTTTCGACTTCACTCCAAGACGCCCACCACTCAACTTGACAATTGAACGCACAAGAGCCAGGCCAAGGCCTGTACCTTTACCACCCTGCTGCCTTCCCTGTTCCGTTTGATTAAAAGCAGCTATCCGGGAGATCAGCAGAAGCAGTCAGCAATTAACCAGTCCACATACAAAAGAGCTTGCTTTCGGCCATATCCCGAGAACGTATGCCAAAACCTACGCATGATATCAGTAACCAAGCCACCTCACAATAGAGCGGTCACGCGCACCGGTATCAGTAACCTCTATTCTGACAACAATCCACTCCAGAGGCAAGTTGGGTTTGCCATGATTCCGGTTATGTTGGGTCAGGTGTGTCGTTGAAAGCGAGTGCTGATTTTGCTCTTCCATCGATGGCCGCGTAGTGGTTGACTCGGAAGGTATATTAGCCTCATCGAACACATACTCTGGTGGCGCATTTGGCAACACAAGGCGTGTTGTCACAGTCAGTTTACCTCCAGCCGGCGTAAACTTGCATGCATTACTAAAACGGGGGTAACTTGAACTCGATCGGCACTTTTCTAGCTCGTAACTTACCTAGCAAGGTTCGTGATGATCTGCCTTAGCCGTGTCTCGTCACCAGTCACTATCCCTTCAACATCTGGATATTCTTGAATATGTTTACGTATGTCATCTTGGGAGTATTTCATAGCCTCATAAGCGGCGCATCTCGCAACCTGACATTCCCATTTAGGACGTTATCGCGAAAGGCCAAGCCATTGAGACTTACCACGTCGATATTTGGATCAAGGTCGGTAACTAATTCCAAACCTCGGGCATCGGTTGCGAGACGCAGAGGAATAAATAAAGATCGCATGACTTGGTGAAAGGCATAGGGCTGATATGAACAGCATTAATGAATATCTTCCTAGAAAAAGAAGTTCCTCACCCTGGACGCCGATTCGAACCTTCCGCTGTCCATACGATTACTAAGGGATGTCGTTAATGAGCTGCTTCTATTGCGTTAGCATCAGCATATACGCACAAGTCGAGGACATCATTAAGGACTAATAATAGAGATGTCAAACACCAGATCAACCGAGTTTGTCTAGAAACTGCTGACCTTTGCTCATCATGGATAAGGAACCTTCAAGGGCTTTGAATTCGATCTCCTGAGTCTTGGCAACAGTACCAGAAGCTTCCATGTTCTGTACGGCGAGCACTAGATAACAAACTCAGATTCGCTCGCTCGCGAATATGAGACAAAGAAAGTTTCGTACATGCGGTATTCAACGGCACGCGGACCTGTGTTGAAAGTAAACTGATAAGAGAGGATTAAGCAAAATGAGGTGACTGAAACTCATCATGGAATACATATCTGTAGCAAAGCAATTAGCCTACAACGAGGGTGATGGGAGAAAAGTGCATACGAAGTTAGACGTCGCTTGGACTCCGACGCCTTGCGTTCATTAATTTGCGCCTTTTGAGCTGATTTTGCGTATAGTTTGCGTATAGCTATAAATCCATACAGTTTATGTTGCAATCTCACTCACTAGCTTTGTATTGCACCTTCAACTGGTCGCGTAACGTGAAGAGCCTGCGCTCAGACTGAAACTATGAGCTAATGGTGCTACAAGATGAAGGATTGCACTTACTGCCTCTCTCATATAGTGGACGTATATCAAGAAGGCATGAAAGACCTGTAATCATATCTCTACATGACGCACGGAAATTCGGAGAGTCACCACTTACAACGAAATTGATCATAGCTAGAGATAAAGGTGAGTATGAGGATACGCTCCGAATAGAAGCGACTGACTTCGGGCCCACGGTAAGCGTTCTGGAATAATTGCAGCGCAAGAACTGTAATCATAGATACTCGGTATTCCGAAGTCCCATAAACAGCATACACTCACAAAACAAAGAAAACAGTTGCTCCGACTGCAGCTGAAAGGCGGTTTAGCTTTAAGCCAAAGAGACCAATCGTTTGGAGGGCCTATGAGCGAACTCAGCACCTTCAAAATACGTGAGATTGGTTATCACTTACTGTTGTGTAATAGAATGTACCAAGAAAATCCCTATCACCGCACTTGAAGAGCCCCCGAGGAGGGTTATAAAAGCCACACAGATACCTGCGGTTCACCGTAAACATGAAGTATCGCACAGGAGGTATGAATACAAACATGAATAACACCTGATAAAGGGCCCTGAAATGTATAAGATAGTAGATCGCGTTGTGAGTGGGTTGAGTCGTTACCATGACCAAAGCGATACAGCAAGGAAGCATTGGTAAAGAGCTGGTCGATCGCGGGGCCAGTCATACATGACCATGATGCTAGAGACGGTTGATTCTTCGCGCTATATTTATGAGAAGATGTATCACTTACAGAATAGGGAAACAAATGGCAGGAGCATACTGTCCAGTAAGGGTCAATTTTTTCATATTTGTGAGAGGTGGGGAAGCACATACCCCCCAGTAGAATATTTTATCCATCAAAACGAATGGTTTGGGAACAAAAGCACACCCGAGGATCCAATTCACAATTAGCCATAGCGAAGCCCATAGTGCCAAATTCTGGAGTGACATGAAATGCATTATACTAAGAGCAAGAAGTCTATACACACCTTTCTGAGAAACCAATTTTCCATAGCATAGTGTCTTTCTGACTTTTCGTCAAGAAAGCTAGTATTGAAGAAACCCTGGATAGCCGGCCATACCCTCCACCTGAGGATAATCAATAGCGTAGTGCTACCCCAAAAGCCGTCTCGAGGAACAATGCTTTCATGATCACTGACTCCTGTTTGGGGATAACTGCCGCCGGATTTTTCAGGACTTATGCCAGCCTCTGAGTGGGTCACCGAAGTCTTGATTTCTTCGGACCACGTTCGATCCACCACCACCTCGTCCACCCAATCATCTTCCCCTTCTATAGCGTATGCCGTGCGCAATAGACTGTTGTCTCCTGAACTTTCGTTGATGAGAGAGCTGGTCGAAGGAGCCGTCCCTGTTCCGATCCTCCTTTTGAACTTATCCCAATGCACAGACAAACTGAGACCGATGCGCGCAGACTTCTTCTTTCGACCAGCTGTACAACCACCATTTTGTAGAACAGGAGGTGGAAGCGTAGGGCCCTCGTCAGGCGTTAAAGCCTTCATGGCCGCCTCAACGTCAATCGACTTCTCAGAGAAATGCTTCCGCAGAGTTGCATCCTCGGTCCATTTGGTCGAGGAACTACTGATCACCGAACGACTCCAAAACGGCATTCGTCGTTGCCTCCAGCGACGGCGACGAGCTCTGAAAAAGCTCTTGAGGGATGCTGGTGGCAGCAGCGGGGGATGAGGGTACAATGTGAAGAAGGTTTGGCTGGCGCCAGATTTCCCAAATGCGTCACTTCCTTTTCCGTGTTCGCGGGGTTGGTACCTGAGGTGCTGCTTAGTCAGCACCCTGAGTGATTTATCTCCGCGATTGTTCTAACCTCTCCCGTAATTATTACTCTTCGCCTACTTCGCTATTCAGTCAAGATCCCTGTGAGCGATCACTAATGATTCTGAGCTTATTGATTGAGTTCTACCCATATATTTGTATCCAGTAACATGATCATGGAGAAGTATGGTTTCGGAGTCCCATCGATGTGACAAAACTGATTTTTTCGAACAGTGCATGACCATCATTCAGCATCTGACAGTACCTTGTACTGAAAATATATTGTACTTGATCCAACTAGGTACGATCGATGTTTTACAGCTAATTCAACTACGTTCCAAACATCTGAAGAGGTCGGCGGTGACATGGTTTTTGTGAAAATCGAAGAGAAACCCAATCACAAGCGAATGACAGTGGCTTATTCTCTCACACATAGCACAGCTCGACGCAACTATCGATATCAAAACACTTGTCATACTTTCTAAGGAGACATTTGAAACGGAAGAGGACTTCGAATTCATTGACTATACCAGAACATCGATCTATTTGCGAGGATAAACCAAAACGCCGGCAACGTGCCGTCGTTGATTTTTGATTTGAGGGTGATGATAGCGTCAGCTCTTATGTACAGGTCGTTTGCAAACATACCCCACTAGGCATTTTCTGGTATGGTGTGGGAATGGCAAAGTAGACAGCGTGATGTTATTATCCGAGCCTTGGCTTACCCGTTTCACTTCCTAGAACTCGGAACTCTTGCAGTGAGCTAAGATTACAATCCGATGTGAAGGCGATCAGCCACGCAGGTCCTTGTACTACCCGTAGCGCGAGCTTTGGATGTAGCATTTCATGGGCAATGTACGTAGGCTGACATTGTTCGTCCCCTTCTCCCGGGTCGCAACTGCGTTTTGTGGGTGGTAAGCGAAGCGCTCTATTAAATCTACGCGGATTTCAAGCGGTTTTGGGGTGCTGTATTTGAGGTACCGCTCGCTTAAGCTCACTGTCTCCCTTGGAGAAAGACAACGGCCTCTTAACTCTGTATTCTCTTGACTTCTGAATAGGAGAGCAGCGGTCATAAGGAATTGATACAGTCCCAATGTGAGCATCATGGATATTACAGAATCACATCATATCAATCATGAGTTGCCAAGAGGTAGGTGGTAATACATACACCATCTCACCGTAGAATTTGCGTCTCGCGAAGTTATCCAAGTCAAATGGGGAGAGCTCGTGCCGGACCCCGCAAACTTTGAAATGAATGAATACAGTGACCTTGAATATCTTGGATCTACTCGGACGCTGGCTAGGCATCGTCATCGTATCACTGTGAAGTGTGATACCCAACTAGTGCGAAACGCCATCTCACATGATTTAGTGGCAATGCTACTCAAGGCGAGACATCGGCTCCACAGCCTGCATCCCCTCCTTTTAATTAGTCCGTTGCATAGATTGTGATAATAAGACAGGAGAAACTGCGTTACAGAGCGTCCCATATGCAAGCGTGTTAGCCTGCCTGACACAAGGCGGAGAATACGTATTATGAAGAATAATGGCGGGTATACCTGTGAGAAGACGGCTTCGTTACCGCGAGCCTGTGAAGAAGGAAAAGGGAAATGATGCATACATACCTCAGTGTGGGTAGTGGTGAGCCCAATGGAGGCTGTTCTATTCAACAGGGACAGGGGTCGAAGAAGGTAGAGGTTGACTACATATCATCGTGGCGAATAGATCGAGGGTGACGAGAATAATAAAATCATCCAAAGTTAGATGCACTCGTTGTAAAAAATATAGTGATGAAAATACTAGAACTGCGCCGTACGGGTCCGGCCGGGCGAGGAGACCATGAGTAAACTTACGTGTATTTCGGGGGCGAGGAAAAGGATATCAATGAGGGAAGGATGTAAGGATATTGTGGCTTGGTTGTTAAGGGTGGGAAGGGCGCAGAGCAGGATCTAGGGATTCACAGGCAGGGCAAGTAGGGGGAATTGAATCCCCAACTTTGCGGTATCGGATATCCATCAGATACGGAACGCTGTCGTGTCTTCATGGAGAGACAAATCTTCCGCACTTCCAAGAAAACACTAATACTGAAGGACAGCCTTCTGAAGTAATTCAAACGGCAAATAGAATGTAACTTTGATGTAATTAACCGTAGAGCGGGCTTATGGTGGTCTTGGAGCGCTGAACTCACTTACTTGAACATTTTTAAAATACGTTCGTCGCCCTATCAACTTTAATTATCATCCATCTGTAATTCAACCCACTCAGAATCCTCGTCACAACTACGGGCCCCAATGTAAACCGTCCATAGAGGTTGAGGGGTCGCGATCATTGTGGAGGTTCACGGTTGAAGGAAATTTGAATTTGCAAAATGATGAATCAGTGCCCAGTGACGATCATTGGATGAAACAAGTTGACTGCGTTCTCTCGGACTTTAGGGAATAGCACCAAAAAATGAGACGTCTGTAGAGTTGCTGGTCGTTGTCACCAAGGAACCCTACGTTGTCGGGGGCGAAGCGACCTTGCTGAGAAGTTTGTGTTGTTGGCGCCGCTTCCTTCCATTTTTGGAAAGAAGCCCCTTCGCTTGGTTTCACTCTTTCCTCTGAAATTCGATGAATACAAAGCATTTTCACTCACAAATGAGTTATGTTGGGAGGAAAATCATAGGGGAAGCAGAATAGCAGCAAAGTCGATTTTTCTGAAGAGTCTTAGAGCTATAATGCATAATTTTAACCTAATCAATCTAGGCGCCGGTTGCTCGGTGAGAGGTGGTGTACAGCGTCGGAGAATCAATTCGAGCCCACCTTTTCTTGTTTCCTTCCGCCACTAGGCCACAATCAATTCTAGCTTCGACAATAACCACATCGTTACTCTCCTTCCTCTCTCTGGCCAACCTTCGATTTTTAAATTTTCTGGCCACAGCATTGCCTCCCTTATTTCCTGTTCACACCTTGATTTCAAGCTCAGTTTCGTGGAACCACGATGTCTTTCCCCGTATTTCTCAAAACTGGTGAACAGGTAAAAGTGAATGGTAAATTATATATTCATTGGGATTGTGATCCATGGAAGGGGTGCTCACATTATTCTGAAGATCATGTATATTGCTCACCAAGCTGGTCTGTTCGAGACGGGACCCCTTACTCCATTGCCCGAATAATGGAATTTCTACCCCCAGAGGGAACACCTAAAGGGAGTACCACACAGCCATACCTCTACACCCGCGTCCGCCTCGCTTGGTATTATCGCCCGAGTGATGTTAGTGATCGTGCGGTCAGCGACTCTCGCCTCCTTCTTGCAGCAATATACTCGGAAGTGTGCGACATCAATCAATTGCGTGCCAAATGCCACGTTGTGCACCGGGACAAGATTACTGACCTCGCTGGGTGGAAGAAACGCCCGGATCGCTTTTATTTCAATCGACTTTTTGATCCTTACATCAAAAAGGAATTTGAAGTCATCCAGGCAACAGACGTCCGGAATTGTGCGTAGGACTTTCCTTTTTGGGCTGTGACCCTGATTTACGCGACCCGGACGTAGTACCCGAACACATCAGACAAACCCTTATCTCCCGCTATGAATATGTCGTCGCAGAGAAAGAAGTCATACCAGACCTCACAGATTCCATTCGCCTTTGTGATACATGCACAGAATGGTGCGAAAGGTGAGTGTTTGTCACACCTTTATTTACTACTTACGTATTTGGTATCTAGTCCAGAGACAGTGCAGTGCGACAGGTGTAAGAAGTACTTCCACATGCGATGCGTCCAGCCTCCTTTGCTGGGAAAACCATCACGTGGATATGGCTGGACCTGCGCCCCATGTTCAAGGCAACACGAGGAAGAAGTTGATGGTCACGTTGTTCGACATCCAACCCCTTCAGTTACAAAACCAAAGTCCAATGCACCTCCACCGCGAGGAAGGGGAAGGCCACGCAAGGATCGAGGCCAGGCTGAACGGGAGGAGAATTTACCTGTAAAGCATTTTAATATGTGGCCCTTCCGATACTTTGGGTATGTTCTCACTTGATGAGCCATTTCATTTCTTCGTCGTGTGACCGATGTTCTCGAAGCCAATATACCAACGCGGAAGACACATTGGGTAAGTTTTCAGGCCAATCCACCATATTCTCGTCTCATCATTTCCAACTATAGATCCAGACGACTTAATATTCCCCAGAACTGCTACTCGTCAAGGGCCAAAGTACCAAGCCGCTGTTCCATTAGCGCCCGATCAAAATGCAATAATGAGCACTGGTAGGATTCATTTCAGTGTTCTTTCCCTAGATTAACCATAGCATAAGATCCGGACGAGCGTGGTGGGGATAGCACAGTGCAGATTCTAAGCGTAATTAACACCCTGACTGACGCCGAAGGTGCGTTAACCATAGTCGCTTGGTTCGCTGGACCCTTGATAAATTACTGGGCCTGCATATTTATATCATAGTGGACGAAAGTGGGTCTTGTGATTACCTGTTGTCCTGTTAATGCTCATGATGATTCATAGTGGAATCCTATAAGGAGAATCTCACGTCAAATGAGGAGCTGAAGTATAGTGTTGATTGGTTGACTGAAGTGATCAGGAGATACTCGGACGCTATTATGACTTCACGCCCTCTATCATCTGTGAATATGGTATCGCCGCTGCGCTATGAAAAGGTGACTTCTTTCGTATTTTCTTTGTTATGTTTGCTTTACTTTAATCGTCAGTGGAAGAAGCATGAAACTCGTTATACCGACAAAGAATGGACTAAAGAGGAAAAATATGCCTTTGAGGAAGCCATATTTACCCATGGTGCCGAGCTTCGCGCGGTTCGAGACGAGGTTGTGACGAGAACTATGCCCGAAGTTGTTCGTTTCTATGGACATTGGAAGAAGTAGATCTTCCAAATTTCTTGCAGTAATTACATCTAACAACGCATCTAGCTCCAAACTTGGCGAGGAGAATAGACGAATACTACGTCAAGGACAACCATCCAAGCCTCCAAGCAAGCAATACAAAAACCTTGTAGAGGCTAATAATGGACAAAGAGTAGGCTTACCTGATGACGAGTCATCTCTTGTCGAACGTTCAAATACGCCCCTCGTTTGTGGTGCCTGTCGCACCCGCGAATCAAATATTTGGTGGAAAGCACCGAAGCATATATCCGCCAACGCTCTATGCGATGCCTGTGGTATGAATTGGCGAAAGTATGCAGACTTGAATGTTCGACCGACTCGCGAAGAATCAGTACCGGTAACAAAGATCAAGATTGTTTCAGCAGAGAAACGAGAGGGTACCCCTCTACAGGCCCCTTCCGCGAAACGTTCAAAGGTATGTATCCCTCGTTTTGCGCCTGAAACATTGATGACCCACTTGTTCCAAAGACATCTGCATCAGCACAGTCAACCCCTCCTCCTATTCAATCCAATGTACCACAAATACGATGCACTTGCTGTCAGCAGAATGGGCCTCTTGGTAAAGTGCTGAAATGCAAGAAATGCCAGCTTCGCGTCCACGCAGGGTGTTACGGCGCTGTCGTTGATCCCAATAGCGTAGATACTTGGAAGTGTGAGTTGTGTCGAAATGAAGAAACGCTAGAAGCCTCTGTGGTCCGTATCACAATCCATTCTTGTGCAATTAGGCTCGTTAATACGTTGCACAGTATTCTGACTGTCTCCTATGCCCACGAACACGGAAAAGTGGCTCTAACAAGGTTTTGATTGATTCTTTCCTTCGAGCTCTCAAACCTACCGAAGGCCAAGGATGGGCTCACGTTCTATGCGCGGTATTTATACCCGAGCTCACGTTCACGGACTCTGCTCGGCTACGGTTGGTAGAGGGGATTAGCGTGATACCTCACCACCGATGGTCAACGGTAAATCTTGATTCACACTCACTCAAATAGGTCTAACTTTGTCTGACTAGAAATGTCATATATGTGGACTGTCAGAGGGTGCTGTCATCCGATGTAATGATTGTCCTAAGGAGTACCACGCTTCTTGTGCCTGGAAACATGGACTCAAATTCGGGTTTGAAATCCAACCTGTGAGCAATCGTTTGTCTTGACTAAACTATTCTTTAAACTTTCATATTTAGGTCAAGAGCAGTCGTCGGGATACCATGGTAGTCACTACCTTCAAGGGAGAAACAGGGTGTATGAATGCTATCCTTCTGTGCAAAGACCATGACCGGTCGCGTAGAGATATTTATGACATCTGCGAGACTGACGAAGGTGGCGAGGTCAGCTGTTTTTGCACAGATCAAGTATAGCGATTTAACTGATCATTTGCGTTACTAGACTGCATTGCAGGTGTACTGTCGTACATACAAGCAAGCACCTGTCAGTCAGGCTCACGGGCTACTACGCAAGGCTCGCCGTCTCGATCAAATCCTCAACCTACCCAATGCACCTACCAACCCCGAACCCAACGCCAAAGATCCCAAATGCTTCAGCTGCAAAACTGAGTACTCCCCAGCCTTCTACCCATACGTCCCACCCGTCCAAACCAATAAATTCTGGTTATGTCACCGGTGTTCGATATCCATAGGCAAGGACACCGACAGTGAAACAGCCTCGAATCCATGATCAACACATTACCTATGGACGTTTGAACGTGAGCATTGTATACTGGGAACATTCGACAATTTACTATTAAACTAGTACTACATACTACACTTTTTCCAATGGGTTCATTGCAGGGTGAGGGTATTGAAATACAGACGGATTGATATCAAGAAGAGAGGACAATATAAGTGATAACTTGGAGGAGGAAATAGAGAAATGGCAATCGTAAATATGCAACCAAGAAAAAGGACATATAGATTAGAATATGCTGTAACTTATGCTTTGACTCGTTTGTAAAATAGGACGTAGGCTTTCTGATTCTATGAATGACGATACGAATGAGATTGAGAGTGCGGCTATTGCAGGAAAGGGACAGGGACGTACGACGACTTGTTTCGGGTCGGCTGGTCGAACACTGCTATCGTCGCAAGACATCCAGCCCCCACGTGAAGCGATGTATGCCGTATCTGCAAACAACCGGTTAGCCTCAAGGCGAACGGAAGTAAACCAGACACCATACAATGACCACTACTAAGGTTCCCATAATGGTTTGTCACCCCATACAGATCATACCTATACGGCGGCAGCTGTGTCCTCGGGTCGTTCGGATCTATGCTGACTTGCCCCTTATCGGCTCCAGCAGGCAACGGTGGTGGCATATAATTTGTCAAGTCCAAACTCTTCAGAGGATAATCCACAAACGTGTCGATTTTATCAGAAAACCGGCCTCGAGTCTCAAAGCGTTTAAGGTGGATGAGGAGGATAGGAGGTAGGCGGGCAAGGGAGAGTTGTTTGGAGGCCTTGCGTTTCGTTTTGCATCGTGGACAGTCCCTACAAGAAGAAACAAATAAATATTTTGTGTACAGTAGTGAGACCACAGAGTAGAACGTACCAAGCGTCGTCCTTCTCCATGACCTCGTGGTTGAAGAAGGCGTCCAAGCATTTCTGCAGAGGAACTTTTCCACTTCGGCTGGGTACAGGCAGTTGAAGCATAGAGAACACATTATATGTAGTCGACGTCTGAAAATGACCATTAATAAGAGATACATCGAATATATATGATAGGAAAAAACTCACCTGATTACAAGTCAAACATTGCAACCTATTCTTCAATTGCCCCTGAAAATAATCCACAATCAAACTATCATTCCTCATCCTCCACTTCCCCCACTCCCTTTCACTAGCAATCTGCGTCGGTAACCTCTCCAACTCTGCCTCCTCCTCGGGTGTCGTCTTCCATATCGGTTTCGTTATAACCCGGTTGAGGTCTTCATGGATGATGTCTAGAAGGAAGGAGAGAAATTCCGGAGAGTCATGTTGGTCAGAACCACTGTATTGTTGGTTGAGTGAGACGACAACTTTCTATTATTGGTGATTATGAGAAACAAGGAAAAAGGCAATGAAGGGAGAGAGTGGTACTTGCCCGAAAGTCGATTGGAGTTATGTACGGAAGGTCCCCCTGCCACATACTCCGTAGGAGCGTTGCAAATGCTTGAACAAGCCTTCCCTGCGAACCCATCTTGTTCAGCATATTTATCGCCTCTCTCCATCTCCCATCTTCAAATTGAACGTGAGTAAATTATGAACACCACAATAATGAAAATGTTTAATCAAAGCAAGACAAAGAAGAAAAGAAACGGCACGTACTTGTGAAGAACTGTGCAAACGGAACCGTAGCACTCAAGCACTGTATGGGCGCATTCATATAACACGTATTCCCCATATTCTTCAACCCACTCGTCCCAATCTGAGTATCATACCAATACACCACAGTATAATCCTGTTTAATCCTCGGTGGTACTGGCGCTCCAACCGACTGAATATATGCACCAGTCTGTGGATGTGTTGTTGACGAAGATGGTGGTGGAACAATAGGCCGATTATGATTCTCCTGTCTATCCAGCGCAATAGACGGTGACGCAACTGGAGGGGGCCTCGATATCTGCGTCGCCGACATCCCCATCCCCATCCCCAACTCGGGATAATCTATCGGCCCTCTGTTCAAACTCAACCCATTCAACCCACTTCCAGAAAGAGCCTCCTGGCTCTGATCAACGTAATCGCTCCTCCGTCTCGGGAACGAAGGATTGATAGAAGCTTGCGGTGGAGAGGCAATATTATCGTAGTGCGCTGGGGGAGAGATGAACGGGGAACCAGTCAGGGAACCGGTGGTATTGGGGGAAAGAGCGGCGCGGGAGGAAATTTGGGGGTAGCTTATTGGAGAGGGGGCAGGAACGGCGGAGGTACCGTTGATTGTGGGTTGTTGGTGTATCATGGTGGGACCGGATAGCTATATAGTTGATTTTGAGTTACAGAGTAATATCTGCAATGAGGTAGGAAGCGACTTACATTGGCAGGGTATGCTGCGGATGTTGACACAGGCGCCCTTGAAATCGCAGGTCGTCGTACAAGCGAGTTTCCAGGGGGTTGGTACAGCGGAGGGCTCGTTTCTGCAGGACTTCTAACGCCAACTCAATACCATTGCCAACCATCACCGATGAAAACAGTCAACTCACCTTGAATGGGACACATGATCCACCGACATCATAGACCTATGTTCACCGTGTCCCACTGGAACGCCCGCAGGCGTCCTCTGTTCGAATGGCGGCGAACCGCTAGTGTACGTATCTGATCTTAACCTGGGTGATGTCCATTGTTGTTGTTGCTGCTGTTGACGGGAATCTATACGCGGAGATACTGTCGAAGCCAACGAAGACGATCCCGACGCTGTACTCATACTCCCGTTCAACCCTGCATGAGCGCCATTCAGCATTCCCGTACCCATACCCATCTTTCCATCTCCGTGATATCCATTCACTGCCTGATACCCCGTCCCCTTCCCTTCCCTCCCTTCCACGCTCCTGCTCTCCCCACCCCTCTTCACCCAATCTTCCCCCATCTCCGCTCTCCACCTCTCCAGCCCTCCAATCAGCAACATCGGTACTCTCCTCAGCATCTTCTGAATCGCCCCTTCATATATCGCTTTCACCAGCACATTGATAGGCGAATCCTGGGATCCGAAGGAAGTGGAGGATTGATCGTATAGGACAACGAGGTCGAATTTCTCGCGGTTGGAGAAGACGACGCCTTCGTGTGTGGGAGCGACGACAAGTGCGTCTTCGAGGGTTTGGCCAGTTACTCTTTTACAAATTGATAGTTAGTATATATGAGGAGAAGGATTGGTCTTAGAGGAGAGCGGATGATATTTACCTTTCTCGCATGAGTATACTAGGTTCCACACAAACCACAGGCTTATGGTTAATATGCTCCTTCTCAAATTCCGCACGATGCCTCACATCCAGCAGCAACACCTTATAGTGCTGCATATACTGATGCAACTCTCTCGGCGTCGTACTGTTCGTAACCGGAATGGGCGGCTTGTCCGCCGTAGGCGTCTGAGGCGTCGTACTCCCCGACGTTCCTCCCATTCCCAATCCGGATAGTCCGACAGAGGAGGGTTTCGTCTTTAGTGGGGGAGGTAAAGGGGAGCGGGTTGGAGAAGCAGGTGCGCTGGTGAATGTGTTAGTAATGGGTGTTAAGGGTGTGCTTGATGGTCGTTCGACAGGGATGCTACTGTATTCGGAGAAGCCATTTGTAGATGTGGATGCGGATGTATCGGGAAATTTTGGGCTGGTGGCGGTCGTAGGGTGGTTGGTGGGTACGGAGGGAAGGTTTATACCGACGACTTCGTCGAGTTCATCGATGGGTGGGAAAGCCTGGGCAAATTCACTTAAACTTAGTGAATCACGTTCCGGAAGACGAGGAGAAGCTGCAGGTGATGAAGTCGATGCTGGGGAGGGCGGACCTAGCGTTGATGGTGAGACAAGAGTGTGTGAGGAAGGCGGCGGTGGTTGCGGAGGTTGTGTTAAAGGGGATGAAGGAGGAGGGGGAAGTGACGATGACAAAGATAGACGGTTGGTTGAAGTTGATGATGGGAACGAAGTTGAAGTTGATGGGGGTGATGTCGGAAGTTCGCGAGAAAACCTTTTGGAGTTTGTTGAGACGACGAGACCATTATCTTGCAGAGATTTGAGACGATCGGCAATGGTCTTCCGAGGTGGCTCTTCATTGTTGGGACTGAAGCATCAACAGTTAGTTGTATTGCTGGTAATTGATGATGGGCTTTGGTAACAAAACCTTTTCTCAAAGGCCTTCAGTTTATCTTCTACAGCATTCTTTCGTTCTGCTAAATCACTTCCCTCGTGCTAACAAACCATCCATGTGAGTGATGATGACTGAGGATTAAGCGAAAACCCGCACCTCAAAAAAATCATTAAACTCCTTCTTCAGCACACCCCCTCTCCCACCCTCTGCCTTCATCTCGGCAGAATCTAGAGTCATCTTTGCCAGCGCAGCAGCCTGTGTGTACGCTGCAAGCGCACTCTTGAGGTTCCCCCGAGTCTCAAAGTCTTTGCCCAGTAAGACTTGTCTCCTTGCAGTCTTGATCATCGACATGGGTGTCGCACCGCGAGTCTCCCTAGTGACTGCATCTTTAGCAGTAGAGAGAATTTCTGAGATATTCATATCATCGTATGGACGTGGTGAACCGTTGACTTTAGATGATGGTGCTGGTTGTCAGTGAGATTACCATTCGGCCGTTATTGAGAGTAGGCATCATACCAGATGAATGCAAAGAATTATTTGAAGATAAGACAGTGACTCCGGGCATCAGCTCCCAGAATTAAATTAAGAGTTTCAGAAAGAAAAAGAACGACGACGATGACTTTGGCCGACTCTGCAATCCGCAGACACAACGGAGAGAATACGATTATGTCATCCAAGCTGTAGCCACACAATGACAAACCCAAGGAATAGCTGTAGCAAAAATACCAATGGCCAACGTGGGGATCGAACCCAAGACCTTCGCGTTATTAGCACGACGCTCTAACCAGCTGAGCTAGTCGGCCATGGTAGAACTCCTCAATTACTACGTTATGATGTGTTGTCACCAAAGACACTCACAACGCCCCTGAAGCTCAAACCAACTGTTGTCTCCTAACCATCATCATCATGCCCCAGTCAAACCCACTCAAACGAAAATCCCAATCATCCACACCCCTCAAGCAAGGCGCTTTAGGCTTCACCGCATCCAAACGCACAGCGTCAGCCAATGCCGAAAAGACAGGGAAGAAGAATGTTAAGAAGTCGAAATCTGCACCTATAAAACGAACAGCCGTCGACGAGGTCGAGGAAATAGAGAAAAGTAGCACAGATGGAACACCAGCAGATGAGATTGAAGATGCCGATTCTGATTATTTGATGTCTGAGCAGGAGCGGGAGGAGGCAATCGAGGAGGTAAAGGAGGAAGAGGGGCCTAAACCTCAAGGCAGACGCAAGAGTCGACGGATCTCTGCTAAAGAAGCGAAAGTAAAAGCTGAAAGTAAAGATATCATCCAGAAGAAGGGAATGTTTCGTTCTCGAAACTCCTTAGACACTCCTCCAGATACCATCAAACCAGCTCAGGTGAAGCATGCCGACTTGGCGGATCAGAATGGGAAGTGGAGGTCTCATTATGGAGTGGTTAGAGGGAAGATGGGACACCTTCAGCCGAGTACGTACTTCGGACTTCGCAATCATGACGCATATATGTGTTAATTTGCTTGTGTGGAACTCATAATTTGTTTTGCAGTTCACGCAGAAAATGAGACGAAGGTGCATCACATACTCCGTGTATTTGATTTGTATGTCATTTCACCAACCATCTACTATAGTCTCTTACGTATATTACGCATGAAATAGGTCGTACGAATATGGTCCCTGCGTCGGTGTATCACGGCTCGAACGATGGGAGCGCGCTAAAGCTATGGGTTTGAACCCTCCCAATGAGGTGCGTTACCCTCTGCATATAAACTCATTCGTCTGGACTCATCAACAATATATCAATCCAGGTTTACGAGATATTAAACACAAAATCGGGTACCGAACTGAGCGAGTTCTCGCAATGCGTCTTTTCCGAGGAGGTTTGATTCATATTCCTCCATCCTCTGACAACAACCTCGTACGTCAACTCTTCAAATAACCCGCTACAAAAGGTTGAGCGACTCGTATACAGAAATCCCTCTATTGCTTATTCCCTTATTATTGCTCTCGATTGCTTTGTCCGGACCTGCTCTCATAAGTACTTGTCACTTGTTCCATAAATGACTATGATCATGGATTTCGTGCGTGATTCCATCAAATCCAATATCGTTCTCGTCTTCCTCTGTTCGGTTACTTTCATCCTATCCTGAAAATCCATCATTTCGATTCAGGCGCTATTTTCTACCTTCCGTTTGCTTCTACATCTCACCAGTACATCGCCACTAATTCACAGATATATGTGATTCTATTCGACTCATACCGCAGCTCCGAAGCCTTCTTTTTCTCTCCTCACCATTCATACATCCCTTCATTGTACACGAAAGCACCCTGTTCGTGGATGCGCTGCAAAAACATTGGATTTGTAAGGCGTATTCCGTGCCTAATAAATCGCAGCCTTCAATCTCAGCCGGTCGACTTCTGGACAAACGCAGTTACTATGGTTTCGGTGAGTAAGGAAAACATTGACTCGTACATGTCGCTGCGCTTACAAAATATCTCGCACTGTTTCACGTTAGCACGGGGAAACCAAAGTATTATTTTTCAAGCCCTCAATGCATGTATAGTACATACCCTGGATCATCCCTCGTACGACAACACCGTCGGAGGAGCGGACTTCTCAGTTCCGGGCGGTATGCGCGACTTCCTATTCCCCTATGAGTCTTCGCGATTCTGGACATAGTTATATATGAGTCTCGTCCCGACTCTAATTTGCTCTCCGCGCCAACTAACATACTGGTCTGGGATATCAGCCAAAGCCGGACGCCGCCGACGTGGACGTAATCACCTTGTATAAACTTTCATACGAATTCGGCCCCGCGTATGTAGATGTCAGCGTCGACTCACCCTATTGATGGGTAAGTTCAGCGTGTTGGGCCCAAAGGGAAACTCTCAAATGTGAGTGGCTTGACATTGACAGTGTACTTCAGGGTTTGATTTGGATATTAGGTCACATTTTGCACAGTGATATATTGTAAATACGAATATGGCCATTTTTGAAGATGTAATGCGTTGAGGACGATAGGAAGACCCAGCGGTTGAGCTCACCCCGTACTACTACTGATGAAACACTGTTGACTTAGCAGACCAATGATCCCATGGCACGCCTCTACTTTTGCTATCATACCTGTGGGTACCCTAATTTATTATCAATCGCGATTTACCCTAGCAGTGGACACTTGCTCCAAGGGAATAACGCAAATATATCCAGGTTCTGAATTATCTTGACGCGGCCAATATGGACCCTGCGTGGACGTAACGCGCCCACAGCGATGGGAAGGAAGGATACCGTCGCTCTGGGTGTACGATCCTTCTGGCGCCCCATGATGATTTCTATACTACGCTTCCGCTGAGCACCTGTAACCTATCGGGTTGTTGCTCTTGATCGGTGTGGACGTGACCGCATGCAGGCCATGCTTACAGTTTGGATGCGTGGTTTCACCACATCCCATTAATTCGCCTTGCTGGCATAATCAAGCAGGCAGTATCATGTCACCATCTCAACCCTTCCGACACTTCTGTCATATGTATACTCTGATTCAGTTACCAACAACCAGTATTCACCCATTAGGCACCGACCCACCCTATTAACGGACCAAGTAAGCCATCCGAAAGTCGTGGACAATGTCTTCCCTTCTATAGCAAGTCTCGGTGAAAACATAAATCGGATTGATTGATGCAAATGGACCGTCCTTCCTTTTCTTTCAACGCGTTACTCATCGCATTCCACTTGTCCGCTGATGATGACCTAGAGCCCCTAGGCGGTGTTAAAACGTTTTCCCAAAAGTTTCCCTTGCGTTCCCGCGGTCTCCCATTGGTACCCATGGCCATCTATCCATGATGTCCTGTATATAACCAATCATCATAATCGAAGAGACTTTAAGAAGCCGGCAACCATCCGCGAGCGTGCGTATCGTGTCGTTTGTTACATCACTTTAGGAAGGTGCCGCTTATTCCTTCTACTCTTCGTACTGTAACGCTTTCCTGCCTCAGCTGAAACACAGCTCCGGATGTCTAGATGTCAGTGAACCCTCGGACCAAGGGTCCAACTTATCCCGCAAATGGTAGCTAATCCCCACATCATGGAGATCTGAGCTTGAGCCTTGTGCAATTACCCGTAACCTCAATGGGGGTTCTAGTCGCCACCAGAGAACGTATAAAGTCTCCGCCGTGGCCACCTTAGCGAAAGGCCACTTTCTCTCGCTATCCTCCTCGGACTTTCTAAACGTTATCCCACCCACAACTCCTGGGTATTGAATTGTTAACATGCCGACATCCTTAATCAAGGAGACGGAGGTGGACGTGCTCGTCATAGGAGCTGGTCCAGCGGGCCTTATGTGCGCCAATGGTTTAGCTAAAGCTGGCGTTAATGTTAGAATAATTGATCAAAGGTAATGGGCACTGTAGAACTAGTGGAGCGGGTCATCTGAATACAGAGCTGTACTATATAGGCCAAGCGACCTGTTGGCCGGCCGAGCCGATGGCCTTCAGCCTCGTACACTAGGTGAATTATCTCATGCACAACTCCTTTGCAATAAGACTCATTAACTTGCCCAACAGAGGTCCTACAAGTATGTTTGTGTTATCTGCACCTTCATCCGATGTTCGCTTATGGTCCGGTCCATAGAGTTACGGCCTTGCGGAGCATATCTTCAAACAGGCAAATCAGATGCATATGGCTGTAAATGACTCCCTTTCGCTCTTCCTAGACGCTGGAAGTAACCCCATGACCAAATAGGCCTTCTACAATCCCAGCGCGAATGGGGGCATTGAGGTTAGACCTCACTTTCCTGCCTATCTTGGGTAATCACAGCTGATCAGTAACATGGAAGCTCACCGATCGAGCGCCAGATGTAACTGCTCCTACAGCACGGTATCCTTTTGAGGCAAGTAGCTCAGGATTCTAACTCCCCGCGAGTCCGTGGACTAACCGAACGGCTTGTGTATCAGTGCACGCTGCACCAGGGAGCGATTGAAGCAGTATTTCAAGATTCTATGCGTTCTCTGGGCGTACAAGTGGGCCGTCCGATAGTACCTGAATCGATTCAGCTATCGCAAGATCCAGAAGAACTGAAAGATCCACAAGCTTATCCTGTTCGGGTGAGCATGAATGGCGGAACCGATTCACGCCGAATACTGAAAGCAGTGTTCGTGCAGGTGGTTTTGAGACACCTCCAGACGCTAGAAGGCCAAATTGATACAGAAATCGTTCACGCTAAATTTGTCGTCGGCGCTGATGGTAAGTTGTCTCCATGAGTTAAACAAAGCTAACCTCAGAACTCATTTCATGATAATTCTTCCGGATCGTGTGACTTACAGGGGCACATTCTTGGGTCCGCAAATCATTTGACATCCAAATGGAAGGAGAACAGACAGGTAAATTCCCTTGCCATAAGATTTACATGACATGACATATGTGGGATTCAAAACTCAATCATCTATCCTAGATTATGTTTGGGGCGTTGTTGACATGATTCCAGACACCGATTTTCCTGATATTCGCAATAAATCCGCAATACATTCAAACAATGGTTCTTGTATGATAATCCCGAGGGAGGGTGACAAGGTCCGGCTATACATCCAATTGGGTTATGCAGACGCCGTGAACTCGGCCAGTGGAAGGGTTGACATGAGCAAGGTCAATCCCTGCAAATTGTTGGAGGTAAAACCCCTCGTCTATTTTCATAACCTGTTGTTTTTATGATTTCAAAAGGTTGCTAGAAAGTCAATGTATCCCTTTTACATCGATGCTTCTGGTGAAATTGATTGGTGGACGATATATATCAGTAGGTCGCTCCTTTCTTTACTAACTTAATATTGACTGCCCTCATCCTCCCAGTTGGTCAACGCGTCGCATCCCAGTTCTCTGTCCATGATCGCGTATTTATCGCCGGGGACGCCTGCCATACGCACTCCCCAAAAGCTGGCCAAGGGATGAATGCTAGCATGAATGATACGCATAACCTAGGTACGGACTCGTTATCGTCTTCGTCCGTCAATGTTTCTGATTTTAGTCCCAGTATGGAAATTGACATACGTCCTTCGTGGTTGGGCAGATATGTCCCTTCTGCGTACAGTGAGAGCTACCCCGGTATAATGTTACACGCGCTTACTTTTGATCGTACTTAGTACGAATTCGAACGTCGTAGATATGCCCAGGACCTGATCGACTTTGACAAAAAGTTCTCAGCCCTTTTCTCAGGCAAGCCACGTACTTCAGCGTTCCAAGATGGTGTATCTCATGAAGAGTTCAAAAAGTAAATACCCTTCCATGTACCTCGTCATCGCTCGTCTCACACAGACAATGCCAGGGCATTTCAAACCTTCGGTGGCTTCACAAGTGGTATTGGCATAAGATACGCCGAATCTGCTATCACCGATCGTAAATACCAGAGTTACGCGAGCAACCTCAAAATCGGACAACGCATGCCTCCGCAAATATTACTTCGCGCGGCAGATGCACGGCCGGTGGAACTTCAAGATCTTCTACCCTCGGATAGTCGGTTCAAAGTCCTAGTTTTTGCGGGTGATACTTCTCTACCAGTGCAACGCGCCAAGCTCGACGGTCTTGCGGAGGAACTTCAGAGACCTGACAGATTTATGAAGCGTATGTCGCCGGTGGAGAAGATCGACACGGTATTCGATATCATCGCAATCAGCCAGGCCAAGAAATGGACTGTGCGATATAATGATGTGCCTTCATTATTCCGGCCACATTGGTCTAAGTGCGTGATCTCAATGCACCTTGGTCATTTCAATCATTGACGTATATAATGGCAGAGTTCTGATTGATGATTGCGATACCTACGAGCGACAAGGAGGTAAAGCCTACTCATCGTTCGGCATCGATCCGTCCGGAACACTCGTTATTGTACGTCCTGACGGCTACGTCGGTATGGTGGCTCCGTTCACTGCACTCGACGACGTTCAAGCGTACTTCGACCGCTTCATGCTTCAATCATAACGGCGTTACAACACTTATGCTAATGGGATCTTGCGAGAAATTTGATTTCATAATTCATGTGGACATGTCTATATGTACAATTACATACTAGCTAGTTAACCGTGTGCATGGGGTATTTGTTAATGCTTTAATAAATATATACATATGAATGAATGAGCGATGAGGAGGAAGGTGCAAACAGCGGTATTAGAAAGACATGGCCGCTGACTAACCTCTCCAACCTCTAGCCAGGGGTGGAGCCTCCGCGCTATCTATAAGCACTCTTCGGGGACCTCCCCCGCCGCGTCCTGCCGCCGGTAGACTCGGACCCTTGGTCGTATTATTAGCCCGCGACGTCGACGCTACGCTTCTACTACCAGCTTCGCCGTTGCTAGTCTTCGTGGACGTCGGTCCGGAGGATTTCGCCACCCCCTTCTTCGGATCGACAGCACCTCCACTTCTCGAACTATTGGTAACTGATCTCGTTATTTTCACTACCTTGGAGGGTCTCTCGGTCTCTGTACCAGGTGGAGAGCGTTTTTTATCCTTCGTCCGTGACTTCAATCCCTCGTTATTTTTATTTTCCTTCTCTTTCTCTAGGACTTTACGTGTCGTAGCACTTTTCTGGCCCTGTCTTGACATGGTCCTGCCTCTATTCGTAGCCCCAGGTCGTGAAGGTTCTGGCGGGTGGAAAACCTTGCTTTTGACCTGACCTCCCCGAGCATTTGAATCAACCCGCATATCCTTCAGCGGACTCTCCTCATCTTCATCTTCGCTGTCGACACCCAGCTCCGCTGCTAAACTCATGGGCTTCTGCGACTGACCAACTCCTTCCATATTCATGGGCTGAGGCGGGTCGATTCTCGGGAACAACTCATCCTCTTCATCCTCCTCCATCACCACACCCAGCTGTCCACTTGAATCTGATCCAGAGCCAGTGCCCAATCCTCCTCCGCCTTCAGGGCTACCGGGGGAGTCAGCAAGCATCAATATCCGACTCAGTGGGCTCGGTTTTGCTGGAGAATAGGCATGGATCATGCGTTTGGCCAGAGGTTTAGCAACGGGGTAGGGAAATGTAGGCCCTGGTGCGAGATGCTGCGAAGGTGCACTGTCGGAAGGTGTTCCCAAATCAGGATTGGATGACGACGAAGAAGGGAGTGGAGGCTGGGCTGGCGTAGGATCCTCAGTTGGACTCGTCGTCGCGTCCGAGATGTCCGAATCAATTGATTGTATTGACTCAAGAGCGGGAGCAATGGCGGGTGTGACTGGGAACATAGCAATAGGTGACGGTGGTGGCAAAACAAACGGAGCCAGAGTCCCTTGTCCTTGCGCTGCAATCAGCGGTGGAATAACCTCCGTCTCCGCAGCCAATTCCACTACTTTACCCCTGCCATTATTTTTCTTCGGTGGAGGGGTTAATCCTACGGACGACCGACGAGATATGCCACGGACGGCCTTTCGAGGACTATGGTTGGATGGTTTTGCAGGGGATTTGCGCGGTGATTTGGGTTTGCCTTTGTTGGATTTTTGTGGCGAGTCGAGTCGGGTTTTGTTAGGTGGGGAGTTTGATGTTGAAGTTGAAGGTTGGGGGGTTGGAGGGAGTTCGGAGAGGATTTTTTCTACCTGCCAGGAACGCTTCTCTTCCAAGAACTGTATTCGATCAGCCTGAGATGTGAAATAGATAAATGCATTTCGAACGAGAGAGGAATACGGGGTATTACCTCCATGGCCGCACGCTCTTTTCCTAGCTTTACAGCGGCTTCAGTGAACTTCCTCCTCTCTTCTTCAAGCTCACGTTTCATCGCTTCCAAACGATCACGCTCAGCATCCTTCGCAGGTACGGTCATCAGCTCTAAGCTCATATCACCAGCCTCATGCCTTGCATCATCACGAGCAGCTAATTGGTCAAATAATTCCTGTGTCTTGGCTGCCGCTGCTTGGAATCCCTTCTGAGATTTCTCTACAACATAATTAACAGTCTGGTATAAGCATCGAAGATCAAGGGTTGACGCACCTAGTTCGGAACGTAGTTTGTCGATGATGACGTTGAGCCTCTCGACTTCATCCTCTGTACCGGTTGTCGAAGTCTCCTTCTGGGCTGAAGTCGTGGTGGGGACGGAAGATGGGACAGATGTTTGCTGTTTTGCATTGTCGATGGCTTCGCGTAAAGTTGTCTGCAACGCTGTTAGCTTATCCGAAGCTGCCGTCTTTGGATGCAAAGGGAACAGCTCCGTAACCGTGCATACATCCGCCTGTCAATGACTTTTGTTAGCATACACGCAGTTCCTAGATCAGGATTTCTCAAATATACCTCATCTTCGTC
Organism: Pleurotus tuber-regium; assembly: GCA_014058305.1. Classification (NCBI taxonomy): domain Eukaryota; kingdom Fungi; phylum Basidiomycota; class Agaricomycetes; order Agaricales; family Pleurotaceae; genus Pleurotus; species Pleurotus tuber-regium. The sequence goes on along the minus strand of JACFYU010000012.1, from coordinate 448,873 downwards.
TTCTCCACGTATCCGGCACAACAGTCTCTGCATCTCATTGACCACACTAACCACCATCCTCCTCAGCCTCAGATTATCCGCATCCAGTCTCGCTCGTGCCTCTTCCGCACTATCCAACGCAACCTCCATAAAACCCTTCCCTTTACCAATATTCTCCTGTCCATCAACCACTGCAGCGTTACCACACTTTATTGTCAGCCCGCTTGGGGTTTTATTTAGTTGTCCTTGGATGTCAGATAGTTTTGACCATCGTTCCTGCATGCGTTCAATCTGGATGTCTCGCCTTTTGAGTTCGGATTGATGTGTTTGACGGAGTGCTTGCATTGCAGATCGTGTTCGCGTGAGTTCGGCTGTAGTATGTTTATGTGCGTTCTCGGAGGTTTGGACATTTCGGTTGGCGGCACTACATTGTGGTAATTTCTTATCGATCTGGTACTTTAGTAGGAAAGAGGGAAACGTACGCTAATCGAGATTTGAAGACGTTCATCTCGCGCTCCGCGTTTGCTGCGTCCTCCTTTGCAGTTCGATGCATATTCATGAGTCGCTCATGGTCATACGACAGTGTTCTATACTTTGTCGTTAGCTCTTCAGCCCGACCCATGTCTTCCTATTAAATCAAGTCAACCCTCGATCCTATCTCCAGCAAAGCCACAAACACTCACCATCCGTTGCCTTAACAAACCAAGCAGACACTTAATGACTCTTTCTGTATCAGTTGCACACATGCCATCAAAACAGAGCCCTGGACTAGGTGCGAATCCATGAGATACAAGTTGAGAGTTCAAATATTGGATGCTAGATGACGAGATATCCGTCGCAGACGATGCGGCTGAAAACGGTGAGCCAAATTCTGACAATGATACGTCGAGTGCCCAGTGAACGCTGGGCTTATGAGGTGTGGTGGCCATTGGGGGTGACGACGAGGAGGGGGTGAAGATCACTGACCATGCCTGCCGCGACAAGTCACGTTATCGCGGCCAGTGACTTTGTTTGGCTACATCTCCGATATCCAACAGCATCTTGTACTTGTACGACGATGCCAACACCGAGCCTTCCCCTAGAAGTCTGGAGAATCATTTTTGAATGTATTCCCAAAAAATCGACACTTCTCGCCGTTTTCCTCACCTCTCGCGCGTTTCACCATACTGTCGAGCCCATATTCTTCAGAGAAATCCCCATTCATATCGATATATGCCGTGACCGTCGACGGCTCGAGATCTTCTATCAAACTATCAAAGCAGGCAGTAGACGGCATTACACCAAGCGTATCACCTTCCCTGATACCGCGAACTTCCGTACAATCATCCAGATAATAGGGTTATTGGACCGCTTGAAAACGTTAACCTTTTACTGCCACTATTGCATTTTTGATACAAGATTGCGATGCACACTTTCCCGCGAAATTGTCGACTACTCCCAGCTTCCGCGATCCCTTAGACGATTAGATTGGATAGTATTCTGCAAGCCAAGAGGATTGATATCTTTCATGGTAGCCCAAGAACACCTTGAGCACCTTGCATTAGGCAGAGCTTTCAGAATATCCGAGTTGCCTGTTGGCTCGCTCCGCAAGCTTCGTTTCTTGGACGCTCCTTTAGAGCTTGCAATGGTCATCCTCCCAGGGAGACAAATCACCCATCTACGAACACAGTTCTTATCTACTTCATCCCGCGAAGCTGCTGTCGCAATCAAGGATACCGACCTACAGAGCATCCGGGTTCTGTCATGTCACATTGAAGACACTGACTCCTTCCTGGCCTTCGCGCCAAGGCTCAAGAACCTCGACTTCCTTGACGCTTCGATGACAAATACGGTACGTTATATCAGGTCATGGTTTCTCTGCCCTTCTCCGAACTTGACCAACGGTTGTCTCTCAAATAGGGACAGGCAACATCCAATCACAGCAGAAACCAGGCTTCACATCTTATGGACCATCTTCAACAAACATCTATACAGTGCATTCGACTCTGTGTCAAGCCGGCATTTTTGCAGGACTTTTTCTTGCCCTGGTTTAAATCCCTCCCGTCGCTGCGTTGCATTGACGTTGAATATTTCCCCATCATTGACAATGAGGGGCTAGATCGCGAGATTCAGTGTCGTTGGTATCGGGACGACGAAAATGTCCATGCGATCAAGTGGACCTGCCCGAGGCGTGAGGAATGGCTGAATGACTGGAGGGACGATGTGCACCATGATATCGGAATCAATTTAACGATGAATAGTGATGGTTCTTACGAGTGCTCACCTTCATCTGTGAACATACCTTGGTAGTCCTCTGACTGGTCCAGGTTACACTTCGAGTCACTGCATCTGTTATCGTCCCTAGTAATCCCTCAAATCAAAATAAATGAGAGTGGTAGTCCGATAAGATCATGCACCCGGGAGAAATGCGTAATCATCTCTATCTAGATCACAGGAACCAGATGGTAAGAGAAGATATGGACGGTTCTTGCCACCGAATATAAACCAAAGAAAACATGAAGAAAATGTCAACGGAGCCCATGAAACGCCCAACCATCTGGAAGCGTCAGATACTCATGCATTCGTAGCTCAGACGCCGTCGGACGCTCATCAGGATTGCTAGATGTATGTATCAGTGAGTGAAACTCCAAGGCAGACATCATAGACAAGCGGACTAACAGTGCAAAACACTTCCTCCTGAAATCATCCGCCAACGATGACAGCACAATATCCTCGGGAACTGGTGGTACAAATTTATTTTGATAATGCTTAAAAAGTTTACAAGTCAATTGCCGATTGGTGGGATTTTAAAAGATTTGTATTACCTTGTTGAAGACTGCGGAGGCTTCCTCCCCATACCAAGGGCGTACGCCTGTCCACATCTCAAGCACGACACAGCCGACGCCCCATATATCAATTTTGGAGCTATACATTCGCCTGGTTACTTCTGGCGCCATCCAGAATAATGAGCCTTGCATCGGAGCCACCAAACCTTCACTTGGATCATCCGTACGCCTCGAAAGCCCAAAGTCCGATATCTTACACTTCTCCAGGAGAACGCTGTCCCCTTTCAAGCCCTATGAAGATAGTTGAGCAAGATGTCTTCTAAGACGATATGTACCATACCCCATGAAAGATTCCCTTCGAATGGATATATTTCAGGCCATCTAGGATCTGGGCTGTGAATGACTTGGTTACATCTTCGTCGAACTTTCCACCTTTCCGTAGGTTTTGTCCGGTGGTTGAGTATATGAGGAAATCGCGATAGAGGCTTGGAGCAAGAATACACTTAACATGCTGAGCAGAGTCGGAGTTTCTTCAAAACCAAGATACTGGACAATATTAGGGTGTTCGAGGTCCTTCATTCTTTCGCTCTCCAACTTGAGGGCTTGTATTGCGGCGGACTCACCTTTATCACCGGGCATTCGGAAGATTTCAACTTGCTTAGCCACAAACATTTCACCAGTTGTCACATTCAAAGCAAGATAGGAACGGCTGAAAGAATCCCTCCTGAGAAGCTCTCCTCGCAACCATTTAAAAGCTGCTAAAACAAACTCGGCATTATGACCAAGACGAAGTGCATGAACTCACATGGCACCACAGGCGGCGGTTCCAGGAGGCTAGCGTCCGCTGCAATTTCTTCCCGCTGGCTCCCCTCTCTGGTTTCCACAGGGTTATCAGTCTGAGCTACATCTCGTTGTCGCCGATTACTGTCCGAGGTAGATGGTGGACTGGTCGTCGGCCGTGACATGATCTCTTGCACACGAACAGAGACACGGAGAAAGTTGGAAGCTGAGAGTCCAGGCGTATCACTTCCTCGAAAGAATACCATGAACAGGCTATATATATTGGAGACCACTTTCACCTACAGGGAGTTGTGTGAATTCTGGAGATCTACCTCCATATTCGTAGGACCTTCGGCCTTGAGAGGCGTTGCTCCGCGTCGTTTACCCAGTTCCCGTATATGTTTAAGGATCGAGATCGAGTGCATATGTCCCTTGCTCCGACGCTGCGAAGTTTTATGGGTATCGGAATGTGCAGACAAGCCCAGTTTACGGCGCCGCTCATTTGAAGGTTGCTCGGAACCTTCTGCTCGAGCGTCCATTCGATTGTGCGGCAGAGTGTGAATAATGCGAAAATATTTATCACAGTTATAACTGTTCAGAGACTAATAGGTATGAATGCACTTAGCACTAATAATAGTAAAATTATTTACCAGTTTATCCACCCATCTCGCGTATCTCTGCGCGGATTTTCGTGCTGACAACCGGGACAAACGAACAGGGACGATGCTAGCATCCAAAACACAATGCTGATGTCCAACTCCACTTCAGGCTTGAGGATCGACATGAAGCGTGATTTATCAATCAATGCATTGTCCGCTGCTCGGACCACTTCCCAATGATCACGTTGGACAAAGTCGCCGCCTTCGACGTTACGACAAAAATGTTTAACAACAATTTCGAAATCCTGAAGCGGGATATGTGAATAGTCGCAGTATTATATTGGGAACATACCGGCCAAGAAGTACAAAATTCCATTGGTATTGGCAATCTTCGCCCTAGATGATCGCGCACTATGATCTTGAGCACTTGGAGATGGCGTAGACTAGGTTCTGGTTGTAGGCCGGCCTCAAGGATCAATTTCTCAAGCTCTTTACCGTGCTCCTCTGGAAAAATATTGCGCCAGGACCGACTGAATGACATCCACAAGTGATTGGTGATTCAATCAATAGATCAGACTGGAAGATCAACAAACCTAGTCAAAAAATGTAGAAAGCCCTCCAAAACCTCTCGATTTTTCTCGAGAAACTGCCCCATTTCAGCAGAAAGTCGGCCCCATCGGTGGTAAGAGAAAATATACAGCCATAGGCCTCGCAAAAAGCCTGGGGGCGTAGATGTGTGGAGGTGCGTCTTGTATGCATCAATGTCTCGGAACATTTCATGTAAGCGTGAGTTGTATCCGCTAACGAGTGACGCGATGTCCTTGAAGCGTCGGAGATGCTTCAGCTTGCCAGGGATCTTGTCTATGATGTCAAGAACTCTTGCTACATACACGACGAACTTGGAAAACTCCTTCATCTCCTTTTCGATGGCCACAAGTAGATACCCCGGAGCGAAAGGCTGATTCATGAAACCGCGTAGGAGGTCACATACTGCGGCGATGTTGGAGACGATATCCTGATACCGTTCGCTTACTTCCATGTCCCTCAGTGAAGATTGGACCTGCGTGCTAGTCCTTCTCGAGCTGAACAGAACTATGGCACCTGTAAAGTTATTGATTTGATTGCCAACAACATTGTTGAAGGTTCCCGAGCTGTAGTTGTGGTTGGCTATGACAGACATTCGAGGCAATGGAACATGGTAGCTGTGGACGCCCAAATTCCGAAACACACGTTTCGACTATATAACCTGCGATTGATCAGTGATTGGCGCCATTAATAGTAGCAAATGGAATGATGAACTGTTTTTGGACGTCTCACTGGGCACATGTTGTGAGCTCAGTGCGCTGCAGAGTGCCATAAGTACTGATCATTCACGCAGTCACGTGCGACCAGAACAGGGGGCTAAAAGAAAGGGGTGTATCATTTTGGTGGTAGCATGCGTTCTCCAGAACAAGATGTCACGAATGGTTCGATGAAGGGAGTGTTCTGGGAAGCCGGCCTATGTGGTATAGCTCAAAAGGTTGCCTTACATGAGAGGCACACCATAGCCCAATTCGAGTCAAACGAAAATGCATAGCGAGTGAGTGACATGATGGAAGACTGCATCTGAATGAGTGATGATATATGATAGAAAACAAGATGACTGATGCGAGGTATATAAACTACTGGTATGCAAAAAAAGATAACGAATGTTCGCTGATAAACACGAAAAAAGCTGCGAATGCAAAGATGATTGATTATGCGGAAGGTAGAACGTCGAGTTACTTAACTGAATGAACATGAACGTAATGAATGCAAGAGAGAATCTGGCTAAGCAGTTGTCGGTACTATTTGCAGGCATAAAGGAGAAAATGGCTGGGAAGTGGAACGTAGAAATGGGAGCCGGGAGGTGGGGAGTAATGACTGTCAAGGAGGACCATTATCGGGCTCGAACTCTTGATCGTAGCTACCAGAGCTTCTATAAGTCTGCATAAGCCGGCGTAGTCTAGCCAATTCACTTGAAAGTTCCCTGAAAAAACACCATCAAGCATCCCCTCACAACCCTCCAACATGAAAAAACTCACCTAGCCGTCTTCCCAGCCTCCTCACTCTCCTTCGAATGCTTCTCCACCTCTTCCTTCATCTTCCCCACTTCATCACGCCACATCACCTCCACCTCCTTCTCCTTCCTCTTATCCTCCTCCCTCAACACCTTCACCTGCGTCCTCGCACCTTCCGCATTCTTCACCTCATCCAACAACTGCCGATACTTCTTCCCTATACTCTCCGCCTCCGCACGTAACTTCTCCTCCCGTTTCCGCATCTCCTCCCTCAGCCTATCTGTATCCGACTTGAACCCCTCGACAAGCCCCTTGATACTATCCCTCAGCGTGGTGTACTCTCGTTCGGATTTCTGCGAGAGAGCGGTGGATTCTGATAGAGCAGCCTCCATCTCTCGAAGTGCTTTTTTAGACGTCGACGTCTCTGATTTGAGCTGCGATTTCAATTGCGCAGCTTCCGCCTCAGCTTTTCGCGCTCGCTCCAACACCTCTTGTAATAACCTCTCCTTCCTCGCCACCACATTATTCAACCCCTCATTCTCCAATCTCAGCCTCTCCCTCGCCTCCTTCAAATCCTCCGTCTGACGTGTCAACTGCGCCACAGTCCTCTGCGACAACCTCAGCTGCGATTTAGTATTCTCCAAAGCCGTACGCGCATTGATCACCCCTGCCTGTAAATCAGCTAACACCTTCGTCGTTCCTCCAGGTGTAAATGAAGCGCGGCGATTCGGAGACGGTGGTTGGAGGGATATAGAAGAAGAGATAGACGCTTGTAGGTCGTTCTCTGTTACTGGTGATGTTTTGCTGTTGGAGGAAGACCGTTGACCTTCATCAGCTAGGGCCCGAGCGTTACCTATGAATCAGTATAAGACGCCACTAGATACGAAGGGAGGGAATGGGACCAACCTACGGCGGCTACGGGTATTCCTTTGGATAATTAGTGCCTTAGGTTGAATCGGGAATGTGGATTGAGTAAGTAAGGGGAACTCACGACTGAGAGTCCGCGTTGGACTCGAGGTGCGTCTGTGTGACGTAGGGCTAGTAGGCCCTACGCCGAACGTCATGGGAACGCCTTCGCGTATCCCATTCTCCTCAATCCCATTCGCTTCTCTTCGTGGTAAAGGCAAGCTAGAATCCGGCCCTGCTATCCCATGGAGGATATCAAAACTGGATCTACGCTTAACGTTCGTTGTAGACGGAGAAGGAGAGAAAGACGAAGGCGGTGGAGGTGGAGGAGGCGAAGACAACATATCTGATATATCCGGTGGTAAAGGTCTCGGTCCCCGTAGCAATGCGTTCTCTAAATTATGTAGCTGAGCTTGCTGCTGTCTTATAGAGTGTTTCAACGTGGACATATGGTTCCGAATAGCAACTGTTCAAAAAGATGAATATACTTTAAATTTGGGTGAATTGGATTATGAAGAAGGTTTCGGTTTCATTACCTGGATCTCCTTCTAAGGAGTGCTGCGACGGACTCGGCGCGCGTCCTGAACGTATCGAACTTCGCGACGATGGGCGCGAGAGTGAACGATCACGGTTATGTTTTGGTGGAGACAAAGAACGACCGTATGGCGGTGAAATTGGTGAATATGAGCTTGGACCGGGACTCGAAGACATGTAAAGTAACGAATTGATAAGGAATGTTGATGATAGTAGAATGTGTCGCTGTGGACACGAGATAGAAATGGAATACAGCGCCTTGGAACGCTGTGCCAGTCACCACAAATAGTAAATAATGGGTGACTTCCCGTAAGATTTAGAGTCGCTAGAGTCCACTAGATGAACAGACAGCTGAGTTTGAAAAAAATCTGAGGCATCTAGCGCAACATCTAGCAAATCCGTAAGCATTAGAAAACTCTAGAGGAGTAAACCCTGAGCACTATATTTGGTAATCCGCCATACCGCCTCCCGCCCATATTGCTTCAGCCTTATGGCAACAAACAGTGCACTTACCTGGCTCTGAGACGGGCTAGGATTGGTCGTGCTTCGCCACAGCTCGCTCTCAAAGTTAAACTCTTCAGTATGTGAGAGTGTCGGAACAGGATTATATTGTAAAGATCGTGAAGTATGGGAGTGGCTGGATGTATTGAAGTCTTGCGAGAACATAGAAGGGAGCGTAGTAGAGTGAATTGGTATAGTAGAAGCAAAAAAAAGGAAAAAAAAAGAAAAGGGGCTTTGCCGTGGCGGCCAACGTTATACGAAAATGGAAATGGGGCGCAGGCGCGGAGTTGTTTCCTGAACGGATGTCATCATCGTCAGGAGTCTTGGCGCGTTTAGAGACTTTAGAGTCGTCTGTGAAGGGGTCGGGAGGCCTCTGTAGATCGGTCAGTCTGGGGAGCTCTGGTGAATGACAGCTGAGTTTGAATTCTTTACGGGAAGTCACCCAATGTGGCGGAAAGTAGGACACTTCCGTTTTTGGTTTGTGCAAGGTTTCGTCGCACGTGATCAGCTATGAGAGTTTGTTTTTCTCAAATTCAAAACGCTTGAATCCCAAACACATGCACATCATTTTTGATATCAGGTCTCTACACCTACGTTAACTATAGGGAAGCGTATTGGGATACCCGTTAACTCAAGTACTCGGCTGCCATATACTTCATGCTCCATTATACTGAATATGTGGACAACATGTGAGTTGTGTTCCCCATATTATACGGGTTGATTAACGCTGCCTGACGCTAAGTGCACCAGAACCTAGTCGCTGGTTTTATTCTTGTGATAAAATCCTCTATTCTAAGACTACCGACTGTCATACTCTGAGTCTCGACATAGAGGTTGGCCCCCAGCCTAATCAAACCCTATGAAGTCAGATGTAAAAGTCATGCATGAAGAGTAGAGAATTCGCAAATTTGTCAATTTTCGGTCAACATCTAATGCTGACCGTGTTGCTCTTTCTCTGGCCGATGCTTGACGCAGGCTTATAGCAGGCAAATCTCTTGCCCATATAGATTTGGAGCTCAATGGTCGTAATTATGGTATAGATGCGAGACGGGTCCTGGCATCGTTATGGCAGTATTGACGACTCGCTATTTATCACCTCCCGTCGTTACAGTTACAAGACAAATCCATCATTACACCTTCTCCACGTCTGATGCAAAGTAACTGCACCGCATCTATAGTCACACGAGGACGTCTGAGGATCACGAGTTGAGTACATCTAGTCTATATGTCCGAAACAAATACTCATATTTATGCGTTGTGGAGCAGTATGTGGAGCTTGAGGTGCTTCTATCATATCGGATCAACACAACACTTCTCTTCTATAGTCACCTCGATGCCGAAGCACCATGTGTACTTCGCATTTGTGTCTACCTGGTGTGTAAGTGTGGTGGTATCCTCTGGGTACCGAAACAACAGTTTGTAAAGCTCGATCCTCAATATACTCACAATGTAACAAATCGCCCAATAGCCTCCGAGTTCACTCGCCAGTAGTCTTTTGCAACAACACGCTCCACATGGTGGAGTGTCTATCAACGGCTGTAGCGCTCACCGGTCACCTCGCGTGACGTCGTTTGCCAAGATAGAGAAATCTTCGCCTGTCGGAAAGTCTTCGGTGAGTAAGACTATAACCAAATATGTTCATTCCGTTACGCGCCTTCCCGTATTCCATAATATCATCCTCGTACCGTCTACCGCTAAAGTCCACCGACCGACCACACACAACATCTAATCCACCTTGACAACGGACCGCCGGAAAAACCTAACGACAACTATTTGCTTGGTATTGGAGTAAAATATTCCTACCTCTGCAACTGGACACGATGCGTACTGGTATTGCAGCTCGCTAATACGCCAGTAGTCCCATTTACTACCCGTACTGACGACGATACGCTCGCTCTCGGACACACCTCGGTGCTGGACTACGACCACATCCGTGTACCCTGCTCGACAGAGGGAAATAACTGAGCAATGGTACGGTATAAAAGATGGCATCCATTCAGCAGGAATCTACATCGTCTCAACGACCTCACCCTCCTCAAACATGTTCCGATCTGGTGCTCTCTTGTTCTTCTCTCTGCTTGCGGTAGCCTACGGGCAGCAAGTAGGCACGCTTACAGCAGAAACACACCCTTCTCTCAGTGTACAAGAGTGCACCAGCGGCGGTAGCTGCCAGACATTGTCCAGATCCGTCGTGCTCGACTCCAACTGGCGATGGCTCCATTCGACGAGCGGCTCCAACGTAAGTATCTTCCCTCCTTACCCCGACGCTCTCATTCACCAATATTGATCCATACAGAACTGTTACACCGGCAACACATGGGACTCTACCCTCTGCCCCGACCCCGTCACTTGTGCCCAAAACTGTGCGCTCGACGGCGCCGACTACAGCGGCACCTACGGCATCACCACCTCAGGCAACGCCCTCTCCTTGAAATTCGTCACCAACGGCCCTTACTCCACCAACATCGGTTCCCGTGTCTACCTCCTCGAAGATGAAAGCCACTACCAGCTGTTCAACCTCAAGAACAAGGAATTCACCTTTGACGTCGATATGTCTGGTCTTCCTTGTGGATTGAACGGCGCGTTGTACTTTTCGGAGATGTCAGCTGATGGAGGGTTGAGTTCTCAGCCTAATAATAATGCTGGTGCTAAGTATGGTACTGGCTATTGCGACTCGCAATGCCCGCATGATATTAAGTTCATTGATGGCGAGGTAATGTCCTCAAGCAGCGTTTTACTTGAGTATTTGACTGAGAAATATTTTGCTTAGGCTAATGTTATCGGATGGGAGGGTTCTGACAATGATCCCAACGCAGGTACAGGCCAGTACGGCGCCTGCTGCAGCGAGATGGACATCTGGGAAGCCAACGCCTACGCAGCTGCGTACACTCCTCACCCATGCAGCACCGATGGTCTTCACCGCTGCGAAGGCACCGAATGTGGTGACGGCGACAACCGTTATGGCGGTGTCTGTGATAAAGATGGCTGCGATTTCAACTCCTTCCGCTTGGGCGACACCGAGTTCCTCGGCCAAGGCAAGACGGTAGACACCACCCAAAAGATCACCGTCGTCACCCAATTCATCACCGCCGACAACACCACCACCGGCGCCCTCTCCGAAATCCGTCGCATCTACAAACAAAACGGTGTCGTCATCCAAAACTCCAAAGTCAACGTCCCCTCTATCGACCCATACGACTCCATCACTGACCAATTCTGCGCTGATCAAAAGTCCGTTTTTGGGGATAACAATTATTTCGCTACCAAGGGTGGACTTCAGGGTATGGGTGATGCGTTTGGGAATGGGATGGTTTTGGTGATGAGCATTTGGGATGATCATGCGGCGAATATGTTGTGGTTGGATAGTAGCTTCCCTTTGGACAAGGACCCGTCTGCACCTGGTGTTACGCGTGGAACGTGCCCAACGACGTCGGGTGTCCCTGCTGACGTCGAGGCGCAGCATCCCGATGCTACTGTTGTCTTTTCAAACATCAAGTTTGGCGACATTGGCTCGACTTTCTAAAAACAACTGAAAAGAGTAACGGAACGTCTCTCTCTGGAAGTGACATCAGGCGGCAGGTCTACCTTGTTTCTTCCAGGCTTACATACATACCAGAGATTTTCAAACATATACCTTGTTCCGATGTTTGTTTATTACCATCCGCTACAGAAATCAAATCACTTGATGTACATTTGTACTAGAACCAACTGATAACGACAATCATCACTCTTTCTACTATACGCATGCATATGCCGCCGGCTCTAGTATCCTTGCTGTATGGAGGCTCATTCGTGGTTTTACGACAACCCTGTCAAGCTGTGCACATACTTGTGACCAGGATAGAAGAAATGGAAGACTTTTCCAGACTTGACGCGCGACGCGTATATACCAAGGATTCTGACATCAGTAAGAAGCTCTGTATCTTCTCTACTACCGCTGAAGTATTTGAATCTGTTGTTACCTTGCTCTGCAAAACTAGTCGTTTGACGTGACGTTGTACCCGGGCCCCGCAATGATAATGCTACTCCCAATGTCTAGACCCCTATAGCCCCTGTCTGTGGCACGTGACGGTGAAGAGGTTGAGGTTGGTGAAGGCTCGTTTGTGTTGTATCGTTTAGGGATGCGCTGCAAGTTGACGCTGCAGCGCACCGAGACCGGGCTCAACATGTGCCTAATGAGAAGTCCCAGAACAGTTTATTCCATTTGCTACTCTCAATAGCGCCAATCACTGATCAATCGGCGGCAGTATCAATGCAGGCTGTATTCCAACTGCGTGTTTCGGAATTTGGGTATCAGTAGTCACTCCCAGGCGTCCAACTTCTTCCGCAACTATCATGTCCCATTGCCTCGAATGTCTGTCATAGCCAACCACAACTACAGCTCGGGGACCTTCAACAATGTTGTTGGTAACCAAATCAATACCTTTCCAGGTGCCATAGTCCTGTTCAACTCGAGAAGAACCAGCATCCAGGTTCAATCCGCGCCGATAGACATGGCAGTAAGCGAACGATATCAGGATATTGTATCCAACATCGCTGCAGTATGCGAACTTCTACGTGGTTTCATGAACCAGCCTTTCGCTCCTGGATATCTACTTATCGCCATCGAAAAGGAGATGAAAGAGTTTTCGATGTTCGTCGTGTATGTAGCAAGAGCTCTTGACATTATAGACAAGATCCCTGGCAAGTTGAAGCATCTTCAGTGCTTCAAGGACATCGCATCACTCGTTCGCGGATACAACTATCACCTACATGCAATGTTCCGAGACATTAATGCGTACAAGACGCACCTCCATCCATCTACGCCCCCAGGCTTTTTGCGAGGCCTATGGCTTTATATCTTCTCTTACCACCGATGGGGCCGACTTTCTGCTGAAATGGGACAATTTCTCGAGAAAAATCGAGAGATTTTGGAGGGCTTTCTGCGATTTCTGACTAGGTTTGTTGATCTTCCAGTCTGGTCCGCTGGTAAATCACCAATCACTCGTGGATGTTCTTCAGTCGGTCCTGGCGCAATATTTTTCCAGAGGAGCACGGTCAAGAGCTTGAGAAAATGATCCTTGAGGCTGGCCTACAACCAGAACCTAGTCTACGCCATCTCCAAGTGCTCAAGATTATAGTGCGGGATCATCTGGGACGAAGATTGCCGATACCAATGGAATTTTGTACTTCTTGGCCGGTGTGTCCAGTATAATACTGCGACCTATAGCGTCTATTCACATATCCCGCTTCAGGATTTTGAAATTGTTGTCAAACATTTTTGTCGTAACGTCGAAGGTGCCGACTTTGTCCAACGCGATCATTGGGAAGTGGTCCGAGCAGCGGACAATGCATTGATTGATAAATCACGCTTCATGTCGATCCTCAAGCCTGAAGTAGAGTTGGACATCAGCATTGTGTTTTGGATGCTGGCATCATCCCTGTTCGTTTGTCCTGGTTGTCAGCACGAAAATCCGCGGAGAGATACGCGAGATGGGTGGATAAACTGGTAAATAATAATAATGTTATCATCGGTGTTAGGGGCATTCATTCTCATCAATCTCTGGGCAGTTATAACTGTGATAAATACTTTCGTATCATCCACAATCTGCCACACAATCGAGTGAATGCCCTTGCAGAAGGTCCCGAGCAACCTTTGAATGAGCGGCGTCGTAAACTGGGCTGGTCCGCACCTTCCGATACCCATACAACTTCGCAGCGTCGGAGCAAGGGACATATGCACTCGATCCTCAAACCTATACGGGAACTGAGAAAACGGCCCGGGCAAGCGTCTCTCAAGGCTGAAGTTCCTGCAAATATGGAGGTAGAATTCCACAATTCACTCAGCTCCCTGTAGGTGAAAACGGTTTCCAGTATATATAACCCACTCATGCCATCTGCCTTTGAGGAAGTGACGCTTCTGGGCTCTCGGCTTCCAAGTTTCTCCGTGTCTCTGTTCGTGTGCAAGAGATCATGTCCCGACCAATGATCAGTACACCGTCTACCTCCGACAGTAATCAACAACAACAAGCGTATGTGATCGTCCGTTTCCGCTCCTCTAATATCGATCTGATGTCATTATTCTACAGTAGCGCCGCACATAAGGCCTCAAAGAGTCGACCTCCAAGAGATACACACGAAGATATATATGAACGACTAGAGGTGTTCTTTCCTGAGCATGACCTTGATAAACCTGTCCTGGAAGTCGAGCCTGTTATGGAAACCAGAGGGAGCGTCAGGTCCAAGAAATCTATGCGGCTTGTGGCTTCAGAACACAAGAAAGAGGTTTCTGGCTCCACTATTCCCTCTAGTCATGGAAACATGCGACGCAGAAGCGCAAAGCTGTGGGGCAGCCGGCTGGAGGAAATTGTGACCGATGCCAGCCCCTCGAAACCGCCACCTGGTGGGCCACGTGAGCTCATGCACTTATTCATCATGTTCCTAGTGCTGAATATGTTTTAGCGACTCTTAAATGGGTACGAGGAGAGCTTATCGGGAAGGGTACCTTCAGTCGTGTCTATCTTGCTTTGAACGCGACAACCGGTGACTTGATCGTGGTTAAGCGGGTTGAAATACCTCAAACGCTTGGTGATCAAAATGCGTCGGCTGCAACGCACGCCGTCAGATTGGAGAGCGAAAGATTCAAGGACCTCGACCATCCTAATGTCGTTCAGTATCTTGGTTATGAAGAAACTCCGACTCATGTCAGCATGTTAAGTGTATCCTTCCTCCACGCTTCTATTGCGATCTTCTCATACCTAAATATTCAGTTTCTTTGAATATGTTCCTGGTGGAACTATTGGGAGCTACTTACGGAGGGAGGGAAAGTTCGATGAAGATGTAACCAAGTCATTCACAGGCCAAATCCTAGCTGGATTGGAGTATATCCATTCAAATGGGATCTTTCATGGGGTATGGTAGATATCGTCTTAGAAAATGACTTGCTCAACTATCTTGAAAGGGCTTGAAAGGGGACGATATCCTCGTGGAGGAATCAGGAGTGTGTAAGATATCAGACTTTGGGCTTTCGAGGCGAGCGGATGATGCAAGCGAAGGCTCGGTGGCTCTGGTGCAAGGCTCGGTATTCTGGATGGCACCCGAAGCTACCAGACAAATGTATAGCTCCAAGACTGATATATGGAGTGTAGGCTGTGTCGTGCTGGAGATGTGGACAGGCGCACGTCCCTGGAATGGGGAGCCACTCTGGGCAGTCATTCAAAAGGTAGTGTAATCTTCCATATCCACACCACTTGAGAATTGACTTTGAAACTTTTTAAGCATTATCAAAATAAATTTGTACCACCAGTTCCCGAGGATATTGTATTGTCATCGTTGGCGGATGATTTCAGGAGAAAGTGCTTTGTTATGTGAGTTCGCTTGTCTAGGATGCCCGCCTTGCAGTTTCACTCATTGATACATCTAGTAATCCTGAGGAGCGTCCGACGGCGTCTGGACTACGGACACACGAGTATCTGGTGCTCCCAGAAAATTGGTCGTTTCACAGTTTCACTTAATCTGTTTTTCATATTTTATTCAATTCGAGATGTCCATTTGTTTATTTTTGCTGGCAAGAGCCTCCGCGTATATTTTCCATGATGATTTAGTTCTTGTGAGCTTGATAGGAGCACCCCACTATCTGCAGTCGTCAAGTGGAAGCCAACATATATAGCGCACGTCATCTTTCCAGTCATTCAGCCATTCTTCACCCTTCGGGCAAGTCCACTTGATCTCACAAACACGTTTGTCGTTCCGATATCAACGACGATGTATGTCAGTCATGAGCCCACTAGCCTCGTGGTGACTATATCGTTCAACGTCAACGCAACACAGTGAGGCGAGGGTATGGAATCAAGTCAAGAAGTTCTTGGGTAAATAAAGAGGTTCGGCCCGCGAGGCAGAAAGGCGAGGGGCGTTTGTTGAGGGTACGTCATTTAAGAACTGCCGGTCTAAATGGTATATAAGCAGACGTCCTCTTAAGGGTGAAGAATCCACAGCCTACCGTATTCACCATGTGAGTCTCAAAGAGCTCAAGGTATCTTAAATTCTTTAAGTGCGGCAGCGGCTTCGCGGGATGATTCATCATCGAAACTTGTTCGTAAATGAATGGGTGATTTGGTTCCCTGGGAGGAAAAACCTTGCAACCTCGAAAGGAGCGTCCAAGACACGAAGCTTGTGGAGAGAACCAACAGGCCAGGAATTCTGAAGTGCGCCAGGCATCTGAGCTATGGACGCATGGGTATCTGACACTACCAGACGGTTGGATGTTTCAAGAGTCCACTTGACGTTTTCTTCTTTATTGATGTTGCATTTGATTGACGGCTCGTTTCCTAGCCATTAGATTGTATTGGAGCAAAAGAACCCTCCGTCCACATCTCCTCTGACCATCTGGTTCCTATGTGCTTGAGATGAGCACGTACTTTTCTTGGGTGCACAACCTTATCAAACTCCCTTCGAAAGAATGAACAAACCCTCTCCTTCAGTTTTGTTTGGGAAATTGCTTGATAACAGATAGGATGATTCAAAGTAAAATATAGATTTAGATCTGGTCTGCATACATCGAGTGAGAAAAATATTCTTTCAAGTTTCCAGGTGAACACTCATAAAAGCCACTAGTCATCTTCTTCGTTAAATCGAAGCCGGAATTTATGGCGCACATCATCCCGCCAATGACTCAGCCATTCTTCACCCTTCGCGCAGGTCCACTCGATCTCACGAACATATTCGTCGTCCCGATACCAACGACACTGAATTTCGCTGTATCGTTCCTCATCGCCAAAGACAGGGTAACGTTCGACGTCAATGCAGCGCAGCGATGGGAGGTATTGGAACCAGGGCAAGAAGAATTTGTGCAAACAGGGCGGCCTGACTTGAGAAAGTCGAATGCACTGCACAGATGTGTGTTCAAGACAGTACATATCATGTAAAACCTGGTTTGTACTGTGACCAGGCAGCATCTCTCCCTATTTAAGAGACGAACATTGATCAAGTTCGGAGAAAGACAGAGAATAGATAACTTACCACATTTGTCATATGAGCCTCAAACAACACAAGGTTCTTGAGTCTTGGCGCAAGTTTCAGGAAGGAGAAAGTGTCTTCAACATAAGATGACAGAACCCGGATGCTCTGTAGGTCGGTATCCTTGATTGCAGCAGCAGCTTCGCGGGATGAATGTGATGTAAAATTCGTTTTTAAATGGGTGATTTGTCTCCCTGGGAGGATAACCACTGCGGCCTCGAAAGGAGCGTCCAAGATACGAAGCTTGCGGAGCGAACCAACGGGTAACTCGGAAATTCTGAAATCTCGATGTAATCGAAGGTATTCAAGGGATTCCTGGGCTACGATAAAGGATGCTAAGCCTCTTGGCTGGCAAGGTGAAAACCAGGTGAGTCGTCTAAGGGATCGCGGAAGCTGGGAGTCCTCGAATATGTCTGGGAGTGTGCATTGCGATCTTGTACCAAAGCAAGCGTGATAAAGGTATAGGGTTTTCAAGCAGTCCAATAATCCTATGATCCGAATAATTGTACGACAATTCGAGTTGGAAACGTGACTGAAGCGGATAGATTTGATATAACGATGTCTACGGCCTACTTTGACGGTTTGATGGAAGACCTCGAGGCGTGTGCCATCGGAACATATTTCGTCGTTCACAAAAATTTCTTTGTAGAATATGGGCTCGACGATTTGGTGAAACGCCCGAGAGGTGAGTAAAAGAGCAAGAAGTGTCGATCGTTTGGAGATATACTCAAAAGTAATTCTCCAGATCTCTGGAGGAAGGCTTCTTGACATCGCCGTGAAAGATGGTTTGGTGCCCGTCGTGGTGGTGGTGGTGGTGGTGGTGGTGGTAGCGTAACAAGTGTTCGCCGTGGCCACTAGCTGCAGTCTACATTTTATTCGTGCCCTTGATCACGTGGCACTCAGGGGTACCACCCGGCCTTATTCCAACGATCCACGACTATCGAGCCATGACAAATCTGCCTGAGGGCGCCATTGATATAGCAGACCGAAAGAGCTACAAGAAAGCTGTATGCTAGCGCCGTCGTCTCAGGAAAATTCTTCGAGTTCTCCAATGGATCAGAGCGCAGCTGATACAGGTTCACATCCTGGTGGAGGTAAGTTTGTTTTATGCCGAATATTGATCTTACAGCTGAGCATCTCAGTAACCTTTGGATGGGCGAGAGGCGGGCTCATCGGGAAGGGGTCCTTAACCTGTGTATACCTTGGTTTAAACGCAGACACGGGTGAAATGATGGCGGTTAAGCAAATCAAAATTCCCTCAACGCCCAGCGGCAATGAGGATTCTCGCCAAGTAGCTGCAGGGCAGGTCCTTAGGCGAGAGAGCGAAAGGCTTAAAAACCTTGGTCACCCTAATATTGTCCAGTATCTTGGTTTTAAAGAGACTCCGCCCACCGTCAGCATGTGAGTAAGACTTCTGCAACCCTTGTAGTAATTCAACCCTCATGCATACGTCTAGTTTCTTGGAATATGTCCCTGGTAGATCTATTGGAGGTTGCTTACGGAAAAATGGCAAGTTTGACGAGGTCATAACCAGGTCATTCACGGCCCAGATTCTAGATGGTTTGGAATATATCCATTCGAAGGGAGTCATCCACAGGGTATTCATACCTATCTTCTTGAAAATATCGTTTCTCAGCAAATATCCAGGACTTGAAAGCAGATCACGTTCTGGTAGACGCTTCGGGGATATGTAAGATATCGGCTTTCGCACTTTCAGTGCAAATGGACGATATTCGTAGTGGCGAGAGCACCACTATACTAGGCTCCGTATTCTGGATGCCGCCTGAATTCGTCACAACCCAGGAGCAAAAGTATTACTTCAAGAGCAACATATGGAGCGTAGGTTGTACTGTGTTGGAGATGTGGACAGGGTTGCGGCCTTGGGATGGGGAAGAAGCTGTTACTGTCATGTTCAAGGTATTGGTACCTCTTTTTTCGCTGCAAATCGTCATTTGACCCCCTATGATAGCTGCATCAAACCAAGCTTCCCCCGCCAGTACCTGAGGATATTGTGTTGTCCCCGGTAATGGACGACTTCAAGAGACAATGCTTTGCGAGGTACGTCCATCCATCTTCCATCCTACCCGCGTTGATCATTCATCTCTTTTCCAGCGAACCTGAAGAGCGTCCAACAGCAGCTCAACTGCGGGAACATGAGTATCTGGTACTTCCAGATGGTTGGGTGTTCAATGGGTTCGCATGACAATTCCTACGAAACGAATATTTTCCTTCGTAATTAGCGTATTTTTCTTGTATAAGACCAGCGTCGTAGCAAGTGTATCTCTAGAAATCAGTGAAACGCTCCTCCTTCGGTGTTTGCGCGCTGATATGTGCGCCTGTTGGATTTCACACGAATCGCCAACTCCTGTGTTGTCGTGGCACTCCGAGGTCCAGTATGTTGCAAACGTCGTCCTGAGTTCCCCTATAATAAACCGTGAAATCCATTCCTTTTTCCCTCCAAGCTTTCGGGAAGCTGGTATTCTCTTTTGGATTCCTCGTTTTCAAAGCTGCTCACACCATCGTAGCGCGGTCACCATCTGCGACTCGGCGACGGAAACGGTTCCTCTTCAAAATCTTTCAAAATATTTATCTGGTTGTATGGAATGGAGCAACCAGTGTTATACGGACTTCTGCCATTGCTAGTTGTGGGTGTCATATGTGTGAGTAACGGCCTGATTTCCTGTGCATATTCAATGATGAACACCCGTTTCATCCTTGTTCTTCGAGTCCTGGGTCGTTTCGCAAGAAACGGACGCCATGACGAGGACGACTAATTTCTGGGTCGGGGTATTCCCCTTAATCTGAATAATTTTCAGTTCCTAAAACGCGTCTGGCATGCATTCATAGTCTAATTCTCTAGGTGTACCTAGCTCTTGTCTTCTGGTCACCACCACCGATAATAACCCGTCCTTCAGAGAAGACCTATCGTTCTCGCCTCTCCCCTAAGAAACCTATTCCTCTACCTACTCTCGACGGACCAAGTGAAGTTGATTTGACGGTAGTCATCCCAGCCTATAATGAAACAACACGTCTTCCTTCCATGCTGTCGACAACAATAGATCACCTTACATCCATCTCTGGGAAATCCAAGCGTACCTATGAAATCCTCATAGTGGATGATGGCTCTTCCGATGAGACCACGGCCGCTTCCTTGAAACTTGCAGAGCAGTATCCGAAGAGTGAGATACGTGTCATCACGTTGGTGAAGAATCTCGGAAAGGGAGGCGCGGTTCGACATGGGATGCTGCATGGGCGAGGGCGACGGTTATTAATGGTAGATGCAGACGGGGCAAGTCGATTTGAAGACTTGGAACTATTGTGGAAAGCAATGGATGATCTAGCTCCCGGTGACGCACCCTCGTTTGTTGTTGGAAGCAGAGCGCATCTGGAGAAGACGGAAGCCGTTGTCAAAGTACGTTTCCTCCTCTCCTGACGTGCCTTATGTGAATTGACCGCTTTGAAGCGTTCCTTCCTACGAAACATCCTAATGTACGGCCTTCACACCATCCTTCGCATCGTCGGCGTCGGACACATCCGCGATACCCAATGCGGCTTCAAACTCTTCTCTCGTGCAGCAGCACAACAAATCTTCCCCGCTCAGCATCTCCCTACTTGGATATTCGATGTCGAATTATTGCTTTTGGCTAAGGAACTTGGTATACCAGTCACCGAGGTACCAGTGGAATGGCACGAAGTCGCGGGAAGCAAATTGAATGTCGTTACTGCTTCGTTGGAAATGCTGAGGGATTTGCTTATATTACGGGCGAACCATATTCTGGGAAGGTGGGGACCTAGCAGAAGCAAGAGCCAATAGAGTTGGTTTTGTGGGGACTCATGGGCCTCTGCAATTTGTTATGCTAGTACCATGGACTATATTACACCACCGATGATAATGTTCTGACTTGCTCTCAGAACACCACCGCATTCGCCGTCGAATCCCTAGCTGGATTTATGACCGTTGAGAGTCTCAACTAGAGGAAACTGGGAAGCAACAACGACGTGCTAACCGGCTCCCTCATCCTTTGATTACATCCATCCCTTTGACGATCACCGAATCGCCCGGTTGTTCCAAGGCGGAGATCTACCGTACGGTCAAAAAGTCTGGCGATCACCATTCTTGAACTAGATGCATCTCTTTCGTATGAGCAATATTCAGTTTGATTCTTAGATTTGTTAGTTCGGCCAAAATGTTTTTAGATGTGAGTGTTTTGGCGGCACCTCGAAGCTAATTACCGGTCCTCGATTATTCTAGTCGTGCATACAATTAATGGGTTCGGCCCTTGTCATTCCACTTGCAAGCGTCCTGACCTGTAGTGTGCATGTTCTGGCGGCGATTGTTTTCGCATAGTGATCCCAAGGGAGAGAGACCAAAGTTTGTAAAGCGATTGCGAGCATTCTTCGTCGCTATTTTAACGGCTAACAAGCTGAAGACATATAGTGATTCGATGACCAGAACGCTTTCAAATAATACACAGCATATAGAAGACTATTACAATATAAATAGTAGCACCAGACTGCCTATACTCATGCAATAACTCACTTCTGAAGTAGCCGGGACAGGACCTTGCGCATTTCCGTGAGTAAACAACCGCGAGGGGGTGTAGTGAACAAGGTGGATCACCGTCAGTGCACGAATCTTAACAACCTTAGGAGTTGAAGCAGAACCCTGTAAAGACGTATGAAAGGCGTCGTCACAAGCTGGCGAAGGAAGGTAGCGAAGCGCCTCCAGGTTCTAGGCTGAAGCTGATCCTGCGCCCATATATTAGTGGAGCAATCAGGTTGGTGTGGTTTACGCACTGGTTCTGGACGATCTCCGAAACTGGATTCCGGAACTGGAGGAAGGGTCTTCAATATTTCGCAAACTTCGTTTATGCTTGGGCGATTCTCCGGAATGGAATCCCAACAACGATGAATAACATCCTTTATGACTGTATTCTGCTCTAAGTATTGAGGAAGATAAGGCCGCTCTCCTTTCAAAAAAAGAGCAAGCGCTTGGACATCATTTTTGGCCATCGGATGTGTGCCTGATGCATCAGTAACAAGCTGACCAAAAGGCGGCCTGCCAGTAAAGACCTAGACACAAATGTTAGGGTGGATACGTGTCGACCGCACATCCACACTTACCTCAATCACAGTCATTCCGAACGCGTATACGTCTGTCATTGTGTTGTACCCAATAGGAGGACTGAATTCCCCCTGAGGGGATGGTGGCGGACTTTCCTCCTGGGATATTCGACCCATGAACTCGGGGCCGGTCCATCGACACAGTCCTGCTGGTCGTATGCTATCAACGTAATTGGGTTCGGAATGGGGCATCGCTAGAAGTAAGCCGGAATCGCTTATTCGAGCGTGTCCTTCATCATCGATAAGTATGTTGGCCTGGAAAAACAAGGTCAGGCTTGTCCCCATATGACAGCAAGTCGTCTTACACCACGCAGATCGGCATGTACCACTGGAGGCGAGAGCTCGTGCAGGTACTTTAAACCTTCTGCTATTTCTGTCACCTACAAAGGTCAGCTGGGAAGTTAAAGCAAAGGGAAGGGAACCACCAAGCGCTCTGTTTCCGCCCTACGTCGGTCATTCATGACATCCAGACCATACTTTCTATTGAGATACCGCACAATATTGCCGTTTTCATAATAGTCATAGATCATGGCTGGGACACCCGGAAATCCCACCTCGTAGTTCAGTCCATAGAAGTGAGCGATGTTGGGGTGGTCAAGCCTTGCCCATGTCGTTGCGGATTCCGAGAGCATCTGTAAATTCACCATCGTAACCTAGACGGCGTTCGATAAAACCAACATACAAGCGTGAATGCTTCGTCTCGAGAAGCGTCTGCGCCTCCCTTGAAAGCTTTGACAGCAACCTATCCGTCCTCAAGGTGAGAGTAAGTAACGCAGTATACTTCACGCAGTATCCACCTTAATCGCTTTGCCAGATCTTAAGGTGAGAGTGCCTTCGTAAACCAGCGCGTGTGCCCCTCGTCGATACTTCGTCTCAGTGCACGTCACCCTATCGCGGAGGTCCTACAAACATAATACAAATGAATCCCAAGAGATCAAGGATTACCTCACTACTTACGAACTCCAGAGACGCGTCCATGGTAATGAGTACCTCCTGCGCTGGGCTGTGGCGAATACAATTGTGAAGCACAAGTTGAACATTGTTGTATTGACGCCACACTTGGCCAAGTTCGCGGAGCCTGATTATATAAGGACCTAGATATCCCAGACATCTAATCTCTTATCTTCGCCTCTCTTATGAGATCCTCTCAATTTTGCTGTGGGTGTCAGGTGAAGATCTATACATATCACAGCGACAAAATCTGCACTACCGGAGGCAACATAACTAGATTCATACATGATAACCTCGGATGACATAGAATCTAACTTGGCGGTGTAGGAGAACGCTCCAGAATTTTACGCAGTCCATTAACTACCTCTGTAGCGCTTAGCCTAGCCGAAGGGTCAACCCGCCAACATTGTTCCAAAAGTTTCCATAGATCATCGCACATTTCTGGGCATTTGTGATCACTACGGCGGGGACGTTTATGATAAACGGTTAATAAAGCGGTTGGCTTGAAGTTGAAGTAACTTCCAAAAGGTTTTTTGCCGGACACAAGCTGATAGTGAATATGGACAGTGAGACCTACTGCTTTCAACCTACCGTTCAAAACTAGTGAAACGTACCGTTAGAATGGTCAAGGCCAATGCATATACATCCGATTCTTTTGTCACTTTGGCAGCCTGTACGGGGGCTGGCTCTTCCGGAGGCATGGTATCGTTAGAGTTGTCAGGAACAGAGTCGTTGCTAAGTGTCATTTCATCTAAAGCGTCCACGTCATCCAAAGAATCTATATCAGCAATAGTGTCGACAGCCAGCTCTGGCGCGGTGTAGAGGTAACTTGAAGCTGCGACGGTAGTGAATCCTGGCAAATTGTCAACCCTCGAACGGCCGAAGTCGCCGAGTACAGCTTTAGCTTTGCCAGTACCGTTTTCGTATGTAATCAGGATATTGTCCTGCATGATATCCTATTTAGTTGATAAAGATGAAAAGCACGCGGCTACTAACCGGTTTCAAATCGCCATGAACGATATCAAGAGCATGGAGGTATTCTAGTCCAACGGCAGCCTCAAGGATCTGTTAGTAGCCAGGGGTTCAGAAGGTCGATTTCGGAAGTCAATGAGGGTTATTTTACCAAAGGTAATCTGGGAGCCTTTGGATGCGCTTTGAAGTATTTATCTATTGATTTGCCCTTGCACAAAGCCGTTACTAGAGCCGGTAGTTCTGGACATATATCGTATTTTAAATTTTCGCCTGGGTCCATGCATATCCCATAGAATGGTAAAATATTGGGATGTGTTATTCCCTGGCTCACTCTTGCCTCCCGAGCTATACGCTTCAGTCGATATTACTATCAGCAGAACGCAAGAAGACTACAGTCAATGGTATCACCGACCTTTGATATCATCTCACGTTCATCATCGTTATCGACGATGTATATCTTGATCGCAACCTGGACATCCCACGAGTCGCATCAAATGACGACAAATGCTGCGAATGGCTTACTTCAACAACGGTACCGGCCCTCGAAAGCTCGCCCGAGTGTACGAGAGAGTAGCCACCCATGCCAAATGCTTGGCCAACCTTAAGTTGACCATCTATAAGCTGATGATATGTAACTCATCAGTAGGCATCTTAAATGGGCAATAAAGGGTACACACCGGAGGCGGATTGTCGACGAAGTCTAGGATGACTTTCTCGGACGATGTCTGAGATTGGTCAGAGGACAGCTGGATCGACGTAGAAGACGCCTGCTTTGCTCTGGCCTTCGCTTCCTTCCGGAGACGTACTTCCTCTAATATTTCTGGTGGCACTGGCTGACCCGTGTAGAGGAAGGGAAGTGTCTCATCGCCGATAAATATCTCCTTCAGGCCGTCAACGATCTGAGAAAATAGGGAAAACGCCATCAAGGACAAATTGCTTGGGATCTAAGAGAGTAGCTGGTATTGGGGTCTGATCTTATGGATGTGACGACTTGACAACGACGCGTTTATAAGCACTCAAGTGGGTGCATTCTTATCGGTTTGGAGATAATGGGATAGTAGATGTCCAACGGTCCATTCTGGGAACAAAAGGGCATCGGATATCCAGCAGTGTTGATTTCGGTAGACGCACTCATCTGATGTGGCGTGACAAACAGTGACCTACTAATTGATTTCTTATCCTGTGTCAATCCGAAATGGGAAGCTATGGAAGTACCACCTAGGACGCAACTTGGTTGGGTCACTTGCTAGCGAGAGACAATGAATTGATCGCACCAACGATATGTTTGCGGTTGCGAAGTATCTGGCGGCCTGGCTTCTGCATAGTACAAGCCATTTTGGATGGAGGCAGTGGTCAAAGCGGCAAATTTAATTGTCGGACTTGAAGGTTGCTATTTGCACATGTATACTCCGGTGGGTCCATGTACCAAGTTCACAGGCCTATGGTAAACTAGCTATACATTTCCGTGAACAGAAACAAAAGCAAGATATGTACATGAAGGGCCATCGCCATATAACCCTACCCTTGACTACAACCATCCGACGTAAACCACGAAGACATGGATATCTCCTCGAACGTTACCAGATCCCCTGAGTTCCTCACAAGGACTGTCAAAGCGATCACTTATCCTGGTATATTCACTCATCCCCGTAGCAGAGCACAATTGGTACGTATCTTCATCACCTATGGAAGGATAAGATTGAATATTGTCACAGCAAGTCAATATCGTAGCCTTCTTGGAAGAGCTTGAAGAAGATCCAGCCGAAGGTCAAAACACTCTTAGGGTATGTTAATGCCGATGTACCACGATACATCGGGGAACACGTCCTGAACATGGGCTTTCGCCTAGCGCACAGAAAGGGTGATGGAAATCTGCCAAAAGTTATCCCACCCAAAT
Source organism: Pleurotus tuber-regium (assembly GCA_014058305.1). NCBI lineage: Eukaryota > Fungi > Basidiomycota > Agaricomycetes > Agaricales > Pleurotaceae > Pleurotus > Pleurotus tuber-regium. The sequence goes on along the minus strand of JACFYU010000012.1, from coordinate 422,832 downwards.
ATACAGGCTTTTTTTGGAACTTGCAAGTTTAGTCATCCGCTGTACTCGACGAAAACAGCTCTTGTCTTCCAGCATTGCTCGAATGGCTGTCTTAGTCGTTATCTCAAGGGACCAGGGTGCAAGGCTAGCCGCATCTTCTTAGTAAGCAGTATTCTTGTCTGATCCATAAAGTTGAGATGTGCGCTTATGAACGTCCAGATGGTGGAAATAGCAAAGGGCATTTCCTACCTCCATTCGCAGAACATCGTTCATGGCGATATAACTCCTGTTCGTGCTTCGTATTTTCCCCGCAATTAGCACACGGTTGTCTAATCTGACATTTAGGCAAACATCTTGATACAGGATGACGGCATTCCAGTTTTAAGTGACTTTGGACGTTCTAAGGTAATCGGCCGTCAAGGCCAAACTACCCAAGCAAAGGGTACTTGCCGATACTCGGCGCCTGAAGCTTGGTCTATCGGGACTGCCGAATTGACTACCGCCGCTGATGTTTACTCGTTCGGGATGACAGGACTTCTGGTAGGCCCTGTGATCGCCTGCATGTGTGCTAGGCTAATGGCTGCTAGGTGTTCTCTGATAAACTGCCATATCACACCACACGAAACGACGTTGCTGCTCAATGCGAAATACAGCGTGGCACTGCACCGCAGCGGCGTTCATATATGGAGATCAAGGATGAAATTTGGCATCATCTCGAAGCGTGCTGGGGAAGTCACGTCGAATCCCGGCCCCCTATAACAGACATTTTAACGAAACTATCCTCATTCTTGTAGTAGTTTAGTATTCAAGATTCAGGTCTGACGGTGCACCTCCGCCGACATAGGTCCACGCTGAACTGAAGCGGCAAAGAACCAACACTCAGAAGACCGCAGCATCGTCGCAGAGTAGGCGAAAGACATACGTATAATCTAAATCCCGACATGGATAAACCGAACCCATAATTTAGACGGACTCCTTCCTTCTGCTCTCAATTTGACCGTAGCCAGGTGTAAGGCTTTAGCGGCGTTGCTGAAATCGAGATTAGCATTGATTTTGATCAGCTCGGTGTAGAAATGAGTGGCCATAATGGCTGCTTCTTCTTCTGAAAGGGGACTTTGTCTTGCGACAACGGAGGTAAATCCAACGCTTAATAAGTCATAACCTAGCCGACAAGTTACGGGCCCGGCCGCCCATGCAGCCGCTAAGACTACATTAGTCAGTGTAGCAGGAGGGGGGGGGCATAACATACTTTCGGGATAAGTAGATAGGTATGCGAAGTTTGGCAATTTAGGCTCAGACAGTAGGTCGGAGAGTTGCAGATGTTTCTCGCCTGGTAAAACGAAGCGACAATCCGCCGGATCCTCGTTGCGCTGTTCAGCTCTGGCGGCAATATGGACGCCCGTGCAGGTTCTTAGTTTCTCCAAGACATGCTGCAGGGTACTTGGAGTGCTGCCCATCATGGTGAAATGAGTCTCAGGGATGGTTTGTTTCAGCTCCTGGATTTCTTTGGTAGCAGGTCGATCCCATCTACCTTCAAGCGGATCAAGGAACAGTAGGGTATCCGGTGCGTCCGTTTTCGTCGATGGTGGGTTGCGAATAGCAGTCTTTGATAAGGTTTCGAAGGAACTCGGCATCGGGAGATACGATGAGATCATGTAATCGGTCAGGTGTAGAGGTGGTTGACTATTATAATCGCTTGCGGCATGAAGAGGCAAATCCATAAAGGGACCAGTTGGACACCACCAAGAGCGGAGAGGGTCGTCTTTTGGCTGGGTTTGCAGATTAGCCAAAGATCAAGTATAACATGAACCGCAAGTTTACAGACCTCAAGCTTCAGGGAATTCAAAACTGGTTTGACAATCAAGTCCCAAATCTGCTGAAGTATTTGCTTTCCGACGGCTTCGTCAGTCCCATAGTTCCAGAAATCCTTCGACTTTCGCCCTAACCCAAGGATCTCATCAGTAGATGCTGTCAGTTGAATATGGGTGACGTCCTGTGGTGGCGGATGTATGATAATGGCATCGCAGTTCGATAGGTCCCCAGTCAACAGGATCAAGAGACCACTGGGAAGAAACCCATTCGTATGCTTGAAAAGCGACTGCATTCTTCTTCCGGTCCGATCCGTTCGCGATAGTCCTGATGTCAGGAGCTTGTACTCTCTCACTAGCGCATCTATGCTTTGAGTCGGGCTGCCACGTTCAGTGAGACTCCTTAGAACACCCATAGGCTCTTCAGCTCCCTCAACTTCGAGGATCTTAGCAATATCATATGCACGTGATTGCTCGTCTCCAAGAGGAAAGAACGGAGAGCGTATACCCAAACCACCTATCCAGAACGTAAAGCCAGCCTGCTCAGCGCACTCCACGGCGATCCAGACTTTATTCACAGATAAAGCTTTTGCAGCTGCTTCGAGTGCACAGGATTCGGCGGTCTTGTGTAGTTTGCGTGCCTCGTTATCACGCAGAGCAGTCCAGGAGACACAAGATGCCAGAGATAAGGCATGATGATATGCGTCCAAAGAAGACTCTAACGCCAGAGTATCTTCACAGCTTGCACGATTGTAGGCGGCTCGAAACGCAACGGAAGGAGGCGCGCATGGATGGGTAGACGCCTCATGCAATACCCTGATAGCTTCTTCAACGTCTGATCTCCGATTCGTTTCGGCGAAGCTCTTATGAAGAGCTAACCCCAGATTATAGAGAAAAATCGGGGTATTCGACGGATGAGTGAGTGGAAGCGTTAGAGCACGCTTATAGTGTTCCACAGCGGATTGAAGATCTTCTGCATTTTTTAGTATATCGTACCTGGACACAAGGGCTAGCCCATAGCTATTGCTGCAGATAGATTTATTGGTGTCGCTATCGGACATGATTACCAATGCTTCCTCCAAAAGGGAAATGCATTGTTGGATATGTTGTGGATCGCGAGATCTGACATAATGAAGTCGTCTGCATATGGCGAACTCTATAAGAAAAACGGCCCGGTCTTCATGATCCTGAGGCAGAGCTCGAAGAGCGGTTTCATGGGATGTGATAGCAGAGGGAAGTGAGCCTGCCAGGGGATACCATTGGTGAATTTTGCGACGAATGACGCCAAGATGATGATTGTAATGAGGATCGTCAGGGGAATTGCCCGCGGCTAGCTGACAGAGTCTCTCGGCGACATACAAAGGGACGACATTCCGAACATGTTGGTATTTTCTTGCGATAAGTGCCCCGAACTCCATCATTTTGTTGCATAGATGTCGACAGAGGTCCTCGCGTTCATGTAGCAAAGTCTGATGGTGTAGACGGTGTCACGGGTATATAGAAATTTTACTGCAAACAACATACGGATCTGAAGATTTCCGAGGATGCCCCCACTGCTTCGTTCAAAAGGTCAAGGTGAAGCAACGCATCAAACCAGGTTGCGATCGACGAGCGCACGAATTCGGTCTGATTGATGAGAATAGTAGAGTTGGTAAGATCTGCTCTTGATAGGTGAAAAGGCCAGTATTGACACGCGTATTTCAGAAGACGGGCATGAGCATTGCTGTGAGAGCGCCAAGAAGGCCAACCAGTCTGTATAACCTTTATGCATGCTTGAGCTAACTTAGCATGTTGGATACCTGTATCAAGGAAAAGATCACCGGAGCGTTCCTTGTTGGTTAGAAAATCGTGAAACGAAGGATGGAAGAGTCTTATTGGTTGGTCGTCATCGCTTGGGATGAAGAGGATGGAATAAAGCCATTGTATTGTTGTGTAGGTGTCCCCCTCTTCGAGCTCTAATAGGATCTCTAGTTGCTTGGAGGAAAGGGGATCAAAGACTAGAATGATTGCACCAAGTATTGCATGAACACGATTCAGATTTGGATCTTGGATAATGATTTGCCGGTACAAGGCGTCTAATTCGCTATACACTGTAGTTTGGTTGGAGTTGGCTGCTGAAACGAGCCGGAGTTGCTTGATCGGATGTTGACGCGGGTCACCAACAAATTTGAGGGTAGTCGAGGCATAGATGAATAAGCCGGCGGACCTGTGGAGAAGTTTTTTCAGGATGTATAATTCCGGCCATGGTGACTTGCGTGATTTGAAGCACTCGGGCCTACTAGCTTGTATATCCCTGAAACCTTTCTTCAAGTACAGCTCGATGTCATCTCGAGCATCATCAGAACCAAGGTCGTATGCAACAAACCCCCGGGTGGGATCGTTTGGATCAGATTCGTCAAATACCTTGCGAATATGAGATTCAGGTCGACTCGTAACGAGGAGTTTGAGAACAGGACGCGGACGAAGACATAAATCGTTCTTCAGTAACAGGGACAAAACTTCGGTGGCGTCCCTTAGGCCTTGACATTCGTCCAGTGCATCGATAACAACCACCATCGGAAACAGCAACCCAGGAACCTCATTTCGAAGTTGCAAAAAGGGTCGAACGATTAGGCGAGGGAATAGGTAGGTATTACGAGCACCGGAAAGAGATGCGTCTTTAAGCACGGCCGCCGCAAGGTGAGGGACTAGGCGGATTTCAAAGGCGCAGAGTTGATGCGCAATAGTAGTGAATAATCCGTCCGCCGTAAAGCGCGTTTGCTTATCTCTCGAAAAGAAGAAATGTCCGGCGAGAATGTCATTCCTTGCGCAATGCTCAGCAATACTCTGCGCAACGGTGGATTTTCCCATTCCTGCCAAGCCGTAGAGCCAAAATATAGGTGGACCATAGACGTCATGCATCCATTCCGTGATGGACTTTATCGTGGCCGTCCGCGTATTTTCTAGGCAAGGAGATACGTGATCCCGTTCTCTAGCATTGTAATGCGCACCCTCAACATTTGCGATCTTATCTATGAGCAGCTGGCGGTCTGAATCGATTCAATCGTCAACATGACAACCAGATATTTCACGAGATCGAACATACTGATAGCTAGGGTTTGGCTGGACTAAATAAGTGAAGTGAATGAAGCTGATGGATGCGTATCAGGTAAGAAAGGTACCTGGATTGCAGTAAAAGTAGACGTAGCAATCTAGATGTTCACTCAATTGGTTTCACCTCACAAAGTCGAGTTAAGTACCTGAAAACGTGCAAGGGCGGCATTAATGCTCCGAACATGGGTTATGAACGTCTGTGCGTCCTCGCTACTTTCCCATATACGTCGTGCACGGCCTCGGTCAACTATCTGAGCAATTACTTGAGACGAGACGCGAATTTTGCTAGAAGTGAAAACATCAATTAGCGATAGTGCTGGAGAACTTGTCCCTCACTCTGTCAGCGTCAGCATCGCTTCCTTCACTGCAGGGGGTAGCGACTCTGCTTTGTAGGTGGTGAAAATTCCTTCACATGACTCTAGATAGCCTTGCAGTTGCTGGAAATCATCTAGATTCTGACTGGCACGCTGTCGAGACATAAACAAAAACCAGCTATTTTCAGCTTCCGAAGACTCACATCAATATTGTCCATGATAAATAGAATGCCTTTGATTGCGCCCTGCAATCCAGGAGCTGGTACTCCGTCGAGACTATCGGCCACTGCTCGTAAGGCTTTCTGCACGCCACTGTAGATAGCATGTGCTGCCCTGCTTTCTACACCCTCCTTGCCGGTGGGTGAGCTAGCCTTCTTGCGTTTGAAGAAGGCTCGGTACAATTTGGTTGGATTCATCAGCACTCAGGATATGAGAGATCGGGATGACCACTAGTACTGCTACTACAAGCTTGAAGCCACAGTATTGATATCGTCGTAAATCGATTGAAAGGCTCAACGCGCACGAGGCTAGAAACGCTTGGTCCGGCGCCATCTTCCATCAATGGCTAATAATACAAAGGAAGGTAGGAGAAAGCTGGACCCACTACCAGGATTCTCAACGTGCGTCGTGGGAAAACCATGATATTCAAGGAAGGATCGAACATTGCTGCAATATGCATAGAAATTAGCGCGCGCGCGAGCCGTGGCAGATTATTGAGACTTACGTATAGAAAGCTCAAAGGCCGTTGCAAAAGCACGGCATTTCAGATCCTATGTGATTGAATGCATCAACTTACAAGTCTCGAGTGCAAATTTTCTATGTTTTGCTTCCATCAAGACATATCTCAACTTGTAGGTCCACACCGATATGCTAAGCACCTGAATGTTTCTCACAAGGATAAGATCGGGAAGACAAAGCGGTCATAATGCAGGGACAAGCGCTGAAACTTACATAAGCGTGGTTCCGTTCGGTCAATCAGAGGCCGGAAGAAGCATGTACAAATAAAGTGATATAATCACTTACAGTGGCCGGCGTCGTTCAGAAAGTGAGTCAAAACATAACTTTCAATCAAATTTAACGAGCTTTCACTAACTTGTATTTTCACATACTTTATAGGTTTCGAAATGCTCTTACAAAATGCCTTCCAATTTGCAACTGGAACCAGTGGTATATAGCGCGAAATAGACTTTTATTCTTGTAAGAGCCAAGCCTAAGGTGTATGCATTTCTACCATTTCCATAATTCATCAGTAAGTATCTGGGAAAATGAAGAAAATGAAGCAAAGAACTTAGCACCAGAGAAGAGTCGAGATACCTTTAATTACTGTGTGCTGTTACACTTCAAGGGAAACCTGCAAGGTGAGATGTCCCCTTTTTTACTAAAGTTGCTCTGGGAGAAAGTCAGTGAATTGACGAGGTGATATAGTTTCAAAAAGGCAGAATATCTTCGGATCAAAACGAAACATCTGTGCAAAGTCCAGAGCATTTTCGTTATATTATGAATCGAGAAGTGCGCACTGTGAGTCTATATAAACGGTAGGCAAAACTCTGAAGTCAATGTCTCGTCTTTTGCTGTTCCACTCGGAGTGATCAATGTCTGTAGAAGTAATGTTATAGTAACGTTTGATTCACATAATAACCAACCATAATGCCTATGACAGCAGACTTCAATCCACCTTCGGTCTTCATGCGCATATCATGTGCGAGTTCCATCGCAATGGTTGCACGGGTAATTTGTAGATAATTGTAGCTCATTTCATGTGCTGATTCTGACAGTCAGAGCTCGTATAGAACTGATACTAGCCAATCAATACTCACCAACAAGTTGGTATGTCTATATGCATGCTGAATGAGTACGCCATCAATGTATTCTCAAGCATCAGCAGAGACTAGTTTTTGAGCCTATCCGTAAGTAGGAAACCTCGCATGCTCTTATCGATTGCAATTGAGAGATGCGGCCTAGACCTGGGGGATGCCAAAAAACTTGGCCAACAATATCAGAGCTACCTAATTACAAGAACAATGATGTGTGGTGCGTGCCAACAGTCAGTAGGTGTCCTTAACGTCCTTTAAAGCTTAGAGACCAACGCCCACTCATTGTGTCCCATTTATGGCAGTAGAAAGCGGAATAGGTAAGGGGTTCGATTTCCCACAGGTAAACCACAATGTCCTCCGTGAGGATAGTGCGTCAAATATAAAATGGTGGAGAGCATCGCAGAATTGAAGCTGAAGACTCAGCAGCCTTCGTCTCGACCATGTCTGCCCCAGATATCACCGAGCATGTTACTCTGGATATGAGCAAGTGCCTCTCAGGGAATGCCTACAGTAAACTCTACTCAGGCGTGTATACCCATCCTGAAACCCGTGTCCAAACGGTGAGTTCCTTCTATTTCCATATCTTGTACGTTTAGTTCTCAACCAGCTTTTACGCCAAAGTCCGTTGCCGTAAGGGCTCTACTTGTCGATTCTCTTGACGAGGCAACAACGGTGGCCAAAGTAAGTACTTGCACTATAATCCCTTAGCAATTACATGATTGGCCTTAGGGAAGCCGCTATATGGATTATGCTCGATCATCCCAACATCCTCCCTTTCTATGGTAAATATACCATTTCAGCTCCCCCACTCCCAAGCGCACTGGTCTACTTGTACTGCCCAAACGGCCCAATTATTCAGTATCTGAAAGAGCATCCGAATATTGATAGAACTCGGCTGGTAGGTTATCATATTGCCTTTCCCTCTCGCTCAGTCACGAAAGCTTCGACCAGGTCCTTGGTATCGCTAAAGGATTAGACTACCTCCATCAGAGAGATGTTACACATGGTGATCTGTCGCCTGTAAGTCAGAGCCTCGTATTCTTTTGCCACTCTAACTGCATCCTCGTAGTCAAATATACTGATACGTGACAATGGAGAGCCCGCTATTGCTCATTTTGGACGCGCAAGGATTATTGGGTCTCGAGGTCTTTCCACTAACACTCGGGGTATTAGTCGATATAGCTCTCCAGAAGCATGGAGCTTGAAGGGTACATCGGGCTTTACTAAAGAAGCTGATGTCTACGCGTTTGGTGTGACTGCACTGTATGTGAGTACTCTTGGTTGACGAACCACCTCTAACGTCGATCAAGTCCTACCTAGATTTTATCCGATAAGATTCCTTATCACAACATTGCAGAAGACGCTGTTGTGCGTACAGAGATTCGAAATCGGAAGTTGCTTCAACACAGTGACTATCCAGACGCCCCGCTTCCCTGGTGGAATGCCATTGAGAACTGCTGGGACTACGACCCTAATTTACGTCCACCTATGTCTGAAGTGCTGGATATTCTGCTTACCCTCTGACAACTCAATTTGGATTAACTCGACGTTGATTATACTTCGTCATTATTTCAGAACCCAGGCGTTGTACTGTATATCATTCGTAACCAATTTACACGGAAAGTTAGGGGATGGAATATTGAGCCTAGTAGATTTTTATTCGGCGCATGGCTATCAGGAACTAAATGCCTATGTGAATATATCTTGCCCAGACTTTCATCTGGTCCAGTGGCTCCGATTCACGCAACTTGATGCTAGCTAAGTGCAAGGCTTTCGCCGCATTTCGAAAATCAAGTTTCCCCAAGTTGAGCAACTCGGTATAGAAACGGGTAGCCATCAACGCCGCTTCTTCCTCAGACATTGGGCTTTGTTGTGCCACTACTGAGGAGAAACCTACATTGAAGAGGTCGTAGCCTAGTCGACATGTTACTGTCCCTGTCGCCCATGCAGCGGCTAGGGGTTTGAAACGGAGATCAGAAGTGCATGCAGTAACGATTGAAGATTCTCACTTGTTGGGTATGTTGAGAGGTACGTGAACTGCGGCAGCGCTGGATCATCGCGAAAGTGTTGTAGCTGCAGGTAAGTTTCACCTGGCAGTACGAATCGACATTCAGAGGCATCTTCATTCCTTTGCTCTGCCCTTGATGCCACATGAATCCCCGCAGACTTCCGTAACTGCTCTGTGATATATTTCAGAGAAAAGCTTCCGTCTCGCATTGCAAGGAGTTGACCATCAGGAATCAGAGCCTTGACTTTGTCAAATTCACAGTCTCTGCGTTTTTCCCAACTGCCTTCTGAGACATCAAAAAATATGAGCCTCACCCCATCCGTCGTCTGGTCTGATACATTTTTCCACCGCCCAAAGTTGTGATTGAACCTGTTTAAGCTTGAAATATAAGATGAGATCATATAATTTGTTGCAAAATCAGGAGGTTGGCAATTATAGTTAGCTGCTGCATGGATTGGAAGATCAGAGAAGAGCCCGGTGAGACACCACCAAACTCGAGGAAGATCATCCTTCGGCTATTTCATCATGCATTAAAGTAAGCCTGTATCTGGTTGGGCCGCCAGTGGCCGCACTCACCCTCATCTCCAGCGCGTTCACAATGGGTTGAACAACATAGTCCCAAAGAAACTGTGATATTTGTCGCCCATTCCGTTCCGGTCTTCTGAAGCCTGGATTCCAAAGACCTTTAGTGTCCACGACTATTGATTGAAGTGTCGCAAGGCTGATTGGTAATCGAACAGGTGAAATGTACAACGGATCAGGTTTCAGAATCAATGCGTCACACCTATGGTGCGTTGCATTGAGAAAAATGATAATGCTGTTCGTAGGAAGTGACACGACCAAGTTCCCGAGTATCCCCGCATCAGTTGTAGTTGATAGACTACCTTCTCTATCTACCAGTAGACGGTGAGCTTGCACGAGGGCCGCACGGTCTCCGAATGGGTGACAGGTCAGGCGATCTGCAGGCAGTATACCTGCTGGCTCTTCACTACCCCCAACTTCCAACCTTTCAGCAAGTTTACAAGCTTCAGGAGCATCGGGGCCCAGGGGGGAAAAAGGTTTACGGATATTTAAGCCGCCCATCCAGAAAGTCGAACAAGCTTGCTCAACACATTCTAGAGCAATCTCCGGCCGATCCTCTGTTATTGCTTCGGCTGTTGCTTCGTGTGCACACATCTCAGCGTCTTTTATAAGCCTACGAGCAACATCGTCGCGAAGCGCTGACCAACAAATGCGACGAGCTTTTGTGAGAGCATCTAGATAAATGGGAAGCGAAGGTCCGGAGCTTAGCAGCTGCTTGCACTTTGCGTGATTATATGCAGCTTTAAATGACAATGAAGGTGATGACATGGGATCATCTGAGGCAGCGGCAGTTAGCTGGATAGCTTCCAGAATGTCATCTGCATGCTTTTTCTGCTGAAAGCGCAAGCGAAGAGCGGATCCCAGGTTGTTCATGAAAATACCTCTTGAGGCTGATTGACCGGCGGGCGTTAGGCCTAGGGCACCCTTGTACTGTTCAATAGCACCATCAAGGTCAACAGGATCTCCACTCTTCTCGAAGCGGCTAATCAGCGTAAGGGCGTAGCTATTGTAGCCGGCGGCCTTATTCGGATCATCATCAGGCATTGAAGAGAGTGCCGCCTGGAAGAGTGATACAGATTCTTGGATCCCAGAGGGTTGTCTATATAGGCGATGGCATATTGCTTTCTCTATCAATATCAGAGCGCGGTCTTCGTGTTCATCCGAAAGATCGTTGAGGGCGAGATTGAGTTGCTCCAGCGCCTCATCCAAGCTCTGTCGGTATCTCAAGCATTGATATACCTTTCGTTTCACAAGTCCGAGATGGTACCGGTAGATATGGGAAATATCCTGAGAGCACCCAACGACCTGTTCATGGAGATTTTCAGCGATTTGGAGAGGGTCTATATATCGCAAAAATTCATATTGCGTTGATAGGAGGAACCCGAGGTGATCCATTTCTTGACATAGGAAACGAGATAGCTCTGGATCAAGAGTCGGCAACGTCTTCACCCGACAGGTCAGAACCTCAGTCAGTCATATACAGGAACAAATACTTACGGAACGAAATATTTCCATGATAGACGGTAAAAGATCTTTCAAGAGCCCCAAATTTATCATTGCATCAAACCACAGACGTATGGAGGATCGTAGGAATGTCGTAGTGGCCACGATTGTGTGGGCGTTAGACAGATTAGCTCGAGACAGATGGTAAGACCAAGAGCAGCATGCATAACGAAGAACAGACAGTCGGGAACTTTGCGCAGGATTAAGTTTCCAAGCAGGCCATCCTGTTTCTATGACTTTTGTGCAAGCACAAGCCAACCTCCCATGGTGCTCTTCTGGATCAATGTAGAGATCGCCCGATCGGGCCTGAGTTGTCATGAAATCGTGAAAAGATCGATGAAAGAGCCGGACTTGTTCTTCATCGTTGGGAGGGATGATCAAAACTGATTGTAACCATTGGAGAGTAACGTGCGCCTCGCCTTCTTCGAGTTCCAATAAAACCTCCAACTCTTTGACAGAAAGCGGTGTTGCAACCAGTATGATTGTCCCGACGACCGCGCGCGCTCGTTCGAGGCATGGGTCTTGAGCAATAGTCTGTCGATACAGACGATCGAGCCCATTGTAAATGTCCGCTTGGTTCCCAGGGTCGATATCAAGTACAATTCGCAATTGTTTCACTGGATGCTGGCGCTTATCCCCTACAAATTTGAGGATTGTCGAAGCATAGATGAATAGCCCATTTGATCTCTTGGAAAGAGTTTTCAGGGCGTAGGGGTCTGGCCATGGTGGCCTACGAGATTGAAAATATTTGGGGCGAGATGCGTATATGATTTCGAAACCGTTTTTCAAATATGCTTCGATATCGGAATGCACATCCTCCTCATCTAAATTGCATTCCATGAAGACTCTCGCCTTTGGTTCTGGGATTTGGCTAAAGGCCTCGGAAATATGGGGTTCTGGTCGGCTTGTAATCAGAAATTTCAAAAGTGGGCGGCTTCGGTCTTGTAGAGGGTTACTAAAGAGTAACGAAAGAATATTTACAGCATCATCTTGACTTTGACACTCATCCAATGCATCGACAACGACGACCATGGGGAATAGCAGCGAAACGGAGGAATCCAGGGCGGATAGAGGCTGAACAAGAAGTGCAGAAAACTTGTCCTTCATACAAGCTTTAGCGACAGAAGGATGCGCTAGAAAGCTTTTGACGAGATGAGGTACGAGGCGGACATCAAAATCACAGAGCTGCGAGGCCAAAGTGTTGAAAAATTTGGCCCCCGATCGCGAATGACGCGTGAGGATGTCGCGGGAGAAGAAAAAGTGGCCAGCTAGGTGACCCTCATTCTGGCAATATTCAGCGATGCTTTGTGCAACAGCTGATTTTCCGGTCCCAGCCATGCCTCTAAGCCAAAAAATGGGGGGCGCGTCTTCATCAAATATCCAGTCAGTGATCTGCTTCCTAATGCGAACCCTTGTATTTTTCAGGCAAGAGGAGGATACCATTTCTCGATCAGATGAATTGTAGTATGCTCCTTCCTCTACAGGGAGATTGTCCAAAAGAAGACGTTGACCTATGGTTGGCTAGTCATTGAAGCGAATGAACGCCAAAATATGCAAAGCCTACTGATTTCCAGCGATTCGCTCGTCTACACGATAGCTGAGAATGTGCAAAACACGACGATGCTGGATATGAGGGACCCACTGTCAAAGTAATGTATGATAGTGTAGCCGTCTGCCAGAAGATGGCACAGTGAGCGCACGTATGTAGACGAGGTAGAGAAGGTACTCACCTGAAAGCGGTGTAGAGCATCATCTATAACTCGGAGCTGTCTGATAAAAAGCTGTGCATCTTCACTACTCTCCAATATTCGTCGGACACGACAGTGGTCGACGATTCGATTAATAACTTTGCAGGGTTCACGGATATTCCTGACATAGACATCATTTGGTCAACAGGTAGCGTTCAGATGGTCTCGGTGTACTTCGTTAAGGTCGTCATTGCTTCCTTCAGGGCAGTTGGAAGTTTCTCCGACTTATACGAATCGAATAAACGTTCGTATGACGCAAGCGATTCCCCTAGCTCGCGAAAGTCACTCAAATTTTGAGTAGCACGCTGGGGGAGACATCGGAGTGAATCCGCGATGTGTTATGTAGTAAGACTCACGTCCATATTGTCCATAATAAACAGTATTCCTTTGATCGCACCCTGTAGACCTGGCGCCGGAACTCCCTCCAGGGCGTCTGACACGCACCGCAGCGAGACCTTCACCCCACTCAAAATGATGTTGGTTTCTCCCACATGTTGCGACATCGGCTTTTGTTTATTGGATTTCTTGAACCACCGCTTGTACCATCGTGACGAGGCCATTGTGTACACGATTTTCGAAATAACCCAGAATCCGGATTGGAATGAGATTTCGGCCGGATTCAATTATGGCGCGAATTGAGGTCGTTCGAAGCGGATTATCAGGGGTGAACACGATTTCCATGTCTGTTGGAATGGTTGGTCGGCCATGCGGCACAGTTGTCAATTGTTAGATTGAGGACACACAAACTTACATAAGTGCCTGACCGTCCCGCGAACGTACTTAGGGGGAAAGATAATAGGGGACGAAAGTCACAACATCGCAAGCAGTGCTACTTCGTGTACACGCACTACGTCGTGCAAGTAAATTCTGGCAATCATAATTGCCAGTACAATCATTCATACTTGTATCCAACTAGGACAAAATCTCTGTTGCTGATTTTGCCCTGGTTGGATACGAGTCTCCATTTCACCCGAAAACACCAAAGGCAATCCCAGTCATAAGTACTACAAGTGCCTCCAACACGATCATGAACAACGGTCCTTACTGCTGTTTGCAAAAATGTTGGGCCGATGCGCGTCTAGCGCCACACACAACAAAATAGTCGAAGGTGGTAGCTTCGTCACTTCTCAATCATATCTCATCCAATTATTTTGAAACAGCTATAACTTTGGTGAATTCCGACACACTATGATATACATTAGGTTCTACATCATGGGACGAAGGCGATTCACCACGTCGACTATACTTGGCCGGTCTGTAGGTGCTTGGGTCCAGCATTCTTCTAACAGCTGCCATAATAGCTGGCTCATTTCCGTACAGGAGTGATCCTTCTTATCGGGCCTTTCACCATCCAGGAGTCTACGCAAGACTACGAAATGGTTGTCCTCCTTAAATGCCTTTGCGTTGGATATAACCTATTTGACCTTGTGAGATGGCAGAATAACAAATAGAATCGAAACACTCACCAAGAGCATTACAAATGCAAATGCATAGACGTCTGACGCTTTTGTAACGAGAGCATATTGACCATTCGTCGGGCGCGCTATTTCATGAGGGGTATATCTATAAATTCCAGGTCGACACCGAGCGAATGTATCGTCGCCAATAATTCCGGCGTATGAAAAATCTGTGAGGACACATCGAACGCCATTATTGCTACGTTTTACTGCTACGTTTCTCTGTGTTGATGTATGTTAGTGTTCTTTGAACATGAATAACCCTTTACGCACTGGTTTTAATTGGCCATGCACGATATTCCGACTGTGAAGATACTCCAATCCCGACGCAATATCCAAAGCCTGACGACGCATCATTAAACAGTCAATCCGTGACATGATGAAAATCGTACCAAAGGCAACCGAGGACCACTAGTATTACGCTTCAAGTATATCTTTAGGTGTTGTTCCTCGCATACCGATGATATAATCATCAGTTTCTTGTGGCCGTCCCGGGGAACGTCCACTGCAACACCAAGAAAATTCATTACATTGGGGTGGCTTAGTTTGCGTAGGACTTTGACTTCTCTTGCGGTTCTCTAGAGCGGCATCGGGTCATCATACCGAATGTGAGTAGGGCGAATAACGGACAGACCTCAGCAGCTTGCTTGAGGTTATCTGGTTGGCTATACTCTGCACCGAAGTAACGGCTTTTGATAGCAACCTGAACGGACGGTGGTCAGAGCCCTGATGTTGTTGCTGAATCATGCTCAATGTACCTTGTGAGTATTTCCTTTGAAAGTAAGGCGGCCTTCCATTACAAGTGATGAAGAGCCTCGTCCCAGTGCTATGCCGTACTCGTTCACGACTTCAACCATTCCGGTTAGGTTCTGATGAGGAGTGTAAGGCCATGGAATCATAGGAACGAAACGTATAACCAACCTCCGGAAGATTTTCGATGCGTTCCCAAGCTTCAGAATAGTGTTCATGGCGTGCTGATACGCCTTCGTTATCAGCAAAAGTCCATTGGAGAAGGGGATTGAAATCCCCAAGATCGTGGCAAGCTAGCTCTCTAATAGTGGAGGGTGTCATGAAGACAAGTATGCGAAGTTCAAGAATTCACTTCAAGTTCAACACTAAATAAGCTGAAATTGGCACTCTGATATTGTGGCGTTCAGTCTTTTGTTCACAAGATCCTGTTGCTGTGTCGGGTCACCGCCACGCGTATTTTGCGCCAAGGCCATTGTTTAACGTTTAAGGATCGACTTACTGTCTATGTAATACAATCAGAGAATCTAGTTACCTAATATGGTACTTTGGTACTCGATCCTGTACGACCACTGGGAAGCTGCAAGGCGGCCTGAAAGTCATGCTCCAGATCGTTCCTTCAACGTGAATCTGACGTCTAAAGTGAGCGAACTATGGGAGATGACCATCATTGAATGCTCGCAATTTGATGGCTTTCCGGTGAGTCCGTTCAGTCGATCCTTCGCATTCGATTTTTAGGTTCCCCAGTCAGCCGTTCTCAGCGACACCTATTGTTGGCTATTTCGAACCTTGGACATCAGCTCGATGACCGGTGCGAGCCGTTTGCTTTCGCGCAAGCTCGAGCTAGCCTCTTCCGATGTTCTTCGGGATCAACGTAGAGATCACCCGACCGCGTCTTCGTTGTCATAAAAGCGTGTAAGGACGGGTGAACCAGTCGGATTGGCTCATCGTCGTTTGGGGGGACGATCAACAGAGATCGCAGCCATTGTAGGGTAACGTGTGCTTCGCCTTCTTCAAGTTCTAACAGAGCCTCTAGTTTTTTAACGGAAATGGGCTCTGGAGCAAGTACGATTGTCCCAACAACCGCACGCACGCGTTCGAGGTTTGGATCCTGGGTGAGGGTCTGTCTATACAGGTGATCGAGCCCACTGTAGATCTCAGCTTCGTTGTCGGTACTTGTACTAAGCAAGGTCCGTAATCGTCTAACTGGATGCTGGCGTCTGTCACCGACGAACTTGAGAATCGTAGATGCATGGATGAATAGTCCTTTTGATCGTTCCACAAGACTGTCTAGAGCATGCGGTTCTGGCCATGGTTGTTCCCGTGATTTGAAACATTCGGGACGAGAGTTATATACTTCTTCAAGGCCATTTTTCAAGTACAGTACGATATCACCTTGAGCGTCTTCCTCATCTAGGTTGATTTGCATGAACACCTTCTCCTTGGGTTCCGGGACACGGTTGAAGGCTTCTCGGATAGGAAGCTCTGGTCGAGCCGTGATCAAAAACTTCAATAGTGGGCGGTTTCGACCGTGTAGAGGGCTATTGAAGAGTAGCGACAAAATATTGGAGGCATCTTCTGAGTCGTCGCACTCATCCAGAGCATCGACGACGATAACCATTGGAAATAGCAATGCCGAGGTATCCTTCTCGAGGGTTAGGAGAGGTTGTGCAACTAGCGAGGAAAATTGGTCCTTTATGCGAGCTCTGGCGAGCACTGGGTTGCTTTGAAGGATATTGGTGAGGTGGGGGACGAGGCGGATATCGAAATCACAAAGCTGCGAGGCCAGTGTGCTGAAGAATCTAGCCCCCGAATGGGGTGCAAGGATATCTCGGGAGAAGAAAAAATGGCCAGCTAGATGACCCGCACCATGGCAATATTCGGCGATGCTCTGAGCAATGGTCGATTTGCCTGTCCCTGCCATGCCTCTGAGCCAGAAAATGGGTGGACCATCTTCGTCAAATAGCCAGTCAGAGATTCGCTTCCTGATTTCGACTCTTGTGTTTTCCATGCAAGGTTCAGTGTCTCGCTCCGACGAATTGAAGTATGCCCTTCTTTCGATGGGAAGTCTGTCTATGAGGAGGCGTTGGTCTACGAATGATTCATCATTGGGGTGAGATTGAAGTCAGTACGCGGCAACTGTAGGCGGAGCTCACTGATTTCTAAAGATTCATCCACCTATAGGACAAGTCAGGATTTACACGGTATGAGGTTCACCATAGGGACGCACCGTAACAGCAGTGTATGATAAGGTAGCGACCTACCAACAGAAGGTAATAGTGAGTCCAAGTTAAAGGTAGCGGTGAAGATACTTACTTGAAACTGGCTTAGGGCATTATTTATTACTCGAAGCTGTTGTACAAAAAGCTGCGCATCTTCGGTACTC
Organism: Pleurotus tuber-regium; assembly: GCA_014058305.1. Taxonomy (NCBI): domain Eukaryota; kingdom Fungi; phylum Basidiomycota; class Agaricomycetes; order Agaricales; family Pleurotaceae; genus Pleurotus; species Pleurotus tuber-regium. The sequence goes on along the minus strand of JACFYU010000012.1, from coordinate 405,393 downwards.
TCCCATATTCGCCGTGCACGACAATGATCGACAATTTGCTCAATCACCTTGCAAGATTCGTCAATCTTCCTAGCATGTGCACTTCAGTCAATTTGCTACGCGCAAGGAGTAGCTACGTACTTTGTCAGAGTCGTTATTGCTTCCTTCAGCGCCGTGGGAAGTACCTGCGTCTTGTAATTCTCGAAGAGACTTTCATACGATGCTAGGGTCTCAGCCAGCTCTTTGAAGTCGCTCAAATTCTGAGTGGCGCGCTGTATGCCATGTAAGGACAGTAAATCTAATTGATAGAGTCTTAGCACTTACGTCTACATTGTCCAGAATAAATAATACGCCTTTAATCGCGCCTTGTAGCCCCGGTGCTGGAACACCGTCTAGGGTGTCAGCCAAACCTCGCAAGGCAGTTCTTACTCCATTCAATACGACATTCCTCTCTCTCGTAGTGCGCGGAGGCGACGACGATGACGACGACGTTCTGTTGCTGAATCTAATGAGCCATCGTTTGTACCATTTCATGAGGGCTATCCGAATAATAATGAGGTTTAAGAGTGGAAGAGTGGGGGATTGACTGGATTAAATCCTTGAACGAAGCTGGGGGTTAAGTCTCGAGGTCGAATACAAAGGAATGAGCGCCATTTTGATGCCTTTCAGATCAGTGAATTGAGTACAACCAGGCGACAGTGGACACACAAACTTACATAAGTGCTTGCCTGACCGGGAAAAATTTGCGTTGTTCGCCGAGTGTACCGAATACTGCTAGTACGCTGAGGACAATGGCTGTTGTCAAGGCACGCATAAGCGTTTTACAGACGTACCATAGACTCTTTGTGAAGCGGGCAGCATGCTGTAGGCATCATGCCAGCAGGAAGAATAACTCCGCGCAGTACCAGCGTCGCTCAGCGAGCGCCCATTGGCAGCGCTCGATCATATCCAGCTTTGACACTCGTTTACTTCCCGATGCCCTCGAAATACTTGGGGAATCATGGTTTTATACTAACTGTATTTAATGTAACACGCAACAGTGATTGCCAGCGCGCAGGCAGAATTATGCACCATCTTCTACCTCCAACCCTTTTCTTGACGATTCTGGAATTTCCTCACCTAGAGGCTCATTTGAGATAAATATTCGATGGTCTTCATGATCCGCAGACTGATGGATACCATTTCTTTCTCGATATGCTAATGACATTGATTCTCCAATATACAGCATAAGTGCACGGACAACTACCAGAACCCCCAGTTCATCTATGGTAGAGCATGTGAATGTGCTAATGTTTCTCAGAAAGCAAGACTAGCCGGCTGAGATGAACTTGCTATGAGGGCACGGACTTGGGCTCCTACTTGGTTGATAGATAGCCGCTCCATTGGCTCCTGTTTCCAACAGTTCTCCAAGAGAACCCATGCTGCATCAGTCATCTCTATGGCATTGTGGTCAGCGAATAGAGGTCGGTTTCCATCCCAAAGATGTTTAGCAATAGCAAATAGATGGCTGGTATCAAAAAGGTGATACAGAGCTTCCTTCCCGCTAATGACCTAGGTGAACCGAATAATGAGTCCAGTGAAGTGGAGTGCCGCGTGACACTAAGTCAGTACTTACCAGAAGCATGGTAAGTCCAAGAGCATAGATATCCGAGGCCTTTGTCACGTAGGCAGGCGTATCTGAATTGGCGATTTCGGGTGCAATATATCTGTACGATCCATCCTCCCAAACAAACGAGTTATCATCGCCAATGACCCGAGAGCTTCCGAATCCGCATACGACCGGTCGTATACTATCACCATTGCTCTCAATTAGTATATTTGCCTAGGTGATCTGGTCAGAGCGGTTCAGATACTACGAAGTCATCGAGACACACTGGTTTTATTTCGCCATGCACGATCTTGTGTTCGTGTAAGTAGCTTATACCGTCAATAATACCAAGATTCTGGAAAGAGATTAGCATCGAGGGCTGATGGCAGGTGGATGACTAACCAGAGGCATGCGACGGGTTTGAGGATGTTTACGCAGGTAGTTAGAGACTTCGCCGCCATCACAATGAGACGAAACGATGAACAGATCCACTGATCCATGAAAATCCAGTGTAGAGTTGTCGATGCATATTCCATGAAAATGCAAGATATTTGGATGTCTGAGCCACCTCATCACTTTCAGCTCTCGTGCAATAGCCTACGAAGTCAAGTCGTTTAAGCAAAAAGGGAATAATATTATGATATGATTACAGACCTTTGAGTAGATATCTCTCGAGATTGGCTTGAAACGTGCCGTGGAATACTGCTTGACGGCGACCTAGAAGCATGGCCAGGTGTGAAATCTTATCTGTCAACGTTGTGTTCGACCCAACTTACCTTATGGATGGTCCCTTTGAAGGAAAGCTCCCCTGAGACTACACAGGCTCGACACCCTATGCCGAGCGGCTTATAGATGTTACCAATCTTAATCATTCCCGTCAAATTCTAACCATGGTAAACGACTTGCGATGTTATAGTAGTCATGGAACGTGCACTCACCTGCGGTAAGTCATCAATGTGATCCCAGAGTTCGGGTTGACATATGGCCGGTTTGGTTTCTGGTTCAGTGAAAGCCCATTTTAGGTATGGATTCAGGATGCCAAGATCCAGGTGTTCAGGCGAAGGTTGAATCTGAATCGGTGTCGTCATCAGGTCAATACAGGAGTGTGGAGGTGAATGAGAGAAATGGACGATGACCTAGCTTTATAGTCTATTTTCTGTGGCCACATTTGTTTGATTGATATTGTAGATCATAACGACTGTAAATTCAAATCCTGGTGGCGAGTATTGATTAATGAGACCCATTAAATCTTTATTTCCTATTTGTGGCGTGTCACTTGTCGCCGGGCCTAGTAAGTACGGGACTATTGGTACCACCTTTGGAAGAAGACCATATAAGCCAAGTGACATGAAAGGGTCAATGATGTAGCTGAACGAATGAACGATACTCGAACAGCTCGATCAAAACATAGCCATTCCTCAAAGTGGGGAACAATAACCTTGCAGTAATTTTCCTAATAAGGAAATCATACTGCAACAAGGGCGAAATGACTGAATAGCAACCGCCACAGAAGCAACTTAACGAGGTAAAGCTCTTGAACAAGCGGAATAATTCAGTATAGAATCACTGTCTAGTGACACAGAAGTACTCATGACATTCATTGCCAATAGGCTCTGATTGCCAGTCATCAGTACCATACTCGTTGCATCATTCAGCAACACACCTGCCCCGTTGAGCCCACTTGCGCCGATTCTCCAGGAAAATCTTTCCGCGGCATTCATCCTTCTCCAGCTTCTCTATCGTGCTTAGAATGGCGTCATACATGGAGAAGTAGGCAGCTGGAGAAAACTCCATCTCATGGTGGTACCCATTCGAGTATTCGTCGATGCAATGGTAAAACTTGTGAGAAATTAACTCTGGTGAAAGACGGGCGAAGGGGTAGGTGATTCCTTACCAAGATGGCAGCAAGAGCCAAAACATGGGCGGGTATTACAGGAAAGAACAGCTCCGGATAGAGGCTAGCAGCTTTATCCTTTCCTTCATAGAATTCCGCTACGATAAACTCGACGAAAATGGGATGATCGAACGACGGTGTATAATCCTGCGAGAATAGGCCTCAGTTACGTACACACCCGATCGTATAGAAGGTTCACCGACAATTTGGTCTCCTATCATTCCCAACGTAGCTCGAACATAGGATCCATCCATGAGCATCATATCCACATTGGCGCTGATTTCTCGTCGTTTTCTTAGTGGGTTTTCCTCAAAGTCCTCGGGTCCAAGATAGGAGAGGGATATCTCTGGGTATTTCTTCACGTGTTCCCTACATGCTGTCGTTAGGTGCGAAAGCCACGTCGAAGCACCATTGATCAACTACATTGGTCCACGCAGTTAGCTATGTGAGGACATGGTGAAGATACGCCATACCAACGACACGATCGCGTCCTCGTATTTATCACGGTAACCTACAAACGTAGTCAGCCCAAAATAATGCCGGCACTGAGGGTAGAATTATGCACCATTTTCTATCTCCAACCCTTCTCTCGGCAGTTTCTCAATTTCCTCGTCTACAGCATCTAGAATGAATTCTCGATCATCTTCATGGTCTGCGTTGGGACATGGGTCACATAAAGCAACATATGCCCAAACATGTTTCTTTGCCCGCATTAAAATTGTTCTCCAAACGGGTGGGTAGAACATGACATTGGTGGGATCGGATGAGGTCCCGACTTCGGGTCTCCCCTTGTGAATGGATTCTGTTGTCATCTTGTTTGGACCCTCTGCTTGCGACCGATTCTGATATTCATAGCAACGTCAAAGAAGAGTATACATGAACCAAGGAAGCAGAACCTTACCCCGCCGTTCGGTTGCACTTTCACTGGTTTTGTCATATCTACTTGCTTGATGTTAAGTCTCTGGAAAAAAGGATGGGGAAGTAAATGATCATGGATTGCATTTTATCTCGCTCGTCTTCAAGTGGCGTCCATGGTTACGTCTATGCAAATTCGCCACAACCTACTTCGAAACAGTTTATAGACAAGGTCAATCTAGTGGCGGCAAAGCTTTCAGGCCCTATCGACTTGAGATAGACGCTCCGCGAGGCAGGATGTGGCGCTGTTTACTGTTAAATGAGTATAATACAATTGCGGGATAAAGGAACACCATCTAGGACTGGGACATCGGAGCTGTTCGCGGAGTTTGTTGGTCATCCCTGCATTTCACAACAGCGTCTCCAGCATCTCTCCTACCCTAAGCACTAATCCATCCGTACCCCATTGTCCGACAAGCGTAACGCCAATTGGCCACCCATCACCTTCACCTCCATCGCTCTGTTGTGAACTCGAAGCCGGAATACTGAGCGCAGGTAACCCAGCTAATGATGCAGGGACTGTCAAGACGTCTTGCACGTATGCATCCAATCCTCTGCCGTTACCGTTGTTCGGTGGATCCAAAAGTGGGGCGGATTGGATGGCCGTAGGATGCACCAGAATATCGACGTCAGGGTGCTCCGAGCGAGATTCCGTTTCAGAGGACGAGGATTTGAAACGAGCATCAGGTATGCGGAAGGTTTTGTTGAAATCGTTCCGGACAAGTTGGCGCACACGTAAGGCTTGTTGGAAATAATTGTCAAAAGCGCTGAATCGGAAATATTTAGAGAAGCAAACAATCCGAAGGGTGGAAGACGCGTACTCTGCGCGAAGTGCATACGTTCCAAGCAAGATTCGCTTGCGTACTTCTGCCCCGAACCCTTGAGAACGAGTTTCAGCAAAATTTCGCATGGCAGTGTCACCGGAACGAGTTCGCTGTGAGACGACGTTGAGGCCTGTCGATCCCATTCATTCATGTCAGCTGATAGAAGAAGAAAGTTTGCTGTACGGTACGTACCGTATTCAACGCCGTCATAGCGTGCCAGATTACTACCGGCTTCTGCGCATGCGATGACATAGTAGGCACTAAGCGCATAGGGTGTTGAGGGAAGAGATACTGGCACAATGGTAGCACCAAGGGACTCTAAGGTTGACAGAACCCGCCTGGTGGGTCGAATCATCGAAGGGGACAGTTCTGACGGAAAATATTCCTGAGAATTGGGGTCGATTAACAACTTCATGGCCAAGTATGTGAGCATGAAGGGAAATGGGACAAACCTTCGGTACACCAACTCTCAACCCTTTGAAGTCGTTCTCGTTAACTTTAGGACTTGAGATGTGTGTGTTGGCCCGTAATTCTGGGCTAGCGGATGTGGGGTCTCGGGAGTCGTAGGTCATGATAACCTCTGGGAATTATTCATTACCGAGAAAGTGGCCTTTTGCTCATTCAAACGCACCACTGACTCTCCTTATACGTTCGACCGTCTTTGCAATGACGCCAACACAATCTAGACTGTCGGCAAAGGACACTACGCCAAATCTACATTTCGTCAAGAAAGTGTACATAACTCGAAACACAGATATAGCAGACCTGCTGATAAGGCCATAGGATGGCTTGAACCCAGAGACCCCACAATATGACGCGGGAAGTCGGATAGATCCACCGGTATCTGTCCCCAACGCTCTGTAATCCCACTTCATGAGCCCATTTTTGCCTGGTTATACAGAAAGTTTAAAAAAGCGCACGCGTAGCACATATCTGCTGCAACGGCGGCTGCACTACCACCAGAGCTCCCACCAGCTGACCTTCGTTCTCTACTCTCCCAGGGTAACCCCTCACTGGATTCTTGAAACGGGTTGATGACGGGACCGTGTATGGAATACGTGTTCAGCGAACTGCAGACGCCTCAGTTTCATTTCAAAGGGTAAGTGGGTGAACACACCCCATACCGAACTCGTCCAGATTGGTTTTTCCTACCAAGTTTGCGCCAGCCCCTCGAAGCAACTCCACAACAGTCGCATCATATGGGGATGTAAAGGCTAAATGAATGTATACATTATGTGACAAGGCAAACGACCTCTTTAAGTTTCTCTCACTTTGGAGCATCGCCGACGAGCAAGTCGTTGGCATAGAGGATGTACATATGTTATCTTTGATAGCAACAGCGACACCGTTCAACGGACCATCCGCAGAACAATCCGACGCGTCCTTGGCAACATAGACTACCGCGTTTACTGACCCATTTTTCTCTGATATTGCTTGACGCCACTGGGAATTTGATGTTGCCGTAGAAGTGTGCACGTATTTTAACGCACGTCGTTTAATGGTGGCCGGTGGGCGACATCTTGCTAGCATGAGCGATGGTGGTTGTTGGAAGAGGCGCAGACTGGCGGTACCGCGAGTGTTTGTTTCGGGGGTTTGTCATCAACAAAGCCGGTTTTGGCTTCTCGATCATCCTCCGAGATTTCTGCAAGTCAACGATGGCTAAACTCACCTCTAAAAAGAGCGGAGCACATAAGCGTGCTCGCATTGAAGTCCCCAAAAAACTCAACGCCTCTCGGATAAAAGGTTCACCAGTCCCTCAGTCGCATTCCAAACAACCCCTAGTTGAGGCACAAAAACCACAAAAAGCTGCGAAGTCGAAAGGCAAAGAAAAAGCAACCGAGTCACAGCAACAAAACACTCCATCGACGGTTAGCACGTCTAGTATACTGCCGAAAACATTCAAAGTTGTCGCAGGCTCGTACGAGAAACTGCTATATGGGTTGGAGGGTTCAGTGTCACCTACGGACGAGGACTCTGGCTATGAAATCCATCTCAAGCCAATATTCGCATTCCCAGCCCACGTATCATGTATAAAAGCCGTAGCCGCGTCACCGAATGGCGGTAAATGGCTTGCTACAGGCAGCTCTGACGAAATAGTAAAAGTATGGGATCTGAGGAGGAGGAAAGAAATTGGAGGGTTGATGCATCACGAAGGTGCGCCTCTACAAGTTGTACTCTTCGATAGCGTACTGATGCTTCTCTATTCAAACGTGCACAGGTTCGATAACACACTTAAACTTTCCATCGCGATCGCATCTTCTCTCAGCATCGGAAGACGGTACACTATGTCTATTCCGTGCACGCGACTGGAGTGTCCTACGGTCACTGAAGGGCCACAAAGGACGTATCAACTCCGTCGCCGTCCACCCATCAAGTAAAGTTGCTCTCAGTGTAGGCAAGGATAGAATGTTACGGATGTGGGATTTGATGAGAGGGAAAGGGTCTGCTAGTACGAAACTGGGGAAAGGTATCTATTAATCAGCTCTCACTTTTTCGTGTTGCATTGATAGTCGAATTCTCTCATAGAAGGCGAATTGGTTAGGTGGTCAACCGATGGATCACTCTTCGTCGTACAAGCTCAGTCAACGATAGACATATACAACACAGTACGCCCTATCCCAACCTCTTTATGGTATCAATTTGACCACGGCCCTAGACAATGACGTTGATACATACCATAACCCATCCCGCGCGCTTACACGACGTCCGATTCTGTAAACGCGTGAACGGGGAGGGCGAAGTCCTATTCGCTTGCGCGGAAGATAAAAGGCTGTCGATATATGACATCCCCAAAGACCAAGACAATCCTCCACGGATAATCGCCGCGATGGTTGGTCACAATAATCGGTCTGCTACCTCTCCCAATCATACCTTCTCAATGTACTGATATCATCGACAGAGTAAAAGCAGTAGATACCCTCTCAATATCTATTCCCACTTCGAGTTCAGATGACAATTCATCTACTATCATCGTTTCCACGGTATCTTCTGACGGAAATATCAACATCTACGACATGGCCGCCCTGCCTGAACCCTCATTGACTCCCAAGGAATGTTTGGAAATCAAGCCAGTAGCTACGTATGATACCAAGGGCACGCGACTAACGTGCGTTACACTGGCGGATGGGGATATACCGGTTGGCGCTGGTTCGACTGGCAAACGCAAACGTACGGATAACGAGGACGAGGAGAGTGGGGAAGACGAGGATGAATGGGGATCAATTTCCGGGGGAGATGAGGAAGAGGAGGAAGAGGAGGAGGAAGAGGCAGAGGAGGAGGAGGAGGAAGAGGAAGAAGAAGATTAAGTTAGTATGATTCGATGGTGACATCCATCGACAGACGACAATGATTGGATATCTGAGTGAAGGGTAAATGAACATATCGGGGACGGAAAATGATAAGACTGATGAAAGATGAAAGATGATAGGAACAGTTAGTTTACAATCTACATAAAATCAATTGCTCTCTTCCGTCCTTTCTGCGGGAGTATGCTGCCCCCGTCATCGTCTGGGTCTGTGGCTATAACCTCCATCTGTGACACCTCCATGCTTTTCACGACCTCAGGCGGAGGCTTTTCGACCCACATATCCTCATCATCGTCCCCACCCTTCTTGCTTTCTTTTTCCTTGCCCTTCTTTTTCCTCTTTTTCGGTCTCTCTTTTGTCGATCTACTTTCCACCCCTCCCTCTTGATCTTCGTCCATCTCAAAGGAGACCAAAACCGACTTCTTCTCTTTCTTCCGCTTTTCCTTCTTTTCCTTCTTCTCTTTGTCGTCAGGCTTCGGTTTACTTTCCCGAGGTTTGAAAACGGGTTTGAACATTGTCAGATCGACAGGCTCCTGCTTATCAGGTGGAGGTATAACAGATGTGCTTGGAACTGGGGCAGCCTTGACAGGCAACTCGTTGTCCACTGTAGGCTTTGAGTCATCAATATCCATAACATCTGGTGCGCCGTCCTCATTCTCGCTATCTTCGTCGTCACTAGCGAAGATCGCTTTGAAGATGTCCATCGACGGTTTGGTATACGTCAATATATCCTTGCCCTGTGTTTCATCCTCTCCCAACCCAATATTTGCAAGGTCTCTCTTCCCGACCTGCTGCTTATCTATTATCCCTAGCGCAGCGCTCGATGTTGTTGCAGACGCGGTTTGCTCCCAATCATTCTGGGGTGCCGTCGGGTCCGTGGAATTTGGCGCCCCTGAGGCGGGCACTTCCATCTGCACATCCGGGTCCTTCACTCCAAATCGTTTACACAGGAGCCTCGCGGGCTGCCAGGGTTTAACCTCCCTTGTCAATGGTCCATACATCCCCACCCTAGCCGCATGCACCTTCGGACTAACCTCCTCTTCCTCCTTTTTCTCCCCTTCTGCCTCCTTCGCTGCAATCTCCTCCTTCGTGGGCATATGCAAACCTTCGTTTATCTTAGGCCCCATTTCAACCACAGCAGCACTGGTGAACCGTCCTGCCATCGCCCCCGATATTGGTTTAAATATCTGAGCAAATTTAGCATTATCAGCGAGTTCTTTGTTAAACTCGTGGATGGCTTGTCCAGGCAATGGAGTCAGCTCAATGGTTGAATCAGGGGAGGCCTGAGATTGTAGGTATGCAGTATAACGGGCTTGTTTGGTGGGATCGGCGGTAAAGGGCTGGAATCCTTGCAGGGCAGCCTGTGCAATATGAGGCTCTAACCGAGGGACGTTGACATTATGCTGGGGTATATTTGATGAATATGAGGGACCAGCGACTTTGCCCGCTGCTATATTCTTAAGGCGCTCAGCATCTTTCTGTGACATGTATTCGAACACTGATCGAGGCGCCGAGGGCAACGGTGTTTCACCCAACATCGCACCACGCTGCGAAAGAATTGCTGAGCATGAAGACTCCGAAATATATGGATCACGTACAGTATCTGCCGATATCGTTGATTTCCATTTCCCTGGCCCAGCTGGCTGTGGTGGAGGCTCAATACTTGGCTTATTCTCCTTATCCATATTCCAAACACGTTTTGGATCGGGTCTCCATCCTTGTGGAGGCTCTGGAAGTGGAAACCTATGTTGGGGCGGATCAGCACCGTTGTTAATTAACTCTACTAGATTGCAAACCATCGGTCTTCAGCGACAGGTTTATCCGAGAGAACAAACCCAGGGAGAACCGGCTTCCCATCTTGGAAGGTTTGATACGACGTGGTCCTCCTCTTGAAGACGTTAGATTGGATAAACAAGTCGTGAATCGAGAACACCAACCGAAGCGTCCTGGCTCTTGTTCCCAACAACCAATTTCTCTTCGTCATCGCGGTCCATAGCATCATACGCCGTGCGGCGCTTAGACAACTGATAACTAGAGTCGTAGACATCCAAGTCATCTTCATCGGCATCATTCAGGGCTCCAAGACCGAAGCCAGCTACAGGAAGGGTGTTAGCTGAGGGCCTAAGTTAGATCAAGCATTAAATACCAGCCAATTTGGGACCGGACGATGATCCAGCACTATGATCTCCCAAGCTCTCATTGAGGCTCATGCCAGGCCGATAACCAAGTCCATGGAAATTATCCTTGCGAGCTACCACTAGTACCGGAGTATCTCTACGTGCATATGAATGTTTAGTGGCCTCGTCGTCGTCGTCTTGTATTGAGTCGTTACTTATTGAGGCACCGCGAGGTTTTGCTACTTGAGCATCTTGTTGTTTTCTTTCACGCCATGATATACGGGGACCGATGCCTTGACCGACTTTCCAGCCCATTTTCTTCAGAATACGCGCCCCAGCTGAGTCTTGAGGAGTAGGCAGCATGGAGGCTTCCAAGACACCAGCTAGGGAGCTACAGTATATATCTCAGTCGTATTATCAATTATAGCGTAGGAACTGGACGCACTCTGTTTCTGACTCCTCTTTGCTAGTTCGCAACCCTGCAGTAAATTCCATCTCATCCGTAGTATCAACGAGCTTTTGTGATTCCCTGAGCTCTTGAAGATCTTCCTCGTCCATGAAGTCTTCCGGACGAGAAACTTTCGCTTTAGCTCGGTCCTTCCGCGATGATACGAACGTCGACGGAGCCCATCCTGAGAGAGGTTAATTGTAATGTCCTACAGACAGCAATACGACGCTCACCTTCCTTAGACCCTACAGTATTGAAATAACCCGCTGAGAAACCACCAGTAAAGGCGCCGTGCAATCTCCTACGACCTTTCTCATCGCGGACCTAATTACAATGTCGGTGGCCAGATAAAGTGGATGGATAAAGTAGGAACAGACTTCTTGCTTCCATAAAGGCACGAATTCACCGTTATCCTTGGACTTCTCGAGAGGTGGCAAAGGTGTTCCAATCTAGGTAGATGTGTCAGACGTCCAGCTGTGGTCAACTCGACGGTCAACTACATACCAAGCAAAATGTTTCATTAGCCTTCCTACTCGAGGTATCGACGCCCAACTCGCCCAGTTTGCGTTTCAAGCGGTTACTCATTGTGGTTTGGTTTCGCCCCCTACTTGTCCCCTTCTTGAGGTGACAAAGGGTGACGGGCGCTTCTGGTTCAGCAAAGTACTCACGTGTGCAAGTAATGCCAAGCCGTATTTACTTCCCTTGAAGAACGAATCAGTGTGGAAGTCCCAGACCGTTTATATTAAGCTATTTCAAAAATTTCACTATCATACATAGGATCGTTTAAAATCAAGAAATGAAGGCCAGGGTTGGGTCGTCTATCATCCTACGCACAGTTGAAAGGGCTGAGTCAATAGCACCGACTATCCATGTATGATGGCGAGAAAGGTGTTCTCCAGCGAAGTACACGCTTCCTTCGGGTTCTGCCGCCACTTTCGTATGTGATGTGTGTTGTCCTGGAAGAAACATAGCGTCTCCACAAGACCACCTCTCTGACCAGCAAACCACTTTTCCCTCAATGAATTCCTCTTTTATGTTTACCTCCTTGCCATACAGTTTATCAAGATCCTTCAGAGCGAGATTAATCTGTTCTTCCTGGGAGAGAGGTAGCCAAGCAGATGCATCGGACATCCAAGAATATGTCAACAGCACTCCTGGGCCATTTTCGCCCATACCGTTGGATGGGTAGACAATCCAGCGGCTGGGAAGGTCAGTAATGGACTGTCCGCCAAATGACGGGCGAGACACGCGTTCCCAAAAGCGTGTCTTGAATCGAAGTCCGAGCTTATACAAAGGTTCGAAATAGATGGCGCGAATGGCCGCCTCCTTGGCCGGGGACCACCGTGGTCGATTGTGCAGCATGCGGATTGCCGCAGGTGGGATGGCGAGGATGACATTGTCAAATGTTTCATCGATCGGGCGCACGGGGCTTTCAATGTGTAACGAAACGCGACCATCAGGGAGCTCGGAAACGCTGGTAACTCTGGCATTCAGTGTAATCTTATGCATTCCGATGATCCTGGCCATAGCCTTCGGAAGCCTGTCCATACCATCTTTGATGGTAAACCACTCTGGCGTCGAAAAGTCCATATTTTGGAGGATGATCTCTGGAAAGCTCAGAGAGTATTGGTTGGTCTGAGCTAACATGACTTCGACGAAATCAATGACCTCAGGCGGCCATTGAGCGACAGATCGGAGGTACAAGCGGAAGGAGAGATCGTCGTGTTTGAGAATCTCATCAAACCCCTTTTCAAAGTCTCGTCGAAGAGCCTGGATAAAAGGCTGAAGAACAGATTCCAGGAGTTGAGTGGCAGTTTGGTGAGCGTACGGCTCTGGGAGGTCAAATCCCAGTCGCTCGGCGGTGAGATCGTTGAGCTCTGATAAGGAGAAGTAACTGCCGTCTTCCTTGCGCTGGTCATTGACGAACACACGGTTTCCGGTAGAGTGTAGAATATACGGAATGACTTTGATATGACCTGCCCCGAGTCGCGAGTTGACGAAGGAGATGATATCTAAGACAGGCTGATGCAAGAGTGATTTGGGCACACGCATAGCTCCAGCCTCGAAAAACTGCTCGTCGTCGGTATTGAACCTATAGGTCCAGATACGGCCGCCGATTCTGTTGTTAGCCTCGAAGATGTGCACGTCAATTCCTCTGGACTGAAGAAGAAGTGCTGCGTAGAGGCCGGCTATCCCTCCACCGACAATTGCAATCCGACGAGCAGAGGACATACTGCAGACACACGATGTCAGTTTCGTGAAAGACGAGAAAAGGGACAACTTACGCTTGTGCCATTATGTGTTGCTTCTGTAAACTCGATAGGAAAATACAGTTCGAGATGATAAAAGGTCGAACTCATAAAGGGCTTTATATACATAGACAAAGACTGCAAATAGCATAGACAACAAGTTGTGGAGCGGCAGTCCCGAAGTGGACTGAACTGAAGAACATATAAAGTCCCATGGAGACCGCGTTGGATTGCACTGGCAAGGACGTTGAGGCATCGGCTAAGTATCAGGATAGGTTCCAGTACAGAGAAGTAGCAGGAAAATCCCTGATATCCCCCTGGACAATCATCCTGGCGGGATTGTGACGTCAAGACATTTCACTCGATATCGAGCCAAAACATACTCCGCGAGCGGAATTATCAGCCGCGTTACTACCTTTGCACCGATCGAAGCAGAAGTTGATAATCGAGAGGCTTCTCTGGCTTCGGTGCCGGTGAAGTGGCAATTCATGGACATTGGACGTCAAGAGATTGAAAATCATGTACACTCACTGCGGGTCTATATTTCGGCCTGGGAGTATGTTGCGAGACGAGTGGGCTGTAGAAATCTAAACTGGAGTGAAGCACAACCCTTTCTCGTCATATAACTACTGGCAAAGTGCATCAGAAGCCATCACAAAGAACGTGTTGGCCGAGCAGGGTGATCAGTGGAGTGTTAGTGTTATGCATTTACCAGCGCAAATAACTTATGCCTAGGAATGCTAGATTGCGAATCCCGAGTCGGAAAGAACAAGCAGACGCGGGGTCGGGTCCAGGACTTCGACTAGCCTTTCTCCAGAGCAAAATAAACGGCGGCTTAGCGACGGCGCAGTCTTGCCAACACGAAGTCGACGCAAAGTAAAGCCATTACTAGTACATTGCCATTACCGAGACCTTAACAAGCAGAGAAAATATGTATTACGTAATTGAACTCCGCGAGCTCTTGTACTCTCAAACTTTCTTTTTTCTTGCCATGACACTAGTGATACTTCTCAATCCCTTTCTGCTAAGTTATAAGATAGTCGTTGGTATATATCAGCCCTTGAGAATTGACTTTAGAAAACCTTGGTGAGCAACTCCATTCGAAAACCAGGTGAGTCACCCATAAACGCCATTTAGATAGTCCACGGAGAGTACTTGTGTCGCTGCTACCCCCTTCAAGTTTCTCTCCGCAGGCTCCTGGTCATTCAATCTCGTAATTTACCAAATTCCTGTCAGCAAGCTATTACGTCGGAATCCTCTTCCCAGAATCCATATGATCTTATTTCCTTCCGTTTAAATTCCGGACGGCCTCCCTTAGTCATACTTTGAGCACGCAACAATCAGCCAAAATTCCGTAGCTCCACTACTTAATTCTATGTTCTCATTTTTCAGACCACTAAGCTCCTTCCAATAAGGTACTTGTCATCCATGCCCCTCCGCGCAAGTCTAGTTGAATCCAAATCGAAGGTTGAAGATACCTTCAACGAAGATCTGGACGGGAGGTCGACATCTCACTCCGCTAGATCTGCTGGCACCGCACAGACTGTTTGCTCTCAAACGCCTTCTGTGCTGCCATCAAAAACAACCGACTACGTAGATGCCTTCCCCGAGGGCGGGCTGCAAGCGTGGCTTGTTGCATTGGGCTCTTACCTTGCACTCTTCTCTACCTTCGGTGTGGTAAACTCTTTTGTAAGTCGCTTCTACTCTAAATTGAATCTATCTCGCTAAATCATCAATCGTACTTTATTATTCGCAACTAGGGTGTCTTTCAAGAATATTATCAAACCACATTCCTCACGAACTCATCATCTGCGACTATTTCACTCATTGGGGCCATACAACTATTCCTATTGTACGGTCTTGGCCCCTTTGTTGGACGTATCTTTGACGCATATGGACTCAATGTTAGTCGTCCCTGTTCGTCTGTCCTATATATGGAGATGACGTATATTGCCAATAGACGCTCCTTCCATTGGGCTCATTTCTTGTCGTCTTTTCAATGATGATGACCTCCCTCTGCCAACCAAATCAACCTTATCAATTTTTCCTCACGCAAAGTTTGCTTTTTGGTATCGGCAATGCTCTAGTGTATGTCTTCACATACCTTGATATGAACTAGATGTTTAACGGCTCCTTCAACTTTTTTCTAGGTTCACACCATCATTAGCTATAATATCCCACTGGTTTCATCGGCGACGCGCCTTCGTCTTGGGAATTGTTGCCTCTGGTTCATCCCTCGGAGGTGTAATATTTCCCATACTTCTTCAACGTCTCATTTTCCGCGTAGGGTTCCCCTGGGCCGTTCGCATTGCAGCTTTTGTCACCCTTGCGTGTCTGTCAGCTTCATGTTTGACAATGCGCACCAGGCTTCCGCTGCTAGGACACATGTCATGGAAGTCTGCCGTAGACTTCGGCGGCTTTAAGGATCCGAGATATCTGTTAGCATGTGTAGCAGCCTTCTTGTTCGTGACTTTTCCTACTTGTTTGTTGAACGTTTTGACCGAGCTTATTATTCAAGGCTATTCTACGCCCTATTTATTCCGTACTTTTACATAGAAACCTATGCCAACTACCATGGTGTTCATGGAGACTTATCAAGGAACCTACTTGCGATCCTCAATGCCTGTGGTGTGCCATCGCGCATCATTCCTGGGATAATAGCTGATCGTGTAGGACCGTACGTACTATTTCCCTGTTGTCATGGACAATTGTCACCTTTTCACTTACCATGCAAACGTAATTGCTCTAGTCTAAACGTGCTAATACCTACTACCTTTATTTCCGGCATATTAGTGCTTGGAATGTGGCTTCCCTCTCGTGGAGCTATACCAATTACTTTATTCAGTGCGCTGTATGGGCTATTTTCTGGTTAGTACTCACTTTCTCGTCAATGTTCATAACTCAGTATTCCAATGATCCTAAGGAACCTTCGTCTCCCTACTCCCCGCTTACATAGCTACCATATCACCCAGAGAGAACTACGGTGCTCGATTAGGTATGCTTCTTATTTTCATATGATTCGCGCAGATACCGAATCCTGACGTAACCAAAGGTATGGTGTACTTGATCGTCGCAGTAGCAACAATCGCTGGCACACCCACCGCAGGCGCTTTCCTTCCTGTGGTAGACGAAAAGCACTTCACGAGGTTGATTATATTTACGGGCGTATTAATCATTGGCGGGGGTGTAGCTGCGTCAGCAATACGTTGGATACATCGACCATGAGATTTCCTTAGGTTTCGAACTGCGAATTCTAGGAAACGGTCATCTCAATACGAATGTATCTGAATCGACCATTAAGTAACTGCCCCGTGGCTTAGTCGGTTACGGCGTCCGACTGTTAACTATAAGGCATCGGAAGATCGAGAGTTCGAGTCTCTCCGGGGCAGATCATACCTCTGCGCAAGTCTTAAAGTTTTTTTTCAACTCCACCTAGTCTGAGGATGTTCTGAACCACATTGACCAGTCCTTGGATTGTGAAACGCTCCTTTATCGCCAATGGCTTCACTTGCAATTCACACAGTCTGGAGCAAGCACAAAGCCACCGGGGCCTCACTTTCCCTGATCTGCGTAGTAATATGTAGTATGGAAGAAGGCAAACCTTAGAGATCATGTTCATGTGTAGAAGGATTTGTACATGGCTATGGATATCTCGGCTTAGGTGCCAAGCCGTGAGCGCAACACTTGCACAGGGGCTACTTAGGGGACAGGAGCCAATGTTTTTGGACCTCGGCGTACGTTACGACATATAGATCCCGCTCGGTATGAAGGATGAAACATAGTCACACCCAATGCATTATTTTGTTTCACAGCCCAAGAATTTTGCCTTAGATTCCGGACTATGCTGATAGTGGTTGTACCATGTGAGGAAGAGATTTTAGCTCCTGTGAATTATACCGACTTCTAGTGATGCGGAAGACATACCGGTCAAATATTTCCAACACATCATCCCAACATCCACCAGTGGAAAGACTTGCAACCTGGCCTCAGACTTTACGAGTTATAATAAAACACCGACTTCAATAATTATGAAAAACAAATAGCTACGCAGAACTTAGAAGGCTACTACACTTGGGGGTGAAGATTATACGCGTAGTGCATTTACTGTCTCAATGGTACCACCAGTTAACCCTAATACGTCCAGCATCAAGAGACGCAAGGCCTTGGAATGCCCCAGGGGAGAGGTCAATAGAGTCTCCAGCACATCCAGGGCATAAATCAACGACAGTAGCATCGATGACTCTGCCTTGATCTATTCATAATTTTGAATGAGTCACATTTGAAATAAAATATGGAAAGACAAAACCTACATTCCACGCCAATGTGGCGCCAACAATTGGAACCCTGTTTGTACTGGCCAGGCGGGAGAGCAACGTAGTCGCCGTCGTTGCTCCATGCGCCGAGTCCGGTATGGTAATAAGTTGCTGTGATTAATCAATTTTATCAGAATAATCACGAGGTAGAGAACGAGGGATACATACCATCGCCGGAAAACGCGTTGGCTTGACCAATGACTGCGGTAGATGCAAGGGCAGATAATAAAGCTTTGAAGAACATTGTATGATTTCGAGCTGGCGTAGAGTATGTGCTAGTGGTACTGAAGTGCTTGATTTCCTTGTGAGGGCTTCGAGCTGTCGAATTCGAGAGTTATACTGAGGCTTTTATACCATACCCACATATCCTAACCTGCGTAAGCTGCACAAAGGGGAGATAACCCAGAGCCGGGAGGTACGGGACCGAAGGGCAAAGATGGACCTAACACTTATGCGTTTACAGCTGCGAAGTTCTGAATAACTGACTTGGTCGGAGCCATGCACTAGCCCTGTTCTTGTCTCCGACGCGGATAAGACTAAACGGCGATGCGATTTTATGTATCTCTTGAACAGTGGTGGACTTACCACTCAAAACTCAGAGCTCTATGTAATAGAGTGTATACAGGTTTTGATATAGCTGAGCTGTGGGGCTTAGCCACTGAGAAGCAGTCCTCCTGGAATAACGCCTAAAATACTGCAAGGCGTTAGTATTCAAGTGGAGGTAACTAATAAGAAGCGCAGACGTGTTGTTAGCTTGAGCCCAACCTTTAAGGATCGTTATTATCGCCTACTTGAATGGCCTGCCGGTCTATGGCCCATATTTTACGGCCCTACGCGCGTCCTTGTTCTTGTGTTGAGTCACAGGTTAGTTCAGGCGAAAATGTGAACGATATGCTGAGAGCAAGTATTAACCAGAGTCGTGCCAACTGCGAGAAGTAATTCATTTGAACCAGGAGAGTGGCTCAAGAGTGGCTACTAAACAGAGCTCACCTATGGTGATGAAATTTGGATTCCCAATGAGTATCCAAGGGGAAAGTCAACAACCTCGATATACGCACACTACGAGATGCCACTCTACCGCTGGAGGATTGTCAACCCAGAATTCCTTAGCTCTCAAGCCTTGACAAGAAGTCGCAATCGGAAATCACGTCTAAGCCGTTTCAAGGATGAGTTGACGCTGAAGCGATTGCATTGACTCTGATAAAGCCGACAATATTCTAGGGATGTGAGTACTTGGAAGACACGAATTGTGCACAATGGCAATAGCAACTTGAATACTGCCAGTATTGGGTACTACACTTTCAGCGCGAATAGAAGCATGCCGTTTGGTAACAGACATAATATAACCGTGCCTTTTGGAGCGCCCCAGCGCTCTGCTAATTTACTAACCGTTCATCCTAGAACCTCTTCGCCCCAGAGTGACGCATAAGCCGTTGAACTCAATAGTTGTAATGCTGGACAAGAGTAGTTGCACCGGAGAGTACTTAGTGACTTTCATCACCACCATTGTTTATTCGACCTGGGGGATAGAAAAATCACAGACAACCTATATACAAAAAATATTAAGCGCAAATTTTACAGAGCTCCTGCCCCGGAGAGACTCGAACTCTCGATCTTCCGATGTCATATTGAATAACAGTCGGACGCCGTAACCGACTAAGCCACGGGGCAGATGTTAGACCCTGAACTCTTCAATATATATCGCTTCTCCAAAGCTGGATTGAAAGGTCTCAACTTGAGCACTTCATCCGCAACGGAATTTCGCCCAGCCCCATGGAAGAAGGCATCACAGCAAAGAAAACAGTTTTCGTCGGTGGCATTGCCGACGACGTCGACGAAGCCATAATATACGAAGCTTTCTCTACTTTCGGTACGTCCTCTCTTTACCCTCTTGATTGTCGCGACTATTGATGCTCATTGGTTTGAATATGGACGCACTTAGGTGATATCCTTGAAGTCCAACTGCCTCCAGCCAACACCAATCCAAACCAGCCAAGTGGTACGTGCTATGTCTTACTGCATCCAAGTACCCGCACTGACTATATTCCCGAACCTGGACTAGATAATAAACATCGAGGCTTTGCATTCGTCACTTATACATCCGGCGCCGATGCACAAGATGCCATAGACAATATGGACCTCAACGAGCTCCGAGGGCGCGTCCTCAAAGTCAACCTTGCGAGACCAATCAAGGCGCAGGTTCAACCAGGGCAGAATAGAGCTAGTACGTTAACAATTTCTTCGCCCCTTTCTTTCTCCTGCGTCGATATAGTGACTCATCTGATGATTGTTTGCAGTTTGGGAATCAGAGGAATGGCTGAAGACGTATGTGAAGCCTTTGTCCCAGAGTGGAGGTAACGTTCTACTTTCTAAGCTATATTATGTATTCACTAACCTACTTATCGGGCAGGTGTACAAGGGAGAAAACTCGCCGCTGAAGGCCGTGGACCGGAGGGTTCTGAAGAGCCAAACGAAGGTGGCGATGACGATGCTATGGAGGAATGATCGGAGAGGATGTAGAGATACTAATAGACCGGTTGGCATTCCGGAAGGTATCCCACAAAGGTGTAGCCCTTTTCTAGCAGACGCCTCTTGAGCGTAGGCACCTGCAACTCAGGCCGTCTAGATTCTTATGGGATTCTGAGTAGTGTGTGCTGGACATTGGTAGGCTCAATGGCGATCGGAGTTGGGGACTTTGAAGCAGCTCTCTTGGTGGCTTCGCAGTATTTCCTTCATTTGAGTATGCCTTTGGAATGCCCTTTGCCTCTTTATTTTTTTTGTACAAGCAACTAAACTACCTCGGTGATCGTGCCGCGATTTACTATCCACCCTCCTGATACGGGTGGTAACTACATGTACACGAATACTAGCTTACAAGTACGACGCTATGCAGGAACCTAATCTAAAAGACAGGTGCAGGCATCAATAGGTGCTGTGAGTGTGTCCGACTTATAGGTTGAGTTGAATACGGCCATGACTCAGACCAGCCATGTTGTGGGTCCAAATCCAACTTCACTCCACCCCTCAATCCAATATCTCTATAGCGTCTCTAGTACTTTTAGTACCTCCCTCCACCAGCTCCCGTCACCTCCTCATCCTCAAACTCTGCCCTCGCACGCTTGATATCCTCCTGCATAAACAACAGTTCCTCCATACGTGCTAACTTCTTCGCATCCGCAGGTCGTGAAAGCACTCTACGAAGATCTTCGATAGATAAACGCGTTTTGCGATTAGGGCCACCGGCTGCTTGTTGGCACTGTAACAAGAGAAAATAGTAAGAGAAGAAGAGATAGAGGGATTAAAAAAATGAGACTTACAACATCAAGAATGAATTCTACTAGTATTTCTTCCATCACATTCACTGTGTCGTTTGCCGGATTGCGATCATCGCCAAATCCGTACATCAGACTTTTCACTGTAAACCAGTGTTAATGACTTTCAAAACAGTTCGCGGCACACTGAGTACATGCATTCATGTAGAGTAGATTAATTGATTAGAAGAGCTACTCACATTCCTTCGTAAACATCCCCTTATAACTCGCACCCCTCCTCCCAGTCCGTCCACTCGTACCAGTCGAAGAAGAATACGTCTCCCTAGTGTACGGCACATACGTAGAGAAGTTTCCTGTAGATGCCCTCTGCGGCATCGTTGACATCATTCCATGTGTTGCTACTGAACTCGTAGCCAACCCAGCTGTCGATGTAGTCGCAGTATTAACACTACTACTCGCCGTCCCACTCTGACTACTCTCTCCTTGTGTAGTTGCCTGCGACTGTGCTGTAGACCCTGCAGTGGTCGTTATAGGTGTCCTCAATGCCGCCGCCTGAGGGTGTTGGGGAACGTAGCCATACTGATACCATCCATAGCTTGTTACACCAGTCTGATGATATGGATTCGTCGGGCCTGTCGCGTACGTGGTTGGATACGCGCCAGGTTGGCCATAAGGTCCAACATAATATGCGCCATAGGGGTACTGCGTTGATGTTGGAGGTTGTCCTCCTGCTGGTGGCGTATACGGTGTGTAGGACATACTTGATTGTAATTTTAAGGGAAAGCGCCTGTGTTGCACTGACTGTGGGAAATTCTGCGTCCACCCATGCAGAGACTTGCCTTTTAAGGGAATTTTGCAAGGGATAGTAATTTCAACACGGGCAGACCCTCAGGCCTCAGGTTCTAATGCTCAGCTTTAGTATATAGTAATATGCATTCCACAGCAGAGAAATATGACAATGTATACATGGACAAAGCAATGCAAGATGAGTAACAGGTGTAAGATAGTAGGGATTTCAGTCCAATTTAGCAAGCGTTTACCCTCGCCATCCTGATGATGATGCCACGGGCAACATCTGCGGAGATCTTGGAGGCGACATTGACTGGGGGAAATACGTCGTTGTGGATGGAGATGCCAACGATCCCGGTAGATATAGAGGAATCGTCGGTATAAGTTCAAAGACATGTTGCGCCACCGCCCTTGGTTGCCTCCCTGGCACGCCTCCCAAGCCCGGGATGACGGCCTCCGAAGCGTTCATCACACCGTGTACCCTCGCCTCCTGCACAACCGTCTCACCTGGTGGCCCAACTAAAGGTGTAGCGCCGACATTAGCATTCATGCCTCGACCATCCCATATGCAGCGGATATCATTGCCTGGAATGATCTGAGCAAGCCGGCCTGTCTCTACGTGGCGCACTTCAATGAACCGTGGGTCGAATAGAAGAATATAGGGTTGGTGAAGGGCAACCCGCTCAGCGGAGCCTTCCCACTCAATTTGACCGCCTCCACGACTGGGATCACCATGTTTGTTGACATATAGACCAAATTCTAGAGAAGCAATATAGCAGTGATGTGCGGCAGGATCAAACTATTGAACGTACCATCGTAGACCAAAAGGAACTCGTCCTCTTTGGATCGGAACATACCCAATGGCCGACATGACTCGCAACGTTTGGCAAGTTTTTCCATACGCGGGTCATCTCTCTGTGGTATCGTCACACTCTTGAAGCTATGATATGTCTGTAAGCGACAATGGATTGACAGATACGGTGCGGAAAAATCTCACTCAGCCAGATCCATTATCTCAAATCCTTTCGTGCACAATATCGCAATTTTAGCCTTCAGGAAGATGAGGTCAAACGACTCAGAAGGAAGGAAGAAGTCCTGTGTCCGATGTCGCCAGTGAATATGAAGCACTTTCATTTCGAAGACTGTTGTCACGTACCCTGTAGATCCTAAACCACTCAGATCTGGCGGAACGGAAGCCCAAACGACTTCCTAAGCCTGCAGGAGCCTTTGCTCGCTCATTAATCTTATCTACCACAGGTTCAAGAACGCGGAACACGCTGTCGAGCTTCATGCATGGCGACAATCAGCACAATTGGAGGCTTCGTCTTACGACTCAAGCTTACCCCTTTCTTCTTCATGTAGATGACCAATGTACGTCCGTGTAGCTGGCCAACACTAAAGAAATGAACATCCTTGGTGCCATTGAGTTTCTGAGGCGTCTGTGAGGCATGTGAACTTTGAGGAGACGACGGAACCAAGGCTTCGATGTGATATGCGAAGAGGGATTTGTCGGCCAACACCAGGAAGATGCCAAAATCTTCAAGCATGGCACATTGCGTAACTTGCTTGAGATGGAGCACGCGACGTAGGGCTGTAGGAAAGGATCAGTTTCTCCCCCTAACATAGGATGAATAAGGGCTCACATCGAGAGTCGTGACGGAAGCCAATCCATACTCCTTCCGCGCAACCGATGGCAACAAGGCCACGTCCGTCCGCAGTGGCTATATAAACCATTAGCACGACATCGACACTACCGTAGCCTTCAACTTACTAAATGGTACAGAGCAAGTTACCTTTCCGGTAAACGAGTTCTCTGTCGTCCACGCTGGAGACGCCGCTCCGGTCATAAGTGAAGGAACTAAGAAAGTATCTGCACTCAGAGTCTCCACCTCGAACACCTTGTTAGACTCCTGAACGACTTTGCGTAAACCAAGAGCCTCTTCGAGTTTCTGCTTCCATTCCAGCCGGATCTGCTGTGACTCGGCGTACAAAATATATGGGCCACCGAGTCGGCCATTGTGGTGTAGAGTCAAGGGGTAAACAGAGCGAGAATCAGTGGCTGACTCTGGGGAGGTTCCGCTAGGGCCCGCCGTGACCCCAGTATCATGGCGCTCCCCGCCTCGGAGGCCACGCAAGATACCGGTGCCACGTTGCGTAGGAGGATCAGTGAAATTAACCAGTGTCAACAGGTCCAGAGGAATGGGCTATAAAGAACTGATTAGCGAAATAAAGAAACAAGAAGGCGATGACTCACGCGACGGTTGACATGATATTTCGTTACTGCGTCCTTCTCCTTGGTTTTCGTCATGACCACTTATACCTGACGTTGAGCGAGGTCCAACAAAAGTCGACTAGAATGACGTACAATAATTGTCGAACAGAAGGACGAACAGCTCGCTCCAGCCATTCCACTCAAAGCCTGTTTCAGGTTGACGGAGCAGTTTACCAGTATGTATCAGAGAGCGATTCTCATCGAGCAAATCCATGTCCTGAGAAAGCGTCGGCGCTCAACATATATCTCTGAACACTTGAATTTGCACTTACGATGTACTCTCCAGCTTTGAAGACGAGGTTGGAATTATATCGCCAAAGTTCAACCTTTTGCTTTGCGGACTCCACACCTGGCTCAGTCTCCTTACCAAGAGCTTTGATAATCTCCAGTACTTGTGGTATTGATTCGCGGTCCTCGTGCCCAGGAGGCGACTCCTCCATGATACCCTTCAGTAGAAGTTCGTATCGTAGGAGACGTGGAATGGGTCGATTGACGAAGTTCTTCATATCCAACCTATGGGCATCGGGGTGTTTGACACATTGCTATGCACGGATGTAAGGTTACACCCCTACACTAGCATCTGAGAAAATAGACGAACCTCGACAAACTCTTTAAAAGCCCTATTATTTGCCATTTCTTCATCAATTCTATAAGCAGCAATAGGGTAGTTTGGAATGTATTCCATATATGCGTCCCGGAAGTTGAGCGCGGCATCAAGCAGTGCTTCAGTAATGCTTCGAATGACTGGATGCTGTTCGCGTTGGATTTCGTGCAATTTATCTATTAACCGACGATGGTGTGCATGCAACTCAGCAAAATTATGGAAGACATCCACAATGAACTGATGAAGTCGCTCCTTTGAGATGATCGGAGGATCTGCTGCTCGGAGAGGTCGGATGTACATCTATGGTATAGACGTTGCATGAATCAAGACAAAATGCCGAGCACGGAACATACGATTTCAATGTTCTCCAGATCCTTCACGTAAGCCATCTCTCCTTTAATCAGCTCGAAGATGATACTGGGAAAGAACGTGATCAGATGATCTCACAAAGCTCGCTATAAGACCCCACAGCAGAGAAACTCACGATTGTCGCTTGACCACATCTTTGGACAAATCCTTGCGTACCTCAGGTGGTACTAAATCGTGCCACTCCCACTTCCCTGTAACACCTTTACCCATAGCGGACTGGAACGTCCGCAATTGCGCTACAGTCTGCAAGCCTTTCAGTGCGCCCATAGCCTCTTTCAAAAAGTCTGCATCTGGGTTTCCGTGGACGGTCTCTTTGTAAATGGCTTCGAGA
This sequence comes from Pleurotus tuber-regium, assembly GCA_014058305.1. Taxonomy (NCBI): domain Eukaryota; kingdom Fungi; phylum Basidiomycota; class Agaricomycetes; order Agaricales; family Pleurotaceae; genus Pleurotus; species Pleurotus tuber-regium. Next base: position 380,124 of record JACFYU010000012.1, on the reverse strand, counting down.
AGGTAAGGATACTTTTGCAAATGCTCAGATGGCCGATTGAGAAGTTGTTTGAGGTCGAGACGCGTAGAATCGCCAGGCCGATGAGGAACCTGCCTGGCACATTGCTAAAAATGCGAACATAAGTGAACGACTTGAAGATGACGCAAGAATGGTAAATACCTCGAGGAATAGGCGGAACTCGGCATTATTCTCCATCTCTTCCTTCAGCCTCTTCTCCGCTAAGGGTAGGTGTCCTACATACTCAGGATATGCTAGTCTGAACTCTGTCGCTGCATCCAATAGTATATCGCCTATCCTGGATATGACGGGTGCCTGCTCGCGTTGCCTGACATACATTACCTCCAATAAACGCCTGTTGCATTCCCGAAGATCAAGAATATTTCCGAAAACATCATCAATGAATTCTTCTAGCTCTCCTCGAGGGATAACCGGTGGGTTAGCAGCGCGGAGGGGCTTGAGGAAACACTACTATGGGTGAGCATACAAACAAGGAATATCAATATATGGGATGCTGACGGTTTCGACAGTATCAAGATCTTGAAGGTATTGCACTTCTTTGCTAATGAGCTTGTGGATGATGCTTATAGTTCAAAGACAGATGTCAACGCAGATGGTGCAGGAGATGTAGAGTGGACTAACGTTTGACGATTGACCTCACTCTCTGGGAGTGCGTTGATGACTTCCGGTGGTACATTCTCTGGCCAGCCTTTCTCAGTAACACCAGTTGAGGATTCCTCTGGAGTGGTAGTATCCACAACGAAACGACCCTGGGCATATGAAGGTCAACATCCAGACAACCCGGCGTATGGGATCAACGTACTCTTCGAGGACATGACCAAGCATAGCACGGCGTTTCCTCCGTGCACATAGGAGTGTAACACTTTGTCAAGATGGTAACAACGCCTGTTGGTAATTCTTGCCTATCTGGAGGCGCGTCCGATGATCCTTCTACGTCGTCCAAAAACATGTACACGTCCTCCACACCATCTTGCAATACTCGGCTGCCCCACTCAACCTCGTAGAAGAACAATTGGCTTTGCAGACTACGGGCAACTTGCAGGGCTGCTCTACGATCGTTCGTGGGTACGCCATGATGCATGAGCAACTCGCGTTGGATGAGGGATTGGATAGTTGACTGTTGGCGTCGACATTATGGCATTAGCGATTGAACGATCATGTAGAATACGCAGTACGCACCACAATGTCCCTCCCAGTGAATGCACGGGGATACGGAATACTCCCTTTAACATGAGTTCCCCTTGGTACTTTGTCGCGCAACTGCATTGCGAGATTGGAAAGTAACGAGAAGTTGATGAATCGACTTTCGTCTTCATCGTCGTCCTCATCCCAGAACCCTTCGTCATCGTCTTCTTGCAATGGTATTGGTTGCTGTTCATTATAATTAGCGAGGGCTGCTAGTATCTCCGTTGGCCGACGGCCTACACTCGGTCCCGCTCCAGCATCCCCATAAGTGTAGTAGTCGGAGGGTGTCTGTGAGGCAAAAGAACCAGCAGATGGACCCCTATTCAGAGTCAAAGTGCTAGCAGCGAAGGTAGGCTGCGGACCAGGCCCGAGATATGATACTGGGCTATTGATATAACCATTAAAGTATCCACTTTGGGTGACAGATGAACCGGATATCGACCTGTCCATCTGCGAATCCGCATAACCATCTGCAAGACGAGGGTGTAAGTGATTGGGGGGTGCAAAATCTGAGAACTCACATGGAGAGGGATTAGGCATGCCGTATGGAGCAGATATTGTGTGCTCAGAATGAGTTCTTGCGTGCTCGCTGCCTGATCCTCCGACCTTTGGAGGAAGCTGGGGTGGAGGTGGTGGAGGTGGTGGAGGGTAATCACCATTCCCATATCCATTTGTGTATCCATCATCACCATATAGATCATAATTAGCAGAGTTATAGTCGTCAATTTCTCCGGGTCCGCCAGGGATTCTGGGAGCTGAGGCGCCAGAAGGTCGCGAAGAATCGAACGACGCTGGGGTGCCTATATTGCCTCTACCTGCCACATTTTGGTCGGAATACGATCTAGTGGTTGATGGAATGTCCAAGCTGCTTCCAGAAGCGTAATATGGCGGCGTCGAATCGCTAACTGGAACCGATGATGGCCGACCAGCTTGTCCGTTTGTAGAACCAGGAGGCGCCGGTAGCTTGCGACCGCTACTAATACTACTGATACTCCCAGTTGTCACCTTCCTAAGGAGATCGGACGAATTAGAAGTGTTATACGAGTCGGCGCTAAACGGTCGCTGCGGATGAGAACCGTTGTCGTAGTTGAAATCTGGCTCCGGCATGCTAAGATGGGGGGAAGGAGAGGCAGAAGAAGATGTGCCAGGAGTTGGAGGTAGTGGTCTGAAGGCTTTAGATGTCTGTCTAGGTTTCGGTGGTGGAGGTGCAGTCTGTTTTGGTTGCTGCTCAACAGGTGTTGCATCTGAAACCGAGTCTCACAATCACAAAATAATGTAGTGACACGGAATACACGCACAGGTAGAAGCGTTTGCAGGAGATGTGGGCGAATTGGTATTCGGCGACACGGGTAAATCACTTGAAGTGCCGTAGTCCGAGTACATGTCGCCCAGGTCTCCGTCACTAGCTGAAGTTGGTTCCTCAGAGAATCCTGCCCACACTGCATCGTACAAATCTTGTAGCTCCTCTTCTCCGGGTGTCGGTGAACGCAACGTAGGCATGGTCGCAGTCGCAGTCGCCATGGCTTAGGGAGTGTATCCTTGTTGGGTAAGTGTGCTGGAGAACTCGCGGCGATGAGAAGATAAGATTATATTTAGTTCCTAGAACTTCAGAAAGCAGAATTGATGTAATCAAGTACTTTCGTCGGCATGAACGCAGTGCACAGCTCTGAAATGCGATGCGGACTGAGGCGATACAGTCGTAATGGTTGGACTTGGGGAAGAAATAGATAGATCAACTCATTATCAATATTAGCCAAATTTTGACTTATACCAACGGGGAACGGGAAGTCATGACTTAGCATTGAAAGTCTAACTGGTGCCGAAAGGATAATGACTTAGCTTGGGCAGATAACTCAGTGTACCGCTGATAGTAATCAGACCTGGCTCGGCATGCATTCATTCCAACGTAACGTCAATCATAATGGACATGCAAGAACTTGAGGCTACGGAGGACTCTCCTCCCGTTATTGAGGTTACAGCTACCTTGAAAACTACCTCATCAGTGCACGATATCGGCGCCGATAACCCACCTTTTGGCTCCAGGTAATAAATCTATCGCCAATCCACAAATTATACTGAAACATCTCTCCAGATTTTTAAAAGACGAAACCCAAGTCTGGACACATAATGCCTGGGATCACGTCCCACCTCCAGATGATCAGGCAGAAAAGATTGCCCAATCACTCGCTAGACAAAGATCTGCCCCTGTACCTTTTGAAGAGCGATCCAAATATAACGACAAGCCAGCACGTCACTGGTAGGTACCTGATGAGACGTATTTCGCTACTGTTTCTTATGAACAGTGGGCTGACAGGGATAATTTCTATAAGGCCAATGCAGGTAACTTCTTCCGGAATCGAAAATGGTGAGCTCACCTTATTAAGCCTTGCGCCCTTGATAAATCCGAATACAAGGTTATCCAATGAATTTTCGGAGCTCGTCGATGCCACCAAGCCAGAGGTTGGTTACTCGATTATTTTCGCCTCGCCCCTCCATATTGACGCGAAATGCAGGCGGGGCCAGTGACAATCGTTGAAATCGGATGCGGTAACCCACATCCCTCCGGTGCCGAGACGTCCTTCATTCACATTTAAATTCTAAAGGCGCGGGGAATGCCATATTTCCATTGCTATCGATTAATCAGAACCCTCAACTAAATCTCCGGGCCCACGATTATTCGTCTCACGCCGTTAAAATTGTTCAAGTCGGCCTGGCTTACTTCCGTGATACATATTTATCATTCGGCTGACAATTTCCGTTGATGTAGAATAATCCTCTGTATGTTTCCCCGCCTGCGGGCACCATCTACGCGTCAGTCTGGGACCTTACATCACTAAACGGCCTACCTGATGGTCTCGAACCTGAGAGCGTGGATATCGTCACTTTAGTCTTCGTCCTTAGTGCTTTGCATCCCGACGAATGGGGCCGGGCCCTATCCAACATCTACAAGGTACCGCTCTCACCACGCCGAACTAACGATAGCCCCTTTTCTACACTCGACGTTTGCCTTTTAATGATCGATCTCTGACAGATGCTTAAACCCGGCGGTCTTATCCTCTTTCGAGACTACGGTCGACACGACCTCACACAGCTGCGATTCAAAACTGGGCGCATGTTGGACGAAAATTTCTATATCCGCGGCGACAAAACCCGCGTCTACTTCTTTGAACTCGGTAAGTTCCTTCTGCATGTCCAACGCATCATTAAATGCTATCATATTTTCATCTCTCCGTAAATCTCCTTACATCCCCTTTATCCCCTAAAGAGTAAATACGTGCTATAACGATGCTGACGAACCTGGTGACGATTCGTCTATATTTCCGTTTATTTTTCAGATGAGCTCGCATTGTTATTCACGGGCCGGGGAGCGCAAGGCTTAGCAAAAACCACGGAAACTACGGAATACGTTGACGATGTAGACACCCCAGATGGCGCTCCAGACTCTCAAGGTACTAGTAACCCACAAAAATAACCATCTACTAATACTCCATCTTTAGATGCCACGCCAATCGAAGTCGGCGATGCTTCTGCCTCAGCGCCCATACAATCTTCTTCATCAATTCCCACCCCTTCCCCTCACCGACCCAACAGATCCCACTCCTCTTCACCTACTCGCCCTGATCTCCTGACATCAGGCATCACTGATACAGTTCCAACTCCTGTGATTCACCCCAATCTTCTTGCCCCGTTCACTAATCTTCCACCACACCCCCTCTTCTCAATCGAGCAACTGGGTGTAGATCGCAGGCTACTGGTCAATAGGAAGCGTATGTTAAAGATGTACCGTGTTTGGATGCAAGGGAAGTTTCGCAAGCTGTAGGCAACCTCAGAGCTCCTCCACAATTGATTAGAGGAGGTAGAGTTATAGCAGCGTCATCTTGGATTACCAGGCCGTGCATCGGCTGAAATGGGTTTACAGAAAGAGAGGGGAAGCATATGTGTATCTACTATATTAGGAAGACGATTGAGTTTATTTGCATTAGTCAAATATGCACTTTGATTGGCTAGTCCTTTTGTTCAGGTGTTCACTGAAAATCGTGATAGGCAGGGGCTATTCGCATTGGATTGGGTTTTGCAACCATGAGGTACTTGATCAGTGCTGTATTCTTGTATCATGCCTATTGGTGCGCATTGTGGCATCTATGGTGAATAGTTTTACTAGCAGCATTCGTTACCGGCGCAAGGGACACCTATTATGAGAGACAATTGAAGTTTGTGGTTTAACTATTTCTCTTAATTGCTTGAGGTACTGAACAAGTCCAACTACAGTTGGCAATGAAGTGCGTTTCTTTTTATCTCTCTTTTATGCATCATTTTCTGTGCATAGCACGAGTCTAACTGCTAGTGTATGTATAATCGCGACAGAACCAGAAGACATGGATCCACGCCTCCTGATTGATATTAGTACATGTGTATTAGAAGATAACAGCAGCGATTTTCTCTGGTATCGTCCTTGGCGGTACCTCCGGCTTCTCTGTCTCTTCGATCGTTGGAATACCCTGCACCACATGGATAACATCAGAACACGCATCAGCACTAAAAAGCAACAGATCAAGGCATACGGTATCAAAGTCCATCTCATGTGCTCTCCAGAACTTCGTACGTTTGACGATTTTATATCCCAGGAATAGCGCGAAGAAGATCGGGATGTTGATATCTACAACGCAAAAACAATATCAGTACCTGTTCTGGAAGAGATACCCAAATTGTCATTGGTACGCACACGCCGTCAAGAAACCATCAGTCGTGAAGTCGAAGAATACTTGGAATCCGTTGATAAGGATAAAGATCGTCGTCCAGAGGATTCCCCAATATGAGACATATGGCTGTAAGCGATTGTGATATACATTCTTAGTAAGGTCGCGGCCTTGTACTCTCATTCCTCGGTCTAAATCAAACAGGTTTCAAGAAAATTGGAAAACGGGAGAAGCGATAAATAATCACACTCACAGAATCGGGCGTAAGTAATATTGGTGGACCACCATAAAAAGAACCCTGCTACAGTAGACAGGTTCACAAACCAGCTGAGAGGTGACATACTGTCAGTCGTTTCCTCGAGTATGACATAGATAACATACTTGAAAACGGTTTCCGATCCACTAGACACGTTCATAAATGACAAAAAGGCAAAGGCAGACTATCAGACATGAAAGCTGAGCTCATGTTCTTTCGTTCCAAGCTAAGCACAACCCACGTACCGAAGCCATCACAGCAGCGATAGGCAATCCGCCTTTGGTGCAATATGCGAGGAATCTAGGCGCCTGTCCGCGAAGCGCTAACCCATACAACACTCGAGAGGCACAGAAGAGATAACTGTTGCCCGCAGAGAAAGCGCTGGTGAACACACCGGCATTAATGATATGCGGAAGAACTACATTTCCAAAAGCCCGATTAGAGAAGGGTCGGTTAGACTTGTACGCACTTACTGACCTTTAATTCCCGCTCGATTGATGGCAATGACATATGGCGATTCTGCAGCGTTACCGGTGTCTGTATGTGTGTTCAGCCTACATTCATAGGGGCAAATGAGGGGAGACGGGACTTGCCTTGCAGCAGTGCAGGGTCGTCTGATGAAACACACATCCCGATGATCAATATACCGAGGATCTGCGGTAGTATGAAAGGGGCGAATCACAGTCTATGCGGAGACACTTACATAAAATACAATAATACGATAGAATACACGTCGAACAGCCTTAGCAATGTTTCGTCGAGGGCTCTCAGTCTCAGAAGCGGCACTTGTATAGTTATGAGAGGCCGCAGAAATAATTTAAGAGCGAACGAGACGTACATAGCGACAAGCTCCATTCCCTGGAACGAGAAGGCTGCTTGCACTATCACACTTAGGATCGCAAGAAATCTATCTGTATTGATATTATCGACCAGCCCGGCTCTGGCAATAGCGCCAGGGTTCTTCCAGAACTGTATAAGGGCTTATTCAACACCGTGCGACATCATTTTGGAGAGATACTTATCACTTACGCGGAAGCCGATACGTTCGTGATTCGGAGCGCCGCCGAGGTCGATGACAAGGCCACAGATAATGAGACCAGTGATCATTGAAACTGAAGGCAGTGGTGTCATGTTCATATCCAGAGAATAGATACGGAAGCGTACGTTTGATAATGGAAAAGGCAAATTCAGCTGATGGCAAGATGAGTAGACAGATTACACGAACGAAGTGCCGTTCTTACATTCCCCAAAATACTTTACACCGAATATATTTATGGCACATACTGCTACACAAATAACAGCAGTGTAGATAGCCATGTGGTTAGCCTATGAGCAATAAAGAGCATTAGACGACCTCTAAATCGAGGGGCGTAAAGTACGTACGTTATCATCCCAGAAGGTTAACAAGATTGTAGCAGCCGTAATTTCTACAGGAGTAGATATTCTATGAAAGTGCCATTTAACTGCAGCCTGCTACAGAAAAGGAGAATGCAGACTCACGCACTAGAGTAGAAATAAACCTATACTCTGTCTAATTTGAATACGTGGAATTTGCATGGAAATCGATACGCACCCAGCCAACAGCAAAACCAAACGCTGGATCTACCCAACGGGTAGCTAGTAACCAAAAATTATATAGGTCAACATAGTTGTCCAGCCCAAGCAAGAAGCAACAACGTACCAAAATGCGGAAATGTTCCCGAGACAGGAGCATGTGTTGACAATTCGCCCATTGAACAAAGAGACCTTTAGTCATGATAATGTCTTCAGAAGAGATGCCAAATTAGAGATATATAGGATACTCACGAATATGCAACAGTCCCAACCAGTGCATATGCGATAAGCGCTCCTAGGGGGCCCGCGCCACGCAAGGCACCACCAGATCCAAGAAAAAGACCTGTTCCGATAGTACCAGCAATCTGTTATACTGATCATCAAGATTTAGTGACGGATAAAGCTCGCAAATCGGACATACAGCGATCCTACGTATAGTGCACTGGTAAATGAATGAAACGTCAAGTTAAATTACGACGTACATTTGTACATGCCGTTGTTTGAGCTTTCGCTGTACTTGATCGAGTTCTGATGCATGGAAATGGTACCTCTGGATGTTATCATCACTCTGGGGGGAACTAGCCTGAACAACGCTTGAATCGCTGCCTTCCTTGAACCCCTTCTCGGCCAAAGATGCATCTTTGTATTCAGCCATTTTCTTGAGTCTCGTAACTTGCTTGATACGGCCTAAGTCAGATACTAGAAAGAGGTCGGGCAAGGGGAATTAGTAGAGCCTGGTCAAACCAGCCTATTACAGACGTGGCTGAAGAGATAGAAGTAGGCTTCCAACGAGCCGAATAATTTTCTTTACATAAATCATGCCGCTTGGGTATAATACCATGAGGGTTCGAAGGCATCGCACATCGTGATTGCAAGCTAACACTGATTGCCTCTTCGGTCGGCGCTTATTCAAAGTGGGAGGTTCGGCGCCACAGTTGCACGCCACTATCCGGCCAATGACTTTCCAACCATCGTATGCAGTGTCGGCAGAAATTTATTCCTATCGTTGTACCAGAAAACTGAGCTCAAGGCCACTGAACAAAAAAGAGATCCTTCAGCAGAGATAGTTGTCATCTCTCGGCGACAACGACAGGCCGACTCGGACTTTGGAACTGGTATATAGAACCCCACAAGAGCCCGAGCCTAGGCGAGTAATTATGATGCACCACGATGGCGAAGCTACATATAAGGTGGGTTAAGGAAAGTTTAGTGCCTCACCTACCCAGCTTGCTCACCCTTATCCTCAGGTATTGGAGCAGAGAGATCATAGATGTATATGTACAACTAACTCGCTATCGATATACACTAAACCACCAACTAACATAACAGAATAAAGGCTCGTTAGAATAACACTGCGGCAATCTTTTCCGGTATCGTCCTTGGCGGCACTTCTGGATTCTCGGTCTCCTCGATCGTGGGGATTCCCTACATCATGAAGAGTCTGTCAGCGCAACACTCCTCGTGGAACTCGGCGTTCCAGACGCACCGTGACAAAGTCCATTTCGCGCGCCCTCCAGAACCTTGAGCGCCTAAAGATCTTGTATCCCAAGTACAAGACTAGGAATATCGGGATGTTGATGTCTGTGGTACAACAGAGATCGGTTTAATTGTGATGAATGGGTAGGAACTGTGATATGTATAGGACGCACAGGCTGTCAAGAATGCTTGAACGTCCCAAACGAAGAATACCTGGAACCCGTTGATGAGGATGAAGAGCGTCGTCCAGAAGATACCCCAATATGAAACATATGGCTGCAAGCGATTGTGGTATACATTCTTCCTGACGTCGCGACCTTGAACCGTCATTCCACGATCTGCAGGTGTTCAGCAAATTGGAGGATGGATGTTATGCAAATGCAAGTGAAGGGAGTACTTACGGAACCGCGCATAGGTAATGTTGATAGCCCACCAGGAGAAGAACCCTGCTGTGGTGGACAAATTGACGAACCAGCTAAGAAGCAAGCAAGTTTCAGGTCGACCCTCCTCACATCAAAGTCAAGATACGACATACTTGAATACCGTCTCTGAGCCGCTAGACACGTTCATAAACGAAAGCAACCCGAACGCAGACTATAAAAAAATCAGGATCTGTCTTTCCGAAGTCCGTATGCGGTCCGCACATACCGAGGTAAGTACTGCGGCGATGGGCAAGCCGCTTTTCGTACAATAGGTCAGATATCTGGGAGCTTGTCCACGCAAAGCCAGCCCGTAGAGGATACGAGAGGCGCAGAAGAGGAAACTATTCCCCGCGGAGAAGGCACTGGTGAAAACGCCGGCATTGATGATATGAGGAAGAACTATAATTCCAAATATATCGTCAAATGTGGTTTCAAGGCGGGAAGTAGAGGGACGAATGAATACCTTTGATCCCGGCCCTATTAATTGCAATGACGAACGGTGATTCCGCAGCATTTCCAGTATCTATTTAGAGGATTCATTGGTAATATCAGCCAGTTGATGCGTCGAAAAGAGTTAAGAATAAACAGACGTACCTTCCAGGAGCGCGGGGTCCGTTGATGCAACACACATTCCAATGATCAATAAGCCGAGGATCTACAGAGGTCGAACGCCATGAATATGAAATATTCTGAAATCAGGTAAAGGTTGGGACGAACATAGAACACGACGATACGGTAGAACACTCGGCGCACGGCTTTTGCGATATTTCGACGGGGGTTTTCTGTTTCCGAGGCGGCGCTAAATGAGCCATCGAATTAGTAGTTTTTTACTGATGCGGCGATATGAGACCTATCCTACATTGCGACGAGCTCCATTCCCTGGAACGAGAAGGCAGCTTGCACGATAACACTGAGGACGGCAAGGAATTTGTCCGTATTGACGTTGTCGACAAGCTCGGCTCTAGCGATGGCACCAGGGTTTTTCCAGAACTGCACAAGTTTGTTTGTTAGCTACTATGCTCTCTTTGTGCTGGTCGAAAACTTCAAAGATTGGCGTACTTACTCGGAAACCGATACGTTCGTGGTTTGGACCTCCGCCAAGATCGATGACAAGACCACAGATGATGAGTCCAGTGATCATTGACACTGAGGATTGTTAGATACTCCCAAGAGGGCGCATGAAGGAAAAAAGCTCACGTTTGATGATGGAGAATATAAATTCAGCTGGGCGGAGACATGTTTTCAGTATAATACAAAGAAGTGGAGGAAGACAATTCACATTCACCAAACCATCTAACACCGAATATGTTGATCCCACATACTAGTACGCAGATAAGAGCCGTATAGCCAATTAGGTGGTTTTTCTAAAGAATATTTATGAAAGGTCTTGCAAGTTGAGAAATGAAGTACTCACGTTTTCATCCCAGAAAGTCAACAAGATCGTAGCAGCCGTAATTTCGACAGGGACCGTTATACTACAAGCAAGTGTCAGCGCGCTCAAAATACGACTATTGACGACTTACGCTTGAGTGTAGAAGTAATTCTGTAACAACACAATTCAGTTGATTAGCCTTAATAAAAAAAGAAATGTCTACGCACCCAACCAACTGCAAAACCAAGTGCTGGGTCTACCCAACGACTGGCTGATGATCGGCTTAGCTCGTATCGTGTAATTATAGAGAAACGATGCAAACGACATACCAAAGTGAGGGAATGTACCCGAGACCGGTGCATGGGTTGTCATTTCACCAACGGAGCATAGTGATCTTTGAAATAAGAAGGGTCAACTCGAGTCAGAAACATTCAAGATGTGTAGAATGATACACACGAATAGGCGACTGTCCCAACCAGTATATAAGCAATCAGTGCTCCCAATGGGCCAGCACCTCGCAATGCGCCTCCAGACCCAAGGAATAAGCCAGTGCCAATGGTACCCGCAATCTGTATAAAGTCGTTAAGCCTAACAGACGAGTCTACTTGATCATGCCTACCGCGATCCTGTGTGCAAAGTCTAATAAGCAAGGAGAACATAGAACAATATCCAAGACGGCGTACATTTGTACATGGCGCTGCTTGAGCTTTCGTTGCACCTGATCGAGGTCCGAAGCGTCGAAGTGATACTTCTGTGCATCGCCAGAGCTATCGACATAAGGGAGACTGGCAGAGTCAGAGCCCTTCTCGGCTAGCGCTGGATCCTTGTATTCAACCATGGTCGCTTGTCGTGTCTTGAGACGGACGCTGAAGAGTACGGCAGAGCGATTGGTCTGCTCGAGCGAAGTGGGCCAAATGCACACGAAGAAGCAGGCAGATCCCACAGATGCATGGCGGCTTAAGTTAAGAAGTAAATATAGCATCACGGGTCGCGTGCACTGTGCCTGATACAGTGGGGAAAGCCATATGGTGCATTAGGGTCCAGCGTGGTAGCAGGTGGCCACAGGCGCACCGCCTAGATAGTGAGATACTTTGGATCAACTGCGCTGACACCCTGTGGAGAAGCGAATCGGAGGTAGAGGGCCAGATGCGGCGCCTAATGGAACAAAGGTTGATGGTGGTATGCATTGCAAACATTTTTCGCTTCCTTGGCATCAGTTGCTGTGGTTTTCTCAACTTCCATCGCTGGTCACTTGGCCTATTCAAGTCTAGAAATTTGCATTAAAGATAGTCACAGCATAACTAGTGATCAGTCAATCGATACGTTACATGCCCTTTCCGCTTCTCCATGAGGCAGAGATATGAAGATGAATTACTGATGCGCCTACCACTTTTGGGGAAGACAGTTCACACAACTGATAGAATCTCGTGCACACTGAGATAAGTAGAGGAACGCCCTGCTTGAGCACGGCGCCACCGAGCACAGTCAACGATCATAGAATAGGCTGAGCTGCAGCAATCATTTTACGCGGTTAGGAAGCCTATTGACAATCTAAAGTCAAACATCGAATGCTGAAGAGAACCGGAGACGTACTATTCTTTGGATGGCCGGAAAGGCAGAAGTTCATTTGGCAGTGGGCAGACGCCACTCGGGTATACCTCAGGAACAATGTACACGGCAAGCGAATGCCATATTATTCTTGGCAATGTCAACGAAATGACATTGACACCGGTGGCTTGAACCCCATTGAGAGCTCTCAGCTTCGTAAACGACTAGGAAGGCCACGACCGCCTCGTCAATCCAACATCGTGGACTTCGGTTCTCAACATTTTGCGACTTCGATGACATCGAGTCTTGAATAGCACTAGGGAATTGAAGCGGTGAAAAGCCTACCGCCGAACTGTGTTCAACAACTTTAACGTCGGAGACAGCGGATGGACCGTGTCCTGCGCGCCTAAGCTTTGGCGCCTAAATTTCAATTGAGTCCACACCGTCCGACGAACTTGCGGCCTTGCTTTACATCTACGCTGCGTCCCAGGCTCGAGTCAACAGACACCAGCTCTGGACTCACAGCTGGCACTCCCGCAGCCGTGTTTTGAGTCGAACTATGCGTCAGAATATCATTATCTGGTCTTCTAATGTTCAAGTCATCGGTAAGCCAATTCCTTGATGCTGGTCCTACTCGATATTCACAAGGCTTTAATGTTTGAACAGCTCGCACTTCATAGGGCCTATCTGGGACATGGATTACTCATTTGAAGCTGATGTCCGCCATAATGATAGAAAATTGTGACGCCGGGATGCCCCGATGACGGTGCAGCCATCCTTGACAGCCGGGACGCTCCTATGTTTGCAATGCATCTATCAGTCCCTGCACAGCGTTGTGAGAGCAGGATACCGAGGATATATACAGTGAGTCAACATATTGCACCGGGTGCATGGATAGTGATATGATATTCTCAGAAAGTGAACCCTGGGCTATTCTAATCATATATTGTTCCTTGCACCCAATATATCTCCTTTCAACTTCTCTCAATGCCATCACCCTTCATTATCGACAAGGCACAAATAATTTGACTCTTCCGTGTATCGGCGTGCCCGTATTGTTGGACGGGTGCTTCAAAGGGCGCGGGCGGCACTCATGAACTATTCAATGGCCAACATTGTTAATCGCGATTATCCTTGGCGCGCTCGCTATATTGAAAACTGCGTCTAGATTTCCTTCGGATTATCCGAGCATTTACGCTTTACAAAGGTCCCGGCGTTACATCTCAAGTTGGGTGAATGTCATCAAAGTGCGTGTATTGTCGATTTATGTTTGGCCATGAGGAATCCGAAATCATCACTGGGCGTTCTGATTGAACACGATTGACAGCAGGTAGTGTCTTGCGCTAATTGGTGATATGGTTCTGGTGTGTTCATTCACCTTCACTCTATCCTGTGTTCTTTGAATGATCCGGACCGGCCTGATGCCTTGTTACAGAGTTACCGCTGGTGGATTATATACAATAAATCGTACCGGATAGTGCTTGGTCCGTCGCGCCGACAGCATCGTTGGAACGAATGAGGAACTACTGTAATCGAGTCGGGGCTGATGTACGCGACGACGGCGTTTATTACATTCTGTACCCGGTAGCAATGCCTTTTATACGGTACCTGATGATGTAAGTGTCGCTGTCCAATCAAAGTCCATCTATTGCTCCGCCATCCAAGCAATCATTGATGTGTGCTCACCTCCAGGAGGTTCGAATCACAGCCATTGCGTTTAATCTCATCCGTATACGGGCGAAGGACTAGTTGTCATAGGAATATACGTACGAGTCTTCAGACGAAACAGTGGCGCCAGCATCCGAACATAAACTCGTACCTAGGCGGCGGTCGAGCGTGGGGGTCAAGTTCTAAGTCCAGGACGAGGACAAGGTCGGATGGAGGCAAGTCTAACAATGTGGTAATAGGTGCAGAGATAAAGGTGGCGATCCAGAAGAAAGCACAGTCTCTGCATTGGAAGATGGGGAAAGGTGAGACGAAGTAATCCATTAAGTGAACCAGTGTATTCATATGCTTATTGTGACTATTCCATGAGTATCCAGATCACCCGTGTCGGCTTGTAACCCTGGTTCGTGTGCAAGCTTTGATAAATACATGAACGGATACTTCAAGGCGTCAAATTGATCGCTGTTGGTATATCGCATGGTGCTGCGAGATGCTTTTTGGGATACGTACTATTTTCATAGTTGACGTCTACAGCTTTCTCCCTATCACTCAGAGTTGTAGCATCAACTTGTGGCATGAGCAGTATATCAATTCTTGATGACGGAACAACGCCGATAGCACTGCCCGACGCTCGTACCTCATCTGCATCGGCCGACTCTGTCAGAAGGGAGAACATTGAGGGTAAATATGGTCCGTCAGTCACTTTGTCTTGTGTAGGATGATTTATTATAGTGACTTCTTTTAGAACTAGTGGACAACGTTACTCGTAGCGATTGTTTTCGACATGCGCTATGCCTGGCGCCGCCTTCTAGTTATTTGATATAATCCGGTTTTTGCTCTTCGTAATATCAAGATAACCCATCCTCCAAAAAAAAAAGCTCATACGGACGTTCATCAATAGCATTCAAATCCGGAATTTCTTCGGAAGAAGTAAAGTACGATAAAACGCAACAGCATGAAGTTGTTAGCGATGCCAATGAACCCGGTTTGATCAGGTTTGATCATGACGTCGGTATGTGCGGGTCGAAATCGCTTTTAGCAGTGCCTATTTACTGTACAATGCCCTACATCAATAGGTTTTTACCTGAGAAGACAGTGATTTCAACTAGTGACACTTGAGGGGCGCAACGATTTGCTGTTGAATTCATCATCTCTACCGTTTAATTGGGGCGCCATGAATATTACGAAATTTTAGGGCGTCGCATTTGGCAGGTACAGAGAACGATTGATCAACAACCCTAAGCTCAGCAGACCGAGACTCGAGAGTGCGCGAAGTCCACTTCTCCGTACACGTTTCTCTTCGAAACATACTGACGCCAGGGGGGCCGATGTCAAATACTTTCGTGCACAGCAGGTATGGCTGGGATGATATTTTTCATTGAATTAAGTGACTTCTTTTCTTAAAACCAATATATATGTCTAACACGTGTATGAAGAGCCGATTTACTATTTTTGACATAACTTCCCTTGGGATTGTCTCATTAGTGCTGAAGGCGCCTATGAGTACAATATAATTCTCCTTGACATCGGAACATATCTAGCGGCATTCTCCAAATCTTGTCTCACCGTTTACTCTTCGTTCTTCACCGATCGTAGAAACAAAACAACAGCATGAATCGTGCCTTGGGCCTATAGCAAATCCCTATCGAATGCGAGGAGAGTACTGACAGCCTTTAAGTACCGATATGTCTGGTGTCCACAGCAGCCCCTCAATCTCATCTACTTTCTCCTTCAATGTCTTTTGGTATTGACGAGGCCCAAATTGTGGCCCTCTTCCTGGAATCAGTGTTCTATGGTATCTTTCTCACCACCTTCCCACCATGTATCTATACACTGCTCTGGTCTAACGGGCACTTGAAGAAACCCTCCACGATTCGTTGGTCTATGTTGTTCGTTGCAGCCACCCTCGCTGTATTCGCGACACTTGACACTGCACTCGGACTACTTCATAATATCCAAGCATTTATCCTTTACAAAGGTGCTGGGGGAGCAATCGAGGAGTTTGCGGACATCTCCGACTGGGTAAATGTTATGAAAGTAAGGCTAATTCAATGTAATCAGTGAAATCATAAATCTGACGGAAGGAGTAATGCCAGTCAGTGAATTGTCTCATCCAGGTACTGATCGGAGATGCTGTCTGGGTGCGTTTGATTTCAAATAGTACTTTCTTATTCGGTATATCTGATATCATCTATTCCCAAACCTTAGATTTACCGCTGTTGGATCATCTACAGCAAATCGTACTGGATCATCCTCGTCCCCCTGGTGATATGGTCAGGCTGTGCAGCGTTGGCGGCATTGCATATTTTCTTCGAAATAACTCTACACACGCAAACTTTGCAGCCACTATATGTCTCGCAGCTGAAGCCCATTGTCATGTCGTTTTGGTTGCTGACTGTGGTACAGAATGTGATAGTCACAAGTATGTGCGACAGGTACATCCCCTCCTGTGTAGGCTCATACTTTGAACTCGTAGCCCTTATCATCTGGCGCATCTGGCTTGTCGATCGAGAAACTGCGAAGTGTTTCTGGGCCATGGCACATGCAACGACACGACCAAACACCAGCGTGCAAATGAACGGTGCCGGAGGTATTGCCACTCTCAGGCGATCAAGACTACAGAGGGTCATGCGAATCGTAATTGAATCTGGATTGATGTACACAGTAACGGCGCTTCTCTCGGTCTGCACGTATATTGCAGGTAGCAATGCCTTCAATGGAGTAACCGACGTTGTGAGTGTCGTGCTTTGAGCTCTACAGCTGGCCGACATAGAACTTCACTAATACATTTATTCGACTCCAGGAAGTTCAAATAATCGCCATTGCATTCAACCTCATCATTATCCGTGCAGCGAACCAGACAGAAGAGGAATATAAATTAACCCACCCACCAAGGCCGATGGTTTTTGATAGCGCCCTGGAATCTGTCCCTGGGCAGGGAGGTACACTTTTGGGATCGGAACACGGTACCGAGTCAAGTGCAAGCGGAGCTGGTGCTGGTAGCAGCTGTGGGATAAATAGTAGAGATTTACGGGAACAACGGCAGAATGCACCGGATGAGGAGTTTAGAGAAGTGGTTTGATGGAGTGGGACAAGACGACGTACAATGATTGGCATTGCTGGACCATGTAATTGTAAATACTTTTACTTATAGGGTGGACTCGGTTCATTAAGCCCGTCGTATATACAAAGAGCTTTTTCCTTACACTTGAGCCCACTCCACGTTCATAGCAATTTTCCCGGAAATTGATATCACAATAGCGACCCTCTTAGAATCCAACAATCTTTGATAGCTGTAGCATACATCTGAAAGTTTGTGCATTGAGGAAGTAAACTAACTGAAAATGACATTGGATATTCATTTCCAGGGTCACCCCTATAGCACGTGCCGCCATTTCAACTCTCGTTCAAGCTTGCACCTGGATCTTTCCAATAGCCATTTCATTTCTTTGCTCTCATAATCATCATTCCTAATTGACTTACGATATGAACTTCTACTCAATACCCGACATACGACTAAGCTACAAGTCGTCGAAAATGGTCCTCCGCCACGCTTTGACGTGACGCTTCTATCGAAATAGAACTCGCCCAAAATCAAGGAGGACCCCGCTAATGCAACCAGCTGACCATAAGGCATCACATCTTCGTCATATCTTGTTGCTCTCATGATACGGAGCTGGCTAATGCCCTTGTAGCCCACGTCGGAGGATGAGGTGATTTCAAAGTACCGACTAAACTCTGGGAAATTCAAAAAAGTTCAACCATGAGGCCTGAGGCCTTGTTAGGCGATGTTGAGGCTGAGGACATATTCAAGGCCGGGTGGGATGGTTGTGTATCGTTTTCAGAGCACTGCCAAACCCTATCTCAGGCCTCAAGGCTTACTTCTCAACACCGCCTTCGACGGGCGCCTTGGAACGCCTCGCATCCAACACATCAGCCACTGACTAATTTCATCATCTATTCGCTTGTTATGGTCATTGCCTATTCATCATAAGATTACGCGCATAATCATCATGGTAAATCTCTTCCTTGACTGTTGCATAACTCCCTTTGACACAACACACACGGGTTTGATAGGTGGAATATTCATTTGACAGACTTCTAGCGCCGAGCCCAACTTCTTTTCAACGTGTGATTCAAGATGCGGCAACATGGGCACATACGTAGGTACGTGGCTTGGGGTATCTTAATTTTTCTCAATGTCTAAACACCCACCTCGACCGGCATTGTGAAGCGGTCATAGAATCAACTTATGAAGGATTATTACGATACTACTACGCTCCTTGACGCTAGATGTTGACCGCCCAGTTAGTTATCTGGGGCCGTGTGCACCTTATCATCCCAATCAATCATTTCGACATAGCCCTGCAAGCAAGGGATGTGAACGTGTTTTACACAACAGCCTCATCATATGTCAGACATAGGAATGGAATCAAAATATGGGTGGAGATGTTCGCTATCGATATGATATCCGTAGCGACACATTTCCATTCTCTGACTTCTTCTTAAAAGCAAATACTATTGATGTTATGTGTTTCCCTGGCTTCGCATATATAGATCTTCTCAAGTTTAAGGACATTCCATACTTCCGCCTTCTCCCTTTCCCCAATGTCCTCATCTTTCACGATTGATAAAGCCCAAATTGTTGGGCTCTTCCTCGAGTCAGTTTTCTTCGGTATCTTCCTCATCACCTTTCCTTCGTGCATCCGTGCGCTTATATGGTCCGACGGCCGCTTCAAGCGACCTTCTACTATCCAATGGCCCATGCTCTTTGTTGCAATCGTGCTCGCAGTATTCGCTACGCTGGACACTGCGCTTGGACTCCTTCACAATATCCAAGCTTTCGTCCTCTACAAGGGTCCCGGTGGTGCGATCGAGGAATTCACGAATGTCTCTGACTGGGTCAACGTAATGAAGGTGTGTATCTAATAAGATCACACTTTAATCTTAGTATCTGACTTGTTAAACGATAGACGGTGGACATCGTCTTCCCAATCGTGATTGGAGATGCTGTCCTGGTACGTTCTGAGCTCCTTTTTGTACTTGATGTCATGATTGAACGTCTGAATCCAGATTTATCGCTGCTGGATCGTATACAGCAAGTCGTACAGGGTTATCCTTGGCCCATTCATGATATGGCTCGGCAGCGTCGTGACGGCAATATGGATGATTGTCCTTGAAACTACCCTGCGCGCCCGTGTTTCGTTACAAGTCTCCCAACTCAAGCCAGTCATCACCGCATCCACGATTTTGACGCTAGTTCAGAATTTGATAACCACAGGTATGTGAAGCAGCTGTAACCAATGCAGTCATTCCGTTGTAACGCGTTTGTTTTTGACAGCCCTGATCATCTGGCGTATTTGGATAGTCGATCGTGAAAACTCACGCTACCTCAGCAAGTTATCAGCGACCGTGCAGTCAAACCCAAGCGAGAAAACGAAAGGCCCTGGAAGCACCCCCATACTCAAGACGACAAGGCTTCAGCGTGTCATGCGAATCGTAATCGAGTCCGGGTTGCTATTAGCTATAGCAGCAGTAGTCTCTGCTGGTACCTATATCGCCGATAGTAATGCCTTCAACGCAGTGACGGATGCTGTAAGATCTATGGTTTTATTCCTCTATACAATGTGCTCACATAAACTTGTTGTGTTCTTTTGACAGGAGGTTCAGATAATCGCTATCGCATTCAACCTAATCATCATACGGGCAAAGAACCAGACAGCAGATGAATATGCCAATAAACATACACATACCACGATGCCAATAGCATTCGGACAAGGGCCTGTATCTGAATCTGAATCAGGCGTAGACTCTGAACTTGGCACAAGAACGGAGTACGTCGATGTGGTTATAGGTGGCGAGAAAGTGAGGGAAACCGACGAGAAATTGGGGGGAAGGACAGTTTGAAATGAGATGGGCTATGATTCAGACCGCGCAGTATGGCATTAACTTCAGAGAATGTGTTCGCCTGTCATTAGTGTAATTAATAGACTTTAGATTCTCACACTCTTCGGTATCATGCCTTCCCGATTTGCCTCTGGGTCAGAAGAGTCGCTGCGTTGTATTGAGGGCCGGTGGCGTCTTGTTTCGTGCAGCTATTGAGTTTCTTATGGGTACATCTGACAAGAACCTTGGTGGCTAGCCAAGCGCCCATTTGTGATTTTTGGGCATTTTAGCTCGCGTTTAGTTTCCGCTCTCCCGATATCGCGGAACGCTCATTCAACGTCAAGGGCATCCATCAGATGCACGTTGATAGTACCTAGCACTATCTGGGCCGCAGTTCCCATTAGCTCAGGCAGATGCCAACAGTATACACTCAAGGTTGTGGTGGCCTTCGACTGATCAGGAGGAGGATGTGCGAGTATCTTCCTATATCTAGTCTCCGACTCCACCTTCCATAGGTTTGGGCCAGTGCAAATCTAAAGGAATAGGTTATTTTCGTAACTCAGGACTTTCAATATATTCCTGCCTGACGTGACGGTGTAGTAGAAAACATCTCATGTTTCAATTCGTAGGGTTGTCCAAAGCCCTCCCCCGGTCAACAATCGGTTTACTTTTTTCTTGGATGTAATATATCAACCAATACTCAGAAACCCAGGGTCCTAGCCGGCGGCCGAAATTTCATCCTCCGAGTCGAAGTCGATCCTTCTCCCGCTGGGATCAGCTCCGAAGAAGCACCTGTCCCCCTCGAAACCGCTGTAATGGTAGGTATGCATATAGATTGAATGCCAGCTACTAGTTAATTTTGGACTTTTCGACTCCGATATCCAGCTCTCTTGCGCAGTACCAAACGCTATTGACAAAGCATTGTATCATCCTGATCAATACCCTCCCGGAACGCCCATAATGCTTATACTCCGCCATCATGCATCGGACAGCTGTTGGAGTCAAAGGTGATGCCTGGTACAGACCAATGACTATCTACTTGACTTGCAAGGACGATCAGGAAAACTATGTATAGCGAGTGTAGGCTCCACCCAGTCTCATAAATACCTCCTCAAATACTCACACTGACCCCCACTCCTCTTTAACGATGTCTTCCTTTGGAATTGACGAAGGCCAGATTGTCGGCCTCTTCATCGAGGCTGTTTTATATGGCTTCGTCCTTGTAACCTTCTTTCCGTGCATCTATGCACTGGTATGGTCTGACGGTCGCTTCAAGCGGCCATCCATGATCAACTGGCCAATGCTCCTCGTCGCAATAATCCTCATGTCATTCGCAACACTGGATATGTCCCTTACCCTCCTCCACAATATCCAGGCATTCGTCCTTTATAAAGGTCCCGGCGGTGCAATCGGGGAATTCACGAACATCTCAGACTGGGTAAATATCATGGGGGTATGTATACGTATATCATGGTTAACAAATGTGAATCTAATGCTTCTCATGCGATTTCCAGACAGCGGATGTTGTCTTCCCAATCATATTCGGGGACGGCGTTTTGGTATTTGTTATGAACCGGGTCTACCCGCTGCATCTGATCTCGTCCGTATTCCATAGATTTACCGCTGCTGGATTGTATACGGCAAGTCATACTGGGTTGTTGTCGGCCCACTAGTGATATTGGCTGGCAGCTTTGTGACGGCGGTGTGGACAATTGTCCTTGAAGTGACATTGCAAGAACGAGTTACGCTACAAGTTTCGCAGCTGAAGCCAGTCATCACGGCGTCCACAATTCTGACCTTAGTACAGAATATTATAACGACATGTACGTATGGCTGATATGGACCTCCTGAATTACCCGGTGCTCATGTATTTTTAACTTATAGCCCTGATTATCTGGCGCATCTGGCTTGTCGATCAGGAAACCACGCGCTACCTTAATACAACAGCAGGAGGGGTGGTACAAACAACGACGGGCCGAGTTGTACGCAAGACGACCAGACTTCAGCGAGTTATGCGCATCGTAGTCGAGTCGGGTTTAATTCTCACCATAACGGCGATCATATCTACTGCCACATATATCCCAAATAGCAACTCGTTCGTCGCCGTCGGCGATGCTGTAAGATCTACTATCCTTTTCCTTCTTTGAGCTAGACACTGACACATACCGGGTCCATTTATCCTACAGCAAGTCCAAGTTATTCCAATCGCATTCAATCTCATCATAATCCGCGCGAGAAACCAGACCTCAGAGGAATACACGCATAAGTTCTCTCAAGGGACGCTGCCACTGTCCTTCGGGGGCTCCTCGGGATCTAGCGCCGGCTTGGAATCAGATGTAGAGATTGGCTTACATGTCGGGACGGAGCTGAAATTGAACGAGGATAATGTCATGGAGAAGAAGGGGGGAACTAAGGAATAAAGCAGGGCCCATAGAGATAGGAGCGGAACACATCTGAGAAGGGTTGTGTGCGACCGTTTGTCTAATTTAACCGTGGATTTTTCAACTGCTTCTCGTATTTCGATTCTGGCGTGGCCCTAGATATTAGGCGGGTTTTCAGTTCCATTCGACTTTTATGACGTGTATATTATGTTCAGTGAGCCCTAGAAAGGACGCTGGAAGTATATTGTTTTTGTGATACTTCGACCACGTCGAATCAACACCCTGAGTAGTGAGGATACCGGCAGCTCCCTTCCAGCTGATTCTTGAAGTAGGACTGAGCGCCTCATGGGTGACACAATGATAGCCTTCACAAAAGATATAAATGATGTCGTTGATGGTATTGATCCGATAGAAGACTTCATAAAAGAACATACAGAACACTACCGACAATGTCTACTATTTTGATGCTTGTTGGCATTATTCCATGTCTCGTAGTAGTAAAATAATTACTAGACAATATCGCACAATGTAAAAGGACTAGTTATGGGCGACCCTAAGCTTCCGTCTGTGCCAGCTGAATCGCACCCTTATTGTTGATGACAGTGAACGGGGCATCAGTCGGTCCTGTCTTAAAGGCTTCTGCAGCAGGAGGCAACGCAGAAGACCCCAAATTACCTGCAATCTTCATACTCTTTGCGAGAACGGGGAGCTAGATATCATTCGCATGAGCCTAGATCGACAATGCGGCAGAAGGAACAAAGAACTTACTTCGATTTCCAGATTTGACGAGAAACGAGATAGCATGCCTGTGAGAAATCTATGTAGATGATGTGATTAACCTATGATGATTGAAGATGTGGTGAGGACATACCCGAAGATCGTTTCACCTATTCTCGTTTCTTCCCTATTGGCGCCCTTGAGGAAGGCTGGTCGGAATATGATGGTATCGCTATAGCCTAAACGAGCTAATCCTTCTTCCGTGAGTCCTTTACTCCTACAATAGCGCTGATTGATAAAAAAACCAAAATTACCAAGTTGTCAAAGGAGGAGTTTACCTAGGATATAACATAGAAGACTTGGGGTCCGCCATCATCGCCTGAAAATGGCATAAGCTATTATTTTGGAAGAAAATAACAAACCCTACAGAGCAATAGACAACTCTTTGAGTGTGTGATGGGTCGTCGGACTTGGCAGCTTTCGCAGCATTAAGAACATATCTGGAATAGGGCTTGTCTTCAATTGAAGCTTAAAGTATCGAAGCTAATACGCACTCTCTATCAATCTTTTCAAAAGCACTTGCGCTCCCAGCTTTAGCCCTAGTAGTACCTAGACTGAAATGCAATCTCAGCCACACAGTTACAGGGGCCCCGTTAACGCTTAACGTACGTGATAAAAACGACATCCCATTTCCCATCCTTCCACTCCGAAGTTTGCAACTTCTCAAAGTCAACAGCTCTTTGTTCCAACTTATCCTTCCCGGTAGCAAGTTGGTCGGAAGGTGTAACTCTACGGCCGTACTCTCCAACTCTGGAGAACTCGTTGGATGAAAGCAGTTGCTGGAGTAGGTAACGACCGGTCTGGCCAGTTGCGCCAATCAATAATGCACTTTTTCCTGTTTTGGTATCAATAGCCATGAGTGAATAGAGTCATTTATTACTTACCACTCATGGTATCTTGGGACTTCTGTCGCCTTGAAGTTATTTAAATGGTAAAACGTTAAGGGTCGATATATGAAATCGGACGCGACGCGGCTCGGCAGTGTTAAGGTTCAGGCCTGCCTCAGGGGTATAAGTACTCAGGGGTTGTACTTTACACTAAATTCCTGTACAAGGCGAGAGATACCTATAATACATTTGTTGACGATATATACCCAGTCACGTATACATCCTTTACCTTCCTACATCATTAGATCCTCCAGAAACCAAAATGCACCCCGTCATCAAGATACCATCGTCGAACCTTGCTATTGGCTATTATAGTTATCCACACAAATACATCACGAACCTCGTCCACGTCCTCTTCCCCTGCCACGACCACCGCTTCCGCGAAGGTTACCTCTAGCATCCCCGAGATGGATGACACCGCGTCCTCGAGCGATTGGAACAGTCACCTGAGTTACCGATACAGGGACTGACATTTTCGAGGCATCGACGGCCTTGTCAACCTCCATACCGTTGACACCGTTGGTGTCATTGTGGGCAACAATAAGGCCCCTTCCTCTCCCACCCCGACCACGACCGTTTCCCCGCCCTCGCGGCAGATATTCTTGACCGCTCTCTGAGCCAGCTCCAGAAGTTTGACGTTGATGCTGGCTATTATGGTGTCCTCGCCCACGATGTCCGCGTGATTGATGTTGTTCAGGATGCCGAATGCCATTAGTGTGTCCATTTGGTGCCTGGCTGCTAGCGACAGTTTGCGAATCCTGGGGGCCTATAGTATTGTGAGCAAAGCCGTTGATTTTGCCTCCTCTACCGAAGCGAACCGATGGTGGGACAAGAGAAAGTGATGAAAGGGTGTTCGTTAGTTTATCCATATCAGCGTCGTTTAGAGAATTCGGATCCCTGGCGCTCGCTTTCGGTGTAGTCTCTTCGTAATTATCCTTCGTATCTATCTCCATCTCTTCCCTCTTGTCTCCATCCTCCAAAGCATCGTCGGAATCGTCGCTGTCATCATCGGAGGATCCAGTTCTTATCTGATCCTTAGGAACAGTGGTCTGTTGTCCATCTTTATTCACACCGTTCTCTCTCGGCTTCCACTGCCCTCTTATCATACTCGCTCCATCTCCCCACTTCTTCAGCAATCCGCCTATGCCCTTATTAGTAACAGCAAAAAAGTATTCCTTGGGATAACCGTGCGCTTGGATGAGATGTAATCTTCGGGTCTTAGGTGTTGCGAACAACCGAGGACAAGTGGCAAGGTGGCAAGCAAACTAAAAAATGGATAAACAAAGCTTGCGTCAAATCGAATGTAACGCGGACATCAAGACTCTGGCACATACTATCTTCTCTCCCCGTTCTTTCCTTATTGCAGCAAGTGTATCGTGACACTCTGTTTGATGCTATGCCGGAATCGATATACCATGTAATGTAACAGCAGGTAGTCAGTATTCAATCTCAGCAATGCAGAATATCTAAATCCAAGACATCTACAATGCATCAGCCTGGATTAAATCACATACCAAGTCTAGCAATCTCTCATCTGGAAACACACACCCACATCCCTCCTCTTCACACACATGTGCATGATATTTTGCATAGTGCGCTTCCAGGTCTTTCGAATGTGCGATCGGTGTAGGACGTCGGTGGCATGTGGGTGGTAGTGTACACAGCAGTGGATGGCTCACGACGCCAGTCAATTTGGTGGACCCCTCAGAATCTGGGATCGTCCTAGAGGACTTTGGAGGAGGAGATGTTGTTGTTATAGATGAAGAAGACGACGAGCGCGACGAGGATTGCGTGCGCGGCCGCTTCGCAGACGTGGACATCGCACAAGAGCAACTTGAAAGAGTAAGGCACGTCTCGAATCCCAATATCATTATGTGACACGATCCCGTGACGATGTCACACCAGCAATTGTCTTGTCCACCACTTCACATTCGTCCTGACTGTATACCATGTCTTCCAAGCGCAGATGGGATCAACCAGCTCCTGGGGAAGAAGGCGGCGCGCCTAAGACCGATGATAGCAAGTCAGCCTCTGATGCTGCTGCTGCTGCCGCAGCAATTGCGGCTAAAATCGCTGCCCAATTCGCTGGTGGTGGTTTGGGGGGATTGGGAAGCGGAATGAAGGATCCACATGATGGTGATTATACCAAGGACATTGATATAAACGATGTCCGGAACAGGTAAGTGCATATTGTCGCGAAAGCTTGATGACTGGGAGGATTGCAGCCAGAGCTGTGGTAATCGAGTAGATGGACTGACTGATTCAATAGGTACATGCTTACAAAAGGCTCTACGCAAGCTCAGGTGGGTACTCAATATCAAGAAATTTCTACTTCTAATACTTTGATAGATCAACGAGGAGACGGGCGCGTCCGTCAGCACAAAAGGTGTTTGGTACCCAGATCGTAGCAAAGCCACGGAGAAAGACCCTCCTCTGTACCTGCACATCTCTGCCTCTTCACAAGAAATGTTGGATAAAGCTATAGAAAAGATAAACGAACTTATAGCTATTGATCTTGGTCCCCTTGTCGAGGATAAGAAAGATCGTCTAAGAGAAAAGGTACGCTGAATTCCGTCGCGTGTGATTTGACCCCCGGATTTCTAGAATAGCACCTGATTGTTAACGGGCTGACTGGATCACTATCAGCGAAAATGGCCAGAGGAGAAGCTTCCGGTGGGCCTTGAATCGATACGGAATTTCAACGTCCGAGCTAAAGTCGTTGGTCCATCTGTAAATATTCCATCTGTATACTTATTGGGTATATCTGACGGTCGTGGAATAGGGAATGTTTGTAAAATATATCCAACAAGAAACTGGTACTCGAGTGCAAATCAAGGGCATTGGCTCCGGATTCGTCGACCAAGAAGTAGAGTATTGCAATTAGCATCCTAATACGGAAATTAACCAGCTTTATAGACTGGCAAGGAGGCAGATGAGCCGATGCACATCCATATAACGTAAATCCACTACTTCCCATCCCGTTTCGTTGTTGCTCATGGTAAACCCCATCCTTGCACATTCAGTGGGCCCGATGAAGCCCAAGTAGCCCGTGCCAAAGTTCTGACAGAAGATCTGCTCGAAGTCGTTCGCGCGGAACATGCTAAAATGGCCACTATTGTAGCACAGCAACAAATGGAACTTCACCAAGCGCAAGCACAATATGCCGCTTATAGTGCAATGGCCGTATGTATCGTCTTCCATACACCCAAAGAAAAGTGCTAAGCATGCTCATTATTGCAGGGCTACGCTCCTCCACCTCCTTCCAATGCCCCACCTCCTCCCCCGCCAGGGGAACAACCTCCGCCCCCGCCTGACGGCAGCGCAGCTGTCCAACCTGGTCAAGCAGGGTATGCTGGTGCACCACCTGCACCAGGCAGCGATGCCGCTAGTCACGATGCATACGCTTCATACTGGTAAGTCTACTCCGCCCTCGACTCCCCTGGTACACCCTATTTAACTACAATCTAGGGCCGCGTATGGCTACGATGTCAATTCCCCGGAGTTTAAGGAATGGGCTGCTCAGCAGCAACAACAGTATAGCCAGTATTATGCACAGCAGGGATATGGTCAAGGAGACCCGTCCCAATCTGCTGCCCCGCCACCTAGCGGTGCTGCTCCCCCTCCTCCGCCACCTGCATAGTAGTTTTCTTTGTGTTGAACAGTACTTACAGATCCTACACATGTCATTTTAATCACATAATGCTGGATCTACGTACGGTATCATGCTCAGTACCATCCGTAACAGAAGCGGCCTGGGAGAGCTCTAAACTTGTGCAGAGTTGACTCGGCTTTAGACTTACAGACGCCCAATTGCCGCCTTCGCTCAACCTTTGTGCTAGCAAGTACTCATCCGTTTGGATCTTTTCAATTTCAAGAACATGCCAAGTGATAAAGATACCCTCCTTAGCATGGGATTCGACAGTGCTCGCGTCGAGTGTTGGCTTAATCCCCTTGTTCTGTCCGCAAGCCACTGACTGGAACTCTTATGCACACCTTACCCATCGCAACGCGTACCGCGATGTCAAACTTACAGGGGCACTCAAAGCAACAGGAAATCGTGGTTTGCAACCAGCGATGGACCATATTCTTGAGCATGAAGGCCAACCCATCCCCGATCTATCCTCTGTTTCCAGCTCAGGATCATCGACCCAACAGCCTGCCACTGGTGACGATGACGAAGATGAAGACGCTGAGGCCTTGCGAAGTCTTGGAGTTGCTGGAGCAGCGGGAGTTGTTGACGCTGAAGCAAAGGCATGGCGGTCTCATCCTTTCGACTAACAGTTCTTCATCTCAGGCGATTATAGAGTATCAAATGCTCACAATGCGGCAAGATCTTCAAGAATACAGCCTTAGCCAATTTCCATGCAGAAAAGAGTGGCCATGACCAATTCGAAGAGTCCACCGAGGAGGTGAGTTCCCTACTTCTATTGGTCAAGCTACGAGCAGCATGCATACGATGGCTCACTTTCACAGATCAAACCATTGACAGAGGAAGAGAAAAAGCAGAAATTAGCAGAATTACGCGCGAAACTAGCAGAAAAACGTGCGGTGAAAGCTGTAGAGGAGGAGAAGGAAGCAAGAGCTAATGAAGCTTTGAGGCGTAAATCCGGAAAGGTGGTTTTCCGACCTGTTTTTCCTCATACGTTGCGTCAACATCTACTTAACTATTTTTCACCAGGAAATGGACAAATTCAAGGAAGAGCTAAAGGTTAAACAAGCTTTGAAAGAGGCTGAGGACAAGAAGCGAGGTAGGTCACATTGCCTTCGCTTCAGCTGCCTTAAGACGTTTATTGATTTCTTCCTCCCTATCTATAAAGAGAAGATAGAGGACGCCAAAGCTCGAGCTGCCGTAAAGGCACAGATAGAAGCTGACAAAAAGGCTCGTGCGGAAAAGGCAGCGAGAGAGAAAGCTTTGCGCGAAGGGCGGGATCTCCCTCCCGAGTCTTCAAATATACCTTCAAAGCCGGCTATTTCTGCCAGTGCGTCGAGCGGAGTGGCAAGCAAGGACTACAAAGAAACTAGACTTCAGATACGTTTGGCGAGCGGCGGACAGCCGTATACGACAACCTTATCAAGTGACGCTCGTATGTCAACCTTCGAGAAGTACTCTGTACAGATTATATTGACATTAGGTTAGCTTTACGCGAGGTTGCCGAATTTTTGGCCGGACAAACGCTTTCCGTAGATGTGGAAACCGTTACCTTTGCTCAGCACTTTCCTAGGTCAGATATTACCTTCCGCTTACTTCTGTCGATCGGGATCCTGACTCCAGTAATTTTTTCCAGGAAACAATTCACTCGCGCAGATTTCACGAAGTCTCTCAAAGAACTGGGTCTAACACCGTCAGCCGTATGTCATTTGATTTCCACCTTACCTCCTAGGTATTGTTGACAGCTTGAATTAGGTACTCATCGCCTCCACGTCATGAGCTATATGAGAAAGCGAATCCATCTCCACTCGTGTATAGAGGTAAATTGTACTGTGTCAATCGGTGTATACCATTGGAATACTGTCTCGTTCGATGATTGTGCCATGTCCGCATAAGTTACGAAGATATCTAGTTGCCTACAGCTTATCGTGCCACGGTAACTACGGACGCTAGAGGTAGCACCGATATGCTGCCACATGCCCGATCTTACGATACATCACCGTATCGGCCTTCATACACGTTCCAGCTCTCAACCACGCTCCAAGCTATGCTCTTATGGCTTCTCCCCTGATCGTGAGCTATACCTCTCTTCATATTTTTTCTGTATTTTGATCTTTGGGAGGAGCGCCCCGGACCTGCTGCTTCTCTCATTATAACTTTGTCGACTAATTCCACTATCTCCATTACCTAGCTTCTCTCATAAGACTGTCACTTTAGGTATAACAGAGTCCGGTAATAAAGGGCCTCGTGGTCTACATTGTCGATTATCATCAGTGCGTCTGAGTCTCTTTTCATCGCGTCTATTTTTTAAGGGTGGCACACTTCCTCAAGCTGCGTCATGGATGAGAATCCTGACGGAGACGATGCATAGTCCGGGCCGTCGTCCTAACTCCTACTAGGAACCACTAGGCAGCGACAGCTATGATTTTTCTTCGTCGTTTTGACTCAGCCATCGAATACATCTCTTAAGTCCATTATTCTAGTACTCCAAAAGGCTTGATCCGATAGAGACCTCCGCCTTCTCCACATGGAATAACTCCACTGTATATAATCCTTTGAACAACTACTAAGTCATGTGTAGTCGTATAAGGTGATCTCCCCAGTGGAATGACCCACTACTACCCTCCCTTCAGCTTCATCAAGCGCCAGGTGAACCCAAGTGTCTCTCTCATTCAGGTCAAATACGATGGATGCCATTGTGGTCTGGGGTATGTCCAAGCCCTCTTCAGGCTCTACCGTATTCAAGCAGTGTCCGGCAAGTCTTTGTCCACAATCCGGGTTGAAATAATCCTCTGTGTGCGTATCAATCCATATTGCTGTCCCATATGTTCCAAGGGCCATGTGGGTCGTCGAGAATAGTCGGACGGGAGAGGCAATAGTTTGTACGATAGGCAGTGGTAAGATATATGGCAGATTGGTTTGGCTAACCACCATGGAGCTATCGTAGGCGCGATTTGGTGTGAGTTCGAAGTGGTGGAGGATATTCACGGGCCAAGGGAACCAACTTTTGAAACGAGCAAGGATATAGACTGGTGGAAGGCCCTTCCGCTCTGTAGCAGCATAGGATACTTGCTGAACCATGCAACTGCTGTCTATACGCCATGGCCATTTATGCTGTGTCACAGGTTCCAACTGCCTGGGTTGTAAATCATCCGTGTCTGCGTTGCGAAGTATGAATAAGTCGTATATCTCGATGGACGTGGCCCGCAGGAGAATCACGAAATCCTCATGGATAATCGCACCGTGGCATTCGACAGGCTTAAAGAGGTTTTCAACCGAATATAAGCAAGTCTCAAAAATCCACATACCTGGGGGTGAACGGGATCCAATAGCTTCGCCTCAGTGACGGGACTGTCAATAGTAAAAATATTCATAACCCCGTCATCGCCTGGTTTGGATATGATAGTATTTCCCGTGAAAGCAAGCAGCCTGCATTGACGATTGGGAAAGGATCGCACTCGATGGAAGCCCGCACTGCCCGAAAAGTCGATGGAATAAATCTCCAAACTGAGA
This sequence comes from Pleurotus tuber-regium, assembly GCA_014058305.1. Taxonomy (NCBI): domain Eukaryota; kingdom Fungi; phylum Basidiomycota; class Agaricomycetes; order Agaricales; family Pleurotaceae; genus Pleurotus; species Pleurotus tuber-regium. The sequence continues at coordinate 348,838 of JACFYU010000012.1, read as the reverse complement.
GCGAGTCATCAGCCTTCCGGGGTAAGACGTGGACGCGAGTAACTTACTGTGGGCACTGCACGGCCAATACCAGCGGATGCTCCGGATCAGTGTTAATAGCCAGCCCGGCGAAATGTCTGACGGTTAAGCTAGCCGTCAGTACGGGTGGATTGGAGGTGACATCCCAATTGCGTATGATGAAAGCTGCTCGTCCTTCGATACTTGCATGGTGGACGGAGATGAGCCACCGAGCTTCCCTACCGGGCAGGAAATGAAGGCCGATGACTCGCGTTGGGGTTTCCTGTGCAACCATTACTTCCTGCTTCCTTACCGCTCTGGGGGAAGGAGCCGTCCAATTACGCCTTAGGCGCAAAGCACGTATAGTATAGTTCTCTAGCTCCTCAGCATCGAGTGATTCCAGGGAAAGTTTCCCATTTAATCTCGGGGCTGGTATATCCCGTTCGAGGACGTAAGCCTTGTAGAGAATACTCCATACGCTTCTCGACCTGGTCATTGCCAAGAAGGTCTTGCATGTCTGTACAATTTTATGAGTTCTTTACAATCCGTGGAGTAGGACGCCACTCACCTGTCGTAGAGCGAAAATATCGTCTATGCTGAGATAAGGGAAAATATGCAGAAATATTTCCAGGGGTAAAGTGGCGTTCATGGTGGGGGTCACGACTGCAAACGAAGTGGTAGAGAATGTACCGGTAGGAGAATCAAGCCAAAGCAACCAAAGCGGACAAAGTCAGTATTCAGATGAGCTTATTTCTGTTTCAAGTCGGGAGTACCTCAAAGGGTAAACTGTATACAAAGCAGGGGCAGAGGTCTGGCTCCAATTAAACCTGCAGTAAGCTATTGTGGTCAGTGGAGACTTCCGGCGTCATTCAGTGAAAGCAAGATTTAGATTACACGATATTTATGCCCTCGTCTCTATTAAAAACATGCCACCTGGCTCTGGATCATCCGTGTGCCTCGCACTTTTTGGGAGAAGTCACAAGGAACGTGAGATAACTTGGTTCAGATAAGTACTCACAGTCCGGGAAATGGGGGAAAGAAATGAAGATATGGTTATCGAATATTATCAAGGGTTCCATGATGACATTCGAAGGAAACGGAGATGTCTTCATTTCGAGCCGAATTGCGTTTCGACGAAACTGCACTCATGCTTGGGGATTGTAACGTACTAGCAAATTGAACGTGCTGACTTTCAGAAGACAAAACGATTCTATGGAATTCGCGAGGTTCCTTCTTCATGACGATTATTAGGAGAGGGTGAGATGTCTAAGCTCAAAATCCCCATACACATGGGACATGGAGTTCCACATAAGATAGGCTTTGGCGACGCCACAACCTGTTCACCGTGAGCAGCTCTTGATAGAACGGAGATGCTAACGACCTAATCTAGAACTAATGGGTAAGATCTCATTAGGATAAGGGTTCTTAGTCGTAAATTACACGTAAAAGTTAGAACGATGAGCTTCCTACATAGCCAAGACGAAGTCGGTATCTTCTCAGATGCGAGGGTGATATAACTCGTGGCTCGCCTGGTTGGAGTTTGAGATCGTCACAAGTATGCTGTATTCGACGGATCAATAGTTCAAAGAGGTCATTAGTGTCCTGAGTCGGGTACTAGGTGGCTAGGTAGTCGCTCAATTGGTTGACTTCCTAAGAACTCAATGGTGGGCTGCACGGGAAGCAGAATTCGCCGATGCAACGAGTCGTCGAGTTGCCGGTAGAAGTAGGCTCGCACGTTGGGATGATCGAGACCGAAGGAACGCTATTTCAGTACCGTATTGTTAGTCTTTAGTTAGTTACTGATAACAGACGTACATCGTATTCAAAGGGGCGGAATAGTCTCATCGCCGACCTGTTCAAATGTCTATCCAACTGTAACAGGAATGAGTTGAGTATGGCCTACAAAGAAGGACTAGGGACAGCTGTTCCGAGAATACTTACTACCCCTCGGCCATTGATGTATCATCAAAGAAGTCTATCGGGTCACAGGGAAATTATCACAGACCAATGCAGCCGAGCTAACCTTCTATGTACATACATATTTCGATAAGCCAGCCCACATTCAACGACTCGAAGCCTGACGACCACAGGGTTAGTCCCCAAAACCAGTTGGAAAGCCCTTCTTCAGATTACCAGAATTTTACGGCCATCGACAACGTTGGTGGGAGAGATATGATAGTTTAAACACTTGAGCTTGAGGCCACAAAGAGAGAGAAGCTTCAACCGAAAAAGAACTCCTGCGATGGTTCACACTGTTCGGGAGCAAAGCGAATACTAAAATATTCCCACGGTCAGTAAACGATTGACCGCAAGGTCTTCCATCGTCAGACGTTGACTGTAACTTCATCCAACCCACGATTTCGACGGTAGGCGTAATGACAAGCTTCCGTTCGACGGCGTCCCCAATACTCCTGTTGCTTTTAACGACCCTCGTCGCCGCACACAAGCACCATGACTCTCTAACCGAAGAACAATCCAAGGCACCCGTAGATGCCATCTTATGGATGCACATGTTACTCCAGGCGACGGTCTGGGGTGTCATATTTCCAATCGGAATGGTACTTGGTATAACTCGAAGTCGCTGGCATGTACCGCTTCAGGTGTGCTTCCGTGCTTCAAGAGCTTAGGACTGAATCAGACATGGCGTACATTGATAGAGTACAGGATTCGCTCTGACGCTCGGTGGTTACATCCTAGGACACTCACATAAGGGTAGAATGTTCCTGCCATCAGTACATGGTTCATTTGCCTCGTTTCTCTTCGTTCCTATTGCCGCGCAGTTGGCATTGGGTATCTACCTCAAACTGCACATCCACGAGAGGACGATACGCCCATACGCAGTCATTGCACACGGTATACTAGGCAAGATATATCCGACACTGGGATGGACACAAATGTTGTTTGGTGCTCTCACTTTCCAAGGTTATTGCCGCGATGGAAATCTAGGACAATGCCTTGCGCATTACATAATGGTTTGTACTGTTGCAATTCCATCGCGCGTCTCATATGGTCTTACTGGGATGCTAGGGAAGCGGATTTATTGCTTACGGAGCTATAATGGCCATATTGTTAGTCGTAGGCGAAGCTTGGATTATCAGGAGTGGTCGAAGTCCGGAGTGGTGGGATTCCTGGTGAGTCTTATCATGGATGCTTAACTAGCATGAAGTTCATGAAACTCAAAAGGGTCATTATGTTGTGGGTGAGCAAGATTGTTTCATTGTCTACAACTTGGAAAGTGAATCTGACGTGCGGTAAATTAGGGTATTGGTGAGTAGTACAGACGATTTCCCCCGTAGCCTTGTCTAACTGCTTTGTCAGTCAATACATTCACGGAACATCACGGTGGCAAATGGTCGGTTAAAGATATGCAACATACGTGAGTGATTTCTCTGGCTGCATGGCAACTTAGACGATAAATTTCCTGGCCGCAGTATCCTTGGCGTCCTCTGTAAATATCCTTTACCTCTCACTCGGTATGATGTGACGTGAACCATTGCCATGTATTATCTAGGGTGGGCAGGAGGCCTATTAGGGATCTTCCTGGCCCGCAATAATCAGGTAAGCATCCTTGCTAACCCTTCACGGAGCGCTTGGGTCAATGAATAGCATAGCGAAACGTCGTTCCCGCTGTGATGTACGTTCAACTTCTGCGTTCGGTTGCCGAGTTGCTAAACCTTGGCCACTTTGCGTAGCATTATTCTTACAGGGTGGGCAATGTCAGAACATGCTCAGAAAATGCAGATGTCAACCAAGGTAATGCAAATTACGCATCATAGCTGCAACTTCCTCGCTCAGATTTCACTGTTCGCCCAGGTCCATGCGACATTTGGACATACGCTAATGCTTGCCGGCCTCACTCGAATCATTGAAATCTGCTTTGTGGCACCGAAACTAAGCACGGAAAGCCTGGACGACGATAACCAAAGCGAGCACACCCTCACCAGTCATGATCAACGATTACGAGGATCGGTTGAGAAAAGTAGCGCAAGCAGAGCGTTCCGCCACCTTCCACCATTCGTAAGTCCTTAGTCTTCCTACCTAGATGGGAGAGTGCTCATTGCGATCTTCAGTTACTGGTTGCGGCTGGGTAGGTACCTCCATAATCCGGACACGGAGTTGAGTTACTAAACGAATCTCTCAAGTTTGCTATTTATGTCTGCGACTGACGAAGAGATTGATTACATCCATGATATTGGCATGGACCACGTTACATATATTCTGGTCATGTTCAGGTGCGTAGAATCAGTCTAGTCACTTCTATCGCTCTATTCACTCGTATGTTGACCGCTTCATCATTAGCTTGGCGTTCTTCATCTATACGCTGATCCTCTTCCTCATCCATTTATACTCGACTACTGGGCGTCACGCTGTCGTTGCGAATTCCGACAACATCGAGTTGACGAACCGCACGAAATGGTACGCTAGAGTCCCGAATGCTGAAGTACAAACACCGACAGCGGACGTCTCACATGTTATCGGAGACGATGATTAATGGCCCACGAAAATATGGCGTTTGTATCAGCTCTGGATGGAAATGTTCCTTTTACTAGGAGTTGTACTATGGATGTATGGTGCAGCGATACGACTGCGTGTTTGGCATGCGTTGGAAATATAGGTTTTTAGCGATACTAGATCTTGCCTTCATTGTATCAAATAACACATCTTAACTTTATAAAAATGCGAGTGTTTGGGCCCAAGTATATCTGGGAATGACCTCAGATACCTGCGGCAGATAAAGCATATCCGACCCGCCAGCTGTATGTGCACAAATGATCGCCATACTACCAGCAGTCCATTCCCTCCAGATCCAGAAGATAAAGATGCTATAGCTCTTCTACCTGCCTCGAAGCCTCAAGTCATGCCAGAAGGGGTAATACCGACCACTGAGTAATGTTGGAATAACAAGTCGTACTGACCTCGAGTCTTCATTGTATATACTTAGGTAATCGTCCCACGGTCAATAACGGACAATTACGGTACACGTCGGATAGTGCACCTCAGTACTCTTACCAGGTACTGAGGTGAGTAGATACATGGTCCCCTTGTTTATATTGCATACGCTAACTACTCCTTAGTCATTCCTTATACAGGTATATAGTCTAGCTACACACATCAGTACTCTTACCAGGTACTGAGTCACTCTTTATACAGAGGGTTCCTTTCCCGAAGGCTTTATATAGAGACTTGGTTACATAATACACTTCTCCTCTGAAGCTTTCATTGTCAAGCAGCAAGCTCCAAGACCAGGGCCAACTTTAAGCTTTACTGAGTACCATGATGCTCACTTACCACCATCACGAAGTACAACCACAAATCGTCCAATCAGTCTGGCAACCGCCCAGTTTCAGGACGTACGAGCTCGGAGATCGCTGGCCTCCTGGGAAGTAATATTTTAGGTCAGATACTCCCTCGCAGCGTGTGTCTTATGCGCCTAAATATGTAAACTGATCATCATGCAAAGAGATCACAGAATCCGGATGCCGTTCCCAACGGGCCGCGGGTTGCAAGCCTTTGAAGTTTACAGCGTATTGGGCCCTTGCACAAGTTGCAAATCCCCCGGTACACCCGGCCAACATAGCAACGATAATCTGAGGTCTGTGTGGAGGAAACGCAAGTTTAGGTTATACCAGAAGGAAAAACATTTCTTCCGTAATCTCGTCGCATCAGCCCCATCAAGCCAGGTGAGAACGGACCTCACCAGCAGATGTAAAACAACACATTGTCTGTGGCCCATCATGCATCACGAAGCTGGAGCCGAATATGATCATTGATGCATTGATGGGCGATAAGGAAATGCTAGACATTTCCTCTCCTGTCGAAGCTAGCGCGTACGAAAAATTTGTGTGCATCGGTATTCTTTTACCCAGCGTCGTGGTTCTATCACCAATCCATAAAACCTCAATCCCCATGAGGTCTATTACATAGCTTTTCCCCTCCGGTCCTCCAGTGCTACCTCTTCGCCTCTTTTCCAGTCCATGTCGTCGTCCTATACGATTGACAAAGCCCGTCTCGTAGGGCTCTTCCTCGAATGCATATTCTTCGGGATCTTCACCATCACATTTCCCCTATGCATTCGCGCCCTCGTTTGGTTTGATGGACGGTTGAAACCACTCTCCACTATCCACTGGCCGATGCTCCTCATCGCGATTCTTCTCGCGGCCTTTGCGATATTCGACGTAGCGATCAGCCTTCTGTTCAATATCGAGGCTTTTGTGCTGTTTCAAGGTCCTGGAGGGGCGATAGAGGCGTTTACGGATATTTCAAATTGGGTGAATGTTATGAAGGTCGGTGATCTTTTTGATGGGATTCAATGTAGAGTGATATAAACGGAATATTAATGATAGACGGTGGATATGATCATACCTGTGCTGATCGGCGATGCGGTTCTGGTGAGTGTCGATCCTTTTCTTGATTCCCTGTAGACAATTGCAATGCGTTAATGTGATCATCAAACAATGAAACCGCAGATCTACCGCTGTTGGGTCGTCTATACTAAATCCTACTGGGTCATCCTCGGACCATGCATAATATGGGCGGGTGGCGCGTCGATGGCGGGTTACATGATTTTCCTCGAAGCTACGCTCCGTGAACATGGTTCTCTACAAGTCACACAGCTCAAACCGGTCATCACGTCGTTTGCTATCCTGACGGTGGTACAGAATATAATTACCACATGTACGTATTGCTTTTCGTGTTTCTTCCACCACGATTATCTTACGGAGGCGCCATGATGCGTGTATATAGCTATGATCATCATTCGTATATGGCTCGTCGACCGCGAATCTGCACGAATTTTGAACGCACCTACGGCAACACGAAGGTCGACTGTATCAAAAGGACCTAGCGGAACCCTTGAATTAGTGCGCAAAAAGACGAGACTACAAAATGTGATGCGTATCGTGATCGAGTCTGGGTTGTTGTACACGACGGTGGCGATTATCACTTTTTGCACGTATATCACGGATAGTAATGCGTTTAATACGGTGACGGATGCTGTGAGTGGTCTAAATAATTGTCCAGTGATACTGACGAATGAATCCAAATTTCATTAGGAAACCCAAATCATCGCCATCGCGTTCAACCTAATCATCATCCGCGCAAAAAACCAGACTGCGGAAGAATACACTTATAGGTACACGCATGCAACTGTTCCGTTAGCGTTTGGTGCTTCGCAGGGTTCTTCGTCTTTGCAATCGGGTATGGAATTTGGTGTGCAGTCTGTATATGATGATCGGGTGGTGGAGTCACGGTATACTGCGAATGAGTATGTGTTACCGCCTGTTGTTGTGACGAATGCGGAGAGGGAAGGGCAGAGGGAGAAGGAGAAGGCGGAGTCGATACATGCGATTTAACACCCCGAGTCGCAAGTCGGTGTTCGTTCTCCATTGCTCGTTGGGGTTTTGTTTTGTTCGGAATTCGAATCCCTACGAGTTAGTCCTCTCCTTCACACACCTCTTCTTGTTCGGAGTTGGCTTTCTAACTAAATTCTCTCTGCCACCTCTTCTTGTTCGGAGTTTGAGCAGTACGATGTATGACTGAAACGGACGTTGAATTTTTTGGATGTATGTGCATGTAAATACGCTCGCATGTAACTTATTCTCCTTTGTTGTACTTTGTACATTGAACCCATTTCATGGGTTATTGAGTCTTATTCAGAGGCTGAATGTTGCGTTACTAAACCCTGCACGAGCAAAGCCCGAAGTTGCTATCGTAGATCGACCCGAGTGCTACAGAAGAGCAAGTAATAATTGACAATAATAAGGAAGTCCAAACTCGGGAACAATAGACAATGAACTGTTATTGTTAATATTTGTATTTGTTTGGTGACCACTTACCTCTGTGTTGGACAATGAGAGTGGATGGATTATTGTGGAGGTAATCTTATAAAAATCATGGAGCATGTTACGGTGACTGGTCAAGCAGCTGAGCTGGTTCTCTGACCTGTTATACTTATAATACAATGCCGTTCAACACACCCCCTCAACGCCCTCTCCCCATCCCTCCCGTTCACGCTTTGGATTTACCCCTCACGCCCCCAACGCCTGTCACGACACTCTCTTCCTCCGATAATATCATTGTGAGCTCAGAGAGCATACAGTGTTGGGCTTTACACGTCCAGCCGGGTTCACCTGCACCTCGTACCCCGCCTAGCGCTAGCGACTTCCACCCTAACCAACAACGACAGACGAGGAAGCAGCGCAGGCCGTCTGTTTCAAGGTTACACCTCAATCTGTCCACTCGCAGACCCGGGGGTATTGCTCACGGACGTGCCCGCTCCGGATCAGCTTCTTTTTTGAATATTTTAGACACCCCCTCGACGGGTTCTGCGTTAACGGCTTCGTCACAGAATCATCAGCATCAGCATCAAGCTTACACGACTCAGGTATGTTGTTAATTTCTAATATCACGTTTGGAGAGCTGAATATATACCGAATATAGCATACCCCTGCAACTAGCAAGACCTTCGATCCAACTGCACGCTCCCAACAATTCGACCTAACCAACCTCGGATACACCTCCGTCTTTGTCCGTCTACCTTACACACCAGGCACTCCCGCCTTTGCAATTAGCTCCTCTAATAACATATCCACTAATACTACCTCCATCGCTAATTCCGTGAAACCAACCACTACCACGACCAAACCCTCCAGCACCCTCAGTCGAATTCGCTCACTCTCCATCCTCCGTCGACCTCGCTCCAAATCCGTTTCAAACCCCACCTCAAGCAGCATTCCTCCCGTCCCACCCATGCCCGCCCTCCCCATCATGTTCAAACCCTCTTCTTCAAACACCAACGCCGACAAGAAACCCTCCTCCGCACTGATCACCCAACGCAAGAAAGCCTTATACCCCTCCACCCCCAAACAACAAAAACCAAAGAAACACTCACCAGCGAAACACACACCCCTCCCTCCATCCCTCGCCAACGAACTCGCCTTGATGCAATTCATAGACGGCGGAAGCATGGAGAATAACATTAAACGTGTTATGGAGTCACAAGCCAAACAAGCTTTACCTGCTGGCATCAATACGAATACGAAAATCAATTCTACCGGTGGACCGGTGTTGGGAGACGTACATAGAGATGCGAAGGGGGGGATTTGGTGGGATAAGGAAGAGGAAATGGAATACGCACATCTCCTAGCATCTTCGCCTACTACGATATCCTCACCTTCACCGTCTTCCCCAGGACACTCTGGATGCTCTACGGGAACGTTTTCCCCCATCGACTGGGTTAAATTTAACGGAAAGGAAAACTCTTTCGTCGTTCCTGCTACACCGTTTACTCCGTTTACGTTTAATAATGCGCCTCGCTCAGCGGTGGATTTTCGTAGACGAGGGAGTTGGTTCTCCGTCGAAGGTGTAGTGAAACCAGCAGAGGAAGAAGGCCTCTTTGGCCAATTCATGCGAATTCCTCTTCCTACACCCGTAGCATCCAACGCAGCCGCTGCGATATCACGAAGGGGTTCTCGGGGTTCTCGACCACGATCACCTGGGTCACGTGGTGTGATGCAGAGAGAACAACGTGAGAGGTCGAGGTCGAGGGGGAGGATGGGGGGAAGGTCGAGAAGGGGTACGGTTGCTTCGATTTCGCCTCTTCCTGTGGGTTGTGTGAGGGTGGTTGATGGTGTTGCTCCTCATCCTGCTCCCGCCGCTGCTGGAGGGTGCGTTTCAGAGGTGTTTAAGGATGGATCTGTGGATAAGGATAAGGGTAAGGGGAAACAACCTCGACGTCGACCTGCTCCGCTCGAGCTCGTACCTCATAAAACCACAACAACATCGTCGTCGTCGTCGTCCCTTCCTAATCAACAAGACGCGCGTAAAACATTTTTGGAAGAGAGTTTCATCCCCACTCACCACCATCACCAACAAAAACAATCACAACCTCCTTCGGCGGTTCCTTCATTCGTAGACGTCGCCCTGGCGTCTGTACCTGGCCATGGTGCGGAGAAGATGGACGTCGATGTTGGAGGCGCCAATACTGAAATGGAGGCGGAGATAGAGACGGAGAAGAAGGGGCTGCGTTCAGTGGGAAGGACGGTGAAGAAGAAAGCGTCTAGGATGGCGCTTGGGATGGGGTTCTGGAGGAAATAAGACCATAAACCTTTCCCTCAACCCAAGTCGGGTCGTCGGGTCGTACGAAACGGTTTCACTCATTCCGCACACTCCTTTTTGCAAAGCGACGATTAGAATTCAGATTCAAACGGGACAATTGTGATTAATAGCTAAAAGTGGGGGTTTAAAGATGTATGCCGCACTTTTCCCTCTCTCTCCTTCCTTCTTGCTCTTTTTATTGTGTTGTTTATGTATGTCAAAAAACCCTGCTATCGTTGTGTAACCATGCACTTCCGTTATCCGCATATTCATATGACCCCACCTTCCTTGCCTTGCTTTTTTCTTTGTTATTCTACGAGTATATATTAATTTCCCCTTTCACGTCTTGATCTTGTCATGCCTTGCTTTATCGTTCATGCTTTTTTCACGTTGGGTTATATGCCTCCTTTTACAATTTGTTTCCTCTTCACGTTCAAGTAACAACCACACTTTCAACCTCCCCCTCCTCCTCATCCCGCAATTACCGTTGTAGCATTTATCCCCCTCATTTATTTGTATAATAACATATGTATATGCGCCTCCATATAGTGAGCGTGTGTATGTATGTATGTGTTCTAAAACCTCTCTCCCTTAAACATCTTTTTCTTTTTTTACTGCTTGGTGTATTTCTTTTCTAGGAAATGTATTGTTATTGTACTAGAGACGAAGACTTTTGGATAGTCTTAACTTAATGTTGTATATTTTCAATACAAGTTCTTATTATACCACCTGTGCATTGAATATTCCGCTAGGCGTGCTTGAGTGATCCGAGGTTATGGCCTGGGTCATAGCGGTGACTGCTTGACTTCTCTCCAATTTTTTTGACCTGAGCTGGGGTACATTTGATAAATACAATATAGACCGGAGCAAATAGCAATGATATGAATGACATCGGATTTGAAGGAATCATCACTGGCCAGTCAATTCACCAACGCTTTCCCAGAAACTTCGCCAATGGATCATTACGAGTTAGCATAAACGCAAAGGCTGTGAGAAAAAAAAAGAGAAACGACGTACGCGCATCTTTCAAGAAGTGCTTTGTCGGTCGTGATAGCTCGTATATCTGGACGTCCGTCTTCCGTCCGATTGAACAACATCTCAATGTTGGAGGAGTCGGTGTATCGCCCCCAATGGGGCGTGATGTTACTTGTGTTGAATTTGAAATTGGGGTCTAGAGCTCGAGCGAAGCCTATGAATGACTGAGAGAAGGAAGTGATGAACAGAGTGTTATTGAATGTCGGTGGGGCGAAGCTGATATTTCATATTTGAGAATAGTCGTTAGTCGTAGATGTACCTGCACTCTAGAAGATTACACACCTCGGGAAGTAATAGCTTATATCATCACCATGAAAGCCTGGAGGGACAGCAAATTCGCCCTGATATCATAAGTTCAAAGATCTAATCAGGATTATGATGATAACGCCTACTTTAAATGACCGATTTGGGAATGCACGAAGGAGAAAATATGTAGGACAAATGAATATAGCTATGACACCGCCTGAGTCGTGATATCTTGCATAGCTAGGACAAACGAGGACGTACCTTCTCCTTGAATCAAGTTAGCCTGTTCAACGGGTGACCCCAACCCCTCATACAGTCGTGCAACTGCCTCGCTTTGTCGTGGACCAAAGCGGGGAAACAGCTCGCTGGCATATTGCGCAGCACCGATAGAGGAGCTCTGGTTGACAAAAAAATTTCCTTCGTGAGTGTTGGACGTCACCAACAGTGCCCCCTGTGAGGTTGGCAAGTAAATAGTAGTTCTGCACTAGAATGGAGGAAGTGGTACTTACACCATTAACCTTCCTTTGCTGGAGGGCCTGGATAGGTCGTTGGGTTATGTATTCACCATCGACGACCGGGACAGTCACGAAGGTACCGAAAAATCCAGCTTGATTGATGTTTATGTTCGCAGCTTGAATGAGAGATATGTCGGTGGCTCTCAAACAAGCCAAGGTGTTTGACGAGTTGCCGCATCTATTAAAATCCGCGTCGGTACGATAAATTTGCGTGGTAGAGATTCAGCCTCACCCGGCTTGAAAAACTAGTCGATTGTAAACGAACTACATCGAACTCGTTAACGTGCTGTATATGCAGAAAAAAGGCAACTATCACACCTCAGGAATAGTGTCATTGAATGCGTACTGAGAGGGAAGAAACACCGAGCCAGCCATAGCAGCTCTGAATAAGGGCGGACTGGTTTTCCCGTATCGAGCTATAACGTGCTGCAAAACTGAACCCGCGCCTAAAGGAGTGACCGACCACATATTTAGTGAAATATAGATAGATAGAGCTGACGACCATACCTGCCGATTCCCCCCATATAGTGACTTGTTTAGGATCACCACCGAACTTGGAAATCTAAGTAAAACAAGTGACGTTACATCAGATGATTGCAAATGCACCCCAAATCACCACATACGTATTTTTGGACCCATTTCAAAGCAAATTCTTGGTCAACTTGCATATATACGTATGATAAGTTTGACAACCGGAATGTCCAAGATCAGGGCACCTACGCAAGCCTGCGTTCAAGGATCCGTTCGCCTTAACTTCATTTCCAGGTAGGAAGCCTAGTCGTCAATTCACCGCATTCAGACAGCTGCGCTTAGTTCTCAGCAAATTAGCCCAGACTCACCAAATACACCAAGTCGATATTGGATGACAACAGCGACTATCCCGTTGGCAGATGAACGAACCAAATTCTCGGCATCATACATGGAGGCATTGCCGAGTATATAACTACAGGGAACATTAAGGCGAGGACGACTAATTATATATGGCAGCCCATACTTACCCACCACCATGTATCCAGACGATAACGGGTAGTTTGTGTTTCGGAACACTGCTGCCTGGGAAGTACACACTTGAAAGATCAGGATTAAAGCTAGCTAATAGAGCAAGGGAGCGCCTACATACTTGAGGAAGAGACAATCCTCGCTGCCCTGAAGAGCTTCTGGTTGGACTTGTCTGCCAACAAGCCCTTGTCTGGGAAGAGGATTTGTGGCGGAAATCCCTGGAGGTGCCTGGAGACATTGTACTGGCTGGGCCACGGCACTTTGTACACCGGAGAGCGCTGGCGGGGGACGAGGGGCTCGCCAGCGCAGGTCACCGACAGGTGCCGCGGCATACCTGATTCCCAGATAGCTGGACACATTGGTTTCCAAATTCGTGACACCCTTGTACTGGGCACTACCAACGTCGATGATAGGCGCTTGACCTTGAACATCTAAAGGCGACAAAAATGTCCAGAGGAAACTTGAGAGTGATAAGTTAGCTAACTTCATGGGTTTCAGGCGTCCACGGAGCGTGCCACAGCTGGGATGCGGAAGGAGTATTTATCTGTCGATCTGTCAGGCTATTCACACTCGCTGACTGATCTTGGTGTAACGGGGCGCTCGTTCGCATCCTTTCGATGCTGACTCGCTGATTGATCCTCCGCCGCAGGTTCTTAATTCGCTTTCGTTAGTTCACGCTCGCTTAGAGTCTGAAACAACGATGTACCTATCCTAATTAGCGGGTATAACACGCGTAGTCAGCTCAACGAGCGGACAGGAGCTTAATAAGTTGCGATACCCATTTACTCGAGGATACGCAGCCTTTGTAATATGGGCGGTGTTGTTGGGCTTGAAGCCGGCATGACAAACTTGAAGTGCGCGTCCCCTAGGCCCGTCGGCAGCATCGGTGCGACGAAGGTGAATGCGTATGTGTGGTACCTGTGGGAGCTGACCCGAATCATAGATTCATATTGTTACAAATCTGAGCGGAGACAGCCCCCACTGTACATACAGCATGCGTTATAATCGACTGGAGCCCGGGGACATCCTTTGTTGAAGATGAAGCTAGTTGAAGTTTAGGCGCTAAAAAGAGTGAGCCATTATTGGGCGCCTCAGAGTAGTGATGCAGCCTGAGACTTTCGCCTTCAGCATCCTAGCTATACTTATCAGCGACGAAACCCCTTCACTGCAAAATGTAAGAAATAGTATTTCAATCGTGTACGCAAGTAGCCTACATCAACCTTTTGTGCCAAGGATTAGCGTCGATCGTTCTGCACCTCCCGTAGACTGAGTCAAACATGACAACTTGGTTGAATTCGACCTTAAGGACTACTGACCGCAGCGGTGTGCCGAATTTTTGGACCTTGTGGAATACTCTTTATTGCTTCGATTGTGGAACCTTCTCGGTCACGGCTCTAACTATATTGGAGGTGATTTCCACTTCCCACATTCCTATGACGTGGGGTGGAAAATGTGCATGGCATACATATTTAGTATGAATATACGGAATAATCATTACATTTGACCTTGCGTATACAGTAGTGTGCACGAAGAGGGCATAAGTCGGCAAAAAAACTATTAAAAATCTTCGTGGAGACGCGAAGTAGACTTTGTATCTTGAGGCGGTGGAACCCGCATCGTGGATGCTCGACGGTCAGCAAGTTTCTATGAAAATACGGTCAACCTTCGTTTCACCGAAAACACATACAATACATTGTACCTCACCTCTTTGAGAGCATGCGCAGCCATGAGCAGGAAATCGAGGACTGCTTCGGCAGCTTTAACTACCTAGCGACAGAAAACAGGTTTAGATATCCATCATCAAGAAGAGCTGCATACGTACCACATCACCTGCTTTCTTTCCCCTTTCATTTATCATTCGAGCTTCGTCCTCTTCTCGCTCCCTATTTGATGTTTGATTCTGATCAGCAGATCGGACGGGTTGGTATTCAAACTGCTGGTCGGACTGTGCGTCACTGGCGTCGCTATGAAATGAGTTTCGCCACCTGGGTTGACGCTTGGACAGCCATGTTGCTATACCGGCGCCAGCCAGAAAGCAAAGGAGGTTCGCCATAGTACACTTGTAGTGTGAAGTTAGTTTAATGCTTGTATTTGAGATGGCCCATGAGCCGATGAAACCCTTAGTTTTATACCGCCATATTCGATTGAATCCAGGCGTGTAGAGCAAGTCGAGCTGCGAACGTCCTACGAGCTTCAGCTTCGCCGGAAGATATTGGGTGAGGAGAAAGCACGAGTGTGAGGTTCGAGCCTCTATGTCGAGGCTCAACTACTGTCGAAGAACTTGGAAGGAAACGGCAGGAAGATGAAACGATCGGCAATATAGAGGTAAGCGCCCATACCGCCCCTATTACTGTGCCTCAGCAATATTTTGAGTTTACTCATTGAATCGTTCTCTAAGGATAGTCGAGCCGACGGATCAACCCACTGCTGGAAGAGACACCAAACATATCACTCTCATTCAAAGGTGACTCTTTCGGCGTGGAAGAGATTTTTGCCCTACTGTTTGCCGCATTTGTAATATATCGGCTATACAGTATAACGATGCCATATGCTCTGCAGAGAGACTCCCAGTGTCTACGAAAGAAGGATAGGTACGACATATGCACATTAGATAATAGTAACATATAAATGGCAGAACATGTATTTGAGTGAAATATGAAAACTGATATCTGCATGAAATCAATAAACACCGGGGATGTAGTAGCATGTGTCGACCTATGGGCCACTGAACTGCGATGATGACGGCCTCCGAGGTGTCGATTTTGAATTCGATCCCGTAAAAAGAGGGAATGATAGCGAATACCGCTTTCGCGTTGCAGCGAGCATGGCGGTAGGCTTATCCTTCGGACTTGCGCGTAATAGTCGTTCAGGTGAAGTTTTCAGTGAAGCGCTGCGAGCTTGTATAGCCTGTAGTGTGTCTTGGAAGGTACGGACACCGAGTATGCTGCTGGTCTTTGAGCTTGGTGAATCATGAGAGTCATGTTCTTCGGCGTGATCTTCCAGCGGATGTGCATGCTCGGCTACAAGAGCTGCAAGGTTAGGATCGGGTTTTGATCGACCAGGTAGAACTTGTATGTCGTCCGTCGCAGTAGGTTTGCTCGGCTGATGCCTCGGACTGCGTGGCACGACCTCAATATCATCCATGGAAACGCGTAACGGATTTGGTCGCAATCTCTGCCAATTACCCTTTCGTAACAACGAATTTTCTGAGAATAACGTGGCAGGGGATTTGGATGAGGATAAGGATGGTCTGACATGGGCTGGGAGATTAGGTACAGGGGGTTGGGTCTCTGGTTGGCCTTTCCCTTGCGATCTTCCTCGAAGTTTCGGAAGTCGAAGGCTGCCTAGGGATGCACGTATGCTGCGACGTCGAGCAGCAAAAACTTGGCTAACACGGCTGCCATCTCGAGTACTGCGTGTACTTCGGACACTCCGGAGGCTCCGGTTGCTGCGAACACTTCGAACGCTGTGAATAGTAGCTGTGTCCGATACCAGATTATTGGCGGCTGCTTCAGTTTCTGGTGTTGGCTCATGAGCGGCATCAGCTGGAGGAACGGCAGGTTGAGTGTCGGGAATGGGAATGGGACTGGTTGGTGGAGGGCTAGCCAATATTCTGGAGTCGTCCCGAATGACCTGGCAGCTCGTTTCCGATGCAACTGCTGCCGGAGGAGAACTTGGTTCGGACATGCTGGGAAGATCACGAAGCACGGCCGGCGGTGATTTCAATATTGTCAGGTGTTCCGCCACAACAACATCTGCCTCTTCGTCATCCGAACCTATTATGCTTTCCTTGTCGTCCATTTCCTTTGCCATCTTCTCTGCTTCCTTCCATGCATCTTCTAGCTCTGCTTCCAGTTGCGTTATTCGTTCCCTCGCAGTTCTGAGCTCGGCTGTGCGTTTACCATAGCTACCATTGAGCTACGTGGAGCGTCAGGGTCATGCATACTGAGGGAGAGCTGAGTTCGGAAAAAAATTACCTTTCGCAACGCTACGGCCAGCGCACTAGCCCAATGGGCGTCTTCAAGCTTGGATATTTGAGCTTGCTGGTCGACGAGGCGCAAGAGCTCTTCGAGAAGGCGATCGCATTCGGCTACTGTCTCGGAGAGCTGACTAGCGAGCTGGCCTAGATGTGAGCCATTGCCTGGTGGTGCCGTTGAGCAAGCGTTGATGGCTTGGAGGAGCATGGTGCGTCGATGGACGCAGAAGCGATATTTTGACTGTGCGATTAGTCTTGCAGCGTCCAATCGTTCGGACTCGGCGGGTAGTTGTCGATCAAGTATATCTACAGATAGTAGTCGGATGAATGATTCACGTGCTGAGGATCGGATTGCGCGGGATACTATTTGTTGAAGCTCTTGAGACGTGAACGTCCCTTCGGTCGCAAGTCAGTCGAGTGAACATGAGATGAGAGTAGATAGCGCTCACATACGGCCGCTTCCATGGGCAACGCCTTCCATTGCAAGGGTACTGAATCAAAGTTGAGAGTCGGAGCAGGTGTGAGAGGTGTGGGCTTCGGGATGGGTTTCGCAGTGAATTGAGGCGAAGGTTGACTGGGGGAAGGGGATTCATTGCGAGGTGATGATGGTGGCGATCGTTCAGGGTGTTCCGATATCACTGAGAGCGTTTTATAATCTTTGAGTGAAGGAGTGGGCGAGCTAGATGATGTTGGACTGTACAAGGTTGTGTTGGTCGAATCCCGAGCTGAATAGTACGGGTTTACGGTGGTCTCTTCGAGAGGAGTAGTCGACTGCCTTCCACGAACTCGAGGACCTGAAGGAGGGGGCGGCCGCTCACGCTGAGCTGACATTGGAGACAGGTGATTGCTGGAATCTGTCATGAGGAAATGAAATGATTTGGAATTGGGTGTGAAAGAGAAATAGATGAAAGGCTTACGATGAAGATATATAAACCTTTTCTGAGGAAACGGTTGCTATACCGTGGGTGCACTCAACTCATTGAGCTAGAGCCGTCGTGGAAATCTTTTATCAATAGTTTGGGACTCAGTGGCTGTCGGCTCGCTGATGCGCCCACCTAGAGCGCCCGCCAGTGCACGATCTTGAGTATCGAAAATGCACAATACTAGCTAACTAGCTAACGGTTCCCCAATTACTTCCGTCAAATGGCGAGCTCGAAGGCAGTGTTCCTGTAAAAGATTATAAGCTACTAGCTTCGATCAATCAGATCTCAAACAGCATCATGGTAACTACTGATTGCGTCCAACGTCAAGTCAAAGAAGGACGGTTCATAATGAAATGCCTACATTGACCAGTCACCAAATCACATCCCAAAGGGGAGTATACATAAAGGTCGGAGGGAAATTTAAACTTCAACAGCCCAAGGTCGGCACACTCTTTTGCTGAAAGATTTGTGCATTGTTTTCGATTTGACCACTTCACCCACACGGTGGCAGAATAGCTTCCGTGTCGTGATAGGTTATGGTACGGCGGGAGTGCCATTATGTTGCTTAGAGATATCAAACATTGAAGGGCACCAACCATTCCTACATACCCAAACCCAGGAACTACATGTTGATCCGCGACCAATAGATCATGGGATTCATTTATCTGTGGGTATACTTTACATTCCATACCACCCGAGTCTGATACATTTTGTGGACGTCACGACTCGTACATGCAGTTTCTTCTCCAGCTTCGAGATTCACAAAAAATAGATGGTCCCCTTCAATACTCGGATACACATGGTGACATTAGGAGTCTACCGAGGGGTCAAGTTGATGCAGGACCCCATCAACAATGATGGAACTCAACACCTGAAGAGTCGGTTCAAATAATCAATCCGAGTTATCTGGCGCGTGGCCCTCGGATTTATTTATACATACCATCGTAGGGACCTGAATGGTCGTCAAAATCGCCTATGAAGCAGTTTAGCACAAGAGGGAGAGTAAAGGAAAGTGAGAAAAGGCGTACCCATAAAGAAGTTCAAGACGCTTCCAACCGTACATTGGCTCGCTGGATTGTCCTGACCTTATTAATGCAGATACGCACACGAAATGCCTGACATCAGATTTGGTAGGCTGAGATGGCGTTCGGCTTACCTGGACATACAAACCATGTACCTGTATTACTTATATGCTACTCAACAACAAATTCTTCAACCTCTCGTCCTTCGGATAAATGGTTAACTCTTACTATTTCCCCTGAAGGATGGTGGAAGCCCATAGAGCGGCCTGTAGAAGTCATGGTACCGAATAACCTAGGACATGACTTCTAGCACACTTACCAGGAAGAGTAGGCACCGGATCCTGTCTGAGACGGCGAATCCATTAAGTTTGTGAACTGTCTATATATCACCAAGGCTCACTTGTTATTGATCCGAGTCACCTTGACATGCGCGTCTACATAATCAGCGAAGGCTTGATTCCCGACCTTTGAAAATGCAAGAAGTTAGGACAACGCCATCGAAGAGGTGTGAAGAGCTTACCCGAGGCATGCCGTAGCCTATCGCGCTAAAGGAGACACCAGGGAGGTGAAGAGGCAGATAGACAGCGTCCAACAGTGCCAGCGCCGCTCCTACATGTCACCATACTGCGTTGGCGAGGAATCGACGAAGTATAGAAGCGGCAGTGGACCCTACCTAAGGAGTGTCCGACGGTAGTCACATGTTTCTTAACGGAGGGGTCTTCAAGCGTCTTACGGACGGCAGCTAATACACTCAGCGCAGCTCTGATTGACCGCTAAAGATGAGCTCGAAGTATCAAAGGCCTTCACTGTACATATGACTGACCTAGAATGAGACTCAGAGAACCCTTTGTGGACCTTGACAGCAGGATTCATGCCAGGAAATAACGTGCTGTTGAGGTTGACTTGGTCTAAATCCAAATCTATCGCGATGGCTCCTCTATGGCAATATTTCAGCAACAAGTAGACTCGCTAGTGACGCTGAAAACATGTTAAGCTAAAACGTACAATTTTGAAGTGTCCGTTCCTTGATGCGATACAATGACCGTTTGTAACGTTGGATCGTGACCGACGTACCCTGTTCCCCAGGATGATTAAAGATCATTAACGTTAATCTTCGGCTAGAAGAGGGACGACTGACAAAATTGGGTCAGTTCACCATCGCCCCCGGAGGCTGTTGGCCGAAACGATGGGTTCTTCGAACAGCTTTCTAAGATTCGCATCACAAATGCTAAGGTTAACGGTACCCCTGCGACAAGTGCCTCCAGTGACTTACCTCCACAACTCCAGGCCTTTGTCGCAGCTATACCACACCCAGCAGCCCGTGCGTAATACGTGTACGGCTTATAGGATGCTATCTGCGCTGCAGAGAGGGTGGTAATTCCCGCTCGATCGCCTAGAGAAACCACCGGAGTCGCTCTAACGTCGATGATACATCCTATTATGATCAAACTAGGGAGCCGAACGATCATACTTCCGGGATACGATCGCCTGCGTGGGCGTGAGTTGAAGGATCTATCTTTTCATTTCCCCTAGCTTTCGTTGTTCTTATATGAATGAATGAATTGCTTGGTGACACGACATTGGCATACGAATGGAAGCTGCGATTGTCGCTAGCTTGTTGGTATTTGGTGACAAGCTGACGTTGGGTCTTTTAGCCAGGACCAAACCAAATACTTGCTTCATGCGTCGCTCTGAGAGCCAAGAGGATTTTGTGCGAGAAGTCTATAACATGCTTTAGATGGTATAATTGCTAATATACAGTATAATAAAGGACATCACAGCACTGGGTGAAGTCATACTTTTATCCTGAAGGCAAATAAATCTCGACTCAGAGCTCGGTGTCTCTGGTAGAGAAAATCGGTGAAGCCCCTGCGGCATCTTGTTCAACAAACACCGGTGTTTCAGGCGTGGGCACGGGAGGCTCTTCTTCTTGCTTCAAAGTTTCGGGTGTAGGTTCGGGAGACTGTTCCTCCTGCTTCGGTGTGCCCTCAGGCATGGCTTTCTCGCAACCCATAAGGAGACCTGAGGAGCAGTTCACTATCGTTTCCTCGGCCAAAGAAACAAATGTCCTTACCGTCATATGGTCCAGAGTGGTCAAAGATTGACCCTAGGGCAGGGAATGTAAGTCGTATATCGATGATTGGTTGCATAATGGTAATTACCTGCAAACATATGTTCGACAGCGCCAGCTGAGCAAGTACCATCGTCATTTTCCTGTCCTGAATAAATCAGATGTGAGAATCTAGTTCACGAAGTATTCCCATATGGTGGTTACCTGGACATATTACCCATTCGCCTGTTTCGACGATATGCTGAAAAGGCGGTTAGTAAGGATATAAGTGGCACAGAAAACTGATACGAACAACTTCGCCGGAAGGATGGAAATAGCCGAATTCCGTTGCTAAGGAGAGATAATTGAGTGGGGGGCCACAACGAGCGACAAGTAGTTTGCTTCCTACATGGTACAATAGGTATAGGATCAAGTCTTAAATACGAAAAGTCAGCGGCGTCGGCCGGACAATATAAGAGAAATACCCACTTGTTATTGATGCGTGTAACATTAGCATGAGCATCGAGGTAATCAGCAAATGCTGTATTTCCAACCTGCGAAAACTCAGTTGAAGACCTTACAGAAGGAGAATAATTGCGTACCCTTGGCATTCCATAACCGATGAGTTTAATTTTGAGATCAGGGGCATGCAATGACAAGTAAACGGCATCCAATGCGCCAAGTGCACCACCTTCACGATAATAAGCTTCCGAAAACGTCAGGCGCCTAATAAGTACACGAACCTAGAGAATGGCCGACAATGACAACGTTTTGAGTATTGTGTTTGGCAGATGCTTCTTTCACGGCAGCAAAAACGTCATTAGCCGCGCTAAGAATAGTCAGCTATAGTTCTCTTGACTTTATGAGTATTGCCTACGTAGCATGAGTGCGCATGAAACCATTGTGAACTGCCGCCCCTTGACGAGCGAGTCCAGGAAACATTTCTTCATCAAGGTCCACAATCTCCATATCCATGACTGTCATCAGTACATGCCTGTAGTGCAATGTCAATGGAAATATAGGATTAATGAGAGAGAAGACTCACTCCATCTCGAGGTCTACCCCCTGGTGTGCCACGATCACGGAATCAAGCTTGGGATCATATCCCGCATACCCTTCGGCAAAGTCTATTGGTCTCCAGGACACTTAGCTCAGAGTGAAGCTTACAATACTGGGTTACATTGCCGTCGCCACCTGCGGCTATCGGTTGGAAGTGTGCATTAGCATCACAGTTATCTGCGGAATTAACCAATTCAGCCGCCACGAATATGAATAGCTATGATGCAATCACAAACCTCCACAAGTCCAAGTCAATGTATCGGCTGGTTGGCAGTATCCAGTACTGGCGTAATACGTATATGGTTTCAAAGCTGCAATTTCTTCCGGCTGATACGATTTCATTGTCGCCCCGGCAAAAAGGAGAGGCTGTGAGATAAAGACAGCAGTTAAAGAGAAGAATATAGATCGAAGAGGCATTTTTGGAGATAAGGGGGCTTGCAGAACTCGCCGAAGGAGTGCTCGTATTAGATATTATACCGAGGACTACCACGTAGGAGGTGGAATTATGGAAGCTGTCAGGCTAAATGACGATGGCTTATGTTTGACGACGTGTTCAGCAGCAACGAAACATGTATGGCAGCTTGAAGGCACTACAATGCATTGGACGAGTCCTAACATTCTAAGCGTAAGTCACAGTCTGAGTTGAAGTTGAGCGAATGGTTGCATGTGATCGATTCTCATGTGACCTGAGCGTCCGCGCGCCTATTCAGATTCTCATCGTCCCTTGCGAGAGCCGACGCGACATAGGCTTCTACAAGGCAGAAGAATTGAACGAGTGAACAGCTCTGTATCAGGCGGACAGATAATACCACCCCATGATCGTTCTCCTCACGATAACGAACGAGACAGAAGACGTTACCATACGTTGCATTCCCGCAAAATTTTGTTCGGTTGGTCCACGTCAAGCTAGCGGGAAGTGACGGGGCTTCGCGACAGCATCTAATCTGTCGCGCCAGGGGCTGCGAGCTAGGGCTTCTTTAGCCTTCCTTCCTTTCATGACCCCTCTCACCTAGTCTAAATTCGTACTAAAGGCCAGCAATGAAGTACTGTGCAACGGAACCTCCTCCCCGTTTACATAGCATATTACTATGCCTTTTTATCGCTCCCTTTCTGCGATTCTATGTCTGTCGTTTCTTAGAGTCGTCCTCGCTGCTTTACCACAGAAGATATATGGCGTGAACCTCGGTTCTTGGTCAGTTAGTTCTAGCCTCGGTCCCATTGACCTTCTAACACTAGTTCGTATATAGGCTGGTTCTCGAACCATGGATGCTCCCAGATGGTGAGACTCATCGGTGTTGACTACATCCACTTTATATCAATGCTCCCTCCTCAGGATGGGTCGCCATGGGCGGAGAGCAATGTTCCGACTGTTCAACATGTATAGCGTCTGAATTGTAAGTATGGTCACTTAACTTCGCAATTTACCCTGTGTGACTCAGCCCTATCAGTGCCTTTGCACAGGCATACCCGGAAAGTGAAGTGTCTACGGAGTTTAACAAGCATTGGTATCCTACCTCGCGGAATAATCAATAGACTATAACTCATCCAACTCGTCATATAGGTCGACCTGGTTTAATCAGCAGGATGTGGATGAACTCGCGTCGCTGGGCATTAATACCGTTCGCATTCCGGTACGTTGCATTTCTATCGTGGCATGGTCCAATTGTCGCCCATACCAATACTATCTCTCCGCAGCTAGGGTACTGGATTATTGAAGCACTAGTTGATCGAAAGTCTGAATTCTATCCCAAAGGTGGGCTCGCACAATTGGTTAGTTTCTGGATTCTACTTTTAAAGCCTTACTCACCTAACATCGAACAGAGGCGAGGATTGCGCCAGTTACACGATGCTGGCATTGTGGCCATTCTGGTAAGGAACAAATCTGAGAGTTTTCTATCTCTTAGCTAAACTCTCTCAATGATCAGGATCACCATGCCTTGCCTGGCGTCCAAACCCCTCAACAGATGTTTACCGGAAGGTAAGGTGCACTCTCCCTTGCTAACTGTTGAATATTAAATTTCTCCTCAGGTGCACTGATGACGTTGAGTTCTACGTGAGTTAATCTGAAGAGTTTATCACGAAAGCCTCACTAACCTATAATCAGACGGACTTCAATTATCACCGCGCATTGGTCTGGGCCGCAGTTATGACTTCTCTGGCTCACCTCGATCCCGCGTTCAATGGGGCCGTCTCCATCCAGGCTGTCAATGAGCCTATTATGGACGCCGACTTAACACCAGGCTACGGCGACTGTTCGTTTTGTCGTTTCCTTTCCCTTATCACGTTGATTCTGACTTGACGTTCGGCAATAAGACCAGAAAAACTTTGTCTTGACAGTGCGCGCTGTTGAAGCCCTTCTCGGCATTCGAAGTGATGGAGTAGAACCCGTCCAACCATCGTCGACCAATTTTACCGTGGTGCTTACGCAGGCGGCTCATAGTGACAAATTCAATCAAGAAGTCCGCGACGTACTTGGGGATGCTAGTCCAATTCTCCTCCAGATTGCCGCGCAGTTTCAGATTGGTCCCGTGTTCAATACCAAGTTGCAAGGCAGCGGACAGCGGGAAGCTCTCGTAACCAAGTAAGAATTGAAATCGTGATTGCTTCGGCTTGTCATTGATAGCTTGACACGATGATCGCAGTTTCATGGACATCAACTGGCAGCATAATGACCCCCCTAATCCAGCCGATGCTAAAATTGGATCACAGGCTTACGACAATCACTTATATTATTCGTATGTTCACTTTTCTATGAATAATATGACTCTTGACTCATCCATTCTCGTGGTAGCTTTGGGGTACGCAATGGTTCAGATGTGTCCCTCCATCATATTGATTCCATCATTCCATAGGGTGTCGCCGATCCAAATGAGGATGCTTACTTGACCAGCATTTGCAGTACGTTTGCGTGATACATCATGATCTCAAACGTCATCGAGCATTTTGATAGATTTACATCGAGTGGAGGACGACGCAGCTGTCGGTAATTCGCCCATGTGGTTTGGAGAATGGGCCCTTTCAACACAATTCCAAGCTTCGGATGACTTCCTCCATAAATGGGCAGACGCTCAAAAGCTGGCTTATAGCAAAAGCCAAGGATGGATAGTGCGTTGTTTCTTTTTCCATTAGCTCGATGTGTTGATGTTGAAATGCTACCAGTTTTGGAGCTTCAAAATTGAGCAACCCGACACAGCTCGGCAATGGTGTGTAGATCTCTCGTCGCTGATATGCGGCTAACATATTTTTGGAATAAGGTCTTACACTGAAGGGGTACGACGGGGTTATCTCACCAATGACCCTTCGAAGCTGAACAACCCACATGTTTGCGATGATTTCATTCAGTAATTTGGGCTTCTGCAGTAGTTTTCTAATACCCTCGTTTCGTTGTTCTGCTTTCGTAGTTTGGGCCTAATTCGTTCTTCGATTTTCGTCTACACAATTAGCACCGTTGTCAATCCTTGCTTTCCGGTTGGCTATTGTTATTTTGTGCTCATATTCCGAGGAATCATCAATCATATCTGCATCAAAATACCGTTACATTTCTGACATTTGGAATTACAAAGGTGGAGGTCGAGTTCACACGCTCTTAATCTTGTATTCTCACCATGCTATTTATAGTCGTCCTCTTGTTCAAATCACTTTCGTGTTCATGAAGTTCTGCAACAATCATCATATGGACCTGTCAAACATTCACTTGCAACGTTTCAGTATTGATACGAACGTGAGCAACACAGACTTGTGTTGTTGATGATTGTGCTCCCACTCCACCCCTCTTCTTGATAGCCCGAACAGCAAGCCACTAGTTGACATGTTCTGAGATCATGTAAAAGGCCCTCAAATGGCTGGTTTGCAGGACCCAGTCCCGGATACGGTGCCCAAAAACCATCATCATGAAGTCCGCTCTTCAGCTACTCCAAGGCTTCGTCTTTATCCTGCTGACCGCGACGATAGCCTCAGCAGCCCCGGCGCCCTCGGTGCTCGCTCGTCAGTCGATTACTACTCTGTCTACAGCGCAGATTGCATCCTTCAAACCATTCTCGTTCTTTGCGAGTGCAGCGTATTGCCAACCAAGTACGACGTTGAGTTGGTCCTGCGGTGGTGAGCTATTGCCGAGATCTATATCCGGTCATTTGGTTTACGCTTCGTTTGACTAGCTAATTGTAATGCAAACCCTGGCTTCATTCCTACTGCTTCTGGAGGAGATGGTTCATCTACCCAATTCTGTAAGCGAATGGGATTGCTATTCTCGTCGTCAATTCTAATCCATCATTCTCCGAAGGGTATGTTGGATTTGCCCCATCGCAAAACACCGTAATCGTTGCCCATCAAGGAACGGACCTCTCGCAAATGTGAGATCCATGCCGTTCAAAGCGCTCATGCATGTCTCACAATATCCATAGCGAAGCACTTGTTACCGATGCAAACGCTATACTTGGCGGTCTCGATGCTTCGCTCTTCCCTGGCGTATCAAGTTCTGTTGAGGTACACGAAGGATTCCGCAACGAACAAGCAAAGTTAGTTGAGGAGGCTCCTTCATGCTTATTAGCATTTATAAATTGAACCATACTAGAACGGCAACTACGATTCTCTCTGCGGTCCAGCGCACTTTATCAGCCCATCCGGGGTCAAACCACGTAACCATTGTTGGCCATTCACTCGGTAATTTTTTTTGTGTGTATTTTCACTGCCTAGCCATGTGTTGACTTGCTTCAAAGGGGCTGCGTTGGCTCTCTTGGACGGTGTATACCTTCCTCTCCATCTCCCGGGCGTTACTTTCCGAACGATTGGATATGGCATGCCTAGGGTATTTGCGCACTGGATTTTCTGTATATTTTTGTTGAATCGCCGCACGTTATGTAGGTTGGAAACCAAGCATTTGCTGACTACGTGGACTCGCATATCTCCTTAACCCACATAAACAATAAGTTAGTAGCACTCTGTTTGCATGTCACTGGGCACTGACATCAAACTTGAACAGGGAAGACTTTGTGCCCATCCTTCCAGGCAGATTTTTGGGATACCACCATCCATCCGGTGAAGTTGTACGTCTTCATTTGCATCCCGAGTTATCACCATAGCTTACCTTTGAACAGCACATTCAAGATTCTGGAGCTTGGGTTGCATGCCCAGGGCAAGATAACACAAACAGTGCTTGCACGGTTGGTGATGTTGGTAACATCTTTGAAGGTAGCGCTGGCGATCACAGTGGTCCATTTGACGGTGAGTCGCCACTACTTACCATTTCCCATACCAAAGGCATTCATCACACGTTTCAGGTGTTGAGATGGGTTGCTAGTATGAGGGTCATGTACTAAACCAGTGTATGCAGTGCTCCTTTGTATCAGATTTATCAATGGGGGTTCGCGTTCATCTCTTCATCATAACCATCACGGCGGTCTTAAGCGTGGATAAGATCCTAACCGTACAATTGTTACCTCACATGAGGTTCGGAAGGTTCATGCCTAAACTCAGGTCAAATGAGCCAGTGACCCATGTGCAAACCATATGTGCAATGGATGACAGGGAATCTGTAAGCGCTTTTATCGAAGTTCATCCATTGCTTGTTCATTATCGTTATCATCACCTGATGGTCACCCCATATGTCCCTGTTCATTATTGCGTATATTCCACATTGTTGCGTGGTTCTCGCTTATTGCTTATGCGAATGTCCGGTGAACCTGCTGATCTCCTTGCTGGCCAGATCTCCTCCCCGATCAAGTCATAATTGACATTCGTTCCAGGATGTTATGGGTGAGCTTGACATATTGGGACTTTTGCATCATCTGTAAAGTCCGTTTGTCATGCTGTTCATCAAAGATGTAGTGCATCCCAGCGTTGGCCAAGGCGAATATTCCGTTATTCTGTCACTTCTCTGTCATTTAGCAATTGACCGCTGCCATAGCACTCGAGACCCAAGACAATCTCTGTATAATATTTAATGGGGTGACTCGCGGATGAGAAATGGTCGGCGAGCAATAAATTGCAGCTACGATGGTCCCCACATTGCTCACGGTCGCATTCGGAGCTTTCTTCGCAGCAGTTTCCGCTGTTCCAGTGCTCGAGTCACGACAGAGCATCAGTGTCCTATCAACTGCGCAAATAACGCCCTTCAGGCCGTTCTCGCACTATGCGTCGACTGCGTACTGTCAGCCTTCGACGACGCGGACATGGACTTGTGGAGGTATGTTCTCATCCAAATATCGCGCATCTGCATACACGCTGACTGCGTAACTTGAAGCGAACTGTAACGCGAACTCAGGTTTCAAGCCAGTGGCATCCGGCGGTGACGGTGTTGTAACTCAGTTTTGTCAGTTTAAGTGGTAGGCGACCGATCGACAGATACGCTTAAATTAGATTTCTAGGGTATGTTGGGTACGATCCCACTCTTAAGTCCGTTATCGTGGCGCACCAAGGCACAGATAGTTCCAAGATGTATGTAATATTCACTCTGGCTTATTATAGGTCACCGCCCTGACATCATTAACAGTGTACCCCTGCTCACGGATGCAGATTTCTTTTTCGATAGCCTCGACCCGGCCCTCTTCCCTGGAATCAGCAGTTCTATCCAGGTCCACAATGGTTTCTCTGAAGCGCAAAAGAGGTCAGTCTCTTTAGTACAATAGACGGGCGGCTTCATATAAATCATCTTCGCACCTAGAGCCGCCCCTTCAGTACTCTCTGCGGTTCAGACTGCCCTGTCTAGATTCGCAGCCAATCATGTTACTATTGTTGGCCACTCCTTAGGTGGCGCAATTGCATTGATCGACGCAGTTTACCTCCCTTTGCACTTGCCTGCGGGGACCGTCTTCAAGACCGTCACATATGGCATGCCTCGAGTGAGGACATCTGGGTTTTCAAAGAGATACGTTGCTTAACTATCGATCATCAAGGTTGGGAACCAAGCGTTTGCAAACTATGTTGATGCGCATGTCACATCCCTCACGCATATAAATAACAAGTATGTTTCACATTCGTCTCCTTATCACCATCTCTCTGATATATATCAGGGGTGACATTGTTCCAATCGTACCGGGACGTTTCCTGGGCTTCCATCATCCTCACGGTGAAGTGGTGAGTTGATTGTAGTTGACATGAAGCTGTACTGAAATTTGCACCTCTATTTATAGCACATTCGACGATCAGATGCTGCATGGCTATCCTGTCCAGGTGCGTTGAAATATGGGATACTCCACAGGCGTTTGGCTAATAGCACTCTTATCAGGCCAGGATAACACGGGCGGTGGATGTACGATTGACGAAGTTCCAAACATCCTTGGAGGTCACCCCAGCGATCATTCTGGCCCTTATGATGGTGAGTCGCATTTCATGTCTTTGGTCATCCATGTAGCGCTTAACATAAAATGGTTTTTTTGTAAAGGCATAACAATGGGCTGCTGAATGTCAGGATCCAAAGAAAGTGTCACCTTCGAACAAAATTCACGGGATCTCATGTAACATGTATTCCAGTTGCTGATATTTATATTATACAAGTTACGGCTGGTTTCTCGATGACACTTTCATCTTCTGCATTCTCTTACAGCCGCTGGAATCATGGTTGTGTCCTGACGACGACCAGGGTTATCGTGCAACCCTGTGCAGCTAACCATGCAACATTCTTTCTTCCCCACATGCGTTTCACGTCATTACAGTGTCATTACCCACTCGCCCTACAGCAGATCCTACAGCCTGATTTCAATGGAAGGTGGCCAAGGCAACATTCCACGTGTAAATCATACGCGCCTTGACCTCATCACTTCTCTACAGATGCATTCACCACTGTTCGTCTCCTTGCTTGTCAATCCGTCGTCACATGATGTAACGACCCATATGCGTCTTCTCTCGTATTCGTCTCCGTCAATCGTCTTGAATTAGCCGACGAACCTGCTGATCTAGCGGAAACTTAGACTTTCCTGCCGATTAATCCGCGAAGCTTTCTCGTACATTCTTGCAATGCATCCGTGACGTCAAGTCAACATTGTCGAGATGAAGCTGATTGTCGGCGCTATCTTCTGTAGTCGGACGGATGATAACTTCAAGGGTCAACGGAATAACATCCATATCGCACAGTACTATCTCGATCGGTGTCAGCTCTGAGACGCATGCTATCCGCCCCAAAGAATCTAAGCGACGACAACCGTATCAGGATACTTAATGAGATATTTTGTGCATGGAGTATTATCCCAGCTAGCACCGTGCTGCTTCCAGGATGGCCCTCTCTTTGCTCACTATCGCGTTCGCTACCCTAATTGCATCAGTTATTGCCGCACCGATTTGGGAATTGCGGGAGGGCATGAGCGTATTGTCGAGCTCAGAA
Source organism: Pleurotus tuber-regium (assembly GCA_014058305.1). Taxonomy (NCBI): domain Eukaryota; kingdom Fungi; phylum Basidiomycota; class Agaricomycetes; order Agaricales; family Pleurotaceae; genus Pleurotus; species Pleurotus tuber-regium. The sequence goes on along the minus strand of JACFYU010000012.1, from coordinate 318,607 downwards.
GTATCGAGATTCAGGCCTTACACGTACTACGCCTCGACCGCTTACTGCGAACCCTCGGCAACGCTATCCTGGAAATGTGGAGGTACCTATATTGAGCATGTCCGTTATTTATCATTACTGAGCTCTTGGCTTATAGCCAACTGTCGTGGCAATCCGGGTTTCCAGCCGGTCGCGTCTGGTGGTGATGGGGAGTTGATTCAATTTTGTGAGTTGCAGTAGCAACTGTTTACGATGGTAGACTTATTAAAGGTTTTCCAGGGTACGTAGGATACGATACTGTCCTTGAGTCAGTCATCGTTGCGCACCAAGGGACGGACAGCTCTAGCCTGTAGGTTTCAGCTTACCCTGTCTAACGAAACACTGTACTGACGAAATGTCTCAAGCACTCCTATACTCATAGATGCAAACATGGCCTTGGATACTCTCGATCCGGAACTCTTCCCTGGGATCAGCGATGAGATCCACGTACACGATGGTTTTGCCGGTGCTCATGCAAGGTCTGCTTACTGAAGTATTTCAAAGTGTAAACTATGGACTGATTTGTATGTAGAGCCGCTCGCGATGTTCTTGCCGCTGTCCAAAAGACTATGTCCGAGTACTCGGCTACCCGTGTCACTATGGTTGGCCACTCTTTGGGCGGCGCGTTGGCGATGTTGGATGCGGTCTACCTTCCGCTACATCTACCTTTGGATACCCGATTCAAGACAGTGACCTACGGCATGCCCCGGGTAAGTGGGCTAGTTCCTGTGGCGATAGCCGCTTACTGATAAGTTGCACCCAAGGTTGGAAACAAAGCATTTGCAGACTATGTCGATGCAAATGTTACTTCTGTCACACGAATAAACTACAAGTAAGGTAATGCTATCTTCTTTTGGAGCTGTCTCTTATTCCCTCGTTCTCAACTAGACGGGATACTGTACCCATAATGCCTGGACGATTCCTCGGATACCGCCATACCAGTGGTGAAATTGTGCGTCATTGACACAGTTTGGTTTTACCGTATAATGACCTTTTCTTCTGTGGTGTAGCACATCAGAGATGCTGATGATGCATGGCTTTCTTGCCCAGGTATGCGTCATGTCCTTATATCTTCCACTAAGGAGTTTACCAACCATCTACTAGGTCAAGATAGCACCGTCGTTGGTTGCACTATCGAAGAAGTGCCCAATATTCTTGTGAGCGAAATTGTTGACCACTTTGGGCCTTTCGATGGTAAGTATTATCTCTATATATGAAAGCAATGGTGCTCAAAAGGGTTGTTTGTGGTATAGGTGTAGAAATTGGGTGCTGAAGATAAGTTATGTAATGATCTGTAAAATAGCTATTGTAGTGTACATAATTGAATGGATGTCAAACAAATGAGAGCCCCTGGATCACAGATATAGGGGCTTTGGCGCTTAAAGAATACAGTCCAAGACGATCCATACTTTTGTGCCCTTCAGTTAATCAATAAGACTATTAAGATGTCTATAGTCAACCTCTTTATCACGTCTCCGGATACTCGTTCAGAGCGACGATTGGATTTGCACCTGACAGTAGCGCAGTTAAAGGTCTTGATCAACCACATCAATGTCGAATCGAGATTGAACGCGCTTTGCATCAGGCGAAACTCGAACTCATTACGGGGATTCCAGTAGCCAATCAAGCGATAAGCGTGCTGAACGCCGAGTCTGATAGCCAGGCTATAGCGACCTTATCCGATGATTCCAAATCGCTAGGTTTCTACGGTCTGAAAGACTTCCAAATTCTCAGAGTGAGTTGTGTTTTGGTTTTTATGTTTATCAATTGATCGATGCACTAGCACAGGTGGATGATACCAACCCATCAGCCTCATTCACGGGTCAACTTACGGATGTTTCACAAGTGGAGAAATTCGAGTTGAGCGACGAGGCATACGCTCAAAGGCAAGGTAAGTAGCTATACTACTATAACACCAGGCAATAGGATTGAAACTAGCGCTTGAACTTAGATTCCGTCCTCGCGTATAAGCAACGGCATAAAGTGGGGCGTTTCGCGCCAAAAGATGAGGAAAAGGTGCCCAAGTCTGTGCCCCACATAAATATACCAATCGGCTCGCGGTGTGAGGTTGAAAGCATGGAAGCAGGTCTGCACAAAAGGGGCACGGTTCGCTTTGTCGGTCCCACAAACTTTGGGAACAAGGAGGGTATATGGGTTGGAATTGAATATGATGAACCCATGGGCAAGAACGATGGATCGTTAGTAGTCTCCTTGTCGTATTTATCTTTATATCTCGCTAACTAGCTTTATCCCGGTAGTATTCAAGGCGAGCGTTATTTTACGTGCCGTCCGAACTATGGTGTGTTTGTGCGTCCCGACCGAGTAAAAATAGGAGATTATCCCGTAGAAGAACTTGACCTCGATGAGGAGATGTAGATACTTGTAGTTGTATTACTTCAAACGCCACGTCTACCTCCGGGCTCGATGGGTAAAACTTTTACTGGAATCTAGGAGAAGGAGCAGGAAAGTGTTTCGTGAGCGCCTAAGTCACGTTGGTAATATGCGGACTTTACGGCCGGCCCATGCTTTGTGAGAGGCAGGACGCGCGTACTTCTTCACTAGCATCTTTATAAACGACCAGGACTCAACCTTTTACTCACTTCATCAACAACTCTCATGGCTGATCCTAGTGGCGCACCACCGCAACCTGGTCCAAATGATACTTCGACCGCAATTCTACGAACGAAGAAATCGTGAGGATATCGCGTTTCATGTGTAGTGATTTTCTAAGTAGGAACTTAGGCCAAATCGTCTTATCGTTGATGAGGCGACGACAGATGATAACTCTGGTGCGTATACAGACGAATGTACTGTGGGATGTTCACTAATTATCAAGTGTAGTTGCAACTTTAAATCCTGCAACGATGGAGGTACTATCATTATTCAAGGGCGACACCATCATTGTCCGGTATGTTAATTTCTGATTATGGAAGCGTTCCTGGATGATCCATCTTGAAATTAGTGGAAAGAAGCGTCGCGATACGGTACTCATTTGCTTGAGCTCGGATGACGTCGAGGAAGGCCGAATTCAAATGAACAAAGTGGCCCGAAACAACTTGCGAGTAAAGCTCGGTGATCTTGTTAACGTTCATCAATGTTTGGATATCAAATACGGCAAACGTGTTCATATCCTGCCATTCGATGACTCGATCGAGGGTCTCAGTGGCAATATCTTCGATGTCTACCTCAAGCCCTACTTCCTCGAGGGTAGGTGAACATCAACTCATTCGTGCAATTTGACTTAATTTGTCTTTCAGCATATCGTCCAGTACGAAAAGGCGACACTTTCCTCGTTCGTGGTGGCATGCGCACGGTCGAGTTCAAGGTAATTGAAACCGATCCCGCCGAGTTCTGTATAGTAGCACAAGATACTGTCATCCATACTGGTGGGTGGACTCCAAATTTCCTACATAGAAATATTCCTAACTGTCACTTAGAGGGTGACCCTGTGAAGCGTGAAGACGAGGAAGCCAACCTTGCTGATGTAGGGTACGATGACATTGGTGGCTGCAGAAAACAAATGGCCCAAATCCGTGAACTCGTCGAACTGCCATTGCGACATCCTCAACTCTTCAAATCCATCGGTATCAAACCGCCTCGTGGAATCTTGATGTACGGTCCCCCCGGTACTGGTAAAACACTTATGGCCCGCGCTGTTGCGAACGAGACTGGTGCATTCTTCTTCCTAATTAATGGCCCGGAAATTATGAGTAAGATGGCTGGAGAGAGTGAAAGTAATCTGAGAAAGGCCTTCGAGGAGGCGGAGAAGAACTCTCCTGCTATCATCTTTATTGATGAAATTGACTCTATCGCACCTAAACGTGAAAAGGTTGGTACAATATTGTGGATCGCAAGCATACGAGGTATTGAGAGTACTGATTTGGTTGCTTAGACGAACGGAGAAGTCGAACGCCGTGTCGTGTCGCAACTGCTTACGCTCATGGACGGTCTCAAGGCCCGCTCAAACGTCGTCGTCATGGCTGCTACGAATCGACCCAACTCTATTGATCCTGCCCTTCGTCGATTCGGTCGATTCGATCGTGAGGTTGACATTGGTATTCCTGATCCCACCGGTCGTCTTGAAATCCTCCGTATTCACACCAAGAACATGAAATTGGCTGATGATGTCGATCTGGAACAAGTACGTACTAACTATGGTCAACGTAGTAAATAGGACTCATCTTCGCGTAGATCGCTGCTGACACCCATGGTTATGTCGGTTCCGATATCGCCTCTCTATGCTCGGAAGCTGCTATGCAACAAATCCGTGAAAAGATGGACCTCATTGACCTTGACGAGGATACCATCGACGCTGAAGTTCTCGACTCCCTGGGTGTCACCATGGACAACTTCCGCTTCGCTCTCGGCGCATCTAACCCATCTGCTCTTCGCGAGACTGTCGTCGAAGTGCCAACTGTCACTTGGGACGATATTGGTGGTTTGGACAAAGTCAAGCTGGAGCTCCAGGAGACTGTGCAATACCCCGTGGATCACCCAGAAAAGTTCCTCAAGTATGGTATGTCGCCATCGAAGGGTGTTCTTTTCTACGGTCCTCCCGGTACTGGTAAGACACTGCTTGCCAAGGCCATTGCCAACGAGTGTAAGGCCAACTTTATCAGTATCAAGGTTAGTTTATATGAAGTGCTCATTTGCCAAACTAAAATTTAACGTTGCGGTTTGTTAGGGTCCTGAACTGCTTACTATGTGGTTCGGTGAATCCGAAGCCAACGTCCGAGACGTCTTCGACAAAGCCCGTGCTGCAGCTCCATGTGTCATGTTCTTTGATGAGTTAGATTCCATCGCCAAGGCTCGTGGTGGCAGCTCAGCTTCTGGTGATGCCGGAGGTGCTGGGGATCGTGTTCTTAACCAGATACTCACTGAGATGGATGGTATGAACTCGAAGAAGAATGTATTCATCATTGGTGCCACGAACAGACCCGACCAAATTGATCCCGCCCTTCTCCGACCCGGCCGTCTCGATCAACTCATCTACATTCCTCTACCAGACGAGCCTTCGCGTTTGAGCATCCTCAAGGCTGCTCTGAAGAAATCGCCTGTCGCTCCTGAAGTCGACCTTGCGTTCTTGGCTAAGAGCACCCATGGTTTCTCTGGTGCTGATCTCACAGAAATCTGTCAGCGTGCAGCGAAATTGGCTATCCGGGAGTCCATCGAAGCCGATATCCGGAGAGAAAGGGAGAAGAAAGACAAGGAGGAGGCTGGCGGCGATACTGCTATGGAGGAGGAAGAAGAAGACCCAGTGCCTCAAATCACTAGGTTCGGATAATTGTTTTACTTGCTCTCGCGTGTTTAATGTGTGATTGCAGGGAACACTTTGAGGAAGCCATGAAGTACGCACGCCGTTCTGTATCCGACCAGGATATCAGGCGTTACGAGATGTTCGCACAGGTAGGCTATTTCCGTTATCTGCCTGGGAAAGATGTTGACCGTATCAACCTCAGAACCTCCAACAATCTCGTGGCTTCGGCAACAATTTCAAGTTCCCGGAGGGCACAAATCCTGCAGGTGCATCCTCGACTACTACGGCCGGTAATGCTGGGTTCACAGATGAGACAGCCGATGATGATTTGTACGCTTAAGTGAATGATGTGAAGTTGGATTTTCTTTTTTCCTTGATGCCCCTCCCATTATCGCACCACACTTGTAGTTTCTACGTACACGACTAAAATACGAATGATAGAATTTTCTCTTCCCAAGGCAAATCCTCATGTTTTCCATAGCCGAGTATGAGCGCTAGCGTCAAAGGTGACTTCATCTCTTCCTTCACGTGGACCGCTCCTTTAGGGTCACCGAAGCAAGCACTTTCATGCTTGACACTCCCTTCAATTTCACTCATTACTACTCGACTTCACTCTGCGACTAGGTGGAATACAATATGGAGCCTGGACGCGGCCTATCAGCGGCTTCGCGAAGCTTGTCAGCGTCGTCACTGAAGGAACGACTGTCAAAACTGACTACTACTCCGTTACGGCCAGTGGCTGCTTTACATGCGAATATAGAGTGAGGCTTGAGTCTCAATACCTATTTGCTTCGGTTCGTGGTGAGCTAAGCTGTATGTCAGTTTCGTTCCGGCAAAAGTACCGAGGAAGAGAAGACTACAGATGTTAGCGGTGGCAATTTGGTCGGTGCTGATCGTGATCACGACAGTGACATTTCTGCTGCTATGGTACGTCGTATTTATCGCCATCTGCAGCATGTCTGACAGCATATGCATGTAGCTCTATTCCTCCGTTATGGCCTCTGTTAGCGCTGTACATCGTATGGATGAAGTGGATAGACAAGAGCCCAGAGAACGGAGGGAGGACGAGCCAGTGGTTCCGATCGTTGGTTTTCTGGAGATATTTTGCAGATTATTACCCTGCTTCGTGAGTCCTATCTCATTTGTTAGTGGTCCTTGCGCTTTAATACTTGTGAATAGGTTTCTTAAGGTGTGTTGGTGGTTGATCGAGCTAGACTGACGCTTGATGATGCTCACGTCCGTACTATTGGTACCAGGAAGCTGATCTTCCTGCTGATCGACCTTATGTCTTTGGTTATCACCCCCATGGTGTGTCCCCTATACACTTTTTTTGTGCGAGCTGACATTAAAGGAGTATGTAGGCATAATTGGCATGTATGTTGTCAATCCCTCCACATTCCGGATGAATCTGATTCCCTCGTAGGGGTGCCTTCGCTACATTTGCTACAGAAGGTGCGAGGCAATACGATCCCCTTGCTTCGTGTTATCTGAATACTTGGTATCTCAGCGACGGGTTTCTCGCAAGAATTCCCCGGCATCAAGCCCCACCTCCTTACGCTGGCATCAAACTTTCAAATGCCCATATATCGAGATATCCTACTAGCACTAGGAGTATGTAGCGTCAGTAAACAGTCGTGTTCGAACATTCTGAAGTCCGGACCGGGATCGGCGATTACTATTGTTGTGGGCGGCGCTGCTGAGAGCTTGAGCGCGCATCCGGGGACTGCAGACCTTACTCTGAGACGCAGGTCAGTGAGCATGTGGGATTATGGTTTCTAAAGACTGATTTTCATAGGCTGGGTTTCATTAAGGTTGCGATACAACATGGGTGTGTATTCAAACAATGTGATACCAATCTCTACCGAACCTAACCCCAAGATTGTTAGAGCTGACCTAGTACCTGTGTTTTCATTTGGTGAAAATGATGTTCGTTTACGACTTTCGTTGAGTGGGCGTATTCTTAACCATCTTGTTTGATGTAGATTTATCAGCAAATGCCAAACGAGCGGGGGACGACGATATATACATTGCAGAAGAAATTCCAGAATATATTCGGCTTCACCTTGCCTCTGTTCCATGGCCGGGGGCTTCTAAACTGTTTGTCATCCGTGTCCCTCATGTTACTGAACCTCACATGTTGCCTACAGATAACCTTGGGCTCATGCCTTATCGGCGGAGGATTGTTGCCGTTAGTAAGTGATCCGACAATCTTCGTGGTATTGAAATACTGAACCCTCCAAGTTGGCAAACCTATACATGTCACTCAATGTGACAAACCCACGTCGGAAGAAATCTTCCGTATCCAGAAAATATATATTGATGAGCTTACCAGGTGACAAGCGCCTCTCGTCTTTTAGCCTAGCGAATGCTAATGAAGTTGTATAGAATATGGGATACTTATAAGGATGAATTCGCGAAAGCTAGAAAGAAAGAGCTCAGTATTATCGACTGAGATACGTATTATACTTGGTCATTTCTGTTAAATTGTTCATGGACGTTACTTTAAACACGTCGTAGCACGATAATGTTACGATGCGTAGACGATAGATGTAGACATGGGAAGCATGGTCCCGTCGATCTAAAGGCTGTAGATATTATGATCGAGGTCGATCAGGACTTCTGTGGTTTGAGGCCCATCCTTCCCTTCAGGACCTTCAATATCTCTTGACTGGGCGTGGCCTTGCAGAGGCGATCGTAGTCGTACCAAACGAGCACCGAATCGGATGTAGTGACAACTTTACGTTGTGCATAGGAATAGATTATCGCCTTGCAACCAAATTGCGTATCATCGTCTTCGCGCGTAATGTGTGGCTTATGACCTATCAAGAGCTACCAATAGGAGGATTTGATGGCAATGATTCGTGGTGATGTTAAGTGGTAAAACGTACCGTATCTGGATAGGTAACAGGACGCCTGAAATTGAGTGAGACAGATTTGAGAATCAGTGATACGCCTTTGCCGTTCATCATATCCTCCGCTTTCTGTGGTCCGCCAATTTCGCGTCCTAACCCAAGCATCCAGTGAAGGCGGCCCTGGTGTGTTCATCAGATATTGGCATCAGATTTCGGGAGTCGCAGGAGGATAAAACCACTGACGGATTCCAGATAGCGAACTGCATGGCTTTATCAGTAACAAAGCCACAACTAACAGCGAGTATATGCGTACGGTAGTTGACATTGTTCACATGTCTTCATAGTAGCTTGAATGCGCTAGCAAATGATCCACTTTAGGGACGACTTACTGAAAGGAATCGTGTTCTCCCCACTGCACGGCCTGTTCCCAGAAAGACTGTGGGTCATATCCGTGTTCTATCAGCAATTTACGACCTTCTTCACTAGGCGTGCTCTCCGGGGAAGACAACGTCGAATATTTGGCCGTGGTAGGAGGTTCATCGGGAGATGCTGGACCTTGCGTTCCCGGTGGGATATGGAACGGCGACGAGGGATCCCGAAAGGCTGCTTGGAGGGCCTGGTTCAGATAGAAGACAACTAAGGTCTCGACTCGCCCAGACCAGGAGGCGCACTCACGCTTATCGATGAATTACTTCGAGATGGCCATAGCGAGCGCACTGTTCTCAACGACGAGCACGACGCCCTCAACATCGTTATCGACAGGGTCGAACGGATGGTCCGTGCGCTGATATTGGTCTGTTTCACACGTGGCGATTGTCAGAATTGCCTTTTAAGGGTAACCAGTTTCTGTTTTTGTCTAAATCGACATAGGTATGACGCGCAGAGTTGTACAATTCGTCCTCTGCCGGTGTCAGCCGATCCCGCCGGCGGGAAGGGTATAAGTACTAGAGTCCCTCGACGTTCGATCCCCCACTTTTCTTTCTTTCTTTCCACCATCTTCTCTTTTCTCTTGATCCTGGTGATCGCCTTTATCATACTTCACCTACTAATTCAACTTTCTTTACAAACACACATACTATCTTAACGCGACTGGATTCGCTTCACCCTTTTTTATTCATTTATCTCATACACGCATTCTTTCTCCACGCATACACGAATTTCCATCACTATGGTTGCCGTGTCCTCCCGTTTTGCAGTTCTCGCCGTGGTCGCTTGGATCGCCAGTGTGTCTGCCGCCCCTGTCAAGGGCAACGCCGTCTTAAAGGACCACGGCTCCTCATCTGAGCACAAACCTGAAGCAAAGATGTCAGTCAAGGGTGCCATGCCTATGGCTCTCAAGGCGCCCAGTCATCGCCAACATAAAGGAGCACATAAGCGGGTAAGTCGCCTTCATTGGGGACTAATTATCCATCTCTGATTGTACTTTCGCTTTAGTCGGCTGAGAGTCTAAATCCATCAAATCCTATTGCAAGGATGGTCATGTTTGCTGTCAATGGTCCTGCTAGACGTGGTGTTCGCGATGGCGAAGTAGCCAATAACAAGTCAAAGAGGCAGCAAGCTCCCTTCTCTGTAGAGTCCGCTTCAGTCGCCCGTTCCTATCCTGGACGTCGACGCGATCATGATCACGTACATGAGCACGTTCATGAATATATACACGACCATGACCATGACCATGACCACGATCATGATCACGATCACGATCACGATCACAACCACGACCACGATCACCATCATCGGCGGCGTGGTGTAAAACAATTCGAAGGTACTCGTTCGGAAATCCGTGACGTCAATGGTAGGGGAGTACCGGGTTATGTGGCCATGATGGTGAGCGTCTTTTGACATATGGACTATGCAATAACTTGACGACCACTATAGAGTCCTTCAACAGCGCCAATGGCAGACAAGCCGCTAGCATATGTGGCTGTGGACAAATCGAACGGCACGATGATCTTGGACGCTTCCGAAACAAATAAGACAGAATTAACCCTTGTACCGACAAACTCGACCTCGACAAATGATTCTTCGGTGCAAATGGTGACTCTGCAACAAGCTGTCTATGACTCGGAGAAGACGTCAATGGTCCAATATTGCGCCACGCACAATCCCAATCCTCCCCCGAGTGGTGCGCCTATGTTCATGGAGGCGTGTCAAGATCCCATTCAACCATCAGCCAACAAAAGCCAACTTTTCTACTTCAATAAGCAGACTGGTGTTATACGACCCTCCCAATTCGCTATCGCAGGTAATGACACATCCGCTTCCACCGTCGAAAACGCGGCTAGCGTCACCAGCGAAGACGATGGTTCACAAAGCTCATCGTTACCTAACGGAAGCTCGGAAACGGCACAGAGCGTTAACATGGTGTTCAAGCCAAACGCGGTCGAAGTAGACCCTGTGCAGTCTTTAAGCTCGATCACAGCGTATACGGCCACAGTGACGGTGACTGAAACCTTGAGTTCAACGACCACTATTACAAGCACTGTATCAAGTGATCCATCTTCCACTTCTGTTTCAGTTGCCGACGTTACCTCGTCTTCCATGTCTTCTTCATTGGCAGGCACGACCACTTCCCAAGAGTCTCAGACATCATCGACGCCAGCTGCTCTCGATGTCAAGATGTTTGCTCCGACCACCTCTGCCTCCAGCGATGTGATCGCCCCTACTGCATCGACCACTGCGACTTCAAGTTCGATGAATGCGGCTGCAGTTGCTTCAAGCATTGCTGGTACTTCGGCTGTGAGTTCTCTGTCGCTAATACCTGTCAGCACCGAGCCTTACACATACGTGTTCCTATATAGTAACACGATGCATAAATAGTGATGTAGTTTTAAACGTTCAAGAATATAAAAATACATTTGGGTTATAATTAAATCACCTGTGAAAACGATGTGACATGTGTGACAGGCCCACTCAAGGTTTTTGCTTGCCAACGGCCATCTGGTGCGAGTTTGAGGCCCCCACTCTTCGCCTCCTCGTTCATTCGTCTCAGTTTTCTGGGATCCCACATTCTTTAACACCTACGCTCATTTGCAACTACACACAGAAGTCATGTCTTTCCACAAGCGCGCCCCAGAGGTACACAATCGCAAGTTTGCCAGGGCTCCAGTGGGCATCCGTGTACTGGAACCTAGGTTCACACCAACGGCAGTGTATCCTGGCATGCCCCCTGATGATACACCAGTGGTGGGGCCAGCACCTGACAGTGAGTATCCATACTTGTGGAAATAGCAAAGTTAACACTAACCGTCCTCAGCCACCACCACTGTCACTCCACCCTCGCCAACGACTACGACTCGAATCCCCATAGTCTCCAATCCTCCTGCAACACGTATCACAACTACAACCCCTATTCTTGACCTCCCCACACAACCAGTCATCCAGACGACGTCCACGACATCCTCCCTCATCCTTTTGCCCATCACCCAGGCTAACCCGGATGATATTCTGACTACTCCCATTTCAACCTCTTCCCCAACTTCAGTGCAATTACCAACTGCAGCAGTGAAAGGCCAAACGACTGCAAATGCCCTAACTAATCTTCCCACTGCTTCCAGGAGTGTTGCCCCTGCTATCATTTCCAGTTCCTCGTCTAGCAGTGCATCGGCGACAACTACGGCATCATCATCCTCTGGCGTCAGCACAGGTGCAATCATCGGGGGTATCGGTGCAGGGCTTGTAGGCGTTGCTGCAGTTGTCTTCGGTATATTCTTTTTGGCTGTGAGTTTGCCTTCTGGTGATGTGGATCTCACGTGATTGATGTAATATGACAGCGACGCTGGCGAAAGCGCAGTGATGAGAACGCGTTCAATGCTGATAGCTTCCGTCGTTCCGCTGTTCTTATGGACGACCCGCCCACCCATGAGGACACTGTCAATCGTGGGTATAACCCCCGCCCACCCTCAATGATCGAGCGCAAGCTGGCAAACAGCACCCCAGTTTCTGGATTTGGTCACCCGCACGCAGGTTATGGAGCTACAGGTTACGGCAACTACGGTTCATTTGCTCCTGGTCAGGTTGTCTCCCCGCCGCCCATGGCTGCGTCTCCCGATTCTTATGCTTACAACAATGTTGCTGCTATGCCTTACAACGCCGTATCGCCGTATGCCCAATCGCCGTTCTCGCCTGCATCACCGGTCTCCGCTCATGTAGCCCCGTACGATTCGCCATACTCCCAAGTCGCTGGAGCCGTTGCAGCAGGGACGTTGAACCGCCAGTTATCCGCAGGTCCCAATGAGCGAAATCTAACTAGACAGGCTTCGCTTGCCGCTGCTAATCCTGCACATGCTTCCGTGGCCACCGTCGAATCTATCCCTGCAAATGACTACGTCGATCTAACTCGTTCAAGCGTTAGCCCGTTCCAGGCTGCTCAATACGTCGAGATCTCCAAGAAGTTGAATACTGAGGTTCCAGTTGGTCTTGCTACTCCAGTGGTGAATCAGTACACAGGTGAACCAGCTCCGGCCGCAGCACAGGTACCCTCGCCTTTCGCAGATCCCGAGCCTCGCCAATCTGGAGAACTGCCATCTCCCTATGATCAAGCGTTACCTTCACCATCTCGTGATCTTGACTTCCCCGCGCCACCGTCCCCTGCCATCGTAGCCGCCGCACACGCCCGCATCGATTCTACCCCACCGATGCTCCCCGAGATCCGTGTCCAACCCCGAGTTTCTGGCTACGACGATTTCCCTAAATCGCAAAATCAGTTCCCCGCGACACCAAGTCCTTTAGCGAGCAGCTTCGCCATCCAAATGCCTCCTGCTACCAAGAGCGAGTTCGCGACACCCAGTGCTGTAGAGGTAGTGCAGGCGCCTGCTCCCGCTGCTGCCGAGGCTTCCAAGCCTGTTCAGGGTGCTGTTGACCCTGCGCCTGCTCCCGTCGCTCGTGCTCAAGCACCAGGTGCGGAAGGGAAGAAACGCCCCGATACCGTGTATAGCACGATGTATGATGATGAAGACGCCTACGGTGGCTTCTAAACCTGAAGCATGTCCATCTACAATACTTTCTTTGGTTGGTATCTGGATAAAATCTGAAAAACGATGATATTTGTGTTATAGGACCATACACATACGAACAAACTCTTTTAACAATTCCTTTCTCACCAGTGGCTAGGGGTGTCTGCGATTACCTGCTGGCTTGATTCTTCCCGGGCCGCAGGTGTCTGCGACTACCTACCGCCTTAATGCTCTTGCTTCATCTATGGTTTTCGGCTCTTGGCAGATCGGTTTTTTTTTTCCTGGTTTATGTGTCTATATACTGGTGCAAGTGTCGGCAAATGCATTCGGCTATGTATTGTCGTATCCGTTTGTGTTGTTGGGGTTTGGGGTTTTATGCTTCACTTGGAGCGCACCAAGGCTCGCTCTACGAGGCCGGAGCCTCTCGTTTCTCATCTATCTTGTTTTTTCATTTGCTATTCATCGCTGCGTAGTGTTTCGATGTTAGCCCCTTGACTGGTTTTTCCGTAACGTCTCAACGAGCTCATGTACTGGCCGTTTATACCCATATACATTTTTATTGGTATGTATATCCGTTTACCCCTATTCATACCCCCCAGGCCCCTTTGCAGATTCAATAAAACTGTCTTCTTCCTCCCCACCGTCAGTCGTGCAATGCAAGGCTGCTTTGTTCCATTATTTGTACGAACGGGGTCGGCACAGGTTTTTTAAAATTCCATCTTGCGTCCGTCGGGGAGACGACGTGATGGATGTTACAATACCGGTACGCTTCTATACTGTAGTTACTTGGAATATATGAGAGCACGGAGCAAATCCTCCCGCCAGTCCGACACTTCCCCCGTTCTGCTTGAGGTACGGTATCTCTTGAGTATTCTGCTTAACTAGCCCCTAGGGCTATCAGTTTCTCAAGGTTAGCGTACATAGATAATCATTGGTTATGGCGATGACGGTACATTTGGTGTTTAGCAGCAGAAGCATAAACGCAACGACATGCTTGTATATCGCCATACTAGCCTCTCTGAAATGCCGGAAAGAGCATTCTGGTGCCGACGACAACCCACGTCCCGCTGATTGCCCTCTTATATCTCAGTATGCTTGGAATCTCGGCGAAAACCCCGTGAAACAGGGTTATTCGCACCAGTTTTCTCTGAGGGACAGGGAAACGCAAGGGAAACGCATCGCGCTCATTAGGCTTCATGAATTCAACAATTGAGCCGTGGATTCGACGATGCAAATAACGGTACACAAAGTTATACTTGGTCAGATAACTAGACGAGTGCACCTATCAATACTGGACGGAAATTCATCCATAACGTAGAAGATGCTGAACAAGGATATTAGATCAGCCGCATAAAAGAATGGTATGTATCCATACCTTCGATTCATGTATTTTCCTATAAGCGTTGCCGAATGGCAGTGGCAGGCAAACACAGGTGCATTGTGCTAGTACTTCCATCACCTAGGCTGCTGTTAGCAATTGCTTTTCTATCAAACGGGCAAAATAACATACGTCCAGTGCACGTAAAGCCACTATCCGCAGTAGGGAGGGGCAACTGGAGGCATGACGCCCTTTCTATAGTTATGTCGGCTTTAACTGGAAGACCCGTCGGCTTTATGGGCATCACCGTAGCCTCGCGGAAGATTGTAGTGGTGCACGGGAACGCTGTTCCCGGCGCAGCTCTAGTTACCAGTGCGGTCCCCACAATGTCCCCCGGCAAGAGGGGGCCTGGAATGGTGAATGTGACAGTAGTACTGATATCTGCATTTGCAGAGTATACAGCGAGCACGATGAAAGCAAAGAGGGCGTTAACTGAAAGCATCGTTGGTTAGTTGCTGACTGAGGGATACTTGCTCGAGGTTTACCTACTTATACATTTGACCGACATTAGGGGCGAGCTGGAGCTTATCCCTCGCAATCGTTACTAAAGCCAGAGTCCATACGCTGCGGCGCACTTTCTGACTATCTTTGGCGATAGGATCATAGTTGATGGACAAGATCCCTGTGTCACTCCACGGAGTCAAGCTAGGTCAAGCTGCACTCGATGTCCACAGGCAGGATAGGTGCGAGCTCTTCCAAGAACAGAGAGCCAGCACCGTCAAGCCATCGACATCACCCCTTCAAAGCTAAGGGAGACAGTTCGATGGTGTCCGACAGCACGAATGGCCGATAATTCAGCATTTTTGCTCTTCGGCAGCACCTAATGCCTTTCGAGGACTGTCGGTCAGAATAGTCGAAGTAGTGTCCACATTTCTCTGCTGGGTAGGTCTATCAAATCGCTTTTTGCGAAAATGGCTATTTGGCGTCGCGGATCTCCGGTAGTAGTATAGCTAACTCGATGACTCGAAATACATCAATCAAGACCGTCTGTTGGCAGAATAATACTTCTATACCTGTCACTTCTCCGCTGTATGCTAGACGGGGGCTCTACGACTATCGGGCAGCACGCTGATCGATCCAAGATCAGAGATTTGACGGAGGGAAATTCGTCTTTGTTTAAATCGAGAGACGTAATGGAAGCACACGGTGAGAGAGATCGTTCAGGTTTTTCCTACAGGAATAGCTGCGATGCAGCTTGTCATTTTGGCCGCTCCACAGTCCTGCGAATTTTGACCAGCAATAAACAGGCTTGAAGAAAATATAGATGCGATGGATGCCACGGTACCACCGCAAGAACGGTTCAACCACTTTCCTTTATGCGTCGTGGAGAGAAGGCCTGAAGATAATCCCAAAAAGTGACCACGCGGTAGAGAATTTGCGCTCAGCTGATGAGAGATTATCCGATCACAGCAGAACTTGCGGAGCTAGCGAGATAGACACAGAATGAAGGCACTCCCCCATCCCCCCTCAGCCCCCTTGTGAAAACTCGGAGACGACAAATTAGAGATAGTCGATTTTTGTAGGTTGCATAATGAAGTAGTGGCCTCGTTCTTAAGGATCGTACCAGATTGACAGCCTTGGGTAGATTTATGAATTGCAGAAGTGCTAACATACCCCACTGGGATAAAGGGTATGGAATAGATCAGGTACAGTCCACTTCGGCCCCGGCTGAGGGCGCCTTTTGAACGAAGCTGAGACTCGCACCGTATCTAGTCCCCAGTATACGTTGAATAGAGTGTAATGAAGAAGGCGTAGGTCTTTTGGCAACGTTGCATGGCGTCTTCACCTCACACATTACATTGATGTGTTCGCCGTCCGTACAGGATTGGAACTCAAAGTTCCATACACTAGTCTGATCTGACATTGCCCTTGGTCCTGTCATGGAGAAAGGTCGTGCAACGCATTGAAGCCTGGATCATATTGGGAGGAGTGACGAGCGCCGCAAGGAAACTGACTTACATAGGTTGAAACTTGAAGCTTGAACGTTCATGAACTTCGAGAACCAGTGCTAGAGAAAACAATTAAGCGCCCATAGACTTAGTGGCGCTAATTCGGATGTTCATGTTCAACCTGATCAGACTCTGTTAAGCACACAGGGAATGCTAGTATTGTACGCATCTTGGACAACCACCCCGAATTACGCCCCACTAGCTGACCGAAACTCACTGGAGTCATTGATATAAACACAATAAACGTCATTTCAAGGTGGGGCAGTCCTAGAGACTATTATCCTTGATTTTTTTTTGTCTGACCCGTTCAGGTTGAAAAGTGCATTATCATAGCACAACTTTGGTATCATGTGTCACTAGGCAGTAGTGGACTGCTGTCAAATTGATAATATAAGCGACTTGCCAGTAGGTAATGTTTTTCCTTGATAACTGAAGCCTATTCATCTGACATCGGAAAAACTAGGAAACTTATTTTATTGTGCGCGGTCGCTTGCACTTCTCTCGCCATCTTGTACTCTTGAGCCCACGGAAATGAACGTGTGCAATGATAGTGTTTTCGATGTCACCCCAAAATGCATATGCAAGTGACACCATGCGTCGTGGGTGAGTGATGAAGGCTTCCGACTGACGTCTGATAGTCGTCTGATAAACATTGATCAGCTTTATGCACGTATGCAATTGCCAAGGTACCTGAAAACTAGGCGATGAAGCTGGTAGCCAGCTGTGCATCTTGTGTAAGCCCTACGAGTGGGTGCGTTCGAGATTGTAGTTTGTCTCGAATTTGATTCCAACTGTATACAGTCATCTAAACCAAATTGCAGGTTCGTGGTTTCAGGATCCCATTGAACGGGATAGTACAAATTACTTTGTCTGCCTCCTTTGGTAGCAATGACGTGAATATGGTTGACTACATCCGCTCAAAATTGAAAATGGTTTCTCAAGCCCATCTACCTCCGTGTCTGCTTCGTATCACTTACGGCAGTCATCAATCCGGGCGCAATGTGCCCACCTGCGATCATCGTCGGAGGGGTTCTATTACCGTAAACATCACCAAGCGTGGTCAATGGTGAGAGTGATCATTTCATATAGCTCTTAACTAATGCCTTGAAAAACGCACGGAGAGAAGAACCCGAGTTGGATGGTTGCTGTCGCACCACTATACTGCTTCGGGAGTCGGATGGGTTCCATACTGGTTCGATCGCCAGGTTTTCCACAACAGTATTCTACTGTCACAGAACTCATGACTTCGGGTAACTGGAACAACTAGAGAAGGCCGCGGATTCGCTTTCACCAAAAATCCCCGCGATGGTATATTTCAGTGCAAGATTCGTACCCACCTGCTAAACTCCAATGAACTGCCTAAAACTCAGTTGAAAAGCCAATTTAGTGGTTCTGTGAGAATTCTCCTTGCGCCTTCAGTATGTGAGTAGACAATCCCATCAACTCGCCAACGAAATCTTTGATATCCTTGGTCTTATTCAGGACGTGATTCCGGCTCAAATCCGGGTGTAGGGATCCGCCTGAATTGTCTATCTATTGTCTTAATCAGTACTTATTTCCGGGACTCTCACTATCCTCAGTGAGTCGCGACGCGTCGAGGTGCTCTAGACTTACCGATACAAACATCTGTACACTGCCATAAACAGGAGGTTCTCAAGATCTCATTGTCCTGAGTGAGTCGCTTCAGTCCTGCTAATATTACTTGAATCGGTAGTTCTATATGAACGCATTCATATTGAAGAAGATTACTCCGGTTTCCGAGTTCAAGGCTACTGTCGTCTTAACCCAAGAGGCTGAAATACTTCCAGCCTCATGCGCACAAATCAACTATAACCGAGTTCGCTCCCTGAGTCCCTCTAATTTTGTGCAATTCCATGCGATGTCATCCGTGCGAAGGCATGAAACCAGTTATGCTAGATTCTGATACGAGCCTGGCGAGCAAGCCCGTCGTCCGACGTTTGCATATCTTCGCTAATGAAAGAAAACTACTCAACAGAGAACGAGTAGGTCTGCTAGGACTCTTGAGCTGTCACAACTGCTAGTGCGTATTACCCGCATCGTAACGTTCCCTACACCCATATCTTCTTCCTCTAGTAAATTCCACGTCGCACAGCTGTGGTCTACGCCTCGTGCCCCAGGGTGAACTCCAGGATTTTCCAGATGGGATTGGCGGGACACCCTTCTGTCAGAATGTAGGTCGAAGCATCTCAGTTCTTTCCCAAATTTAACTGATTATCAGCCACTGCCTATTACAATCATGATTCATGCGGGCCTCCTCACTGCCGATAACAATGTGTTGATTGGTGCCACTGCATCATATTCACTCACATGGAGTGTATCGACAAGCCTTTCACCCATTTCTACCGCGTTCCGATTGGTGCATCTACAGAGAAGACTCGGAAATGTGCAGTCGCTTTATTCTTCCGTGCGAAGACTTCCTTGTCAACTTATTCAAACGCCGAGCGTTTACGAAATGCTCTTCCAAACTGTGGTTTGTGGGCTTCACCTCCGAAGTTCACAAAGGTCATGGTTCGGACAATCTTGGGAAAGATCCCAAGCCCGTTGGGTATAAAACGAGCTAAGCTATCTCGTATACCCCCCAGTGAGTTACACAAGCCCACTTTCATAGCTACTATGCGCTTCTCTGTCATCCTCGCACCTTTTGCACTTGCTGCCTCTGCCTATGCACAGGCGACCGTCTGTACCGCTGACGCAACTGCCGCAGACCCAACTTTGGGGAGTCTCAGCAGCCTCATTGCGGAGCTTGAGAGCGCTCTCAGCATCGCCCAAGGTTTACCCATCGTCGGTGGATTGATCAACGAAGTCTTCGGCGGAGTTCTCAGCTCCCTTCCTATCAAGGTGCCTGCTAGTGTATGCGAGCTGACTGGCGGCACCGGTGTTGGTACGTATGCCCGTCTGTGTAGTGCACAAATTGTTAATTGATGGTTTTGCTTTAGCCGGCGTATGCTCTTGCGCCTAGATTATTCTCGCGTGATTGTGAGTAACTTGACTTAATTAGGACCTGAACTGATAAGTCTACGTTAGCGTGAGGGTTAGATATTATGGTGTCTGAAGATATGAATTCGTGCTCGTATCATGGTCAACATGCCCTCCTTCGTTGTTATCCTATTTCAATTGTTGTATCAGTTTGTAAACCGAAATTATGATCTGTTCGTGTGTCTGCCATAGCCTGATAGTGTTATTGTAATGTGCCACAGATGCGCGCATTTACTGAGTTGAACCATACTGATTGAAGTCCTGATGCGAAGTAATCATGCTATAGTTTACAAATCAGTTCTAAGTAATGCCACCCGCGGCAAGGGACGTTAGTAGTCGCTTGTGTGAGGATGCTAGTAGTCAGAGGTGGCGAACTTCTTTCGGCAACTGTGAATTGTCTTTTCAGAAGCACGGTGGCTCTAATTCGTCAACGTTCGCGTCAACATGTTCATTCAAACTCCGCGTCTTATTTACTTCTCTGTTCATATACCACATAGCGCCGACGGAGCTTGCTTGCTGCTAAATAGTCATCCGCATCATACATCTGAAAAACACAGAGTACCATGATCATTTCGGTCAGAAGACAAAGTAACTCATATTTAGTGTAAGCAAGCATAGATGGGATTGGTGGCTTAAAACATGCTACATTGCTGTTCGAGAATTTCCAACCAATATAATTGCCAGCTGTAAAGCAAATTGTCAGCTCTTATTCGATGCAGAGTACATACTCATACCCAGCCATCTGAGAGATACTAGTCTAGACAATGACAGTTGGAATTGCCCCAATAGCTGAGCTGACAACGCTAGAGACGTCCGGGACCGTGACGGTAGGAGCAGCCCCGATAACTGAGCTGACCACGCTTGAAACGTCTGGGAGCGTAACGGTTGGAACAGCTCCGATACCTGAGCTGACCACGCTTGAAATGTCCGGGAGCGTAACGGTTGGAACAGCTCCGATACCTGAGCTGACCACGCTTGAGATGTCTGGGAGCGTAACGGTTGGAACAGCTCCGATAACTGAGCTGACCACGCTTGAGACGTCCGGGAGCGTGACGGTTGGAACGGCTCCGAAAATTGAGCTGACCGCGCTTGAGATTCCCGGGCCACTGATTACTGCAGCACTGGTTGCAGAAATCTGAAATGACGTGTAGAGCGCAATAGATACGAGGGCGAGAGAGAAAGGCATAGCAGCTTCGAAAGTGGGTTGTAGAACTCACTGAGGATGCTGACCGCGACTTGCCTCGTTTTATAGAAGAGTTATGAGAACCTACAAGAAGAGCTACCATACTGACGGTGAGAAGGTATACACACCTGGCAAACGCTCGTACCAGAGCACCGGTAAAGCGGAAGTGGGATTCAGATGGTCATCAGATAGAAAGGTAGTGCAATGTTCTAACTTCTCGTACCCTTGGCGGAGCTCGGCGAAAGCGTATCGACTTTTCATGTATACCCACCACGTATCAGGCAAATCACCGTATCAACAAATGGCTATTAGCCATTGGACGTAGACAAGCTGTGTCCCCATGTTCATCGCAGCAGTTTCTGGAAACGTACGAAGTGCGAAGCCGTTGCCCTGCTAAGTCAAGTACAGCAAGCCGCGTGGAGTACCGGTTGATCAAGCCTGCCACAACTGAATAAGCCGTTTGAAAGGAGCAAACTGGCCGAAGTTTTCACAGTGGCTGTGAAGCGGAGAACGGGATTAGTTGAAGCACTCAGATAAATGTTGATGAGAATAGTATAGCTCAACCTTGAAGATATTTCATCTGTTTACCTTTGAAGTCTCCCCATTCAGGTATATCCGTGCTTCCTTTGTATTCACTGGGCCAGACATCATCAAATATCACGCCATTGTCTTTCCAACTTGCTTGGCCACGAACAAGAATAGTCGCCAAGATCACAGAATACCACTCACGGGTCCAATGACATTACCATCTTCTTCCCAATGTCACCAAGCGGGGGCTCTTGCCATCATCAACTTCCAATTTAACCGCCCTGCTCAGCCACGTCTGGAATTGTCGGGCGAAGCAGATTCTCATTGCATATACACGGTCTAATTATATTTCGGTCTTACAAATCAGTAACTCGCTCACCATTAGTTTGGAGCCAACAGTGCTTACGATCGGGCGTAGTGGCATCCACGATAACTTCGAGGTGGGCCAAAATGATCTACTGACAGTATGACCACAGCCGAGATTCATGGTACGAGTCGGAACCGAACGTCAGGACTTCGATATGCCTCTGGTACTCGTTCATATGTGCGCCGTATCAACGAACCCTGGGTTACTCACATAGATCGGTGGAAATTCTTGGGAAGAACCAGACAGTCTCATCTCCTTCCCAGGGTCCTATCGTTCCCTACGGGTCATCTGATGTCAACACAGCTGGTAGCAGTATGTAATCTGGTTTTTCAAAAGCGAGACACGGGCGCGCTGGGGATGGGTACGTATACCGGACTCGGCGGACTTACTGAGTGATCAACGAAGCTCGCAACCACAATAGTTTGATATGGTTGCAATCGTACCGTGATGCGACGATCGTATATATAAGACGTCATTAATTTGTAGTCTTCTCTGAGCGGGATTTAGGTCGACTCATATAGCAGTAAATATCCATGTATAACAACCCATTTTCAAAGCCATGTTGGAGGTGAAGTATTCGTCGTACTCTCAGCCATGGCGATGGTGATGGATGTGATAGGGAAATACTCTGTGACGTGAGTAGAAATATTTGAACGGACGGCGAAAGCATAGGCTCGCTACGTAGTTGTATTCCCTCCGCGAGATTAAATTGCGCCAGTGAGAGGGTGGGTGGAGTGGAAGACAATGTTGCGACTGATAGAAGACCAACAACAGGGTGAGAACTTCAGAAGCGATATAAACCGCCGGCTTAATTATAAGTTCGGGCAATGGTGAGAAAGAAGTTCGAGGCGTACGGGAAGAGTTGCGTTGCATCCTGTCAACTGGTGCGGAATTTCACCCATGCGGAGCTCGAAGACTGTTATGGTGAACTGATACCGCAATCCTTATCTGACGCAAAAAACCGTCAGCTTTTCAACAGGGAGATCCAGGAACACTCAATGACTCACAGGTGACGCATTGCAGTGCAGGTTACCCAGGACAGGCCGCATCAATGGTTGCTCAGTGCGAAAGTAATGGAAGTTTCGCATCCCTCACATGAGTAATACAAGGTCGAAGAGTTTATTTATGGGTTGTCCTACATAGAACATGAAATATCGCATTCTATTATCTGCCAATAGGTGTTCATCAATCTACCCTCAAAATTTCGCGGTATGATGTCCTTACCAAGAAGACTGGTATTACTCAGTTGCTCCAAAGGTGGCACACAAACGAGTATCGGGGAAACCATCGTCTATGAGCCACATTTAGTGATGAATGGATAGAGCAAGGATCAGCGTACTGTCACAGTCCAAGTCGCACGTAGCATATAGGCCACCATCAGGAATATGACAGGGAATGACGAGATCATGGGAAACATCAGCGTGAATATATCCTAGGTTCGCTGAGGCGGTTGTCCTGAAGTAGGCGCATAAAAAAGGGGCTCCGAATTGCTGTAAGTTAGCAGCAATTGCCTGAGCACCTCCGACGCTAGCAGCGCAGGTCATTGATGCCCCATTAGCGGACAATGCAGTGAGGAAGAGGGCGAAAATGGCTGAGAGACGAAGTTGCATCTAGTTCTTTGTAACTTGGAAAATGCTTCAACAAGAGCGTTTTCTAAGGCTCTTTATAGTGCGCTTTTCTGCCACTTCCATACTATCTCCTTGTTGCTTATTTCAAACATACATTCCTAGTTGCTTTCTTGTTGGAGTAAACAGCTTCCCGTGAACCTTTGAAAATCTCCATTCGTGATAACGACATAGTGAACTCCACATGCTAAACTTGCTTAACATGACTTAGTTCATTGTCATGGGCTGTTTTATGTCAGACATCTGCCCAAGGTTGTTTGACTTGTGGATAAAACGCACCACCATCCGTCTTCTAGATGCGAAGCTTACTACTCCGTGTCCACCATCTCCTGGGCCGATCCAAGCCAACAACAGCATCATTCGACACATTGAGAACGGAGCATCAGCTACAAGCACCGTCACATTGAGTCAAAATAATCTCAGCTTGCTGGTAGCACCTGTGAGTATCCTAGAAGTCGCCTGAGATTTCCAGAAACACCCTCAATTGGAATCCAGGGTGGTCCTCGAGATTTCGGAGAGTTTTGCTTTCTAAGCGCCCGGTGTCAGCAAAAACGTCTGGGCGCTTGTTCGATGTCAACTACTTCCAGAGTATTGGAGTCAAGTTGGAGTGGCCACGGAGCTTGAGTTCAACTCATTGGGGCTACGGCTTTACGCCTCCTTCAACGTATATAGCTTCTAGACTACTAAGAAATGGCGAACCATCGGACCTTAATATTTCGGGTCTGGCCATTACTTATGTGAACTTATTACTGTCTTCCGTTGACATCATCTGCCCCTTTCAAGTCCCATGGCAAGCTAGAGTAGGGTTCCAGGGGATAAATTTATCTCAGCTCCATAGGATAGTCGTCGCTCGGAGCACAGATGTCAGATTTCGTTCAACTTATTTTACCAGCTGCGTAGCCGGGTGGACAGAGACACGATCATCATGGAAGCAGGAAAGATAGGTTCGGTTCAAAATAAAAAGCACAGAGTTTAACTAAAAGGAACTCCTGGATAAAGGCTTTCGAGGACATATCAGCTCCCTGAGGACTCATCGAGAATCATATCAAGCCTTACATTCTTCTTCGTGGTGTCAGCATTTAAGCTGGACCTGAGCAGGTGCATTGAGACTCGGGAACCGTGGTAGACGAGGGAGCTATAATTACTGTGTCAGAATCAGTGCTGCCAACAGCCGAAAGCACGTACGGATAATATCTTCACAGCCCGTAGAGTGCTGTCCAGGGCAGGAATGGCTGCACAAGTAGTTGCACAAGGAGTCGCCACCAACAGTAGAGCTACAGGGGGCATTGACGCTCCATGGCGCACCGCTGCAATCGACGGCTAGCGACAGTGTGGCAAAGAGAGCGACGGCGACGATAGAAGTCAACCTTAGTTGCATGTTGAATTAGGAAAAATCCTCAGTGAAAGCGAATTGCAAATGAGAAGACGTTTACCTCACCTCTTATAGTCCAAAAAATAGAGACCCCGGAAACACGAGCACCATAGACCCAGGTTGCATTTTCATCTGGTACTCTTTCAGCCCGTAAGCAAGCCAGATTCAGAGACTTTCTCGATAGAGGCGATATCTAAGTCATGGTGATTCATCTTGTACGCGGCCATCAACATGTTCAGGCGCGATGAAATCCAGTATATGATCCTGAAACTCAATTAAATCAGGAACTTGACAACCCTCTGCATTCCCACTTACATACTTTAACGTAATGCCGGACCTCAGAGATTTGTCTAGTAATCTAGTTCAAGTCACTCAACTTTAACCGCTCCGATGGCTCCATTATCCTAGGATTTTTCGTTTCAGCTTGATCCATGGTATTAGTTGATGATAAGCAAGGCTGACTGACCGGCTATATCTTAGTATTACTTTAGCGCGTACCGAATATACCGCGCTAGGCCGTAATCGATAATCTGCGAAGAAAACGGGAGTTGTAAGCAGGCATAGTCGTTGCTTCACAGAGGCGTGAGAGAGGTGACGACCTTAAAAATATAAGATACATACTGGCCAAGTACCGAGTGACATTGCAGAGTCCAAGTAACCAGAACGCGATGTGTGAGAAAGGGCGAATGTAGTGGAATAGGCCTGATTTGTTAGAGTATATTTACCGCTACAGACGTCGCCGCTGGGTTCAAACGTAGGGCCGTCGAGTTGGACAACCAATCTCTGCCTCACCACGAACGATTTTGGATTGTACTTGTTTTGAAGTATGCTGTTGTCTATGTACATACATAATTGATTAATTGTTGAGTAAGAGCCTTGATAAGTTTTCACACAACGGTCATCTTCAAGCCAGTGGAGGATACTCGGACAAACCTCGGCAAGCAGTGTTTTCAGCGCAATGGACGCCACGCCCAGCCCGGAAACAGGAACTGCTTCCAAGAGCATGTCCTGAGCGATGGCCTTCGGTATTCTACTATCTTGGATATACGGGTCTAGGCTGCGGCCACCACTAGGCCACCGTAGGAGTAAAATGGTTCCGCAGGGGCCCCTGCACGAATAAGCACTTACTTACATATCAATTGTCTCCGTAGATGAGTCCGGTACCGATGTATGTAGCCCAGGAGTCCAGGAGCTCGTCAAGTTGATGCGTCAAGCATTCTCCGCAACTCGTGATGTATTCGCCCAATAAATAACCGTGCTCGTGTTGAAGCTAATAACAAAGTGAAGGTAAGATAGCACTACTGAAACTGTTGCCTGCCTCTCAGCACAAACATATGCACAATGTTAAGGAAAGCCATAATGTACCTCTAGAAAGCGAGAGAAAATGAAAGCCCTGGTCATGAAAATATTAGTTCAAAATCCGATCGTTCCTGGCTTTGGATAGAATCTGCTGGCGGTGGCAACGTTGTGGGTATCGGCATTGGTCCAGTCCTGGGATCGGTAGTTGTAGCGGCTGTGCTTTCAGGCGCCACCATTTTACGCCTCTTCTCTCCCACCTTCCATATCACATCTTTTAGCTCTTGCACAACATCTCCACTAGGGCCCCATTTTTCTACACCGCCCTTCGCCGGGGAACTCTGATCCTCAAACGTCACGCCCAAGCCGAATGACCCTTTCCCGCCAGCACTCGCCCTTTTCGCCTTCGTCAGTTTGATTCGTTCTTCTCGAGACAGCTTGGACCGTTCTCGAGTGAACGCAGGTGTATTAGCGCTATCGCTCTCGAATACTTGCTCAGCGCCGATCGGAGGGAGGTGCTTTGAGGAGGCGGTTAATAGTAAATGGGCAGTAGCGTCGTCCATTGGTAGTCCAGAAGCAACTTCTTCTGGGTTCTCGGGAGACACGATAGAAAAGTTAATGGGTTGGGCGTTGTTCTCGTCATCCAGTGGAAAAGAGGAGTCGGCCTTATCGGAGTCGCTACCATGATCTTGGCCTAGCGCTGGAAGCTCGTCTGATTCGATATCCGAGCCTTGCTTGCGCGGTGAGACAATATCAAGTAATCGTTCTCGACCTCGTTCACATTCCCGGAGTGCAAGTCCGAGCTCCCGGCGGAGCCGCTCATAAGCTTGGAGAGCCGCAGAACCTACAAATCCTTCAGGTTCATCCGGTATGAAAGCCTGTTTATCTTGATCGTCAGCAGATTCACGTAAGGAAGCTACGCATTCCATCAGATGCTCCCGTGCATCGGTCAATGCAGTAGAGATAGCTTCGACATGCGTAGCGAATCTCGATAGTTCGCTCGGCATGGGTGCAAACGAAGCACTGGGAGTACTTGGCCCACTGAATTGCCCTATCTTGTTTACCAGATCTTTGCTGAGGGACTCCGATAGACTTTCTCGCATCCCATCGACAGATTGGTAGCTAGTCCTCCTTGACTGTGCTTCAGGAGTCGGTGTCTGGTCTTTCACCCGTCGAGCTTCCGTTTCGTCCAATGCTTCCGTCAACCGTGCAGACACGTCCGCGAATGTAGAAGTCAGCAATCCCATTACCGAACGTACATCTTCCCAATAACCGTCGTCTTCCTCTTCCGAAAAACGCAGGGCGAGAAGATGGGAACAAGTATACCTCTTCGATGACAAGGCACCTTGAAGCGCAAGGTTAAGCGATGAAAGTGAAAGTGGATGACGCGTTGTATGTAGGGCGGTGAAACGGGAGCCAGAGGCTATCGTTGAAGGGGGTGATCGCGGCGAGCCGAAATGAGAGGAAAACCCAAGGGCTTCCATGCCTGCAGATTTCCGCTTTCGTCGTAAATCCAAGGCAGCAGGCCCAAATGGGATGTAGCTGCTCGACGATAGATCCTCAACTTCCTCACTCGTTTCTTCCTTTACGCCTGAAAGACCCCCATTAGTGTTTAGCGGAGTAGGCGGTGCACTGAAGCTTTTGGAAGACATAGATGATTGAAGTATGGACGTGAGGTCTGATCTCCGTTTCTCACGACGTCGCAAGAGGTGCATTGGCGGACTCCCAGCTCCGGCCAAGGATGCGTAAGAACCATTCCATGTAGAACGCTTATCACCGATGGTAGAAGGGACAGATGTTGTGCGTTGTCTGGGTATAGAATGAGATGTTGACAAGGAAAGCGGTCGAGGGCTATGCGGGTCGGAGTCGTGTATAAGTTTGGTTGGTGAGGGAGGTGCGTACATCTCGGAGAGTTGGGGTAATTCTGAAGGGGATGTCAAGGCGGAGAGTAGTTGGCGTATGTGGTCACACTGTGTTTGGGTCGTATGCAAGCTGGAGTTGAGGGCAACGCGAAGATGAGATAAAGGAGAGGATGGTGTGGTTGGACCATAGAATACACTGAATGGAGTATAAGTCAGTTCTAAGAACACCCGTCAGTCTGCTCGACATCACCTTTGTTCTTCGTTTTCGAGTATATTAATCGCATCATGAACAACAGAGTCCCAAATGTCGCTGGCGGAGATTAGCTCTTCTAGACTATGTAATGTCTTATTTACGTTAACTCAGATAAATTGAGCGCGGTGGATGATTCTAAGACTTACTGGTGTCATATCATGCTTCGTCACACCATCCGAGCTTACATGCATGAACGCCGCCACCAGTACCAGCAAGGCTAACAAATAGTGCCCTGTGCCAAAAACAACAGCAACCAAAGCAAAAATTCCGGGCGTATGTCGAGGTATTGGATCGAGCGTCTGTACAGCATTGGAAGTGTAGGAGCTATCTTTTGATGGAGATGGAGGACGAGCAAGTTCTAAGCTTGGAGTTCTGCTTTTAGTCCGAAGGTTTCCGGGAAAGGATGGTGATGATGGTCGACGAGAATGTGTGGCAGATAGTGATGATGATAGGAGAGAAGAAGATATCACATCATACTTGAAACGCTCGATGAAAGGATTCGGTTGCTGGGAAAAACGCGACGTGACCAAGAGGTTGCTGAGGATCTGCAGGAAATGATGTATTAGCTCTCCATTCCGAAGTTCAATTACACATCATGATACGAGTCAATTACACATTTGGGCCACAATGATCAAAAATACTATAGATAACACTTACTTCGAATACGTCCACTATCCAAGATTGTTCCTGGCGAACTCCTGCGATATCCTCGTCGTGGAGCGCGTCAATCTCTTCGTCTTCGTGTGGCGCAAAGTCGGTAGATCCCCCCGGCATTTGCATCGAACCTTCACCAAGTTCTACAGCCAGATTAAATACTATGTTACGTGACTCAATGGGCACCGTATGCACTGACCGTTCAGGTAGTTCTCGAGAGGGTGGTCATCATAGACGGCCTGAGCCATTTAGAAACGAGTACCGGGATGTAGGGAGTGCGTTGGCGTCGTTAAATACTAGAATGAAGGAGAAAAAGAGCGCAAAGAGAGTCAGTTTGAGAGCAACTGACTGCCGATGAATATCAACATCAAGTCTTGGGAAACACCGTATATTGGCCCTGCAGTCAGTGGGAGTTCAGACAATGTGATTAGGTAATCAATTGTTACTAACTTAAATAGGGGTAGTAGGCAAACTAGCTCTTGCTTTACGGCCAGTAGTCCCTCCGCGCTCTCTTAGAAGCCAGAAAAGAAAGCTAAACCTTGCGAAGCAGCGAATGAACTCAGTACAAATGAGTTGATGAGGTGGTAGTAGTTATTCAAATGAATCTACTACTAGTAACTACTACTACTTCTTATCTATGTACACTGAAACACCCAATTTCATACGATTGCAGAAGTCGTCTATTTTCCGTCATATCAGTGTCAACTCCATGTAATTACGAGCTGAGAACGTCTTACATTTTCCCTTCAAAGAATATATCCAGCAATACCCTCATCAGCGTAGCCAAGGTTGCGAATGGCATTGGTGCGCTCTTGTGCGTTGGTAGTATAGAAGTGGTCGCTTGCGCTAGCACTGTACAGGCGGTACAAAGGCTTGCCACAACCTGGTTGGTTGAAAACGTAGCCAGCAACACCCTCTCTGGTGTAGCCGAGGGTGTTAGCGGCGTTGTTCGCCTCCTGGCCGTTGGTGGTGTAGAAGTGATCGGTGGCACCGTTGCTGTTGAGGCGGTAGAGCGGGACAGTGCCGATGACCTGCTGGGTGAAGATGCGGCCGGCTTGGCCTTCCTGTTGGTAACCGAGGCCAACAGCGTTGTTCCACTCCTGCGCGTTGGTGGTGTAGAAGTGGTCACTGGCAGAGGTGCTGAAGGAGCGGTACAAGGGGACTGCCCAGCCAGGGTTAGGGCAAGCAACCTTAGCCTGTAGGAAGAAACGAGTCAGTGGTGAATTGAAAGACCAGCTGAATGAGTCGCTCACATCAGCAGTCTCTGCGGGGAGAGCAGCAGCTTGGGCAGCCAAGAAGAGGGAAGCGACAGCGGCGAGAGAGAACTTCATGATGATGATGATGATGCTGGATGCTCTAGTAGCTACGACTCAGAGAAGAGATGCGAATGCAACCTGAGGAATCCATGGTCAACTCTGTGTATCTTTTATACCTCTCAAATGGCGGTTGTCGTATGTTTGCGACTCGAAACCGCGCCACCGAACTAAACCCTGAAAGTCCTGCAGCAGGAACAGAAGCAGCATGGACACCTCCTCGGTCCAGAGGGCACGACGTTCTAAGAATGGTAGATCATTTTTCTAGACCTGTGCGATACCTTGAGGTATCAAATGTATTCGCGCACCGCTTGCTGTGCATCACAAGTAAAGGATGGATTGAGTCATCAATGGCGCTAGTGACGAAGAGCAGCTACGAAGGTTCACCGTAGGATCATATGCTATCGGCCACACATATGACGCGTCCGAAGCTTGCTTTTGGTGTAAAGCGTAATAGTGATGCTATTTCATCTATCACAATACTTTAGTATCGTGATAAATTCGTCTGACTTGGATAATAACCCACTTGAAAGCTCGAGCAATTTCGAAGAGTGCATCACGCGGGGTATAGATACCCAAGTCCGATGGCGGGGGTTCAATGATACCTTTGCAATGGACACGCTGGGTGCACTGTGCATCGCTGGAATATTTCCAATGTACCTTACTGTAAGCATGGAAGTAAATTCACAAGTATGCACTTTGGTTCGGAGAACGCCGAAAGTACATGAGCTTCCGAATGAAATACCAGTAAACTCCCTTGAAACTTCCGCGCCGAGGTAGATCGAGGTACGGTCTCGTATGGGACGTCTACCAATGAATCACGCGGTTCGTAGACAAAGACGGAGGTTTCGTTGTTGATGGTGCACCTGAGAGGCCAGAATCAAGAAATCAGAAAATGAGTAGAAAAGACGTACACAGACAGATCATTGACTCCCCCCCCAATCCATAACCGCGGGTCATTGTAAGTGTCAGCGGTGAATACAACTGAATGACTTCGAACTTCGACATAAAAGGTCTAAAGTAATACGAAGACCAGACCAGTTGGAAACATGGGCAGGCACTATAGAAGCGATCCATGGGCTTAACCTGGCTTAACACGGCGGTGAATGTGGGTCAATAGTAGATTCGAAATCACCTGGAGGGGTTGCTTCTTACTGATTGGACTGCAATGGAGCGAATAGGAGCAAGCTTGAAGTCAG
The DNA here is from genome assembly GCA_014058305.1 of Pleurotus tuber-regium. NCBI lineage: Eukaryota > Fungi > Basidiomycota > Agaricomycetes > Agaricales > Pleurotaceae > Pleurotus > Pleurotus tuber-regium. The sequence goes on along the minus strand of JACFYU010000012.1, from coordinate 287,552 downwards.
TAACACTCTTCCCATCTAACTATGCATCAGGATAACGTCATGTCCGTGGATTGGAGGGCAACGTGGATAGCACTGGTCACCGGTCGATGGTCAATGGTCAATGGATACGATACTAGATTACGGGGTGGAATAATTTCCAGGGACAACCGAGAGGACTTGGGGAAATTTGGGTAATCCCGTTGAGACCGCCACTCAAAGATTGTCAAGAAAACGTCTAACAGGGATCCACTGGGGATCCGAGAAGAGGGCTGACAGCGGCGGCGGACTAGTAGAGTTACCATGGACCTTGAAGGGGCCGCATATCCGAGAAGAGTGAGTAGGGAACTACAGAGATCCACCGATCCGGGAAGTGCTGGATAACACCTTTGCGCAATCGTCCCAGTTATAAGAAGAGTAAGTATAAGACCTAGGCGGGATATGGTAGAACCTCTGAGATGAACATTTCTCGTCATCGCTACGTTGTTTCGCGGAGATTGATCACGTTTTGCAGGACAAGAGGCGCATTCAACATATCTGAAACAGTATGACTCCAGCGAAGAGTTGCAGCGCTAGTTTCATAATCTCGACATAGAGGTTGGTCCCCAGCCTAGCTTTGAACCAGTCGTTCAACTATTACAACAACGTTTGTGTAAAAAGCTGAGATCTCCAAATCGTACCCCGACGCCCAAGGCTTCGGTTGAGTTCGAAGCAGAAAGCAAAGGGTCACGTCGCTACTAGAAGCGAAAGCTTGTCTTGAAAGTCTAGTCGCAATTGGAAGGTTGTCTGGGACTTGCAGAGCTAGTAGCAATTGAATCCGGCGGGTCATGGTGAGTCTCTATATCGAGACCATGATAGTCGGACCATGATAGTTGTTTACCAAATTCCACGTATTCCACCTGGGTAGTGAGGGTAACTAACCCATGTAAGCCAAACCAGCAGAGGCGAAAGTTTCAAAGAACACAGTCGGGGCACTGACAAGGTTCAATTGCGGGATTAAGCGCGCGGGACTGTAACTTAGTACGGTGACCAGAGAAGAGCGACTCGTTCAATTCTCAACGATTTATGCATCAACTCATGGCTTACTGTTGTTTAAACTCGCTGATCTTCTGTCCCATAATTCCAGGCTCACCCTGAGGTAGCTATTTATCACTGACACATGTTCAATGGCAAGACACAATACCATGCTTGGCCAGAGCCTCCAGTTTCTCTCCTCAGAAAACGAGTGACTGCATGAAATCGTCAAGTCTACAGAAAATCTCCGACTCTTTGACGTTGAATTCTATGGAATATGCATATGTAACCGTGCTAGACCTTGGAACTGTAAAAATCCCGACGGGTCCACAAGGATCGGATTGACTTTATCCTGCTCCCACATATACTTACTCAGGTATCCCCAACTGTTAACAATTAATCATATCTCCTAACTTTTATGATGTCTATCTCGTAGTTTTTGAGGCGCCCTTTTCGACGAGCCTGATTGCCAGCATCGTGAGCGAGGGGTGTTCCCGTAGCTATTGGGCGTGCTACACTGTGCGTTACCTGTGGAAATCGGGGTATCGAGAAGGCTATTATATTCTCTATGCAAGCCGTACGATGACCCGAAACCTGATTACTGAGATCTAATTCTTATCCTCAATTTCCCCTGTGTTATGTAGAACAAAATACCCGCCCTTCTCGAAACTGCAGACGGAAACGTGTCTACCAGCTCAAACACATATACCTCTCCTCGACTGAGTAGCAACACTTACTCACCTCACTGCGTCACTGTGGTCAATCATTGCTGTGCATCAATTAGGTATCAACGGGGAATAGGACCGTCAACTCAATACAGTTATAACAATGTAACCGGTGCCGATGGATATCATCAGGATATCCGACGTGCGATTACTATGGCTTCCGTTGATGCTTTCTTGGACGCGGAAACATTGACAAGTGCAACGATATGATGCTGCTGGTAGATGCTTTTATCATCACATTGATATTGATTGCAATGTTGGTCGTTCTGATGCCTATTATACTTATCGCCAGCTTGAGACGATGGTGAGATGGTTTCTCAATCTAATTTGAAATAGACTGCTCCATGCAGACCCTGGAGATTACTTCCTGGATGCTAATTCTTTGAGAAGAACATGCCTTGTAGTGGAGTAAAATACACGTTATAAGTGCATGTTGAGGAGATGGCTCGGAGTCTGAAAAAAGTGAGCTTACATAACCGAGGGCTGAGTTGAGCGCCTTTTTGAATTTGAGCGAGTTTATTCGCAAGTCGGCTATCTGCCATTTGGCCACACTTTCTCTCCCTCGAGCTCTTCGACGGGGATTTGCATCGTTTCATCTCTTAATTTCTCTGTTTTGGTGTTGTACATCTAATAATCTCTGGCCTTGCTCAGGCCACCTTGCTTCCTTACCTTCTGCTGCAATTCCCGCTTCTTTTCCCCCATCCTACTGCCATCCCACATATGGCCACCGTCCCCCAGCAACAGTCTGCTACTGGCCCACAATCACAACCTCCACAGCAGCAGCAGTCACAACAACTGCAGAAACACCCACCCAATGACCCTACTAATCCACTGCTATCATGGGAGGGTGACCGCATGTCTGTGTTTTAACTCTCCCTTCTCACTCTTCTCTGACTGATCGGGCTTGTCTCACTATTCGAACAATCCTTTCAATTCTGTTATAGGTTCAACATTTACATCCATGACTACTGCACGAAACGAGGCTTCTACAAAACTGCTAAAGAGCTGCAGATTGAGGCTGACCTATCCGCAGAGTCCCTGCCTCCGATCAACGCGAAACAAGGTCTACTCTTCGAGTGCGTGCATGCCATCACAACTCAATCCTTACATTTCTGACTATTTCCTTCCCTGCTACGACTCGTTCGGATACACTTATGACACCAATGCGGGTTTAGATGGTGGAGTGTATTCTGGGTGCTATTCACTACAAAGAGCAACGGAAGCGGCCCGGAAGATGCAATGGTCTACTCCCAAGTGCGTCTCCCCTTCGTTTCCCATTGATCCGTGCACGCGGGTCACTCACAACAACTTTCCTTGATAGTATCAAACCCAACAAGCCCTCACCCGACAACAACGAATTCAGGTCGCACCACAGCAGCAAGGCGGACTCACTCTCCACGGCGTAGGCCAACCACTCCCCCCTAACAGTGCTCCTCTTCCACAACAACCTGGTGCCCCGGGACAGGTCCCCCCTGGTCAACCAGGCCCTGGTGGCGCTCCGCCAGCAATGCGCATGATGAACGGTCCACCTGGGCAGAACAGACCCCCACCAGCACCCGGTGCCCCCGGTGCACCTGGTTTCATGACCAATGGACCGATGCCGAATGGGATACCTAATGGCGTACCAGGACCGGGAGGACCGTTCAACCCAGGTATGCCAAATGGTATCAACAGTCCAGGTTTTGCGATGAACCCTCAGAGAATGCCTGCTGGTGCACCTGGACCGAGACCAAACGGGATCCCAGGCGGTCCGCAGTTCCAACGAAGTCCAACAATGGCGAATACACCGAACAGTGGACCTGGTGGGCCTAATCAGCAGCCGGGACAAGGACCGACGCAGGGCGGTCCACAACCGCAACAGCCGGGAGGAGGACCAGGACAACAAGTTCAACCGCCGATGAACCAGATGGGAGGACCCGGCCCACAGATGATGAGTGGCACGATGAGTCGACCTGGTACAAGTGGTGGATTAGGTGGTTCAGGTGGACCGGGTGTGGGTGGAGGAACGATGTTACCCCCGAACGGACCAGGTGCACAACATCAGCAACCTGGACCTATGCAAGGCCAGATCCCTACACCTGGGTTTGGTGCTAGACCACCTAGTAGGACGAATACGCCTGGAGGTGGTGGAGCAGGTGGTGGTGGTGGTGGGATGATCACTCAGCAGAGTCCGAGTTTGATGAATAGGAATGTGCCTGGTGGGATGCCTGGCGGGATGGTTGGGGGAATGCCAGGGGGTATGTCACCTGGGAATATGGGAGCCCCGATGGCGGGTATGGGAATGTCCATCCAGGCCGAGTTGAGCCAAATACCACCTCAACAGCTGAAGCAGTACAAAGCAGAGCTGGGCATACCAGATAGGGATATATCGCAGTTGTCTGAACAGGAGAAGGTACGTCTGATCCACTTTTATTGTATTCTTTTTTAGTGTATCAATAAATGCGCATATATTGATGATTTGGTGATAAGACGAGGTTGGTGAATCATCATCGATCGAAGAGGGCGAATCAGGCTGGACCGAATGCGATTGCGGGGCCTTCGGCTATGAATAGAGGGATGCAGCCTCCGGGCGGACAACGTCCACCTGGTCCGCAAGGCCCACAAGGTCCTCAACCGGGTCAGCGTGGCGCAAAGCGGAATAGTACGTCTCCGGGCGAAGAGGTATGTTTTTCCTTAATCAAACTACAACAACAAGGATCTCTAAATAATTGTTTACTCCCACATCTAGCACGGGACACTTCCTGGCCAAAACGACAACCAAACCTCTCCTCGAAGCGCCAAAAAACCACGACACTCACCTATGCTCGATCAACAGATGTACCCATCACAACCCGGTCATCCAGGTCAACCTGGTGGACCACAACAACAACAACAAGGTGCGCCCGGACAACCCGGACAGCCTGGTGGTCCTGGTGGGCCAGGCGGTACACCGGCGATGGGACCACAACCGCCTCCGATGAATATGATGAGGCCGATGATGGGGAATCCTCCTGGGATGGGTACTCCTATGGCTGGGATGGGTAATCCACCGATGGGTAATCCGGGAATGCCTGGTGGGCCGCCGATGGGTGTGAATGGTGGGTTTAATCCGCAGGGGATACCGATGGGGGGGATGATGATGAGTCCTGCGATGAGCCATCCTCAACCGGGTGGTATGGGTACGCCGCAGATGGCTACGGTGAGTATTCGCTTTGACGATTATTGTTTGGTGTTTATTGCGAATATGGGTTGATTGAATGTTGGATTAGATGAATCAGTATCGTATGTCAAACCTGCACAAACCACCTATGCCAGGAAACGCCGGTTCACCTGCTGCAAACGCGGATTCTCCATTCAACCCTGGTCCGAGTGGACCTGGCGGCGGACCTGGTGGTGCACAACAATTCAACGCTCCTGGTAATCGACCAAACCAAAATATGGGTCAGAACAAGGCGATGAATAGTATGATGTCGATGTCGTCGCCAGGGATGAAGGATCAAAATGCGAATGCGAATGTGAAAGATGGGGGAAAGGGGCCTGGAGGTAATGGTGGGTCGCCACAGAATCAGGTTATGGGGAGGCAGACGCCTAATGCTGCTGGTGCTGGTGCAGCTGGGCCGGGTGGAGGTACGGCGCCTCCTACGCCCGTACCGATTGGTGGGATGAACCCTGGAGCACCACCACCTTCTACTCCTAATCAAACCAACGCGATGACTGCACCACCACCACCCTCTGGTGGTATGCTAGGTGGAAATCCGCCTATGACTGCAAGTCATCCGCCACCTTCTGCTTCGCTAGGAGGTATGGGAGGTGTGGGTGGTGGTGTGGGTGGAGCGGAGCTGTTTAGTTCTGATTTTATCAATAGTGTTGCGAGTACGTTGGAGGATTTCGATACTGGGATTTTCAGGCCGGATGGGGATATTAATTTTGAAAGGGATTTTGGACAATGGTTTAATGGAGATGATGCGATGGGGTTGGATATGAAGTAGAGGGGCGTTTCGGGGTGAGTTAGGGACAATGGCAAGGGGGAGGGGGAGGGGGAGGGAGAGAGGGCCAAGTGCGAGGATTGTAGGGGAGATGCAGAAGGTGAACTCGATTGCTGTTGGAATCTCTTAGTATGACGATATCTGTTTTCATCTATGTTGCTCCTTCTCCTTCAACTTTCACGTCGCTCCTTTTTGTTTCCTTATAGCATGATCGGTTGGCGTTAAATTCGTCAATTCTCATACTTGTTCATCCGTACATCCGTATAAAAATGGCCGCGCTTTTTTTATTGTGCCTTTTTTTTCCTTACATGTATGCTAATAGATACTCGTGCAGTAGTACTGTTCGCTTACCTCCCTCTCTCCACCGATACATATCCGTCTCCTACTCACCTACCTCCCCGCCCTCCCTACTATAGTGCTATCACTTTCTCCCTGCTAGCAGTAGTGTTTCTTCTCGAGTTGCTCTTTTTCCTTTCTTTTTTCTCTTTTCTGTGACCTTTTATCTTATTTCCTCTCCCTGCTTCTTTCTGTTTTCCTAGTCCATATCGTTTTCTTTTACCTCTCTCTCTCTCTCAGTGCTCTACTAGTGCTCTTACTATAATGCTGCTGCGTGTATACTGTTATATCTTTTTTCTTCATCTTTCGTAAGCTTGTGTGTCATTGTCTTAGTTCTTGGATGGAAGTTTGGGTTAGTAAGTAATTTGTGTGATCTGAGATCTCCCGGTGGGCGTGGTTTTGGTGGGGTTGGCTTGGTGGTATTAGGTTGCATCACGGGCTGAAGCGTGTCTAAGAGTATCACGACTGTGTAAATGAGTATATACATGGGGGTCTAGTCGGTGGAAGACCCCACATTCTGATTCAGTTTTCTGAGCATGCCTGCATGACGATTCCGTTTTATTTATGTTGCTCCTTGGCCCTCGCTTTCGCGTAGCGTGATCGTTGGCATCAAGTCCGGCAACGCTGGTATTTTTGTATATTTCACTATTTTCTACACGTACCATTACTGAATCGTTCTTGGAAGTAAGTGTTTGATCTGAGATCTGCTAGGTATCTTCGTCATGTCATACGTTATCACTCCCGCATGGAATTATTGAAACTGGTTGCCCATCGCATCCGAGTCTTTCGTAGTTACCCAACTGTGGATGCGAGGCGGGTCATTGGGATTTAGCCAAACCCCGTTAACATCTGGTAGATATATTACCTAGTTCCTCGGCATCGCTTCGAATATCGCCAGCTGATACTTCCCGGCATAATAACCTCTAGTCAGACAACCTACAAAGTACTCAAAAATCTTCTCCATTGTATGCTAGGAAAAAGTAGTAACGTGTAAAAACTTCCACTTGACATTCCAAACTCTGTTTGCATTAAGCGAGAATCGAACTCGCGGCGGGTCGACACTCAACATCGTATGGCAACGACCCAGGTTACCACTACCCCATTAATGCATCTATAGTTAACGGCGACTAATGTAATATATGTATGATGTATTCCAATCAATGAGCAAAGCATCGATCGCAGGTTCAATTCAATACAAAGCATATCGCATGATGGTTTGGGCAAATGTCAGGAGTTACCCTTAAGCGCTTCGCATCTCAGTAGGAGTGGCTGTGCGACATCATATCCAACCCTGAACAATGGACACTACACCAACACCTGTATCGCGCAGTGTTGACCAAAATGCAACCCGCATGCATGACAATCCCCATGAACGGCGACAAGAGGAATCGCAAAGTGGGAGTGGGAGTATAAGCGCAGCTAAACCTCACAAGGCGCACCACCATGTATGGTTCAAGTTTGCTTTAGTATCTAGTGGTTGCTGATTTGTATTGTGCTGGTGCTGGTTCTAGCACTCTTCTCATCGAGGTCCAACCCGATATAAAGAAAAGTCAGCCATCTTGCATGCTATTCCTTGTAGAAAATCTGAAATACATCGTGGCTACGCGTACATAGGTTCCAGGCGATGAGGGAGAGGTACGATCAAGTTACCGCAGTACGTTCTTTTGACCGCATTATCGTGAACATCAACCAATCTTCTCCGTCACTAGAAACGGGAAGCATACAATCGCGAGCTAGAAATCGCAAGCACAAAGCAAAAACAGTTACAAGCCGAAAACGAGTACGCTTCATCCATCACCCAACTAGCTCTTCAGACTGCTACTAACGCTGTATCATCACTCGCAAGCCTTCTACTTGATACCATTTCCATCGCACTATCACCTTCTCAATCTAGCTACCGACATCCACCACCACCTCGTCTATCCGCTCAGACGGACATACCTCTTGCACCACAAGATTCATCTATAGATTCCCCTACTTCGCACATACCCATCTCCGACGGCGGCAGGCACTCTCATAGGCTGTCCCACTCTAACTCGCGTGACTCACTTCATCACTCGAATGGCGTGCCGAATGGGTCGACTCCGAACGGGACTGCAGCCCGGCTGAGAGGTCCAGGACCAGGTGAAGTACGTTTACGTTTACTCTTATTCAGTTCATCTATGGACTTACATTCTATTGATTGCTTTATGTAGCCGGTTGAGGGGAGTGGGCGTGAGGACAACCAGTCGTAGATTATAAGCAGACTCCATATTTACGCTTTGTGACTAATTTGTATACATTTACTTCCACTCGACAGGGTCAACAATCTTCTTGCCTAGAGTAAGCCAACCTCTACTGTGAACTGCAGACAACGCGTTCCGGTAGATCCAGAAGCCACACTAAACGCAACGCGGGTCGACTCCTTCACTTCGTTCGTACATGTAGTAGGCGGAATCTCTTAGACACAACGTCGGGGAATAGTATTACCCAGCGGGAAGCCCACTACAGTTTTCGTGTTGGCCTTAGCAATTATTGGCATCGCAGCACTGTCGCACTGGTAGCTACTGCCCGGCGTATAAGGAAGCTAAGAAAAACTCGGCCATCTTTCGTCTGCCTTCTGAAATTCCTTTGTAGAGTATGATAGCTAATATAGGGTAACAAAAAGGCGAGTCCAATCAGTTTAGAAGTTGATTATGTTGAATACTGGTATATTTAGCTATGTAACCACAAAAACAAAGACCTCGTCCAAATAGATATGCATTAAGCGAGAATCGAACTCGCGGCGGGTCGAACGGTGTGAACATGATCGATGATCCTCCCGACCGCTACATGGCAACGACCCAGGTTACCACTACCCCATTAATGCGCATGAACATTGTTCCCCATCAAACTTGAAGTATCTGCTACTCAGTGGACCACTCAATATTGGGTGCCGATTACCGAATAATCTCATTCTCCTAGATGGGCCGAGCAGTTGCAACTTGCAACCAAATGGCCAATATTTAGTATGTACTTCTCTGTAATGCTTCTGGCCTTGACGGATTAGAATTGGTAACTTATTTCTTGCTTGACCGAAGACACCGAGCTCGGTTCACCTTTGTCCTCTCTGTACATATATGACATAGTTGTCGAGATAAGGAGTGCACATGTTGATGGGCGGATGCAAACCATATATGCTACGAAGAATGAACGTATTCAATAAAACGAGGCGCAATCTACCCGCAGGAACATAGTTCACAATTTCATAGTCTATCACCTAACAGTCCGGGTAACGAATGTTTTCCTGCTATCTGAATGCCAGTAGGTGATGCTCGCTGATGAAGCGGAAGCGTCAGTATCTGAAAACAGCATTAAGTCTAGACTAGACTTCGGTGAGCCAGAACGAGCAAAGAGATTGACGATGTAAGCGTAAGACCGGTACGCTCTCCTCAGGCCGCCCGGGCCAGTTGATTAGTCAATGATGCAGGTGTAAGGAATTTCTACCTTGTAAAGGGGGACGCATCAGATCAAAAATATATGGAATGCAAGGAAATACATTACATACTTTGGCTTGACCATACGTCAACATTCTTCAGCCGGTGATGTATTGATGACGGACCTGATGGCCAGAGGGTGATACCGGCAGATTTTCAACAGACGTCTAAGAGATTGGCTATAACACCATGATCGGGGTCTTGCTGATGTAGCATGATACTGACAAGAGCTCGTCGCTTAACCGATCAACGAGAAGATGGAATAACTTGTCAGCAGCCAATCATATACTTGAAATGGATCTATCTAGCCAACACCCATTTACGGCATGCGATCGTCGGAGTGAATAACGGACAGAAAGGTCAGTTCTGATAATGACGGAGTCTGAGGGCCACTCACTATGCACAGATAAGCTTATCCTCCCGTATCAGCCTTAACCACTTCGTCGCACGCGTCCCGATATCTATGATTCCATAGCAACACAAGTGTCCAATACTGACCCAAACTGCGTTCAGCGACACATCTTGTTAATTGACCGGATATCGGTGGGGTGACGTGGTAGTAATTCCACAAGCCCGAGCGTTCGGAGAAACTTCCACATCATTAGTTCCGCGCTTTGACCACCCTACTGATGATGGGTACATAATACATACATTTGTACTAGCGATCATTTTGCTAAATTGCTAACTTGATCTCATGATGCCATGCCTATAGACAGCCTGTGAAACATCCATGTGCATCAGCGAGGGGTTCAACAGTTGTCAAGGGCTACATACCCAGGATTGGATGAGATAGAATATACATATATACAAAAGTCAGTCGCCGCCACAATCGACGGCGTACATGTCATAATTGATACATTAATTTATAACCTGATGCAAAGCAAGCTGAACGGTCCATGTCCAGATCAATAGAAAGCGAAACCGGGCAGCGAAGCCGACGGCAAAGAAGAGTGAATATGAAAGACTAAATTTATGGGTTCGAAACCCAGACGTCGGCTTCGTAGGGAGCGAGAGCGTTTCGAACGATCAACGAATGTTGTCTAGTTAGCTGTGTGTCGGTTGGCGACGCTTGCCGGCGAAGTTTTAATATCCTAGAGTCGGGGTTCTTTCAGCTATCAATTTGACTGAAAGTGTATGTGAGAAAGACGAACATCCTAGCAGCCTGCAAGAATAATCGATGATAAGTGTTGGTCAGCAAAGACATATAGGACGATTCAAGACTTTGGACGCACAATAAGCTAATGGGCGAATGTTAGACCATCAGTGAACTCCGTTTGATGATAGAATCGAACTTACATTTGATAGAACTAGCATGAACGGCAAGCCAACACCGTCTGAGGCAGATGGATAGTTAGCGAGTTACGGTTAATATATATATATATCATGCATGTTAGAACACACCATAATAATATTTCTTTCTACATCCGTTCATAGTGAATACAGCATTCAATTAGACAGTCGGAGTCCCTTACCGAAAGTATATAAATGCAGCTAAGGCATTTACAACCAGCACAATGCCGAAGGAGCCTAATCCTATCGACGCGGAAATTAAACTTCAGTAGCAATCAATGTGGCAAGCACTTACCTTGCTGTACGAAGGTTTTACCTAGTTTACCCTGAGTGCTCTCCATCCGAAAGGCATGCTGGATATTGACACGAATGTGGAAAGTCAATGTCTGAAGACTGCGAAGTTTTACGAGGAGACTCACGATCAACACAATCACTAATGACACCAGATCCATGAAAACAGCGGCAGCCTATGCCATGTCAGAGAAACCACCACACGCGTGCGACTCGGGGAAACTTACCATCATGGCCTGCAGGATAAACATACTCTCGCGTTAGACGTCTAACACTTGGGCACGAGCACAAACGCAAAGCGATCACTCACTGCCATCCGAGTAGCTAGTTCGCCAGCGCCATGGTCCGGAAAACAACCTGCTCGGCCGAACGCCCAGAATAGCGCGTCCGCGAGGATGATACCTGTACCAAAGCCCCAGATATCGAGCGCAACAAGGGTAGCGTAACAAGGGAGCAAGATGGCGAGGATCCTTTTTTTCCTGCCGCTGAACGCATATGCCCGTACTAACATGACCGCTAAGTGTTACCTCGATTAGGACTTTTCGAAGGAAATAGGCAGGCGAGGGACTCACCCTGTGGGAACAATTGCTGGGAGATATGAATCATCAGATGAGGTGTATCAGAGTCATCAATGTACACACAAGGGGGATAAGTATTATGTGGGCTGGTTTGACTATGCGTGAACAAAATTCTTCATCGTGGTCCCCGAGCCAGGCATAAATGACGACAGGCCAAACTACAAGGGGATAATACCGGCAAAGTAAGTATCCCACTTTTGCAGATGTCCATGAGGCTCGTTGTATCTACATAGTGACAATATCATGATAGTGTCAATCACGCGACGAGCTGAAGTACTGACGAGTGATATTTCGTCGTCCAACCTTTTGAGCACAAAGTTCAACGATAGGAGAACGAAGAAAACAGGAGGAATTACAGCAATAGCCAGTCGTAGACTTGGAACATATCTTTGTGAAAACACCGGGTTAGCGATTGTACCCGCGGAAATAGTACTCTATGGTACTTACAGAGACCTATAGACAATTATCAGAGTCGCTATACAATCAGCAGAGAATTATGACACGCGCCGAGAATGCATACCAGTCACCGTGTACCTAAACCTATCCATCAAAGATTCAACAAACGGCTCCTACCCCAACTATTTATATCGTTTTAAGTCCGCACCTCTGTACCACATACATAGCGCCAATCAGATCGCTCTTCAAGCTCATTCCTTTGCTCCTTCAATTCCAAAATAACTCCGTTACGGCGATGCGTCGAATGCTTCAACGAGTACCAAAAGTCGCGTTTTATACGCGTCGCACAGTTATCGGTCGATGCTCTAAGCATGCGACCACGTTAACCGACATAAATAACGAATAAAGAGGTCACGCACATGTTGCCATACCAATGAAGTGCGGAGGGAAGGACGTTCTATAGACAACACATCCTGGTGTTATCTTGATAAGTGATAGTTTATGTAACTGAAAACCTTGAGAAATACGTGAGCGCTTCGCGCGATGTCAACTTTCTCATTTACTTCTGCGGCCCGCCCTAATTAATATATAGGCTCCGCTATGCACCGTCTGACCCCTTGATTTATTTATAAATGGCTTGCGATGACTTGCTCCGACGATCTCTCGAGAAAAACTTGGAACTCGGATGAAAGGAGAGCTAATGAAAGTGTGAAACGAATGAGAGGGGTACTGTTAAGAATCGCAGGAATGGCCTTTGGGCAGTACCAGAGTCAAATGACGGGAAACAACCCAACGTGCAAGCAGCAGGTTATTGTATTAAAAATGAAAATAGGTTTTAGCTCTAATGTCGAATCAAATCCAACGAATGGAGTATTGCGTGGTGCTATTCCATAGAAGATCTTCCCTGTTGCTGTACGTGTGCGTTGCCATGTGGTGAAGTAGCATATCGTCGACATACATACGGCCTGCACTGCCCACTGAGTAATCCAGAAAGACCATCTTAGAGTCAGCGGTAGGTAAGTCTGACTTGCATGCTCAAGCAACATATTAGTACTATTTGCACAGGAAAAGTCTAGCAGACTACTCTCACCGCCTTGTCCTTGGCTCTGAGGAGACCTTCCATTACGGGCAAGCCATTCCACTTTAAAGGTACCTCCTCCTGTCGCGTAACATTCAGGAGCGGGTAGGTACGATCAAGTCACCCCACGACCTTTTGGGGCGCGAAGCCGCCGACAAGTGATCAATCAGTTGCTCTTAGAAAGGGCGAGACCGATGTACTTCTGCTTGAGCTTTTATTACCGGGGATCAACCTGTGGAATGATATAAGCCTGAAAAGACAAATCCATGCTGCGGTATGAATCCTTACCCCACATGGAGTCGGACGCTAGGGGCAAAGGGGGTGGCGTGTAGAATACGAATGATTTCGACATACATGGTAACCCATTCAATACCCACTTGGGAGTGGTCCAAGAGTATAAGCGGGTTGCGGGCTCCTTGGTCGCTTCCCTGGCAGTGATTTGCCCATTGATGTGGTTTCATCGAACCTCTACATTGGATCACATTCGCTGCAAAATAGACATCGGCGCCGTCACCTGTAGCATCCCTTCGTAGCCTCCCCTCCGTGGTCCCCATCCTGGTAAAGCTCCGTATATCGAGCGTTTTTCATGCCCTTTGACTACTTCTTTGGTGCAGTGCAGTAATAGGATAGTTGTCTATCTGCACCAGCTGTCTGAGGCTGGGCTGTGATCGTATTGAGAGTCGGTGGCCTTTCTACAGCTGGGAGATAGCTATTTTTATGGATGGAAGGAGTATAGTGCATCGGTTCTGGTTTATACAAGGTTTCGATCGGCCAGTGGGACAATAAGTACCTTTAGAGGATCCGACACCACTTGATGCTTACCTCCATCAATTCCTCGTTGCCTTAAATGTATGTAGGTCCTTGCCGTGCTATAAGAGAAACATTAGACGAATAGCAAGATAATCGATCATGATCACTTATAGTACATACGATACGATTTCCCGGATTACCATCCCGTTTACCCTTGTCATCCTTGTATTTTCGGTCCTCTGCGGAACCAGTGCTACTGGCTGTTGTGACACCCGGAGTCTGGAAGGCTGTACCACTTTTCGGTCCTGAGATAGCCTCTACGAACCGTAAATGGGAACTACCGCAGAGGCCGTGTGCCATTGTGAGCTTCTTGCTGGGGGTCCACATACGTCGGAGTTCTGTTCTTGGTTAATAAACTGCTAACAACGTCTCAAACGATGTCGCGCCTCTTTAAGTTACTGTCTGATCTATTTGACTAACGTTGCCGCATCTTTGCAAAGATGCGGTCAAGAGGAGTCCATACTGCGTCGTTGATATCCTGATATGCATTCCTGTATCCGTGCCGAAACGGAAATTCGATGCCTTAATCGAATTTTGATGTTGGAGGTATATAGACTGCAAGGAGGACCTCAGTCACTTCAAACCTACTTCTCGTCGTCCCAAATCGACGGGTTCTTCCTCTTCATCGGAATATAGATAATGCTATACGTTGCGACGAAATGAGAAGAGGTAGAATGAATGTTATAATGATGAAACGTCACTCACGGGAGTATTTACACGGGGTTTCTGGTGATGATCAATACTGTTACTGAGCCTCATCGAAAGTGTTGCAAGACAGATGAGCAAATTGTAGCCGAAAACCACCATTGCATTAGTCAAAGTGAGAAGACACTGACAACCATGACAGCATGCATAACCAATCCAGAACTCAACGCCCATTTCTTTGATGTTGGACGTAGAATTGTTCCAGCGATATTCATTATACAAGTCCTTCTCCAGATCAAGCATCAGCACAGAATTTGATGCAATGTTCACGGGTCAATGATAGGAATGGAGTTACAGTTCTCCGAATTGTGCATGCAATGCTGACAAGCCCAAGTGCAAGCGCTAGGCTAGAAGCGCATGAAAGAGAGAACGATGTCCCATGTGGCAACCGTTGCTCGGAACTAGGGAAAAAGAGACAGAGCCCTCCTGTCGAAATTCCCACGCTCAATTTCTCCCTTTCTTCCCTCCGTCGACCTCAATTTCTTTGAAGCTCTCCTCCGGGGGACTTACATTCGTTTGGAACACACACTCCTTCAAATTACATCTTGGAACTAGTTTATGCAAGACTAGCGCGATGGAGAACCATCATGATTTCAATAGGAAGCGTTCCTCGCACAATCGGGTACTAGCTAGGCAAACCCCGACTAGTACAGACATCGTTACTTCCCCGACCTCCACGCCGGTTTCTACTCCTGCATCTAGTCCGAGTTGTATGTGCATTATGTTTAGCTCGAAGTAAATTATGATTAATTGAGCTAATTTAACAGCGACTCCTCCCTCGACTCCTGTCATTCCCCCCACTACCACGCCCAGTAAAAATAACAACAATGAAGGCCAGGCTCAGCCAAGTAGGACGCCTTCTTCGAGCAACAACCCGCCCAGCACTCCGACGTCAGCGTCATCCAAGGCGGTCGAAACGCCTAGCACGACTTCCTCAAGTGCCGCTTCATCATCAAGTGAATCTAGCAGTGTTCCCTCTACTGTTTCCAGTACTACGGTCATCAGCACCGTATGTACATTATCCTGAGATTCTTTTTCTCGCTCACAATGTCTACGTATAGACTGCGAGCCTGCCTGGCGTGACTGTTATTCGTCAAACCAGTAGTTTTAATACACTTCCAAAGACCACCTTTGTCAACACCGCTACTTTGCCATCTAGTGCTCTTCCTTCTACGACTGCAGCTTCGACCAGCGCTCTCAACACTGGCGCAATTGTGGGAGGTATCGGAGGAGGTATCGCTGGCGTCGTTCTATTGGTAGTTTTGGTCATGTTCGTCCTTGTAAGTATCTCGTCGGGCTTAAATTCCCGTATTTTTTTATTGATGCCTCCCAAAAGCGTCGCTTACGTAGGCGATCCTATGATGATGACCAATTTGACTCGGTCACTTTCCGCCGCTCTGCTGTTCTGCTCGACGATGCACCAGCAGCTCCGTCCAATAGCAGGTCGTATGATACCTTTAATCCACGACCGCCCTCTATGATTGAGCGCAAGCTCAACGCACATACCGTTGCTCCCTCGCCCGTTCCTCAAGGCGCTTATATCAATTACGACAGCTATGGTTATGGCGCCCAGCAAGGAGACTATGATAATGGCTACAACCAGAACTACCAAACGAACAACTCGGACAACGGTCACGGCGGCTACAGTAACCACCCATACGCCCAGGATGTTAACCAGCAGTACTCTGGTCAAGTTCCTACCACCAATCCGTATGCTTCTACATCTGCGGTTCCTGCTGCCCGAGCGACCCGCACAGGCGCGCCGAGAGACTCCAGGGTAATTTCTAGAGTTGATGACGAGGACGTGTATGGCGGAATCTGAGATACAGATCTCATCTACTGAACGCGACAGCTTACGGACAAATGACGATGTGCTATAGACCTTTTTCCATCCCCCTCCGATTACTACGCATCTACGGCAGTCCGTTACTTGTGGAAAGCTGATATGATGCTTCAGGTATACCTCAATCTTTGCTTCACTTATATTCAAAGCGGCGGCACCTTCGCCCTTGTGTCTCGTCACGAACTCTTCACAGCAGTCGATAATAGCCAAATTCCACCGCCCTCCCGACAACACACGTATACATATTCATTCCTATCGGGCGAAACATACCCTATACCAAAATTCGTATCATCATATCACCGATATGTTGTTGTCTCCGTCTCGACCTTCCTGTTCATGTACATCCTAACCTTCGTACATACATACGTATATGTCTTTTCCTACATACAAGGCGTGTTGTGCTTACGCTACCTCCTCCCCCCCTCGCAGGGTTTGGGACGGAGACACGCATATGTTACTCCTTCCATCTTCTTTCTATTGGTGATACAATGTGTAGTTTCTATCAGATATTTATTGTTCCAGAATATTGGGATCAATGAGAGGGGTTTTCGGTCGTAACCTCTAATTAAGTATGGGGTACTGCCTTTCACTGTAAAGTAAAAAAAAACTGGGGATTTCTGTTTAAATTTAGTATCGATGTTCGATTTTATAGAAGAATAATTGCTGTGGCAAGCACCTTCTATCGCCGCAAACGTTCGTCTCGAGAATATTCTGTTATCATACTTATATATACTTATGAGATTTGTGGGAAAAGACCGTGTGAATTCTCGGTCTTGGTATGAGAGCTAATCATGATCAGAGTCACTGCCACCGTGACATTACAGTGACTACTTACTGCAGTAACACGTCACTAGTCACTGAAAATTCACAAGTTGTTGTCCGCTTGTGTACTACTCGAAGTAATCTGCGTCACGACTGAAACGCCAGCAAAAGACCCCCTAACCAATAACAGGAACTTCTAGGTAATTTGTGATCACTGATATAATACTAAATACAGGACAATGGAGGTGGCAAAGATATTTTTGTATGGCACCAATCGATAGTACGATACAGCTTCACCTGAACCAAGTACAGCTAAAACTTTGTGAATCTGGGTGCGTACCGGGGTCCTTTCGTACAGTGATGAACTTACGAGCTATGAAACATTTCGAGACCGCACAGCTGCACGAGTTTGTATCGCGCTAAAGTTAAGATGATGTGTGCTATGGAGTGGCGGCGTCGACTTGATGAGTAATAGCGTATTGACGTGTTCCTTTATGTTTCCTACCACAGCCAATACTGCTACTGCGGTGGAGATAATAGGAACATTGGCTTGTCTTTGATGCCTTACCTATAACTTACTCAGATTGGAGGGCTCTCCTCGTCTTCGTACATTTATGGCGTATGTCAGGCGCTCATCGTGACCTAGATTTCCACTGTTTAGGACGTGAAAGATCTGATCGTCCTTTCGACTGTGGGCATCCATCCCTTTGGAACATGCGAACTCTTTAAAAGCATCGACTTTGTGGGGCATCCACATCCCAGGTTACAAAGAGCCGCATCGACTTGTTTGACCAACTTTCCTACCCTCGCCACTATGGCCGCCATCAGCATCGGTGACATAATGGCGACTATCGCTCTGGCGTTCGAAACGGTTCAAATACTTGCCAATAGCAGACATGCCCCAGCAGAATATCAAGCACTCGCACACGAGCTTGCATCCTTTCGCTCAACCCTCAACGAAGTCATGAATATAATCCAAGCCCATCAGTCTCTCTGCTCTCGAATTTCCCACTCTTATCAAGCATTGGTTCCCGGGCGCCAATCCATTGAAGCTGACCCATTCCCCGGCCAGCTCTTCACCAATATCGAAAGTACCTTGGAGCGGTGCAATGCTTTCTTGAATGTTTTCCATAACAAAATCCAGAGCTATGACAAGTACCTGGACAAGAATACCTCGGGAAATCGACTCATAGCCGCCTGGAAGCGCATATGCTGGGCGGCCCTCAAAAGAAAGCAAGTTATGAAGCTCAAGAATAAATTGTCTCACGAGAGATCGTCGTTGAACTTGATGATATCGTCGCTGCAGCTGTATGTAACCCATTTCACTTATAGACTGAGGCTTGTGACACAGCTGTAGTTCATCCTCGGACCGCATTGCGGACATGTTAATCCATCACTTGACAATTTTGAATGAAACACAACGGCGCACTCAGCAGCTTTATTTCCGAATCGGTCCTCCTGACGAGTACGAAGTTGTCTGGCTTATCGACATATCCTCCCATCGGATTCCCCTTCCATTCGAATTATGCTCTACGTGGCAGGTATGTCTCGTAATGCGAATTACCTAGCGAAACAATCGTCACATTTGTGATGTAGACCTTTAAGGAGGTTCTCACATCCTACATACGTAACAAGGCAGGGAGTCAGCTTGTGGCTCGTGGTGACTTCGAATTAATGGTCGAAGAAAGCGAAGAAATTATCAGCCCCGCAACATGGCAAAGCCAAGTCAAGCCTAATACGGTCATCGGGATGAACATAGTGCTGAGGATGAAAAGTAACGAACACTCTGGTCGCAAATGCCCAGCCTGCAAAAAATCCTGCGGGAGTAACGGAAATGAAACTGGCGCCATGAAATGGTCAGTCACCGCCTCTCTTGGCTATTAGCTGATTAGGGTCACTCAGGTTTTGATTTTATGGAAAAGCTGTTATTGTGGCACCCTCATTCGAACCTCTAATCAAGGCAGTCAAAGGAGGGAAGGGGGGGATCACTCGCAGCATCCCGTTGAGTTGATCAGTGAAGCGCGACAGGAGGAAATCAAGCAACTGCGCAGATTCCGTATTATCAATATGGTTAGCCCAAACGCAAAGGTCACAGCTTTGTGGAGCTAATGCGTCCTACTTATAGGTAATGCCCCGGAAACGTAATAAATTAAACGCAGCGTTTAATATGTTGGTGTCGTCTGTCAAAGCATCGCGGCTACGTATATGCTAACAGGTGTGTCTCACAGGGAAATCTACCAAGGTCGACGGTGCTCTCGACCTCCTGAGTGCGTATATTATAAATGATACTTTAAACCGCTCCAG
Source organism: Pleurotus tuber-regium (assembly GCA_014058305.1). Classification (NCBI taxonomy): domain Eukaryota; kingdom Fungi; phylum Basidiomycota; class Agaricomycetes; order Agaricales; family Pleurotaceae; genus Pleurotus; species Pleurotus tuber-regium. The sequence goes on along the minus strand of JACFYU010000012.1, from coordinate 268,024 downwards.
TGTTAAGTGTCTTTTTTATCCAGGGTTGTGCTCACCATTCCTTCCAAGTATAGCTGGATGGTCAGTTCGGAAATCCGGCATACCATGTATCGACGTCGTAGTATTGGTAGCACGGGATCGTCGCCTACTTGTCCAGGGTCAAGCTCTGATTAATCTCATTGTCGTAGCCCTGGAAAGTAGCCTTGTATGAGTAGTCATACGTTTTCCGCATCGTTCTAAGGTCGTATCACTTGTAGCATATTTCTACATCGCCAAGTACCTCTTTTCATATACGTAGCTGTATGTTTTCTGTACTATTTTAGGGTCATATCAGTTGTCAAATAAGGACAATAGACTTGTAGCAACAGCTATGGATCGTGTTTTACCATGTCTGAGGAAATATCATGTTTCACTCTCAGATCTCAGAGAGTATTAAAAATAAACCACCAAATCTCCATTTAGTCATCAACGTATATACATACGTACTTACATGGTATACAAAAATGGGTATTCAACCAAGACAGGCTCAATGAATGATTGAGCCTTATCAGTAATTTATAAACAAAGATGTGTATCATTCCGAGTTATCCGGCGGAAGAGGAGAATGAAGAAAATCTTGATACGTATGTATGTGGAGATCAAGGGATATATCATCCAAGTTAACCATCAAAAATAGGAAAAAGAAAAACTTGGAGCGTCAATGGGTACCACTAAAGTGATAATCGAATGGTATGTGCAGAAGAAGGGTGTGTGAAAACAAAATTGAGCGGGACCAAGCCGTAAATTAACTGGATATGGTCTTATCCGATAAGACCCAGTTTACCACCAACACCAGCAGGAGGGGGGGGGTGAAATGAAAAATACAGAATTCGTTTATGTTGCGAAACCAAAGGGAGAGAAAACAGGAAAGACCTCTGACCGTTCAGATCCCACCGTAAGCATCCTCGGCATTATAAATAGTAGAATACACCGTTTCAGGCCGTTTCTTATCGATCGCAGCCTCATTTTTCTCTCCATTCCCGACTTGTGATGATGGTGCTACGGTCTGTTGTTGAACCTCATCTTCAGGCCCTGGGTTCTGTATAACGAATCTACGTTTAGATCTCGTTGACTTTGTCGTTGTCGGTGTCGTTGTCTCGCGAGCCGGGCTGGGGATAGAAGATGAACGAGTCATGTCTACGTATTGACCATGCATTCCGTATACAGGGGAAGGTGTTATCTGTTCGCGTGTCAAAGCGGATGAAGGAGGGGACGGTTGTGGTTGCCGTGCCAATGTCGGTGTTGATGTATAAGGATATTGGGTTTCTTCTTCTGGAGAGGCGTATGGGTTTGGAAGGTAGGATATTGCTTCGGAGCGGATGGATGTAGGGGAAGCAGATCGTTGATGCGTGGGTGAATACGACGTATGGTTTGGGCCATAGGCAGCAGCAGCGACCATTGCAGCAGCATTAGGTGGGAGCGTAGGCTTTGCAGCAGGGGCCGGCGGGAGCGCGGTGTCGATCCTGAGATTATGCTGCCCTGTCGAATATGGCTGTTGATCGTAGCTTCCATAAAATCCTGGATTTGGATTTGGATTTGATGGTGTAGCGGGATATTGGAATTGAGGGGCAAAAGGGTGTACATTGCTAAAGGAATGTTGTTCTATCATAGGAGGTGGTGGTGGCAGTGTGGCGTTGTTGGTGTTGCTTCCGTTTAGGTCTGACTTGGAGTCGTCTAGGAGGATGGCAGAACGTCTGAAAGCGGAGGCTTGGAACGCTATGCTCTCTTTTCGCTTCTGGAACCGTCGCTAATACGTATAATCGGTAAGAGTTTCGTTTAAAAAGAAGAGAATGGGGATTGAAGTCATACCATGTAGAATACGACGGCGAAGGAGAAAAGAGCGAGTATAGCTATACCGCCGATCACGCCGCCTGCCACTGCACCTTTGTGCACAGATGAACCAGACTCAGCTACAGGTGTAGCTGTAGCAGATGTCTTCGTCTTAGTGGCAGCTGACGTTGCTGCAGCTTTAGCACGAGTTGTCGCAGCGCGGGTCGTCGAGACGACCTATATACGAACGATAAGATGAGATGAAGCTCTTTTATGAGCGTAACGTATGAGGAGGCGTGCGTACAGTAGACGATGGCACGGCCTTAACCACTGCAGACGACGTTGTCGGCAGTGTAGTCGGTACAGGGTTACTTGAAGATGCTAGAGCAATAACGGTAGGCTTTACAACAGGCGGTACTGTGGAAGTGGTCGGTTTCACAATAACCGCTGAAGTCGTCACTGCATGCACATGGTCAGTAGGTGGTAGCAGCTACTACAACTAAACTCACCGCGAGTGACTGGGGTTCTGACGGGTTGAGTAACTGTTGTTCGCACAACAACTTGCGTCGTCGCCACTACTCTTGGGTTAGTAGCCTCCTTCTGTTGTCTGGCCAGGAATTCGCTCATTCTCCTATGCGACTCGAGCCTCGGTTGTCTTCGCAATGCCATCGGAAATCCGGGGTGTAATTCGGTTAGGGTTTTCTATTATTTACAAGGAAAAAAAGAGCGACGGTTCAAGGAATGTGAAGAAACGAGGAGAGAAGAGGTCTAATGGTAGCAAAGCGCTAGTCGCATACAGAAATGCGATTCGCCAACGACGCTACGGCTACCAAGCAAACACACAACAGAGTTGTTGGTGAGAAAAAGAGATAAAATCACGTCGGCGCTGAACCTCATTTGCAAGATAGGGAGAAAATTCGTCACATGCTCGGGTGATTGGCTTTTCGTGTTCACGCGATCGTTCATCACGACCCTGAACTAGCAATTCCAGTAAATCTCACCATCATCCATGCAGCCTGCTACTTTCTGGCTCGTATGGAAACAAATATATGATATTTCGATGGCTCTGCTCTGCGTTGGTCAGCGAATCCAGAGAGATTTCTTCTTCATACTATCAGAGAATGGGATCGTCAAACACTTCAGTCCCGCTCCACTTGGGCAGATGTCATCACCGGATCCTATATGGAACACAATGTCACGGTATATATGGCAACCACCAGGGAACATCACCCAGAAATTCCCAACAATCTTTTCAGACATGTCAGGCCTGCTAATTGAGCACTCAAAATTTATACAGGCACGTAATTGGCAAGATATGCCAGTGAGCCTCAAAGGGAAAATCAGCGGGATGTGAGGGTCGCACCTTGTATCTGACGCGTCTGAGCGTGGTCGGCTAAGGTCCACGAGATCCTGCAAATGATGATCAAGTCTACAAGTCCACGTCGTCTGGTTACCCGAGCGCTGCATAGGCGACGCTCGTTAACAATGAATTCATATCTAGAGGCATGGATTAATCAACATTAGAGGTACGCACGTATCCAAGTTTTAAACACAGATACGTTGTGCGCAGCTTACATCCAACAAACCATCATTGGTGAGTGTACACGCCAGTTTTGCGTAAGATCATCAAACATCACAGCATAAAGCTGATGCACGAATAGGCAGAGTACAAATCCGCTGATAGAGGAAGCCGCCGTACCTGGTTATCATTAATGAGAAACTAGAACCTGCCGCCGGTGTAAGAATAGGTTATCACAAGAGGGACCCACCAGAAGTAAATACTTATATCCGCAATCAACGTGACGATGACACTGATGGCACGTAGTCCCATTTACAAGGGCAGGTGATGCTAAATGTCTATCTGTAAAAAGGATTTCAACGTTGATGCAGATGACCAGCATTTGAACACGAATTGCGATTGTTGTCGGTCGATCATCATGTTCCCTTGAAAGCCTAGCAAAATTAACCCGTGCATTAAGCGAGAATCGAACTCGCGGCGGGTCGACTACTCACGCACTAAGCTACATGGCAACGACCCAGGTTACCACTACCCCATTAATGCAATTGCACTTCTTGGTGAAAACTAGATTGCTGAATCAGGCTGCATCGAGTCTCGACAAAAAGTGAACGTAGAGTCATAAGTATTATCCCTGCAAATCTGGTCTAAACTGACCATCAGTCCATTCAGCCCTCTACCACAGGCTACTCAGCAGCCGTGCTCCTATGATCGTTCTCCTCGCAAGCGACTTTGCGTATGCAAGCTCCGTTAGATAAAGGTATCCAAGTCAGGGGTCAGGCTGCGTATCTTTGACTACAGGAATTCAACCGTGTATTCCTTTCCTTCGAATCTATCTGTATCATTAAATGCACTTTCCCCTAGGTGAAGTATGCAAGGGGACTGGCCGATATGTTTGTAGGTCGTGGCATAGCCTGGTATACTCGAAACGCCTTCGCATAACCGGATGCAAAGACTTCTCGCAAACTCCGTTAGGCAGAGGAATCGATAGTCATATCTGAGTCCGGGGATTCGCACTTGCCGCTGCTCCCTAGTCCATCGAGATTGGCTTTCTGCTGCCATACAGGATCCGAGTCTTTAATATGTACTTTGACTGGACGAAGCCACCCCACTTTAAGGGGAATAGGATTACTCTTCATTTCACATAGCTGGCCGAGGATGACCCGTTGCATCGCTTCGTGGAGGTGGACCTCGTTGACCTTGGGTTTGATGAACGTGTATTCCGGTTTCACTTGTTGACTGAGCTTTGCCATCATTCGTGCGACACTCGCCAGAGATGGATGCAAGTGCGATTCCCATCCATACCATGAATAGAAGAGACTTTCCCTTGGATCATTCTCGCCACTGCCCATGCTACCTCTGATAGTGGGAATGGAGTGTTCTGCAAACGACTCTCAAACAGTATTTAGCTGTTCGTTGTTCGTATCTTCGACTTCTTCAAGGGGACGGGCTCGGAGCAGGAAAGATACCATGACCCAGTAAACAGATTCAGCATCATGCCATGGTTCATGACGGAAGAGACGAGCCGGGGCGTCCCTACTGTCGAAGACATCGACCTTCCATTTCTTGTCGAATGTGCCGCCGTGGAATGTTTCTGCAGTATCCTCAAATAGCCGGAAGACGTCGCTAGAGTGAACAGTATGGTATGAGGATGAACATTGGGGCGGGATTGGAGGCATAGGTTCGTAGTCTGTATGATTGAGGACAGTGCCTGTGCATACGGCTCGAGACGCATACATCGGAGTACCCTAAGTGATGAGCATGAAGCTAGTTAGAAGGAAGCAGAAAAAATACAAAGCCTACAGTTCGCTCTTTCCTACAGGATCCTTCCTGTTTGGCGTTTCGATCAGCTTCAGCCCCTGAAAGCAAGGTAGCATGATCAAGATCGTATAGAACTGCCGTTGGTGGGGCGTTCCGAATGCTAATCGGTATGATCAGTAAGGAGTAAACTACGAGGAATTGGAGACAGACCCATCCAGGATTTCATTGACAAACTTAGGACGATCATCATCCGCTGTTTCTGCCATGTAGGTTCCCTTTGGATTAATAAGAATATTCGAGTAACTGATATCCCTGTGTAGAACACGTCTTGTCGAGACCGCCCATCGGTGACCTGGCGGTCCGGGAATATTGTCAGTCGCTATTGACTATAGAGAAATGCACACGTACTTTCAAGAACGTCATAGATCGCTTTCAGGAAGTCGAATACAGTACTGCATCGGTTGAGGGAATCGCCGGTCGTACCCATTATCAGCCTTATCTTCTTCCTACGACGGTCTCCAACTGGTGTCTCTATCACATCGTCTCCATTTTTGACTTGGCCCCACGCTCGCATATATACCCAACCAGGAGCAGGACCGTCGCGTTGCAATAAATCGTAGTAGTCACCCTCTTTCATTCGACCATCGTCGTAAACGTAAGTGTCTTTGATGACAATTCCAGGTTGAGCTTTTGAAATTGCTACCCAAGTCATACGTGTCCATGGCCTGCCCACCGTCTTCACCTCGCAATTATCGTGGGTGTAGGCTCCGAATTGAACATTCCAGAGCGGGCGCTCCGTCAGTGCTTCTGGGTTGGCAAGTGTGATGGTTGTATCGCGAGATATATGAGCAGCGAGTGGATGATAGAGACGGTATATGTATTTTGTCAGAGGCAAGAGATTATTCAATGGATATAGCTTGGAGACATAGAGCCCAGACGGATCGCTCCATAATATCTGGTATCCATCCGGTGACATGTACCCCACGTAGACGCCAGGCTTATCGGGGCGAGACTGGTTAAGAAGGCCCGCGTATGCACCTGCTTGTTTGAGGCCTTGTTCGTGCGTCTTCTTCCTCTGAAGCTCGAAGAGAGAATCTGAGTGATGCCACGATGCTGCTGTTCTCCGTTCCTTGTAAGTTTGAGCCATGGCTTCCTCACCACAGAAGTAGTCGGGAGATGCGGAGTAGTTGTTGGGATGGTGAGCGAGTGTATAGACGTGTTGATCAATGAATTTGAGCTTCTTCACCGACGACTCATACTTTGCTACAGAACACATATATGTATCAGATAAACTTGTTTATACTAGGAAAAGAGGACCCACCGTATACAAGGTCATTTAGTCGATTCAATAGCATCAAAGGATATTCATATTCATGTTCCTCCAATTGTGTCGAGCTGTGTTGCTGCAGATACGCTTCTACATGTTTCTCGGCCTCCAGGTCTTTGGCAATGGACTCCAGACCGTTGATTTCTCCCGTAAGGTATTCTTGTTCAAATGTTTCGTAAATCTCGAGCATCCCAGAACTTAAGTGCCCCGAAAGTTCTCTGCGATCGCATGGGGGAGTCGAAGACCGGGGTGTCGTTAACTGGCCGCCACTTGCCAACAAGAGCACGTGATCGTGTTCAGCTATGTTCCAGGAATTCAAGCCCTTTCAAGCCCCGCGAAATTGGGACTAGCATCCTTGAACCAAGCATCGTCTCTTTAGGATCGACCAGCGATATCCTCTCAGAGTTCATAGCTACTCCCATTAGTAGCTTTTCTTGAAGACTCAGACTTTGAATCGGCTCCGCCAGCACAGCACGCGCTCCCTGTCTATTAGCGACAAAAATCTAGTACTGTATCTCCCTTCGCAATAGTAGGATACTAGATGAATATTAGTACTAAATATGGCTAATCCGAACGACTACTCAACGATAGTATATTTATGCAGTTTAGGCGACCGAGAATGCCATATGTCCCAAGTCTCGAGAATACAACGTCCGAATATGATTAGACAGGACTTGGAACATCTGGGCTGACTATGTAGAAAAATTCTCTTCTCTGCTTGCCGCCTCGATTGGAATATACGTACTCCAGTCAACATTTCAGGCTCTATGCGAAGGCTTAACATAACGTCGAGATGTAATACCGCCTCATCAGTGCTTGAATAATAAACGGTCGACTCGAAGATGTATAAGAGCTATCATAAGCATTGGAGATACTGTGAATGAATACATATAAGATGCCTTGAAGTCCGGTTCATTTACTTTGTATCGACAGTCGGTGCAGGAGCTTATGTGAAAAGTTTCCATGGCGGCCTCTTCCTTCGCTTTCGCACAAAGTCTAATCGCTTCTACTGAAGAACCCCCCCCCTCTTCACAAATCTTGAATATGATACCTAGTTTGCCACTTTAATCTAAACGTTGCGCCAAGCTGTATTTTATATTAGCCCCTGTCCCTACTTAGCCTGAGACTGAGAGCTAAATTTAGTTGGTTCGTCAATGAAATGCAAGCGCTAAACGTGGACGTGGTCCGACTCCCGAGTCACCACCACATCTCAATTCTCGTGAAAGCCAATGTCGGACGGTTCACGGTGAGCTGGCTATTGTTTCCTCGGAATGTTATTCTTGACGTTTCCAAAGACTACGGCAATCCTGGCATGACGCTCTGACCAACGCTGAATCCCTCTTTCGCAAGCTGCTTTCAGCTAACGATTGGAAACGAATACCGAACCCAACCGAAAGTTCTTCGTCGATAAAAGGGAAGGCACGCGTTTCCGCGATACCTGAACTTGCTGATGTCGTCCTTTATCGCAAGTCCAGCAAAGCTGGCCAGGATTTGTATAGGGTGTTCTTGGACGTTCCAATACCGGGTGGCGAATCGGCGTCTTTGGAGCCTTGGAAGGCTGTTATAACTACCCCGGAGCTTAGACAGGAATGGGATCCGGCTGTTGAGGAGGCTCATCTCATCGAGTTGCTTGATCAGAATACGCGTATATGCAAGACAAACTTTACACTGGGATGGCCAGCAAAGTAAGCATCATCTAAGTTACATTGAATTGAATTGATAGGATTCTCATGGTAATGAAACAATAACGCAAGCCCCCGCGATGCTGTTACCATCTCTCGTTCATTCCACGATGCTTCTACATTCATCGACATTTCAACATCCTTACCTCGTTCCTCCGATGAACCTGCATACCTCCGCCCCTCGCCACCCTATGTTAGGTCCAATGTCACTTGTTGGTAAATTTCAGTCATTTCTCGTACTGCTACTCAACTATCAGACCAGTGTTCGCTTGGTGCGTGCAGCAATTTCTACCTCAACAGTCCGCAGCCGAACCTTCGTCGTCGAAGCGGAGAGATTCCTTGGGTCCACGCATTCGTATTACCTGTTTCTGGCAGCACGACCTTCGAGCCTTGTGGAAGCTGGGTGCCACGACAAGCCTTCCGCAGCAATTATGTACAATGACGCTTGGCTTACTCAAGACTGTGAAGAAACGTGGTTCTCGTATTGCAAAACTCGCTGCCTTTGGAAATGGGATCAGCATTGAACGAATACGTTTCCAGATTGATCGGGAAGCATTGACAATTGACTACGCTATAGTCCCGGAAGATGAACAATCAGCCCCTCCGCAAGGGTTGGATGAGTTACACGCTGCGAGGGAACATCGACGACTTACTCGATCGATAGAGTGTATACTACCTTCATCAGACGGATGGGATGTCCAGCTGACCACAAAGGCCTCTTCCGAAGTCGTGGAAAAGCTCCCTTGGTCTGTACATGCCAGCAAAACCAATCCTGACGCCTCATCTTCCCCACCTCCATGTGACCAAATCCTTCTGCGTTTCTCACATGCACCACTTATAGATGATCATTCAGTTTTGAAGGTCAGAGTCGTTTTGGAGGTATCTGGTCCTTCTAGCGGGTTACGCCTTAATGGACTACCTCAAGTAATCGAGGATATTGGGGAACGTAATCCTTCATCGTATTTTACTTCTCAGCCGATACTCGGAGATGTTTCGAGCGCTACGGAAGTTAGCCTATATACCACATCCTCAACGCATACCGGACAAAGTACCTTATCTTCGACGCAAGTAGTTCGTACTCCTACCGAGCGCCCAGCGGCTGCGGAGAAGTCTATATTGTCGCGGGTAAAGCGTAACTACATCTACTTCTCATCACTATTGCAAGAACCCGAAGCCAAATGGCGACGAAGTAAGGTGGCAATCATATTCTCATTGATGATGGGAACTGACAGCAGTTATCCTTACAGCCACCGAAGGTCGTGGTGTGTCTATCACTCAGTTGGATTCTATTGACCCTACACTGGTCGTGTATCGTGCGGAAGCCACTTTTGTAGGAGTTGGTATCTGGGATTTGTATGGTGCCCTGGTCTCGCCAGGAGCACGGTCATACTGGGATAAGCAATATGAGGACGCAGTTCTACTGGAGGACGTGAATGAGCTAACGGAATTGTGGCATTTCAAGAACAAACCCGCTTGGCCAGCAAAGTAAGGTATCCTTCCGTCACTATTGTTCGATGAATTCATCTGTATGTCGAACAGTGGTCGTGATTGCGTCGTACTCAAGACTGTCTACAAATCGCCCACAGCTATACATGTCTTCGCCTTCTCAGCAGATGACCCGCATTTGTTTCCTCACATTCCATCCGTGGAGCCGAATATAATACGGACTCAAGTCGACTTACAGGGTTGGGCGATAGAAGCGTTGTCACCAACGACGACGCTGTTGACTTTGTTGGAACAATCGGATCCCAAAGGTTGGACTAACAAGACGTCTATCCCAAACCAGATGATTGCCGCGCTGGCAGGAATAGGGGAATTCGCTATTAAATGTGGTGGACCGCCGGTTGTGACACGTTTGTCGGGTGCCAAGGCAAATAATCAACGGTATGATCACGAGCGGTCGAGTTTTCGGATTGAATATGAGGCGTCGAGGAAGCGGACGGGTGGTGAGAAGAGCGATGATGGGAAAGAGGATACTTCGCCTGGAGTGGAATGTGAGATTAGGTGTGATGTGGATACTTGGGCTTCCTCACTGGACGTGGTCGTTGATCCGCCTCCGGCTACTATCTCTTGCCTTCGTCGCCATCGACTTTCTGTTGAAGGTGGAGGTTTGTGGCTAACTCTCACCCACGACGCTATGCTAGTCGACGATGAGCGCTTACTTGTCATCGTACGAAAAGGTCCTGGCAAGGAGAAAGGCGTAGTAATGGTCAACGGTGCTAAGATCAATGTCGACGTAGAAGAACTTGCTGAAGATGAGATCAAAGCCTTGGCAAAGAGGAAACGAGTTAAGCCTACTCGAGTTCCCCTCGACCAACCTCCTGTAGTTGGCGTTATTCGACATCGGCGTGCGGAGTGGGATGCCGATTCTCCTGAGGGTGCATCTCCGGAAAGTACGAGTCCTGCTTCAACGGGTTGGGCATCTGCGCCTAAGGTCTCAAGTCCTTTGGCCAAGTTCCTCAGTTATGCTGTAGAACAGGCTACTACCACCACCCATCAATACGTCGCTGCCATCTCACCTACCAATGCCTATACAGATAATGTAGTACCATCTTCGTCTAAGCTTCCGATGCAATATGCGTTGGATGCACTTGCCTGGATACAGGATTCTCATTGTCGTTCGTCATCAGACGGTTGGACCTTGGTTAGCGACAAAGGCATACCCATCCGTAAACGAATGGCTCCGGAAATATCGCCCGCGATTCCTGTGCATATGGGGGAAAAGGTCATCGAAGGCATTTCAGCAGAAGAGTTGTATCCGATTATCAGTTCATTTGACTGTAGGAAGAAATGGGATGATCGATTCGATTCGGCGTATACACTCGAATCGTTTGGCGCGCAAAGCAATACGGCGTTCGTGGTCTTGAAGGGTGGTTTCCCTTTTCGTGACCGAGGGTTCTATCTAGCTTCGATCATGGCGCGGTCTAACTTTCCATCGTTCTCTCGTAGGTCGACAGGTGATGGTCCAGACCCGTCGAATGGGACTAGAAACGCGATATTATGTGTATCTGCTTCGTTCAGCCCACAATCAGTGATGGGTTTTAGTCCATCAAAGTACAATCCGTATGCGTTACCCGTTGGCCGCGTATTTGTTGACGCGTGGGTCCTCGAAACTCTGGATCCTTATACGAAGGAGAATTACGCTATCCCATCTACGAGGTGTTCACGTATCACAGCAGTCGACTTCGCAGGCTCTATCCCCGTGGCGGTGAACTCCATGATGAATGCAACACTACCAAGATGTATCCTCTCATTGGAGGCATACGTCAAGGGGTCAACGGTCACCCCCATAACAAGGTTACCTCCTCCAGGATTCATAGTTACAGATAGGAAACCGGACGATCTCATAGCTGGCCTCAGCGTGTCCTCGAGCTCATGGAAACTTAGGAAGCGAGATGAGACTAGAACGCTTCTGGATACGAAGTACTTCGCTGCTGAGCGAGAGCATAAGAGTTTGATCATGGTCAATCTAGCGCCTTGTTCGCCTAGGTCGCCGACAGTTAAACCAGAGTTAAACAATTTGCGGCCTACACCGATGTCACTCGAATCCACGGACGCGCCGACCTATCAAAAGCTATTCCCCGACGATGAGCCAGAAGATGCTGAGGTGAAACCCCGAGTAGGCAGTCCCACCGACGCGAGCCCGCCGCCCCCAGTATCATCTACCCTTGAAACAGCAAGAGCCCAGACTTCTCCAACGCGGCAACGAATGGCATCAACCTCTACGCCTCAGACTACGTCACCCGCTCTTCCCGCTCTTCCCCGAGCTAAATCGCCATCCGTTCCCTCTGTGACGCCACCTCCTAGTACAACATCCTCACGTTTGAGTGCCCGTACAGTACGAGGACGGACTTCGACATCGGCTTTCACTGTCAAGGGCGAAGTTAGACCTCCTGCTGATATTTTAGTTGGGGAAATCATTGTTGACTCCAAGCTCTATCCCGAGGGATACTCCGTATCATTCGAGTCGCACGTATATGGAAGGTCTCAGAATATCGCTCTTGATGATTTTTCAGGTCCTTCGGCCTCACCTCAGTCAACTACGTCTTCACCTCCACCATCGCCGTCTTCAGTTTCAATGAATACTGGCCTCCCCGTCGCGGTGACCGTATATACAATGCCTCCTTCACCTCTCCATCCTTCCACTCTTGGTGACGACCCATCATCTCATGCTCGCCACCTTGTTCGATTTACCCTTCCGACGGCTCAATATGACAAGCAGGTGAGCACTGTCGTAGACCCATTGACGGGTGAGGTGCGCGAAGCCAAGGAAATACCAGAATGGTTAGCTAGGATGCGACAAGGAGATGTGGCGGCAGTTTGCCTTAGCATCAAGCCGTTGCCTTCCAAAGCAGAGGATCGTGACCCCGCCAATATACGCAGAAGGAACAGCACAGATGACGCTGCAAAGGTCAGTGTAGAAGTTGATGGTGCCCCTGTTCCCGTGCTGGACGAGATGGCTTCACTGCGGAGCATTGGCCGAGACGAACTTCTAGACGATAGGGCCGGAAAGATGTGTGTGCTAGTCAGGTAAGTAATCTCCGCTCAACAAGAAGCTGAGTAAATTCATTTCTTCCCCTTGCTGTTATTATGCTTTGATAGAGTCCCTGCCGACGCCGATTCGCTAACTTTACCATCCGAGCTCCAAACACCAGTGGCGGTCACCTCTCAACTCCTTGATCCTTCTAGTAGAACTTCGTCTACCGTAAGCACTGGCGGCTCGACGTCTTCAACGCCATCCATAGGCGGGGAAGATGGCGCCAAACAAGAGGACGGAACAGGCAACAGTGCGAAGGAGGTACAGTATTGGAGTCTCTTCCGACGTCGTCGCTTATTACTTACATTGTTTTTCATTACAGCAAAAGGAAGATGAGTCGCAAAAATCTCACTCAGCGGTTCCTTTGGGCCGCACTCCCTCGGGGCTATTGGGATTCCTAAACTCATATCAAACCCCATGGACGCGGTTCGCTTACTCAAATACGATGCCACCATCCGGGGATGCGAGGTCATCCAAGGTTGACGAGAATGCTCAGTCCAAGGAAACCAGAATACCAGGCGGCCTTCACACTGATACTGATGGTTCCTCAACTTCCCGCGTTGCCCGTTCGAACCACGGTACGGCGAGGGTGTATCCGCTTTCAACGGTGATAATTGTTGCGTTGATAGCTTTCTTGATTGGGTCGTTGCTTCGTTCTTTGTTGTCTCCTGCTGATTTCGTTCTTATTGACTCTTCTTCGTATCGAGCGCCGGGGCTTTCGGAGACCCATGGTGAAGATATTGGAGACCGACACCCAAAGGAGATGTGGAGGGAGCTAAGGAGGTTGGTCGAATTGAAGTACCTCTTTGGAGGATGGGATTTTCAAATTGCTGTTGTGAGGAGACATTAATTCGTTTTCGACTCATTAATTCCGCATGCAACTGCATCGTCGTTGCCTAGTCATACCGTAATCGTTATGTTATCTTCAGATCATTACTTCAACGTTTATACAAGACATATTCCTGTATATCAGTGACATGAACTGCAGGGTATAATCCCAGTCATAAATACAATCATGGTAAATATTGCGAGAGGATTGATCAATCCCTTCTCCGCAATGAGCCCAGCTCCATCTCCTCGGTTACAAGTTCTTCAGCCTCTTCCTGCAGAGGAGCAACATTGAGACCCTCTGTCATCTCTCGTTTTACACATAATTGTTCAGCGGAAACGATAGTGATCAATGCTCCGACAATCATCACGGACCAAAAGAACAGGGACGTTGGAAGAGACGCAGAATAGTATGTAGTGAGGACGAGGTGGTTGAAGATAAGGGTGAGCGCAAAGTCGAGGATGAGTCGCGGTCGCCGGATTAGGATGTATAGAAAGTAAATGCTACATGAGTTAGGTATGTCATGGTGAGACACTGTTATGAATGGACGTACTCGGCGCCACATGCGGCCATCCAGCAAGCTGCAATAACCCAACCTCTCATTGGATCTATCTGTCCGTCCCAGTGGTCCATTCCCCATCCATGTCCGACGCGCTTCCCACCACTCCATGCCCACTGCGTGTATGACCGCCAGCGCTCATCGCCCTGCACGCCGCCACCCCTTGCCATTAGAACTGCTGTCGGTCGACCAGCCATCTCGCGCCAATCCATGAGCATCCCTATATTTGCTGCACCTCCCTCCCATGCAAGCGATGCTGGCTCAGCAAAAAAAGAAAGAAGTGGTGGTGTTAGGACGGCAAGGGTAAGGTAATGCAGGCATTGCATTGAGACAATCTGAGGAATTTGTTAGCTATCAGGAATGGGTAGGACTGACGGGAATCGTACTTGGGAGATGAGGAGAAAGGGATCCCAGTTCGAGGTCGTGGATTTTGAGCTCATTTTAAGAGTTATTGGGCTGTTATGGTGGTTGTCGACATCTAAGTTTCAACAACTTTGTAAGCGCGCGTCTTAAGCTTTACCGCCAATATCCCAACTGCTGATTCCCTTAATATCATGCCTCTGGTCGGGGTATTGATGATTTCACCGTGGTCTGTGCAGGTGCCAAAAGACTAATGAGTGATTGAGTTAGTACGCATCGTGGCTCTACGATCTCAATTCAACTTTGTGTAGCCCGTCTGCCAGCGAAATGCTTCGTAGAGGTTTCTGTACGCAGACACGTACCTTTTGAGGCTGTTATCGTCAAGCTTCTTCCTTTTACCGCCGCGACAACTCGACTAAAGGTGATGTGCATTTCCAGTGAATGCCTACAGGAATACTCATAAGTCATAACGCCCATTTGCATCAGGAGTCGATTGCTCATGTTTATAGCGGTCTCACAGGTTGTGATGACACCTTACCAATAATCTGTGATTAAAGAATAATTCAGCTCAAGTTGAAGTTCATGCACGCTCGCCCACAGCTTCAAGGGCCCGCAGCCCGCGTACTCGAGTATTCAAAGCTCAAGGACATATATCGGGTATGCAACTAACCCACCATAGTGCCGTGATCTTACGCACTGACTCCTGCATGTATGCTTTCAGAGATAACCTACATATGCATATATGCCTATTGTTCAACCTTCCATACTGGCTCCGTGCCTTTGTCCTTGGCTGGCCTTGGTCGTATGACTTTATGCTACCTTATCACCTTACATCCTTATTTGCAGGTATAATAATCCGTTATTTGATCCCCGGCGTATTTGCTTGTACATACCACGCCGTCCCTGCTGTAGATCTTATGAAAGGCTCTGTGTACGTTTCTCCTTTTTTATACATCACCTCATTAACAACGCATTACCATAGATGATCACCCGGAGCATCAAGTCTGTAGCGCCTGTCACACATCTGCTTCTCTTATCTTTTTAACAGTTATTCCGCATCCTGGTCGTATCGATAACAATAACGTGGGTGCAAGTGAATAAGTAGCATTCAGGATAACTCAGACAACCGACCGCAGGGCCAACCCATACTTTTGTTGATCATTTTCGTCCACCTTCGGCCGTCCTGTCGAGGATCCGAATTCCAAGCCCACCTAGTTTGGCATTGCCCTTGTATTCTTTCAAGAGAATAAACTCCGGCGCTCATCTCATCTGCAGAGTTCTCTGTATAAGGAAAAATCCGCTTGACATTCCGCGACAAGGTTTGCTTCCGTCGTCCCTGTGATCACAACTGTTCATATATACTGCTGAGTGAGGTGTGTACCATGCAACGCTGTATTGCGAGGAACAACGTCTTGTCTACAGTACATTCCCATCACGGTGCCGCCCAGGTTTACGTATCTACTCACCTAAATAACCATCGATGTCATCGAAGCTGATATACATAAGATGCATTTAGGCACCGACATACGATATCGGATAAGCGCGCTTGTCACAAACAAGAGCGTCAACACCATGACATCGTCTATAGGATCCGCTGAGGACCCATTCAAGCACTCGACCGATGAACTTTCCCATTGTAACCAGCAAAATGAACGCAATTCTCCATACCCTACCGCCCTTTTGTTACCTCAAGGACAATAACCTCAAGGTCTCCCGTTGTTCTGCATACCGGTACTTATAAGTCATAACCTTCTCTCTGCTTGCACCCCATATTCTTGATTCTAGACCAATGGAAGTAAGATCCCATGATCCCGAAGCCCTTTTATCATCCCCCAAGCTCCCACCCATACTCCCACATTGTGCTGAGCATCGTCAATTTAGGCTTTTCATTTATTTAAAATTGCTGTCCTTTTTTGATCGCATGGGCTTAAAGTTCCCCCATGACGAGGTACTGACGTGCAGCGACCTAGGGTCTGCTAGGTAAGGGTGCACAGAATCAAATTCTACCTCATTCTATACGTCTAGCGAGGGGACACCTGCGGACATGCACGAAGCGATATCGTTCTCATCGATGGATCTCGACGCCGTTACGTTCATGCTGATCTTATCATCATCAAGCAATCAGAGCTAATAACGTATAGTACAATCGACGCCTCTTTTTGACATTCTATAAACTCATATTTCTCATGCTAAGCTGCTAAGTCTTGTTATGAGTACTTCGAGAGGGATACTCGCTTAGGTTGCACATCGGTGCTTATTTATTGCCGATGCCCGACTCGGCATCCGAAGCCCTGTACCGCAGCCTCGTGTAACGACGCCCGAACAGCCCTTCGTATGGGAGTGAACTCTAACCACCATCGTTTACATAACTCATTGCTAGGACAATAAGTGGGTTTGTTCACCGCGGTGTGGTCATCGGGCCCCAAGGGTTGCTTAGCAGTTAGGTTTCAGACTCTCATTGGGCAATACGGGCGCGTTGTCGTGTAAAGTTATTCCAGGCAAATGGTTTTAGCACTCGAACGCATCTCGAATAGACATCTAGGTGATATTTTGGATGTAAGGTAGCGATGCCAAGACTGGTGGCTTGCAAGCGATGAACCGAGATGCCACCGTGCAAACGCATACGGAGGAGCCTCGCCCGACTCTCGCGCCCCCCTCTTCCTCTTCTCCTTCATGCGCCATGTGCCTTTGCACCCCACCATGCCCCCTTTTCTTTCAAGGGGGGGGGAATTTCAAATTTCTCTAGCCTTTTGCGGAAGCAAAAAGGGTGCTTAAGGGTTAGCAAAAGGGTAAGCAGGGGAAAACTGATTGATCAGATAGACATGATGCTCATGATCGAACTTTTATAGGTGGGCCGGTTACTTGACTATGTCGCGGATACTGTGAACTTTGCAAAGGGAAGAGGAGAAATTAGGGGTGAGGGCGAAAAATTGATGGTCAATTTCAGGTTTGTCAAGCTCTGAGATAGGAGGAGGATGCCTCCTATTGCCTTATCAGTCATGAATATCGGTGGTGGATATGGGGTACGAATGAGGAGAAGAGAGTTATCATTGATTGAGGCGGAGTTGTGTGATCATGATTTAATTGAGGGCAGGCAGATGGCGTCTAACAGGAAGAGGTGAGATGCGACTCGGAGGGCGTCGTCTACTGTCTACACCGCCACTGCGGGCGCGCCACCCGTTGACAGTTGCCTCCGTCTGGTCGTCGCTCCGATCCAGCATACGTCCGAGTTCTCTGAGCTTGTGCGCTGAGAAAGAGATCTCAGACGATCGATCACATTATGATGAATCCACGAACACTCTTCCACGCACGCACACGTTCTGTACTATAATAAACACAGCGCTCGCGTCAGTCAATAATGAAAGGGTATATCATTGGTGAGTGAGCTGAGATTCTGAACCATTTTGCTCACGGTTCTCATGCGATACCTTTCGCGTAGTGGGAAGCTCGGTCTGATAATGCGTGAAGCGTGTGTGTTCCGCCGGTGCCGACTCACCTGAGGGATATAAGTATAGGTGGTTTGTCTAAGGAAGGTGATTGTGATGGAGATGCAGGTGTTGATGTCTGAACACATCGGCTTAACCGAAGACGGGCGCGGACGCTTACGACAGGAAGCATATTAGGCAATCCAAATGTTTGGCGCATGGCATAGAAGACACGTATGAGGGGCGCACGCAGACGCATGTTTGGGTGACAGGGACATGCGTTGGTAGGGTGCTGGCGGTGGCGCACAACTTTGAGTACGAGTGACTGAAGTGCAGAGGTAATTGGCGGCAGGGTTAAGTGTGAGCGACGTAGAGGTTAAAAAAATGAATAAATAAACAAAAAAGAGTTCGCTAAGTCAGTAACAAATTGAAGGCGGAGAGGTCGGACTCTATAGCAAATAGGACCCTTACTTATAAGTGGATCAGGTCCCTTGTACAAACGCAAGGCCGATAAGTCAACCCAGTTTTGAATTTCTCAACGCCTGTCCTTTCTCCCGTTCGACCAGCATCCACGACCTTCTATTCCGCAAGCTGACCACTGCGGCCAACGACGACTGCGACCTCTGACCCAAAAACGCCGCTGAAATCGACGGGCTATTCGATATAGCTTTCATACATATCACATCTGAAACAGACGCCCTTAAACGAGTTCCTGCTCGCCGCCCTCAATTTTTTTCCCTCTGCGCGCAGCGATTCGGTTTTACATCACTGCCGTGCCCATCATTTACCGGCTATTGGCCCCATTCTTCTCGGAGCAGGCCCTCACCAAAAGTCATCACTTTTCAGGTCACTTCATATCTCTCTTAGACTTGAATCGCAATCCAAATACACGCGGTTCTTGACTTCGGGCTCTACAACCAACTAACAGCATGGACAACTACTCAATGGCCTCAGCGGAGGCCCACTACAACCACCAAGGGCAGCGTGTCCAGCAGGCGCAGTGGGCCCCCCATTTGCTGCCACCCCATGCGCACTCAGGGCAATCATCGTTCCCTTCACCAGCCACGCCTTCCGCCGTGCCAGAGCACGGGCAGCACTATCCCTTCTATGCATCCCAGCAGCAGCAGCAGGGTCCAGGCACAGGCCAACAGCAGCAGCCTCAGAACCCAGCTAACCCTAATCAGCCTGGTGCCGGGGGCGCGGGGGAGCATACCCACCCTCATGGCATGAGCCGCACGACGTCCTCGCTATCACTCAACCTTTCATCGCTCACCGTGACGTCGCCGACAAACCTGTCCCCCATCAATCCCCCTCAGTCAAGCCATGGTCACCCCTCATCTGCGTTGTCACCTGTCACGCCCCTCAGTCCATCCAGCAACCACCCGTACCACCATTCTCATCATAACATTGCGTCGCAGTTCCAATTCAACGTTCCTGAGACGACATTGCCACCTGTGCAGCAACAGCAGCAGCAGGCAACCCCTGCTCAAGTTCCTGGCAGTAGTCATGGGCAACAGGGGAGTGGCACCTCTAGCCCGTACGATGAGAGTACACCTCAGCAGCAGCCGTACGATAGGCGCATGGCTGCGACGCCAACAACGGCCTCGCGCTCTTCCTCAGCGTCTACTTCAACATCCTTGTCGTCGGGCATGAATGTCAACACTGGCATACAAGTTGGTCTCCCACGTAAGCGTAGCTTCAGTTCTAATGGTGCAAGCACCGACACGCTCGTCGAGGTTGACGAGGTGTACGATGAGTCGATGGACACGACAACGCCGGGTTCGGCCTATGACGATAGTATGGACATGCGTTATACCCCGGGTCCTGGGACTGGGACCGGCAATGTGAGCCCAGTCGACGGAAGTGGGAGTGGCGGAGAGGATAGTAGTGGAGCTGGCAATGGCGCTAGCAATGGAATTGGCATGGGTGGTGCCGTTGGAGGTGGGTTGGCTATGGGCATAGGTTCTGTCGGAAACATGAATGTCCTTGGCAAGCCGATGGCAACGAATAATTTCGTGACCAAGCTCTACCAGTAGGTTTCTCGTTTATTTTCCTTTACTTAGCTTTTCCTCTTTTTCTTTATCGTTCTTGGCTTTCATCCGCGTATATCGGTAACGCGTCTTGGGTGAGAATGCGAATGCTTACGTCCGTGGGTCGTCCATCCATTACGATGGAGAGCTATGGTTCTAGGCCTGGGATGGCGGGCACGTTGGTGTCGATAACATCGAAGCGAAGTTGAAGTACGAGGCAATCGTGTAGACGCCACCGCCACCACTGTCATTCAGCCGACTGAGACAGTGCTCATATCGCTGGGCGTCTGAAATGGATGGGTCGAAATGAAGCCTATCATCCATTCGGCCTCCTTCAAACAAGTCCTAGATATACTCCCAGTGAGGAGTCCCTATCTGCCCATTCTGGGTATCTACTTGGCCATCCCTGCGTCCTTGTGGGCCGCCGGTACCCCAACCTCCCATGGCCCGCATCTCCTTTCGCTCATTCCTGCTCTCGAGACCCTACCTACTTCCTTGGACCCCCTCCTCCCTTGATCCTCTCATGTGTCACGCGCACCTCCACCATCTCTCTATCCTTCCCAATTGGCTCTGATAGGACTTTACGTGGAGTCGGGATATGCTGCCTGATGTGATATGTGTTTTATATGATTGGATGTAAGCGGGAGTCTTGGTTGATACAGTTCAATCACCTGAGGCGCTCTCCCATTCATGTCAAGTCACGTCGATATAATCGTCCCCTTGCTACCACCGCACTCCCACCGAGGGTTTTTTTCACCAAGTCTTCAGCCTAATCGTCCTCGACGTCGTCGTTATAGCCGCCTTCTGTGGTGCCATTGCGCATATATGCGCAATATGCAGCCTCCAGGTGGTCTATGGTTTAGGAAAAGGACCAGGAAGTGATAGTGGGGGATGCATGACAGAGATCTCCTTGTGATCTTATCGTTGCCATGGACTGACCCTGTTGATGAGGATGTGTCTCCCGGAACTCCAACCAATCGCATCCCAAATTCTTCGATACCATGTTACCACTCATGGCCCGTAGCCGGTTTTGCGGACACGTTCCCGAACTAGTCTTTTCTCCTATTTGCTAGTCTTGCCTTCGAGTTCTCACTTGCCTTTTCGTGCTCTCATTTGCAATTACTCTTCTTTTGGATGCTGAGTTATAGGGAGCAGATGACTGATCATAATTTCTTGTGTACAGGATGATTAATGACCCCAAGTCGGCGCATTTCATCGCGTGGACAGAGCATGGGACTTCCTTCGTTGTTTCCAACGTCGGTGAGTTTAGCAGGACCATCCTCGGGTCGCATTTCAAGCACAACAATGTGAGTACTTTCCCAGTTGTCGATATGTTAAAACGACTATTTTGGCATGTTCCTTTCGTGTACCTTCTTTTCACTTGGCTGTCTAAACCTTTATAGGTTTCTCGCCACTCAAACTTCGACTAATTTTTTCTAACTCAATGCGCGCGAGTGTGCGGTTCTTTTGTTGATATTTTGATGTTGTTTCGTGCTATTAAAGATCTCGGCTGACGGATTCTAATAATGTAGTTTTCGAGTTTCGTGCGGCAATTGAACATGTATGGGTTCCATAAAATCAACAGGGTTAGTGGTGGATTTCTATGTGTCTCTTCCCAGCTCATTTGTACCAAACCTCCTCACTTGCTCAACTTATGGATGCATCCTCGTCGACTTCTGGTATTTTGCCCATCATTTTCGATCCCTTGTCACCTTCGCGCCCACCAACCCCCTCTCGCTCACGATGTAACGATTCCTCGCTCGCTCATTACCACTGGGCGCGACCTGTTATTTCCCCGACACATCGGGTTTTACCTTCTTTCCCTTCTGGTACGGGTGCGCCGACAACCACCGTGCCTGTCTCCGACTTTCACCATCTAACTGATGTTGATGTTGATGCTGATGCTGATGCTGATCTGTATACTCGAACTATGAATTTTATCGCCTCCATTGATCCCATCCTCTATGACGCCGATGCGGATACGGATTCCTCCACTGATGCCAACATATATTCGGCCGATGTCCAGACTCCCCGCGCTCAACGCACGTCTACTGATGCTCAAACTTGGGAGTTTTCTCACCTCAAGTTTTTACGAGGGCGCCCTGATCTGCTTGATGAGATCAAGCGCAAAGCACTGGAACCTGATCCGGCTGTTAAACATCGTGTCGAGTTGCCTGGCGAGGTGAGCGGCATGGCTCTGCCGTGATCAGTGGTGATTGTTAAGAACAGTAGACTAACGATTATTCTCCTGTATCAGGTTGCCGCCCAGCTCGGAGCCATGCGCGATGAAAATCGCAGAGTATGGGAACAGCTCAATATCGAAAGACGACGAACTGAAAAGCTGGTCGGCCTTGTCGCCCGGCTATGGGATGTTGTTGGCAAAGGATTTCCTGGTAGCGGTGAGTATGTCGGCGAGCTGCGAAACCAAAAGCAGCTACTGCTTTTAGCTTCGTAGTGATTCATATATACCTGAGCACAAGTCTGACAACTTTTCGTAGTGCCACCTTTCCCAACGGACCTCTTGGACCCCAGTGAAAACCCGAACATTTTTGTGACATCGCCTTCAACCTCGACGTCACGTTATCCACCGCCATTGAGTATGAACTTAGGGAACCCTCCGATGCACTCTATGCACCATTCACTCAGCACGCCCAATTCCAGCCCCACCAATTCCGAGTTCCCCTCCTCCCACGTACACCAAAATCAACACCCGCATTCTCTTTCCAGGCAGCATAGCTTCCAACATGTCTCTTTCTCACGAAGTGACGGGGCGTCGTCGTCGCCGATGCCATCGTCGTCTCCAGGTTCAATATCAATGGATCTCTATGACGGCGGGGATCCGGGAGGGGATGTCGGAAGGATCAGCACGAAGAGGCAACGCATGGCCGTTGATGATAGCGGACTTGTCAATGGAACTGGGGACTCGATATCGTCTCTTACCTCAACAAGCGGGATGGGATCTCCTGGAGGTACTGCGGCTGTCAAGAAATTCTCCAGAGCTCGTAGTGACTCCGCCCCGTTGGGCTATGGTCTCACATCTTGGCAAGGGGCGACCAGACCCCGAAGTGGGAGCAACTTGTCCGGTCAGCGTGGTGTTCCAAATATTGGAAACCTTACGAGGAGTAACGGAACCCCACTTCTGCCCATTGCGACTGTTGGAAGTAACCCCAACCCTGTCCGATAGCCGACAAATTAACATCCCAAAAGCGCTCAGATTATGGCCAATTTCCCAGATTCCAGATTATTTATCTGCTTTCGGGTTGAAGCATCAACCACTGCAGTCCACTTTTCTTCCTCCTTTTCTGCTCTATCTATCGTCCTACAGCTCTCCACATTCGTTAAGGAAAAGACTAAAATCCAAGGCCGGACATTGTTATCTATATATATCTTCCTTCGCTTTCTCTTCCTTCTCCCACTGCTAGACTGAACCTGCGGATTATCCAGCCATGAAAAAAACCCTCTGTTGTCGTGTAGGCAGGGGATTTCACTCTCATTTAGACCACCACTCTTTCGTTTCGTGATGATGTATCCGCATCTTTTACATCCTTTCACTTTCACTTTTTGTTGTGTACAAAGTTGTGCCTGCTCTCTTCTTGCTTCCATCCCTGCAGCTCATCCTCGTCGCCGCCTTCACAATTGTATTATCAATCCTCACCCAAACAAACGGCTCAAGATTCCCCCGTGTATATCTCATCTTCACATTCTCGACGCCTCAACCCAACAACATATATCCCGCACTCTGCTGCATCCATCAAACATCTCACAAAACTGTTTAGGATTGGAATGGAACCAATATACCTATATCCTTCGGTTCGCCACACCCCTCTTTATGAAACAAATGTTTCCACTTGTGCAATGTGCTCCAGAATAGATGTGTATAACACTTCGAGAATTCGAAATGCATTAAGTCGACAAGTAAGCCAAAGGTACCTAGGTACCTGTATGGGTTATCAAGTTCTTACGAACACGCCTTGTCATTAGACGATTCGTACCTCAGCCACAATATTTCTCCAGAGGTGTTACTTGATATAACTCCTGACAAAAACAAGCGAGATGTGTTCATCAAGCTCGATAGTAATTCAGCCAGCAGTAGTTGTAGCCTTTGCCTTCCAAGTTGACCGCGCCGGTCGCGAATCCGTGCAACGGAGCTTAAATTTTTAAACATCGGTCAGCCTTTGTCGATACTACCAAGTTGGCTATCAACCGAACTTCGACCGGCAAATAGTAATACATAGTATCGAAAAGATAGAGTGCAAGTGCAAATGCCCGGGTATGTCCTTAATCACCGTCGAATTTCGAGATCAAAACGCGGTCGCGTGACATTCGTCCAGGTTTGACATTGTCAGATGGACGAGGCGAACCTGAAGCCACCCGCGTTGTGGCCACTGTTTGCTGCTGCTCACTCTGATACATATCTTTCTGTAAGTATAGAGCTGGTCTACTTCGAGTGTACCACCTGCTAACATCCCTTTCACCCTAACACTATCAGCGCCTACTACCCCACACAATTGCAGAGAACTCTCCGAAACCATGGTCAGGTCTGGAATACTGGAAATTAGTAAAAGTTTTGCACAAGATCATTTTCCCGCGGATACAGATCACTTGAAGTCGATCGCTGGTGATCCCGAGGCCGCAAAGCATGTAGACGCATATCTAAAGCAACACAAATCTAGACAGCTCGAGGAATACGAACACGGTCTAAAGCTCATTAATCGTCTGAACGACCTCGTATATGGTGAGTCTATTTGCAATGTACATAGTTATTAACGGCATCTAATCTACACTGTCCCCCCAGAAAAGTATGGTTCGTCGACAAAGAAGCTGAAATTCATCGATCACCATAATTACACCGTATCTCACCATCCTAAGGACATCTCCGAGTCTCCCCACTTCTACTGTGGTGAAGAAGCTGTTGTTGAAATTCATGAAGAGCTCCAAATAGCAGCGCCATGGCACTACTCAGATTCTTTGTTCGAACTTAGCCGAGGGAGGACACACGAAGAAGGCCTAAGGCAAGCGACTGAATATGCAGGCA
Organism: Pleurotus tuber-regium; assembly: GCA_014058305.1. NCBI lineage: Eukaryota > Fungi > Basidiomycota > Agaricomycetes > Agaricales > Pleurotaceae > Pleurotus > Pleurotus tuber-regium. The sequence continues at coordinate 243,175 of JACFYU010000012.1, read as the reverse complement.
TGCTTAACCAATCTCGTCCCGATAAGCTCGGAGTCTACGTAGGATACATGTCACCAGAAGGATATCAGATCGTCTGGAGTGACCCGTCTGGCCGCGATATATCCAAGTTCTATTCACTCGACGATCTCTTAGCCCTGACGAAATACATTTACTGTCTCTATCATCCACCTGCCGGTCATATTCCTTGTGACACCACCATCACCCTCGCCAACCCCGCCGTGCCGATGGAGTGCCCACTCTGGAATGTGCAGTTCAGGGGAGTAACCTATGAGAATTGCACAGTGAAGACGGTTGGAAGGCCATGGACTGGAATGACCTGGATAGCAATTCCACAAGACCAGCCTGAAATTGTCATCAAGGATACATACGTTGAAGAAGACGATCGGATGAAAGAAGGGGACTACTACGATTTATTGCAGCGCGATGGACCTGCTCCCGGCTGGGTACATATACGAACGTGGGGAGAAGTTAAGAACGGAGATGAGGCGATCATAACTCCAAGAAAAAGCCGCCGTGCGAAGAAGATCAGGTTAATCATGGACACGACTGGCGAACCACTTCACAGATGCAAAACCGTGTTTGAATTTCTAAAAGCAATGTATGATATACTCGAAAGTAATTGTGTATATCTTTCCTTTGTTGACCAGCTGCTGAAGACGTTCTGTCAGGTCACCGGTGGGCCGTCTTGAAGAGGCGTGTGCTGCACAGGGATATCAGTTATTCAAATATACTCGTTCACCCGAAGGGTACCTATATGCCCGCAGTGTTGGATGATGATGATCGCCCAAAATTTGCTGATGAGATCCTCTCTGGGTGAGTTTTATCCGTCCATGTCTTCGAAATACAGTCCATTCCTGAGGCGCTTTTTTGGCAGCACAAGGAATGCTCCACCGACGGCAATTCTATATGATCTTGATAACGCCACGTTACTTGAAGGTGCTGATGCTAGTCAGCTACATATTCAATTAGAAGAAGCTTATCGAGGAGAGAGAATAGTGAGGTTTACGTATTATTGTTGGCTACTGATAGTCTTTATAATCATCCCTTAGGGTACCCCAATGTACGTTTCACGTGCTGTTTGTCGGGGTGCCGTTCTCAGGCATACGGATTTCACGCCAATGCCACCCGTTTCAGCTGAATACTCAGCTTCGTATTACGCCGTCCACTCGAAGGATCCTTTTCGGCGGTTTCAAGATGCACCAGAAACCTGTCACGGCGGTATACCCGACATTAGCTGGAGGGGGGACGTATTCCATAGTAAACATGGCGCAGCCAGACTCTTCTGCCATGAGCCCCGTCACGATGCCGAGTCGATCTACTGGGTCATGGTCTCCTTCCTCCTTCGAGCCCTCCCAATCTCTGATGCGGACGACGTCAATAATGATGCACTGGACGACATTTGGAAACCATTCGCAGAGCACTCCATCCCAGCCGTCAAAGGAGGTGTTGCAAATAAACTTGATCTAAGGGAGCCCATGTTCTATCTATGGTATCAATGGGAAGCATATCTGCATCCAGAACTAGCAAGCGTAGCATGCATGATGGGGGAGCTCAGTGAACAAGTATTTCCTGAATACACGTTCATCAAACCCAAGGTCAACGAAGTCCATCTGCATGAAGCAATGCAACGTGTCATCCTCGGACAGCTTTGGAAAATGAAGGACGGCGAGCGTATCGACCTTAATCTTGAACATGTACGAGCAATTACAGAATATGAATACGTCAAAACCATATGGCGGGATTGTCCCAATAATGACGGACGAGGAATTAAGCGTAGATGTCGGGACTCTGAAGTGACATCCAGACGGTCAAAAAGTAAGACTTGTCACTGTTTTCATTAAACTTTGGAGCTAATCTCGGTTATAGGGCAGCGTCAAACATATGGCTCTTCGTTGGAACCGAACCGAGGTCAGGACGAATCAGCAAGCTGATGCGCAGGTTAGTTCGGGGTCTCGTCAATTGGATATCTTCGTCAATTATCGGTTTGATCTTGCATACGCAAGAAGTGCAATGATGAGTATACCGTGATGTGTAGTGTACCCGAATAATGCTCAAACCATGTTGCACATATGGCCTCGGCATGGACGCTTATTTCTACGATGAGTGGGTGAGCATTTGATAGTGAGCTGCTTTCGCTCTCTGTATTTATTCTCTGAACCTCGAATCTCCAATCGATTTCAATTAACGGAGTTCGAGGGATTGTGTTCTGAGATGGTTTTACTGTTTTTACAATAAGTATGTGATATGTCGCGTCTGCCCATTGTTAAGCAAGAATGAGTTTCAAAAGCCTAATTCACGGTAATCTTCGCAGCAAGATGCGTCCTGTTGTGGTCATTGCAATGGTAGCATTCTTAGAGACCATAAGGCACGTTCGCTGATACTTCAGGCTTCGAGTATAGGAAGTGAGAGTGAGTAATAAACAAAGCATGGAAATGGTACAGAACATGTGGTGGTCCAGCTGCGGGGTACGAATCTGTGCAGCGGAGCTTAAATTGTTGCAAAGGTTCGCACCAAAGAGTTGTATCGTTCTTGCCAGTAAATCGCGAAGGAAGGTCACCGACTGAGCACTGTCAGCTCCTGCCTGGAAGCGACGTAGAATTAAAGGTGCACAGCGTTGCTACTCTCTGAAAAGACCCAGATATCCTTAATATACGTCTCTCCCCCAGACATTCAAGCGAAACTTAGAACAAATAATTGAACGCGGTCACGTGTCATTGGCCCCGTTCATATCCAGTCATTGTTGGACAGACTAGGGTAACTTGAAACCACTCTGGTTGTGGCCATCGTATTTACTGAGCCACAGTTCTTGTAAGTATAAAGACTTACCCACTTCGAAATCTATGCTAACATCTTTTCACTTTTACAATGTCTCTATCGACACCAAATACCCCCCTCAAAGCAAACGATCGCGCCCCACGAAATCGCAGGGAACTCTCAGAGTCCATAAATAGGTCCGGAATGCTGGCAACTAGCGCAACTTTTGAATCAGATCATTTTCCAACGGATACAGATTTCTTGAAGACCTTGAAGTCGATCGCTAGTGATCGAAAAGCCGCAAAGGATGTGGACGCATATCTGAAGCAACACAAGACGAGCCAGTTGGAAGAATACGAATACCCTCTGAAGGTACTGAATCGTCTAAACGACCTCGTGCATAGTAAGTATTCTCACCTCGTGCATAGTCATCAACGGTATCTAATGTCTACTGTCGCCTTAGAAAAGTATTGCTCCTCGGCGAAGAAACTGAAATTCATTGATCACCATAAATATACTATTCCTCACCCCCCGAACGACTTCTCTGGATCTCCAGACTTCTACTGTGGTGAAGAATCCATCGTTCAAACCTACGAAGAACGCCAATTGGCTGCGCCTTGGCACTATTCAGACTCTGTGTTTGAACTCAAGAGAAAGAGGACGCACGAAGAAGGCCTAAAGCAAGCGTGCGCATATGCAGGCATGCTTAACCAAGCTCGTCCCGATAAGCCTGGAGTCTACGTAGGATACATGTCACCAGAAGGGTATCAAATTGCTTGGAGCGACCCGTCTGGCCTGGATATATCCAAGCAATATCCACTCGACGACCTCTTGCCCCTGACGAACTACATTTATTGCCTTTATTGTCCGCTCGTCAGTCATATTCTCCGTGACACCACCATCACCCTCGCCAATCCAGGGGTGCACAAGGAGCACCCACTGTGGAATGTGCAGTTCGAAGGCGTGACCTACGAGAATTGTGCGGTGAAGACAGTAGGAAGGGCATGGACGCGGATGACCTGGGTAGCAATTCCACAAGGCCAACCCGAAATTGTAATCAAGGACACATACGTTCGTGAAGATGGTCGGATGAAAGAAGGGGACTACTACGATATTTTACAGCGCGATGGGCCTGCTCCTGGCTGGGTACATGTGCGAACGTGGGGTGAAGTCAAGAATGGAGATGAGGTGATAGTGACTCCAATAAAATCCCGGCGTACGAGGAAGATCAGACTGATCATGGACACGACTGGCGAGCCTATTCACGCATGCAAATCTGTGTTCGAATTTCTGAAAGCGATGTATGATATCCTCGAAAGTAATTGTGCATATCTTTCCTTTGTTGACCAGCTGCTGAAGACGTTCTGTCAGGTCACCGTTGGGCCGTCTTGAAGAGGCGTGTGCTGCACAGAGATGTCAGTTATTCAAATATACTCATTCGCCCGCAAGGAACCTATATGCCCGCTGTATTGGGTGATGTTGATCGCCCAAAGTTCGCTGATGAGATCCTCTCGGGGTACGCGTTCCCTACACCACGTATCTCCACTCTATTTCTAAGCGCAGTTTTTTGCAGAAGGAAGAACGCTCCACCGGCAGCACTTTTATACGATCTCGACCACGCTACGTTGCTTGAAGGTGCTGAAGTGAGTCAGCAGTATGTCAAGCAAGAGCCGACCTGTCGTAGAGAGAGAACAGTGAGTTTTACTTTCCGCCGTTAGCTACTGACGATCTTGATGTTCATCGTTTAGGGTACACCGATGTATGTTTCACGTGCTGTTTGCAAGGGTACCGTTCTCGACCATACGGATTTCTCGCCGATGCCACTTGTCTCATCCGAATATTCAGCTTCTTACTATGCCGTCCATTCGGGTGATCCCTTTCGGCGGTTCCATGATACCACAGAAACTCGTCACGGCGGCATACTTGACATTAGTTGGAAGGACAGCGTATATGAAAATAAAGAAGCCCGAGTCAGTCTCTTCCACCACGAGCCCCGTCACGATGCCGAATCTATCTACTGGGTAATGGTCTCTTTCCTCCTTCGAGCCCTCCCACTCTCTGATACGGAAGACACCAACGAGGATGCACTGGATGGGATTTGGGAACCATTTGCGGCGCACTCCATTCCAACGGTAAAAGGAGGCGTTGCACGTGGTAAAACTGATCCAAGGGAGACCATGTTCTATCCATCGTATGAATGGGAAACATATCTGCATCCAGGACTGGCAAGCATAGCACGCATGATGGCGCAGCTTAGTAAACAGGTGCGGCCCGAATACACGTTCATCAAACCCAAGGTCAACGAAGTCCATCTGCATGAAGCGATGCAACGTGTCATCCTCGGACAGCTCTGGAAAATGAAGGACGACCCAATCGACCTTGATCTTGATTATGTACGAACCATTACGGAGCATATCGACTCGCGCACCAGGCGTCAGAATCGTCCCAATTATGACGGTCGAGGAACTACCAGCAAGCGTGGTTGCCCAGACCCTGAGGTGGTACCGGTAGACAGAAAGTTTAAGAGTAAGACTTGGCGTTACTGTTTTCCGCTATACCTTTGCAACTAATTTCGGTTATAGGGCAGCGTAGCACTCACGGCTCTCAGTTGCAATCTATCCCAGATGAAGAAGAATCAACGAATTGATTCACAGGGTATTTCGGGGTCGTGCTAATTGGCGCGATTGTACTGTATCAATATCGGTTGGAATCTATATATACCTATACATACGGGAGGAATTGCAATGATGGAGAGTATATCGTGATAGTTGTTGATGTATGCAAGTACGATGGTCGGACCTTTTACATGTTGAGAACATATGTTTTGACGTAAGATTATCGAGGACTGCGTTACGAATGTCGGGTCGGTATATTGGGCTCAGTAACTGATGAGTGGATATATGTAGCTTGTATCCTTGCGGGGTATTATACGCCCACTATACAACATCTTCCGATTTCTCGTCAGGCTGATATACGCTAACTATCCAGACATTCGTCAGTTCGTGAACATTTTTAGTGTTGTGTTAATGTTATCGAATCATTGAACGCGGTCACGTGTCGTTGGTCCTGTTCACATCCACTGATCCATTTTCGGACTAGGGCTGACTAGGGTGACTTGAAACCACTCTCGTCGTGGCCACCGTATTTACTGGACCACAAACCTTGTAAGTATAAAGACTGACCCACTTCAAAATATATAATGCCTGTACCAACACCGACTAACCCCCTCAAAGCAAACGATCACGCCCCACGAAACCGCAGGAGTCCCTAAATAGGTCCGGAATGCTGGTAACTTGTGCAAGTTTTGAGACAGATCATTTTCCAGCGGATACGGATTCCTTGAAGGCCTTGAAGGGAATCGCTACTGATTCACAAGCCGCAAAGGATGTGGACGCATATTTGAAGCAACACAAAGCGAAACAGGTGGAGGAATACGAATACCCTCTGCAGATACTCAATCGTCTGAACGACCTCGTGCATAGTAAGTACTCTCACCGCGTGCATAGTCATCAACGGTATCTAATGTCTACTTTTACCTTAGAAAAGTATTGCTCCTCGGCGAAGAAACTGAAATTCAATGATCACCATAAATATACCACATCTCCCCACCCCAACGACTTCTCTGGATCTCCAGACTTCTACTGTGCGTGAAGAATCCATCGTTCAAGCCTACGAAGAACGCCAATTGGCTGCGCCTTGGCACTATTCAGACTCTGTGTTTGAACTCAACAGAAAGAGGACACACGAAGAAGGCCTAAAGCAAGCGTGCGCATATGCAGGCATGCTTAACCAAGCTCGTCCCGATAAGCCTGGAGTCTACGTTGGGTACATGTCACCAGAAGGATACCAGATCATCTGGAGTGACCCGTCTGGCCTTTATATATCCGACCAGTATCCACTGACGAACCTCTTGCCTTTAACGAAATACATTTACTGCCTCTACCTCCCGCCCGCTGATCATATTCCCCGTGACACAACCATTACCCTTGCCAACCCAGCAGTGCCGATGGAGGGCCCATTGTGGAATGTGCAGTTCGAAGGCGTGACCTACGAGAATTGTGAGGTGAAGGTTGTCGGAAGGCCATGGACTCGGATGTCCTGGGTAGCGATTCCGCAAGGCCAATCTGTGGTTGCAATCAAGGACACCTACGTTCGCGAAGACGGTCGGATGAAAGAGGGGGATTACTACAATATATTACAACGCGATGGACCTGCTCCAGGTTGGGTCCATATGAAGACTTGGGGGGAAGTCAGGAATGGAGACGAGGCGATAGTAACACCAGCTTCATTTCGCCGTGCGAAGAAGATCAGGTTGATCATGGGAACGACTGGCGAACCGCTTCACAGATGCAAAACTGTGTTTCAGTTTTTGAAAGCCGTGTATGACATCCTCGAAGGTGATTGTCCATATTTTCACTTTCTTGACCATCCGCTGATGTTTTGTTAGGTCATCGTTGGGCCGTCTTGAAGAGACGTGTGCTTCACAGAGATGTCAGTTACTCAAACATACTGATTGAACCGAAGGGTACCTATATGCCCGCAGTATTGGGGGATGTTGATCGCCCAAAGTTCGCTGATGAGATCCTCTCGGGGTGCGCATTTCCTGCACCCACGTATCTACACTCTATTTCTAAGCGCAGTTTTTTGCAGAAAGAAGAACGCTCCACCGGCGACACTTTTATACGATCTCGACCACGCTACGTTGCTTGAAGGTGCTGAAGTGAGTCAGCAGTATGTCAAGCAAGAGCCGACCTGTCGTAGAGAGAGAACAGTGAGCTTATAGTCTGTCGCTAGTTGTTGACGATCTTGATTTTCATCATTTAGGGGACGCCTATGTATGTTTCGCGTGCAGTCTGCCAGGGTGCAGTTATTAAGCATACGGATTTCTCCCCAATGCCACCCGTCTCAGCCGAATATTCAGCTTCCTATTACGCCCTTCATTCTAGTGATTCTTTTCGACAGTTTCATGATACCCCTGAAACTTGCCATGGTGGCATACCTGATCGTAATTGGAAGAATGTGTTTAGGACTGACGATGGTCCTGCAAGCCTCTTCCGTCACGAGCCACGTCATGATGCAGAGTCGATCTACTGGATAATGGTGTCTTTCCTCCTTCGAGCCCTCCCACTCCCAAAAACAAAAGGTGCTCGCAACGTGACAGCACCCAATACTGAAATACCACCTAAAACTGAGGACGATCCCAGCCAGGAGAAAGACTGTAGCAATGATGAAGATCCGAATAGGGAGCGGATGGATGCCGTCTGGAAACGGTTTGTGCAACACTCCATTCCCAGGGTAAAAGGAGGCAATGTCCTTGGTGAAGATGATACAAGGGAGAGCATGTTCTATTCGCGGCGCGAATGGGCAGTCTGCCTGCATCCGCGACTAGAAAGCCTATCAAATATGATGGAAATTCTCAGTGAGCAAGTGAAGCCCGAATACGCATTCATCAAACCCAAAGTAAACGAGGTCCATCTGCATGAAGCAATGCAACGTGCCATCCTTGGACAGCTTTGGAAAATGAAGGACGGCGACCCAATCCACCTCAATCTTGAATATGTACGAATGATCACGGAGGAAATCGACTCGCGCGTCAGGCAACAGAATCGTCCCAATTATGACGGACGAGGAACTACCAGCAAGCGTGGTTGCCCAGACCCTGAGGTGGTACCAGTAGACAGAAAGTTTAAGAGTAAGACTTGGCGTTACTGTTTTCCGCTATACCTTTGCAACTGATTTCGGTTATAGGGCTGCGTGGCACATACGACTCTCAGCTGCAGTCTATCCCAGATGAAGTCGAATCAGCGAATTGATTCACAGGGCATTTCGGGTTCGTGCTACTTAGCGCGATTGTATTAATATCGGTCAACTCTATATACATGAGGAACTGTATTGGAGAGTGTATCGTGATAGTTGCTGATATATACAAGTACGATGGCCGGACCAGGTTTTGCATATTAAGAACCTGTGTTTTGGCCTAAGACTATCAAGGGCTGCGTTAAGAATGTTGGGTCGGTATATTGGGCTCAGTAACTGATGGCTCATGAGTGGATATATGTAGTTCGTATTCTTGCGGGGTATTATACGCCCACTATACATCTTGATCTTTCGGAAAGAAATCCAGTTGCATGAGATATATTCCTGCGCTTGAGTGATACACGCCGTTTGAATTAGACCGGCCTAAGTTCTATAGGCTTGAGTGAGCTACAAAGCCTAATCCACGAAAATTCCGTATGACACAGTGGCCCCGTATCGTATAAAGGGTAATTGGTGTAGCATTTCGCCGATCCCCCCAAACGATACGTGAATATATGGCAGTAAGTGATGCCATGATTTTCGGCCGTGCTAGATGCCTTGTCGGAAGTAAGACGGTCCTTAATAATATATTGTTAGACTCGGAGGATATATCTGTTAGTGCCGTAGCTCAAGTTGGGTGTAAGTCCATTGCTCGGCGCACAATGGCGATGATCTCTCATCGAGCCACTTTTTGAAGTCGTCAAGAGCATAGACTTCTGAAGCATCATGTTTATTAGGTGCAGCTGTGATTAAACTATACCGCGAAAAGCTTACTAGTTTATTCACCGTTCCGATTTCTCGTCAGGGTGATGTATGCTAACTATCATGACATTGTCAGTTCGTGAACATTTTTTGGTACTGTGTAGACTCTGCATCGCAGCAAGATGAGTAGTATCTTTAGAGCCCCGAAGTCACTGTCACTGGTACTTCAAGCTTCGAGTAGAAAAAGTGAGAAATTAACAAGCATGGAAATGATGCGGAGCAATTTTCTAAACGTACAGACGTGGTGAGATTCAGACTAGAGGTGCAGATGCACCTGGGCACGAATCTGTGCAGCGGAGCTTGTATTATTGCGAAGGAAGTTCTCATAACCTTATCAGTAAACCGCGAGGAAAGATCAAGGAAAGATTACCAGGTCAGCACTGTCAGCTCCCACCTGAGAGCAATAACGCCGTAGAATCAAAGGTGCACAGCCGTTGTTATTTTGTGCAAACGCCCATCTTCGATATATATGTTTTCCACTTAAAAACGAATACTGTAACTTGAAGGTTAGTTAAACAAGTTGAACGCGGTCACGTGTCGTTGGTACTGTTCACATGGTGACTTGAAACCACTCTCGTCGGATGTATGCAAGTACGATGGTCGGACCAGGTTTTACACGTTGAGAACATATGTTTTGACGTAAGATTATCGAGGACTGCGTTACGAATGTTGGGTCGGTATATTGGGCTCAGTAACTGATGAGTGGATATATGTAGCTTGTATCCTTGCGAGGTATTATACGCCCACTATACAACATCTTCCGATTTCTCGTCAGGCTGATATACGCTAACTATCCAGACATCGTCAGTTCGTGAACATTTTTAGTGTTGCGTTAATGTTATCGAATAATTGAACGCGGTCACGTGTTGTTGGTCCTATTCAGATCCAGCCATTGTTGGACGGACTAGGGTGACTTGAAACCACTCTCGTCGTGGCCACCGTATTTACTGGACCACAAACCTTGTAAGTATAAAGACTGACCCACTTCAAAATCTATAATGTCTGTACCAACACCGACTAACCCCCTCAAAGCAAACGATCACGCCCCACGAAACCGCAGGAGTCCCTAAATAGGTCCGGAATGCTGGTAACTTGTGCAAGTTTTGAGACAGATCATTTTCCAGCGGATACGGATTCCTTGAAGGCCTTGAAGGGAATCGCTACTGATTCACAAGCCGCAAAGGATGTGGACGCATATTTGAAGCAACACAAAGCGAAACAGGTGGAGGAATACGAATACCCTCTGCAGATACTCAATCGTCTGAACGACCTCGTGCATAGTAAGTACTCTCACCGCGTGCATAGTCATCAACGGTATCTAATGTCTACTTTTACCTTAGAAAAGTATTGCTCCTCGGCGAAGAAACTGAAATTCAATGATCACCATAAATATACCACATCTCCCCACCCCAACGACTTCTCTGGATCTCCAGACTTCTACTGTGCGTGAAGAATCCATCGTTCAAGCCTACGAAGAACGCCAATTGGCTGCGCCTTGGCACTATTCAGACTCTGTGTTTGAACTCAACAGAAAGAGGACACACGAAGAAGGCCTAAAGCAAGCGTGCGCATATGCAGGCATGCTTAATCAAGCTCGTCCCGATAATCCTGGCGTCTATGCTGGGTACATGTCACCCGAAGGATACCAAATCATCTGGAGTGACCCGTCTGGCCTGGATATATCCGAGCGATATTCACTCAACGACCTCTTGCCCTTGACGAAATACCTTTACTGCCTTTATCTTCCGCCTGCCGGTCATATTCTCCGTGACACCACCATCACCCTCGCCAATCCAGGGGTGCACAAGGAGCACCCCCTCTGGAATGTGCAGTTCGAAGGCGTGACCTACGAGAATTGCGCGGTGAAGCCAGTAGGAAGGGCATGGACGCGGATGACCTGGGTAGCAATTCCACAAGGCCAACCCGAAATTGTAATCAAGGACACATACGTTCGTGAAGATGGTCGGATGAAAGAAGGGGACTACTACGATATTTTACAGCGCGATGGACCTGCTCCTGGCTGGGTACATGTGCGAACGTGGGGTGAAGTCAAGAATGGAGATGAAGTGATAGTGACTCCAATAAAATCCCGGCGTACGAGGAAGATCAGATTGATCATGGACACGACTGGCGAGCCGCTTCACGCATGCAAATCTGTGTTCGAATTTCTGAAAGCGATGTATGATATCCTCGAAGGTGATTGTACATATTTTCACTTTGCTGACCAGTTGCTGACGATATTTGTCAGGTCATCGTTGGGCCGTCTTGAAGAGACGTGTGCTGCACAGAGATGTCAGTTACTCAAATGTCCTGATTCGACCGAAGGGTACCTACATCCCCACGGAACTGGAGAATGATGATCGCCCAAAGTTCGCCGATGGGATCCTTTCTGGGTATGCGTTTACTTCGTCTATGTCTCTACAGTCTAGTCCTGAGCGTGGTTTTTTTCAGCAAGAAGAATGCTCCACCGGCAGCACTTTTATACGATCTCGACCACGCTACGTTGCTTGAAGGTGCTGAAGTGAGTCAGCAGTATGTCAAACAAGACGCAACTTGTCGTAGAGAGAGAACAGTGAGTTTTACATTTCGTCGTTAGCTGCTGACAATCTTAATGTTCCTCATTCAGGGTACCCCGATGTATGCCTCGCGTGCTGTTTGCCAGGGCGCCGTTCTCAAGCACACAGAGTTCAAGCCAATGCCACCCGTCTCCTCCGAATATTCAGCTTCCTATTACGCTGTCCATTCAAGTGATCCTTTTCGGCAGTTTCATGATACAGCAGAAACCCTCCACGGCGGCATACCTGACAATAGCTGGAGGCTCCAAGTACTTAGCAGTAAACATGGCCCAACCAGTCTCTTCCGTCACGAACCTCGCCACGACGCCGAGTCGATCTACTGGGTAATGGTCTCCTTCCTGCTTCGAGCCCTCCCAGTCTCTGATACGGAAGACACCAATGAGGATACACTGGACGGTATCTGGGAACCATTTGCAGCTCATTGCATCCCAACAGGCAAGGCGGGCGTTGTCCGTAAAAATGATCCAAGGGAGCCCATGTTCTATCAATGGTATCAATGGCAAGATTATCTACATCCAGAACTGGCAAGCATAGCAAACATGATGGCGGAGCTCAGTGAACAAGTGTTTCCTGAATACACATTCATCAAACCCAAGGTCAACGAAGTCCATCTGCATGAAGCGATGCAACGTGTCATCCTTGGACAGCTCTGGAAAATGAAGGACGACCCAATCAACCTTGATCTTGATTATGTACGAACCATTACGGAGCATATCGACTCGCGCACCAGACGTCAGAATCGTCCCAATTATGACGGACGAGGAACTACCAGCAAGCGTGGTTGCCCAGACCCTGAGGTGGTACCGGTAGACAGAAAGTTTAAAAGTAAGACTTGGCGTTACTGCTTTCCGCTAAACCTTTGCAACTGATTTCGGTTATAGGGCAGCGTAGCACCCACGGCTCTCAGTTGCAATCTATCCCAGATGAAGAAGAATCAACGAATTGACTCACTCGGGTTCGTGCTAATTGGCGCGATTGTATTTCTTGATCAATATCGGTCAAATCTATATATACATATACATACAAGGAGGAAGTGTAATGGAGAGTGTATCGTGATAGTTGTTGATGTATGCAAGTACGATGGTCGGACCAGGTTTTACACGTTGAGAACATATGTTTTGACGTAAGATTATCGAGGACTGCGTTACGAATGTTGGGTCGGCATATTGGGCTCAGTAACTGATGAGTGGATATATGTAGCTTGTATCCTTGCGAGGTATTATACGCCCACTATACAACATCTTCCGATTTCTCGTCAGGCTGATATACGCTAACTATCCAGACATCGTCAGTTCGTGAACATTTTTAGTGTTGCGTTAATGTTATCGAATAATTGAACGCGGTCACGTGTTGTTGGTCCTATTCACATCCAGCCATTGTTGGACGGACTAGGGTGACTTGAAACCACTCTCGTCGTGGCCACCGTATTTACTGGACCACAAACCTTGTAAGTATAAAGACTGACCCACTTCAAAATCTATAATGTCTGTACCAACACCGACTAATCCCCTCAAAGCAAACGATCACGCCCCACGAAACCGCAGGAGTCCCTAAATAGGTCCGGAATGCTGGTAACTTGTGCAAGTTTTGAGACAGATCATTTTCCAGCGGATACGGATTCCTTGAAGGCCTTGAAGGGAATCGCTACTGATTCACAAGCCGCAAAGGATGTGGACGCATATTTGAAGCAACACAAAGCGAAACAGATGGAGGAATACGAATACCCTCTGAAGTTACTGAATCGTCTGAACGACCTCGTGCATAGTAATTATTCTCGCCTCGTGCGTAGTCATCAACGGTATCTAATGTCTACTGTCGCCTTAGAAAAGTATTGCTCCTCGGCGAAGAAGCTGAAATTCATTGATCACCATAAGTATACTATTACTCACCACCCCAACGACTTCTCTGGATCTCCAGACTTCTACTGTGGTGAAGAATCCATCGTTCAAACCTACGAAGAATGCCGATTAGCTGCACCCTGGCACTACTCCGAATCTGTGTTTGAACTCAAGAGAAAGAGGACGCACGAAGAAGGCCTAAAGCAAGCGGGTACACATGCAGGCATGCTTAACCAAGCTCGTCCCGATAAGCCTGGCGTCTACGTTGGGTACATGTCACCAGAAGGATACCAGATCATCTGGAGTGACCCGTCTGGCCTCTATATATCTGACCAATATCCACTGACGAATCTCTTGCCTTTAACGAAATACATTTACTGCCTCTACCTCCCGCCCGCTGATCATATTCTCCGTGACACCACCATCACCCTCGCCAGCCCAGCAGTGCCGATGGGGCGTCCACTGTGGAATGTGCAGTTCGAAGGCGTGACCTACGAGAATTGCGCAGTGCAGACAGTTGGAAGACCATGGACTCGGATGACCTGGGTAGCGATTCCACAAGGCCAACCTGAAACTGTAATCAAGGACACATACGTTCGTGAAGATGGTCGGATGAAAGAGGGAGACTACTACGATCTATTACAGCGCGATGGGCCTGCTCCCGGGTGGGTACATGTGCGAACGTGGGGAGAAGTCAAGAACGGGGGTGAGGCTATCTTAACTCCAATTAACTCCCGCTGTGCGAAGAAGATCAGGTTGATCATGGGCACGACTGGCGAACCGATTCACGCATGCAAATCTGTGTTCGAATTTTTAAAAGCCATGTATGACGTCCTTGAAAGTAATTGTGAAAAATTTTCTTTTCTTGATCAATTACTGAACCTATTTTGTCAGGTCATCGTTGGGCCGTCTTGAAGAGACGTGTGCTGCACAGAGATGTCAGTTACTCAAACATACTGATTCGACCGCAGGGTACCTACATGCCAGGAGAATTGAATGATGATGATCGTCCAAAATTTGTTGATGAGATTCTCTCTGGGTGAGCTTTATCCGCACATGTCTTTACAATCCATTCCTGAGCGCCTTTTTGGCAGCACAAGGAACGCTCCACCAACGGCAATTCTATATGACCTTGACCACGCTACATTACTTGAAGGTGCTGATGCAAGTCGAGTATATGTCAAGCAAGACGTCACCTGTCGTAGAGAGAGGACGGTGAGTTTTACATCCCATGGTGGGCTGCTCACGATCTTGATTTTCGTCGCTTAGGGCACGCCAATGTATGTTTCGCGTGCCGTTTGCAAAGGAGCCGTTCTTGAATGCCAGCGTTTCTGGCCGATGCCGCCCGTTCCATCCGAATGTTCGACTTCATATTTTGCCATTCATTCGAGTGATCCTTTTCGACGGTTCCATGACACGACAGAAACCCGCCACGGTGGCATACCTGATATGGATTGGATGGACGAAGTAAGCGAAAATAGTCATGCCTCAGTAAGCCTCTTTCGTCACGAGCCCCGTCATGATGCCGAATCCATCTTCTGGGTAATGGTCTCTTTCCTCCTTCGAGCCCTCCCACTCTCTGATGCGGACGACACCAATGAAGATGCACTGGACGGCATTTGGGAGCCATTTGCAGAGCACTCCATCCCAACGGTCAAAGCGGGCGTTGCAAGCAAAAACGACCCAAGAGACTCCATGTTCTACAATGGGTATCAATGGAAAGGGTATCTGCATCCAGAACTGGCATGCTTAGCCCACATGATGGCAGAGCTCAGTAAACAAGTGAAACCCGAATACACGTTCATCCGACCTAAGGTGAACGAGGTCCATCTGCATGAAGCAATGCAACGTGTGATCCTTGGCCAGCTATGGAAAATGAAAGGCGGCGGCGAAATCGATCTCGATCTTGACTATGTTCGGACAGTTACAGAGTATATCGACCCGCGACCCAGACGGCAGAATCGTCGTAATCGTGACGGACGAGGCACTACTACTGGCAGCAAGCGTGGTTGCCCAGACTCTGAGGTGGTAGACAAAAAGTTCAAGAGTAAGACTTGGTGTTACTGTTTTCAGTCGAACCTTTGCAACTAATTTCAGTTATAGGGCAGCTTAGCACACACGGCTCTCAGTTGCAATCTATACCAGATGAAGAAGAAGCAGCGAATTGATTCACAGGGTATTTCGGGTTCGTGCTAATTGGCGCGATTGTATTTCTTGATCAATATCGGTTCGAATCTATGAATACATATACAATGAGGAACTGTAATGAAGAGTATATCATGATAATAGCTGATGTGTACCAGTACGATGGTTGAACCATGTTTTGCATGTTGATAATCCATGTCGACATAGACAACTTGAATTAATAGGCTAAGACTATCAACTTTCAAGGACCGCGTTACAATACTTAACTTGGGCCAGCGCACTGGGTTTGAGTCGCTACCCCGTGAGCGCTCAGCTACATCGGAGTGAGCATATGTAGCTTGTATTAATGTGCAATATTCTACACCCATCATACATATTAATTTATTCATCTTTCAGAGAGAGGAGTGGTGGGATAACGGCCATCCCCTGAAGTTGCTGCGCTTACATAATCCATTAGGCGCGCGGCATGACTTATACCAGCCCTAAGTTAAGACGCGCAGCTCAATCGTTATCATAAAGTTTTCGAAACATGGATCCATCAGTGCCCGTAGTCGTGGATAATGGCACCGGGGTACGTACTCTGCTAGATGCGTTCCTTCGCTGCCTTATAGAAATATTTAGTTTGTCAAAGTTGGTTATGCAGGTTCCAACTTTCCAGAGCATGGTAATGTCACCACCTGCCACCAATATGATTCGCAAGTTCGCTCAATATTGGTGACTCGCTATGTGCCATCGTTGTACAGTCTTTCCATCTATTGTGGGCCGCCCCATTCTGCGTGCTGAAGAGCGCGTTGGTTCGGCCGTGATCAAGGATATCATGATTGGAGACGAGGCAGCAGAGAACCGCAATTATCTTCAAGTTACGCAGCCCATGGAGCACGGGATTATACGAAATTGGGACGACATGAAACATCTATGGGACTATACGTTCGACGAGAAGCTCAAGCTCGATCCGCGAGGACGGAAGGTACTGTTGACGGAGCCCCCGATGAATCCCAAGGTCAATAGGCAGCGGATGTGTCAGGTCATGTTTGAGGAGTATGGATTCGATGGAGTTTATGTGGCTATTCAGGCAGTGCTGACGTTGTATGCACAAGGTGAGTGCTTACTTCATTAGCAGACGAGGACGCATGATGCTTATTTCGTGTAGGGCTGACTACGGGAGTCGTCGTCGATTCTGGTGACGGTGTAACCCATATTGTACCTGTTTACGACGGGTTCGCTCTCCCACATCTGACTAAGCGGCTGGATATCGCTGGCAGAGATGTGACGCGGTACCTGATCAAACTACTTCTCATGCGTGGATATGCCTTTAATCGAACGGCGGATTTTGAAACAGTCAGAGAAATTAAGGAGAAGCTATGTTACGTTAGGTTAGTCTCTAATGATACTCGTGGTTCATCCAGACTCATCTTAGAAGTGACTCCATAGCTATGATCTAGATCTCGACCAACGATTGTCGGAAGAAACTACTGTACTCGTGGAGAGCTATACGGTGCGTTCATAATTGCAGGATGGCGTGGTTGGTTGAAACCCGTGAGCAGCTGCCAGACGGACGCACAATCAAAGTCGGTTCGGAACGATTCGAAGCACCAGAATGTCTGTTCCAGCCACACCTTGTCGACGTAGAACAACCTGGTGTTGCAGGTTTGGTTTCACTTCCTCTTAATACATGAAAAATCTCTGAATATGTTTCCATAGAAATGCTATTCCAGACGATCCAAAGTGCCGCAGTAGATGTTCGTACTGAGCTGTATAAACATATCGTTCTCTCTGGTGGATCAAGTATGTATCCTGGACTGCCAAGTCGCCTGGAGAAAGAGATGAAACAGTTATACCTTACGCGAGTCCTCAATGGTGATCCATCAAGATTAAATGTGGGTGTTTCCTCTTATATACGGGGGAAATATCCCTTGACTGATGGCATAATAGAAATTTAAAATCCGTATCGAGGATCCTCCTCGGCGGAAGCACATGGTGTTCCTCGGCGGTGCTGTTCTCGCTGATATCATGAAGAATCGACAAGAATTCTGGATAACGAGGGAGGAGTGGTTCGAACAGGGTGTGCGGTCGTTGGATAAACTGAACAGGGGGGAGAATTAAAGTCAAGGCAGTGCCTGTTGAGTTTTTTGTACACTTATCCTTTCTCCCCTTTGAATGATGGATACATGACAACCCCATGGAGCGCAAAATTAAGTCGTCTAATTCTAGATCTACAATGAATCCTAAACCCCTGATTCCAGGCCTATAGCATCCAAAACTGTCCCCATTCTTCCATTCTATTCCGCTTGAGGTCGTCTCCACGGATGATATCCTGGCTTTGTATTAACCGTAACTCTCGGCCCCTCATCCTTCTGGTCTTCCTGAGTGGATCAGCTTGGTCTTTTTCATCGTCTGTTGGCTGTTGTTCATCTTCGGGAAGCGTGAGAGCGAATTCATGAGTTCTTATCAGTACTCCGTGGGTTTTGGCCAGAGCCAGAGAAGCAGCGAAGGATAGCGCTCTATCAGATCCGGATGGGTCGTCATTCTTTTTATGATAATGGCCAAGTAGCATGGCTGAAAAGAGGTCCCCAACACCAGAGAAATAGCCTGCGACAAAAGGTACACACTGCGCGTGGATTATCGATGGTGTGGATTGCGTATTCGACGTATCGGCTGCTGAGGTGATGCAGATGAGGTACTCCCCGCTCGGACTGGCAGACTTAGGGCGTATAGACTGTGGAAGCACGCCTGCGAGCCATGGCTTGAGTGGTATTGAGCTCATCACGACGTTTGGGCACTTGTATTCCAGGTGGAGAATTCTGAATGCCCGTTGGAGTGACTCAACGTCTTTGAGCTCTACTCCAGTAAGAGTCCTATAGAAAGTCATCGGACAAGGTTTGTCAAGAGCGTATGGACGCGAAACGTACTCGACTTCAAACCAGTTTGGTGTTATGACTGTGGCAAACTGCAGCATTGTCCGATAGATGGGAATCACGTCGGCTGCGACATAAAGTCGACCTGAGTCTCCCATGACAGCTACATAGTGCGAGTATTAGCATCTCCCTGGTCTGCTGATGGTCCTCGAAATCCTTACGGTCTAAGAGATAAATCAGATCGGGGTTGTCTTTCTTGAGTTCTCGCACTAGTTCCAAGACTGCTGATAGGCCCTCTGCTCCAGGTACGTACCCTATCCATGCTCGGAGGATAAGACACTGTTAATTTTCATACGCTAGCCTTTGCTTACCTGTCAATAGTCGTTTCTGTGTGAACAATTCATTCTGCCGCATCCCATCGAATATCGATTTCAGTTCTGCAGCTGTGGTCCTCGTTCCTCCGAAACGGCCATATCCTAACCATAGTTTAAGAGTAAGTTCAATGGAGGGACATTTACATGTAACGAGCCTACCTGAATGATTAGAAAAATTTACACTATTCACTACCTTGAATGAACGTTCATAAAGTCAAGCCTGGACTGATTTGACTCATACACCGTACGACACTTACATCAACATCATAGCCTAGACACTGCAAGGGAAATACTGCTGCCTTTCCTCCGACGTATCCAAAGGATACGTGCGATTGTATACTCAGCACGCGGTCGGTAGGTTGGTCAATGGGGCCCGTATATTCGTTCGTTGCCATAACTAGACCTGCCACTGTCACCTGTAACTTAAGTTATGGTAGAAGGCACTGACCGTGGGAACTAAATTGTTGATGGCCTCAAGTACTTCTAGCTAACTACACGCTCATTTTCGACGTTCGACGTTTAATATTCAATATTCGATGCTCAATGCAGCAATCTGTCGAGGGTTTAACCTACTTCAGATCTTTTCCGTCCAATTTCAAAGCTCAAGGTCTTTCAGCCAGCGGACGTGCGGATGGATGTGACTTGCATTGTGTTTGGGCTTTTTTAACGAGAATACCCAAGCATCGCGAGCAGCGAAAACATACCGATCTCATGTCGAAAGACCTGTCACTAATGTGGTACAATCACGCTCAGATGATTTTCGATTGGTATGTGGTTATCGCTAAGTTCATGCATATCTTGATATTGTCTATTATGGATATCCATTATCTACATCCACGGTCAATGCAGACGGATATCTGCGATTACAGGAATGATACTTCCTCTGCGATGCTCAAAACCCCAGATTGCTGCAATTTATCTGGTAAAGGTAGTAGCCATGAAGGTCCATACAGGTGTGCAGCTCAACGGACACATTCATCGACTCCATTAAGATTTGATTCGCGTTCTAGACTGCTGCTGGTATTGGATAAAGACAAGATTATTGTGCATATACGGCTATGAACAAGGCTCGGTCCGCAACGCATCATGTTCACCTGCTTCATTATAATCAGCGATCTTGCACGATATCCCTATGCGATAGGTCTATGCACCAGTGGAAAACGCGCATACATAATGTCAACTCCGCACCTTCCATCTACGCCAATCTCAACCATCGCCAATGTCTATCTGCCCTCTATGTGAGTCAGTTGCCTCGTTGCCGATTATCTCATGCTTCGATTACCCACAAGTCAGCTGTACCCGTCCGTCCCTAATGTACCCATCCTAACACCCCAAATTAAGGGTGCACTGCTGGCTACACCCACCATCGCCCCAGGAAGCAGGGTAAATTGTCCATGGTTTATGTATCGGAATCTCGTCCTCGACTTGCCTCAGTGGATCGTATATGCTAGATCTAATCATCCACACCGGTATCTGCAGTCCTTATGCTTATATTCTGCAGTTCTTGCGTTTCGAAAGCCCGTTTTATTGCCCGTCCACGTAGGCCATTGTTCTAACGTGCCCTCTATCATTCCTTCAAGGTGACTCGGGAACTCAGCACACGCTTCATACTCAATGAATTATTCATCTTCCGCGTCGTCATTGAAGACTAATCTTCGTCAAGTGACCCCGATAGGCGTCTATTTTCGGCGAAAGAACATAGCAAGACACAGGTTGCGTGTCAATGACTCGGTCGTCGTAGACACCGCAGCAGTTTGGATGACACCGGGGCTGTACCCGATGAGATTCTTGCCTTTTGGAGAACTTATGGGGTGATATCCACTTTGCTATCAGAAGAACTAGTCCGGGTTTCGCATCGAAAACGGGCGTTAATCAACCAGACGCTCAAGTGGTATAGTAACCAGTAGGAGAGCTTGCATTTGAATACAGATCAATACTCAGTCCTTCAACTCCAGGAACTAGATTTCTCCAGGCTGTAATTATCGATACACGGCCAAGGCGTCAACGTCTGAGACCGGCCCCAGGCAACCCTTCGCGATGAGTTCTCAGAATAACTCTCTCTAAGTCCCCAACTATTCTCTGACTTTCATCGTAGGGAAAGAAAGTCCGAATTGGAGCAAATGCGCGCTAAGCAGGATGCTTCCATCTCTCAATATTATGATCCTATCAACGCTAGGCAACAAGGATTCCAGAAACGGTCGACTCTGTATCATCTCTGCGTCGCATGGCAGGCGCCATCGCCATTTGAATCCAATTGTCCCGTAATCGAAATGATCGTTCAGTTTACCCGCCTTCAAATCTAACGTCCCTAGACTTTGAATTGATGTCCTTGCCCCATGATAACATTGCTTTCTTAAAAGGTTTCTTTGATCAGCGCAATGGATGTCAATTAGTAGGTTTGGCGACCCAATGTACACTGAAAACACCCTTTCCTCTTAACTACAGCGCTATATCTGACAGCATTGCTCAAGTATTGATAGATGTGACAGGCAAATCCTAGAAGCGATGCAAGTTCTTGCGCTTTATTAATTCCTTTGGTGACCGAGGTCGCCATCCATCATACCTTGAAGGGAGTACCCAGGTCTCTACCATTCCTGATATGGCCTCGTGGCCCGACCCTCTCACATCCAAAACCTAACGCTGCGCTCTTACAGCAGGCTTCTTCACTGGGTTTCTCAGGATCGTGGAGTGCGTCGTATCTATTCTGTATGTCATCGTTAGCTCAGAGATGCATCGCTTTTACGAACACATGTTGATAGCTGTATGTATACACAAAAGGGGTCGCATCTTCATCTTATCTCGTCTTCTAGATTGGATCTACACAGGAGTAAACCAGGGGTTTGGCTGAGCATGCATCTCCGATTTTGTATCTCAGATAATTTGCCCAACGATTAGTTTGCAGCTTTTTGTCCAGCTCGGCTTTCGATTTCAGCCACCGTTGGTCCGGAAAAGCTCGGGAAAGCAGTTTGGGGCTTTTGATTGGAGATTGGACCCATTTCTCCTACACGTGCCTTGACTAGTCGGCCGAGAGTGATGAAGTGGCAACTTCGGAATGTACGAGACGACGACGCTGATGGGCTATGGTACGCACAATACTGCTCAGCGCTCAATGTTAACGTTACTTGGTTATGATAGAGGTGATGTGGTCAGTGGTTTTGCGGAACCATTCATAATGATGCTCGGTGACTCCTGTTCGTTCCCCAAGTTGCCACGAGTCCTACATGATAGAGCAAATTTGATCTCCCCGCTCACAGGGTCCAGATATGACGCTTCCAAACTGGGCAGTTTCATCACTTTGGCAAAACGCCACAAGTGCTCTTTACACTCAGGCTCGAAGTACAGCAGGAGGTAGCAGGAGGCGGCAAGAGATATGAATCGTTACTATTAGTAAGCTCAACGTATGAGGTGAGCACTGTGGCGTCGTTGGTTTCTGCTTGTTATTCCCGAGCGTCTCTGGCCTGTAGCTATTTTTTGGAGATAGATTTCTTCTGCCTGATCGCACGGCCATTTTAGTACCATCGGGAGATTTGACCGGTGCCGCGGGATCCTGGCTGTACTTACATACACTACCCTGTCGTCTTCCCAATCGACACGAGGCACAGCTAAAATCCCTTATAAGGCCGACGCATACTCTTCTCAATTTCCGCCCTTTTATCTTCCCTTCAACCAAAAGACAACATTCAACGGCCATGGACACTATCAAGAACATCCTCTCCCCTCTTGGGATGAACACAAGCGCTATACAGGATACCTTGGTTCGTATATGAGAGTCCGCAGTCATCCCGTTCCTATCATGACTCACCTCCTACTCGAATAGAAACTTGTGGTGATTGGTGGTACCGTCGAAACTGCTCGGCGTGTTTCGGTTTCAGCGTGGAATGGTTTTGTCGACTGTGAGACAGGCCGCCACTTTAAGTCACATCGCATTGATCTCATTTCTTCGATTTCAGCCTTCTTTCTCACAGCCCATTTCAGCGAAGAAGATTATCCATATGACTGGTACGTGCCATCGAACAGTGGCGGCAATACATCTGCTAATTTCGTCTCTTCAGGCTAATGCACTGGCTGTCTAAGGTGCGCCACTGCCCGACCTCGGATCTTCTTCGCCTTCAATAACATTCTCTAGCAACCGGCTTGGGGGCGAAGTCGAGAGTTTGAGATAACGACGCGGAGTGTTGGTCGTAGTGGGCTTAACCAGTCGACAGCAGGCGATCTTGACGACGAAGAGGAGGAGGATGACTCTCTGGTTCATGGAAAGAGGAAGCGTAAAGTTGCCTTCATGCCGAGTTTGGGTCGGTGACTCATACTTCCATTCTTGGTTAACTTGACCCTGATGATATTGACAGACACGACTCATACCATTTACTATCGTGGACATTGGCTCAGAGTACATAATTTCGCTTGCGAACTCTGGCGCAGCACGCTAAAACTATGATATAGATAACAAGGACAAAACGCTATCCTGACTATGGACATGGCTCTTCACTGAAGATTAGGTACGTGTTTATTTCCGTCTCAGTCGGGATCATTACCTGTATGACTGATACTGATTCATGTCAATAAGTGTCGTCGCTCGTAATAACGATATCCTCAAGAAGCTTGTTCTAGAAGCGAAAAAGGAGTACGAGAAGGATGCTGAGCATCGTGTTCATATATTTTTAGCGGACACGTAAGAACTTTCGGTCCTAATTGCCTGATTGAATGCTGATTTATTTCATATCAGAACCTATGTTTGCTGGCGGTGGAATGGGGCTCGGCAGAAGCGTCCGATGAGCTCCATTGTTCTCCAGCCTGGAGTAAAAGATATGCTCTTGGCGGACTGCAAAGACTTTTTGTGCTCGGAGGAGTGGTACGTACTGCTCTCATAACTCCATAAATCTATATTGACTTTTACGTGATAGGTATGCCGAAAGAGGTTTGCATTTCTGTGTACTGGACGGGTTAAACATCTCATGCGGGCGATATAGGGATTCCCTTCCGCAGAGGATACTTATTACACGGCGTACCGGGAAGGTAAGTTACACATCAAAGTCCTTGATTAAATGACTAATACGTCCGACGACACAATGACAGTGGGAAAACGTCGCTCATTCACTCACTCGCTGGAGAGCTTGGACTGGACATATACGTGGTTTCACTATCTTCGAAAGGGTAACTCAAATTTGCGAAATTCATATTTTTGGGTACTCAACGTCATTGCTTAACAGCATGAGTGATAATACTCTGACGACGTTAATGGGTTATGTTCCGTCGAGGTACGTAAACCTCCACTATATTCCGTGCGAGCTGATCGTAAACTCGCCTGAACCGTATAGATGTATAGTACTTTTGGAAGATTTAGACGCTGCATTCACACGTTCAGTCAGTCGTGATGCTAACTCAACGGGCGCGCCTACGTCGTCTACTACTAACACCGCATCGACAACAACAACGGAGAGCAACAATGATGGCTCTACATTGAGTCTTAGCGGGTTGCTCAACAGCCTTGATGGTGTCGCAGCAGCTGAGGGCCGGTAAGGTTCATGTCTATATGATAACTGCGAATACATTTACACGAAGTCTCCAGGTTATTGTTTGCGACCACCAACCACATTGAACGGCTAGACCCCGCCTTGAGTCGACCTGGTCGCATGGACGTATGGGTCAACTTTACCCATGCGACCAAATGGCAGGCCGAGGGCATCTTCAAATGCTTCTTCCCTTTTAAGCCTTCTCCCACCTCCGCATCCGACGCGCCGAGAGACGCGCCCAAAGACACTTCTCAGAAAAATCTCCCTCTTCCCAAGAAGAAATCTACGCATGCTATCCCTCTTTTGACCGAGGAAGAGATTTCAGAGCTTGCTAAACGCTTTGCAGAGGCCATTCCAGAGGACGAGCTCAGTGTACGTCATTTTTTTCACCATCGCTGTTCAAATAAATCAGCTCACGATCGGGATCTCGATAGGTTGCTAGCTTGCAAGGGTACCTGTTGAAGAATAAGACTCGTCCACGCGAGTGTGTTGAAGAGGTTACCGAATGGTTTGTGCCTTTTCTTCGTTCTTATCGATTTGGTGATGTCAGTTGCTTAATCCATCGATTAGGGTAAAGCAGGAGCGTGAGACTCGCGAGAAACTAAAGAAGGAAAAGGCCGAGGTTTGTTCATCGTGAAGTTCGTCAGGATAATGGATTGTTGATTGTTTTTATAGAGGGAAGCTAAGGAGAAGAAAGAGGCAGAAGAGAAAGAGAAGAAAGAGGTCAGCTTCTGGTGATTCTCCCTACTGCTGGCTTTGCTGATAGACAATACTATTTGCAGAAGGAAGAGAAGGAGAAAGAAGGCAAAGAGGAGACCGAGGACAAGGAGAAGACGGAGGAGAAGGAGAAGGCAGAGAAGGAAGCCAAAGAGGTAAACGTGCCACAGACAACATCAAATCCTTGAGTTGCTGACATTCTTGCGACTCGAAAGAAGGAGGAGAAGGAAGCCAAGGAAGTGAGTGTTCGTTGATTTGCTTATGGTCAACAGCATGTTCATTGGAGTCCTTCAGAAACAAGAACGCAAGGAAGCGAAAACCAAGGCTAAGAAAGCGCGAGCTGATTCTCCGAAGACTGAATCTACCAAAGCTGAGACCACGTCTGAATCCACGCCAGGAGAGTCTTCGTCATCCTCTGAACCCTTGAGCGAAGCACCATCCAGTTCTGAGTCAGATAACACTGGTAACGATGGCGACGTCGAAGAAAGCGTGACTTCCGAGTCCGAGTCAGAGAAATCGCCAGAGCAAGCCTCGTCTGAAGATAAGGAAAAATGGGTCGCCGTGAAAGGTCAAGCTTCAAATCCTTGACTACTCGTGCCATATCGTAATTGGAATACGCTCCGTCTATACGAATATTCGCTGATTCAATTTTGCGTGGGATTCTTGTTGCTCTGTCGCTCTCGTCTGTCGTTCATTGTATCATTTCTTCATTGGCTGTGCTTCAATACTACATAGAACAATTGCAAATTATTCACGTCAAATAAAACCGCTATTCATTAGTATTCGAAGCGTCTCGCACTTCAATAGAGCCAAAACAATGTCATCTAAGTAAGTATGAGCGTGAATCATGAATAAAATCATGAGAGGTGGTCAAAGATCTATGTACAACTGTCCATCTCGGTGCCACGCCTGTGCCACGTCTACGAAGACTTCAGGCTAACATCCGACAAAATTTTGAATGCCTCCCTGTAAGCATCTAGGAGCGCTTTGACCCTTGCTCGCTCCGCCACCACTGCTTCATCTTCATTCAAAAGATCCGAGAAAAGGTCTGGTTTGTATAACGAAGCGACCAAGCGATTCTGCACGTGTTGCGAGGTGTAGTTAACGAGGAAGTGCATGATTGCTTTGGGAATAAGATCTTGAATTGTCTGTCGTACAATCCCGAAATACGACACAATGAGTGAGCGGATCAAAGACGCTTCCATTTCTTCCCTGGGTGTTAAGTGTCCGCCTTCCGAGGGAATCTGCGGAGTGAAAATGAAGTGACATGCGTATCAGTTATAGGATGCGATATGAAGGGAGGACATTGAAAGAGCCCGAAGTGAAGATAAAGACAATGAATGCAAATGATAATAATGATGATATACTCACGGCTTCAATGTGTTTCCCAAGGCTTTTCATATCATATGCCGCATTATTCCCATCTATACTCCTCTTTCCCGCCATCAACCCACTTGTCATGGACGGATCTGCACCTGAGACGTCACGTCCTATCGGGACGATGCCACTAGGCCCGCCGCCGACCCCAACCCCGTGTCCGCTAGTCGCTACTGCAGAACCTCCATGGGACTGCTGATGTGAGCTGGATGCGGCTAGAGGCCCAGGTCCATTCTGTCCAAAGAAATAATTCAAAAATGTTTCCCGAGCAGATGGCGGGGAAGTTCCAGTGGCACCTGCTTGTGCCGAATGCGGGCGATGTGGCGGGTGATGGGATGATTGGTGATGGGAGTGGTGGTGTTTTGATGATCGGCTTAGAGTGGCTGCAGCACCCACTGTACCTGTTGGGATAGGTGTTGAATTGGTTGACCGTGCTCGATCGTGCACAGTCGATGAGACGGATCGCCCGTCACGGGATGAAGGAACAGTATTACCGGCGGCAACAACGTCGCCATCTTCAGATGTATCTTCATCGTCCTCGGGCGCAGATCGGGTGCCGTTTATGGGTTCCGCAGATGCGGGCTAGATGGTAAGGGGAGATGATCAGTATCTGATCCACGCTTTATGTTTAACAACGTTGAATATGAAAAAACCAGGTTCGATGGTGATAGAAGAATCTGAAAACATATCAAAGCAATTCAAATCTAACACAAACTTACCCGGGGTGGAATCTGCTGTCTCGGTATTGTAGTGGTTTGCTGTGCTTGCTGTGCCGCTACAGCGGACCCAGAGATAAACGCTGGGTGATTTGTATTGATATATGCGGCTTGGATTTCTATCAAACTTTGTGCGTAATCAGACGTAGGTCCTAGTCGTTCTTGGAGTAGCTCTGAAACGGCTTCTACTAGTTGGGCATGGAGACGAGGGAATCTTTGTAATTCCTGCATAACCATATATTCGTAAGCATAAATCATCAGGATAAGATTCATTACGCGCATATATGCGTTTCGCATGCGCTCAGAACACGATAAGAAAAAGCATGTACTCACCGCACTCGTACAGTTATGACATATCTTTACCAACTCTTCATACACCAACTCTACACACCTCAAACTCGGCGCTTCCAAAAGCTTGATCTGCGGCTTCACCAATAAATCAAACGCCGTCTCCGGTACAAACAAGCTCGGCCTTGGACCCGTCGAATTCCTAATCGCAGTTCTGATATCCTGATTATCCAAGTTTCCCGTCGCGTCTATCGACGTCAGCGCATTTCCAAACACATCATTAAATATGTAGTATATGCGCGCGCCGCCAGAGAGCTCTTTGGTGGAAATGTCCACGTTGGTTCCTTCGATAGAGGAGATAAAGTCGCGCGCGAATTGGGTCATGAGTCGGAGGATGAGGGCGCCTTGTTGGTTCTTGTCGCCAAAAATGGCAGAGTCGCCAAAGGAGTTGAGTTCTTGTTGGGCTTGGCCCATGAGGGTGTTGAGTCGTGCTTTCATGTCAGGGAGTTTGTCTCGGATGTGGTTCATCAGGACCTGCGAAGTGAGAATGGAAACCAGATCAATACATCGTCTCCCAGACTGCTCGGCATACGACCATATATGCGCACATGCATATATATGTAATGTAGTACAAGCTTACTCACCTGATTCAAAGTCTTTGCCAAATACGCCGTCCCATTCTTATGCGCGATATTCCTATACGCTGGATGATTCTTGAAGAATTCCGCCTCACTCTCCTTGGCATCCTCCATACTCTTTCCCGTGTTGATGTCCTGCTGGCTCCTATTAACCACGCCAATAAACCCCAATTTCAGCGGATATACGCGACCGGTGAGGATATCGAGGGCATTGGTCCCTGCGTCCATGAGATCGAGCTTTGTGAGGACGCCGATGGTGCGACGACCTTGGGGGTCTACGGCACGTGCAAGTTTGAGGGATTCGGAATTGGCGAGGTCGACGTTGGCAGGCGAGACGGCAAGGATGACACAGTTGGGTTTCGAGATATAGTCTGTTACTAAAGACCGAATTTGACGTTCTATATCGCTCGGTTGGTCGCCTACAGGTATCTTTGCCATACCACGCATCAATACCACGAAATATAGATACAAAGCAGAATACTCACCTTGGTCAAACCTGGTAAATCCACCAAAGTCAAATCCAGCACATTCGGACTATATATCCTCAAGCTTATCGGCAACTTGCTAATGCCTTTATTCTGACCCGCCACTCTAAACGTCTCCTGCTCGATCTCCTTCCTTATATCTTCGAAATCAGTGAACCGTTTGTCAACATGTAGAAACTGGCCCCATTCCGATACCGGAGGTGCGGTGGGTGAGGGCTCGGGAGGAAGAGGTGTGTGGATGAGTTGGAGGACGAGGGGGCGGCGGGTGACGATACCGGAGCCGCGGGGAAGGAAGTCACGGCCTACAATACTGTGTCCAGAGTTAGAGCACGTCAGAGGCGAATGAATGAAAGGATGAACGCACGTTTCTAGGACGCTAGACTTGCCAGACGACTGGCTCCCAACCTAGGCAAGTGACCTAACGGTCATCGTCTGGAACAAACATAGCATGTAGGGCACTACACGTACTACAACGAGTTGAGGCATGTCGAGCTCCCCGCCTACGCAACCGTCGGTCAATGCAATATTTAGCACGAACATTAACGATATGGTTGCTCACCCAAATTGCTAAAGGTATCCTGGAGTTTATTGACCAACTTGATGAGCTCTGAGTCCATTATGGGATGGAATCAAGTGGAATGAGAGTAGGAGTAGCGAGGAAACAAAGAACAGTCGCTTTGATTCGAAAACGCGTTTTGCGGCAGCTGAAGGCGTGTCGTCGCGGCACGACTGGTTGATGTTTGAATTAATCGTATCCAAGGGGTCGAGGGCGAGCGCTGTCGACAATTACGAGCTCGATAACGCGACGTTCGACGAGGAACGACCGGTGCGCGGCACAATGATATTTACGACGTTTGTCTCAACAAGACTGCAGAAAATACTCTATGGATCTATTGATTAGTATCGTGAGATTATTGATACTGACTGTGGGACCATCGGCACGAAATGCCGCTGCCCAATCGAGCCCCTATTACATACTAGTAGTTTATAGTTAAATAGTTCGAGATATGGTACTGATGCACTTCACAAAATACGCAGAATTCATAAGTCCAGAACGGAAACTCGATGGATATCATGTAGGGACTTTGTTGTATCGAGTAACTTTTGGATCCTTGCTCAGACTCGTATAGGGGCGCTCCCCCTGACTTCAAGTTCTTTTTGTAAGCACACCGTTAGAGACGCATAATTTGCAAGACTGACTTCTCGTCGCATTGGTCTATACGTCATGAAACATGGTACTGGTACTATTACAATATAACTGGTACTATTACAATATACTGTTGCATTACAATTATACGAGTAGACGAAAACCTATATCCGCAACGGTGCAACCAACTCCAGTAGTGCCGACTACAAAGTATTCTGAGATCGTGTAGACCCTAAGTCCTTCAAGCGACTGATTCTTCTGTATCCGGAATAGGGTCCAACGTAGAGTGATAAGCGGTGCGCCCCCCTATAACCGAAATTAGCCCTGGCCTCTCTAATGACGAAAAAATCTTACTTTTGGCCGGTCTGGTCACAGTCTCTGAGTCTCGGGATTTACGCTTGCTCGGAGTACCTCGCCCGTCGCGATTACGACGATCCAGCCGCCTGGGACGTGAGTCGATGTACTCTATAACTGGACGCAGATATTCAAGATCAAGGTTGATTGGGTCGCCGTCCTTCATTTTCCATAGCTGTCCAAGGATCACACGTTGCATTGCTTCATGTAGATGGACCTCATTCACTTTGGGTTTGATGAACGTGTATTCAGGCCGCACTTGTCTACTGAGTTCTCCCATCATGCGAGCTAGGCACGCCAATCCTGGATGAAGACATTCTTCCCATTTATGCCAGGCGTAGAAGATGTTCTCCCTGGAATCATCTTCACCGCGCATAATGCCTCCTTTTACCGTTGGGATGGTGTGGTCCACAAAGTGTTTCCAAATGGCATTCATCCTGTCGATATTTGGGTCTTCCTCATTGCTGAGATCGTCCTCATTTTCGGGTGGTGTTTCATGTTTGGCGTCTGAATCCTTGCTGGCTCGGTTCTGATCAGGGAGTGGCAGGGCTCGAAGCAGGAAAGAGACCATTATCCAGTAGATCGACTCGGCATCGTGACGGGGCTCGTGACGGAAGAGTTTTTTTGCGCCACCTTTACGGTCAAGAACGTCGCACCTCCAGCTATTGTCGAGTATGCCGCCGTGAGAGGTTTCTGTTGTATCATGGAACTGTCGAAAGGGATCACCTGAATGGACGGCGTAATAGGCAGCTGAACATTCGGGTGAGACGCGCGGCATCGGTGAAAATTCCGCATGGTTGAGGACGGCGCCTTGGCAAACCGCACGTGAAGCATACATTGGTGTACCCTGAACGACGAATATTAATACGAAGATCTTGAGTAGCCGACATTAGAAGGTAAAACTCACTGTACGCTCTCTGCGACACGTTGCTTCTCGCTTGACATATTGCTGATTCGCATCAGCACCTTCAAGCAACGTAGCGTGGTCGAGATCGTATAATAACGCTGTCGGCCGAGCGTTCTTCTTGCTAGAAAAGACTACGTTGAAAAATAGACCGTAGAGGCATAGACGGAGAAAAATCATACCCAAAAAGGATCTCATCGGCGAACTTTGGACGGTCATCATCCTCCAATACGGCGGGCATGTAGGTACCCTTCGGTCGGATGAGTATGTTTGAGTAGCTGACATCTCTGTGCAGCACACGTCTCTTCAAGACGGCCCAACGGTGACCTGACGAAATATCTTCAGCTGCTGGTCAATAAAGGAAAGATGTGTGCAATTACTTTCGAGGATATCGTAAACTACCTTCAAAAATTCGAACACAGATCCGCATGCATGAAGCGGCTCGCCTGTCGTGCCCATAATTAACCTGGTCTTCCTCGCACGACGGGATGCAACTGGGGTCACGATCGTCTCATCTCCATTCTTGACTTCTCCCCAAGTTTGCATATGTACCCAACCAGGCGCAGGTCCATCGCACTGTAATATTTCGTAGTAATCCCCTTCTTTCATCCGACCGTCTTCGCGAACATATGTGTCCTTGATTACAATTTCGGGTTGAGCTTGTGGAATAGCTACCCATGTCATCCGAGTCCATGCCCTTCCCACTACCATTACATCGCAATTCTCATATGTCACATCTCTGAATTGCACATTCCAGAGCGGGCGCTCCTTGTGCACCCCTGGGTTGGCGAGGGTGATGGTGGTATCACGGGGAATATGACCGACGAGCGGACAATAAAGGCAGTAAATGTATTTCGTTAGGGGTAAGAGGTCATCGAGTGAATATTGCTTGGATATATCGAGGCCAGATGGGTCGCTCCAAATGATTTGATACCCTTCTGGTGACATGTACCCAGCGTAGACGCCAGGTTTATCAGGACGAGCTTGGTTAAGCATGCCTGCATAAGCGCAAGCTTGCTTTAAGCCTTCTTCGTGCGTCCTCTTTCTCTTTAGTTCGAACACAGTGTCGGAGTAGTGCCAGGGCGCAGCCCATTGGCGTTCCTCATAGGTTTGAACGATGGCCTCTGCACCACAGTAGAAGTCTGGGGATCCGGAAAAGTCGTTGGGGTGATGAGGTATAGTATACTTATGGTGATCGATGAACTTTAGTTTCTGCGCTGGGGAGCCAAACGTTTCTAAGGTGACAGTACACTGAGAAACCGTTGATAACTATACACATGATGAGAATACTTACTATGCACGAGGTCGTTTAGACGATTGAGTATCTGCAGAGGGTATTCGTATTCCTCCACCTGTTTCGCTTTGTGTTGCTTCAGATATGCGTCCACAGCCTTTGCGGCATCTGAATCAGTAGCGATCGACTTCAAGGCCTGCAAGGAATCCGTGTCTGCTGGAAAGTGATCTGTTTCAAAACTTGCTCTAGTTGCTAGCATCCCGGACTTTTCCAACGATTGGGAGAGTTCTCTGCGATTCCGTGGTGCCTGCTCGTTTGCTTTGAGGGGGGTAGTCGGTGTTGGTAGAGACATTGCAAAGGTGAAAAGACGTTGTTAGTATAGGTTTCGAAGTGGGTCGGGATTTATACTTACAATAACTGTGGCCCAGATAGTACGATGGCCACAACGAGAGTGGCTTCAAGTTGCTTCACTGCGCTGTCCAACAATGGATTGATAAATATATGAACAGGGCGAATGTCACGTGACCGCGTTCAATACTTTCAAATTCAAGCTTTCAAGCTCACTTGTATCGCTGAGGGAGAGACATACATGTAACATATCAGAGTTGGGTATTTGTAGAAAGAGGCAACGGCTGTGCACCTTCAGTCCTACGTCGTGGTTACTCTTGGGCAGAAGTGAAAGTGTTCACTTAGTGACCTTCGCGGTTTAGGATGACACTCGGAGAATGAACTTGTGTAGCAATTCAAGCTCCGCCGTATTCATACCACAGCGCTAAATCTGAATATTTACACGACGTACTATGTACTTAAATCCATCTTTGCGGGTTTGCACAAACAGCTCTGCACCATGTCCATACTTTGTAAAAATTTCTTTGAAGCCTGATATATCGGCCAATCACTTCTGTGCTGGCGTATACGCTTCAGTCAAATTGGGTGCCAGTGACTATTGTCTACAGCTGCGTACTCATCATTCTTCGTCAGCGACAACAAATTTAGCAGTGGATCGCGATTTTTAAGCGTTCACAAAGGGAGTCGAATGCAGAGGAGCCCAGCGCGAGTCACTGCAGCGCGTGAGTATAATCGAAATAGTCTGGGTCGCCATGAAGAGAATACAATTGGCTCTTGCAACGCCTCTAATGCATCTTTATCATGTTTAGAGATCAGCTGCTATTTGTGAGTTCTGCAGACAGGGGATCAATATCAAGAGAGATCTGAGATGGTCAGCACATGCACCACACTTTATATTATTACGTTGAATGTGAGAACATATGATGGAATTTCATTAAAAAATACACTTGAATGTATCCGATGTGAAGTCCGCTGTCTAGATACCGTGGTTTTCTGTGCCTGTAGCACCGCTACAGAACCTAGATATAAATGTTATGTGATTTGGATTGACATAAGCCGTTTAGATTGCTATCAAACTTTGTGCGTGTTCAGATATAGGTCCTGATTGTTTCTGGAGTAGCTTCGTCATGACTTCTACGTGATGCCGGATTGAAGATAGTTTGCAATTCATACATAACCATATGTGAGGTCGAGGGCGAGCGTTGTCGATGATGAACACCTCGATAAAGCGACGTCCAATGATAGAACGGCTAGACAGCAATACATTAATATTTACGACGAATGTCTCACTGACAAGTCATAGTCTGCAGAAAACACCGCAAGAGCATTATCATGGATCGTGGAAGCATCGGCACAGATGTCGCAGCTCCACAGAGTCCCTAGCCCAGTATGAAAATTGCATGAAGCGCACAGGTATAACGACTCCGAAAATCGACATCATTTAGCTGTACCGAACAAGTTGTGTATTCTCCCTCATTCTCCCTCGGGGCAACCCAAAACTCAAAAATCACGATATGTTCTTCCGTTACATTCGTATAAGTAAATTGTCTGCAGCAAACTCCCGTCGTGTTGGCTAGCTAATCTATTTTTTGAGATCCTCCTTCCTTCAAGGGGCTGATTCTTCCTGATCCGGAATAGGGTCTAACGTAGAGTGATAAGTGCGCCCTCCTATAACCGAAATGAGCTCTGACCTCTCTAATAATGACGAAAAGTCTTACTTTTGGTCAGTCTGATCACAGTTTCTGAGTCTCGGGATTTACGCTTGCCCGGAGTACCTCGTCCATCGCGATTACAACGATCCAGCCGCCTGGGACGTGACCCGATGTACTCTATAACTGGACGCAGATATTCAAGATCAAGGTTGATTGGGTCGCCGTCCTTCATTTTCCATAGCTGTCCAAGGATCACACGTTGCATTGCTTCATGTAGATGGACCTCGTTCACTTTGGGTTTGATGAACGTGTATTCAGGCCGTACTTGGCTACTGAGGTCTGCCATCATGCCGGCTATGCTTGCCAATCCCGGATGAAGACATTGTCGCCATTCATGCCGAGGATAGAAGATGCTCTCCCTGGAATCATCTTCACCGCGCATAACGCCTCCTTTTACCGTTGGGATGGTGTGGTCCACGAAGTGCTTCCAGATGGCATTCATTCTGTCGTTATGCGGGTCTTCCGTATGGCTGAGATCGTCCTCATTTCGGGGTGTATTTTTATTGGGATCTGCCCCCTTGCTGGCCAGTTTCTGATCGGGAAGAGGGAGGGCTCGAAGCAGGAAAGAGACCATTACCCAATAGATCGACTCGGCGTCGTGACGGGGCTCGTGGCGGAAGAGCTCGGCTGCACGACCTTCATTGTCTATTACTTCGTACATCCAAGCTATATCAGGTATGCCGCCGTGACGGGTTTCTGTCGTATCATGGAACTGGCGAAAAGGATCATTGGAATGAGTGGCAAGATATGAAGTTGAACATTCGGATGGGACGGGCGGCATTGGGTGAAAACGCGGACACTCGATTACGGCTCCTTTGGAGACAGCTCGAGAAACATACATTGGCGTACCCTAAGCAACGAAAATCAGGACCATCAGCAGCTCGGCACATGGAACTTACTGTTCTCTCTCTGCGACAAGTGGCTTCTTGTTTGACAAACGGCCGACTTGCGTCGGCACCTTCAAGCAAAGTAGCGTGGTCGAGGTCGTATAATAACGCTGTCGGCCGAGCGTTCTTCTTGCTAGAAAAGACTACGTTGAAAAATAGATTGTAGAGGCATAGACGGGGGAAATCGTACCCGAAAAGGATCTCATCGGCGAACTTTGGGCGATCATCCTCCTCCGATACTGCGGGCATGTAGGTACCCTTGGGTCGACTGAGTATGTTTGAGTAACTGACATCTCTGTGAAGCACACGCCTCTTCAAGACGGCCCAACGGTGACCTGACAAAATATATTCAGGGGCTGATCAACCAAGGAAAAATGTGCACAATCACTTTCGAGGATATCATACACTACTTTCAAAAAATCAAACACAGATTCGCATCCGTCAAGTGGTTCGCCTGTCGTGTCCATGATCAACCTGATCTTCTTCAGACGGCGGCATTTTTTTGGAGTTGTGATAGCCTCATCTCCATTCTTGACTTCTCCCCACGTTCGCATATGTACCCAGCCTGGAGCAGGTCCATCGCGCTGCAACAAATCGTAGTAGTCCCCTTCTTTCATCCGATCGTCTTCTTCAACGTATGCATCCTTGATTACAATTTCAGGTTGCTCTTGTGGAATCGCTACCCAAGTCATCCGAGTCCATGGCCTTCCCACTGTCTTCACCACGCAATTCTCGTAGGTCACGCCTTCGAACTGCACATTCCAGAGGGGGTGTTCCTTGTGCACCCCTGGATTGGCGAGGGTGATGGTGGTGTCACGGGGGATATGACAGGCAGGTGGATGATAAAGGCAATAAATGTATTTCGTCAGAGGTAAGAGATCGTTTAATGAATACCGCTCGGATATATCGAGGCCAGACGGGTCACTCCAGATGATCTGGTATCCTTCTGGTGACATGTATCCTACGTAGACTCC
Source organism: Pleurotus tuber-regium (assembly GCA_014058305.1). Lineage (NCBI taxonomy): Eukaryota > Fungi > Basidiomycota > Agaricomycetes > Agaricales > Pleurotaceae > Pleurotus > Pleurotus tuber-regium. The sequence goes on along the minus strand of JACFYU010000012.1, from coordinate 206,784 downwards.
AGGCTTATCGGGACGAGACTGGTTAAGAAGACCCGCGTATTCAGTCGCTTGCCTTAGGCCTTCTGCGTGCGTCCTGTTTCTCTTGAGCTCAAACAAAGAGTCAGAATAGTGCCAAGGTCCCGCTGTTTGGAGTTCTGCATATTTTTGAATAGCAGCTTCTTCACCACAGTAGAAGTTCGGAGATCCGGAGACGTCCTTGGGATGGTGAGCGATAGTATAATTATGGTGATCGATGAATTTCAGTCTCTTTGCCGACGAACCACAGTTTGCTGAGACACAAAGGTGCAAGCGTACATTAGACGTTGACGGCTAGATACAAAGCGAATACTTGCCATACACAAGGTTATTCAGACGGTGAAGTACCTTCAGAGGATATTCGTATTCCTCCAGCTGTGTCGATTTGGGTTGCTTCAGATATGCATCTACATGCCTTTCGGCCTCCGGATCACTAGCAATCGACTTCAAGAGATCGGTGTCGGCTGGAAAATGATCTTTTCCGAAACTTCTACTATATGCCAGCATATCCTGTGATTCGGGATGTTGTGCAATTGTGTGGGGGCCTGAGTGGGAGATTTGGCGGGACTGTAGATGTAAACTGAAATAGGATAGATTTCAAAGTAGGTCAGGATTCTACTTACGAAAAGACGTAGAACAACTTAGTAAATATGGTGGTCCCAACACGCACTAGTGGCTTTAAGCCACTTACACTGACTGCAATGAATGTCACATGACCGCGTTCAGAAATTATTTTGGTGGGTGATTCGGCATTGTGGATTTCAACTGGTGAAGTTACGCAAATCAGACTTAAAATGTCTTTGTAAAGTGCCAGAAAATGTGTACCTCTTGAATGCTACGCTATTGTTGAGGTGTATGAGTTGAACATTCTCGCTGGACGTGACCTTTGATAGAGCATTGACAATCCCGCGATATATACACTGGCGACAGTATGAGAACGCTTGCTTGATGTCAAACATTGAAAGAAGCTCGGCCTTGGACCCGTTGAATTTAATCCTCTGAGTAGCCAATTCCCCATCCGCGTCTATCGATGCGTATTTCTGAGCACATTATGAAATAGGTAGTTAATGCGCCCTCAGAAGGCGCATTGGTAGACGTCATTCCTTCAATAGAGGATACTAAGTCAAGCGCGAATTGAGGTATGATGAGTAGCGAGGGTGCATAGCAAAACAAAATATAGAACTTGAAGCGCTCTCTCGTTAGACGAATCGACTGAAATCCGGTTCAGATTTGGGAGTTTGGCAGTGAAAACAGATGGAAGCTACACTTGCTGGCACTATGTTAGTTCTTGCTGCCGAAGGAGGGGTTGAATCCCGCTTTCATGTCGAATAGTATATGCTTTCGTCAGGACTAGGCAAGTGAGAATTATGAATCAGATCAGCACATCATCTCCTCCGACTTCGAAAGACAAGCCTTACTACTTGACATAAGTAGCAAGTAAGACGCTAGATTACGCTGGACGCGCCAGAAGACTAGTTTCCAAGTAACTCCAGATTTTATTGACCAATGCAATGAGTTCTGAATCCATCAAAAGGAATGAGGAGTAGTGAAGTGCTTCGGGGTACGTTTTGCGGCATGTGTGCTACAGTAGAGTGGTGTGTAAATTCGTTGCGATATTCAAGAGGTCAAAAGGCATCGTTGCAACTTGCGACGAGGGAACGGATATATGTTTCAACAAGAGTCAAGTCTCAATAAACGCTTGAAGTTGATAGGTCGCTAGCACTCTCGTGAGAGAGTTCATGTTGACTGTGAGAACATCGGCACAGACTGCCGCAGCTCATATAGAGCCCCTATTGCTGAAAGGTAAATACAGATATCATAAATCTGGAACATAATGTCAACGAATTCGCCGTCAATACTTCACTACGCGGGAATAATCATTTAGTTCGATAGATTTTGGGTTTTTTAATCAGAGGTTGCAATTCAAAGAAAGAAATTCCATTTGTGATCCCAAGACAAAAAACTTGTAAGCGTCGACGTATACGAACTACCGAATTTTGTTTTCCTTTACTCCTTATTTATTTATATAGTTAGAAGCACGCTGCACGTTTTCATGTAGCACGCGTCCAGCGTATTTCTGGAGCCATGATGCGACACAGCGAGAAAGACTGAGGGCGGAAATCAGAGTATTGAAGGGCAATCCAAGGCGCGGTTGTGGCTTGCATGAAGGTCTTCTCGACCGTCTCAGCTAGAAACCAACGGGAGATCTCGCAAGGCCCTCACAAGTGTTGACGGAGTTTCGTCTTACCTTGCAAGCCAATAGTTAACTGCCATAGGCGATCTGTGGAACTAGACAAGAATTGATACTAGCTTCATGTCTTAGGCAACATGTATCTGCCATTAACTAAAACATAGTACGAGTCGCACTATAGCAATATACTCTTACTTTATAGCCATAGAGGTAAATGGAATCCTATATCTGTAACCAGTTAGGTAGCACTCTGAGATCCTCCGTCCTTCAAGCAACTGATTCTTCTTGGTCCGGAATAGAGGCCAAAGTAGAGGTAAAAGCGTTGCGAGGCCCTATAACTGAAATTAGCTCTGACCTCTCATATCTCGAAAAGTCTCACTTTTACTCGGTCGGGTTACAACCTCTTGGTCCCGGACTTTACGCTTGCTGCCGGTTCCTCGTCCATCATGATTAGGACGATCCTGTAGCCTTGGACTTGAGTCGTCAATATTTTCTAGGACTGGACGTAGACGCCGACGATTAAGTTTGATGCGGTCACCGTCCTTCATTGTCCATAGCTGGGCGAGGATGACACGTTGCATTGCTTCGTGCAAATGGACTTCATTTAACCTGGGCTTGATGAACGCGTATTCAGGTCGCACTTGGTCGCCGAGAGACTCCATCATATGTGCTATGCCTTCAAGTCGCGGATGTAGACTTAATTTCCATTCGTAATGTGTGAAGAAAAAGTTTTCCCGTACATCCGTTTGACCGAGGGCAACACCGTTTTCAACCGTTGGAATGCAATGCGCAGAAAATTGTTTCCAGATGTCAGTTAACCTGACATGACGTGAGTTGTCGGTGATAGGTTCGGACTCATTGATGGAATCTTCGTCATCGCTGGGCTCGTCGTCATCGTTCGGGTGTTCCTCATCACTGGGTTCTGCTGCATTATCGGGTCCTTTCTGGTTTCCGAGGGGTTTTTTATTGGGGAGAGGGAGGGCTCGAAGGACGAAAGCGACCATTACCCAGTAGATCGACTCTGCATCATGACGTGGCTCGTGATGGAAAAGGCTTACAGGACCATCGTGACTGCTAAACACATTCCTCCAATCAGGATCAGGTATGCCACCATGGCAAGTTCCAGGGGTATCATGAAACTGTCGGAAAGAATCACCGGAATGAACGGCGTAATAGGAAGCTGAATATTCTGGTGAAACGGGTGGCATTGGAACGAAATCTGTATGCCTGAGAACGGCGCCCTTGCAAACGGCACGCGAAACATACATGGGCGTGCCCTAAATGACGACAATCAAGATCGTTGGCAACGAGGAGCAAAATACAAAACTGACTGTTCTCTCTCTACGACAAGTTGCTTCTTGTTTGACATACTGCTGACTCACTTCAGCACCTTCAAGCAACGTAGCGTGGTCAAGATCGTAAAGAAGGGCTGCCGGCGGAGCGTTCTTCTTACTGAAAAAGACTGCGCTTAGGACTAGACTGTAGAGACATAGACGGAGGAAATTCATACCCAGAAAGGATCTCATCAGCGAATTTTGGGCGACTATCATCCTCCGATACTGCGGGCATGTAGGTGCCCTTCGGTTGAATGAGTATGTTTGAGTAACTGACATCTCTGTGCAGCACACGTCTCTTCAAGACGGCCCAGCGGTGACCTGCCAAATCATCAGTAGCTGGCCAACAAAGTGAAAATATGCTCAATCACTTTCGAGGATATCATACATTGCTTTCAAAAATTCAAACACAGATTTGCATCTGTGAAGCGATTCGCCAGTCGTTCCCATGATCAACCTGAACTTTTTCGCACGGCGAGATATAACTGGGGTGACGATCGTATCATCTCCATTTTTTACTTCTCCCCAAGTTTGCATATGTACCCAGCCAGGAGCAGGTCCATCGCGCTGTAAAATATCGTAGTAGTCCCCTTCTTTCATCCGACCATCTTCACGAACGTACGTGTCCTTGATTACCGTTTCAGGTTGGCCTTGTGGAATCGCTACCCAGGTCATCCGAGTCCATGGTCTTCCAACTGTCTTCACCGCGCAATTCTCGTAGGTCACGCCTGCGAACTGCACATTCCAGAGTGGGGGCTCCTTGTGCACCCCTGGGTTGGCGAGGGTGATGGTGGTATCACGGGGAATATGACCGACGAGCGGACAATAAAGGCAATAAATGTATTTCGTTAGAGGCAAAAGATTCGTGAGTGGATACTGGTCGGATATATAAAGGCCAGACGGGTCACTCCAGATGATCTGGTATCCTTCGGGTGACATGTACCCAACGTAGACCCCAGGCTTATCGGGACGAGCTTGGTTAAGCATGCCTGCATATGCACCCGCTTGCTTTAGGCCTTCTTCGTGCGTCCTCTTTCTCTTGAGTTCAAACACAGATTCGGAGTAGTGCCAGGGCGCAGCCAATTGGCATTCTTCGTAGGTTTTAACGATGGATTCTTCACCACAGTAGAAGTCCGGGGATCCGGAGAAGTCGTTGGGGTGGTGAGGAATAGTATACTTATGATGATCAATGAATTTCAACTTCTTCGCCGAGGAGCAATACTTTTCTAAGGCGACAGTAGACATTAGATACCGTTGATGACTATGCACAAGGTGAGAATACTTACCATGAACGAGGTCATTCAGACGATTCAGTAACTGCAGAGGGTATTCGTATTCCTCCACCTTTCTCGCTTTGTGCTGCTCCAGATATTCGCCTACATGCTTTGCGGCTTGTGAATCAGTAGCGATCGACTTCAAGTCCTTCAAGGAATCCGTATCCGCCGGAAAATGATCTTTTTCGAAAGTATCACTAGTTTTAAGCATTCCGGACCTGTTCAGGGATTCGGAGAGTTCTCTACGATTCCGAGGGCGGTGATCAATGGGTTTGAGAGGGCTTGTAGGCGCTGATGGAGACATTGTAAAGGTGAAAAGATGTTAGGGAATATTTCGAAGGGAGGCAGAATTTATACTTACGAGAGCTGTGGCTCAGATAGTACGGTGGCCACAACGAGAGTGGCTTCAAGTCACCTCAGTCTGTCCAACAATGGTCTGTTAAATACGGCAGCACGAAAGTCACGTGGCCGCGTTTAATAGGATAACTGGTGGAGAGGCAGACGTATTAGAGATAGGCGTTCGATAGACGTAACGGCTACCTACCTTCAGCTCCGTTTCGTTATTGCTAATCTATCGGGCAGAAGCTGAAAGTATTCACTTGGTGGCCTTTTTTTGTGGTTTACTGACAAGAATTCGACTCATACGAACCTTTGTAATAATTCAAGCTCCGCCTCGTTCGACCCCGAAAAGCCACGAATTCCTTTTTTGGTAGCTTAATAAGCCAGTTGAGTGTCCTTGGTGGCTTTCGCAAACTCCCTAGTGGCACGCGAGTTTGGAAAACTCCACATTTCTATCAATGTTTCCAGTGTCGATCCTCATCCGGAGATTGACCACGAGCGGCCTTTAACACTATTCCATGCTGTGTCATTCGTTACCCGAAGCCTGGGGTATTGGTGGCTTTTACTTCGGAGGCTCTAGAAAACTATTGCAATAAACACAACGAATATCTGGCTACGACATACGGTTGGCTTGTCAGAGCAATATAGTGCCCAAAATAGTGTTAGAGGATTAGCGGAGAGCAGCCAGACGATTCACTGCGTATACATGCAGCAAATCACCCACAAGTTGATGACAGCATAGTCCTGTTGCTCGTCAGAGCACTTCGTCTCTCGTTGACACCTTGAGAACTTGGTGCCTTTTGTCGATAATACGCCGCATTGAATTGTTCTCGCCATTTCAATAGATAAGTACGGCTGGACCTGATGAGCATAATACTTCAGATGACCCTGCTCTTGTCTAATCTTGGAGATAATTCATTAAGAATACATCATCATTGTGTGCGGAGCGACCTACTTGTGCTCAACCTCAGCGACGGCTGATAAGGATATCTCGCTGAGTCTTCTTGTCCTTCGAACCAGCCATGAATTGGGCTTGGTGCATGAGGATGCTCAGTCGCATTTTCATGTTGGTAGTTTATCTCGGATAAGGTTTATCAGAAAAAGCCGAATGAGAACTGGAAACTAGGCGAGTACATCATCTGAAAGTCACCCGTTCCGAAACACAAGCCCGAGTAAGACGCTAGACTTGCCAGAATCTTGGTTTCCAAGTAAACCCAAAAGTTTATTGACCCATTAAATGGGTTCTGAATCCGCTATGGGGCGTAGGTTTGCAGTAGCTGGCTGCTGAAGACGTGCCGACGCAGCAAGACTGGATGGTGCTTGGAACAATCAGTATTCAGGAGGTAAAGGGCCGGCGTTGCGACCTCCATAATATTGACGCTATATTCGATGAGGGAGCTACTGGCCATGGCGCGTAAAACAATGATACTTTTACGATGCTCAGTTTCAATGAGTTTGTAGAATACTTACGATGGATCTATAGGTTACGCATCGTGAGAGCGTTAATGTTGACTGTCGGCACAAAACGCCGTATATAGCGCTCCTATTCCATAGTAGAAATAGTTTCAATTGAACGCACACAGCAGAGACTCAATGAACACACTTCTATAACTTTGCAGTACGGACCTCGATTTTCGACTTCGGTGAGTACTAAATCTTGCTTGGAGGTCGCAAGACAAGGATCTTGTAAGACGCTGCCGGCATATTCTTAGTTCTTACCAGACTTCTTTGCAGCTTACTCATTCATATAATCAGAGACACATTGGGTGCAACCCCAACCTCCCTTCTAGCTCAGTTGGCCAAGAGTCTAGAATATCTATCGTAGGACTCGAGGACACACCAGCAAACCACTATATTTACGTCCCATCAGTTGGTATAGTGACATCTGCAGATCCAAAGTCCATGTCTTAAGGGAACATAAATTGAAACATAGGACTGCCACTATCACGACAGTTATATACACTTTCGTTACAATTATATAAAGATGGAACTAACTCCCGTCGTGGCGTTTAGCTAGCATCTTAGGATACGCCGTGACTCAAGCTATAGAGTCTTAATCCAAAAGACTAGAGTCCAACGGAAAGCTTAGATGTTGCGTCTCCCTATGATTGAAATTAGCTCAGCTGACCTCTCTAATGGGAAGAATTCCTACTTTTGAACTGTCTGGACGCCGTCTCTGAGTCATGGGAGCGCTTGTTACTAGTTCCTCGTCCGTCATGATTGGGACAATCCTGCCATCTTCGACTTGGGTCATTGACATATTCTAGGACCGGGCGCAGACGGTCCAGATTAAGATAGATGTGGTCACAATCCTTCATTTTCCAAAGCTGTCCAAAGATGATTCGTTGCATTGTTTCATGTAGATGGACCTCGTTCACTTTGGGCTTGATGAATGCGTATTCGGGCCTGACTTGTTTACTGAGCTCTCCCATCATTTGTGCAATACTTGCCAATCCTGGATGAAGACATCCTCGCCATTTATGCCAGAGATAGAAGATGCTGTCCCGGGAATCATCATCACCATTTATGACGCCTTCTTCTACCGTTGGAATGGAATGGCGCACAAAGCGTTGCCAGATGGCATTCATCCTCCCGTTATTCGGGTCTTCTTCATTGCTGGGGCCTGCTGCGGTAATGGGTACTTTCTCATTTCTGAGATTACCGTCATTGGTGGGTGGTGTTTTATCATGAGGACCTGCGTCACTGCTGGGACGTTGCTTGGGGAGTAGGCGGGGGCGAGCTCGAAGGAGGAAAGCGACCATCACCCAGTAAACAGACTCTGCATCATGGCGCGGCTCGTGACGAAAGAGGCTGGCTGGGCCATCTTCACTTTGAACTACGGTCCTCCAGCTCATATCAAGGGCACCGCCGTGGTAGGTTTCTGTTGTATCATGGAACTGTCGGAAGGGATCGCTGGAATGAATGGCATAATAGGAAGCTGAATATTCGGATGAGACAGGTGGCATAGGCGAAAATGACACATAATCGAGAACGGTGCCTTGGCAAACGGCGCGCGAAATATACATGGGGGTACCCTAAATGATATATTGAAGGCCGTCAACAGCCGATAATGGAATATGAAACATACTGTTCTCTCTCTGCGACATGGTGCTTCTTGCTCGACATACAGCTGACTTACATCAGCACCTTCAAGCAACGTAGCGGTATCAAGGTCGTACAGAATCGCTGTCGGCGGAGCGTTCTTCGTACTGTCAAAATTGTGTTCAGAAACGAACTATCAATACATAGGCGGAGAAAATTCGTACCCAGAAAGGATTTCATCAGCAAATTTGGGGCGTTCATCGTCTTCCGATACTGCGGGCATATAGGTACCCTTCGGGTGAACGAGTATATTTGAAGGACTGATATCCCTATGCAGCACACGCCTCTTCAAGACGGCCCACCGGTGACCTGGCCAAACACCGTCAGCAGCTGGTCAACAAAAGAAAAATATGTACAATCACTTTCGAGGATGTCATACATTGCTTTCAGAAATTCAAACACAGTTTTGCATTTGTGAAGCGGTTCGCCAGTCGTGTCCATGATTAACCTGATCTTCTTCGCGCGCCAGCATTCTAAGGGAGTTATGATAGCCTCATCTCCGTTCTTGACTTCACCCCACGTCCGCACATGTACCCAGCCGGGAGCGGGTCCATCGCGCTGTAATAAATCGTAGTAGTCCCCTTCTTTCATCCGATCGTCATCTTCAACGTAAGCATCCTTGATTACAATTTCAGGCTGGTCTTGTGGCACTGCTATCCAGGTCATTCCAGTCCACGGCCTTCCAACCGTCATCACCGCGCAATTCTCGTAGGTCACTCCCCTGAACTGCACATTCCACAGTGGGCACTCCATCGGCACGGCTGGGTTGGCGAGAGTGATGGTGGTGTCGCAGGGAATATGACCGGCAGGTGGATGATAGAGACAGTAGATGTATTTCGTCAGAGGTAAGAGATCGTCGAGTGAATAGAACTTAGATATATCGAGACCAGTCGGGTCACTCCAGATGAGATGGTATCCTTCCGGTGACATGTATCCTACGTAGACTCCAGGCTTATCCGGACGAGACTGGTTAAGCATGCCTGCATACTCAGTCGCTTGCCATAGGCCTTCTTCGTGTGTCCTCCCTAGGCCAAGCTCGAACAAAGAATCTGAGTAGTGCCATGGCGCTGCTATTTGAAGCTCTTCATAGGTTTTAACAACAGCTTCCTCGCCACAGTAGAAGTGCGGAGACTCGGAGATGTCCTTGGGATGGTGAGATACGGGGAAATTATGGTGATCGATGAATTTCAGCTTCTTTGTCGGCGACCCGTACTTTTCTGGGGGGACAGTGTAGATTAGATGCCGTTAATTACCATGTACATTGCAAAGAGACTCACCATATACGAGGTCGTTCAGACGATTAATGAGCTTCAGAGGGTATTCGTATTCCCCTAGCTGACTCGTTTGGTGTTGCTTCAGATATGCGTCTACATGCTTTTCGGCTTCCGGATCACTAGCGATCGACTTCAAGCAATCTGTATCCGCCGGAAGATGATCTTGTTCAAAGCTATTACTGATTTCCAGCGTTTCGAACCTAACCATGGTTTCGGAGAGCTCTCTACAATTGCGTGGAGTTTGGTCTGAGTGGGATGGTAGGCGTTCGTAGATGTAAAGGATGAAACAATGTCAAGGATAGATTTCAGAGTCGGTCAGTATTTATACTCACAAAGAGCTGTGGTCGGACAACCGGGCTTTGTAAATACGGTGGTCACATCAAGTTACCTCGTCTAATCTGTCCAACAATGGCTTGAGACGATCCTGGACGAATGTCACATGACCGCGTTCAAATATATTCATTTTTCTGGACTCAGCTCCGCCTGGAGATACGTATGTCAGACTTGGTTTATGAAAAGCTACGGAAATTTCGTACCCATTCGATGCTAAGCTCTTGTGGTGCCTGCCGAAGCCGAACGAGTACGCTGGATAAGGAATCGATGGCCTTGCGTTGAGATATTGTTGACAATCTCGCAATATATAGCTATAGACTAGTTGCAAGCTTTCAACCTCTGCTGCATGGATTCACAAGTGCTGTCATTTGTAAAGGAGGATATAAACATCCATAGCGCAGAAGTTTTCATGAAGAGTGACACGGCGGCCAAGTATGTTGACGAGGTAGACAATAGAAGGGCATGGTGTCTTGAGAATAGGTGCATAGCGGCCCAACGACTCACTGGTATGCACGTAGCAAATCATCCACGAACTAGTATGCTTTTGACGGTATGGCAGTATAGTCTAAGCACGGCTGTACCTAATAAACATAGTATTTCAGATGGCCTTGCTCTTGACGAGTTCTAGAGGTTATTCGATGAGAATTCATTGTAATTGTGTGCCGAGCGATGTACTTACGCTCAACCTCAGCTACGGCACTGAGAAGGATGTCCCGCTGAGTCTTCTCGTCCTTCAATCCAGCCAACACCTTATCGATCACCGTCTTAGTCAATTCTGCCTGCTCACTCTCCTTGAGCTGTTGTTCGTAGCGCACCCAGCTGTCCAAGACAGCCTTGAGTTCGGAAGCAAGTGCGACCTTCTGCTTCTGGACGAAGGTCTCGGCTTCGAGCTGGGCAGTTTCCTAAAAAAATCATATGGGTCCAGGAAGGTAGAGGTACTGGTATGGGCAGCATACCTTGGATACAGCGAAGAGGCCCTGTGTCAGGGCAACTACGTCCTTCATTTGGCTGACGGCATTAATACGGTCCTTAACAGTCTGCGTGTGCTCTGCACGGGCATTGGCAAGGATATCTCTGATACGACCAATTTGCGTTTCAGCCCATTCTTTGTACGGTTCCCGGATGACCTAGTAGTAATGGAAAATATGTAAAAACGGCTCAAACAAGGAGATCCACAGAGCGAAAACTACGTACCTTGGCAATGTAAGTAAAGAGGATCAGTGAACCAGCCAGAATAAGTGATTCCTCGTTCAGCACGTAGAGCTCTTGTGAAATCGCGGTAGCGACCAGCCCTGTGCCAAGGACAGCAGTTCCGGTTTTCGTTATGAGATTCGGTGAAGATGGGAGCTTGTTAATAATCTCCGAAGCTCGTTCCGATGGTGGGGGAGGGTTGGACGAGGTGGCCAACGAACGGCTAAGACCTAAATTTCAGCAAACTTGATGTGTAGCGTAATTTGAACGAAACTGACACATGGGGGACAGCGAATACGCGAGGGCGAACTGTGAAGCAATCTTATTTACTGATGGCCGTTTTATGTCGAGAATAACGCACCCGCCGTCCTCAAAGAGTTAATGGCGATTCTAGAGGCCATTCTAAGTTTTGTACGGAGGTGATGAGGAGAAGGGATGGATATAATGCGTGGGAAATTTTCAACCCCGATTTCAGGCGAAGCTTTAGGGGTTACATTCTGTATTGGTTCATCATAGGCTAATTGTCGCAAACCGCAGTGAAGCTTTCAAGTCCACTGCGTCAGTTCAAAGAACCTTCTAATATGCAGAAATTGAAGCAGTCTCAGTCTCAGTGGCGGCCGTTTTGTCGTTGTATGGCCCATTGGCAGGATAAAGTTCCATCATCATATACATATAACATTCATGATATTCGAACGCTGACTGCACGTTGTAGTGATGCACTGATACTGATGCCTCGGTGTGACAGGTGTCTCATCTCTTCTTCTCCCACTATAATGACCCCCGCCGTTCTGTATTTCCCTTTGCACCCTGGCCGCACGACTTGCGCAGGGGCATTCATACTTCGCCACCTACCACAAGAGTTATGTGACATGGTCATCGACTATCTCTCAGACAATAAAACATGCCTCCAACGATGCGCGCTTGTCTGCCGTTCATGGACGTACCGTAGCCAACGCCATCTTTTCTCTTCTCTGCACATCCGCATTATCGAGGTAGAGCCTGAATACGATATAGAGCTCGACGATACATTCTATCCCGATAGCGCTGTACAGCGTCTTTCAGAGTGTCTCATCCATTCGCCGCACCTCGCCAAGCACGTTCGACGACTCCATATCACTTTCGACGAATCGGAATCATTCGAGAATATCCAATATCAACAACAGTTGGCTGGTATATTACCAGCGTTTTACCGCCTCACCGACTTGACGCTTACCTGGCTTAGGGACGACATTACTTTCAATACCGTCAGTATCACGCTTTTAGAGGAGATCCAGAATATCATCTCCTCTCCGCTCATGAAAAATATTAAATTGGATGGTGCATGGGAATTCCTAGGGCTTGCCAGTTTCATCGGCTTGATGGGGAGGCGTCTACCATCTCTCGACTCCCTTGAACTCAAGTGCATCTTCATCATAGCCGACATCGAGGCCAGTCCCTCACAGGATAGAAAAAGAGACATTGTTGTCATCCAATCCCTGACAATTCGATTATGCATTCTCCGACCCCTGATGAACTGGCTGAAGACGCTTAGCTCTTCCATTCACATTAAACGGCTCTTCTTAGAACACGACGGCGATAGCGATGAAATAATGCCCTTCTTGGAGACTTTCTCTTCGAGACTTGAAGAACTACACTTATCTGTGGAAGATTGTGAGACCCTGCCTCTCCTAGCAATATATTTACTAAGCATGACACCAGTTGATCCGCCTTTAATTGATCTTAGTGTCCTGCCTAAGTTGCGGGTCCTTTCAATTCCTTTGGATGAATCCGGGATTTCCGAATCGCTCGTAACCGTTAGCCCGACCAACTGCATCGAATCCATCGAGCTCAGGACGTTCATGGAATATTTCGACTCTCACCTTTCATCGTTCATCGAAACAGACCAACTACTGATGACTACCAATTTCACTCAACTGAAAATGGTGAAACTCTCATTAGAGGAAAGCTCTTTAACTTCGCAAGAGTTCAAGCGGATCAAAAAATCCATGCGGCTTCTACTTGGACGGGGCATCCTTTACTTACGCTGCTCAACAGGTGAAATACTCACCTCTGATCAGATTCTGCAACAAGCTTCGTTACATGAAGTGTTTTCCCCTGCCGATTTCGCGTTCTTCCTCGAAATTCTTGAGAAAGAGAACACCACCCAACCCTCACCGGTTGACGACAATCCGATCCCTGCAGCACCTGTGTCTAAATCCCTTAGGATATTCAATTGGGGCGAACCAGGCGATGTTGATGTTGAGCCGCATTTCGAGTCGACTGGTGATGATTTTGAGCGACATTTTGGACAATTGTTCACTGGTGCTGAAGACGACGCCTCCGAGAGTCCTCAGTCGTCTAATGCGGCAGCTGACTCTCAGCCCTCCGTCGCAGAATCCTCAGCTTTGCCTCCACCCCCATCATTTCCCCCGTTTCCATGCCAGCCCTCAATACCGCTTATATGGTTCATACCCTTGTCTCCATTGCCACAATCTCAGCTCAATTCAGAAACCATCTACTCTCCACCGCTTCCCCCATCAAACCCAGCTAACGAACACTATTATGCTGAGCAGGGTTCGGTGCAGTGGTTCAGCGCCAATAATAACGTATTTGTCGAAGGCCCTCAAGCCCTAAGACCAACTGGCTACTCCTACCATTATTCAAATTCTGCGAATCCCTCTCCCCTTCCATTCGCTCTTCCTTCGCCTCATCCTCCATATCCTGCGCCCAGCCCCGAACCTATCTATGATTCGCTTCCCCCCTTTCCATCAGATGTAGCTAGTCATTATTCAGGTCTTGGGCGGGGCTACGTGCAGTTGTCCGGCAATGAGGAAGTATTTAACAACAGTTCCCAACCCCAGACCTCGACTAGCTATCCTAATCCATCAGTTCCTCTGCCGCCAATGACACTCGCATCGGCGATGCTCGTGCCTCCCATGTCCGAAATCAACCTTTACCCGTTACCCCAAATACACGTTCAGCGCCCCTTGGCGTCGTCAATGGTTTCTATACCTCCGACGCCCACACCTGACCACTTGCTAGGACGCATCTCTCCTCCCGAACCCATCCCCGATCAGCCACCGCCTTTCTTGATGTATCCTTGCAATCCATGGGTATACAGACCCATGCAATCGACCGTTTGGGTGGCTTCTAACCTACCGCACTCCTCATCGTCCCGTGTACCATCACCACCCCAAACATTCGGACCCATGTTTAATACACATTCGACGCTGTCGTTCTCGTCGCCCGCTCAGTTCATCCCGATGCCACTAACTATTCATGCCTGCCCACTCACCCCATATCCGGCGCCGCTACCATCATCCTCCGCGTCCCATGCTCCAATGCCGCCCTTTCTCCCCGACGACAATTACAAGGTCTATAACTCGCCCCCGCCATCGTGCCAGCCAGAGGATATATTTCCAGAAGGTTTCATTGCTAGCATTGCTGCCCAGCTTCCAGACTTCTGATCTCAGAGAAGTGCCGCCATGAATAGGTTGGTTATACATTTACTGGTGATTCCAAATGGCATGCACTAGATTGGCTATCACAGATGCTTTGTTGCCTGCATTCAAGTATTTTACCCATTATGAGTCTGTTAGTGTAGTTATCATCCCTGAGTACTCCCATTGTATGTACGTCCACTACAATCATGTCCCGGGACATTGTCACAATGTCCCCTCCTCTAGCGGCCTAGCTAGGCCTAGCTGGTGGGGCGAGGCGCTTGACAATCCCTCTTCCGAAATATTTGTGGACCTCAAATCAAAGGTTTAAATGATAAAAATCGTAAGACCGTATCATCGGTGAGACGCTGGTTGACACAGCTCCATCATTGCATCTCCGTATTTCGTTGGTGGAGGCCGATCACTATGTCCCGGCATCAGGATCGTGACATAGGTAACAAGCGTTGTCGTAATAATATTTCTACTATATGGTTATTATATTTGCCATGCCGTTTGCTACAACAGACAGGGTGAATGTTTCATCAGTGAACTATCAGGCCAGGTTGATTGGTGACTCGTCGCAGTGCTTGCAATATCAATTTAAGGAGGATCGTGGAGTCGTGTTATTCTGGGCCAATAGAGGTTCATGTCAAAATGTTAGATTGATATGGTGCGTAATTGAAAGGTATCGGTGGATTAATTTCCATTCTTCTTACAGGTAATCAGAGTGACGGAGAGTACTTGCGAGTTGCTCACCGCCGATCAGCCACCGTCTGATCGTTTTATTTTCTGACGATCAACTTTTCTGGTATCTGGATACAGTTCGGCGGCATGACCCATGCTACTTTTTTTCAGCGATATTTCCTGGACGGGGACGACGTTAGGTTAGTAGACGATTTCGACATGTGTAGTGCTCGCAGATACGTGAGTAGCCTTACACAATCCGATATAACAACAAAAGAGATATGGCGGTACTGTATTGAAAGTTTAAACGATCAGTTCTGGGGGTCAACTAGGCTCGATCCCCGCCGTTATGGTAAGTTTGGATAGGACTCCCTTCCCGACGCGAGGAATGGCGACTAACGTAGACTGGGTTCGAGTCTAGGGGTCAACTTTCTAGTGGCTAGACATAGGCCTCCGCCACTTTGCTTCTCACACACATTAGCCGTGAGTATGTACGACGTACGGTAATATTACGTTCTAGAACAGCGGACCTTAGTAGTAGGAGACGAAGCTCGTGCGTCTTCAGTGTGGGCGCTAAACCTCCTCTCTTTCATTGTTCTTGATCAACACCACGGCTTGACCTCAGGACTTGACATATGTACTACCCTTGTGCTTAACACGCTGGAACCGGATTATGACAAAGCTACGATACTATGTCGCCCGTGTGTGTTTCCGATTTCGCGGATAAAGTTTCAATGCATGGCAAGATAGTGAGCAACTGACATCCTGTTGACAGCAGCGCCGAATGACGATTTGATACAGCTTTGATTGACCTCACTAGTGACCGTCTGGTCGGCGATCCCGGGTTACCTTGCTTGCAAGGCTTTTGGCTTATTTATTGAATATTGCTTACTGTTTTGCCAAAATGCCAGACAAATCCACATTCCACGCTCAAGTTACACTGATTCCTACCATACACTAAAACTTGAAAACCGGAAGTTCCTTTACAAACTGTCAATTTCTTGTGCAAGTTGCGCTTCGGCGCCCATCAGTTCGAAGTGATTATCTGGCCGCCTTCTTGTCCTCATAAAGGTCTAACCTGCAATATACCCACAAAGACATATGTAGGTGTGTCGCTAACACTGACCACCCCTATGCGCCAAATAGTTGTCGATGAACATCGCACTGACTCGTACGTATTGATCAATGAAGAACAACGTGACGCAAGCTGTTCAGCGCACCAGGATGCAGTCTCTGGCCTTTCAAGAGAGTTCACCAGTAATCAATCCAATCACGCCAAATTGGCGTGTGCCCGACATATAAAGCGAAGTGAATTGGGAAAGAATGGTGAGAGGTCCAGTTCATGTCTGCGGAGACTTCGCGCGAAATATAAACTTAAGGTTATCATTGATGGCTTGCTCTTCTACACACCGCTCACGTTAGCATCAAAGTTCCGAGCTGCAAAGCTTTCAGAGGGGTACCACGAAGTGAGGGGAAGTCTCACATACAGAAGAATGATAATCGGAATTCCAACATCAGAGAGAGAAGGCGAGGTGAGCGGCATCCGGGAGTAGAAGCGGGGGAAGGCAATGATGACAACATGCCACCTCTTCTGAAGGACATTTGAAGTACAGTCATGGTGTAGAGAATGCTGCCAATCTTTTATAAGAAGTTGGACGACTCTTTAAACCAACGCTTAATGAATTCAAAGGCAGAAGCTCTGAAAAGCACGCAGGTAATTGCCTTTTCAGGGAATTTTCGAGAGAGGACCTTGCAAGCAGGGTAATTTATGCCTCTTTGTGTCCACTTCTATAATCCATGAAACATCTATGGGCGACCTGAAGCCCGATACCGATAGGCTTGGCGTACCGGCAGTCTGCCTCCATACCAGACCGTATCGGATAGACACGCACTATCATATCTCCGCATACACACGTCGGCCCAGACAGACCTTGCTACTTCATCCGTTGCGATGAACATTTGTATCTTCGGGCTCTTCGGGAGTGATGGAAGGTATGTCGTAGTTATGACTACTTTTACCCACAACCTGTAAATGTCAGTTTACGCAGAATACAGTATATAACTTCCGGTGCTTATATATGTGCGCTCAATGCGACTTGCTTGCACGTGGGCCTACATCTCGCACCTGAGCAACCGCAATGTTTAGCGGCCGCATAGTACGGAAGATTTTTCCGCCATCACTGCCTTCTGACTGGCTGTGTCTTCACTTCCTACAGGTGTCCCTCGGCGCCCAATGCTTGATAGTCCTTGATGCGAGGCCAGGAATTGATGGCGATGATGGACAATGAGCGATACTAGTAAGTCCGTTTGAGCCTTATGTACTTCTTTCTTGTTCATACGAGTAATTCGTTCGAGTAAGTTCATCTAAGTACTGACCATGCTCGTGAATATTATCCTGCACTTTGCAACTCATGTTCAGGTCATTTTGCCTTCTGATGGGGTCTAAATATAGAGTGATTTGAATTAGCGCCAGGCACTTTGCCGTGACGACGTGTGACACATGATAAACGTGACACGCCCATGAAACTACCGTCAGCCGCAGGTTATCCAAAACGCCAACATTTTTTTCTGGGCCTTGCTCAGATTCCCCACATTCCTTTACTATCCAGCCGCTCTTTATACCTTTTAAAAGCAAAAAGGACAATCGCAGGACTATCTGTTCTAAACGTACTTTCTCCTTTCCCTTTCTCCAATAGTATACCCTGCTAATTAGGCTTTTTTTGCTTTGCGTTGTGATACCTCACGCGGCCGACATTAGCCTTCTCGACGAATTTCATTCGTTTTATTATTACACTAGCCAACAATGTTTACATCACTGGCCGCCTTTACTCTTTTCGCAACTGCGCTCGTAGCTCGCGGCGAACCTACTCCCAACGAACCCGGACCCAATTCAGTATACAAAGAAGGCGCGACATGTCACATTGCTTGGGGAGCAGATCCTACTGGCACCTGGAAGACGACCAACATCGAACTCATGACCGGAGATAACTTCAACATGATCCACCTCACTAGTACGTAGTTCAGACGGTTGATTTTGCTTCTATGCTAATGTATCGTTCTTCAGCTGTAACCACTGTCGATGGTACCGTCGACGGTACATATGACTGGCCTTGTCCTGCGGTCAGCTTGTTCAATACCAATCCTTGAGTTATGCCAATCCAGATGATTTGGTTCTTAGGTTACCCCGAACTCGGCCATTTACTTCTACCAATTCAGCAGCCCTGCAGATACAGAGAAGACTTGGACTACGCGATTCACCATTGCAGGTCCTAATGGCGAAACTGTTCCACCAGCCAATGCCAATCAACCCGGCAGCAACGAACCCATACCTTGGGGCGTTGGCAAGCTCGACGATGCATCCAAAGCTACACCACCTCCTTCAGGTTCCGGCTCAAGCAATTCCTCATCCGTTCCATCGAGCCTCCCCGTTAGCTCGTCTGTATCGTCATCTTCCGCCTTGCCAACGACTTCCCCTTTAAGCTCCGCATCTCCCCTCCCTATCCTAACGACAGCTCTGCCGAGTTTGACCGCGAGCAGAATTGCTACTAGCACTGTTTCTTCCGTGCCAACGAGTACCTCTTCGGGCACTGCAGCTGCAGCGAACAATGGCGCAATGGGATCGATAGTAGTAGACAAACGCGTCTGGCAAGGCGCTGTCGCAGTCGGCTCGTCGCTGTTCGCATTTGCTATGCTTCTATGACAACCGTCTCATATGCCTGGACGCGGCTAACGACATGTTGGTTTTCTGTTTCTTATTCGCATGACAGTCGGGATTTCCTTATTATTTAAGTTCAACTGAGGGTGTAATGTTGTTATACCATAGGCGGAAACTAGGGCCTGCAAACTTCGAATTCTCATCTATCTATACATTTCAATATATTTACCTTGAAGAGGAATCTTGGCAGGCTCTACGACCATATAGCCGAGAATCGGACGTCTGATGGATTATATGTCCCCGTATGTCAGACAAGAAAGCTAGGAAAAGGGACGCTGAATGTGGTTGGGGGAGATGCGCCTGTGAGCCGCGGGACCCGAGTCTCTCATGCGAGAGCGAGTTTCATCTAGTGCCCAGTGTACTCCTTCATCTCGTGCTCAGCTCTCTTTCGGGTTTCAGCGCGTTCTAGTTTTTAATCGATACGGCGCGCATATTGCCATTTCGAAGACGTTTGCTTATAGGGTGAGGATTCCATGAAGATGGGTATGACGGACACGGAGGAAACTAGCTAGTAACACCATTGCTAATACTAATGAGCTTCTCAGATTGAGAGGTAACTAGATTGATATACTCGACATATTTTGAATGATGAACAAAAAGGCTAAATTCTGAGGGAACGCCCTCCTTCAACAACTTCAACTTCTCATTCACCCACATTCTATTCTGTGGCGCAACCGTAAATGGCGAACTATATTCCATTTCTCCTATAGTTGAATCGAAATAAGAGAATGGGAGCTTGCGCTGCATCCCTAATCTCGAACCTCTGAACTACCACTCTGTCGTGAACGCGTAAGCACGAGGTATGGTCAAAAGATATATGATTCACAATGCACGCCATCACAATATTTCCACCAGTAAGTACTGAAAATCACTCCTGTCGCATGACCGACATGACGCACAAATACGGGTATATCGAAGCAGAGTAACACTCAGTCGTAACCCTTTGCCAAGGATGTCAACGCACACAGTCCTCCGTTGCCATCCAATCCCGGCCCACACGCTTCAGCGCTGGTATCCTCTCTTCAAGGTTTTCTTGAACTCAACGCCAAGCATACTAGTCTGATTACATCGCTGTGCACGTCTTTTCCTACCCTCGTCTCAAGCCTCAGAGGTGCAGCCCAATGTGGCAGACGTTGTCACCATCGCTAGAGGAACGCGGCAGCCTTCAGCCTGCAGAAGTGTCAGGGTCGATGGTAATTATTGAGGCCAAACACTGATCAACAATCTACAGAGATAGCCGTCCAATCAGATTCTCTGGCAATTCCCACCTATTGTACAACTTCGGTATGGAAGATGCTTTGAATAGTAGTAATGCCAAACTACAGGGTTCGTCGATTTTACTTACTTCTCAATTTCAGTGCGGCTCATATTTTCCATTTCTTGAATGAAGAACTAGATCCTACGGTAGATTTCATAGCCGGAACAGTCGCTGTGAGCTTGATGCTTTCCCCCTAACGCGATAAACGCTTTAAAACGTGAATCCTGAACCCCTAACGCGATATTAGGGAGCGGCTGGCCTCGTCGTAGGGTTTCCTTTCGACACCAGTGAGTCCGCCAATCGCATAGTGGAACGGCTGAGTTATAGCTTGATCCGCTTCAGTCAAAGTACGGTTTCAAAGCCCTAGAATCGCTGGCAGGTACCACTCAACCATACATGCCTTCACGACTGTCGTCCGCGAAGAGAAATTTTTTGGTCTCTACAAGGGTATATCGTCTCCACTAGTTAGTCCGATGTTCTTTTCGATGATCCGGAACGAGGTTGATTAGCTATGCATCAAAAGGCTACTTGTGCACTTATGAATGGTCTCGTATTTGCATCTTATCGCATCTTTATGAAAGCGCAACTCGATCGCCCGGACGCACAACCGACACTAGCGCAGATAGCCTTAGCAGGGGCAGGCAGCGGTATCGTGTCATCGTGTGTAAAGTCTCATGTACATCCATGTTGATGTATCAACAACTCACCGACATCTTCTCCCCTGAACCAAGAATTATCACTACACCAACCGAGCTGATTAAGATCCGACAACAGTCTTCGTTGACATCGACATCTGCCACACGTATCGCCCTGCAGATATTCAAAGAGTCTGGTCTGCCCGGACTTTATCGCGGTATTACTTCGACTGCCCTGAGAGATTGTGGTTATGGTGCCTATTTTGCAGCGGTGCGTATTGATTCATTCGGCCTGGAAGACAAAGAGAACGAGGTCAACTGAATGAGCATCCATTTCTCAAGTACGAAGCTGTCTGCCGATATTTTACCACCCCTTCGACGCTACAGGCCTCCCCTGACCATTTGTCCATTTTTTCGGAAGTTGAATCGGATATGAACAAACTTCCCTGGTATGCCATGCTTATTGCTGGTGGCGTCGCCGGCGTAGGTTGGTTGGAATGCTGTGTTTAATCTCCTGCTTGTTTGCTGATTAGCCACGTAAAGCTGGTTGGCTGTTTACCTTCCCAATGGATGTCGTCAAAACGCGAATGCAAGGAAGCCAACGCCACATAGATTCGTCCATACCCTCGATTTCCGAACCAAGTTCGGGTACGCGTTTACTACCATCTGCCTCTGACTCGAGCGGTTCAAATCCCTACCGGACCACTATATCAACAATTGTCAATTCGTACCGTACAGAAGGTATTGGTGTATTCTTCCGGGGCCTGGCACCCACACTAGTACGGTGAGTTCTGGGTCTCGAATCACCCCCTCTCATAGCCTTTCGCAATCAGTTTGGTCAGCGACCAACCCCCACCACCCCCCTGGCAATTGAGATCAATTGTCATATGTCTCTCTATCTCGATCACTGCGGGGCTCTAGTTCAGCCTAGAGGGTACTAGATAAAAAAGCCTTATGAATCCTTTGAACTGACCACACTGTTCTTCTTCTTCTTTTTCCCCCATCTCGCATGCTTTCCATCGGTGCGCCTGACCCCGCCCAATCAACCGCTATGCCCGCAAAAACCAATGAACGGACGGGAACCCATCATTAATCCCGTAGCGCGATCCCAGTGAACATGGCGACGTTTGCCGTCTTTGAGGTAGTCGTCCACGCTCTATCTTAACATGTGTGTCCCTGGCAATGCCATGTGCCTTGGAGCCACTGGAGCCAGACAACCCACCACAAATAGCGAACAGACTCCAGTAACACACACCCATAGGTCCAGTAGACTCATTCTAGACTTTGCCTGTAGTCACTCAAACTCTTCTTACACCTAATAGCTTCATATAGGGCGATCAAACGCTAAACTAGATTCAGCGCGCGCCGCGCCCATATCATGTTATAAATTCCATAAACTCTCTCTCTCGATGTTCCTCAATGTTCGTTCTTCCATGCGAAATTATAAAGGCACACATGCTCACGTATATATTTGTTGATGAGAGCTTCTACCGGTAGAAGACCTGAGTTTCTAGGCCCTATTAACCTTCTCCATGGGAGAGCTGTATGATTAATCCCATCCAGCAGTTGTTCACGCGATGTTATTGATAGTTTAATATTTCATTTCCCTCCAAAGTAGTTATACATGATAAGATGTAGTGCTACGAATTGCAATGCGAACTGATACATTGGATGTTCTACCGAATAGGGGCCAATAATCAAGGAATAATGTGAAAAGTTGAGATAGTATCACAGAGCTATTGTTAGATGACGAATTGATCGCTGAGGTGGTATATGAGCGGAACCAAAGGCACGGAAGTGGAGGTCAGTAAGGAGTAGAGTCATAGACGAGTCAGTAGGGGAGAGATAGACAGAGCGGAGAGAGCGAGTCAACTATCGTCCATGTCCTGGTCGAGCTCGAGACTGCCACCAGCCTCACGTTGGGCGCGTGTATAAAGTTCTTCCCGTCTGTTTTCGTCACTTATGAGATTCGCGAGCGTTAGTAGAGCTTCGGCCAGAAGAGGTCTCAGCTCCTGTGTCTCGGGATCGTTTGAGGAGGATGCCGAGCCTTTGGCGCGTTCAAAGAATGAGATGGCTGAAGGGAAAAAAGAAAGAAGCGGATGAGTACCATCACGAGAAGGAATATTCTAGTGTATAAGAGGTTACTCACCGTTGGCTAGACCCTCGCGTGCTTCTTGGGCGTCCTCGGATTGGAGGACGTCCGTGTCGCCTCTTTCTAGGGCTTCTTCTATCTCTTCCACTTTTGCCGAGCCGACGATAAGCCAGCAACGGCCTCTCGCCCTAGTGATCGAACCTCTCCATGCATCCATGTCGGCTTCCATTTTCATTTGATTGAAAACCGAGTCTGCCCAAGAAGCCCAATACTGACGCTCCGAAGGGACCTCGAATTTCTCTGCTACGTTCAGCACTTCCGAAGCAATGGTGTACAGCTCCTTAGCGCGGGAAAAAGACTCGGTAAGCGGCGGTACCGATGAAGAACTAGCGCTGCCAGAAGCCGATGAGTGCTGTGGATGGGGCATGTGGAAAATCCCGCGAGAGAATTGATCCATGGCTAATACCATCAGGTCATTAGGTGAGCTAGAAGAGAGGGACATCCGTCGGGTGACCGGTGGGCGTCGCGCGGCGATAGCAGAAAATGGCGAGTCCTGCGGCCAATGAGGTTCATCGGCGGAAAATTGATCTGCGGAGGATATACATGTCGTGGGCATCGGCGTTGTACCGGGCGGAGCCGATTGCTTCGCTTTGAGGGTACGGGTGAGGGCATCATCGACGATACAGACGAGGGTGCGACCCCAGACGATAGCCATCCGCCAATCCTCGGGTGTTTCGTAGCCGCGGTCATTGATTCTACTAGGGAGATTCTCTCCCGTCTCAAAAACGTCTAGGGCTGCTAGCCAATACGGACATGGACTACTAGGCTCTCCTGCTAGTGCAAGCTTGGGATCCTGCGCGATAAGGTTACCAAACAAGAACAACGCAGTGCCAAGTATGGCATGGAAGGCTGTTGCTGGCTCCTGTTGTTTCCTAACACGGATCGTGAGATCAGGTGGGAGGCATGGTGTGGAGCCAAACGGCGACTTACGACTTGCGAATTTCCACGGGAGGCGGTGGGGCTGTATTTCGCCCACGAGAAGAGCGGTCGCTGGCCCAGTCGCCAGTAAGTCGCTCCTCTGTGGGGGTCAGCGTACTGGGCGCGCTGCCAGCAGGACTTCGTATCGGATTTGTGTAGAGGACCGATGGATCATGATAGTAGATCAGGAAGCGGTGGCAATCGTGAACGACGGCGCGAAGAAGAGGAAGAGCTTCTGCTGGCTCTGCATCTGCGGATTCACTCGGGTTAAAGCAGAAGGTTGAATATGGGGGGGGACTAGATAACGCACTTTCGTACTGCTCTGCAGCTTTTGCGAATAAATCCTTGAGATCTTCCCAATCCTCAAAAGTACAAGAAGTCTTAGTATCAGTCTGCAGACCACGCCTGGCAGTAGAAGTAGTATCCATGATTCTAGTACGCCTGACCCAGCTGCTAACACGGTCCTGAGGAGGGGAGCAACTGTCTCTAAAGTTGGGAGAATAGGCAGAATCTCGTTCGTCGCTGTCCCCGCTGTCTGAGTAGTGGGGGGACAGTCGTCTGCGCTTTGAACTGGCTGATGAAACTGACTCTGATATCTCTGGCTCGTCGTCGTCTGTATCTGAATCGGTATAGATGCCCTCTTGCCATTCCCGGACATGGTCTACGAAACAACGTGGCGCATTCACACGGCCCCTCCAAAGACCTCTTGGCCGGGTACGCTTGCGATTCGGCGGGTGGGGAGACGAGGAGCTCAGCATCGAGCAGGACGACGAGGGGGACGAGAATGGTTACGGGAAGAGGATCAATTAGACCGGAGGGTGAATCAGAATTTTGGTCAGCCACCATGAATCGAGATATTTATCTGAACCGCCGAGCCAAACGACCGAAACGTCCCCTCAGCATTGGTGGGTAACAGCATCACCGCAGGTTTCGATGCCTGGACAGCTCTAGGCCAATAAGAAATTCGGGTCTGTGATTGGCCAGCGCACACCCCAAACCAATAGGCAACAAGCGATCAAACAGAGCCTAGACTTGCTCGAGGTCCAGGCAAACATATCATAATACCTCTCTGTTTTATATATCATATATCTCATATCATAACTTTTATTCTTGTATACATCTACCAGCCACGTCGTCGCCCTCCTTTGCCCCATTTCTCCGTGAGGAACCCAGTCAGGTATTCGTACACCTCTCGGTGAGCGCCTCGACGATTGATGCTATGGTCGCTGCAAGGGTCGCGCCAGCCAATTAGCGTCCCGTCTATCCTCATTTGGCAACCGGGGACGATGGCAACCCAAGTCCCTCATGAGCCGAGAAAAAACATCACGCACCTATCAGTGAACATCCTGAACCTAAAATTCCGAATCTGGGCCCTGGTGAACATGTCCAGCAGGTGTGCCGAATTCGCGTAGTGGACGTTATCATCGGCACTCCCATGAGCCAATAGGTACTCGACCTTGTCAAACGCCGTTACATTCGAAATCGAAGCGTTCACGTAGCCGCCTTTATTGAACTTGGGCAGATTCATATAGCGTTCCGTATATATCGAGTCTGGACCATCAACCAAAAATGAAAGATCGGTCAGCTTGTCCCATAAAGCAGGAGTAGATGATGGATAGCGCGGCAATTATGCCACCTTGACGCGGCTCCAACTGGCAGCCAGCGGGACGTAAAATAGTCTGTCTGGGTGTAGATATGTAGACTGAACTTACCATACAGCAGCCAGCTGGTCACAGGCTAGAGCACGGCCCGGACGTCTGTCAGGTTTCCTTCGACCCGGAAATGAAACGACCTAGTTCACTTACAGCAACTGCCATAGAGAGCGAATGAATGCCTGCATCTGCTTCGACGACCTTGGAGCTCATAAAGCCTCCGTAAGACTAACACAAAAGGAATGTCATCAATACCCTTCTGTCAACCAATGAACAAACAACGTCGTTCAAAGGCAAACACAATATATGTGAAAGAAAGAGAAGGGGGTGGCGTACTTACCCAACCCCAAATACCAATCCTTTTCGGATCAACATATTCTTTCGCAGCCCATAACCTGTGTGTGACGAAGGGGAAAGGGGAAAAGAAGTCAGAAAAATAAATTCTGATCAAACTCAGCCTGGTTTGGTCCACTGCGCGGTTCCAGGTCAAGGCACCCTGGCGTGAGCCCAGAGAACCGACCACGAAACACTAACGACAAACCAAACTCATCAATTTTTTCCTCTAACCAACCATCTCTGCGCGCTAGATAGACCACCCACGAACAAGTACACCACCACCGCTGAGGGTCACACGGCGGGAAAAGCGCTACTCACCTAGCAGCGTTCACCTGGTCTTTCGTCTCCCAAAAGCCAAGGTTGCCCTTGACTGGATTTCGTAGCTTACGTCCTTTGAAACCAGTGCCGCGGCCGTCCACGACCACGATAACATACTCAAGCGTACACGCCAGATAATCATGCCAATGCCGCTCAAACCTTAAGTCCACAAGCTGGCTGTTCGGGCCCCCGTACCTACGCGTTGGAACCCAGACGAGCAAGGTAATAAGTTTACTGTTCATTCGACACGCAAAAGAGAAACGCATGCCCCCCACGCAGCACTGTACCCATGAGGTCGCCATTTTACTCCATGTGAGGGGGCACACACACGACCGGGTCCAGAATGCAAGTCCGACCCGAGAAATAACGGGGGCTGAGGGCAGCTTAGAGGATAATCAAGATAAACTCACACACGGAACAGGACCGGATACTTTGTACGACCTGTGTCGTCCATTCGGGGTGGTCGGATTTCCTTGAAGTTCAATTCTACATCGGGGAGGTGATCAGTACGTGGCCCCGTTCTTACTCCGTTAGCAATCGAAGGCCTAGATGCCTTTCACAGGATCGACTTGCCCTCGATGGTATTATCGACCAACAAAGGTGACCGACAAAACGATAAGCAAAGACGCGCTACTCACCATAGCCGTCACTGTCTATCGTCCCGTACGATGTCACTGGCGTTTCGAATTCCTCGGTTATGTTGGATAGGTGTTGGTTCGTCGTCAACACGTACTCGAAATCTAAGTGAACATCGTAAATGTTCAGCTTCATCAGCTTCTTCCACCTGCACAGAAATTTCATTGTACGGACCATGATCGCCAGCCTTTACTACCTTTTGCCATGGGATGTTCGGGCCCTCATAGCTAAGCAAGTAAAACCCTGCTTGGGGCGAAAAGTCGACGTTATGGTAGGCCCGTTCCGAAGCGTCAGTCAGCTCCGTAGGCTCCACTTTCTCGTAAGTAGGCTTGGCGTCAGACGCCGATGACGTTGAAGGGGTCAGAGAAGGGAGCGGCACTGAATACAGGTGTCGTTCAATCGAGGACGGCTTTGCCGCCAGGAAATATCTATGCATAGACTCGGTTAGCTCGTGTAATGCTATTCACCAGTTAGATAGACTTACACCAAGCCCTTTGCCACGTCGACAGCCCGTATACCGCCAACCACCTCCCAATCGCCTGAGGTTAGGAAGTGCGGCTTGGACGAGGTGGCGGGGCTGAATAGCGCGATGTGATTGTAACCATCCGGCGTAGGCACAATATCTAGATACGCCTCGTCAATATTGCCTGTATCATATATCGTTAGCTTCTCTGAAAAATTAACGTT
Source organism: Pleurotus tuber-regium (assembly GCA_014058305.1). Lineage (NCBI taxonomy): Eukaryota > Fungi > Basidiomycota > Agaricomycetes > Agaricales > Pleurotaceae > Pleurotus > Pleurotus tuber-regium. The sequence continues at coordinate 179,321 of JACFYU010000012.1, read as the reverse complement.
CGCCCTATTTTTACCATTGTTCGCGCGACGCATGGCAGGTCTTTGTGGGATGGGATAGACGTATTGTTCGTTATTTATCCACCCATCATCGCCTTCCTCGCCCTCCTTGCCTAGCTTCCTCACAACCCTACCTGTGACTTGACCCTTTCCAAAGTCACCGGCGCTTGTTTCCAGGTCGAAGAGTACGACGGTGCCATTGTCTGCATTTCTATTTACCTCTTTCAGAAGAAGCGTGGAATTGCCAACCCACGCGACCTCGAGGATGATGCTGTTGTCTTTGTCCTGGCGTTGAGGCCAGTCCAGCTCAACAGTCGCGTTCGCCGCAGGGAAGCCTGTGATAGTGGGTCTATCAAGCGCTTTATCTTCCCACTCTTCTTCGTCTGTGCCTTGTGCCAAGCGGTCATGCTGGTATTTCTCCAGGTCGAACACGTGTACAGACACCAACGGGTTGCTGTATCCGGGCTTGGGGTATTTCATGACAACGTCCTTCGTATAAGGCACCACGCGGTAGTTATCCTCTGTAGGGTTGTACACAGGGAAGTTGTATTCGTCAACCATAGTCTCGTCAAATGCAAGGAATGCCAGCTTCGTCGAATCGGGAGAAAACCAAAGAGCGGAGTCTCCGGAGAAAACCTCCTCTTCGTATACCCAGTCCGGAACGCCATGGAAGAGGGAGGCGTTACCAGATGTAGTTACGCGAATGTGTCTAGTACTTGTACTGAGAAAGGAATAAAGGTTGAGTATGTGTTTCTTGACGACATGGTGATAGACTTGGTTACCTCTGATCCGGAACCACGTAGAGATCGTTGTTTTGAACATAAGCTATTGCTTCACCAGTAGGGGCCCAGGTTGCAAAGGATGTGGTTGGAGGGTTGTTGGGAGATGTGAGTGGACGCGTAGAGTGCGTCTCGATATTATGGACGTAATAATTTCCGAAGGATGACCAACGCCATTGCTAAGTAGAGTCTAACGATAAGATTGTCGTGAAGACTTGAGGACCACACAAACCTTCTGATGATCAGTTTTTACGAGTAAGTACTTCATATCTGGCGAGAGTTTCCAGCTTGACCAATATATTTGGTGACCACGTTCCTATGAAGTGTGAGTATCCAGAATACAAGCAGGAAATCAAGTCGTACATCTTTAACATCAGCATTTGATACGAGGCTGCGTGTGCTGTTCGACTTCAAGTCGACTAGCAAGATTTGTCCGTCCAGATCTATGGAGAATACACCATCCCCGGCTTCACGCAGAAGTTAGTGACGTCAAATCGTTTTCTCATGCGACATCCTTACCCTCGGGTACCCAGCGCAGACTCTGAGAGTTAGCGGCAAAGGTTCCGTTGAATACGTGGTCCATTGTAATCTTCTTCGCTCCAGGAACATGGTAGGATGAACCCGTATATGTGTGGGCAGCGATTATACCTATGATGCCAGACAGTACGACAAGGGCAACAAGTGCAAAGGCAAGATATCGGATTGACGTCGGCCGCTGCAGAAAATTATATACCATTGGTTAATAGATACATAAATGTATAACCCACTTTTCCTGCTAGCCTATCCCTCTGACCGGAGCTATATCCATATGTCCCCTGTTCAACGACGTCCTCACCGTTACCTATGACACCATCCTTCTCCAGCAGCGTCTCGTCCTCATCATCTGAGCTCGGTGGGTCAAAGGTTCCTTCCCCGTAATATATAGCGGGGCGGATAAAAGAACTAGAACGACTGGGATCGTGTTGGTATGGTTTCGACTGGCTTAGGGCGTCGTTCGTCCCTAGGTTTTGTAGAGTGTGCGAAGAGTCTGTTGAAGCCACAAGGGACTCTGGCTCATCTGTGAGCCTTTCGTAGCTCGGCGCCATCAACGTAGCGGGAGACGCGGTCGGTGTATGGTAGAATAACGAGTGTTCAATGTTACTGTACTTGCCTGCTTGGCTGTCCGCGACGGCACGTGCAGGACGGCAGCCCCTATCATAAAGTTGAACACCCTTGAATCACCAAGGCCGCGCAACATACTCGACAACAATATCACAGATTTTCCTAGTCGTCTTTCCGTTTTTTCGGTTGTAGTAACACGCGCCGACATGATGCATCAATTCACATTAATAAATGTGGGGTTTTAGACTATGTAGCCTAGAATGAGATTTGTTCCTAGATCTTGTAGAGTACGAGTCTGTTGGATCGGTATCAGTGGATCATCTAGCTCGACGGAATCTAGGAGCCTTTCATAGCTCGGTAAGCGTATCGACATAGCAGCGGACGCGATTAGTGGACCAGAACTAGAATAATGAATTGAGATAGCTGCTTGACTACACTCATATTGTATCGGTTGTATTTGGATGTACATTCGAGATGCTAGGATTCTGGGACGTAAATTAGTTTTCGTGTCCTGGCGTATAATCACTCTTCCTTTGGTATGATCTGACTGAAATTCACATTGATCCAATGAATCACCGAGCGTAGTAAGGATTAACTACGGTAAAAGTAAAAGTACAGACAACTGAAGACCCGGTGATCGACCACAAAATTATGGAAACCCCCAAAGTCCTAAGCCTTACCGAACGAAGCACCACGATACCCATTTCCGTTAGCATCGAAATGCACACTCCACCGCCTCCGTAGACGTCTGAAACAGATAAAAGCCATAACAACAAGCGCAGTAAGCCCCAATCCCAAACCAACCGTTAATCCCACCGCTTGCGCAATCATAGTTCGATGGGATATGCCTGAAGCGGCCGAAGGCGTTGCGGAAGGCGTAGAGCCGATTGTAAGTGGTGGAAGTGTAAAAGTTGGAGGTGATGCTGATGCGGGAAGAGTAGCTGAGGGAAGGAAAGAGGTCGAGGTTGCACTATTACAGCCCAGTGTTATCCATGGTTAGCATTCAAATGGAAACAAAAATATCTCAGAGGCGCACTTGTCGTCCGAGACCGTAATACTCAAGGTACCGATATCCAGACGTCCTCCGGATAAAAATGTCATAGCGACCATGGTCGTCTCCGTCTCTATCAAGTTGATGGCACCCACAAACCCAATGGATGTGTTGATCTGAGCGGAGACGACCGTGGTTCCAGCGGAGAGCGTCAGGTTAGCCATCGCCGTAGACAGTGAGGATGTAGTCAGGAAGAGGGCGGAAGCTAATCAACCACGATTGCACCATAGATAGGTGTGAGATGGTGAAGGTAGAGAAGTAATGATGACACGCACCTCTGAACCGAATGAACATCTGTGGAATGAGGTCGCCAGCTTCACGACCAGGTCCATTCGTAGTGACAACAGAAACACCTCCAACATCTTTCAATCGCCTTGAAAAGCATAGCTTCTTAGATCCATATTCATACTGCTAATTAGCCTAACACTCACCAAGCACCATCGCAGTCCGAATCTTTCCCATTACACAGAAACGGGGTATAAACCACCTGTGGATCGGTGTTCCCTATAGTGACATTGCGAGTGGCCTGCACTTTAAGGATCGGAGCAAGAACTTGAATGAGTAGAGCCAGCCACCAGCCTGGAGAGGCAATACACTGAGTCCACATTCAATTATACGCCCTGTGTGAGGGGCACGTAGCTCCGGGGAACCTCAGAGACGACAGGGATGTTGATTAATCCCTCCCCGCGTTGCCAAGGACGACGAAGACGCCCATACAAGGCTATTTCGAGGCAATGAACTCGTGCTTCTCAGAAGATACATCTGTCAGCTCGACTCTAAAGGAAGCTTGTGAACGTGGACTTGGTACAACACTAGATCATTGTCATCTTTGTGGCGTCCTGGCTGATGATGATACTGATAACCCAGGCCTGTGCAGTGTCTCTGGGCGTTGGCGCGCATTGGGGATGGAATGGAATTGTAGAGATGTTTGAGTTGTGAGCTAATGATACAAATACATAAACGCGGAGAAGTATACTAGGCCTGGATTTTTGAAATAAAGATAGTATCGGAACAAAACTACTTCCACATGATCATCGCAACAACTTCACTTCACACACAACCGGAAACAAGATCTGACATTGCGACAACGATTCTCAACCAACCCGTATCGCTCGTGCTCTTCGCCTCGCGTATGGGATCCATTCGCATGCTAAGCATATCCTAATCTACGTCCCCTCAAAAGCCTGGAAATCGAGATGCAATGCTGTCAGTCTCACCGTCCGGGAATAAATCCCTCGGGAGAAGCTGAGATGGAGGTGGAGGCGACTGGTTGAAGATGTGATCAGTAGGGGATGGTGATAGAGCTGACGATGGTGGAAGATGAGATGGGGCCGTCTGTGCCCATTGCGGGGGAGGAAGTGATGGAATTGGAGGCAAAACCAAGGTTTCGGTAAAAGGGAGATGAGAATCGGCCACTTCGGCTGAAGACTCGGGAGCGGAAAGAAGTAGCAACGGATGATGGGAGGGCAGGGGCAATTCTAGGTCGAGCGGCGTAAAAAACATGGAAGGAAACGGTGGGTGTGACCATGGTGGAGGCGGAAACGACGGCAGTGGCGGCAGGATCAAGGACTCAGTAAATGAAGCAGGAGGGTTGCTAGCCGGATTGGAAGGTTGAGGTTCCTCGCCAGATACATTGTCGTCGTTCCCGTTGAACCATTGCCCGAAGTCCCTCTCAAAGTTGATATCACCATCTGGTCTAAAGATTCCAGTATCGAAATCCTCCAATGTGCTCGCCACTGAATTGAGGAAGTCTTGGGAAAAGAGTTCAAAGCCCAAGCTAGCTGGTGCGTCTATTCGTATCGCACTGTCTATGTCATCGGCTTTCAAGATTTGTAAGAAGAGAGGAAAATCGGTAGGGTAAAACACCTCGTGTGACGATGCCTGGATTCGTATTTGTTCTGATGTTAACAGCTCTCCGGTCGAGAAAGATACATGGAGTATTCCTCGTCCTATCAGTAGCCGCATGGATTTTTTGATTAATCGGAAGTCTTCCGTATTCAGAGCATTCTGTTCTATTACAAGTTTCACCATTTTCAGGCAATGAAAGCGGGCTGATGCCAATATTTGATCCAGTTGGCCACATATTATACCGAAATGATTGAAAAATCGGAACATTCGGAGGTCGATGGATTCGATGTGATTAGACGTGCTGACGGTTTCAATTGTTTCGAGCAAGGATGTGTCGTCCTCGTAGGGCAACGAAAGGATGCGCAACTTGGTTAAAGTGCTCAGATCAACCACAGGCATGTCGACTGAGGATGAATTGGATCAGTAGGTATGTCACTGAGGTCGTGAATGATTCTTACTATCTTCAGTGGATAAATCTAACTCCTCAAGGCTGGAAGAGAATAATGCGAGCAAGGGTGACACTTCTTCGCTACTGCCGTAGCATTCTAGAGAGAGATGTTTGATGCGAACCGGACGCTGGAGCATCGCAAACCAGGTGGTCAGGGGACCAAGACTACAACCCTCGATCTCCAAGGATTGGATCTCAATGGGATCCGTTTCATTTTTTTGTGATGGTGGGTCTGTGCTGGCACTTTGGATATAAATATTCCTGAGTTGAAGCGAAGTCAAAGATGGGAGGTCTTTTCCCAACAGGCTGGTGAAATGCGACAAATTCATGAATTCGCCCAGTTCATCCATGGTAACGTGCTTCATAAGTGGGGATAAGATAGTGTTTCGTATCCCTTCCAACAACATTATGTCCATATTGAACTCGGTCTCCCATGGGCACCTGAGCGCTAAACCGGTAAGACGATAGAACATGGGCAGCATGATAGCTATGAGTTGTTGTTGAGCACTGTTAAACTCGTCTTGGTCATGGATGGTGATGCGGAGGTGTCTGACGTGCTTCGCGAGGTGAGGCGAACGGCAAAGGCATTCGTGGAGTAGGCGGGGGCTGTCGGCTGCGTGATCAAAACGTATACCGATGTGCAAACAATGAAAGAGGTGTCGCTGGCTAGGGTACACCCATGAACGGCCGACGAGCGCACATTGTTTAAGGCTGGCTGGATCGTTTTGGAGGTAGTCGACGATCATGTCCAGTAATTCTTGAGGTAAGCGACGGTTCAACAGCATCCTGTGCAAGTCGGCTGACTCGGATGAAGAGAAATTAGAGGTTAGAATTGTTTGAAGAGCTATCTAGACGGGGAGGTGGGTGCTGCTAGAGTGGTGGTGGTTGTGAAAGACCTTTAGACTTAGACGCTTGTTACCGCAGTCATCATTACATGTGAGGCCAGCGTTTAAGAATTGACCAACCACGACGAGTCCACAGATTCGCCGGGATCCTGGCTCGTCCCCACAGCCATCACATACAAACTTCAAACAAAGTCACGGCGCGTTCAAGCGCAAAATATGAATGTGTCGACCTTCGGTTCGCTGATTCTAGCCATGGGAGAGTCAATCCTGAGCTGACAGAACTGAATATGATGGAATTGAAGAGAACGATAGGTTACGTAACCGTCACGGAGTCGGAAGAGCGCTTGTTCGGCGCTTCATCTCCTGTTCAGCATGTCCAGTATATCTTTCCTCAAAATCGTCTGTCGCCTCTCATAACTACTGAGTATCGAGTACTGAATGCTAGGAGGGGCCAATATGTACTTTTACGAAATCAGGTCAAAGAACAGTATATCGATCTGCAGGCCGTAAAAGTGAACGTCTTCTTAATCCTTTCAACTTTGGGAGTAGTGCTATATTTATTACGCCTTGTGGATAAACAAGCAGTCACCGATGATCACGAATGGCCAAGAAGAAACCCTCTAGTTATTGATTTTAATGCGAGCACTGAAAAGGGTTAGATAAACGAGGCATGGTCTCCGACCCCACTTATCCTTGGAATTTGGCAGGAAAGACACCAACTAAACGATCCTCGTGGCGAGATTAACGAGCACAGTGGGAGTAGATTCTGCAAAAGCGGAGGCCTGGGGCTTTTAAATCATTATTGATCAATTGAGGATCACGGAAGATGCGAATGATTCTGCTTCCAATTATCGGATGTCTAAGTTGTCAATGAACTTGTCATATAATTCTCACGCTCAGTTAAAACCACTAGTCGGTCATAGTCGGCGGTAGTCAGGGAGATGACTTGAGCTGACGAAATGTAGTTTTCGATACACTCCGACGACTTAGTAACCCTGAGTAACGTCACCATCGATTGTCTTGTTAGAAGTCGGAGCAAGTCAAGTAAAGTCAGAACTAGTCAGGCAAAGTCAAGGCCCTGATTGGATGTCAAAGTCATGGTAGGTCAGTGGAGGTCAGTAGGCGTCCCTCAAAACTAAGTGCAACGAAGTGAGACTCATCGGCGTAGATCGCCGGAGGTCTAGGCTCTTCGGACTAGATCAGCGATCCAGTATTATTAAGTCCGGCTAAGTCAGTATATGAAGTCGCACAGTCAGAGTCGATCTTGCTGAGCTTTGATGGCAGTCAGTCAAAGTCGGGAATGGTCATTACACATCGGCCGGAGGTCTAGACCAAGTCAGATAAAGTCAGCGTCAGTAGTTGTGTGGTCGGAATTGACTATTCTCTTTTTGATCAGTAGTCAGTCAGAGTCAATCAAGGTCATCTTGCGTCTGCATAAGTAGTCGAACACTTTATTAACACAGGAACAAATTCATATCATTTCATCAGTAGTCGTAAATAGTCATCTACAGTCATATATAGTCGTAAACAGTCATCTATGGTCAAGGATATTGTAAAATGGTCGTAGTGAATCGTGTACGAGAAGTTGCAAGAAGTCGTGAGCAGTCGCAAGAAGTCGCCAGCAGTTGCCAGTAGTCACAACCAGTCGCAAGAAGTCGTGAGGGGGCAAAAGCTATGCAGTAGACGGCGAAACGGGTGAGGAAAGGCGAGGTTCGGAGGTGGGTGTAGAGGAGGATGCGAACGCGGATGTGGAAGGTACGGAAATAATACGCGGAGGACAGTCAATGTCAATGTCATTGTGGTTGTTATTGGGGTGATGATCATTACTTTGCGGCGGTGCAAGTCGCTTTGGCCGAGGACGAGAGCCTGTAGGCACGCGCTGATGGGAAGCAAAACTGAATAAGTGAAAATATTGAGCTGACCCAACATGACTTACCGCATCAATGATTTTTTGGACCTCTTCGAGTGTAGGCCGAGTCTCGTTAGGAAGGCTGACTAGCCGGGTGATAGCTAGTGGAGTACTTGTTAGCACTATACACGTTGTATAAAGTAAGGGAAGCATACCTGTTTGCGAATGAGAATTTGACTTGAGTTGCAAAGATTTCTCGTTCCCAAGGCTTCTGAGCTCCGTGGCGCTCAATTTCTAACGAAGTAAATAAATCCCACTGATGGCAAAAAGAGATAAATACTCATCACACTTACCGCTAGCATGTCACGTAGTGCCTGACTAGCTGGAGATACAAGTTCAGGCAGCGCAGGGGCATGAATGGGTGGCTTCGTGGTCTTTAAATTCCCCTTGGGCATCACATCTACGTTGGGGATAACGACTGGGCATGCCTTGGGTGGCTTCACCTTGCTTGAAGAAGCGGCAGGCTAGGTGACAAATCAGTTGGTGAATAGAAGTCACTGGAATACGTTTGCACATACCAGGGCTTTCAGGCTTGGTCGGCCATCCCAAGCTTTACGAAGAGCATCAACGAGAAGCCCAAAGAAAGAATCGCTGACATAGAAACTTGGGGTGCGATTGTTGATGTGGCAGAGATATCTAGCTCCTCTACAGATTGTCAGTGATGCCGCCATTAACTCGCGTGCAGTCTGGATGCTACCAACAGCAGCCCATGATGTAACGACCGTCGAGATGGAAAGGCTGCCAGCCGTGAACTGGTAATGGCCCCAACTTTCATTAGTATTGTCTTCATCGACGTTATTGGGATCCGTGTTGAGTAGCCGGTCCAGGAATTCCACAACTTGCTCGGAGGCACTACCTTGATCATTGGATTGGCTAGCCTTCATGTCCTCAATTAGTGCGAGGGTAGTTTTGATAGTTGTACCACCCAAGCCGGCGGCCAGTTCATTACTGCTAATGGTTCCTAATAATCAGTGAATTAACGATCTGAAACGTCTCATTATGTTAATCCTTACGCTCGAGATTCTTAACTGGACCAGTAGCTTGTTAGGACATGTTATAATTAGGTGATTAGCGAAGTCAACTCACAGCTGGCATTGGTTTTGACAGACGTAAGCGATACGGGTCGTAAAAGCCTAACGGAAGGTTTGGTGGCGGGAGCAGGATGCTCACGTGGGCGAAGCACATTTTCGCGGTCAATTATGGACAAAGAGGCCATTGACTGGTGGGAGACAATAGGTGACGTAGTGGTGACAGGTTCAGGTATATCCGGCGTAGTTGTGAAGGATCTGGGTATGTGTGGTACGCTAGAACTTGCCTCATTGGACCCACTTTCAGATTCTTCATGGTGGGCTCGAGGTAGTGTGTCGAAGTCTTCAGCCTGAGGAGGGCTCGATGACAAAGTTGGGGGGGCACTGCTACTTGATACATGGGAGCTGGGCGGAGAAACTCGCTTTCGGGAAGGCACTACAAAAGTAGTATCGTTCTCAGACTCACTCGCTTTAAGAGCAGTATCGTTGTTAGCGTAATTCACCACTGAATGTTCGATATACTCACCTGCGACTGAACGGCTTTTCTTCGGATGCGCTGGCTGCTTGGGAGTGAAATCCCCTGTTCGCTTAACAGACCGGCGTGTTGGCGTTTTGACCGTTGCGCTTTTGACAGCGTGTGCACCCCGTCCTGATTTGGCCTGGGATTTCTTGTTTGTTAGTGCCTGGTGAAGGAAGGCATTCGGTTTCCAATCGTCGGCGCACAAGGCAAGTTCTGGGTACTCTTCCTTGAGAAGGGTGACCGCGCCTGTCCATAGATCAGGATGGCACTCAGTGTAATACGCCAAGTTGGCAATGCAGCCAGACGGTGTCAAGTGCAGAGTGGCAGTGGTGATCCTATGTATGAGGGAGCGTGCATAACTCCGGATATTGTTGATATGTTCAATGTCAAATAAGTGGCCGTCGCTAGACTGAATCGCGAGCTCGAGTTGGGGGCGGCTGAGATTGTCAGACGTGAACCCGAAATCCCGACCTGCCTCCTTTGCTTCCTTGTGGGTCCAAAGGACTGACGAATGGACAGTGTTTGGGCGTTGAGACGGCTGCTTGTTGCGGCGTTGATACGCGAGGCGAATATGTTCCAACATACTGTCATCGTTTGAAGAGATGTGGGATGCACAGGAAGATGCCCGTGAGCTCGATACATGGGAGAGCGAGTCACTTGGAGCTAACGATGATGCCTGGGACATTGCACTTCAATTAATCAGTTTGCAGCGTCTGCAAAAATAAGAAGGAATACTTACCGTGAGGACGGGCGAGATCTAGAGCGAAGCTCGGCTTCGAGCTGCTCTGCCCGCGACTGATGGTATGACAGCTCAGAGTTGAGCTTGCTGATTTGAGACCAGAGAGTCGCGTTTTGCAACTCATGTTTACGCTCCAGGGCTTCGATTGCCCGCTGCATAGTGGAAGCTAGATCTGGGGGAAGGATATTGGCCAGGGTGTCAAACGGGTCGTCATCCGGTAATGGTCCTTGGCATGGACCATGAGACTGTCGATGAAGGGGAGCGTATGAAGACGGCCTGGGTTCATTCAGCCATCCAGTGGACTGCCAGCGCTCCGAACGTTGATTAGTTTCAGGGTGCGCTAGCTGCTGATAAGATGGAGTGGGAGCTCTGGTCTGGGGGAAGACCAGATTTTGAGTGCTGCCAAAAGCAGCAACATTGGGAGCGGGGCGAGTGAAAACCTGAGGTTCCAAGAGGTGAGTGTTGTGGGGCAAAGCAAAAGTTGGGCCAGGAGGGGGGTTGGTCAAAGGGAGACGATGAGGGCGGTTGCTAAAATTACTTTCTGTAGGGCTAGCAGGGCGGGAGTGTCCAAACGTTCTAATTTCGTCATCTGGGCCTCCATCAAGCGGAATGTTGAGGTTGCGAGATGGAAAGGCTGGCGTTGCGTAAGGCTGAGCAAGTCCAGGAAGACCTCGAGGTAGAGGAAGGCCACGAGGAGGAGACATTGAGCGACTGTATTGGGAGTGCATGGTTATAGACCGACGACTAGCAGCAAGATTGACGGAGTGGAGGGAGAACAGGACTAGCACGCAAGTTCAACACGATATCACGTGCAGCTGCGCCTCCTCTCTGATATCGATAGGCGCTCGCTTGATCAGGAGCGATAAGCTGTTCTCAGTGGCTTTTCTCTCCTCCTCCATCGTGCATCCAAAGGACTGGGAATTCGTGAACGCAAGAGCTGTCGACACCCTACTATACTCACTGTAACATCTGATTCCCCCGCCGCCTTTTGTTCATTTCTTAGGATCTGGCCAGTAATATAGGGGCCACTTTGAGCATTGTGCTCGACATTGGCTAGGCTGCGTATTTCCCGGCACCTGAAGACTCGCCTAATCCCTCCCTGAGAGGTAGACCAATCAATTGACATCGCTCGTACTACCTCTGCTGTGTCTGAGGCTGGTTCCTTCATATAGTTGAGTGATTATCTTTTCCCTTTGGCTGTATGCAGCTTATAAGTGCCACAAGTTCTTGCCCAAACCATCGATTCTGCTCATTCTCATACCGCCTACGTGTTCCTCTACTCCAAATCTCCTCTGTGCACTCTGTATAGCTCTTCGGATATCAACCGTAAGTCTTTGTTACCTTCATATGTTTCCGAATATTATAACTTACATCTACTAGGCAGATAAAATGTCTAAATTTCACTGTCGGTGTTCAGTATGCTATGATAAACCCTCCAACAGGTTGGTTACACGCCGAACAGTTAGAAAACACATCAAGGATGATGAAAAGCGGCTATCAAAGGCTTCAATAACCACAGGAACCCTTTGGAATTTCTTGCAACTTCGCATTCAGGAAAGCTGGCATGTACTCCATGATACCCTGCAAGAAGCTGACACTGAATATAATGGTATGTTGAACTGTAATTGTACATTATTGATATTAAATGGTTGTATTATGCAGGAGATGCTGAGGATGGTATGTATTATCTGTGTCTTTTCAAAGAAAAGAGAAAATTGACAATAAATCATGTGTAGCCATGGATGTTGATAGTGATCATGAGTACCCAGTAGTGAACCCACAGAATAGTAAGTAGAATTTGCTGTTATCATATAGATTTACTGCTAAATCTGGTTTTACTTTAGATATAAGCCTAGGTGAGCATTTATGCTTTCTTGAGTCAGATATATTAATCATAGTTGATATCTGGCAACCCTTGCACTAGATTTTGATGCAGCAGACAATAGTCCTCAAGCCTCAGGAGGCTCTGCACAAACCCCTTTGAGGGTTACTTTTGCTGAGCAGACTGAGGTTGCTCTTTTGTCTGAAGCCTCTGATGAGGAATCTGAGTCTGATAGCCAGCCTATGTTTTTGGGCATCCCTTTGGCTGAAGCCTCCATTACTGGCTTGCCAACAGCTGCATTGACAGATAATGATGAGGTTTTATTTACTGTCAATGAATTAAGTGATCCCTCTGCAGATAGTGACTCAGAGGATGATCCATTTGACAATGTGGGCCATGGGCCACCCCAGAATAATTACAATTTATCAACTGGGAGAGTTGCTGCATCTGACAATGAAGAGGTTGAGGGATCAGATGAGTCAGATGAATCAGATGAATCAGACCTTGATGCTCTGATCACTGAATCTCATCTCTCTATTCCTGCATCTCAAGCAGAGCTTCGTAAAAAGCTTCTGGGTGACTACAAAATTGAGGATAGCCCACCTCAACTTGGGGTAAAAGCAGTCTCTTTGACTAGATTTCAAATTCATTCTTTACGCACATGGATAGCCTGGAGACAGACACACTGTGCGCAGCAAGCATTTAAAGTATTCCGTATACTCATGTCTGGTACAATTGGTATGACAACCCTGAGCCTTCACTCATGTGGGAAGCTAGCACAGAAGTTGACAGGATTTGTCCCCAGAAAGACAGATATATGTCGGAATAAATGTATTGCATATACTGGCGACTATGCAAACCTTGATAGATGCCCCTTTATAGGAAAATCTAAAGCTCCCTGTGGAAAAAGCCGCTATATTAATGGAAAGCCTGCAGCTCAATTTACATCATTTCCTATTATACCTACCATCCGAGCAATGTTTGCAAATTGTAAAACAGCAGAGCTACTGCGATATCGTGATCGTGCACTGAAAGAAGCATTGCAGTTAGTACGTGATGGTATGAAGGCAAAGTATTCAGACTACCCAAATGGCACTTCACACATGGACCAGTATTTGAAGAAGGGCCTTTTTCAGCATCCTTGTGATGTAGCATTTGCCATGTCCACAGATGGAGCAATGCTAACTATGAAAAAGCAGTCAGACTCATGGTTTTGTGTTCTAATTTTTCTGAATCTTCCTCCTGAGCTATGGGTCAAGGAAAACAACATCATTACGCTGTTTGCTACACCAGGTCCGGAAGCTCCAGGTGACATTGAGACTTATTTGTGGCCAGTATATCAGGAACTTATGCAACTAAGTGAAGGTGTTTGGGTTTGGGATGCCCATGAATCAGAATATGTGATTGTACGGGGTGAAGTTGTACTCATGAATGGTGACATGGCTGCCCTGCGCAAGTATGAAGGAACTACAGGGCATGGGGGTATGTTTGGTTGCAGAACCAAGAAGGTTCAAGGGGCCCGTACTAACAAGAAAGGCTGCAAGAGACAGTTCTATCCTAATCACCTTTCTGAAGAGGCAAAAAAATATAATCCTGGAAGGCCTGATTATGATTATAAAAATTTGCCAACAATCAGTGAATTAGAGTACTGGGACATCATTGCTAAACTTGCAAAAGCAACCAAGAATGAGAGAAAGGAAATCATAGCAACAACTGGAATTATGCACCTACCATTAATTGCTGCTTCAAAGGCATTTGTTTGGCCAAAGTTCTGTACATCTGATCCATTTCATCTTTTATATGAGAACAATGTTTCATACTTCTGGGACTTATGGACAAAGTATACTGAGCCAACTGAAGTTGCCCATATGTCATCTGAAATGGCAGCCAGATTTGGTGAAATGGTTACAAGTGCTCTGGCCACACTACCCCCAGCATTTTGTGGCCCAGTTCGAGACACTCACTTAAAGAGAAACAGTCAATATAAAGCATTTGAGTGGATGGCATTGGGCCACTGGCTTATTATTCCAATTCTCAAAGAGCTTGAGTTCTCTGCCATTGTGATTGAAAACTATGCAAAGTTTCTCTACATCATTGAGTTTGCAACCCAAATTGCTGAGCGAACAGAAGAAGAACTGGATGATCTTGAAGATAGAATCATTGAGTTTCTTCTTGACTTTGAGAAGATCTATGTAAATGATGATGTGACCAAGATCAATAGAATGAGACTATGTGTTTTTCAACTCATCTGCATTCCTGAGCACATACGGTGGAATGGCCACTATTCTTTGGGATCACAAGGACCACTGGAAAGGCATATTGGAGTTCTGGGAAGAAGGATTCACTCTGCAAAGAATCCACATGCTGAACTTTCCAATATCATATATGAAGATCAATTAATCAAGAATCTACTGAGTCTCTATCCTGCCTTGAACTTTGAAGAAAACAATGGTCTTACTATGCCACCAGTGTTGTCTTTAAAGCCATTTCAACACCATCGAATTTTAGTCAAGCAGAGACGTAATCCAAGCAAGTTCTCTGAGTATGGCAGGCATAGAGAGGCTATAATGAAGCTCTCAGCAGATTATGATGTTAACACATTGGAGTGCTATGGAAAACTGAAGTTGCCTGATGGTATCACACTGAGAAGCCGGACGGATGAGCAGAACCCAAGATCATTACCTGCTAGATCATCAAGATATTTTGAGGTATGATTTTCTGATATATTATTTCTATCTGAAAAGTGTAGCTAACAAAATTTATCCAGGCCACATATAATAACCAAAGAATTTATGGAGAGGCCATTGCATTTTATGCAAGTGAGGACAAAGTGTTACGCACGTGCAAACCCCTAACCCCTAGCCCTGGTCAGACGACCATTCCCGTGACCTCGGACATCGGCTTCGGACTATCGGACTTTCGGATACATTCGGATCAAGGGATATGCACGCGGACTTAGCACGTGTTGATATGGACTTGGATATTACTGTAGAATTATTTAATTATCAAGGGACACTTAGGCTTAGTTACCACGAGGTATAACTCATGTATTCCGCATGTTAGGTTACCTTTGCAGTATTTAAGCCGTAGTTACTTGTAGATAGTTCTTCAGTTCGAATATCAACTTAATACGTTCCTCTTCTCTACTAAGGAACTCCTGTTCCGCGCTATCTCCGTTCTCCGGTATCCCGCATCTCCGACCTACGCTCTACCTTCTATCCGTTCTCCGGCGTTACTCCGTAACTCCGATCCCCGTTCCGAAATTAAGGTACACTTGTTAGGTAGTGGGCGGCGCAACTCTGTAACCCAGTAGTTGAAGCCAAGTACCTCTCTGTAGTCTGATTAGTAGTAGAAGCTGGATTCAGTATTTAACAGTATATTCGAACTCACCTCCCACTCCCTAGCCCTTTCTTTTTCCCAGATGACCACAGCACGCGTTACCAAGCTGGCTAAGGCTGCAGAGCAGTCCCCCGCCGCATCCGGATCCTCGACCTCCGCACACGCCCGCAGTCACCATAATACCACACGGCGACCTGTAGGGCGAGTCCGTGCATCTTCGACTCCTGTTGTGAGCACTACTGCTCCGACCGAAGAACTTCAGGAGAACCCCGAAGAATCTCGGAGAAACGAAACGATCATCGAAGAACGTCTCTCGCAAACCTCGTCCCATTCTCCGCAACCCCAACGGGAGCCCTCTGCTGGACCATCCGGACCCTCCGGACCTGGCGGACCTCCTGGGCCTCCGGACGATGGTGATGACGAACCCGAAGATGACGACGCATTCGACTATGATCAACCTCCGCACTCCGCCCCCCGTCGAGAAACTCCGATCCGATCCGATGTTGGTGAGGCACTTATTCAGTCCCTCAACGGAATCACGTCTACACTCCGCGATCTGAATCGTGGGGTCTCCGTCCCTGCCTCCGCCAAAGCTAGCTCTCGCGTCAAGGTTCCCGACACGTTCGATGGTTCAGACCCTCGGAAACTCAACACATTTCTAGTTCAGTTGAAGCTGTACTTCACTGCGAACTCCGGTCAGTTCTCCGATGAGGACGAAAAAGTCACATTCGCGCTCTCGTATCTGAAAGGCACGGCCTTCGATCTGTTCGAGCCATACCTCGCGGAGCCCGATGGGGAAGTTCCACCTTGGATGTACTCCTATGAGGCATTCGTAGAAACCCTAAAGGACAACTTCGGTGCTATCGACCCAGCCCGAGACGCGGAAATGGCTCTCGACTCACTCAAGATGCTCAGCCACCACCGGATCACGAAATTCAACGTGATCTTCCAACAGCACGCCTCAAAGCTGGTTGGCTGGGGCGACAGGGCCCTCCGATACATGTACTACAACGCGCTTCCGGACCGAATCAAGGACGAACTCTCACGTTCTCCGAAAAGGGAATCTCTCTCCGCTCTCCGATCCGCCGCTTCCGAGATCGACCAACGATACTGGGAAAGGCAAAAGGAGAAGAAGTCCGATCCCTCGGAGAAGCACTCCGAGAAGTCCGCGAAGAAGTCCACGTCCTCCCATCATTCGTCTAAACCCACATCCTCGAACTCCGCGAACCCGTCCTCGTCTTCCTCCAACTCCGGCAACAAGTCTTCATCGTCCTCCGCAAAACCCGCTTCGAAGAGTTCCGCACCACCCCCTTTCGCCAATCAGTTGGGAAAAGATGGCAAACTGAAGCCTGAGGTCCGCGCGGAATGCATCCGGAAGGGACTCTGTCTCTTCTGCGGTGGTTCCGGACATCGGGTTAAGGAATGCCCCAACGGAAACTCGAACTCCGCAAAGGCCCGCGCAGCAGTAGCTGAATCGGATTCCTCTGAACAAGAGGTACACATCTCCGAGACGGAAAACTGATGTGCAGCCCAGAGTCCTAGGACCCTCCGCGGAGCTGCGATCTGTACATATGGCCCGACATCTGTAGACTTAATGCTGCGTCTCCCGTTCTTTCTCCTTCCGCTACCTACGTTTCCCTTACCTCGGACAATCTTTCTGATACCACTACGATCTTTACTGCACTAATAGATTCCGGTTCTACTCACTGTTTTGTAGATACAGGTTTCATTCGTGCCCATGGACTCTTAACTTACCGTACCCCCCCGATAAAGCTTTTGTTGTTCGACGGCTCATCCAATAATTTCATTACCGAAGCTCTTGACCTACTCTGTAGATTTCCGACTGGCGAAAATCTGAAGATTACGTTCTTTGTCACACCTCTGGACGTTTCCTGTTCTGTTGTTCTAGGACATAACTGGCTCACCCGCTACAATCCGTTGATTGACTGGGTTTCGGGCAGTATCTCGTTCCGAGCACCAGAATCTGGCAGCGTTATTGCGGCCCCGGCATTGGAAGCACCTCCGACTACTCCGACATCTCCGGATACGTCTCCGTGTTCTCCGCAGCCACCTCTGGTGACTTCTCCATCTGTTCCGGATTCTCCGGAAACTCCGCCTTCGACTACGATCTCCTCCGATCCTCCGAATATCTCCTTCATTAACGCCGCTGCTTTCAAGACAGTCTCGCGTATGAGGGGAGTCCAGGTATTCATGATCAATATCCGACCCGAAGGAACAACTTCTGCCAGATCTTCTGTCGTGTCCGACCCTTCTCCGGACCTCTCGAACGTTCCTGCCGAATACCACGAATTCGCGGACGTGTTTAGCAAAGGTAAAGCCGAAACTCTAGCTGATCACAGGCCCTACGACCTCAAGATCGAGTTAGAGGAGAATGCGTCACCCCCTGTGGGTCCGATGTATTCCCTGTCCCAAACAGAACAGCAAGCTTTGAAAGAGTTCATCGACGAGCATTTGCAGCATGGTTTCATCCGTCCGACCAGTTCTCCGCACGGTGCGCCTGTCCTATTCGCTAAGAAGAAAGACGGTTCTCTCCGCCTCTGTGTCGATTACCGCGGACTTAACCGCATTACTTGCAAAGATCGTTATCCGCTTCCGCGTCTAGCCGACCTCCTAGATGCACCCCGCGATGCCAAAATCTACACCAAGATCGATCTCCGGCACGCATACCACCTAGTCCGGATCTCCGAAGGAGATGAATGGAAAACAGCCTTTCGAACTCGCTACGGCTCCTTCGAGTGGTTGGTTATGCCCTTTGGGTTAACTAACGCTCCCGCGGCTTTTCAAAGGTTTATCAATGATGTATTTGCTGATCTTTTAGACGTCTGCGTCATTGTTTATCTAGATGATATCTTAATCTACTCCAATAGTGTAGAGGAACACAAGGAGCACGTTAAGGAAGTTTGTTACGCACGTGCAAACCCCTAACCCCTAGCCCTGGTCAGATGACCATCCCCGTGACTTCGGACATCGGCTTCGGACAATCGGACTTTCGGATACGCTCGGATCAAGGGATATGCACGCGGACTTAACACGTTTTGATATGGACTCTGATATTACTGTAGAATTATTTAATTATCAAGGGGCACTTAGGCTTAGTTACCACGAGGTATAACTCATGTATTCCGCATGTTAGGTTACCTTCACAGTATTTAAGCCGTAGTTTACTTGTAAATAGTTCTTCAGTTCGAATATCAACTTAATACGTCTCCTCTTCTCTACTAAGGGAGCCCCTACTCTCTCCTGCCCTACTCTATCACCGATCTTCGGTATTCCGCATCTCCGACCCATACTCTACCTCCTATTCCGTTCTCCGGCGTTACTCCGTAACTCCGATCTCCGTTCCGAAGTTAAGGTATAACTTGTTAGGTAGTGGGCGGCGCAACTCTGCACCTCAGTAGTTGAAGCCAAATACCTTTCTGTAGTCTGTTTAGTAGTAGAAGCTGGATTCTGTATTTAACAGTATATTCGAACTCACCTCCCACTCCCTAGCCCTTTCTTTTTCACAGATGACCACAGCACGCGTTACCAAGCTGGCTAAGGCTGCAGAGCAGTCCCCCGCCGCATCCGGATCCTCGACCTCCGCACACGCCCGCAGTCACCATAACACCACACGGCGACCTGTAGGGCGAGTCCGCGCTTCTTCGACTCCTGTTGTGAGCACTACTGCTCCGACCGAAGAACTCCAGGAGAACCCCGAAGAATCTCGAAGAAACGAAACGATCATCGAAGAACGTCTCTCGCAAGCCTCGTCCCGTTCTCCGCAACCCCAACGGGAGCCCTCTGCTGGGCCATCCGGACCCTCCGGACCTGGCGGACCTCCTGGGCCTCCGGACGATGGTGATGACGAACCCGAAGATGACGACGCATTCGACTACGATCAACCTCCGCACTCCGCTCCCCGTCGAGAAACCCCGATCCGATCCGATGTTGGTGAGGCACTTATTCAGTCCCTCAATGGAATTACGTCTACACTCCGCGATCTGAATCGTGGGGTCTCCGTCCCTGCCTCCGCCAAAGCTAGCTCTCGCGTCAAGGTTCCCGATACGTTCGACGGTTCAGACCCTCGGAAACTCAATACGTTCCTGGTCCAGTTGAAACTATACTTCACCGCGAACTCCGGTCAGTTCTCCGATGAGGACGAAAAGGTCACATTCGCGCTTTCGTACCTAAAAGGCACGGCCTTCGATCTG
Organism: Pleurotus tuber-regium; assembly: GCA_014058305.1. Lineage (NCBI taxonomy): Eukaryota > Fungi > Basidiomycota > Agaricomycetes > Agaricales > Pleurotaceae > Pleurotus > Pleurotus tuber-regium. Next base: position 159,684 of record JACFYU010000012.1, on the reverse strand, counting down.
TTCGAGCCATATCTCGCGGAACCCGATGGGGAAGTTCCACCTTGGATGTACTCCTATGAGGCATTCGTGGAAACCCTAAAGGACAACTTCGGTGCTATCGACCCAGCCCGAGACGCGGAAATGGCCCTCGACTCTCTCAAGATGCTCAGCCACCACCGGATCACGAAATTCAACGTGATCTTCCAGCAACACGCTTCAAAGCTGGTCGGTTGGGGCGACAGGGCCCTCCGGTACATGTACTACAACGCGCTTCCGGACCGAATCAAGGACGAGCTCTCGCGTTCTCCGAAAAGGGAATCTCTCTCCGCTCTCCGATCCGCCGCTTCCGAGATCGACCAACGATACTGGGAGAGGCAAAAGGAGAAGAAGTTCGATCCCTCGGAGAAGCACTCCGAGAAGTCCGCGAAGAAGTCCACGTCCTCCCACCATTCGTCTAAACCCGCATCCTCGAACTCCGCGAACCCGTCCTCGTCTTCCTCCAACTCCGGCAACAAGTCCTCAACGTCCTCCGCAAAACCCGCTTCGAAGAACTCCGCACCACCCCCTTTCGCCAATCAATTGGGAAAGGATGGCAAACTGAAGCCTGAGGTCCGCGCGGAACGCATCCGGAAGGGACTCTGTCTCTTCTGCGGTGGTTCCGGACATCGGGTTAAGGAATGCCCCAACGGAAACTCGAACTCCGCAAAGGCCCGCGCAGCAGTAGCTGAATCGGACACCTCTGAACAAGAGGCACACATCTCCGAGACGGAAAACTGATGTGCAGCCCAGAGTCCTCGGACCCTCCGCGGAGCTGCGATCTGTACATATGGCCCGACATTTGTAGACTTAATGCTGCGTCTCCCGTTCTTTCCCCTTCCGCTACTTACGTTTCTCTTACCTCGGACAATCTTTCTGATACCACTACGATCTTTACTGCACTAATAGACTCCGGTTCTACTCACTGTTTTGTAGATACAGGTTTCATTCGTGCCCATGGACTCTTAACCTACCGTACACCCCCGATAAAGCTTTTGTTGTTCGACGGCTTCTCAAATAATTTCATTACCGAAGCTCTTGACCTACTCTGTAGGTTTCCGACTGGCGAAAATCTGAAAATCACGTTCTTTGTCACACCTCTGGACGTTTCCTGTTCTGTTGTTCTAGGACACAACTGGCTCACCCGCTACAATCCGTTGATTGACTGGGTTTCGAGCAGTATCTCGTTCCGAGCACCAGAATCTGGCAGCGTTATTGCGGCCCCGGCATTGGAAGCACCTCCGACTACTCCGACATCTCCGGATACGTCTCCGTGTTCTCCGCAGCCATCTCCGGTGACTACTCTGTCTGTTCCGGATTCTCCGGAAACTCCGCCTTCGACTACAATCTCCTCCGATTCTCCGAATATCTCCTTCATTAACGCCGCTGCTTTCAAGACAGTCTCGCGTATGAAGGGAGTCCAGGTATTCATGATCAATATCCGACCCGAAGGAACAACTTCTGCCAGATCTTCTGTCGTGTCCGACCCTTCTCCGGACCTCTCGAACGTTCCTGCCGAATACCACGAATTCGCGGACGTGTTTAGCAAAGGTAAAGCCGAGACTCTAGCTGATCACAGGCCCTACGACCTCAAGATCGAGTTAGAGGAGAATGCGTCACCCCCTGTGGGTCCGATGTATTCCCTGTCCCAAACAGAACAGCAAGCTTTGAAAGAGTTCATCGACGAGCATTTGCAGCATGGTTTCATCCGTCCGACCAGTTCTCCGCACGGTGCGCCCGTCCTATTCGCTAAGAAGAAAGACGGTTCTCTCCGCCTCTGTGTCGATTACCGCGGACTTAACCGCATTACTCGCAAAGATCGTTATCCGCTTCCGCGTCTAGCCGACCTCCTAGATGCACCCCGCGATGCCAAAATCTACACCAAGATCGATCTCCGGCACGCATACCACCTAGTCCGGATCTCCGAAGGAGATGAATGGAAAACAGCCTTTCGAACTCGCTACGGCTCCTTCGAGTGGTTGGTTATGCCCTTTGGGTTAACTAACGCTCCCGCGGCTTTTCAAAGGTTTATCAATGATGTGTTCGCTGATCTTTTAGACGTCTGCGTCATTGTTTATCTAGATGATATCCTGATCTACTCCAATAGTGTAGAGGAACACAAGGAGCACGTTAAGGAAGTTCTCCGACGTCTCCGGAAACACAAGCTCTACGCTAAAGGTGAGAAATGTGAATTTCACGTTGACACCGTAGAATATCTAGGTTATATCCTTTCTCCGACCGGACTTACCATGGACCAAGCCAAAGTCAAGGTAATACAAGAATGGCCTGAACCCCGCAAAGTCCGCGATGTTCAGTCTTTCCTCGGCTTTGCGAACTTCTACCGACGATTCATCCGCAACTACTCCGATATCGTCGTTCCGCTCACCCGCCTGACCCGCAAAGGCACCCCTTGGGTTTTTAGTGACAAGTGCCGGACAGCGTTCAATGAACTGAAAGCTGCCTTTACTCAAGCTCCGGTACTCACTCACTGGATCCCCGATGCTCCGATGATCGTAGAAACCGACGCCTCGGACTATGCTCTAGGAGCTATCCTCTCGATCTACACCTCCGACGGAGAAATCCACCCCGTCGCTTTCCACTCGCGCACGTTCACCGCCACGGAATTGAACTATGATGTCCACGACAAGGAACTTCTTGCAATTTTTGAAGCCTTCCGAATCTGGCGTCAATACCTTGAAGGTTCAGCCTCCGTTATCGATGTTGTTACTGATCATAAGAATTTAGAATACTTCTGTACGACTAAAGTCTTAACCCAAAGACAGGTCCACTGGTCAGAGTATCTCTCCCAGTTCAACCTTTGTATTCGTTTCCGTCCAGGCAAGTTAGGAGCCAAACCCGACTCCTTAACTAGACGATGGGACGTCTACCCTAAAGAGGGGAGTGAGCGCTACCAGCATGTCAATCCACAGAACTTCCGACCCGTTTTCACTCAAGAACAACTCGTAGCATCAATCCGCGCTTCTTACCTCTTCGTACCCACTCTCCGCGGATCCGTAGTCATGGATGTTGAACAACTCCATTCCGACATCAAGTCCGCGCAAGAGTCCGATCCGACACTCTCCGTTCCTACCTCCGAACTAGGTCCGCGCTGGTCAAAGGACGACTCCGGTCTCCTGCGACTAGACAACCGGATCTTTGTCCCCGACTTCTCCGATCTCCGAGTCCGTGTTCTCCGCTATAAACACGATCACATTCTTTCCGGCCACTACGGCCAAAACAAAACCCTAGAACTTGTCCGCCGGGAATACACCTGGCCTAACATTCGCGACTTCGTCAAAAGCTACTGTAAGTCCTGTGTCACTTGCATGCGAGCTAAACCCCAGAGACACAAACCCTATGGCAAACTTCGACAACTCCCTGTACCTTCTCGACCCTGGGATTCCATATCCATGGACTTCATCGAGAAACTCCCCAAATCCTCCAGTTTCGATTCTATTCTAGTCATCGTAGACCGACTCTCTAAACAAGCCATATTCACCCCCTGCCACGACACTATCACCTCCGAAGATCTAGCCAAGTTGTTCGTAATGCATGTATTCTCCAAGCACGGAGTTCCGAACCACGTCACCTCCGATCGAGGTTCGGAGTTCGTCTCCCACTTCTTTAGGTCCCTCGGTAAAGCCTTAGAGATGAAACTACACTACACCTCTGGCTACCACCCTGAAGGTGATGGACAGACTGAACGTACTAACCAAACTCTGGAACAGTACCTCCGCATTTACTGCAATTACCAACAAGACAACTGGTCAGAACTTCTCCCCATAGCCGAATTCGCGTACAACAATGCTCCAAGTGCTACCACCGGAGTATCTCCGTTCTTCGCGAACAAAGGTTACCATCCCTCGTATCTCCGTACATCCGGAGTACGATCTCGCTTCCACCCGTGCAAGAGAATTCGTAGTCAACCTCGACGACCTCCACCAAGAACTCCGAACCGCGATGTCCGATGCGCAACTCCGCTACCAAGCCCCTGCAGACCGCAGACGATCCGCGGCTCCGGACTTCAAGGTCGGACAAAAGGTCTTCATCAAGGCTCAGTTCTTTCGCACTACAAGACCCTCCAAGAAGTTATCCGAGAAGTTCATCGGACCCTTTGAAATCATTGCTCAAGCAGGTCCTTCGTCCTTCACGGTTAATCTTCCCCAATCACTACGCTCAGTGCATCCAGTTTTCCACGTATCGATGCTCGAGCCCGAAACTCCGAACGAGATTCCTCTCCGCGTCCAATCTCCGCCTCCTCCGATCGAAGTTGACGGCGAAGAAGAATACGAGATAGCTGAAGTCGTTGACTCTAAAATCGACAAGCGTTATCGAAAAATGCCCTTGCGATATAAAGTCCGATGGCTAGGCTACGAAGACACCGCGGAAGAATTCTCCGAGCTCGGAGCGGACGAACTCGAACACGCTCAGGAACTTGTTGAAGAGTTCCACCGTCGATACCCGGACAAACCCGGCCCACTCAGCAAAGTTAAACCCAAGTAGCATAGCTACGTATTTCATTCCTTTCTCTTTTTCTCTCTCTCTCTAGTAGTTATAGCCCTAGTTACTTACCTTACAACCCTTTTCTCTTCTCTTGTTACTTACTTATTGATCACTCTCCAAAAGAACAGACACAACAGTATATATATCAAGAAAAGAAAAAGACCCAAGGTAGTTACAAAATTCTATACACTACAAAAGTTTCATTCTGAGGAGTCGGAGTACTCCTCAGCCCCCATCTCGTAATCCCCATCTTCTTTCTTCTCCCATTCCATCTTCTCCGCTTCCTCCGCGTTCTCCTCCGCTTCCCTTCTCTCCCTTGCCTCCCTCACGTATTGGTCCGACTTCATCCACGTATCAAGACGGAATTCGACATCCTGCAACCGGTCTTCGATATCCGCGTATTCCTCGTCGGTTTCGTATTCGTCCCTTTCTTCGAGACGCTCCGCGGTTCGGAGAATATTCTCCAAGCGCCTCGTCCGGGACCTCTCCTTCGCCATCGCCACCCGAAGTTTCGAAATTTCCAACGAGTGCTCCATTTGCCTCTGTTCGAAGCGCCGGGTGAAGTCAACAAAAATGCGCATCAGGTCCTGGTTCGAGGGACCCTCATCCGCGACGGCTACCGCCTTCTCCGCATTTTCCGCCATACGTCGCGTTGTCCGAGAAGGACCCGCCTCCGGCATCTCCTCCGCTTTCTTCGCAGCACCTTTTCTCCGCGGAACCCTCTCTGCCACCTTCCCTCGCCCGGCTTTCGTCTCCTGCCCCTTGGGAAACTCACAGCGGTGCTTAGACTTGTGGCATCCTTCACAAGTGCTAGCGTTCGCCCTAAGACACTAAGCCAAAAGTCTTAGAGCAGATTTGAAGCAGGGACTCACTTGTTCTGAGGCAGGCACTCCTGTTTGCGGGCCCTGCAGTTGTAGCAGGCCCGGAGAACGCCATCCGCCCACAATGTCGCGAATTCGTCCCCGACCGCTCGATCACGAACCTCCGGACGTCTCCGCGAAGTGGGCTCCTTTGGTTCCTTCTCCGGTCCACCAAGGATCGCGGGCAACTCCTTCTCTTCGGTCTCCTCATCCTCGTCGTCCTGCACCGTCAAACCCTTTAGGGCCTTCGAGATCCCTATTTTGGTCCCGCGAATGCGGCGATCCTCGATCTCCTTCTGATGTTGCGCGCGTACCTGGGCAGTCCGTTCATGCTCCGCAGCGGCCTCTGCTGCCATACGCGCCCTCTCCGACATCTCCGCGAATTCCTGCGCCATTTTCCCTGTGATCAACGTCAGCTCCGGCGACTCCGATTTCACGGACAACCACGAACCTCCCGGAGTTTCTTCGATCATTCTCCGCTTCCCCTTTGACTTCTTGGTCGGGGGCGAAACTCCGGTGGGCGTCTCGTCCCGCGGACGAGCAACTTTCGGAATCGCGGAAGGTACTCCGGACGTGGCTGGTTGAGCTTGCTCGTTAGCAAGCATCTTAGTCGCGATTTCTCGAGCTACGAGAGCCTGTAGCTCAGGGTATTGTGCGAGATCCCGAAGAGAAAGGCCAGACATGATGAATGTGGAAAAAGTGGGTGCGTTGGGTTGTGGGCGTACGATGGTTAAGTTGTCAAAGACGAAGAACATCGGAGTTCCCCTCTCCGCTTTTAAGGCGATTGTTCGAACTCCGCAACTTCGATCTAGGTTCTCCGCAGCAATGACGTCATCATCTCGAACCTCGGACAGACCCCGAAGCTTCGACCTTAGCTCTCGGAGAAATTTCCGAATTCCGGACGAAACTCCGAAGACCGCTCTGGATTGGCCTCTTGGGACTCGGCCTTAAGGGGGGAGTACTGTTACGCACGTGCAAACCCCTAACCCCTAGCCCTGGTCAGATGACCATCCCCGTGACTTCGGACATCGGCTTCGGACAATCGGACTTTCGGATACGCTCGGATCAAGGGATATGCACGCGGACTTAACACGTTTTGATATGGACTCTGATATTACTGTAGAATTATTTAATTATCAAGGGGCACTTAGGCTTAGTTACCACGAGGTATAACTCATGTATTCCGCATGTTAGGTTACCTTCACAGTATTTAAGCCGTAGTTTACTTGTAAATAGTTCTTCAGTTCGAATATCAACTTAATACGTCTCCTCTTCTCTACTAAGGGAGCCCCTACTCTCTCCTGCCCTACTCTATCACCGATCTTCGGTATTCCGCATCTCCGACCCATACTCTACCTCCTATTCCGTTCTCCGGCGTTACTCCGTAACTCCGATCTCCGTTCCGAAGTTAAGGTATAACTTGTTAGGTAGTGGGCGGCGCAACTCTGCACCTCAGTAGTTGAAGCCAAATACCTTTCTGTAGTCTGTTTAGTAGTAGAAGCTGGATTCTGTATTTAACAAAGTTCTCCGACGTCTCCGGAAACACAAACTCTATGCTAAAGGTGAGAAATGTGAATTTCACGTTGACACCGTAGAATATCTAGGTTATATCCTTTCTCCGACCGGACTTACCATGGACCAAGCCAAAGTCAAGGTAATACAAGAATGGCCTGAACCCCGCAAAGTCCGCGATGTTCAGTCCTTCCTCGGCTTTGCGAACTTCTACCGACGATTCATCCGCAACTACTCCGATATCGTCGTTCCGCTCACCCGCCTGACCCGCAAAGGCACCCCTTGGGTTTTTAGTGACAAGTGCCGGACAGCGTTCAATGAACTGAAAGCTGCCTTTACTCAAGCTCCGGTACTCACTCACTGGATCCCCGATGCTCCGATGATCGTAGAAACCGACGCCTCGGACTACGCTCTAGGAGCTATCCTCTCGATCTACACCTCCGACGGAGAAATCCACCCCGTCGCTTTCCACTCGCGCACGTTCACCGCCACGGAATTGAACTATGATGTCCACGACAAGGAACTTCTTGCAATCTTTTGAAGCCTTCCGAATCTGGCGTCAATACCTTGAAGGTTCAGCCTCCGTTATCGATGTTGTTACTGATCATAAGAATTTAGAATACTTCTGTACGACTAAAGTCTTAACCCGAAGACAGGTCCGCTGGTCAGAGTATCTCTCCCAGTTCAACCTTTGTATTCGTTTCCGTCCAGGCAAGTTAGGAGCCGAACCTGACTCCTTAACTAGACGATGGGACGTCTACCCTAAAGAGGGGAGTGAGCGCTACCAGCATGTCAATCCACAGAACTTCCGACCCGTTTTCACTCAAGAACAACTCGTAGCATCAATCCGCGCTTCTTATCTCTTCGTACCCACTCTCCGCGGATCCGTAGTCATGGATGTTGAACAACTCCATTCCGACATCAAGTCCGCGCAAGAGTCCGATCCGACACTCTCCGTCCCTATCTCCGAACTAGGTCCGCGCTGGTCAAAGGACGACTCCGGTCTCCTGCGACTAGACAACCGGATCTTTGTCCCCGACTTCTCCGATCTCCGAGTCCGTGTTCTCCGCTACAAACACGATCACATTCTTTCCGGTCACTATGGCCAAAACAAAACACTAGAACTTGTCCGCCGGGAATACACCTGGCCCTAACATTCGCGACTTCGTCAAAAGCTACTGTAAGTCCTGTGTCACTTGCATGCGAGCTAAACCCCAGAGACACAAACCCATATGGCAAACTCCGACAACTCCCGTACCTTCTCGACCCTGGGATTCCATATCCATGGACTTCATCGAGAAACTCCCCAAATCCTCCGGTTTCGATTCTATTCTAGTCATCGTAGACCGACTCTCTAAACAAGCCATATTCACCCCTGCCACGACACTATCACCTCCGAAGATCTAGCCAAGTTATTCGTAATGCATGTATTCTCCAAGCACGGAGTTCCGAACCACGTCACCTCCGATCGAGGTTCGGAGTTCGTCTCCCACTTCTTTAGATCCCTCGGTAAAGCCTTAGAGATGAAACTACACTACACCTCTGGCTACCACCCTGAAGGTGATGGACAGACCGAACGTACTAACCAAACTCTGGAACAGTACCTCCGCGTTTACTGCAATTACCAACAAGACAACTGGTCAGAACTTCTTCCCTATAGCCGAGTTCGCGTACAACAATGCTCCAAGTGCTACCACCGGAGTATCTCCGTTCTTCGCGAACAAAGGTTACCATCCCCGTATCTCCGTACATCCGGAGTACGATCTCGCTTCCACCCGTGCAAGAGAATTCGTAGTCAACCTCGACGACCTCCACCAAGAACTCCGAACCGCGATGTCCGATGCGCAACTCCGCTACCAAGCTCCTGCAGACCGCAGACGATCCGCGGCTCCGGACTTCAAGGTCGGACAAAAGGTCTTCATCAAGGCACAATTCTTTCGCACTACAAGACCCTCCAAGAAGTTATCCGAGAAGTTCATCGGACCCTTTGAAATCATTGCTCAAGCAGGTCCTTCGTCCTTCACGGTTAACCTTCCCCAATCCCTACGCTCAGTGCACCCAGTGTTCCACGTATCGATGCTCGAGCCCGAAACTCCGAACGAGATTCCTCTCCGCGTCCAATCTCCGCCTCCTCCGATCGAAGTTGACGGCGAAGAAGAATACGAGATAGCCGAAGTTGTTGACTCTAAAATCGACAAGCGTTATCGAAAGATGCCCTTGCGATATAAAGTCCGATGGCTAGGCTATGAAGACACCGCGGAAGAATTCTCCGAGCTCGGAGCGGACGAACTCGAACACGCTCAGGAACTTGTTGAAGAGTTCCATCGTCGATACCCGGACAAACCTGGTCCACTCAGCAAAATTAAACCAAAGTAGCTTAGCTACGTGTTTCATTCCTTTTCTCTCATTTTCTCTCTCTCTAGTAGTTATAGTTACTTACTTACTTAACCCCCTTCTCTTTCTCTTCTCTTGTTACTTACTTATTGATCACTCTTCCAAAGAACTGACACAAAAAGTATATATCAAGAAAAAAGAAAAAGTCAAAAAGTAGCTACAAAATTATTATACAAGTTTACTCTGAGGAGTCCGATTGCTCCTCCTCACCCATCTCATAATCTCCGTCCTCCTTCTCCTTCTCCTTCCCTTTCTCCGACTTCTCCGCTTCCTCGTTTTCCTCCCGCATCATGTCCTCCATCTTCATCCAGGTGTCCAGCCGGAATTCCACGTCTTGAAGGCGATCCTCCATATCCGCGTACTCCTCGTCGGTTTCGTACTCGTCGCGTTCGTCCAAATGTTCGGCGGTCCGGAGAATGTTCTCCAGACGCCTCGTCCGCGACCTTTCCTTGGCCAACGCCACCCGTAACTTCGCGATTTCGAGCGAATGTTCCATCTGCCTTTGCTCGAAACGTTTGGAGAACATGTTGATGGTGTGCATCAGGTCCTGGTTTGACGGACCATCATCTGCAGCCTTCTCCGACTTCTTCACGGAGCTCCGGGTAGTCCGCGATGGACCGGCCTCCGGCTCCTCCTCAGCCTTCCTCAATGAAACCTTTCTCCGCGGAGTCCTCTCCGCGGTCTTTCCCCGTCCGGTCCTCGTCTCCTGTCCCTTCGGAAAGTCGCATCGTTGCTTGGAACGATGGCAACCTTGACAAGTGCTTGCATTTGCACTAAGAAAACAAACGTAAGCCAGCAGCTAAGGTCCAGGACCAGGAACAACTCACCTTGCCTGAGGGAGACAAGACATCTTCCGCGCCCTGCAGTTGTAGCAGGCCCTGACTACGTCGTCGGGCCACAACGTTGCGAAGTCGTCCCCGACCTCGCGATCCCGAATCTCCGGGCGTTTCCGCGAAGAAGGCTCCTTCGGACCTTTCTCCGGACCCCCAAGCAATGCGGGCAGCTCCCGTTCCTCATCCTCATCCTCATCGTCTTGGACCGACATCGTTTTCATCGCCCGTGCAATCCCGATCTTCGTCCCGCGGATGCGCCGATCTTCGATCTCCCTCCGATGCTGTGCGCGAACCATGGAAGTTCGCTCGTGCTCCGCGGCCGCCTCTTGCTCAAAACGGACCTTCTCCGCCACTTCCACCATTTCCCGAGCCGTTTCTTCTGTGATTAGCGTCAGTTCGGGCGATTCCGACTTTATAAAAGTCCACGAACCTCCCGGAGTTTCTTCTACCATTCTCCGCTTCCCCTTTGATCGTTTTGTTGGCGGCGAAACTCCGGTCGGCGTCTCGTCCCGCGGACGGACAGTTTTCGGGGTTGTCGCCATTGGCACTACGGGCGTGGCGGGCAACGGATGCTCATTTGCGAGCATTTTCGACGCGATCTCACAGGGCCACCAAAGCCTGGAGCTCGGGGTACGCAACGAGGTCTTTTAGAGAAAGGCCGGACATGCTGTGATAAGTTTTTGGAGATGGGCAAATCGGAAGTATGGGCGTGTTAGAAGAGTTGTCAAAAACGAAGAACACCGGAGTTCCCCTTTTCCGCTTTTAAGGCGATTGTTCGAACTCCGCAACTTCGATCTAGGTTCTCCGCAGCAATGACGTCATCATCTCGAACCTCGGACAGACCCCGAAGCTTCGACCTTAGCTCTCGGAAAAAATTTCCGAATTCCGGACGAAACTCCGAGACCGCTCTGGACTGGCCTCTTGGGACTCGGCCTTAAGGGGGGAGTACTGTTACGCACGTGCAAACCCCTAACCCCTAGCCCTGGTCAGACGACCATTCCCGTGACCTCGGACATCGGCTTCGGACTATCGGACTTTCGGATACATTCGGATCAAGGGATATGCACGCGGACTTAGCACGTGTTGATATGGACTTGGATATTACTGTAGAATTATTTAATTATCAAGGGACACTTAGGCTTAGTTACCACGAGGTATAACTCATGTATTCCGCATGTTAGGTTACCTTTGCAGTATTTAAGCCGTAGTTACTTGTAGATAGTTCTTCAGTTCGAATATCAACTTAATACGTTCCTCTTCTCTACTAAGGAACTCCTGTTCCGCGCTACTCTCCGTTCTCCGGTATCCCGCATCTCCGACCTACGCTCTACCTTCTATCCGTTCTCCGGCGTTACTCCGTAACTCCCGATCCCCGTTCCGAAATTAAGGTACACTTGTTAGGTAGTGGGCGGCGCAACTCTGTAACCCAGTAGTTGAAGCCAAGTACCTCTCTGTAGTCTGATTAGTAGTAGAAGCTGGATTCAGTATTTAACACAAAGCCCAAACTATTTTGGTTATCTTCCAACCATTTCAAAATATGCATTACGAAAGTGGTGTACTGGTTGCTGAACAAAGTCCATCAACAACAAGAAAGGCACTAGAGGCAAGATTCATTGACAATCTCATTGGGATTTGGGAGATTTGTGATAATATTTATATTTTCCGGAAGCACAAGGGATTAGGTGATATGATAGATGAGGAGAAACTAGCAGAAGAAGACAACATACAACGTGAAAGGGAGTATAACACAAATAGGTAGAGTAGAAAATATATTAGTATCTTAGAATAGCAAATATGATTTAGATACTTGAGTGACATGACTGGTAGTGTGAACAAGGGGAAGATGTTGATGTGGTGTATACTTGAGTGACCTGATGATTAGTGTGATGAATGGGGGAATTGGCAGGACCATATTGACTCAAAGGTAGGTCCTTGGGTGACATGATTGTTGTGATGAACAACTGGAGATTGTTGGTATGGTATGTACTTGAGCAACCTGATGGTTAGCGTGAAGAATGGAGGAATTGGCCTGAGGATATTGAGGTGGCAGGTCCTTGGGCAACATGATTGTTGGCGTGGACAACAGAAGATTGTTGATGTGGTATGTACTTGAGCAACTCAATGATTAGTATGAAGAATGGAAGAATTGGCCTGAGGATATTGAGGTGGCAGGTCCTTGGGCAACATGATTGTTGGCGTGGACAACAGAAGATTGTTGGTATGGTATGTACTTGAGCAACTCAATGATTAGTATGAAGAATGGAAGAATTGGCCTGAGGATATTGAGGTGGCAGGTCCTTGGGCAACATGATTGTTGGCGTGGACAACAGAAGATTGTTGGTATGGTATGTACTTGAGCAACCTGATGGTTAGCGTGAAGAATGGAGGAATTGGCCTGAGGATATTGAGGTGGCAGGTCCTTGGGCAACATGATTGTTGGCGTGGACAACAGAAGATTGTTGATGTGGTATGTACTTGAGCGACTCAATGATTAGTATGAAGAATGGAAGAATTGGCTTGAGGATATTGAGGTGGCAGGTCCTTGGGCAACATGATTGTTGGCGTGGACAACAGAAGATTGTTGATGTGGTATGTACTTGAGCGACTCAATGATTAGTATAAAGAATGGAAGAATTGGCTTGAGGATATTGAGGTGGTAGGTTCTTGGGTGACATGACTGTTGGCGTGAACAACTGAAGATTGTTGATGTGGTATATACTTGAGCCAAATGTTCAGATAACCAAAGCCAGCACACAGCGCAACCAGGCCAGCCTGATGTGAGTTCTAATATATCTACTGTAGGTAGAACCAATGAGCTTTTCCATAAGGTATATAATATGTCAACTTCCTGTCATTCTGAACACTTGAATCATTGGCTTGAACATACCCAGGAGGACCACGCTAATTTTCAAAATGTCTCTAGATGCCACATTGCATATATGTCTCTCAAATACATGCACATCTACTTATACCAATGGTTCATCAGTCCTCCAAAGAATACACTCCAGGTCAGACAATCTCATCTGTGCATCCCTTCTCTCAAACTGATAAGGTGAGTAGCGTTGTTCCTGAGCATACTCAATTCTAGTTTGCAACCACTATGCAGATGTATCGGGACACATTACTATTGGGGTAAAAATATAAAAAATCAAAGAATACAACTCACCTCAGGTACTTTACATGGTGGTGGACCTGTTGCAAAAATGTCCACCAACCTTTCATTGCAGCGTGGCACAATAGTTCCTGAGAAAACTAGCCTATGATTAGATGCAAAGTCATTAATTCATTATTTTAATATTTCAACTCTTACCTCTCCATAGAGTCCTGTTCTTATCTTTGTCAATGCATACAATAAGATATTCTATGGCTTTTTCCAACTTGAAAGTCTCAAGTTGGAAAGAATCCGGAAGGCGAGCAGGAATAGGGAAATTGCGATTGCTTGTCAATGTGATCGCGACGACATTATTGACCAAAAACGGAATCTTGGTAATCAAATTCTTACTAATCAGCGATGGTCTCGACATGAAGGAATGAAGTACATCAGTAAAGTATCAAGTCCGATGCAATGAATTATAATGTCCCACCATTGTCAACATTGCCAGCATCTGGCGCAATTTCGCCGGCATATGATACATCCAATTGTAAAGGCATATATGGAATTATAATAGAGCGAGGTTTCGGCAATTATTGCCTACTTATTGCAATGTTTAACCATGATGCCGTCAATATAAACAACCTGCAATGTCCGGCTAGCGATTAGCATGCAGCAGACACCATGTACACGTTCGGCAATGTATTGCAATGAATATATTTGATTCGAAGGCGGGACCATCAATGCTGAAAATGTGAATGCAAAACAATATTTAACTTGAGTTGGAATGCAAAACCAGTGTTTGTACCACCCATCGGCTCACTCCCATGCCTGTCAGAATGCTACCAGTGCTAATTGCGATGTGCATTGTATTATCAGGAACTATTACAAAGAGAATATAATCCACGAAAGTCAGCGATTCGCTCCTGTCCTGCGTTCTCGCGCCGCTGCACGCTGTGCTTGGATCTTCGATCTGAAACTGGCGGCGCCCTGCGAAGCAGACGTATTGCGACTCGTTTGGGGAAAAACTCGGCTATTGATGCAAAGCATTAGCAACTAGTCGCTGTCAATGACTCAAGCTCTTACCGATTCCACCAATCTAGCAAATCCTTCACTATTTCAGCGCCATCATCTCCAGGATCCTCGAAATAGTCCACAATGCTATTGTAGAAGCCCTCGTAACTGAACCCATCATATGTTAATCTCCAGCTACTCGCTGTTGTAAGGTTGAAGTGGAGCTAGGGTGGGGCCATTAGACTTACAGGCATAACAGCATGACGGAGACTCACCATGACAGCTGCATATGCTATGGAACGGGGTGTTACGCTGGTCATACCTAGTATCTGGGAGACACTTTTCCGTGTGGCTTTAGCATCCCGAGGCGTCTGTCTCCGAAAGTTTACATCGTTCTCGATGTTGGCAACGTCTTGTTCTTTAGCAGCAGATGGTGAGTGGAAGATCAGCAAGTATGTCTAGTGACTATCGTCAGAGGTCATTCACAGCTGCCACGAAAATGACACACCTTAACTAGGTATCCGCTGCGAAGAAACCCTTGCTCGATATTATCCGGATTGCCTCGGCCGCCTGAGTACAAACAATTGACAAGGTATTCCTTGGTTACATCGAAGTCTGGATGGTGGTCTCTGATCTTCTGTCGAACGCTGAACGTAGCACTGTTACTTGTACGGCCAAAGACAAATGCTCTTGGCGACTTACGTTGGATCATCCCAGTTATATTCAATTGGGCACAGTAGCCCGCCCGTGATGTCGTGTTGAAAGCCACGATTCTCGCGACTATCACGGTTGACTTGTGGCATCGTGGGGAACTTGGTGTTGATCCAATCAGCAACTGCCCCTTTTAGCTTGTGTACGTCTTCGTTTCTTGCCTGACCAGCGCCTGATTCGAGCTGTACATGCAGACACGTCAACAGTTCTCTATCCCATGTAAAAGGTCGTACTGACATCTTTATAAAGTGAGTATAAAGCATCATCTGCTTTCTCAAGACGCTTTGTGAAACCTGGCGCCACTTCACATAATATCTTGAATGCTTTGAAGTTACGTTCGTGTCTGGTAAAAGGAAAGCACAACTTGAACGCGGCCACCAACAGTCAAGGTCAGTGTAGACTTACTTACGAGGATCACCGTCAGAGTCCTCATCTATGTTCTCAGACTCCCCAGTACTTGCCGAACCTTCCTCCTGCAGCTGCAGCTCTAAACGGCGGTCAGCTTCTGCAACGAAGCATTGCACGTTTGGAACAAGTGCTACTATCCGGCAGAGGCAGCGACCGATAGTTGTGTCTGTCCTGTGTATGGTCACCATAGGCTGAGCGCAAATACCACACTGAAAGGATGGACTTTACGTGGTTTTGATCTTCTTTTTCTTATTTAACTCGTTTTTCAGGTCATTTAAGCGTCGTTTAAGACTGGCGTACTTGGCGTCAGCTTGCGAAGGTTCGGGGCTTTGCTCATCGTCAGAGCTATCCACAGAGTCGCTGCCAGATGCCATAGTAGGGAGTCAAGATTGAATGTTGAACCAAACTCAAATTTTTTTCTTCTTATCGGCTTCAAGTTTAGGGCCCACTCGCCGGATCTTCCGACCATTTCAAATAACTGGCAGTTGCCTGTACTCCAACCTCATGATCACATGATAACTGTTGAGATATTCGTACAACTCCCAGAGGCTGGTTCGCAACTGCTCGTCTTGAACATCTATACCATCTCGGTGTTACGAGTAGACGGGAGTCCCGGTTGTGTGAGAGACGACTCGGAGTCCTATGTATATTCGTTGGCCACCCACTAACATTCTATCCATTCTGCTGCTCTGCACCATTTTCCGTGCTTTCCCCAGGATGCCCCCTTGTGTTCCTGCCTGCGGCAAATCCTACTCTACGCCAAATGGACTTGCCAATCATCAGAGGAAGTGCACGAAATATCAGCTTGAGGTTTCAAAACAGCACGAAACTCGACAAAGGATGGCTGATTACAAGAAGATGGCGCTGAATCGCAAACGGCAAAAGGCTGTGACCAAGGTAAGTCCGAGTCTCTAATAGACTCACTATTGATTATATAGTGGTTGCCATTACCAGTTAACTGACTGTACAGCTCAGATAGCCGAAAACGTTCTGCAAACTGCAGGGCCCTCTTATATTCGTCCCCCTTCACTGCCACAACAACCACAGACTCGGATTTCTGAATCACCAGAGCCAGACCCATTCCGATCGCTAAGCCCACTCGCTCCGAGTCCACCTCCGCCTCTGCCTCCACCCCCACCTCCTACACCCCCTCAATTAACTCCCGCTGGACGTCCTAGACGAGATATACGCCTACCGCGGCGTTATCGCGATGACTTGCCCCAAGTTGCCCCAATGATCGTTCAAGAACCGTCTGATTCTAGCACGGCTAATCAACCGACTACTCGCCGTGTTATTCTTATTGTCCGGGACCAGCTTGCCACTGTAGTGAATGTCTTCCGAACATGGAGGCATTATCTACATCGACCCTCTTTTGACCCCAATGCTGCCGTACCACTCGAGGATCTGGCCAATCGCACACGCCGCTCCAGCTGGCAGCATAATAGAGGGTTGCCACCAAGTCCTGGTGATGTCGCCGATACGCCATGTGAAGAACTGGCGCCGCCCTGGCCGTTTGCCAATATGAGTATCTGGCGGCTCATGAATTGGGCGAATACAGGCAGTACTTACAAATCGGAAGGCGAGCTCAATCGCCTTGTTGAAGAGGTTCTTTGTGCTGAGGGATTTAAGCCTGAGGATTTGAAAGGATTCAATGCTAATAGGGAGAACCACCGCTTAGATAAAGCCGACGAAACCAATAACCCAATTTTCGGTAGTCTGCGCGAAGCAACTGTCAACATCACAGTACCATCTGGTAGCAAAAGTATTCCACCGAAATCATTTCCAGTACCTGGGTTGTTTCATCGTGACCTTGTATCTGTAATCAGGGAGGCGTTTACTGGCCCACTTGCTTCGAAATTCCATTTGTCGCCATACCAATTATTTCATAATCCAGAGGGGACCGAAACACATAATCGGGTGTATGGGGAGCTCTACACATCAGATAGTTTCATCCGCGAGCACGACCACGTTCAACGACTACCACTTCCCTCTGGTGAAGAGCACTGCTGTCGTGAAAGGGCCGTTGCTGGGCTTATGTGGTGGTCGGATTCAACTCATCTCGCAAACTTTGGAACAGCCTCCCTCTGGCCAATCTACCTATTCTTTGGAAACCTATCAAAGTATATTCGTGCCCAGCCGACATCTGGCGCCTGCTACCATATTGCATATATTCCAAAGGTATTGAAAATGTGGTTTGATATTCTGGGTCTTACTCGCATTATCAGCTTTCAGATTCATTTCAAGATTGGGTTCAAAGTTTCCATTGCAAATGGAAGACCCAACGACGCGACATTCTCACACATTGTCACCGCGAGTTAATGCATGCTATCTGGCGGCTTCTTCTGAATGAGGAGTTCCTTCATGCATATAAGTATGGCATCGTGATCAGATGTTACGATGGGATCGAAAGAAGGATTTATCCACGCTTTTTCACATATGGTGCTGATTATCCAGAGAAGTATGACTAAATATTGTATTATACGTCAATTGGTACTTATCGTTTACAGGGTTCTCCTGGCTACGATCCGTGACCAAGGTCTATGTGCTTGTCCACGCTGTCTTATGCCCAAAACTATGTTCCACCAGATGGGCCTCATCCGAGATATGAAGTTCCGTATTGACAAAGCCCGCCAGTTCATGATTAACTTAGTCACAAGCGCTCGAAGATTTATTTACCAACTGGCCTTGCCAATAGGTGGCGCGGCTGTCAATAGGTTGCTAAAGCCTATCTCGGCAGTGCCTGTAATGGTATTCCATTTATATAAGCACACTGCCAATTTGCTAATTGTAGTCATACAGAATGCATTTGTTGAGCGACTCGGCAATGATTTCAACCCCTCAAACATGCTCGTCGTGGACCTAATGCATGAATTTGAGCTTGGAGTATGGAAAAACCTATTTACTCATCTCATCCGTCTCCTCTATGCATCGCCAAATGGAGCATCCAATGTTGACGAGTTAGATCAAAGGTATGTATTGTACTATAACATTGTTGATGAGTCTGTGTCTGAGTTATGTACAGGTTTCGGCAGGTCCCTGTATTTGGCAAGACAACCATTCGAAGGTTCGCCGCGAATGCATCAGAAATGAAGAAGTTAGCTGCACGCGACTTTGAAGACTTATTGCAGGTATGATAACTCAAGGCTTGCTTTATCTGACATTCGTTGATCCAACTTGTCCAATAGTGCTCGATACCTGTATTTTCAGGGTTGCTGGATGAGCCGCATAATGCACGACTTATCAAGCTTTTGTTTCGGACAGCAGAGTGGCATGCACTTGCCAAGCTGCGGTTGCATACAGACGCAACGTTAGGTCATCTCGAGAGTTTAACAAAGGAACTTGGCCGTCTGATGCGTGATTTCAACACCTTTACTTGCGCTGTATTTGATACTGTTGAGCTCCCTCGTGAAGTAAATGCACGCATCCGCCGACAAGCTCAAGTGGCTTCGGAGTCAGGGAGTGGCACCAATGCATCCTCTACGCCATCACGAAAGTCGAAAAGCTTGAATCTGAATATCTACAAGTTTCACGCCCTCGGTGACTACGCAAAGACTATACGTGAATATGGAACAACTGACTCATATTCAACGCAAGTGGTCAGGGTGCTCAAATATTTCAATCATGCTGGATCGTGCTGAATTTTATTTTACAGGGAGAGCTTTCTCACCGCCGCATCAAGTCTGTCTATAAAACTACAAGTAAACGCAAGGCTGAAGCCCAAATAGCACGACGTTATCGACGTGAACGTATTCTCAACCGCCATCGCATACTGAGAGCCCGTACTCAAAAGGCCGCTTCAAAGGGGCCAGTTACACATTCACACCATGTTGCATTTGCAGCGAGCGAGCGCATGGAACCCATGCTTCCAGAGGTTCATCATCAGATCTCTAGCAGCCGTAAAATTCCAATTCAACTTCGCGCGTTCTTACGGAATGAACCTAATATGCCATTAGATCCGTCAAAAAAGGTTGGTGCTGAGTTTTGGTAATTGTAGTGGTGAGACGTTGAAGCATTTAACTAGAACTTTTGGCCTAAGCTACAAGATCATCTTCTCAGGCGGCTCCGCAATCTTCCTTTCAACGGTGACATGCATCATTCGCAGGCTGCTCATGCTGTAGAAGAGCGGAATACTATCCAAGTTCTCAATAATCAAATTTATGCAGCGAAGACCCTTCGTATCAATTATACCACCTACGATATACGGCGTGACTATGATATCATCAATCCACGTACCGATCACCGCGATGTAATGGTGTATGCCCCTGATTCTGATGACGATGTTTATTGGTATGCAAGGGTTTTAGGTATATTCCATGCTCAGGTGATTCGGCGTGATGTTCAGCATAGTTCATCGCAACCTCAAGACATGCAGTTCTTATGGGTTCGATGGTTTGGAAGTATTCCTGGGTATCAATCTGGACTGTCCTCGGCAAAGCTGCCTAAAATTGGCTTTGTTGAGGAATTGAATGATACTGAAAACTTTGCGTTTGGGTTTTTAGATCCAGCATTGGTCATCCGTGCATGTCACCTTATTCCAGACTTCAACGAAGGCCGCACCGACTCATTTCTACCAACACATGCCCCGACTGCTGCCCGCTGGCCTGACGAAGAAGATGACTGGTGGTACTTCTATGTCAACATGTGAGAATAATTTTCAAGTCTTCAGTTGTACTAGTACCTGATGCTATCGTACAGATTTGCTGACAGGGACATGTTTATGAGATTTCGTGGTGGTGGAATTGGCCATACAGACGCAGCCGTTCACACACAAGATACCGAGTCGATGGACATTGATATCACTGACCAGGATCCCGATATCATTACTGAAGATGTCAATAGCCTTACAGGTATTGATAAGGCACTCGAAAGGGAAGCTTATCTTGCAGATTGTGATGACGAAGTTGAGTTGGAAGGTTCTGAGCTTGATTGCGAGCCGGAAAGCCACAATACAGGTGACTCCGATGGTTCAGAGGCAGAGACAGGGAACTCAGACTCAGAAAGAGAAGACAGTTCAGAATGCGAGGACTTGGGAGCTGATGATGGCGAAGATCCAGATTTTGATATAGATGATGGATATGGGTCAATGTAAATTACAGTATATATGAAACCAATATTCCAGCAGTCCGCCCAAGGTTCATCATAATGACCATCGGTTTCCTGCAATTCTTATCACAAACACTTCTTATGTGAGATAGAGAGATCAATTACAATACCTTGGCAAATAGAAGCTGAATCCCAAGGTTCAGCGTAACTCGTTTTCCAACATTTTGAGCTGATAAAGTGTATAGAGAAGAAGGGAAGCTTCGGCGACAGACCCAAGAGTCAAGGACCCATTTGCAGTAGCCGCAGGTCCATGATGAATTTGCAACGGCCCAGCCATGCTTGGAGTCGGAGTGCTGCTGGTGGTCGTTGCTATCGTTGCAGTGGAAACGCTACCTGGCTGTTGCTGATCCACCATTGCGCCAGAACCACCAATACTCTCAATGTTATCTGAGCCCTCCTCCCCTTCTGAGTGAGATCCATCCTCGGATATAGCGAGTGGTTGAGTGATTTCCTGGGTAGCAGCAGTCGTGGTCTCTGAGATTTGGCCTGTGGCGGGGGTGGGTGGTTCCGAGTCTTGATTGGTTAGAGAGTTGACTAAATTGTTGTGAGAAGCTCATAATTTCAACCCAAGGTAAAATGGTTCTTACCAAAGATGCTACCGGAAGTGGTCTGATGGTCGGCCATGATATGATAACTCGGATAGCTAGGAAGTCACTACGCATCACCTTCAACGGTTAGTTCATGGTAGATAAACATCGTCAATACATGTACAAATATATACATGGTATGATATTATAATACAACTCTAGCCTTTTCAACGCTTGGAAATCTGCTGTCGGCTTGAAAGAATCATAGAATCATTGTTTTCATCTTCAAATATATTACCATTTGATACCACTATAGATACACAATTGTATGAAAATACATTCTTTGCTCAATCATTTCGGGGCTATTATACTTTTCTTAAATTCTGCTGAGTTTATGCCAATCTACGGAATTATCACTACAAAATGTCAAGTAATCATAATATATTCTGTGTGTATGCAACAATTGCATAGAGTTGGCATTATCAACATGTCGTATCATGGGAAAGCCGATTTACTGATGTGAGAGGCTACTCACCGTATCTTGAAAATGGATCGCGACTGTAAACGGCGCCTCGTACGGTCGAGAGATAGTCACTTCTATCGCGCCATCATCCTCATCCAACCTCGCATAAAGATCTTCGTCTTCAATCTCACCCTCATCATTGCTATCATCCACACAGGGCATATCAATAAGCCATACCACAGGCATTGCTTTCATCATGCGCTTGTCAGTGTAGACTAGATAGACGGGGAATTGGTGAGTCTCAGGCAAAATTTTGACCCCTTATATATCTTTCTAATACCATCTTCGAGACTTTGAGGCCGACTCGGTTGAAGGCGCGTGTCAACAGGAACTCGGTACGCATCACTTGAGGCACGGTACCCATGTATTTAATTACACACATCCTTCAACGTTTCAACATATTTCTATTATCTTGAAACCTCATTGTGTCAGTCAATTGGCTGGGTACTGCGGCCGCTCTACCACTGCACCACGAGCCGGTCACCAGAACATCAGAAATTACCAATCTGAGCCGACTACCACTGACTCGAGGCCGACAAACGCTCCACATGCATCTTCGGAACACACAATACGGCGTTTATAACGACTTGTTGCCTCGCTCAATTCGCTTCCTGACTCATATCTGGATAATGGGCTGGTGTGTTGTATGGGCTACGGTACGTACACAGAGTTCCATAGCCTAGATGCTTGAAAACTGTTGACCCTGTGCAGCAGAACAGTTGCTACCGGTACTCCCCGTGGGCTTGTTGCAGCCCCCAACGAACGACAGTCGTTACCACCCCTTGCCTGATGATGTGATTGTCCGACCGACCTTCTTCACATTTCGACGATAGCCGTGCGCAAACTCCTTTCGGCTACAGCACTACATAGATGACAATGGGACGACAACCCTCTCCCTCTCCTTCTCCCCACTCCCATGATTCGCATTCGATATCCTCCCCATTTCGCAGTGATACAGTCAGCCTCACCACATTTCTGGACATTCAAACGTTCAGTCGTCGCCGAGGCCTTCGCCTTGTCCTCGCAGCAGCACTATATCCTCTGTCCTCCTAACTCTCCGAGCCAACATTGCTTCGACAGCGGAAACCCTTCCCGCATTTAATTTTGAACAATATCGGCGGAAGCAGATGGAAGATGGCAAAGAGCGGCCGTATGAACTCACCCATACCAAAATCAAGGCTGTCCAAGACGCATCAGGCGCACGCATGATAGCATCCGAAGAAATACTCCCGCAGTCTACCAAGCGTATCGTCGAAGTCCAAGGTGCTCCACAGAAGAGATTGATACCCACGTCGCAGCAATGGTGATGCATGATGTGAAAGGCCGTGGTTGTTCTCCCCCACCATCATCACCCACTACTAAGCAACAGACGGCCAATTTGTGAACGTATCTATCCCTTCGGACGTGGTCAGTTGTATCATCGGGTCGTCTTTCTTATTCCAGGAACTCCATCGCCGAACACCCGATTCCACTGGCAGGAACTTATAAAGTGGGCCAGCCAGTATGAGCGTAGCATAAATTTTCATAAATCCAACATATAATTTCCCCAATCTCACGTCATCGAGTAATGTAGACTACTTGCGACTTTGCCTGACTATTCCAATCGCTCAATTGGTGACTAATTGTGACATATACCAACGTAAAAACTTGAGATGACTAAATGTCTCCATCTTAGTATTCTCCTGACGGACCTGACCCTTAGAGACTACTCCAGTCATTCAACGACTTTCTCGCGACTCTCACGGACTTAGGACGAATACCCGTTTTAACTGAGTCTCACGGTCAAAGACCTTATTCACACAGTCAGTCCGAGGATGAGCGCAGTCACTGTGATTACCACTTGAGACATACTCAGATACTTGATTCTTTGAGGTACGGAGAGATGTCTTTACAGGTCAATCTCTCCAGCCCAGAAATAGACGAAACATATCGGAAGATCGTTACCGGGCAAGACATTGACTGGGTTATATACACATACGAGAAGGGGACTAATGATCTCAAAGTCCAATCGATGGGAGATGGAGGCCTTGAGGAATTGCAGGAGGAATTCTCTGACGGAAAGTAAGTAATTGATGCGATTATTTTCTTGAATATCATTGATACTTCTCGTAGGATACAATACGCGTTTGCGCGAGTGAAAGATCCCAATGTATACAACCGCCTTAATCTGTGCGCAGTACAATGACCTGACCCCTTGTTGCAGAGTCAATTGAACAAGTTCGTTCAAATCAACTGGTGTGGGGAGGGTGTACCAGAGGCGAAGAAAGGTCTCTTTCATACCCACTCGGCTGCCGTCGCTAGGTTCCTTCGAGGATCTCACGTCGTGCTCAGCGCTCGCAATGAGGTTCGAATAGTCTTTCTATGGCATACAACGTGAGGCGATGACGATTGCTACTTTATAGGCGGATGTGTCACCCGAGCTGATTATGTCTCGCGTTGAGGCTGCTTCGGGCGCGAAATACTCTGTACAGAAAGAACAACCAAGGAAGTTTGAGCCCATCACACCAGTCGGCACAAGCTACACACCAGTAGGAAAGGTAGACATTGCTGCATTGAGGAAAACGCCCACCGCTCCTAACCCAAGCGTGAGCGCCACTACAAAGCCTGCGCCGCCCACTGCACCCCGACCTACATTTGGTGCCCCGAAGCCCGTTGTGAGCACCCCTTCCGCGGCATCCCTATACGGTAAACCGGCTACAGTAGGTAAGGCCCCAGAGGATGCCTGGCCGGAGGACAAGCCTGCTGTTGCTGCTCCACCTCCACCGCCAGCTGCATCTCGTCCTCCCGCAGTACCTACCGCGCCAAGACCCGCGTTTAGCGCCATGGTGAGTACGCGCCAAAATCGCGTTTATCAATTCACATATTCTCCCTGCTATCAGTCCGCTAGGCCTTCCTCACCTCCTCCGGCTGCTTCGTCGACCGTTCCTACTAAACCAGATGAAGAGGATCGCATCGCCCCTGTCGGCAGCGCTTACAAGCCCGTATCTCTTCCTCCTCCTAAGAAACTCAAGAATCCTTTCGCCGCCTTTGAACAACAGACTCAACAGACCGCTCCGCCCGTTCAGTCCTCAGGTGGTCCCAAGAAACTGACATGGAGCGAAAGACAGGCGTTAGCCAAGAAACAACAAGAGGAAGAAGAGGCCAGGAGCAAGAACGCGAGCTTCCAGTCGTCAGCTGTGTCACCGGCTGCTGTCCCTGCGTTCAAGTCTAGCGCTCCAGCATTTGGGAGAGCGGCGATGAGTCGTCCTGCGCCAACGAACTTTGGTGCGGTTGCTGGTGCTGCATCGGTCGGCGCTGCCGCTGGAATAGTCGGTGCCGCGGCTCTAGCCACAGCAGATGATGAACCCGCCGAAGAATATGCTCCCGTAGGTGATTTAAGCTTAGCTACATATAATCATATTAACTGGTATGTAGCCTCCACCTCCACCTCCACCCCCTCCGCCCCGTCCGATGGAGCCAGAACCAGAACCAGAACCAGAACCAGAACCAGAACCTGTTGCTGCACCTCCACCGCCGCCACCACCACCACCACCACCACCTCCACCTCCTCCTGCAGCACCCGACGCGGCAGCCCCACCCCCACCTCCTCCACCTCCACCTCCGCCCCCGCCTCCACCAGTAGCGCAGATGTCTGCTTTGTCAATCGAGCCAGAGCCAGAGCCAGAGCCAGAGCCCGCTCCCGCTGCTACGTCACAACTCTATCATGGTAAAGGCATCTGTGCAGTCGTCACCTATGAATACCAGGTTCGGTCCACAACTATCTCATTGTTTAATACTGATCGATGTGTAGGCTGAGGAGAGCAACGAGATGAGCCTTGTTGAAGGCGAGCTCATCGAGGAAATTGAGGAGATTGATGAAGGATGGTGGTCTGGCGTTGGACCTGGTGGCAAGTCTGGAATGTTCCCAGGTATACGCGTTCAATATCAATATAAGTTTCAAACAATTGCTGATTGACGCAACCTAGCTAATTATGTCGAACTCGTTGAAGCCATACCTCCTGAAACTGAGTCAGTACCCCCTCCTGCACCCCCACCACCTCCACCACCTCCACCACCACCTCCACCTCCGGTGAGATTCAATTTTCCAAGCTACTTGATTAGCTGTATATCCTCACGTTGTGATACCACTAGCCCCCCGCTCCGGAAGCACCTCCTGCACCTCCTGCGCCCCCAGCTTCTCGGCCAGCGGCTCCAGCAGTGGATGAAGGCGTTACTGCTATTGCCATTTACGAGTGAGTTAATTTTTTTTACTAATCGTCAAGTAGGGCATGGTTTATGGGTGACTGGCGTTGATAGTTATGAAGCCGCGGAAGACAACGAAATTTCCTTCCATGAGGGCGAACGTATTATTGAGATTGAAGCAGCCTCGGACGACTGGTGGCAAGGCAAGAATACGGCTGGGCAGGTCGGGTATTTCCCTGGTGAGTGCTCTTGTCGTGTCTTGTATCTACGCTTGGAGACAACTGATGAATGTGGCGTTGAAGCGACTTATGTCGAAGTTCAAGAGTGAGAAATTGAAGTGATAATGACATTGGATCGGATGTGGGATGGATTTTCAAGTAGAACATGGCATAGTATACCTTGGTAGCCCTCTCAGATTCGATTCCTGTTTGTTTTTCACGGAATTTCAAACGATGAAAGTCGTAAGTGTACAACTCAAGAGTGTGTATTATATACAACGCGTAACAGAATCACGTGATGTGACCAACGCGTGTTTCCTCACGAAAGTGCCATCCCCTCTCACTGTCAGTTTGCACAAAAACCTCCAAGTTCTATCTCTCTCTTTTACATTCTTCGTAATACAGATCAATGTCGACCCAAGAAATTGAGCATATAAATGCTCCCCTTCCATCGTGCAAGGTCAACCTTATGCCGTTCCATCTCAAATACAACGGCCCAGCACCGATTTCGACTTATTTCATGGTTGAGCCAGCCAAGGAGACAGTTGGGGCTCCCGAAGATTTGGCAAGTAAAGCGGGTACATCACAAGAATACGATCAGGCCTCAATGGCCTCAGGTAGCCAAATTCAGTCAAACGATGGAACAAAAATGGAAGTTGACTCGATCAACGCGTCTTCCAAAGACGCCAACGCTGACGCATCTTGTTCACTGGCTCAGGCTAGCGGGCCAAGTGACATGCACGTGGAAGCTGAAAGTGTGCATTCCCGGTTCATCTCTACGTTTAGGGGACGGACTATACAAGGCTTGAACGTAGAGTTACCAGAAGGATATGTGGGAATAGTTCTCAAACCGAGGGAGATAACACTGTCAGCTGAGAGTAATATAACGAACGGAAAGGAGAGAGATGATGCGGAGAACTCGGACCTTGGTCGTGGAACAAGGCGGTCATCTAGGAGGAAGAAGAATGAGGAAGTGAAGAAAGACGCTGAAGGTGAAGATTTAGGAGATGCGCTGGACGATGTACCCGCAGACGTTACTGCGACGCAAACCTTCACCCCCACGGCTTCATTCTCTTCCTTTATGCTATGGCATCCGGACATTCCTGTTGACGAGAGTAGAGACGAATACTACCGATCGATAATGGAGTGGACTCAACTAGCTTCAGTGGTTCGTGATTCCCCTTTATTGAAGCTGACGTAGCACTCGTACTGATGGACGTTAACTAGCTACATCGAACTGAATAGCTATCCATTACTTGACAAATTACTTCATCTGTTTTGAATTTTCTGGATCGATGCTTCGTTGTAATGGCACGTGTATTCAATGTGGCTATCTTGTTCACTTCTCAATCTCTGATCAGGTATTGAACACCTCCTGTACCAGCTTTTTTATACCAAAATACCTCTGGGACATCTGCCACTTATCTCTGAAGGAAATAGGCGCTCAAACAATCTCACAAGACAGCTATAACATCGGACTAACTGGGAATTCGTAGTGCCTACACATAGACCAAGACGAAGGGGATTGCCACCGAAGGCCAATCAATGGCCGCGAATTCCGATAAGATTTGTGCCAGGGTCATTGTCGATGATTGTTAGCAATGCACGCAACATCGATCGAGGGTCTCTTCGCTAGCAGGCTAGGACCGCCTTCCGGTGACCACGAGGGTTTTTTTATATGAACAAGAGTCTGAACACACAGTTCGCTTGATACAGTATTCCATACTAACTTGGACGTAGAATAGCAGTACACACATCACCAAATACAACGCCGGTCGTTCGGTCCGCAGACTACAGCTTAGAATCCTCGAGATACTGTGACAAGAGTTAAACGGGGAATACGAGGCTCCTAGTGCTCTAAAATGTACTTTCTGGTTCGAAGTCTATTTTCACCGACGTGCGGAACGGATGCTGACACCTGCAAGTCCTCATCACAGGGCGAGCGTAGTCATCCTCGTCCAAAAAATGATACTGACTCCGGAATGAAAACCCTATCCCATATTCATCGACTTCTTACGATGTAGAGGAAAAGACATTCGCTGGAGCGGTCATAACGTACACTGGGGAGCTAATTATACATTAGCCATAGATGTCAACGAGGAAGGGGATAAACCATCATGATGTTCTACCTTTCCGTATGATCACCGGCATCCAGTTATTCATTATCAGGAATGTTCAGACGGGCTTCCGCAGCGGTACATCGTTTGTTGGCAGGAGTTGTTAGCCGGTCGGACATAACTGGCTGCACAGGTATGTTGCCGACGTGATTCAATAATAACCAGTTTGCATGCTTAACAAATAGATATCCTGTTTTCCTCACACACGACTATGTATGCCTCCTCGACAATCGTACTATGACGATTGTGCAGCCTTTGCGTGTCCAGACTTTGATTTTGTATACGATCTCTCCATAGGTATAATCATGTGGCTTCATCGAGTGCCTCAACCAATCCCATGACTTCCTCCCATTTCCCGTCATCATCCCAGCTGACCGTCTTATCTTCTCTCAAAGTAAGAGTCTGGCGAGCGTCCCCCGCGCCTTTGCCTATGACCTTCGCTTCTTCTGCAATCGTATTCAGCCATAATCTTGCGACGTCGACTTGACCGGGTTGCAGAGACGGTAAGCGGAATGCCCACAGGGATCGGTCCGTCCCATGGGTAACGTACCCTACACGTGCATTCCATTATCAAGATCTCAATATACGATGAGATTAATACCTTCTGGCCGATTTTGCTCCGGTGTCCACCGTATTTCGTATTTCAAGACAGGGAAACCAGCTTTCATGAAATCTCTCACGAACAGCCTTGCTGGTAAATGAACTTGAAGGTTACTGAGAATTTCGCCAAAGAGTTTTTGGATATCGCCAGGGGTTGCATCGGCTGGTAACTTCCTATGGAGCTGCACCATTCGTGCGACCAGATCCTTCGGAAAGTACCTCTCTAGGTTCGGCACGATATCATGGATGCTGGGGACCGGGTGAGCAATGGAGTAAAGATACCACTCCTCTTTGAGGTCTCCAATAATTATGCTTCTGACGCCCTTGTCCCTTAGGCCGCGTGCCAGGCCGCCGTTACGCTGCCAAGTCATAGGATCAGGAGAGTTTTCAAGCCATTTTCCATCTAGGCAACCACGAAATGTCCCGTATTCTGTTCCCAGCGCATCCGTTTCGATCACATTAGTTATCGTTGACCACGGTACGCGGGCAGGGTCCCGAAGTATAGAAAGCGTGTCCGGGTGATCTGGGTCTAGGTTGAGAGCCCTACAAAGGGCCTGATATTGAGGGAGTAGGTCCGCAGGTGTCCTTGGATTGGTCCTGAGGGTGCAGTTAGCTAGGAATTATACGAGGACTCGGGTGTACATAGCCGGAGCTACACTCACAGAATGGCATTAGATTGGAGAACCGCTGAATTGAAAGGCGCATTTTGACCGGGCGGAAGGCGAGACGCATGGTGTAGCATCTGATGCACAGAGTGAGCGCCTGTACAAACCGTATTATTCGAGTTAGTCCATTAATCGAGTGTAGGCGATTGACATTGGACCTGCAGAAAGGCCAGTTATCTGAATATCCCCCGGATCGCCTGTAGTTCGGGAATGATTGATACATAAACTTTCGGGAGAAGCACAGGGATTACCTTCCCATGCACTAATGTTGTCTC
The DNA here is from genome assembly GCA_014058305.1 of Pleurotus tuber-regium. Taxonomy (NCBI): domain Eukaryota; kingdom Fungi; phylum Basidiomycota; class Agaricomycetes; order Agaricales; family Pleurotaceae; genus Pleurotus; species Pleurotus tuber-regium. The sequence goes on along the minus strand of JACFYU010000012.1, from coordinate 130,133 downwards.
TAATAAATTCCAGCGCCAGCCATTGATCCTTGAATCCAAAATTACCGTCCAACTTAGGGTTGTTGCAAGCCAGAAACCCAAACGCGGAGAGCCGATAGCCGACGTTTACCCAAACTTCAGATCGTTCTGCTGCAATGTATTGTGCTTGTGAACTCAAAGAATGGGGTGACCCAAACTGAAGAAAGCTAAGCAGGGTGCCAAGAAGTAATACAACGATAATCAGCCACAGGAACTCACGAACTCAATGCAGCACCAAAAGAGACTCACCCTCCATGAATGTACACTTTGACAGGGAATTTCTTTCCTGATGGGAAAGCCGGGGGTGCGACGATATTTACAAATAATCTTTGTCAACACCTCAGTGCAAGGCCACGAGATTGGAGCTGAGCCATACGGATTTTCGGTTGGTTTTCCAAATCCTACCTTGTCTTCGAACGGGATATCTACGAAGTGATAGGGATCTTAGAAGGATCTCAGACGATCGGACCTTATCAGCCACAAACCTCTCGCTTGGCCATCGTTTCTTGGTTGTACCGCATCTGTATCAACAAACCACCCTGAGTAGGTGCAGATAGGTGAAATGGAGCGATTGAATCACAAGTCGCCTCCTCAACATATTCCTTCGCTTCATATCGGAAATGAGTGGGTAGTGGTTCAGGATCTTGGAATCGCTTAGGTGGGAGAGCATAAGGGACCTCTTCAACACGAGTAAGCCCATGGGGGATCGGACGTGATTGACTCCCTAAACGCACCCAGGAATACGGCGGCGCCGTTAGCCGCGCGACCACCTACGACACGCCCATACCGTGTTTCGACCACGACTCTGGCTGATTGCTTCAGTTCATCATGTAGGTGAGTAGCCATGTTGAGCCTGAGCCTGAGGCCTGAGGCCTGAGTGCACACTTCGACTTATGACAGCTGAAGAGGGTCCAGTGGCAAAAGCCAGCCGGTTACTTCCAGGGCCGAACAAACAAAAAGGCCATGTAACTTCTCCAAGTTTAACTCTCAGACAGCATCCAAAATAAGTGAACTACGGTTTATATCCATGCGGGAACTCTCTACACCTGGGAAAATCCTTTGGGCATCTTGGCGCCTGCAGCTGGCTGCTTCTTCGCCCTAAAGTCTCTCGCCATCTCAATTAAAGGTACCCAGTGGACATTCTCGTGTGTATTGACCCACTCAATAAATCGCTCCTGTATCTGTAAGTCAGTAGCCGTTCGGTAGGACGAAATGCCTGTATCCTAAATAAAATCATAGAATTGGCAATTCATACTAACCAGCATAAGAAGTACGTGTGGACGTCTATCAAATGGTCACATAATTATTTCCGTCATTGAGTCAGAAAGTGATTTTCCTACCCGCTGACATCGGGGTGTATTGTAATCGGGAAGATAAACTCCTCTTCCTCTCTGCTTCAGGTATCAATATATCGGCAATCGTCCAGAAAAGGCGTTTCTACCTGTAGTAATATGTGAACATATCCTTCCATAATTGTTCAATATCCCTCGAGTTCACCTATATTAAATGTTGCATGAAGCGTAATATGAAATAAAGACGACACCTCGACATACCCAGCCATGGGAGTTTGGGCTCGATTTGATAAACCTTGGCACGCATCAAGACCTTGTATCAACGAATTCAGGGATACAATCACTGACATCATTGGAGGTAGGTCGTCGAGGTACCTGAATGCAAGGGAGTCAGCCACATGCATATCTCCGTCGCATCACATTACCAATTCGCCGGGATGCAAACCAGTCCCGTGTCATTCCCTTTCGTCAATGGCTTCATCCATGTGCGGGCTTCCGCAGAGTAATCTATCTTTGTCCAATTGTCCTGGTCCCTCATGTAATAGGCCTGGCAGCTAACGTTACGTGAGTCAAAATCTCTGGCCATGTAGTAATGAGGGCTTACTCATGTGCCATACCCGAATGATCTTAATGTCGTGGTGAGATCTTGTTTGAGCTGGTGAGACGAAGCAGATACCGTATTCGACGCCTTTATCAAGTAGGAGATCTGTCCCCTCTTTGCTAACCTCCCACCACGGCGCCACACTTCCCTGCGAAAGTATGCAAATAACGGAATGGAAAATGGAAGATACCAACCTTAGGTGGAACGCCAAAGTTAAAATCGGTTAGTAACTTGTGCGTATGGTCCAAGATATCCCGCTGTTGTTCAAATGACATTGCGATGGGGTTCTGTTCAAAACGCATTGAAACCGTTTTCTTTGTACGCGGCGAGATAAACCTACTTCGTGCGAATATCCATGGAGTCCTCTGTAGCATGGTCAGTTTGATACCTAGCAGACGTATTTACTTTATTCGCACATTTCGTGTCCAGCGTCCCTGACGGCGGCCATCTCGTTTGGGAAGGTTTCCAAACTATGTCCTAAGCACAGACGTTCATATGTAAAGACGCTGATTGATTACTATAGTTTACCGGGAATAAACCAAGTCGTCTTGATGGAGTGTTTCTCGAATAGTTTCAAGAGTCGCAGCGAACCAACTTCTCCTGCGAACATTCCCTATCACCCGACATAGGTTTCAGCGCTTGCTCTCGGATTGTCTATGTCGGCCTACCCTGGAGATATCCAGAGGCGAGTCCTGGCCTCCATACGAACCAAGCCTGTACGTGGTTCAACTTGCAACTCCCGCTCAAAAGAAGCTTATCCATACCAGCCAGCGACAGCATCTACATCTACCCCGAATCCTATGAGCACTTTCTTTGCGGGCATATGACAGTGAAAAGGTAAGACGGGGACGTACGTGGGTAGCGGTGAGAATGTTATACCCATTGTTGTTTTGAAATCATGGGCTTCCGACTCGGAATTTCCACTAGTTGGATCGTGCGCGTGCACAAGAAGTAGGACAAGCCAATCAGCCCGTTTATACTGCTGACATAAGCTGGATAAGATCGCTTCCGCCAGCTTATCGCCCAACCTGGTTCAGTGGTTCCATCAAAATTCCCGTTATCCATAACATAACCGGGAATAACTGGCACTTCTTTCTCAAGTTTGGACTCCATGTGTTTGATTTCACTTAAGAAATGGCAAGAAATTATCCACTTATCGCCCGCTCTCCTTGCCTTCTTGCTCATCTATGGCCGATATGGCGAAATCAGAGAAACTAGATGCAATCATCAACGAGAAAGTCGTTCGTGATACTGAATCCTCTGTTCGCCATGAAGACAACATACTTTTGGCAAAACTTGGGTATAAGAGCGAATTCAAGCGCGAGTTCTCGGTGACTGTGTTATCAATTGACGATGTTTATGGCTAATCAACCTCAACTAGCTGATAGAAACTGTGTCATTTGCCTTCTCAATAATGGGCGTCGTGGCATCCGTCTCCTCGACTCTGTCGTTTGGTTTAGCAAGTGGTATGTTCGCCCATCAAACCCTCGGCCTCGATATTGAACATAGGTTGATTAAGGCGGACATGTTGGCATGGTCTGCCCTGTCTTTGAAGTCTAATCATCTGTATCTGACTCAAGTACCAGGTCTTTGGCTGGCTGATCCCCAGTCTATTCGTCTTGACGATTGCTCTCTCAATGGCTGAGTTAGCTTCTTCCATGCCGTAAGTTATGGCACCATCTCATCTTTATGGAATATAACTCGTGTACCAGGACAAGTGCTGGACTGTATTACTTCTCAGCCAAGCTTGCACCGCCGAAATACTCAGCCTTATCCAGTTGGATTACTGGTTGGGCGAACATAACCGGGCAGGTACTATGCTACCCCGCATTGCCCCAGGAGTTGTCCGTCGCTTATACGCCTTTTATTACCTAGGTAACCCTCGTATGCGGCATTGACTATACATGGTATTATTAGACAATAATTCTGCCAGTCTGTGACTCACATCTGGAACTGCACCTCAGCGCCCAGATGATCGCCTCGGCGGTTGCAGTTAGTTCTGATGGTTCTGTGATTCTTTCCGCTGGGGCAACTTACGGCGTTCTACTGGCTATTCTCTTTTCCCATGGAATTGTGTGTTCCGCTGCCACGAACATCTTGGCTAGACTCAATCTATTTTACGTGATGATAACTGGTCTCGTATAATTCCTCACTTACATTTTCACTATATTGACGCTGGTCCATCCTTCTAGTGGGAACTACAATTGGCGCAATAATTTCTCTTCTTGTCGTTTCTGGTGACAATAAGGTATCGACGAGGGATGCCTTCACTTCTTTCGAAAATAATACTGGATGGACCAGTAGTAAGAGACCACGCTCAGATTGACGGCTACGTACTCACAGCTTATCAGACGGCTGGGCGTTTATTTTAGCGTTTACGGCACCCATGTGGACTCTAACGGGCTGTAAGTCAACGTACCCCTTTGTCCTCTATTGAATCAATCTATAATCACATAATTAGATGATTCTGCTGCTCACATATCTGAGGAAGTCACTGGGGCTGCATGGGCCGCTCCGATTGCAATTCTAGTTGGCGTCAGTGCCACTGCCAGTCTGGGTTGGTTATTATTGATAGCCGCCTCATTTGCGACTACCTCCGTTACTGCGCTGCTTAATTCGCCTTTACCGCTACCCATGGCGCAGCTCTTTCTAGATGTTCTTGGTAAACGTGGGATGCTGGCTATTTGGTCTTTGATAATTATCGTTCAGGTATGTGAGCCCTTGTTATCTAAGTTCGTAGGGGAATTAACCCCAATGCACCGGAAAGTATGTCACTGGTGCCGCCCAGGCTGTCGATGCTTCTCGCGTTGTTTTTGCTTTTGCTCGAGATAACGCCCTTCCGGGTTCTCGATGGTGGAAAAGAATAAATCATTATACGCAGACACCTGTCAATGCAGTGTGGTTCGTAATTGCCGTTTCCGCTGTCTGTGGTGTCCTTGGGTTTTCTGAGACTGCATTGGAGTCATTGGCAGGGTTTGAACTCTCCTTTCTCATAGGTGCATCGTCCTGACTTTCGCCGAACATCAGGTCGTCCGTCATTGGGTTGTACACCTCCTACGCAGCTCCTATATTCCTGAGGATAACCTCTGGTCGTAAGAAGCTTGTGCCAGGCCCATTCAGCCTCGGACGATGGGCCGTTCCAGTCGGTTCTATTGCCGTGGCATGGGTGAGCTTCATGGTTGTGATGCTATTCTTTCCCGGGGGTCAAATTATCAATGCTGATCAGATGAGTATGCCGCTTTACCTGGCCTTCAATGGATCCATATTAATCAGCGGCGCATGGTAGATTATGCGGTTGTCATCATTATGGGGGTTTTTATCTTCGCTACTGTATGGTGGATTATCTCCGCACATAAATGGTTCCATGGGCCTATCAAGAATGTCGATGACGACGATAGCACATACGCAGTACAAAGAGATCCCACCCGGTCGGCTGACCAGACGAAATGACAACGTTGTACCTTAAGTTGAACTTTGGTTCCTGCCGGAGAAGCTATTCAAAGAGTTAACGCTCCTAGTAATCGCTTACAGCACATATCGCAAGCGCTTCCACTTTTTAGGGTCACTAATGGCATTTTGGTAACCCGATTATACACTTTCTCCGTCAGGACAAGTCGTCAAAGGCACAAATTCTCTTATATTATATATTATATTTAACTCAGCCATCGATAAGTACACCATCGGCTTAACCATGGGAAGCATGATCTAGCCCTAGCTCATCGATGCAACGCTTGCCCTGGTGTCAACAAGGTTTTTGAGTTCTCCCGCCGCAATCCTTTGGCATCGAGAGCCGCGCCAGCTGTCAGCCGGCTCTATTACACGGATCGAATCGACTGGATGATAGTTTCCCCCATGGAGCATGTAAGGACGTAGAAGAGAGGATCTGGCAAAGCACCCCATGTCGTTACTTACAAAATGTATCATGGACGTAAAACAGTATAGGATGGATAACAGGTGGGATACATAAAAGAAGATAATGGGATATATCATATCAAAAATTTCTTGTGCCGTAATAGAAGTTATTCTGCCGCTTTACCCAAAGGCGTCTTGGCCATGACGCTGAGAACCTCAAGGAGAACCTGCAATGATTATGAGAGACGCGGCAAAAGCACCGAACGAGGAAGTAGCTCACATCTGCCGCAGCCATGGTGGTTAACTCGGCGTTTGTATCGTAAGCAGGAGCCACCTCAACGATATCCGCCGATACGATTTTGAGTCCATCTAAACCCCTCAAAATGGTCCGAAGCTCTCTTGTAGACCATCCTCCTGTCTCTGGCGTTCCAGTGGCGGGAGCAAATGCAGGGTCGATGGAATCGATCTGATGGTGTCAACGCCTGATTAGCAAGTAGTGAGGAGATTTCATCGAAAACGCTAACATCTATGGAAAGATAGACTGGTCTATCGCCAACAGTGTCACGGATTTTCTTGATAATTCCATCGGTTCCTGTCGAAAGAGCGTGAGCAAAGTTTCAACCCATGAGTCCGGTCCCTCCTACCGATAGTATCAATCTCACGAGCTTCGATTCGTTGGAAGCCTGCTGCGTCATCGTTGTAATAGTCCTCGAGGCTGGAAAGGGTGGTTCTGATGGCCCCGTGCTGCACAAAGGATAAACTAGGATCAAAGTTCTCAAGCAACACGCCGCAACATAGAGAGGATACTTGCAATAGACGAGCCGTTCTTAATCAGGCCTTCTTGACTTGCCCAATAGAAGTAAGTCCCATGATTGATAGCCGCCTGGTCAGATGGTGCGCCGCCAAACACGGACGGTTTCCAGGTATCTAGTGGTAATTGGTATTATTGGTCTGCAGAGAGCTTAATGAAGAATTCGTACCAAGGTGAGAATCAAAGTGGATAACGGAAATTGGGCCGTATACCGAGTTTACTGATCGGAGAAGGGGAAGGACGATAGTGTGATCTCCACCAAGAGTAATGATGCGGGGATGTGAGGTGCCATCCACAGAGAGGGGAATCAACTTTTCGCCTGTTACGGAATCATTTCCCAAGGGCAATAATGCTTTTCGCTGGAGAAGCGATTTATGGCCGTCTTCAATTTGCTGGATGGCGTGTTTATTGTCGTAAGGGCTACACGAGACAATTAAGCAAAAGGTTGTCCTTATGATGAAGAAGTACTGAAATTTAGAAATCTCACGTCACCGGGATGTCACCACAGTCCACGATGGTCAGACCTGACCTGAAGGGGTTCACCTCGAGAGGAACGTTGTAGCCACCGTATAGTGTGAGACGGCGTGAACCTGCGCGAATCCCTGCGGGACCAAAACGTGCACCAGGGCGATAGGAAGTACCCGTGTCCTGGAGAAGACGGCGATGAGTTGACCAGTAATCTCAGCAATTCCCCTGAGGACTACGTACAAAAGGGGCACCTAGGAAGGCAATGTCGAATGGTACATCGCGCTCCCGTGTGAGACATTGTACATAAGGGAGCTTAGCGAAAGTGGTGATGCCAGAAAAAACGGCATCGGCGGTCACTGTGTGGTGAATAGTGTTTAGCCGGTATGTAACATTGTTTAAAATATGACGTTACCTTCTCCCAACCTAGTTTGGTAAACGCCCTCGGAAGGGAACCGCACATAGTCAAGGGGCAATTGCATAGCATGATCATGATGGTGGTTAGCCAGGGCCACGGCGACAAACGAGGCTAAGAGGACAAATTTCATAGTGAGGGAAGTTGGGGGGTTGGGTGATGGTCGAAAGACCAGATTGCTCCTACTAAAAGGTCGAACCGTGGCGTAACACGGATGCGGGTGACAACATATGTTGAACCCCATGACTTCTGGTAACGGCATGGGTAGGCTTGTCAGGGAAAAGGAAGTTGGTATACAGTATGGGTGGAGTCATGTTTGCCTTGAGGTGATCGATTATAGAAGGGGTAGCTATTCAAGACCAAGGTTAAGGATGCTGATGATAAGCTATGTTGATATGCATTCATTAGCAGAGAGATTCGGAGATCTAGACACAATAGGATATCAGTCAGCCACGTATCTAATAATTGCACCTCCTCTGGAGTCGGGTACAAGTCACCACGAGGAGTGCTAATAATCAGCAGCTACTGAAGTGGTTAAAGTCCAGGGATGGGTCGGTCGGGTCATATCATTCGCACTCTTCACCAGTCTCTCTCCAAAGAGCAGAATCCTCATGTCTCAGACATCTTACCAGCCCAATGAACGAGACTCTCTTCTGGGGTCTGGAGGGTTTGCTGAAGGTGGCGAAAATGACCTCGAACCAGCATCGTCCTCGTCCTCAACTACTCTGAACCTACATGGGGAAGGGCAGCGCCGAACACTTGGCGCAAATACCTCAAATTTTAGCCTTTCTTGGTCGCTGTTTGTTGATGCGGTTCCCGGTTAGCAAACTTCCTCGAATCTTGTCTATACGGCGTCAACTTACTGAATGGTGTCCTCTCTTCACGGCATCTTGCAGTGATTCTCTCATACATACTGCAGAACTCGATACAATCCGTTTCTATCCTTGTTGTGAGCCATCTTGGACCCGAAGAGTTGTCGATTGCAGCATTTTCGCTGATGTTGGCGTTTGTGACGGGCGAGTATATTGTTTCAACTCTTCCTCCCATAAAAGGAGATGATCCCACGTTAGTCCGATAGGATGGTGTATGGCTTTGGGCGGCACCACGGCCTTGGACACGCTTGGTTCGCAGGCTTTCACCGGCGGCAGTCAACGTACAGATCTTTCTATCCATTTCCAACGATGCCTGATCATCTTGTGGGCATTATTGATCCCGGTGTGCTGTTTTTGGGCTTTCGTCGAACCTGTACTTCTGTACCTTGGGCAAAATGAGGCGCTTAGTAGAGGCGTACAGAAGTTTTTACGCATCCTGATTTTTGGATCCCCTGGATACATCGGCTTCGAGTCTATGAAGAAGTATTTGCAGTGTCAAGGTATGCAGTTTCACCCTCTCCCCAGATTAAGGAAGGACTCAATGAAATGTCTACAGGTATTATGGGTGCTTCGACTTTCGTGCTTGTGATAATATCGCCTGTGAACCTTGCTCTCAACGTCTTCTTTGTACACTATACACCCCTCGGCTTGCTTGGATCTCCCACCGCTTTATCCCTCACATACTGGTTGGCGTTCTTTCTACTTATTTTGGTGACTGCGTGCTCCCAGACACACAAACAAAATGGAACGTGGGGTGGTATCCGACTCCGGCTCGTTCTTGAGCCCAGAAGCTGTTTTACATTCCTCGGGCTTGCAATCCCTGGTATCCTGATGGTCGGTACCGAATGGTAAGGCTACTTTCTCTATCTTTAATTTGAGATTATCTCAGGTTCAAGCTGCATCAGGGCCGCGTTTGAGATCGTGGCATTGGCTGCAGGGAGGTTGGGTGCTACACCTTTAGCGGCGCAGTCTGTTATAATGACAACCGATCAAAGTACGTGCGTCTGATCCATGGCACTCGCGTGTACTGAACATGTGAACTTAGTTTTAAATACTATTCCATTTGGAATTGGTATGACGACGTCTTGAACGACAGTAACCACTAACCTACGAGTGTCTTTAGGCGTGGCGGCGTCGACGAGAGTTGGAAATTTAATCGGACATAGGTCTGCAATTGGTGCCAAGCAGGCAGCGCACGCGTCTGCCTTTGTGAGCGTTGTGGTTGGCGCCCTCGTCATGACTGTCATGATGGCTACGAAAAATGTTAGTTCTGCAATTCACTGAATTCGACGCTCACACACAAGAGCAGATTTATGGATACATATTCAGCGATGATGAAGACGTAGTTTCCTTAGTGTCTAGAGTTATGCCCTTAGTCGCATCCTTTCAAATTGCAGACGGCCTAGCTGGTTCATGTGGCGGCGTTCTGCGTGGTCAAGGCTCGTCTTTTAGTCTTCATAGTTCATGATACCGATTATAATAACGCTATACTACGAAATAGGGAGACAGCACTTAGGAGCGGTATTCAATGCCGTAGCATATTATATTCTGGCCCTTCCGTTGGGAATCACCCTTGCTTTCCACCACTCCACGAACTTGGGTCTGCAAGGACTTTGGATTGGTGAGCTACTCTGTTTCAACTTACATCCTGCATTGTGATAATTTTTCTGTGTAGGCCAGGTTATTGCACTGTTTATTGTAGGATTAGGTGAATATTCTGTTGTATGGCTGGGAACGGATTGGGAAAACGAAATTGCAAGAAGCATTAAGAGAAATGAAGCGGAAGATAAACGAAGGAGAGATATTTTAGGCATATAACCTGTAATGTTGTCCGGACTACCTGGTTTATGCACATATATTGAGCCCCTGTCTCCTATTCACACCCCTGAGTAGCCTGCTCAACTCAGATGACTAAGCGTCTCTATTTTTAGCTTGACCGCTGCGCGACACGTCGACCTCACGGACACACTCACAATTCCTTAGTTTCTTCTGCTACCCAAAACAAAGGACTTGACCTCAAGGTCTCCCACTGACGGTCATGTCAACGCCCTACCCACTCCCTTCGGGCCTCTCCCCATCCACGGTCACTAATACCGCTTCACTAGTACGAATCGTTGCGCTTGCATTGATATCAGGAGCTGCCATTGCTTCTCGACTATTTGCCGTCATAAACTTTGAGAGTATTATCCACGAATTGTGCGTAGCAGTGGCCTATACTCTGATGTCTCAGCTGACCTGTAACCTTCGTTTACAGCGACCCATGGTTCAACTTGTGAGTGATATGAGACTTGGTTTACGTTTCTGGGGCTTAACGACGACACGAAGCCGTGCCACCAAAGTTCTCGCGTCCAAGGGATTCTATGTGCGCTCTCTATCATAGACTAGTGTCGTACACACATTAAATACTTCAGTACAGGAATTTTGGAACTGGTTCGATCCCACGGCTTGGTACCCACTTGGGTAAGAACTTGCGGGCGGATATGCCATTGTTCACTCATTTCGTTTTAGTCGTGTAGTTGGGGGAACTATCTATCCTGGCCTAATGGCTACCAGCGGTGTCATATACAACGTCTTGCATGCTCTCAACCTGCCAGTTGACATCCGAAATATATGTGTATTGCTTGCGCCTGGTTTTAGTGCACTTACGGCTTGGGCAACATACATGTAAGTTCGGCTATTTAGTTGGTCGCCTGCGTCGTTTAGCTAATCTTTGGATGTAGGTTTACGAAGGAAATGAAGGATGAAAGTGCCGGGCTTCTCGCCGCGGCATTTATCGGCATTGCTCCGGGATACATCTCGCGTTCGGTGGCAGGTTCATATGACAACGAAGCCATTGCCATCTTCCTTCTAATGTTCACATTCTACTGTTGGATCAAAGCTCTTAAACAAGGTAGTGCATTCTTTGGAATGATTGCCGCCGTATTTTACTTTTACATGGTGGCCGCTTGGGGTAAGAGTCCTGACTTCCACGTATCAGTATGGACCAGTAACCAGTCTCCCTAGGTGGATACGCCTTCATTACTAACATGATACCATTGCACGCGTTGGTTCTGCTACTTATGGGCCGATTCACGAGCCGCTTGTACGTTGCGTATTCTTCGTGGTACGCTATCGGTACACTTGCAAGTATGCAAGTTCCCTTCGTAGGATTCCAGCCCGTTAGGACTAGTGAACACATGGCCGCTCTAGGCAAGAACTTTCTCCAATGATGTTACGCACTTATTGATATCTCCGATCTGTTCAGGTGTATTTGGTCTTCTTCAGATCATCGCCTTTGCCCAGCTTGTACGGTCTCATCTATCTTCAAAACAGTTCCAGGACTTGCTCTTCGTGGCTGTAATTGCCGCCGGTGTACTAGGTTCCCTCGCTATTGTTGGTCTAACCTACAAAGGTTGGATTGCCCCCTGGACGGGTCGATTCTACTCTTTGTGGGATACGGGCTATGCCAAAAAGTGGGTTACACGCTTGTCTACTAACCCTCAGCTTTGACATATCTAACTTGTCAGGTATATCCCGATTATTGCTTCGGTCTCTGAGCATCAGCCTACTGCCTGGCCATCCTTCTTTATGGATTTACAGCTCCTCATGTTCTTATTCCCTGCCGGAGTCTTCCTGTGCTTCATGCAGCTGCGTGACGAACATATCTTCGTCATCATTTACGCAGTTGTAGGCAGCTACTTCGCTGGCGTCATGGTGCGCCTTATGCTAACCCTTACCCCTGTTGTCTGCGTTTCCGCCGCGGTCGCATTATCAACACTGCTAGATACTTACATCGACCCCATCGAGCCCCCAACAGTCGAAGACGAGACTCCGTCTGGCGAGACCACTACTGCCGATGCATCTACCACAAATGGGTCCGGAACTCCTGCCGCTACTCCGACTACCTCGACTAAAAAGGCCAAAAAGAATGCTACACCGTCAGAATCTACATCCTCATCCAAAAAGGGTTCTAGGCCATTGGCAGGTATATTTGGTCTTGATACGCGTCTCGCCGTTATCTTGAATGCCTTTGGAATGCTATCATTCTTTGTATTCCATTGTACTTGGGTGACATCAAATGCCTACTCATCTCCCTCCGTTGTCTTGGCCTCTACTAATCCTGATGGCAGTCAGCACATTATTGATGACTTCCGAGAGGCATACTACTGGCTCCGTCAGAATACGCCCGAGACAGCTGTTGTGATGAGTTGGTGGGATTATGGGTACCAGATCGCTGGTATGGCTGACAGACCAACATTGGTGGATAACAATACTTGGAACAATAGTGCGTACACGTTATCCCACAGCGGAGGACTGGACTCATCTGATCTATCCTTGACAGCCCATATTGCCACCGTCGGAAAAGCAATGTCAAGCAGCGAAGAAGTTGCTTACCCAATCCTTCGCAAGCACGATGTTGATTATGTACTCGTCATTTTTGGCGGCCTCATTGGATATTCTGGAGACGATATCAACAAGTTCCTCTGGATGGTCCGGATTGCACAAGGCGTCTGGCCAGAGGAAATTCAAGAGCCGAATTATTTCACCCCCCACGGGGAGTACAGAGTGGACGACCAGGCTTCCCCTGCAATGCGAAACAGCCTCATGTACAAGATGTCGTACTATCGGTACATCTAACCTACCACCCGTATTTCTGCTATCTGATTCGATGATTAATGCATAGCTTCGCGGAACTATTTGGAGGTGGACAAGCAATGGACCGGGTTCGTAATCAACCAATGCCGAAGCAGGGTCCAACCCTCGACTATCTAGGTGGGTATTCAATTCAGTAAGAACGACCCCGTCTCACTCTCCGCCATGTTTTAGATGAAGCGTTCACGTCGGAAAATTGGATCGTAAGTCCTTCTACCACTTCGAATACCTGATCCCTGCTCACAACTTCGCTATAGGTCCGGATCTATCAAGTGAAGAAAGAAGACTTACTTGGTCGTGACCTTAAAAGTGCCAATGCATTCCTGCAGGGCAAGAAGCGAAAACGCAGTAAACCCGCTGCGAAGAGGCGAGCTATTGTTTGAACATTGTATCCATTTAAACTAGAAAAATCACCTATTCGCTTGTCCTTGCTGTGAATCAATTTACGTTCCATTCCCTTCAAGTTCTCCGGAATGCCTCGTTGATTCCGTGTACCCCATCACACTTCCTGACGATAAGTTCCGACTTGGCGCCTATAGGTTCTCGCGTCAACCATAGGCTCCTCAGGGGTTGTCCGTTTTGGCGACAGTGAGGCACTGGGAATTCAATGGCTGATAGCATTTTAAGAGATCATGGGCCATGTTCAACGTTGACTCTGGACGGTCAGGAGGCAGTCTTTGTCATCACCGTGAGGCTCACCTCAAAGTCATAGTGCCAGAATTGATGACATCCCCACATCACCTGCGATAGTGCATGCGATTCCACTCCAACTTGAGCTGCGCATGTCAACTCTTACTAGGTTTTGGCATGCACAAACTCAGCCAGATTACTGAGCGCCGTACATATGTTTGTCAGAAAGGAAATACACCATAAGATGGCCTGGTCATCCCATGGGCGACTTCTTGTCCTCGAGGCCTAAGTGTGATAGGGACATGGCTGCTACACAGCTCTATGTACGTTTCGACCTATCATGGAGTACTTGCTATCAAAACGTGTACGATTCTGGCAGCATGTCGTTGTCGCGTGGCGTTCGTGGATGCAGATTCTCTGAACACAGTTCAACAACAATTGCGTGGCTATATCTGGTCTATTATTACTACAATACTTTGACCCTCTGATATATTGTCAACCCGGAATATTTACTATCGCCATTATCCGTCTACCTAAGACCGCAATCCGAAGGCTGGAACAGGAGATTGGTCGGATATAACGGCAGTGTAAGAGATTGATTGCTGGTACATCTTACCAACAAGTTCTTTCTGCGCGAACGCCACAAGGATGCCGACCAACTATGGCAAGTAGATCCGAGAATGTATGAACGTTTAAACCTTCAATGTTATAAGATAGTACTTGATTGAGGTCATGTCTCTGATCCTTCCGTGCAATACTCGCTATTCAGAATTACCATAGGAGGTTAGCTAGTGATTGTCATTTAGTTTTTGACAGTTTCCTGGAAGTGGAGAAGAAACGGCCTTACACATGAGAACTTATGGACTCGTTGGAGCGAGAAACTCCTGGTTATTTGAGAGCCAACTCAGCTATTCCCAGATGCCTGGGCTCGTCCCCCCATTCCTAGATGCGGCTTCAAGCGTGCTGTATACTTCCATTGACGGCGTTTGCCGTGTGCGGGTTATATTAAATCACAGATTTACATGAGAGGTGGCAAATAATGGACCGAGTTCGATAGAAAACCTGTTCGATTACGAGTAGTCATCATGGCCAGAATGTGAATCAGTTATGGATAGGTACTAACGCAGGCACCGGTTTCCGACGAAGTGTCCCCTTCTGTTCCTTTCTCCACCCAATGATAGTCTAACGGGGTGCTGCTGTCTGAGTAGGGTTGTAAAATTTCGCGGGAAATTTAGGTTTGACTTTGAGACGGAGTGCCATTCGAACTTGATAGTGCACCATTACCACATTTTCCTGTAGACCAGCTCGATGTAAGTTAATAAAAGACTGGTGTCTTACTTTTGGGCCGGGGTGCTTCTATTTCGGCTTACGCTTAACTGAGGTTTTCCATGAGCCAGAAAGCATAAGTGCTACCCAAAGTCCATAGGGAACATGTTGAAAGCTCTCCGGCTCACTTGTTCATGCTCTATAGGAGGATTATTCTTTGAGCCAAGGAAAAGATCACCCTTGACTGGGATTCGTGGATCCAAGTGAGTACGCTGCGCAGGGCGAAGATAACCGTATTCGGGTCCGACTTGAAGCCCAAGCTCCACCAGTGGGACAAGGAAGTATACAGCTTCATGTAAACAGCCTTCGATTAACGAGCCTATGTCGTCAACTTGGCTGATACTGTACCATTTCATTCAATTCAGTAGGTGGGTGTGACCGTGACGGCCTGCCGAATGGTCCAACCAGTTGATCCTTTCGGCAAACCTACCCGCGTCTGTGACGCGGGCGAAATTTTCGGCATTTTGGTACCCCAAAACGGCCAAAATCGACTGAAAATTCACAGATTTTGTGTGACACTCGGGTCACCCTTTCAGCAGGCGGGTCGGCGACCTGTGATGAGCATATTTTCATATTGTATAAACTCTCCAGTTGAGGGTTCTCCGCTGCAAATAGCATAGGCCATGAAGTTCGGTGTTCCCTACATATGAACTAAAGACAAAGCCATGAAGGTGAGGAACGAACTTACAGCCACTGCCAGCACCCAGGTGCTGAAATTCCATGCCCCGCTCTAGGGACTGCTTGGAAGACTTCTTGACACACGACCAATTATAGATGGTAGACTTGACCTGGTCGAACAGGCGAGCGACAGGGTATGCATGCGGCTGATATGGGAAGGTGATCATCCTAAGAGACACTCCTAAGTAGTGATAGAATTTCCGTTTCAAACTTCAGCCACTTTTTCTCGTTGAGTTCCTGTGAACGGAATATCTGAGATTGACTATGATTTTGGCTTGACTAACATCCCTGTGAAGGATATTTCTCTTTGACCCCTTATCAGTGGGCCAGGCGATCGGTGTTAGCTGTGCATATACAGGGAGAAAGCCTGCCTTCCAGGATATCATGCATCGCCATGAGAAAGTGACCGGCACTTGAACATTTAAAACGAGTCTCCACGACATCGGCATAATGACCCCGGCCTTGACATTGTAAATGAGGCTCCGTTCTGGCGGGGACAACAAGGGATCCGCTATTGTATATGTCGCCTTAACCTACAAACCTCAAGGGGCTCCGCAACCGGACCATTTTCTCGTAGGATCTCGTAGAGCTCCCCCTTACTCGAATGTGAGTCCAGTCGCTCGATGAAATTGAGGAATTTTGCCTTCGGTCTTGGCAGCCCAAGTCATGTACGAGTTGAAATGAGCGCCGCAAACTGACTCTCTATCCCAGGATGCTTTAGGTGATCGAGTAATAGTAGGTGCCCTGTTTGGGCGATCTGTGTGGGGAGTGTATAGTGTGCGTATAATGCTCGTGGCAACACGTTTTTCCGCTCGAATAGCGGGAGGTAGCCAGTTCAACCAAGTTAAGGCTTGATGATTGGAATCGTCAAGAACGAGACTTTACTTGATAGATGTATAGTCGGAATGTCTGAACATGACGGTTGCAGGAGATGAATATGACGTATCAGGATCGAAACCGCTCATAATAGATGGGAATACTTACTTACATCATATACCCTGCTCCGTGAATGCTGAGCACTGCTAGAAACTCAGAGGAAGACATGATTGAAAGATGTCAGAAATTTTGGGGGCCCGCCTTGCGCCAATAGACACGATGCGATTATCATCCTGCATTGGCTGGCGGTTACCAATTAAGGGAGAAGCTGTTAGCGCGACGCGCGTGAATAACATCACATTTGTTGTACAACGATCATTAACTCAGATCTGGAAGCGAAAGAACTGAAGGAACGAGTATCCCGACGAAGCGCATTACCACAGAATGGTTCACCTGCCGCCGAGACTGCTGTACCTCGCTCCCAGAAGTCGCGCGAGAAATGGAGACGTCTGTTCAAGCAGCGATGAGGCACATAACCTCATGATTTATTTCAACGTAGTCCAGAAGCGTCTTCATAAAACAGTCGTCGAGATTAGGCAGCGAACACATCGTTTGCATCTGAAAAGAGGGGATAGTTGTGCGCTCCATGCAAATAGCCATGGGATGAAAAGATGGTGAAGCCTGCTGGTGAACTTGAAGAATGAGAAATTATCAACGGTAGCGTGGGAAAGAGGTGCTCGGCCCGACTCCAACTACCAGCTCCGCAAGGAGCAGTAAATGCCCGCTCGATGAGAGGCGATGTCGGCCTGGTGGATTAAAATCGGCACTGTCGTGGAATGTATATAGGCACCCGCGCTTGAGACCCACTCTCCCGGGAGGGGAGGTGGAGGTTCTACAGAAGCTAACACCGTCGCTTTCTACTCAATGAGTCACCTAGTACATATATTCTTCTATACTTACAACCCGTATAAATCACGAAGGCAATTAATAATAGAGTAGGGATGCTTGTAGTGCTATCGCCACATAATTGAGGCCCGAGGTATCATAAGCAACCTGGTATAAGTCAACTGAACGCTCAGCGTTCAGGATGCGACGAACAACCATATGCACCGTCCATATTGATCAGATGCGTTCTTTGATTGCACCCGTTCGTCCCCTTGCAAGGTGGCATGTAGCCGATTTAGAGCGACGACATCTTCGGACATCTTGCATGCACTTGCTGATCCAGCAGCTATGTCGACGAAGTTGACGCGAGACTCGAACGAGCAATCAATGCTTCTGCAAACTCCTTGAAATCGGTCTTCGATGCGCCTCTCCCGGGCTGGACGTAGACAAAACAAGAAATGTTAGAGAATCATTGGACGGATGATGATCGAGGAAAAGAAGCTGACCTTGAAAGCATATACGACAATCTCTCTGGGCCATTGCTCGGCGGATACACCAGGTGTCTCAACCGGCTCGGCGAGGACAACACGGAGAACACGTTCTTCGGTGTCGTATGTGTATCGTACACTCGGATGTAGACGGACGTTCATGGATACTTTCCATAACGGTTCGCGGCGGAAAACTGCGTACGAAGATCGTCAACAGAATGCGCCGCGTTAACTGACGATGTGGGACTCACGTAAACGTTTATTATGGGTCGACTTATTCGAAAGTAATTTCAGATGACCAACCATCCCCTCCGAGAAGTTCTTCTTCCCTCGCTTGACAAAGAGTTTGATGTTCTTCATCTCGAGCTCGCCGTCTTCGTCCTCTTCTCCTGTAACATCTGCGCATATACATTCGATAATAAGAAATCATACCCATCTGTAGGTCTAATGGAGTCTTACGAGCATGGGGTACTTCGAAAGGTATCTCTGCTGGTGCAATGGCCGCCTCAGGTTGACTGTCATCATAGCTTGACGAACCTAGAGTTTGAATGTCAGAGGCCTTCGATGGCTGACACCAAGCCGGCTTCGCCGAGAATGCTGAAGATGCTGCGCTAAAACGAGGGGAGCCAAAGGGTGAACCCTTCCCCGCAAACGCAGTGAATCCGCTGCTGATAGGCTAGATGAAAATCGTTAGAGTCAGTATTTCATTCACATATGTAATTGACTACGTACTACATGACGCTTTTGGGATGGTGGTATTGATGGAAGAGAGGGTGTAGCCAGCTCTGAGAACGATTTCTGAACGTTGGGATGAGCGGTGGGCTGAATGCGAGCATTGCAAAGGGATGACTAAATCTAACTCACCTTTGGTGATGGTGGTAGAGGTAGCGGTTCATTGGGTGGTGTTATCGGAGCATCGTCCGTTATAACGGATCTTGGTGACGAAGTAAGACTTGGCAAGTCCTCAAGGCCCTACGACAACCAATTATTTGAGTGCTTCGACCTCTGATCGAACATTAATAAGTACGTTGTCTGTCTTGGGATCTTCAACCGTATTCTCGTCTTGTACTTGCGTTATAGGTACATTCACTATAACTTTATCGTTCTAAATGTAGATGTTGGCGTGCTGCTACAACTTTGAAGCAAGGCATGAAGACACATACCTCATTGCTTTCATCATCTCCTCTATCAGATGGCGGAGTCCTGCTCCGTTTCGCCGGTGGATAGATGGATAAGAGATTCTAGAGAGTGCTGATCAAATTGATGACACTGCGCTGAACTTTCTACTTACGAAGGGGTAGCCAGCCTTCTATACCATTCGATCGTTTCAGTAGTTGCAACGTTGACGCTTAGGAATAACCTACGGAGTAATCGTCATCTTCAGCACGTTTCCGCTTCAGGGACGATCGACGCTCAAGTGAGGAAGAGGGAGCTTCAACGTTAACGGCGGGAGTGGCTACTATCGGAACCATTTCATTGAGATCAGTCGCTTCACTCTCCTCGGACGTCATATCCTGCGAGGTCACAGGAGATTTATCTTCTGTCGCTACAACAGAATCCGGGGATTGATTTGTCACGGTATGACCAAGTTGTTCGGCGAGGACTTGTGGCGTCGGTGCAATTCTGAACAGTTGTCAATCTTGAGGCACTTCATTTTCGTAGCGTTAGCTTTACTGACGGATGAGATGTATAGCGACGCGAGCATGCGTAGCCAACCGTTGCGGCGAATGTAGCAAATCCGCAAATCGCGAAATTGAAGTCGCCGACTGGAAACATAGTGCTATACATGGGCCTGTAAGGTGAGCCGCTGTAGTGAATGGGTGGTGGTTGGCCACTTACCAGAGTTTACTGTGATGATTTGGCAGCAATACGGGCTTCGGTAGAATGCAAAGAGAGGGAAAAATATGTAGACTCGTAGAGATAGTGGTATTTAAGTAATTTCGCGGAATATGCCTGCGTACTACATCATGTTAGACTGCCTCGCCTTCAACACGCGTTGTACTATATGGTACTCCGAAGAACAACACGTGTTCGACGAACCTATCATTCCATCATATTGGTTCGAGGGTTGTGATTCATTAGCATAACACTTATCGAGGTGGAGGCTATCTTGAGTGGTATGACAATAAATGTTAAGACGCAGTTACAACACAGGAGACGCAAGTACTTGCCTTCCGCATGCTTTCTGACCAAAAGGGCATCATTCTATCATACGAGTTTTGGGGATGTGATTCATTAGCAGAGTGGCAAGCCGAAGATGTATCAAGATTCAACATTCCGCGTCAACCTTCTCTTCAAGCATTCTGGAACCATCGTCCTGCACTTGTCACCAGCCCCGGGCCATGGCTCCGGGAGACGCAGTTCCTGCCTGGCCTTTCATAAAGTAGCATCACTTGTATGGATGTCACTTAAACATTGATTTTATGCCGCGCTCACCAGGGAGTCTTCTATCGGATCCGAAGTTTCAATAACCAAGGGATGTACCACGGTAACACACTGGCAGGTCGCAGCCACGGTTTTCGGGAGATTCCCACAAGTATTCGCAGCACTGTAAAAACAAGGCGCTTCATACTCGTTCTACCACGCCTCGAAGCCCTCCAACTCCCGCGCCCTCCATTCAAAAAGCTCGGGAGATGAAGGCCATCATGAAAGCCGTTCGGTAGCAAACCATGCAGAATTGATCCGGTTGCACGTGCCCCCCTTGGATACTTTCCCGCCACGTCAGTGTGAGATGCCAACGTCCCATGTATAAATACATTTCGCAGTGAAAGCATTCGAGTGTACGCCAAAATCTTCAGTTTCTCATTCGTTCCAACCATGTTGTTGTCGGCGCAGCTGCTCGCCTTGACTCTAGCTTTGACGCCTTCGCTGGCGTCCGCCGCGTTGTTTCCAAAGGATACGACAGTCAAGTTCTTGGATCCAAAAGGGTTTCGGAAAGCAATGAAGGAAAATGTACGTCTTAATCTCACTAAGTGTAAAAACGAGTTTCACGCTGATATGGGCGGTCATTAGGCAACAAGTGTCGTTGCATTCGTTGCACCATGGTGTGGGGTGAGTTTTACCTGTGTTTAGTATGACGGATGTCGCAGATGAACTTGAAAATTAGCATTGCCAACGTATGGCACCTGAGTACAGTAGAGCAGCACTAGGGCTCTATCCTCTTGTCCCGATGTACGCAGTAGACTGTGACGACCAGAAGAATAAACGGTTATGCTCTGAACAAGGTGTACAAGGCTTCCCCACCGTCAAGGTCCGTTACTACAACTCCCATTCCGTAGTAACATTATCACTGAACTGCTTGTGCGCTTGCAATAGCTCTTCCCAAGAGGAAGCCAGATCCCTCCAATGACATACGACTCTCCCGAACGGACAGCAAGCGCCTTCTTTTACTGGGCTTCGAGAAGGATACCGAACGCTGTCACTAAATTGTACCACGTTGAAGATATCCCAGGTTGGGTGGAAAAAGTACGTGCTACCTCCAACTCTTCTTTGTAGTCATTTAGTTGATCTTCACTCTTTTTCTGCAGACGGTGGGGAAAAACCGCGTACTCCTGCTGACCAAGGAGAAGAAAGTCCCTCTACTATGGAAAGTCTTGGCCAATAAATATTCACATCAACTCGAGTTGGCTAGTCATCGTGATCGTAGAGGAAAGAGTTCAGTCAAACTAGGATATGAAGCGGGAGGGAAGAAAGAGTCCAAAGTACTTGTTTACCCTGCCGGGTCGAAGGAACCAGTTCGTTACGAAGGTACGTCATAGTTCTCAAATCAATAACCGTAGACGATCTCTCATACTCATTCTTAACGCAGGAATAAACAAATTCGACTCCCTCTCCAAATTCTTTGATTCTGTAATCGACGGCACCGCAGACCTCAAAATCGTTAACGAAGAAGCCAAAGCCGAAGAATTTGTTCCTGACGAGACAGAACTTGAGATACAACGTAAACAAGAAGCTCAACGTATCGCACTCGCTCATGGTGGGTTCTCGGATTTGATTGATTTCGAGAAAGCTATCAAGGAGGGGCATGGTGCGGATTTCCATGATACGCATGGGTTCCCTGGGATGATGGGGGATTTGCCGTATGCGAAGAAGGAGGGTACTGAGGAGGAGAAGAAGCAGAGTGCGGAGGCGGCGAAAGGGAGTTCGACGGAGACTGGGATGCCGGAGACGGCGAAGAAAGCTGAGGCTACTAGCACCAAGTCAGCTCCTGTCGAAGAGACACCTGTCTCGTCTGTCGCACAGGAATCGCCTGTGGCGACGCCAGAGGTTGCGGACCCCGTGCAAGCAGTCTTCAGTTCTGAAGAGACGACTGTAGAGCCGGCTGCGCCAGCAGAATCGGAACATCCGAAGGATGAGCTATAATACATTTCATCGCACCCTCTTCCATTCGCTTTCGGGTATAATATTTATGATTCAATGTATAGTTAACAATGAGAGCAAATCGTTGGAAACATCCTCTCATCGGCATGGCTCTGCTGTTCGCCGTCAAGCAGATCAAGGAACCTCGACGGTCCCTGTCATGCCCACAACACCCTCACTATCAATACACCAAACCTTAGCCAACTTATCTTGGATCCAAGAACCATGGAAGGTAAGCTCGCGGTTGACAATCAGTGGGTTGGTTGCTCGATATTCGAATGATTTGAGCTTGGAAATTTGGTTGCAAACCATGGTGGATTCAAGTAACATCAAGGCCGTCAATGGGCCATGGACGAGACGCTCTGGTGATCATGATCCCAGTCAGCATTGATACGGCGGAAAGGCGAGTTGGTGAGCTATACGCGCGTACCTGGATACCCTTCCACCTGTTGCGAAAATTCCTTATCAAGATGATTGAAATGTGCATTGAAGATGAGAGCGGAAAACCGGAAGAGCGTGGTCGGAGTAGGAGTGAAGGATAATGAAAAGTCGGATTCGGTTGGTACGTCCTTAACTGGATATGGTGTCTAGCGAACTCTCCGGACTGATGAATCGATCGACCGACTGGGTGGTCAACTCACCTTCTCGAGGTGCTTTACTCCCCTTCGCCGCATGCGCAAGATATACATGAGAACGCTCCTCATCTACACAAACATCACTCTCCGACATTCCCTCCATCCTGTATTTAATCCTCTGATTCACAAACACCATAGGATGTCCTTTCTCAAACCCCTTCTTCACAGCGTTCTCGATTCCCCACGTCGCCTCAGCTTTCCCTCCGATAATCAACGGTTTATCATGATTCCATTTTATCTTCCCTCCTACCCACATTCGCCTCGTGAACGGTTCGGGTGGACAAAAGTCAGGCTCGGTCCCATCGGCACGTAGAGCATGCTCGGGGTGACGCGGATGAAAGAAGACAAGATGATGACCACAAGCTAAGGGGGAACCAGGAAGAGGAGGCTCATACGCAAACCTGGTACCATCGCGAGTGGGAATCGAGACGAACAAATCTGCGAGATGGTCTTCACTCAATGTATCGCTTAACTGTACACTCTGAGGGGTGGCGATCCATTTATCGAGAGCCTCGATGTTCTGTGCAGATATTGTGAGACGTCGTAGGCCACTGAGCTTTATCTGGCGGGAGAGTTGCGACCGCAACATGATGATTGTGAACAGTAACCAAGTGTGTGCGTAAGGTGTGAGTCTGGGCTGAGAGCGAGAAAACGTGATGCGAAATTCAGGATAATAGTTTTACCCGTCAACTACGTCCACATTCCCAAGACAGATTCCACATGAGAATGCGAGAAATTGGGTGGCCAGCAACGGATGCATAGAGTCAGAGGAAGACGACTTAGCTGCAATCTGTGGTGAACGCAGACTTCAAGCTTCAACGCAACTTCGAAACGCGATCACGTGGTCTGCGACTGGACAGATTCACATATTCTGGTGACTATTTAGTGATTTCTACAGCTTCTCGTCCTTCTCAACCTCTATCTCCGAGATCGATAGACTCGGGTCATCTTTATCGATATTTGGTACAGGACCAGTGAACCATTTTCGCGCCGAGATGACCCATGTCCCTGCCGCAAAGGCGAAAACAGCGACCACAAGGACTACCGCATAATCTTTCACCACTAAGCCAATGGCTATTCAAGAGGTGGAGATACATGACTCACTCATGTCCAATGCTGTGGGTTTCTCTGTCGCTGGGAACAGTAGCAATACCATGACAAATGTAATCCATGCAAGAGATATGATCCCAATCGGGAGGTACCATCTTCCAAGAGAGAATGGCCCAGGCTTTAGCTTCTCCCTCCCAGAAGTTAAGCGGAGGAATATAGGCATGGCATAAGATGTATATAGTCCGACAACAGTTGCTCTAATGTAGGAGTTGCTGGTATTAGTGACCCATGCGACGCGCACTTTAATGCGATGACATACCCTGCTAGAGAAGAAAGAGCCGCTGAGGAGAAACCAAAAGTACCAAGGACCATAGAGCAGAACATCACAAGCCATACAGCGTTGACTGGAGTTTGTGTGTAAGGATTGACTTGCTTCCACCAACGTGACCCAGGCAGGGCATTATCCCTTGCGAACGCGAACACAACGCGCGACGCGTCAACTCCTTGTGAAACCCCATTTACCCACTAGATTGAATCAAGTCTCATAATCCTTTCAATGTAGAGAAAAGTATTGTTTGTCATACCTGGATAGAAATAAGGAGACACCAAATTACTAGCATACCACGCTTCCCGAGTGCATTGAGAAAGAGTTGACCCATAGGTAATGGAAGGTCTGTCAAAAGGAGCTCGGAAACGGACGTAGTTGCAAAGGAGGCTGATATGAGGAATATCCATCCGAAAATTTCTGTGAAGAGGACGCCGACCATGATAGCAATTGGCGAGGATCGAGCGGCTCCTGACGTTTCTTCGGAAATATGAGCGGCTGCATCGTCTTTAGGGGGCAATTAGTGATCAGTCTAGTATCTATCCAGAATTTTCTTACAGCCGGTTAGACACCACATTGGTGCTGTGAATGAAAGCATGAATGCCCAGCCATCTAAATACGACTCAACTCAGGCTAGCTGTACGCCTCAGGTGGAAGAAGTTTTACTCACCACTTTTCCAACCTGTATTGTTTTCGAATAAAGTGAACGCATCGACGGTGGAGACTTTCCTGTTACCAGAGCCTACCAGCAAGGCCACAATCGCGGCGATGGTAGCTCCAACTAAAACAAATTGTGGTATGATCAGATTCATGATACTAGCGAGTGACGTGTGGAGCTATTTACCATATATTATGGCGTAAAAGAAAGTGAGTCGGGCAACTACCTTCGTTGCCGCGGAACAACATACGGCATGGGAGAAAAGCAAGGCAACCATTATGCCAAAAGTTGGAGCAGCCCCTAAGACGACTGAACCATCTGTGGCGACTGTGATTGCAGTCACAATCATTTGTGCACTACACATTCGTTACTTGGAAAATCATGCATCTTAACAAGTCGCAGCATACCAAGTGAAGTCTGAAAGAACGGTTCGCATTCAGTTGGCCACGATTATTGGAAATCAGGAACTGTACCTATGGAACAGACTAGAGCTACTTGCCCAGTGACATTTGACCATCCTGTGATCCAGCAAGCGAGTGCAGCATATTTCTCAGGGGCAAGTTTCGCAGAGAAATAGTATAGTCCGGCGCTCGTCCTAGCAAAGGTGAATTGGACAATCCAATGTCAATTGTAGGATGGTCATTGCTCACGGCATCGAAGAGGTCAGCTCGGCGAGGCAAGCGGCTATACACAACACGAAGAAGCAAGGAATCAGCCACCCAAAGACCATACCAACATGGCCGCCTGTTTAGATCGGAAACCTACTCAGTTGGTGAGCTCACTGCAAAGGGTTCGCACACACCAGCAACGAGAGGGAAGTAGAACGTCGTGGATACAGCAGCGCTGATACCCATAATAGAGAATGCAAACGCTATGGTTTCGAGAAGCTATCCATCATCAGCTCCTCAAAGGCCTGCTTGTAGAAAGAGCACTTACAGAAAACTCCCGTCTGAATTGACTCTTGTACCCTAAGTGGGCTAGTAGAGCATCATCCTTCCTATGTCTCCTCCTCGTCTTTGACACTCGGGAAGTACCATCATGATACTCTCCTAAAGATTCAGGAGTTTTGGATGAGCTCATCGCGCAAAAAATACAGCGTATGGCGAGATCGTGGCCGTTCAGGGAAGTCAAACGCTATCTTTGTCGATGAGAAGTGATAGCTTAAGTGAAGGGGTTCTCGTTCGCTTCCACTGCTCAGAGATATGGAGCTGTTCCCATTGGATTATGCTAAGCCCTGATAAACCCCGGTTATCTAGGCATTGCTCACAAGACAGTGAAAACTGGCTATATGGAGAGTGGAAGCCACGCCGTGAGTTTATCGAAGCAAGTTTTCCAGCATGGTGTCCTGTTCATTGCCTGATAGGGTGAAATCTGATCCACCTTAAACCAAACTGAAGATGTCGCCCAAGTCGAAAGCGGTCAGACCGTCGCAGGTTTTATACGCGGATGAATATTAGAGCCAGATATGAATTCCCCATCACATTATCGAGTAGAAAAGCCTATTGGGAATAACAGGTGCTGAGGATACGAGGTTTGGAATTTGCAGACCTCGCGGATACTTTCAACGTCAAGCGCCTATCAATAATGAGCGCTTGACTATTTCTAAATCCTGAGCGTGTGACTTAGCCTTTGCTGACTGTGGGAGCCGGATGCATCGTTCTGACTTAGCAGATTGTGCCCGCCAGTACTTATACTTTATGCGACGACCATGGCCAGGGGAATAAGAAATTCTCCTGCGGAATCGACGGCCTTGCCCAAAGTTTACTTTGAGAAAGTAGACGACCGGGACTCAACACGACCAGGGGGCGTACATGATCAGCAAGCACGTTCATATGGCTGTCAGTCTCCCATTCAACGCCGTTCAGCGGTCGGCACTCACATTGTCTGCGGTTTATAGACAATGACTTCTCCGAATTTACGAGGCCTGAACATTACATTCGCTATATCGGTAAATTTCACCTTTCCGCGATATAAGGCATGAAGGGTTGAATTGTGGGTATCCAGAGCCTTTGGAGAGCGAGCTTGCTACTCAGGTCGAATATGATATGGATGAACAAGGTGCGCACAGTTCTTTCGTGCCATAAGATGTTTACTTAGCTGCTACAGACCAGGAATGGCTGGACGTCGTCAACCAAGAACGCAAGAAAGAGCAGCTTGACAAGGCAACTTACGAGCTATTCGAAATTGTAATGGATCGTTTAGAGAAGGAGTGGTTTGATCTAGTGTGTAGCCTTTCGATCTCCGTGACCCCGTTTAATGTGGCTTCCAGACGAAGAATATCCCCAAACCTGATTTGGCGCTACCCTCAGAGGACTCGACGTGCGCAATATGTGATGATTCGGAGGGAGAAAACAGCAATGCAATTGTTTTCTGTGATGGATGCAATCTGGCGGTACACCAAGGTCAGTGCTTTCTGAACTTTGTCACCCCTGAGTTAGGATATATCCTTGTGCAGATTGTTATGGAGTTCCCTACATTCCAGAAGGCCAATGGCTCTGTCGGAAATGTACCGTATCGCCGGAAAACCCAGTAGTGTGTCTCATCTCTTTGTCAGCAACTTCTGTCTCCTGATCATTCACAGTCTTGCATATTATGTCCCAACGAAGGCGGCGCGTTCAAGCAAACCGTTCACGGTGAATGGGTTCATCTCCTTTGCGCTATATGGGTGCCCGAAACGCGCGTCGCCAACGATGTGTTTATGGAACCGATTACTGGGATTGAACGAATATCTAAGCAGCGTTGGAAACTGGTATACCTCACTTCCTGTTGTACGTGTAATGAAACTGAATTGTTGTCTGCAGCGTTGCTCAATATGCGATATCAAAGGAGGTGCCTGCATTCAATGTGCTAAGACGTCGTGCTTCCTGGCGTTCCACACAACATGTGCTCGTAAAGAGAAGCTCCTTCTTCCAATGAAAAGCCAACCTGGTGCTGAGCCCATAACTCTGACTTGTTATTGTGAACGCCATCTACCCGTAAGCAACCTTTGATATAGTGACTCACATGCGTGCTCATTAACGTTAGAAAGAACAACAAGAAGCCCGAGCAGCCGCATTAGCCGCAGAGGAAGACGACGAAGATAGCGATAACACCGTTAGCAACGATAAACTCTCTAAATCCGCCCGTGCATACGCGAAGACGTACAAAACTGGTCCTCCGCTCGTACCGAATATCATCGTTGAAAGGATCCTGCAATACATATCGAAGATCCATCTGAGGAAGAAACAGGAGTTCGTATATATGATGTGTCGGTATTGGAGTCTTAAGCGAGAGGCGAGGAGGGGAGCGCCATTGTTGAAAAGGTTGCATTTGGAGCCATGGACGGCGAACGCTGGTTTGAAGCCTCAGAGCGAAGAAGAGAAGATGATGAAGCTCGAGGTGAGTGCCTTGTATCTTGTATGGCTGACAAGATGCAGAGAGTTAACTATGACTTAGCTATTGCAACGGCTGCGTAAGGATCTAGAGAAAGTTCGAGAGTTAGCGGAGCTCACCCGGAAGAGGGAGACTCGGAAGCGCAAACAAGTCGAATTAATCCACAATGTTATATCTGAATTCTTGTTACCGCATGAACCCCCCTTGCGAATGGCATTCGAAAGGATCATGAGGTAAATCTCCTTTAGTTCGCTTTATCTGGAAGGTCCGTTCTAGTCTCATTATGATTATTATGACAGCTTCGATCGCAACAACTACTTCAAAAACCCAGTGTCGAAGAACGAGGTGCCTGATTACTTCGACATTGTTCAAAAGCCGATGTGCTGGAATATGATTGACGCCAAGCTTGATCGTCATGAATATTGGGACATCCAGAACTTCAAGGTATGTTAGGTTTTTTGTTACTCAACAGCGTCTCACCGTTTATAGGACGATGTAGATCTTGTTTTATCTAACGCCATACTGTACAACAAACCTGGTACGCCGTACTACAAAGCAGCCATCCGAATACGAGCCTCGGCCCAGCCCATATTAGACGACCTCGACAAATTGCGTGTCCAGCATCCAAGTACAACGGATATGGATACAAAGATGGATGTGGACGCCGACGAACCTCCACCTGCCGCAGCACCATTAGGTGATCTTGAGCCTCCCCTCCCTGCATTGGAAATACTTGTCTCCGACCAAGGACTCCAGGAAGATCTGTCCTTCCTTTTGGATCAACCGCCATTATCTTCCCTCTTTAGTTACGAGTTCGGTAAGGAGAAACCACCACCACCACCTCCACCTCCAAAACCTCGTAAAGTCAAACCTAAGCCCCCTAAGAAAGATCGCACGGAGGAGTATGAGAAGAGGAAACTCATGCGAAGGCAACAAAGGGAAGCGGCTGCAGCTGCGGCTGCTTTGGCTCAACAAGAGATCATTGATAGCGGGCCAAGTTTCAGGGCGCCGAGGACGAGACACCAAGCTGCAGCGGCGGCAGCATTTGAAGCAGAAGCAAATGCTACTGCCCAGATTTCTATTGATGGACATGCACCCGCTCCCACTAGCGCCCTAGGACTTACTAGTGATGTTTCTGAGCTGACTATCCAAGGTCCCGCGCAGCCGCCGTCATCGAGATTGAAGAAGACACCTCGTACTTCAGTGGCACAACTCGGGCAGCCAGCCTGGGTGGAAGATGTCGATAGCCGGGGATCGTTTGCGCTGTTCGAGAACGGATGGATTTTACCAGAAGGCTCACGCCGTGGGGGGAGAGCACCAGTGGAGAAGACCGCGACTTCACCTTCGCCTGCGCCACCAGTCAAGCGCTCCCGCACAGGTAAGCCAAGCTTCACTCTGCTGTATTTGATGCAAATGGTACTGATCTATGCGTACGCCATAGGCCACGAAACCTCAAGACTATCCGTCTATAGTACTTCTGCTCAGGAAAACCAGACTCTTGAGCACGGCGCTACGACTGCTGAACCGTCTAGTCAAGCCGATGATGGTTCTCAGCATCTCGTCATGCCGAACTTCACGCCAGGAGCTTCTACGTCCCAAATTCCACCCAATAGCCCTGAATATGACATCAGCCTTGCTTTACGAGATCGGATAATGCTGCCCAGCACCATTGTCAGGAATCCGGATGGTACCATTATCATCGAAGAGCTTGACACCCCCGCTACACGTAGTGAGAAAAATAAGCGGCTTAAGGCGGAGAGAATGCGACTCGCCGGTCCTGGCGTCCCTCCTCCGACACCTTTGTATGCTCCACCCCCGGATCTTCGTCTAATTTCTCGAGCATCTAAAGCGTCGAAGTCTGGCCACCAGTCTGCACAGGCAGAAGACGAATCATCCCTGAGTGAACTTAGCAGTGATAACGAACAGGCAAACCAAACTACTGAACCGCTTGCCCCTCCTATACCTGTTCAAGAATATCAAGCTCCCCTTCCCCCAGTCCCTCACTCTCCAACTGATGTAACGCACGCTCTCCCGCCTGGTACTATAGGTGCGTCTTCCAAAGCATCGAAACTATTTCACTAAGAGTAATCATTTCGCAGTGTGGGCAAAAATCGGTAAGAAAAGTAATTTGCATCAGATATACTTATTGCTTATTTGAACCATAGCGTCATTCCCTTGGTGGCCTGCCACGATCCATGACAAATCGGACCCCAACATACCTGAGAAGGTTTGGAGAGAGCTGGAGAGAGCAGGGGGTAGCCGTAAAGAGAGCTACATTATCCAATTCTTTGATGAACAACACAGTTGGTGAGTAGGGAAGGTTTTCACCGTTGATTTATGCTCACTTTTAGCAGGCAATCAGTGGAGGCTGATAAAGTCAAGCTGTTTAACGTAGATCCTAGTGCGCATCTATTTGGTATGACGTTTGTATTGACGCTCAACAGTATCTCTTAGATCTTGATCAAGAATATTTACAACGTCAAAGATGGAAGACGCCTTCACTGAAGAGTAAATTGCGTGCAGCATTTCGGTGATCGTTTTTCATGCTAACCACTGGTTTATCGCTAATGATCCCGCCAATAGTGAGGCTTCGCGTGTTTTGGAAGATGCGAGAAGATTTGACGATGCTGAAGATATGCCTGGTGAACTTCCCGTGGCATCAACGGAATGAAGGGTATTGTGTACATTTAGCAACATATCGATGTTGTATTTTTGTAAGAACACTGCTAGTTACTTTCAATGCTCAAATGCTGGCCGTAGATCTCCGTCACTACGATCTTGTGCAACGCGGTCATAGTCAGTGTTTGTCAGTCACATCGCCGATGTGATTCATCGATTCTCAAGGTCTTCGCGGCAGCTTCCCTTGAAGCATCAGCGGCACATGTTGGGATCAATTTTGGAGTGTCGTAAGCACCCACATTCGCGTAGATTGCATTCTCACTGTGGGTTTTAGCACTTTTTACTGGAGTATTATAGTCACTTACCAGCGGTATGGTTATCAGCCCGCCGTACCCGGAAACCAGAGCTCTGTTCCTCTCAACAGGCTCCAAGCCAAGGCCATCAGTCTGAAAACACAGATTCTCTATGGTCAGATTCAATATCAACTTCCATGAGATTAAGTTTGTGCCCCCTATCCGCAAAGTGCACAGCAGACAGGCCCCGGTCCGTATACTGGTTGACGCTCGTTCATATATACAACCGGATCCTTGAATCGTGCTCTTCATTCCGCAGAGATCATGTCTGTCCCACTCCCTCAAGTAGAATATTATATTCTAAACTCAATGCAGAATGCCTATCTCACGGCGGGGGGGTTCAATATCGTCCTCAACTTGTTTCCTCTAAAAGATTATGATAAGACACAACAAGTACGCCCTCAGTAAACTAACAAATATTAGATGCCCATTCTCTGCCCCCAAGTGGCGGCTTCAAATAGTGGCCAACTCTCCAGGGAAATATTACATCCAAAGCGTTGCATTCCCTGACTGTTTTCTAAGCCTGGTTTTGCCACCCGAGTCCTATGTAAGTCTGCAGAAAACTGCAGACAAATGCACCACTTTTTCCATACTGCCCGATGGTAATGGATGGCATCGGTACGAACATGACGGTTACTCATACAATACTAATGTCTCTAATATCCGGATTAGTCTTACGCATGGGGCGACTGGATATCTCACCGCCGCCTCGAACCCTCGCTTCGTGCATTATAGCGAAGACCATGCTAATGATTCGGTGAGTTTTTGCATATGTAGTAGACGATGGCCCAGTGCCCACGCACCGCCCCTTGCAGTATAGACCTCATCAGACGTGGAAATTTATCCGTGTAACACAAGCATCTGACGCTACCGCTTTCGCTGCCCTAAACGGTTCTTATCGGATTCGCACCTTTCATGGGCTGTGTCTGCTCACTATGTCCGTCGAAAGCATTGAAAACGCTCTAGTCGATCCGAGTATCTACATTACGAAACAGATGGCTAACGATCCTTATCAGATGGTGAGATTCGCAGCTTTTGCTCTGGAGTCTTATTTCATTATCCTTAGTGGGATATTACCCCCCTTGGCGGTGACAAATACAAGTTACAGAGTAAGGGAAACCAACTTTACCTTCGCAGTGCAAACGCCAGGCGGGGTAACAATGTTGCTGCCAGTACTGAGTCTAGTGGATGGAATCTCCAGAACGTAGGCGGGCTTGCCTAGTTGTACGTGCTCAAATATAATTTGGGCGACTACTTGATCTCATCCCTCTAGGATAAAAGTACCTGATTCTAACCTTGCTTTTGGATTTGACGACTATGAGGCCAACCTTGATAACAATGTATGTCTGGTCAACGTATGTATCCATCGATTGGCCCTGAATTTGTTCTAGGTTGTATTTCAGCATAGCGAAGTAAGGAAACTAGATCCTGTTGTATATAATCTTTCCAGACTTAACGACGTAATTGCTTGTAGGTCATACCAAGTCAGCTGTGGTTTTTTGAAAAGTGCTCTCCATTTGTTCGCCCTAAGAGAGAAATTACCGAAGGCAAATATCGGGTGCAGAGCTGTGGAGACCCTTTAAAATACTGGAAAATACAGTCCGCACCATGGCGAATCACCGACGGTATCGATGGTGGCTCAGAGGTACGATGGTTCATCGTAGTTCAAATCGGTGTTGGGCCTCACAGCATATATTTGTAGTTTATCATTCAATACACCAATAGTAGCTCCTTTCAAATGAACATCAGCTTTAAGCATGGTGTTAATAACAGTACGATCCACCTTGCGGAATTACAGCCAGATGGCGTTTTGGGCTGTGCTACCCAAGCGACAGCCTTTGTACTTGCGAAAGAGGATACTGATGCTCCGGGATTTTAGTGAGTGAGCATACATAAATTCATAAGTCATTTCTGGAGGATTGGTAGTGTTTGCGTTGCCAGACCCGGAATTCCACGCAAAGTTGTGAGTTCCCGCATCAAGAAAGATTTCAATGAATTCAATGTGGTAAGAGGGCCCGGCTTATTACTATTTCTTCACGTCGCTCACAGTATCTGACAACTAGTACCCTATTGAGGACATGGTGTCTGGGGATACCATGCAAATGTGGAAATTTACACCATCATCCTAGGTTGCCAGTGAATTGATCGCGTCGGCACGGACGACCCAATGTACAGTCCCCCGTAGTCAGACAAAATATGAATGTTGCCAGTATAGTCGAATGTGACAAAGCCTGGGGGGACAGAAAGGACATATATACATGACGGTGGTGCAGATCTCAGTGTTGGGAGGTCAACCCTGATCTAGGGTGTCTCAATAGCTCTCTTTGCCCGCTACCCAGCGTTTGGATTTCAGAGAATATGCACAACCTAGATGGTGGGCGAGTTCACAGCAGTATTGCACCACATTCGACATATCTTCGTAACCGAAATTAGGAGATCTAAGGGTCGGACCCTAGGTCGTACTTCATTCCATGTAGGACGTTGTATCAACGAAACTCCAGGGGAAGGGAGGGGGGAGATTTGCATGTATCTGGAGGCGCCCATTTCAGTATCCAGGGAGCTAACTGACGTCGACCTGAAGGTAGATAGTGTGATCTTCGGGGCGTTTAAGTGTCAGAGGACTGTCACCAAACCTCGCTCGAAACCTCAAGAGTCACATCATGTCAGATTATCCCAACCGCACAGGTATATTTCCATAAAAGCGTAACATGTCTACCATACCGTTTCAGAGCGGGCACGCATCCGATCCAAACGATATATTCTCCAAATACGGCCCTATGTACCCATCAGCATATATCCACAGCAAATTATTTCAACATTGAATGACGAACTCACCTTCATGATTACTAACACTCGCTTTCAACAACGAGTTACCTTCCGAACAGTTCTCATTCTCCTGCCCGGGACACGCAACTACATCGGTCGCATCTCCGTTCTTATCTACAGCTTTGATATGTACTTCGCCTTGAGGATGTTGAAATCCGAATACGCGAGGTGGGATGGTAGGAACGGGATCATTCTGGTTGGAAACGTGGATGAAGCTTGATCCGAGCTATACAGGAAGGGAACCAACGATAATCAATCAGCAATCATCATGAGGAAAATTTGATTTATGGTACATACCGTTGCATCAACGAAGTTTGCCCACTCTTCGTTACCGCCTCTAGGTAAGCCAAAGACTGTAGTACTGATTTGAACAGAGTTTCCAAGGGCTTCTTTGAGCATTATAGCGTCCATGGTTGCAATTGCAGCACCTGAGAATTCAAATCCCCATTTGTAATATCCTCAAATCGGTTATGTGTGTTTATGTGATTAACGTTGCAGAGACTCACCCAAGGAATGCCCCGTAACGAAAACCTTGTTGACGTTTTTAGTGGCGAGTCCTTTTTGTACACCGGCGAGGACGCCATCGGCGGTTCGCTCGAATGTCTTTTGGAAGCCGGTGTGCACTTCGATTGACTCTATGGTGTTATGCCATTAGCGGCAGTCGGGTAAAATCAGGGAAGTGATACGAACTGTCTGCAGAGGAAGGGAAACGAGTGGAATTGAGATCGGTCAGAAGGAACTGAGCGTCGTTAAGTATGGAAAGACTGCCGATAATGTCCTCAGCGGTTCCGGTAGTACGAATCCATACAGCGTGATTCGAACTTACATGTTTTCGGGATCAGTCCCCTGGTGAGCAACGACTATCGACTCGGTCGTAGGATCGTGAGCAACAAAGTCTGCGTGCGATGCGTTCAGTTTGACTTGTAACAACAGTCATATACGGGACTCACACATTGGTACCAGACCATCATCTGTTCGTGGTACATATGAGTCCCTAGTGAGCACACAACTAATGAATACGATAAAGACAACTACGCACCTCCGCCAGCCTGTAGCACTTCCACGCCTTTTCCCAAACTATCACAAGGAGCTCCACAAGTCCAGCTAGTCACTGCAGCACTCGAACAATAAGATACCCGGCTAAACTGCGCGGGTCGGACGAGCGTTGATAAGTCTGCAGCCGAAAGTTGAGTTGGCTGCTCCGACGAAGTTGATCCTTTACGCGGAGCGAGCTCGATGTGCGAGGTGGTCTTCCGTCGTATAGGTGCAGAGCAAGCTGGATTGGCGCTGAATAGAGTAACGAACAAGACTAAGAATAGCGAGATTTGCGACTTCATGATGGAAGGCGGCGGCGAGATTAAGTGCTCCGAAAGTAAAAGAATGGCAAAGGAGGGCTTGAATAGAAGCTACCAGTAGCAAGGAAAGGATAGAACGTGAAGGAAGGAGAAAAAGTAAGCCGTTCTGCGACCAGGCGAGTCGAACCTCAAAGCGACACAGTGGGAAGACCTGAAGAGACTAACGCCTCCCATTTCTCTGCTTATATGATAACAGCCATGTCGTGGTGACATTGATTGATATATGTTGCAACATATGCAGCATGGTAAGACAAGAGGATCATCGAGTCTCCGTTTGGCGACGTATGATCTCTGAGTGCCTGTTGATCACGGTTTCCGGGAGTTACGTGGCCATCACAAAACAGACCAAGCCAACACTGAAGCAGCGCGCCAGGCGTTAAGGTAAATTGGAGATAGCGATGGAACTTGCGTACTCAATAAAGCAGTATCAAATCCACCATTCCAGTAAATCCTGCAGCGGGTTGACCTGAAACATGATCTTCCCAACATAATGAATTAATCAAGAGCCATCTCATCATGATGAGCTGTGTACCAAGAATGGTGA
Source organism: Pleurotus tuber-regium (assembly GCA_014058305.1). Taxonomy (NCBI): domain Eukaryota; kingdom Fungi; phylum Basidiomycota; class Agaricomycetes; order Agaricales; family Pleurotaceae; genus Pleurotus; species Pleurotus tuber-regium. The sequence continues at coordinate 94,256 of JACFYU010000012.1, read as the reverse complement.
CTGCGGCCAACAAATACCTTCAAGGCGTTAAAGCCGCTCTGACATCTGCCATGCTTCTTGACTACAGAATCCCCAGCCATGACCTTGTCCTGCAAATGCCTAGAAACTGACCATCGCTGATAGCACACTTTGAGTCCACTAGCTACATCCGCGACATGCGATCATCATCATCACCATCATCTGTCCTCGCTCTTGCGGCTGGTCAGAAGGCGAAGGTTAGCCTCAGTGGTCGTTGGGAAGAGTCACATGGTAGTAATAATTCAGGGGTTCTCCTTTCTTCTATGTCCAGAAACTGTGTAAGGAGGTTCAAAAGGCTAATCAGCAACGTGATGGTACAGTAATACGACACGCTGAATATTTAAATACTATCTTCCGCTCATAATTCCGGTTATAGAGCGATAACACATGAGACTACAGATGAGCTAGTACTACAGACGAAGGGTATCGATTATATCAGCACAGTACACGAAAGCAATATAAGATGCAAAGGACTAAGTATATTTGAAAGATACAATGGTTGCTCTGAGTTTTAGGCAGCGACTTCAAGTCCAAGCCCGGTAAGATCGCGCGTTAAGGCTTCGAGGTTTTCACTCGCCTTGAATTGGTCAAGGCGCCAGGTACCAGCTAAGAGCAAGTCGCATCAAACAATAGTCGCGATTGAATAAGATGTGTTGCACTCACCCGAGCCATCATTGTATCCTCTTGCTTGAGCATCTTTGATAGGGGTCAAGGCGTCGGTAGTATCCTCTGGCAGCTCTATAGTCGCGAGCTCCGGAGTACATGGGTACGATGTCCATGGCGTAGAGCGTCCAGATGAAAACAGGGAGCCGTCATCGCTGTCGCAGCTGTCATAGGTATCGTAGGGGATACATTCAAGGGCTTCGTGACGAGCATAACGCCGATAGAAATCGCTGACTATCTCCAAATCCGAAGAATCTGGTCCACATACTGAGATGGCTTCAAGGGTGAATATTGCAGATCGGTACATACCATTGACGGAACCATATTCCTCCGCTTCGAAAACAAGTTCGGCAACGTCTGGTTCAACATGTAAAGGTTCATTGGGGCTAGAATCGACGCGGAATAGCAAGCTCTGAGTAAGTTCTAGTTCGCGAGAATGCTCGTAGGGGCCCGCAAAGGTTTGATCATCGTGGGTATAGAATCCCAACGATGGGAAGCCGTGGTTAAGTTCGTTAAAGACGTAGAGGGAGCTCATAGCAGTTACTAGGTTTAGCTGGAGTAGGATAAGGTGTGGTCGCAGTGGGCCTCTGTGGTTTCAAAGTCAAGCGAAGATAGGCAAATTGGCTTCAAATGGCTTTATATACGACGGCAGCCCTGAGCCGAGAGTCCACAAAAATCTGAGATATACTCCGACAAAAGGCTAAACAATGAGGAATCGGTTGTCACGTCCACCACTCAAAATCTATGGCCACTCGAATGTTAGTGGCCAGAGAGTATACATTGGGATTATCTTGTGTTCGCGGAGTGGCAATGGACGCCTCAGGGGAAGAGACAAAGGAGGGTCATGTGACTACAACAAACCAAGGTCGGCATTGCCACAGTCGGCGTGATACTTACTTGCTTGCTGGACGAAGTATATGTTCTATCTGGAACCAGGGGATAGCCGAAGGTTTGCGCAATGTGAAGAGTTGTGAAGACCAAGGTTTGGACACAGGTCACACATACCAGGACTGTCGCCATTTTCGTGTCCCCAGGCTATTTGCTCTGTCTCGCGTCGACTTTTGCTCAAGTCCAGCAGTGCTCAATAGCCCCCTCCTTTCTCTCGTAATGGTGGCCAAATATAAGCCATGGTAAAGAACAACATCCTCCTGCAGTTCTTTCACGAGTTCCATCTAATAGTTGTAATCGTTCCTCGAGACGTCTGTCGGCGATCATCGATGTACCTCCCCTAATCTTCATCCCACACGTCGCGCTCTTCTCGAGCCGTGATATTAAACGCGTCAGTCCAGCACACCTGGTTTCACGAAAATCGCCCTCGGCTTGTAGATGCCTACCCACCGAACCGCTTGATCGCAAAGCGTATTTCGATGCTTTCAGCAAAAAAACAAATCAACGTCGTTACTTGCCTGAGGAGTTCAAGATTTCGATTATGGTTATGGACTCCATAATATGGAGTCAGCTTGGAATGTACATATTCGGCTCCGCCTGGTCAGGTCTGCTTTACCTTGCTTGCAAGGTCCTCCCTCCCAAAAGTTCCCTTAAAAGGCAACTCCTGCACAGACTGTCGGGCGCCTTTTCCACCGAGGGACAGCGCTTGTTCCTATGCACGTCTGCTCAGTCTGTTGCGCGCCTTTTGCTTGAGGCCCAAGCGCTTGATTTTTAGAGCAAACGGTTGCTAGCATGGATGGGACGTTGCTGCTGTGTTGCGTGTCTTTTCCATGAGCATCAGGCGTCTTCTCTGAACTCATTTACCCAATTGCACCGCGCGTGAACGCCTCTATACCTCCACTGACATTATATTACGCTGCGCGAGAAGTTCTGGACATGTTACATTTATCGCAAGGCTTTTCCTTTGTAGCTTCCAAGTTGCACACACGCCATGTCCACCTGCTCACTCTGCTGCGCCTTCCATTCCCTCGGCCTCGCTTGCTCTGCGTAACGAGACAGGGGCGTTAAACGGCCAGGAGTGTGGACGCATGTTGGATAGAGCAGTGACGTCTGTGATGGTGAGCAAGATGTAAACTGGTGGGCTGGTTAGAAACGTCTGGGGCATGATGAACTGGATAGGCCAAGGCAAAGTGGTAGCTAGACAGTTGAGATCTAATGAATAATCATGTCCACTAAGTATGCTGAAATTGGAACAGAAATACTTTGACAATGTCGTTGCACAGGACGGGCTTTCGGAGGTGACAGGGGAAGAACTTGGCGAAGCTGCGAAGGCGACGAGGCTCAACTGAGACACCCTAACTTAGAAGGGTAGATAGTGTCATTAATAGCTAACCTTGGCAATACAGAGAATTTGCAGATGGACATAGAAAGCAGGGGCAAAGATGCAGACAAAAGACAGGCAATAAATGGCCTTGAAAAGTGAAGCCTTGCAAGCAAGGTAATTTGGGTATTCGGCTCCGCCTGGTCAGGTCTGCTTGAAAGGTGCGGCGACGAAATACCGAATGAGCGCTTGAGCGTCTATTCTGTCAATTGGCAAACATGAGCGACGTTAATCTCCCGTCCGAATAGTATTTCGGATCCTCGAATGCTCGAATGGTTGTACGCCAGAAACACGGTGGCTATGCGATCTGACTGCTGGCAGACAGAGATCCGAGATTCGAAGTACGCGTACGGTGAATAATCGATCGATACGATTCACTCAAGTTCATCGCATATTGCAAGGGCTGGCGGCCAACTAAGCACCGGCGACTATCCTCGGACGCTGCTAAAATGCCTACACTCCATGATATCCAACAATTCAGCCATGTTGGCACCACCTAATTAGAGATTTGAGTGACTCGTTCGACGTAGGCGCTTCATCCTATTTGCGACTTGACCTCTATCAGGAAGTAAAGGGTTTTCGATTCCAGGTCTGTGGTGCAACGCAACCTTGGTTGCTTCGATTTATCTTCCATACCGCTACCGAATCGATGGCCTCGAGATGATGAGATCCCTCTGCATCTTTTTCACAAATTCCGCACATAAACAATCGCCATCGCTCAAGGTGAATCAAATGGCACGGTTTCCCAGGAGCCATCCATGGCTTCAGGCATATTTCAAAACATACGCCCGCGCTTGACTTCAGCAACTTGATTAGTTACCCTAAAAGTTCAGAGTTTGGCTTCTAGAGTGGGTTTCGAGGACTGCACTCGGTCGTATGTCATCTGGTCTGTCCAAGATAATTGATGATGATGTATGGCTCGTTGGCAGTGGGCGGTGTCCTTGGATTCATTTCAGCTTTGTTCGGCCAGTCAACTCCGAAGGCGAAGGATACATCAAGCCACTTCCCAGACGAAATAGCCACGACTTGGCTGCGCTTGAATGATGGACGGGAGTTTCAAGATCGTCCTTTGCACAATGTGTGACTTCGAGTCGGGTACGCTCGCGAATTATTGGGGTTCGGAGCGGGGAGGATGACTGGGCTACACATTGTGCGTAGCTAGATTCGTTGGCAGGGAGCATCCTTGGTACTAGCTGGTACCAATAGTTTCGTTTCAAACCCAAGGCGCCGTGCTTGTTGCTCAGCATCTTCTGAAATCTGCATTCGTGGCTGTTTTCTATACCTCCGAGAGTGCGTGTGCATAGGTGTGAACAGCTTACCGGCTGATTTTTGGTTTACCTCTGGCAGAGTCTGACACGTCTGCACTGCATTCAGGTGCACTACTCCCCTCCGGAGATAAGGACTAAATAAGTGTCACATACACACTAGGATCCCCGTTGACAGGCTAGAAGGTGCTATGCAAAATGATGGCTAGCTTAAATAAAAGGGGTTTCAAAAGGGCGCTTTCAAAGTTTCACAGCATGTATGTATGTTTCTTGAAAGGGGAAACATACCATGATTTGACGACGGCGAGAAATCCCCAAGCTACGGGTACCAGGTTAGTAGTGGTTTCAACTACGATAGGAGTAATGACTGGGTATCATGGGGATACACCCAAGATTACGGCAAGCGAGCATACTCTGGCGTACACTTCAAGCTAGGCCGTGCCAACAAGCTCCAATGGAAGCTATTTGGTAATGATATCCACTTTACAAGCCTCTGAGCCAGTCGAAGATTGGCGATGCGCTGCGTAGATTATTCGGATACCCTGTCCGTGGCCGACGCTCAAAGTTAAACGGCGTCGCCAAGGGTTTCTCAAACGCCGAAAATTCAATGTGAGGACGCCGTAACACATGTTCGCATATGTTACGGCAACCGGCAAAAATCAGACAATAAACTTTTACTTACGTAATCTTCCTGTCGTCGTTAAGACAGTCACGATTCACCGAACGTTCAAATACCCCGCCAACCCCTTCTTCCATTCTTGACTTTGATCCATCAACTCCCCCTCATCGTTCCTTTATAGTTCCTGTCCTTTTTCTCTCTCATAGTCGTTGACGACGATGACCACCGCATACTCTGCCTTCTTTGCTTCAGGCCTGCTCGCTACCTCATATTATGCCTCTGGATACGATTTTACCAGCTCAACGAAATCGAATCAGATTCGCATCGACGAAACACGCCTTGTAGCCGAGTCCGCATCGATACCTACCCTAAATCCCCTTAATACCAACGTCAAACCCTCTATCTCCCGTTCACCGAGCTCGACGAACGATGCATCTTCTACTTCCCCGTTATCCGCTTCTCGCCATAGACGCCGTCGTTCTAGTCTGAGCGCAGCAATCTCTATGTCCTTCACAGGCGTGAAGTCATCAACACGCGATGCTGCCTCTGCTGCTGTTCGTTGTTACGCTACGCTAGGATCTAGTGCATCGCCCCAGCGGCGCCCTAGTTTCAGCCTGAGCAAAATCGAGATGGAGAACAGCACGCCAGGTTCAGAGGCGTCTGTTCCCAATAGCGATGCCCAAAGCCACAAACGGCCAAAGGTGCCCCGCAGGAGCACAGTTAGCGCAGGTCACGCCCCCTTGAGGTTAGTTGTTTCTAGCACATCTAACCTTCTATGTGGTCCTTATGCTTTATACCTTTTTTAGGTCGAAGCGTTTTGACCGCCGTGGACCTTCGCCGGTTCCACCTCCTTCATCTCCCCTCCCACCCCTCCCATCCCTTCCCATCGTCTCATCTAATCCCCAGTGAATATATCCGTTGGTCATCGTCGTCGACTATGTCTACCCTTAGTGGATCAAACTCAAACATCCCTATGCTGCCTACCCAACTGCATTGATTGCAGCACTCTTGCTTCCATACCCTAATATCAATGCCTACTTATTGCACCATCATCTCCTATGTCTCCCTCAATGCCATTCTCATGTCTCCATATGATCACGGACCTTGATGGACTTTCACAAAAATGTATCTAGTTTAATCCGCACATAGACTTATCCATACCCGTTCACGTTTATATTCCCGTTTATAGCCCATATAATAGTTGACGTACGCGTAGCTTATTTCCCGATCATCATTAATGCCCCCTCATGTTCCATATAGCATATGCCTCTTGTATCTTTTCGCATGTAGTAACCCCTCCCCCCCCCACAGCACAATGAAATGATGGTTTTACGTCGATGAAATACTTAGTGTCTACTCTTTCAGCGAGAGCAACATGATTGTTTACTTTACGCTATGTCCATTGGCTAAGAAGATCCGCCATGTAACTATCAAACGGGCATGCATGTATCGTGAGGGTTGTTGGGTACCAAAACGGACGTATATAGCTATGGTTGGTACGTACGGGACCACAGTACGTCGGTCATTTCCTCCTCTAGCGGACATAGACTGAATTTTGATTTCAAGCAGCCCTCGCAATATGGAACACGCTTGATAATGCTTGTCCGGGAGAGATATTCTTTTCACCTCAGAAGCCGAGTACCTTTGTTGATAGTCTTCGGAATCGGAAAACGAAAGCAACTCGTCCTGATGATATGTGGAGAGGAGCCTATCGTGGAACCGTTCTCCCATCGGCCAGTAATAACGAGGTCGCGTAGGTGCAAAAATCTTGGAGGTCTGCTTCATTTGTGCCTTTGTCACTATGGAGGTAGTTGACTGTCCAGACAGTGGGACGAGTAGAGTTAAAGCTATGGCCATTGCGTCTTCTGCCGATGACACTGATCTCTTTGCCACCTTTTGCTGGTAGCGCAACCGAATACAGCCTGAAGGCCATTTGAGGATCCAAAGTATGAACTCTTCGGGAAAGTAATGGTGTTGCTCAAGGGCGTTGAGACCGTGGGCTTCTCAGTCGAATGGTTGAAGATTCTCGGAAACCGTAAGACGCCTCTCAAGGGACCAAGGTTTCGGGACGAACCGCAGATATATCGAACAAAGCGTGGCAAGTTGGGTGAAAAGAGGTGACCGATGTGAGGCTACGGGATTTGCGGTACACGTCCTGAATAATGACGAGAGTCGCGGCAAATAGAGTTCAGAAAAGATATAGAACCGACTTCGTCAGTAAAGCTTGCCATTAAGATGAGCTAGGATACGATTGGGCGGGCCACAGTTCAACGTTCAACGTTCAACGTTCAACGGCGGCCTTTTAGTCTGCTGCACAGGAGTCCGGAACGAAGTGAGAACTCGTTCATATTTTGAATTGACCTCCGCGAAATTGGTCTGCCCGCTCTGCCTATTGGTCCATTGTTATTTATGCTCAAGCGCTCATCTGCCGCTGATTCCGATTGGTCTCTTTTGTTTGTACAAGCATTATCGCTTTTCAAACTTCTGGATTGTAATGCCTCTGTTCTGAGCCCAGTTCATCTTCAGGCCTTCAGGACTCATATTGCCGTTCCATTGCGGCAGCCTCTGCCACAAGCTCAGTTCCAAACAAGTGGTGCTGCACTTTCTTCTTGAAGGAGTCTTATGTACCAGCGACGTTCTGGTTTGTTTAGGGAGCGTACATTATCCAAGCACACATATTTGACCGATATGAACAGCGCTCCACCGAACACTGATTTACCCGCCAACTTTACAACCAGGCCTTCTATCGGCAAGTTTGGCATTAATTTCTCTGATTTCTCCCCCATGAACTGTGAATTACATCTCTACTTGATAAGGTTCAGACAATTTAGGAGAAGCTGCCGACATTGCCAGACCCAATGCTTCCGCCGCTGCCACCAGTGGCATGGCAGCAAGTACCACTGCCGCCAGATCCCGTCTCTGATATTCGTCAGAGGTTGAGTAAATGCACGCGCTACCAGGTGTATAGTGACTCACTCAGCTCTGCGTTGACGAAACCTTGTGAGACTTTGCCGCTGTTCCTCGAACCAATGTCACCACCATCACCTCCGCGAGACCATTCGCTCGCGAATCCACCACTGCCGGTCCCTACGAAAGGCAATGCTCAGTTAACGCATTGTCAGCGCAGAAAATAATCGGCCTCACTCAAGTTGCTCCCAGTGAAGTTCTGAAAGATATCATCTCTGTTGTTGGAGCCTACATCACCACCACGGCCACCTTTGGCTCCACTTTTAGCGTCCCCGCCATTACCCGTAGCTGTCCGTGGTCGGTTAGCACAAAATAACTTGTCGATCCTGCGTACTTACTGATCTTTGAGTTGCTGAAGTTCTGCGTGATCGGCATGTTTATGAAATTGCTTTTGGTTGCTAGAAGAGTTTCAAAGACCTGTATGGGCTTGTAAGACAGGTCAGCATTTGGTACTCATTTTATATCGAGGCCTCAGAGCCTCCTGTTTTTCGAGCAAAGATCAAAAGCCCGACTCTCGGTAAGCTCCACCAACCGCTACAGTCAGTATTCAGTTGCACCAATTGCTAAATGTATATCCGAGTAGGAGATATAAAATCCCCGGCTGGTTGTCTGCATGAATACATTACGCGTAGACGCGCCACATAACGCTCACTAGCTCAGCTGATAATCAGCCTATGGGCGTAGGAGGATTTTGCTGTGATTACCGCCCGACAGAATATGAGAAGAGTCCAGAAGGCCGACTTCCAAGGCGTCCGTAAACGCTCGTCTGCCTTTCAAACGATAATGCGGCTAGTAATCATCTCCGAAGCTTCTATTGATCAATACTCAGTGTTCAGGGACAGCTGTACACGATTCAGGAACTTATGGACGCTACAACGCCCAGCGACTGTGGGGAGGCAATGCGGGAAAACATAAAATCAGCTTGACGTCTCGTTTATCCGATGACCCAAGTCAACCTCACCATTTCTGCATACCCCGCTGATGCCAACGGCATGCTTTAGATGGGTTTACCTACTTGGCCAGCTTTCAGACGAACAGTGTTTCTGAATTTCCGGATCGTTCAGGCTGAGGTACATCATCGTGCGTATGATTTCACTCGTTCATGTAGACATATACATTATATCTCTAGCGTCTATCACAAAACGATCAGTAACATTCGGGGGGTATACGTTACCATATACATGCTGATCATCGCGTATTCGTATCGATGTTATATAACGAACATTCCAGATGTCTCCCGCGTTTGTATATGACTAGCTGATAACGTCAATGAAAACAGCGCTTGACGGCTGGGAACTCTACTCACCAAGAACGACTAATTCAGCTAGGCCAGGATGATCAAGGAACCATCTGAATAGCCATACCATCACTCCTCAATCAAAGCGCCGCTGTGTATTCTAGAAAGGGGCATGACCTGTACAACAATATGTTAATGGACTGGTCAGCCCCGTAGATGTTATGCATGCCTACAAATCTTGGGGTCACTAAGGCTATGTACAACGGACATATTTTCGGTAGCCTGGGAGCCGTGATATGAGCCGTGGCATTCTTTTCGAGCCTTCTGAATGCAAGGTATCGGTTCTGTGTACTGCCGATATACATGGTATCGTCCCCTAGCTTCCTAAAGCGATACAAGTCTCCCAAGTGTGTTGTAACCTTCTCGATTCAATCTCGGCATCGCGGTATAGCGCATGAATCGCAGAAGCCAAACACTTTTCCCCTGGAGGCTTTGTCGGCGGGTTTACAGTTACGGTAAATCTGACAGACAGCCTATCAATCAACATTAATTATTGGATTGAATAGCACTTGATAACACAAAGTTCCATACCGGTTTTATTATTCAGGGTGCATCTAATGACATTTCTTCCAAGAGGCCAAAACCCCTGTGTCGCGCTAGCGCTCGTTACGTTGACATATCATTTCGAAAGAAGCCTCGAATTTCGAGGTGTTTCATTTGCACAGGTTTCAGGTTCTTTTGGAGTCGAGATGACCACAAGCTGCCTTCTCATACATCATGATGTGCGCCTGAAATGTTACTCGAGTATCTGAACATATCAAAACATGAGGCCTGAAAAGCAAATAGTATCAGTTCAGTTATAATGAGGTTTGACAACAAACTTGACCTCGGCGATGTCTATCTACCGACTATAAGCACCTATGAACATTGCCCTTGAGAAGAACGACCATTGATGTTGGCGCTACTGTTGGCGCTAGAACCACTTAAATGATCTAGTTGATTGGGTTATAGGATTACGGTATTTGATGAATCAAGATGGTCCTCACCCATTCCGCATGTCTCGCCACAATATCATTGCTGCCTGTTGTTCATGATGAACAACGGGCGGCTTCAAGTTTACTGCGGTTTGCGGCTTAACTCCAAATGTATACACATTCCCTTGTTAAGATATTACGGGTTTCAATCCACGAGTTGACTTCGCGTCATCTGAAAACATCGGAATGGTGTAACATCCTGATAAGACTACGGACCTAAGGATGCTCACAGAGTATGACGGCTAGGACGGGATTGCGTAGTTGGGCGTCTCTCTGAGGGAGGAACTTCAAAATTGATTCTCCGTGATAAAAATGCCGAGTTGATTCAACTTGAATACAATGGCATCATGACCCTCTTTACCCGGAATGAGCTCGTAATTTTCTATACTTATAACTTTACGAAGTCCAATCGTCTCAACTCACGTTCGCTTGCAATTACCAGGTGGTTCTCAGGCCATCAAATCAGAAAGCTGGCTTCGCTGTCGGGCTGTACAAAGACCTTTATGGTAAGATTGCGGATGCTCATATATCCCCGATACATCTCAGCGCCTGCGAGGTATTATCGGTCCATAAGTCATTCCATTCAGACATGGAAGTAATCAACGGCGCTTCATATTTCGAAAGTATATAACAGAGGTTATGATAAGGAGGTTCAAGGCATAGTTTCTTCGAAGCTACCTTAATACACGATCTGCTACACAGTACACAAGTTGCAGATTCTATACTATCATGAACCAGAACTTTCAAGGTGCTCGGATCCGTATGTCATCTCAATTTGTATCAACTTTTTTATATCAATACTTATGCTGGTCACAGAGACCGGAAGCGGCGGTGCTGGCGGAGGACGCGGGGGTGATGTGGGATCGCATAACACTACTAAGTACACCAAGTTCACTTACCTAGTGGACTGCATTCGGATCTGACATCACGCCGTGAAAAGCAACAACCACTATGCAGGAGATAACTTCAATGGTACTATCAATGGTGGAAACGTCGGCGGTCGCAACAACAAAAACACCATCAATAACAAAGGAAATGACAGTGAGCATGCTTGATTACGTTCATGAATCGAGCTCGGGAACTGATATTTCAATTTCAGAGAAGAAGAAGTAGGACAAGCGCGGCCTGAACTCACAAACCTGGAGACTAGTGTTTTTCGTAGTTGATGTTAGCAATAGACTTCATTCTTTGTATTGCTACCTACAACAATGGTCAAGCCTCCGTTCGAATCTTCGATATATTACTTTGTGCCCTGCTGCCGGGTGAGCAGTCTGATGAAAATATTCTAGAAGCACGCGCCATGTGTCGTTATCCGTCGGTGTATCATCCACTCTTGTCTATGTACATCTGGGCACTGACTCGCCAACTGATTGATATATTTATTCTGTGATTGTGGCCACGATTGGATGAAATTTCGAGTGATCGAAGTCTTTACACACAACACATGCAGAAAGATAATTTCAGACGGAGCGCTGTAAAAGTATCAGAAAAGTATACAGAATATTTTTTCACTACTTTACTACACATTATCTGGAAAAGTATTGAAACAAAATTGCCTAATAAGGCAATATAGTACTATATCATTTGTACACTTTGTGTACACTTTGCAGCAAAGTACCGAAAAAGTATTCTTCGTACTTTTTCAATACCTTTATGGTGCTTTCCCTAAATGTATCTTTCTGTGTGCGCTGTGACACAGCACTTCGAATAATAATAATTCATTGCTGAGGCAGCCTCAATTGCATCTGCTACTTCAGAGCTCAAAGGTTTGGGTAGATCAAAACATTTCGAATTCAAGGACATTCAGATAGCCAATAGTGTCCACTTTTTCCGAACGCTTCAAAATCAAGACAAGAGATGGAAATGCGAATAACATGATATTGATGGAGCTCAAATCATCACGTACGTCTAGAGTTGTACACTAACATTCAAGGTGATAGAAATTTCACGTATTTTGTGTGTACAACTGGGGACTTTGAGCATAAGGAAGTAATTAAGAGAAGCTTCCGACGTTCCCCGAACCAATGCTACCACCGCTACCACCCGTAGCATGGCAGCAAGTACCGCTACCGCCAGATCCGGTCCCTATATGCTCATTAGTATCAGCCTGCTATGATAACGATCCCACTCACTAAGTTCTGCGTTGGCGAATCCTTGGGTGACCTTTCCTTGGTTCCGGGAGCCGATGTCACCACCATCACCACCGGTGGAACACCAGTTGGCGAAGCCACCGCTGCCAGTTGCTAAGAAGAACCCTTGGTGAGCTAAATCGCTGCTGAAATGAAGATAACCAGCCTCACTCATGTTGGAATTTTGGAAGCCTTGATCAATATCGCCGCTATTGTTGGAACCAATGTTACCACCGTGGCCACCTCTGGCGCCGCTTTCAGCATTTCCGCCATTACCAGTAGCTGTAAGTAGTCAATTATCAGTATAATGATGGTCTGCTGGTGTATGGGCGTAGATGCTTACTCAAGTTTGAACCGCTGAAGTTTTGTGCGATAGGCATGTGTCTTGAATGCTGACAGTTGAGCTGCAAGTAGAGGCTTGACTCTGGATGTATCGGTCTGTACACTTCAAAGCTTATGTAGACCAAGAGGGAGTATTAATAAATATCTAGTCGGGGCAATTAATGAGATGGGAAGCCGCTGCCGAAACACGGTGGAGTTGCCGACAGGCGACGGATGAAGGAAACTCCCGAACGTTGAGAAAGTAGACTGACGATAAGCGAAGAAGAGAACTTGTAAAAACGAGAAAAAACATGTTCTCATCGGAAATTGATTATCGCCTGAGAATTATGACGGTCAAGGAGGATTACCAGGGATTTATGCCTAGCTTAGATTCTTCAGCCAGCGCCCGAAACTTACAATCATGATGAAGGTAGCATCGCCCATGTCAATGCTGAGAAGTTCAAGAACCCTCGGCGCCTTTCACTAGGCACATGCAAGTGCTATTTCTCCTAAAGGGATTTATGAAAAGACCCAAGTGACTCAACAGATACACACATTTTCCAGACGTCATAGATAGAGTACTTACGAACTACGTCGGCAGCTATTCTCTTCCGTTTGGGCGGCTCTCACCTGAATGAGACCCAATGCAGATATACTAGTCCCTTGGCCGCTGTAACACATCAGAGGGGAATGAACGCCTCAGTTTGTGTCGTGCTGTCGCCCCAATGCCGTCGAATAGACATAAACTATTTGACCGGCGGGTCAGCATCATATATTGCTGTTCGTACCCAGGGTGCTCGAGCCGGAAGATGAGGGGCCTGGTCTGCTCTGTTTACGACTACAGCAAATACGCTTGCTTACCGAGCTTGTCGAAGGGCAAGAGGTAACCTGATAATTCAACAACCCTTTTCACAAATAAAGCCAAATAGGCGCTTAGCACCTCGCTGTCTGACCGTGTGACGTCGCTTGTTCGATTTCATTCACCAGTCACCTTCTACTGATTTGCCCAAATAGTGGTGCGGCAGGTAGAGATCCACTAGTGCTGTTAGCTACACTCAATAATACGACTTCATATTCATTTTCGATGAATGCGATTCTGATTCAAATTTCCCTCTGACTCACACTTCCACGACGGTGACTCACTCAGCTTGGCTGCAGACTGAGCATCAACATGGTAAGTTGCTCACCATAGTATATGCCTTATCCAACAAACTTATAGCTTTGAACAGAAGTGACTGTGGATTCGTTCCCAGTAGTCAAGCTCCAAATGCTTTCGGAAGCATGAATACTTCAAGAATCAAAGCTCCATCCTTCGCAGAATTACTGAGTAGGTGCAGATGTAATGTGATGTTCCAATGGGTCTTTTTTCGCGTGGGCGAGGAGGTTTCGATAGCCATGAAGCTGTCACTATTCGTATCACCTGGAATGGTATCCTATTGCGCCGTTGCATGAGGACCTTGTTATAATGTCATTTTGGACAGGAACTAACCAATGCTAGCATAGGTTTCGTCAACAATGCTCAGTCGTATTTTGCTCGTATCGTCACTCCTAATAGAGTAATTCCTGATCTGCCTACGGAATTGCCCGTAGGTATGTATTCCTTCACAAATGTTAATATGCTTTTCGGACCACAGGATCGTCCCCACGCTGAACTTGTATCACAAATATGAAATTACCTTGTGATAACAACATAGTCCAACCTCATACGCTCTCTGGTTATAAGAATGCGCAGTAGTGCCGTTTCGCTACTCCAGCATCTCACGTCTTTCTGACCTACTTCATCAGAACCTTTAGCGGACACATCATGCAGTGCCAAAATTCAGACCGTTGTGAGTTTAGCCTCGTCTCTCCCTGGTTTCATGGCTAACTACTATTGCACTCACAGCCCTCAACTATGTACTTCTCGTTCAAACTTCTACAGCATATTCAGACGATGCACCTCCCGCTTATAATTCTACGGCATGTCCCAACGTACCTCTCCTTTCCAATCCTACAGCACATTCCAGCAACCTACTCTCCGCTCATGATCCTTCGGCTCTTCCCAACCTTGCGACATCAATGGATGATAATACACCAGCGCGGGAGTATTCCGTATTCGCATCCGCTCACAATACACCTCCCATGCGCGGAGTAACAGCTCTGGCACAATGGACCTACAACAATCGCTTGGCCCAACATCAGGTTCCCACTACAATTGGTGTCGCCTGGTCGGATACGTCAAATCAGACCTATGGCTTCTCCAGGCCTAGAACATCAAATAAGAAAGTCGGAAAACGTGCGATAAGGGATAGACTCAAATCGATCCCTCCCAAGTATTACCAGAACATCCCGACTGGTACGAGAACCTGGCCTCCGGGATGTTGTGTGGAGTTTAGGACTGTCTGGCAACAGGTACAGGACTCACAAGGATCAAGGTTTCGTCATATATACGCCTATGCAGTCAATACAAGAGATCCGGCAACGCGTAAAGAGTTTTGCGGTGTTTGTAGGGCTTGGACGAAGAATATAGTTGATGATCAGCAAGGCTTGGTCATCGTCGATGTGGCTGATAAATGTAAACCTTATGCATCTAAACACACTGTAAGTAATTGTGCTCATCAACCGACAAGAACTGATCATATTGTCTAGATACTCATGCCCGAATACTCGGCCTTTCTGAATGAATTGGAGCAAGGGAAACGCAGTGGCTATTTTTTTTAGCTCTTGTCAACTCCAAGTGAAGATTAGCGAATATCTCTGCTCTAAGATCGATACATCCGAGAGTAAATTACGACCCTTGAGTGGAATGCACAAAGCGGGTGAGCCAGAGGTGATAAGCGCCTGTTTGGCATTATTTGCGATATGGAAGGCCCTCGAATGCAAGTAGGTGAACAGCAACACCTGTCCTCCATCACTGATTCCAGTGAACGCTTAGGTTGGAGGTTGCGGAGACGCGTTTAAAGGTCTTTTCTGATCTCGAACTAGCCCCATATCTGGAGATCTATGTGATGGGAATTCATATGGAGTTTGCGAGCGCGAAGTAGAGGTGGTATAAGAAGCGAGGCGAATAATAGAAGCTGGTTCAAGATGGTCTCATTACTTCGGCCTCTGGGGACGTTCTCTCAATTCTACGCTCCAGTTGGCTCCGTACGACCGCCTGGTCAGTATACTATATGGGATAGTCTAGTTGCTGCTCTAAACGACTCTCGCAATGTCCTTGGTGATGCATCCTGTGGAATCCTCCGAAATCACCACACTCTCGGTTCCTCGCCTACATACCAGCCACTTCTATCACCACGCTGGAATAAGCTTTACTGCGGATTCCCAATGTCGAAACTACCGCAGCTGTCATGCAAAATTGCGGCTTCATCAATGAGAACTGCGGTTGGGATTTCGACTCCAATTGGCTGTTTCTGCTACGCTTTACTAATGCACGCTGCTCTTTAGTCTAAGGCCATATGTACCTCAGAAGCTAACTTGTTGAAGATGTATATTAAAGACATGTAGGCTACGATCTTACCCCCACACGGGGTAAGGTTTAGCTCATATCCGCGGGAGGTTACAACATGTGCTTTAAGCTCATAGTATCTTCGGCACGAGAACTAAACGCACGTATGAGCTCGTTTTCACCTCAAGTGTCCATCTGTACCGTCAATTATTCCCCAGTTCTTTACCACCTCCGTTTTCATCCCAGCAATCTATAACGCAATCCTATTCTCTTGTTGTTGAGTCAGCTAATAGTTACAC
Source organism: Pleurotus tuber-regium (assembly GCA_014058305.1). Lineage (NCBI taxonomy): Eukaryota > Fungi > Basidiomycota > Agaricomycetes > Agaricales > Pleurotaceae > Pleurotus > Pleurotus tuber-regium. The sequence continues at coordinate 78,008 of JACFYU010000012.1, read as the reverse complement.
ATTATGGGTCGTCGACGTTCTAATCGCCGTGAGTTTTGGTTTCAGCTTTCCTTAGTTCCATAGGTGACTATCATTGCATCCGCAGCCCCCAACTATGTAGCACATATCAACGATGCACGCCTCGTTTGTAATTCAACGACATATTCAAGCAATTCACCTCCCGTTCATAACAATATCGTAGCCTCAGTTTATAACTTCAACAACGTACCTCTCGTTTATAATCCACCAAATTATGCCGTAAGGTCAACGGGGAGTACAATTATTGGATATGGACCTTTCAACAGTCCTACGGTGTATCTAAGCGCCATACATCCCGTTTTCAATCCTTTCGCATATCCCAATAATGTACCTCCCGTTCACAGTCCTACAGTATATCCAAGCGCCGTAACCCCCGTCTTCAACCCTTTCATATATCCCAATAACGTACCTTCCCTTCACAACCCTACGGCGTATCCTAACCTTGCGACATCAGTTAACGAGGATACAATTACGCGGGAGTATTCCATGTATGCTTCTCATCGCAATATACCGCCCATACTCGGAGTAACAGACCTCGCCCAGAAGATCTACGATGAACACCCAGATAAACGCCGAGTTCCCACCACTACTGGTGTCGCCTGGACAAATACGTCGAATCAGACTTATGCCGTCTCCAAGCCCAAGTTATCGAGTTCTGATGCCGTCTCCAAGCCCAAGTTATCGAGTTCTGATGCCAAGAATGAGATAAAGGAAAGACTCAAGTCAATCCCTTCCAAGTATTACCAGAATATCCCTAGTGATACGGAAGACTGGTCGCCTGGCTGCTGTGTCGAATTTAGGACTGTTTGGCAACAAGTACAGAATTCTCAAGGGTCAGGATATCGACACATATATGCCTATGCAGTCAACACAAAGAATCGAATACGCAAACGATTTTGCGGTGTCTGCAGAGCTTGGGTGAAGAATGTAGTCGATGATCACGATGGCTTGGTCATAGTAGACGTAGCTGACAGTTGTAAACCTTACGCGTCTGATATCACCGTGAGCATATCTCTATTCATTGGACCACACTGTAACTCATCTGTATAATCTAGAAACTTACGCTTGAATACTCGGCCTTTCTAAATGAGCTAAAGCGATTGAAGTGCAGTAGCTATCTTGTCTAAGTTTCAGGGGGGTTCTTTTATAGTTGTGTTTGCACATTAGATGTGCCCCACGATTGATGATGCGGGTTTATTTGAGAATCGATCGCGGCCGTCGAGTGAAATTTAATCCTTGCTTGAAAATGTAGCAGATTCACTCGACTCAGAGCTCTTCGTCTCTGGGGACGAAGTAGTTACCCAGCACGTCTAGAGATTGAATTATGGAACTTACACTGAGTATAATAATATTCCTGTCTATACAGCCGCTATAGCCTATAATTACCCTATCATCAACGATGAATCGTGCACCCAACCATACATATAGCATATGCCCTTTTGCATTCGATTATACATTGAACAATCTTGACATACTGACTCAGGTGGTTTAGCTAGCTTTGACAGAGCCCATACAGTGGGCGTAATGATATCATTCGGAAGGGAAGTTACACGTCGATGTCCCTGCACAGAATGATTTCCAGAAGCGTCCAGAGAATGACTTTTATCACTCTACTAAAACACGGACGATTGCTAGTCCAAGCCTCGTCCAAGCCTTGAGCTAAGGAACGATTACGACACATCAGCGTCAGTGTTTCACGAGGATTGACTAGGTCAAAGTTTCGTTGTCGTCCTCATCTTGTGACTCAGCCCATACATCAACAATAAGCCTCGAGCCATGCCTCCGAACAAATATCCATCTCCCCCTTGCGTGTGCAAACCTCCATCTGTACGTAAAACCACCAATGTCTGCAACAACAAGACTGCAGGGAATGGTAATGGTGCTCTCAGCAACGGCGCCTGGCTCTCCCACATATTCCGACCTTAATCTGTTATAGGCCTTAACTGGTCCATCTTCAGCTCCAGCGACGATGCAATCACCCACTATCTCCAGAGTACGGATTGGGGAGCTATGCATGGTGACAGCGTTCCTAGGGGCCCATGTCTTCTTTAATAGAAACGGGAACTCTGAAATGGTTCCATCCTGCCCTCCAGCGTTAACAGCAACTATTTGTCCATTCCGTTCTCCCTTGTATATACTGCCGAAACCTCCCCTCCCGACACAACCCGTTTCATCATTAGGATCGAAGCTCACCTCAAGGCTAGTGACGGACCAGCGAGGAACTTCAGGAGACGGGTTATTGGATAATCTCTGAAGGGTTGCACTAGCAGTTCGAAGGAATGATTCGGTAGGATCTATAGGGCCATCCGAATAAGATAGATTGCGCAGGTGCTAGTGACAGCATGAGCGACCAAAATTATTCTGATGTGACGTTGGACAGACTTTGGCCAAAGCGATAACGAGCTCTTCGAGCCTATGTCGCCCACGCGCGTCCGCCTGTAAGGCAGACAATATCTTTTGGCCGTTCTCGGCTATTGCATCTAATTGTGTCACCAATTCCAAATGGTCCTTTTGTCGAGCAGCCTCGATATCTAATTGTCAGCTTTGAGATGACAAGTGTGCGCCCAGCTAGAGATCTGGATTGAACATGCGCCAATAATTAGAGATAGAAATCAACTTACTTTAAAGCACGCGAACGCGTCAGCGATAGAACCTTCAGCTATAGCCATCGCCTGAACGATTTTATCCTGATAAAGTAAACGCCATGCAAATCCCTTTCCAGATATGTGTGCGGCCATATCTTTTACTGACAGACAAGCACTTTCAGCTATTAGTCACAAGCAGCGGTGGCGGGGAAAAGATGGGGTACTTTACTTTTCAAGGAACTGGACGTTGGATTTCATATCCTCAGTACATTTCCCTCCATCTACAAGCGATGACACTTCAAGCAGTAGATCCTGGCATCGAGTGATGAGCAGTCGGCATTGCTCCTTGTGGCCTTGGACAATACGATATTGCTTCCAAGCGATACTTAGGTAGGTATACGCCAGCTGAAGAACTGGAGGGGCACTCATGGCCGCAAGCACCTCCATGGAATGGATAAGAGTAACAAGGGATGATCCCGGGCAGCTTGCTAGTACTTATTTGCGGTCCTGAATTATGGCACAGCCCGCAATTGAATTGTATCGCGCTGGTATCCTGACCCTGCCATGTTCAACCACTGCACTACCTAGCTACGAGGAAGACGGTCAGAAAATAATGGTGGCACTAGTAGTCGATGCAGAGAAAGATCAGGTCAAACAAATTCCAAACATAGCCGCCTAATGACCGTGCGAATGTATTAACATTCAGGGATATTATTATTAGCCCCTACAGCTTCTCTCATCCTCGACCTTGAGCCGTCCTCAAGTCCTGACCCAGATGTGAGATAATGCGCTCCAGATATATTTCGATACTTTTCGTTAATCCATCATATAATCTTCCAGCCCACCTAAATTACAAGGCTTTGAAATTGGGACACAGGCCAGACTTGCGCAGATTTACTTTTTTTTTCTGTAGCTGTTAAAGGAATAATTCACCATGGGCAAGAAGAAAAATAATCAACGCAAGAAACAGGCTAATGCTGCTGCAGACACTTCTGCCAGTAATCCCGAAACCGATGAGGCACCAGAGCCCACTGCGAGCACGAGCGCAAACGGAGAGACCAATGGTAGCACGAGCACACCGCCGTCTCAAAGCCCAGTTCCTCCGACCCCAGTCGAAGAAGATCCTATAGTACGAGCAGAGAAGTCGAAAGAACGGGGGAATGAAGCATTCAAAGGGAAAAGATATCAAGAAGCAATTGAGCTATACACAGCTGCAATAGGTGAGCACCCCGTTTCCTCGTGCATTCCGGTTTCATTCTTTCATCGTACAAAAATACCCTTTATCACATATTCTTATGCTCCCGATGCTGACAATCCTCAGATTTGAATCCGAATGAACCTGCGTACTTGACGAATCGCGCAGCATCTTACATGGCTATCAAGCGCTTCCGTCTCGCTCTCCAAGATTGTCAAACCGCACTCCCTCTCCAATCTTCTTCTCCCCCACCTTCAAAAACCCTTATCCGATTAGCGAAATGCCAACTTGCTCTTGGCCAACCCGAACCCGCACTTTCCACCCTTCGCCCCGTCCTCTCATCCGAACCCTCAAACACAGCCGCTCTACAACTTCAACGACAGGTCGTACAACTCCAATCTCACTTGGAGAACTTTGAAAAAGCTCGCGCCAGAAAAGAATGGGGAATGGCGAGATTAGCTTTAGATAAGTGCTTACAGAGCATTGAAGGCGAAGGTGGTGAAATTCCTGTAGACTGGAAGTTGTGGAAGGTAGAACTTGATCTGGCACGTGGAGACTTGGAAGCCGCAGGATCTTCAGCAAAGTGCGTATTCACGTCTTTCAAAAATGTCATTTTCATATACCTTGCGATAAACCAAGTGATGCCCTTCGGTTGAATCCAAACTCGCCTGACATTCTCGCGTTGCGCGGTCTGATCTTATTCGTCTCTGGGAAGTTACCCCAGGCACTGCAGCATGTTCAATCAGCGCTTCGATTAGATCCAGAACACCCACGTGCACAAAAATTACGAAAGAGGGTAAAAGACGTCGAGCGGCTTAAGGAGGGAGGGAACGCCTTCTTTAAGCAAGGGGCGCATGAGTCCGCAGTGCAGAAGTACACCGAAGCACTTGAGGTAAGTTACAACCTTCCAGTCACACAGTATACAATTTAACATTGATCCAGCGTATTGGAGACGCTGAAGACGAGTGCAGAGGTGGTCACATTCGCGCCACACTTCTTTCAAACAGGGCAACAACCCTCTTAAAGGTAATTGCACTTCATACCCCCAATCTCCTACTGCAGATCAACTTGCTCTATCTTCTTAGCTCAACCGCTTACAAGAAGCGCTCGAAGACACCAACACGTCAATCGACCTCAACGACTCTTCATTCAAAGTCTTCCGAACTCGCGCACGGATACAGCTCGGCCTCGATGCATTTGAGGAGGCTGTTCGCGACTTCAAAAAGGCCATCCAGCTCGCGAAAACCGACAGTCTGACTGGTGCTAACGAAGTACGGTCTTTGCAAACTGAGCTTAAGAAAGCGGAAGTTGCTCTTAAGCAGAGCAAAACGAAGGATTATTACGGGATTTTGGGTCTCAAGAGGGATTGTACGGAGGTTGAGATTAAGAAAGCGTATAGGAGGGAAAGTTTGATACATCATCCAGATAAGGTGAGGCGGCTTTCCATCAAAAGTTCCGCGTGACTTCTCTTTCTCATATATATATATATATATACAACGTCCATAGGGTGGAGACGAAGAGAAATTCAAACTCGTCGTTGAAGCTCATGCTGTGCTATCGGATCCACGCCGAAGACAACGGTACGACATGGGAGAAGACGAAGACGGTATGAACGACGGTGATCCCTTTGGAGGCAGCGGCTTCGCAGGTATGGACCTGTCGGAACTCTTCGCTCAATTCGGTGGCGGCGGTGGCGGCGGGGGATTCCATTCCGGTGGTTTCCACAGCCATGGTAGTGGTGGTAGTGGGAGAGCAAGATATAGTCACGGTTTCCCGTTCTGACAGATTTTGATTCTCCCTGATCTACGTACACTACTTTGAATCTGTGCGCGCCTTTTTGTCGACTATCTGAAACATACACTCTCACTGCTTCATCTTGGTTCGGCCGTGCGCACAAGCTGCAAAGTGACACTAGGCCTGACTATGGTTCAGACGTAGTATTACCATAACATTAAATTTGACATAGATGTGCAATATGCCTACAAGCCCTGTGCGTAAAAGATGGTGTTACAACTTATTGATGAGTAGCTGGAGCAATGAGACATATGGAGCGATAGCAAACGCGAGAGAAAGCATGCGAGACATAGATCAATCAATACACCCGTCCAGCGGTTAACTTAATGCTAATGCCCAACTGGGGGCAACTGTCCTCTAGTTTTCTTTCATTCCCTCGTCAATCCTGTAATCTGTTTCAACGGAATATGCGCGCTCCCTCGGGCGTGAAGTAGGAGCGTCGAAAAGGCAGGCTGAAGGCGCGGGGAGCTGGACTGGATTCATGTTGACGTTGATATTGGAAGGTAATAACGGAAGGGGAGGAAGGGGAGCAGTCGGCGGGGGAGCTGCAGCCGGGACGAAGCTAGACAGACCGCGGCGAAGAACTCGGCGAGGTCTAGATATACTGCTTGTAAGGAACAATATCGCAATACGATAGGTTTACTTACCGTAGTGCACCACCAACGCTACCACTTCTCATCCGTCCTACCAAACTAGTGCCCTCACTAGCAACATTCACAAATGCATCTCCTCCACCTATGCTACCACTTCGACTACGAGATGGCGACGTTATGGAGATGGAATGATGTGCGAAGCGCATAGCAGCTCCAGCATTACGCTGCGGTGATTTGATCGCGTTCATAGGTGACATTCCAACCGTCAGACTCGAGCGCCGTTTGCGGAGACGTGGTGCAGAGTTAGCTTGCGGAGATTGCGTGACATTGGACATAGTGGTGTCTTCATTGATCATAGGGAGCTCGGAACTGTCTCGGCGATTCGATGGAGTTGGGGTAGTACTGCGGTCGATGTCGGCTGCAGTGCTCGGTAATGGGCTTGAAGGTCGAATTGGCGATAGGTCGTATGATGAGGCGTTAGAAGAGTCATATGCATGATAAGGCGCAAGTAAGCCTGAGGAGAAAAAGGCTGAATACGAGGCCATTGTTCAGACGAAGATGATGGTTCGAAAGCAACCAGCAGCAAGCTCAACTGCAACTTCAACTGGTGATAAACAACGCGTACATAGATTACGTAATACGATCATTCACAAGTGAATCATTCACCATCGAGTAAAGTTCCAAGAACCATACCAACGATTGTCCTGCCTGGTTTCAGGTGTGTAGGTATTAAGTATAATTCTGCTGTGAAAGGCATCCTCTGAATCTCCACAGTCACTGCTTGGCTATCGGCAAAGCCAATATGAGAGTGTAAAAAATGTGAAAATGGTGGTACGTGAAACTTATATATCTGTGATTTCTTTGTTTGAGCAATTATAACAGCTGATGATCAATTTCAATGTAGTTCCTGGGCGATGCTAAAGTGGATGTGAGAAGCGGAATGGCTGATACTCTCAATGCCTTCAGCTGTAGCTGTGGTTCAGGAGACGGTACGGCTCTACGAGGACACTGATGTCTACATACATTGAGCTTAACAATAGTATTTAGCATAAATTGAAGTACCAATAAGCCCAATAGGTTATCGAGCTTGGCAATAATAATACAAACACGGTCCTTGATGCACGAATCGATGATACACAATGCATCGACTGTATATCTCGCCTTTCATTTAAATCCTTCGCCACGACGTATGGTCCGCTCGACAAGCGTGTGCACGGTAATGGCAGAGTTTCGCGGGTAGTAGAGGGAGTAAGCAGCCTTGGCGTTCTCTCCTAATCCCCAATTCATTATTTCTAGTCCATTTATATCGCAAGTCGTTTCTTCTTTTTGGTCAAACGACAATCTGATAACTGTTCGAATCTTGGGGCTTCATCCGTTGTCTGCTCTTTGCACGCATCACATGTCGTTCCGTCCCACCGTAACCAAGTCTTGGTGCAATAGACGTCTAGCTATAGACCGTGCTCGCCACATTGACGCTACCGCCGGTTCTCTGAACCTCTTTCAAATTCCCTGTAACCTCTGTCACACCCTGACACCCCCAACCGGCCATACAGACTGTTCACGTCCCCCGCTGGCAATGCCAATGCTAGCAAGTTCAATCAAGGTTCACAATAATTTCACGTATTATTATCAATGTACTAATAGTAAAATCAATAGACGACTGAAAATTGGCGGTGGTATGAAGAAGGGGTATGAGATCCATATGGACATATATATGTATGGCACTAGGAGTTCAATCCCTACATTGGAGTTCTAGTGCTAATCAGATGAAACTCTGTTTGAGGTGAGCTCTTAGCTCGAACCTCCGCCTCCCAATTTTAGATCCTTCGGAAATCCGCGTATATATCCCGAGGCGGTTATCAGAACTGGGGTCGGTGGTGTTCGCGTTTATGTTGACTAGGCTGCCGATAGAGGGACGATGCTGTGTGAATCCCTGGCACCTCGAAATCGGGATCAATCTTCTAGGCAAGTGTTGTAGTGTTGCAGAGAATCCAGATCGCAGGGATTCGGAATCATACATACTTGGAACTATCAATGTAGACGCATGAGTCGACGGTACCGGCGGAATTGAACGTACATACTATAATAAATTACGGACTTGGGCAATTGTCCGAACGAGCAAACACCTTGGTAGTATTTCGCCTTGATTATATCAGAGAAAGACAAGTTATCAGTAGTTGTAGATGCTTAGTTTCGAACTTGAATAAGCCCCGAAACGGAGCGAACTATTCACCTACGCAAATGACGGACAATGATGGGACTTGGAAATAAAAACCCCCGCAGTAGTTCGCAGAAGTTGTTCCAAGGACGCTGTGCAACTGCAAGCTGACATCCCCGACTTGCGTAACAGGACTCATATTTTGAATCACAGGTACATATAACCGATCGCGAGAAATGGCATATTTTCATGACTTTCTTGACTGTCCAGCTCAAGCCCTTGAATGATCATGGACGCGTTATACTTAAATGGCGTTATGACGATACAACTTGGTACGTTGGTGAATTAGTCTGCCTTATCCTTTATCCTACTTGGCATCTTGACGAGGCGAGGGATGAATCGCAGTATACTTACGGTGATAGCTAGGTGGAGTCGATCTTCGAGGTGTTGGCCAGTGTGGTGCTGGAAGTCGACATGGGCCTCCGGAACATGATTTCATAGACGGTACCTTGAGCAGCAAACGCTATCCTCCTCCGGGTATACACCTAACCTGAGGTGTGGTTTGATGCCGAAAGTGAAAGCTGGTGGAGGGCTGTACATCATCCGGTATGGATATTCGTGGTGCTCGGAAGGCTAAACGTAAGCCTACACGGCCAGCGGTGGCGATGCGGCGGTAGTCATTCGTCGTGATCCTGCCAAGAAGGGTTCCCTGCGCCAAGCACGCTCATGTTGAGGGGAGCTCACATATAAAAGGCCCTCTCTCCTTCTTCCCCTCTCTTCCCCCTTTGGGTTCCCAACCCTTTTCTCTTTCTCCAACTTGCACTTGCACCACATCCAACGTGAATGGTCAACTCTTCATCCACAGGCAATCATGATAGCAGTAGTGCAAACGTTCTGCCCCGCTCAACACTCGGCACAGCCGCCATCATCGCAGAGGACGACGACGAACCACCTAGTCCTCGGCCCGCCCAGACGCAAGATTTGGAAGTAGCGTCAGGGCATGAAGGGCATCATCATCATCATCTTTCTAATACTCTTGTTAATCGTGTAACCCCCTACGCCACAGGTGGTCAAGATGTATATACTACGCAGTATTCTCACGACGAGAAGGATAACGATAAGGACGGGGACAATGCGTTTGTGGTCGTCGGTGGCCACCGCTCCCGTGACGTTGGCGACGCGAACGTAGATGAAAAGGACAAAAGTGCCCTATCCCCCTTTTCACTCTCATTCGCCCATCTCCGTCGTATCATGTCCAAGAAACCCTCCTCCCCCTCTGATCCAGAGAGCAACGACGCTCACGGATCCAACGACCCCACCGTCGTCTCTTCTCTTCCCAATCACCCCAACCCATCCCGCCTCCGCGCCCTCTTCACACCGGTCAACCCACTCGGCCCCTCCCCAACATACACCCAATCCCTCACCAACATCCTAAAATACACCCCCCTCAACATCTTTCTCCTCGCAATCCCAATTTCCTGGTCCCTCCACTTCCTCCACCAATCCCCCACCCTCATCTTCATATTCTCCGCCCTCGGCATAATCCCCCTCGCAGCCCTCCTCGGCTTCGGCACCGAGCAAATCGCCTTACGTACATCACACGCTGTCGGCGGTCTCCTCAACGCCACACTAGGGAACATCGTGGAGATGATCATCGCAGGCATCGCATTGAAAAAATGCGAATTGGAGTTGGTGCAGAGTAGCTTGCTGGGTGGGTTATTGAGCAATTTGTTGTTGGTGTTGGGGATGGCGTTTGTCGTTGGGGGATGGAGGTTTCATCAGCAAGAGTTTCAGCCGATGGTGGCGCAGTTGAATAGTTCGTTGATGACGGTGTCGGTTATTTCGTTGATTGTACCCGCCGCGTTTGTGAGTGTTGGATTTTTTTTTGGTCGGGTTTGGGTGGTTTTTTTATTTGTTTTTTTTTGGGGGGGCGGGTGTAGCATGAGTACCTCGGTGATCGACTCCCGCAAGGTACAGAACTCGGATCGTTACTACGTCTAAGCAGAGGAAGCGCAATCGTCTTGATCTTCATGTACGTCCTCTTCCCCCCCTCCCACCCTCTTTTCCCCTAAAAAATACATCTAACCATCGACGAATTAGATACTGTGCATACCTCGTATTTCAATTCTACTCGCATAACCATCTCTTCCTCGACGTCTCCTCCGTTTCTGCCTCCACCTCATCTTCAACCCGTACATCCCTAACACGTACCTCAACACGCGCTTCCCTTGGTCGTTCCGCTCCTCCTTCTGCCGCCGCATCCACATCCACACTTCCCTTACCCTCTACCACCACCACCTCCCTCACCACCGAACACCTCGAACTAAACACCCCCTCCGCCATCCTCCTCCTAGTCACCATAACAGCCCTAGCCTACCTAACCGCCGAAAACCTCATCACCTCCCTCCACGGCCTAGTATCCTCCCACCCCTCCCTCTCAAAAGAATGGCTAACCCTAATCATAATCCCCATCATCTCCAACGCAGCAGAACACACTACCGCAGTCGTAGTAGCTTCCAAAGGTAAATTCGACTTGGCAATGTCAGTCGCAGTAGGATCTTGCATCCAAATTGCGTTATTCGTCATCCCGGTGTTGGTATGCGTCGCGTGGGGAATGGGAAAACCCTTGACGTTGTTGTTTGATGAGGTTGAGACTGTGGTGTTGTTTTTTTCGGTGTTGTTGGTCAAGTTTAGTGTTGAGGATGGGAAGAGTCATTGGATGAGTGGGGTTGTGTTGATTTGTGAGTTTTTGCCCCTTTTTTGAGGGGGGTTGGTTTTGTGCTGAATGGAGTTATTTTTTTTTTTTGGTGATAGCGGTTTATGTTATTGTTGCGCTTTCGTTTTGGAATTTCCCGGAGACGGTGAGGATGTTGCAAGGCCAGCCACTCGTGTGCACGTAAACGTCATCGACCCACGCATTCGCATCAACGCAACTGCATATATACCTTTCATATCAAAGGCCTTTATCCTCTTTACACCGCCACAATTGTATTGTCTTATCGTTGATGCGTTCTCTATGACAATTCTATCCCTTTTGATTTTTGTTCGAGCTTGATGTTGATAATGTGATGATGCGTGTTATCATGTTGACAACCTTTTTCTTGTTTGTTTCTTGTTTCTTGTTTGTTTACATACATACATACTTGCTGCTTGTGTAGCTAGGTATGACGAAATGAAATAAATATGCCTGAAACTCGTGCTATACAATACAAGTTTTTATGAGGGTACCAATTTTACCACTTTCATATTTGTTCAATCCTGATTGGTGTTGTTGACATTGAAATCGATGATGTTGATGTTTCTTTTCTTGTTTGTCTTTTTACATAGTTGCGTAGCTTATATATGATGAAATGTAATCAATATTAACTGATTGTGTACAATCGCAACTTGTACTAAATGCTACAAATTGTTGTGATAATTTTCAGACTCTATCTTATTATGAACATCTTGACATTCATCATCTCTGTTTTTGTTGCTATGAGATTGATATGACCACTGCTGGTACTTACCTTATTGACTCACATACACAAAGATGGCTTCATAAATTCAATAGATATACTGTTCATACAAAGTACACGCAAGTTATGAACATGTCATTGCAGTGAGTACTACTTTCCAATATGAATAAATGGAACCCAAGACATAAATGCTTTCTCTCCCACCTGATTGCGCAAATAACCAATTGCATTATGAAGTGCCTTTGCTGGTTTGAACTCTTTGCCTTTCCCTCCACTGAGTAGCATCTTATATATCTCACCTGCCACAATAGGTCCATCATTATCATTAATGGCCCACATTGTTGCATACACACTCTGAAACCCTGCCATCTGCATTCCTGCAGCTAAATGCATGGCTTCTCCTGGGATCCTCTGATCTCCTGAACTAGTCTGACATGCAGACAGAAATGCTACCTTTCCATGTCTGAATCTCTGCTTCATTATAGTCCCCAACTCTAACTTGCCATCCTGTAAGAAAAACCCACTTTTGAGAGGATCATCAGGATTTTGGTATGCATGACATGCAAGATGGACATAGCTGTGATTAGCTATACTGGCCAGCACAGTCTGAATGGTTGCCTCTTCTCCATCCAATCTGTGTAGAGTAGCAGAGTGTTCCTTGCATAAACCTGCAATAATATCCAGCTCTTTCAAGGTAGCTGGTAGAGGGGTTTGGCCAGGTGTATGAGCCTGGCTAATAGCAAAGATACTGTTAGCCTCAGCTGCAGTTTGTATGGGTTTGGTAAGAAGGGCAGTAAGGGTAGGGGTATAAGATGATATCACATAGTTGTACATTCTACTGGAGTCTTCTGCAGGTTGGTCATAAATACCAGCTGCATGAAGAGGGAGAAATGCAAGAGGTCCAGTAACACACCATGTTACATGTGGAAGATCCTTCTCTTGGTCTGCAGGTTGGACAAGCACACCCAATTTATTCAAAATAGGCTTTGAGACACTGGACCACAATATACCCAAAAGTTCTAAGAAAGGGTCCTTTTGTATTTGTTTCCTGTGGGATTTGAACTTGCCATGTCTTGTATTATTTTCACCTGACCTTGCCTTTGGCAAAAATTGGGGAAGGGCTGAGCAAAGTTGTAATGCCTTGTCATAGGAGAATGTGGGGAGATACAGATGTTCAATGTGATCTGTATGCTGCTTGATAATCAAGGCATCACACAAACTAGCATCTAGGTTAATGATGACAATGGAAGTATCCTGGGCAGCAGTAACCAGTTCTGAGAATGGCTTTAGCTTGAGGAAATTCTCCAAGCCTGGTAGAGCATGTACTTCTTCCATGACTTGCTCCCACTCTAATGCAAGTTGCCTATGCTTTTGGGCATCCTGTTCTGCATCACTTTTAGTGATATGTGATTGATCTTCAATAGTTCTATCAGTGACTTGCAATTGTTGAGAAATAGTTTCAAGCTTGTTTGCAAGTGCAGGGGAAACACTCCTCAAATCATCCATAGGATTGGACAAGAGTAGTGTTTGCTGCCACACAATACATCTCCCTTGCTCCAACCATTCTACTGCCAACTTATAATTCTCATGAGATATTGCTTCACAAGCTGCTTCCATGACTGCTTCACTTATTTTTGGAATGGACTCCAAACGATCATGTATAGAGGCACCAAACCAGACTACTTTGGGAATGAGATTCATCATTCTCTTGTATGCTTCTATGGCTTGTGGTTTATTGTAGACTATAGCCAATCTAGCCCATCTGAGTGCACTCTTGTATTGTTTTTGAGGCTCTCCTACTTTAGCATTGGCAGCTGTAGAAAATGCCTGGAATGCCTCTGCAATGTCTTTGTTATATGTAGTACTGCCTGAGAGTGTAGCTTCTACATCAGCATTTGGCATGCTTACATTAGTTGAATCAGCCTTTCTTCCTCTGACTTGAAGGGAATTTCCTAAGCTCAACAGATACTCAGGTTTGGAAACATGACTTTCAGGTGTTAATGCCACAGCCTCTTGCAGAACCTGAATAGATTCATTGATATCATCTATGTCCCCTTTCTGATGAAATCTTTTCATCAAAAGACTTCCCAGAGAACTCAAATATGCTGGCCTATCAGCATAGCCAATCAATGTCAAGGCCAAGGCTTGTCTAGAAAAACTAACAGCTTTGTCCAGGTCATCCATATCTTTCAAGTTTTGAGACAGACTCAAGTAGTCCCATGCTAGGTTGTTGAGAAACTTTGGTTTATGGATGTTGCTATCAGGTGTTAAGGTGATTGCTTCCTCTAAAGCTAATATGGCTTTTCTGAGATCATCCATATTGCAGTGTTTATGATATCTGGCCTTAAGTGATGATGCAAGATTATTGAGTCTTCCAGGCTTATTAGCATCTCTATTAGATGTTAGTTTGATTGCTTCAGTCTGAGAGATAATGGCATTGTCTAGATCTGATGCACTACTTAGTCTATGATAGCGGCTCAAATAAGATATAGACAAGTTATTTAGATATATAGCCTTTTCTTTATCATTTGAGGCTAATGCAACTGCTTGAGCTTTAGTGTTAATGGCCTCATCAAGATCTCTGATATCACCCAAGTGGTTGAATCTATACTCATAAGAAACACCAAGGTTATTGAGATGATTAGCTTTCTTATCATGACTGTTGGATGTGATCTCAACTGCTTTGATTTTGACAAAAATAGCTCTGTTGATATCATCTAGCTGACCACTTTCATCAAATCTATATGTGAGAGTGTTGCCTAGATTGTTGAGTGACATGAGTTTAAAGGGATCATTGTCACTGGCCAATAAGCAAGCCTGATCATAGTATACTATGGCTTTATCCAAAGAGTGGATAGATCTGAGATGGTCATAGTGACATCTCCAGGTAAAGCCCAGGTAGAAAAGGCATTTAGACCTTAATTGGCCATTGATAGTAGGCTCGCTCTCAGCTCTCTGAAGGGCTTTTAAAGCATTGGAGACACAAGTGAAGTCATGTGTGGTTCTCCATTCTGCTAAGCAAGACCGCCCAAGGTCTATAAGTTCCTGCCCTGAAAGGGTAGTGAAGTTAATAGATGCTCCTTTGTGTTGTATATATTCAGAATCTGAAATAGAGTTGGAGGCGACATTATCCTGGATTAAGCAAAGGGCCTTGTCAGTTAAACATTGGGGATACTGGACATACAACTGAGCACATAATGGCAGATCATACCTTGGAAGTGGGAAACTCAGTATTGGTTTGGGGTTGCTATTTCTCGCTGAGATGCATCCATGACGGGTGAACATAGAATTACTTACATCAATAATAGTTGACAGAGTAGCAGTCGAGTTCCCATCATTGCTGACGAGTGAGACGGGGTTAGCAGATTTGTTTCCGTGCCGCATGTGTTCAGAACCCAAAGGACGGTTGGGAGCATCATTCTGAGCGATTGAAGAGGGCTTGTTAGCGAGATACCTAGAATACCATTCTCCAGCTTGAAGCTGGAGATACGCACCTTCCGCGCATCGACGGATGAAATATGGGTGGCTATCTGACATTCAAGATGAAGATTGGACACAACTAAACCTCAGAATGGAGATCTCACCTCCGATACAGGGGCCTGGCTCGTAGGATCGGATCGCTATTCCTTGCTGAATACCCATAATCCACATAGATCTGGAGGCACTCACAGTCGGTAAAGGCGAACGAGAGGCTGTAACAGTCGTGATTGATGGTCGTAACTTGACAACACGAGACTCATCGAGGAAGAGAATGAGTGTATGATTTAGGAAATAGGAATGGATGTGGTTGAAAGGCTTACCGGCTCTTGAGCCAGTTTCTGGCTTAGTTTCTTCGCATTCAACGAGAGAGGAGTCTCCTGGTTGCTATCTGCCTGTATATGGTGACCATTGTTCATTTCCAGCACAGGCACGAGCAAAACTCGACTTGCATTCATCGTTAGATTGCTTCGATATATCGCGATCAGTGATCCCACAGATGTAGATGGGTTAATATGGGTTGTTCTCCTGAGCGAGTAAGTTCTTTGTCAGTTTGAACGATATAATCGCTTCTTATCTTTGTGGTGTGTTGTTGAGGACCATGACGAGCGCGAAAGGCGCTCACGGCGGAGGAGGGTCATGTGATCATCAAGGATGCAGTCGCGAGAGTCCAACTGACTCTTGAAGTCGAGTTTCAAACTAAGGGCTCTCATGCATCGCCTTACACCACTGTATGATCTTGTAGAATGCGTGTAGCAAGCTTCAAATTTCAAAGAATACGGTGCGCGCATATACTCATGTTGGACTAGATGGAATGATATGTATTTGTGTTTAGGCGTTTGAGGACAAGCCATGCGCCCAACCAGTCAAACGATGAGGCTGAAGCCGAAGAGCCCGGAATTTTTGGGGACATCCCCCATAACGTGTTGAAAGCGTTAGCGATCAGCGATGGTTTACTTTGTGGACTATCTCAATATCGGGCTCCCACCCGTCAGCCAGAAGCCAGGATAAAGTTTTTAATTGGGCCTGGTATAACAAATTACAGCGGAATCATCGTTACACTTCTGCAACCAAAAGAAGCGAGACTTTATACTCTTATGCAAGTTTTACCCTTTCACCATTGATCTTAGCTCGTACAAGTGCGAACGGCTTCACCCTTTTATCCGTTCCGTTCTGAAACCCAGGGCTCAGCCAAAGCTGATTCAGAGTTGCATAAATGAACCCATCATCGGCCACACTAGGTTATATTGGACGAGCAATCAGTAATCCTATTCGGGTGAATGTAAGAGGGAGAGTGGCTGGGAAGTACCTGAGAGTATCTGGCCATGCTATTATGGGTGAACGCACAAACGGTGAGACTAAGCCCGTATTTGGATCGTATGTGTTTATGGAATTGTGCTCTGGGCTCGAGAGATATATCTTTCCCGATGAATCTGATTCAAGACCGTCTGCTTGACCACCGAACTGATTGAAAAGTTAGAATGAATAGATAATGTGAGGGACATATGAAGAACGCACCTCGCCAAGGTATTGTACACTGTTGGCTGCACGAATAAGGGCTAGGTTGTCCTCTGAGGGGTTGACTCGAAGCGCAGCAGTTTCGACGCGATACAGATCGCGGCTTGCCAGAGGCGTGAAGTAGATGAAATTGCCGTCTGCGCTGATTGCGAAGCCTATATACGAAGTTACGGGTCATTGTTAATCAATATTTACAAGTATGATTAAGGAAATATCAGACCGTCGCAACCACCGCCACCTCCCGCCGTTTCATAGTGGAATCCTGGACTCATAGGAGACGAGGCATATGTTGGAATTCCGTGGAGTGTAGGTAAAAAGCGTGAGTTTGGGGAAACCTCATGTAACCGATCGAGGTGACGCCATGATTTGCCAGTACCAAGATCAACCATTATGATACCAAATGAACCTTTCGCCATTCTATCAGCACCCACGACGTGTCACAAACACCATAGCACGTACCACTATCAGCTATATACGCAACACCCTCTCCAGCCTCAGTTAAATTCGATCTTAGATCGAAGCGTATGTCATTCAAGTATCCCGTAGGTGGGAGAACGTCTTCGGGGAATGTGATCGTTTTAAAAGGGGTGGTTGCATTATTTGCAATGTCGAATCCGACAAGTTTTGGGCCGCCGGGAACGGCTAGCAGGTTATCGCCGTTGACGACTGGCCGACCGGTGTCTAAAGCCCATAAACGTTCTTTTGGGTCGACAACAGCGGCTTGAACGTTGATGAAGTGGTTAGAGTCGCTCGAACCGAGAGCCCGCCCTGACGAGGAATTCACGAGTCCGCCTGGCGGGTTATTAAATTCGACGCTTGGAAATGCGACTTCAGCGGTGTCGTTGACAATTTCTCCGAGAGTTATTGGGTTCGACGCAAGATCGCCCCTGTGGAACATAAATTGATTCTGGAAGGAAGATAGGGGGAGTAGGGCACTTGCCTATTAAACGTGATGAAAGCCCTTCCTGATTTACTGACAGTAACACCAATAGGGGGTTCGTTCATAAATAGATGGACGACTTCCAACTCGGGCCCGAATGTCCCGTTGTCGATGAGCCCTGGTTTGCCTGAAAGTGGTTGGAAAGTGATAGCTCGTACGGCGGTGAACAGTGGAAGTGTGTGGATTGCGAGAGCTAGAGAATACATGTTTTTTTTGGCGAATGTAGTTCTTCTGAAACGACAGGGATTATATACCACGGCAGCGGATGGCACATGCTACGGCATCGGCCTACGATGGAGGACTCAATGGATGCTTCTGAATCACCTCATCACCTCATCATCCAGCGGAAAATGGTCAAGTGCGTCATCCCGAAAGCACTTCGCATGGGAGACGGGTAAAGCGTGTAGTGGTTCGAAGTTATTCAATTCGCTGACGGAATCATCTCTGTGTGAGTTACAAAAGTCAGGTGTCTGCGTTGTTATGTTAAGAGGGGCTGCAGAGCCAGAGCTTTGGATTTGGAATGGGTGAAACAATCCACTTGAGCGAAGGAGGTGGAGATGTTGCTACCACGATTTCTTCTGATCGTGAGACAGTGGTAATTGACCGTGAGATAATTGGACTTGGTTTGAGTCTTCAAGTAGTCAGCTTCATCCATTCGATCCCAATTTCTCGTTCACTCAAGGAAGGATTCCGGGTCAGGAGCTAATCCGTACCATGTTCTTCCGCCTATGTCGTGAAATCTACTCACCAAGGTAAATTGTAACACAAAAGCTATACTCTACCGCCTTCAACTTTGACTCGCATATGCAAATAGCTTCACTCTGTTATCCGTCCCGTTCTAGAATCTATGGCTTTAATAGAGCTGTTTTAAAGTCGCATAAATGAATCCATCATGAAACACGCTGAACATGAAGCGTAAGATCCACAACGCAGAAGCATCCCTGAGGGTGTCCGGCCAGGCCATGATGCACGACGGGCAAACGCACAAACGGTGAGACGAATACTGCACTGGGACTACTGGGATCATAGACATTGATTTCGTTGTACCCTAGACTGGTTCGATATATCTTTCCGGTTGAGTCAGTTTCGAATCCATCCGCTTGTCCGCCCAACTAGGGTAACTACGTCATTCGTCAAGGTGCATAGTTGGTATGGAACTTTTGTCTAGTAGGATGCAGCGATTTATATCCTAGCAGCATCTGGCCACACACTATTGACACCAACAGGCACGGCCGAAGAATGCGAGAATGGCTTTTTCGTACGAGTCGCCGAAATTCACAGCGCTAAGCTCTTGCTCTGAGGGGCGGACTATGCAAGTGGAAATAACATGACCTAAACAGGACCGTCTATCTACCAGGCTAGTTGATACGGGCCACGCTTGGGCCACCCTTTCGCGGACTCTATTCACAGCAGCGGTCCGCTGACATGGGAGCATATTCGGTCCGGACCGAAGATCGGAATATATACCAGAGATCATTGCGAATATAGCAACCTCTATCTAGCCTCGACTTCGATCAAGCAGACAGACGTGTTTGGCTATGGTTTATATCAATATCGATCCAGCGCGCATCATCGATGTCGTTGATCCTCGTATATATTCTGGTTTCACAGAACATATGGGTCGATGCATATATGGTGGACTGTACGATCCAGATAATCAGCATGGACTGGCAGATCCAAAAACTGGATTCAGACGTGACGTCCTTGAGGCTTTGAAAGAGCTGAAGGTTCCCATCGTGAGATACCCCGGAGGGTGCGTACTCGTCACTACCTTAGAATGCAGTCGATTTAGTGAATATTGTCCAGTAACTTTGTGAGTAGCTATCGTTGGCAAGGTAAGAACTTCTCGATCCCTGTGTGATACACTTCATCACATCCATTTGCACAGATGGCATAGGTCCAAAGGAGAACCGGCCTCGTCGACCGGAGCTTGCATGGCTTAGCGAAGAAAGCAACCAATTTGGTACTGGTGTGTAGCTTCTAAAATCCGTACCCTGTAAAACGGAAGTGCTGAAGTTGCGTTTGCAGATGAGTTCATTGAATGGTGCCGCGCTCTCGGCACCGAGCCGTACATCTGCTTGAATATGGGAACGGGAACACTTGAAGATGCTCTCGCGTGGGTAGAATATTGCAACGGTAGTGGAAACACGTATTATGCCAATTTGAGGCGGAAGAATGGGCATGACGCGCCCTATGGCGTAAAGTATTGGTCGCTTGGGAATGAAGTCTGGGGACCTTGGCAGGTAGGACAGATGGAAGCTGAAGACTACGCGAAAAAGGCGTATCAGTGGGCTAAGGCGCTGCGTTTGCTTGATCCTAGTATACAGATCATTTCGTGTGGAGGTTCGTCACCCAATAACTCTTTTAGCTCCTTATGTTGAAACGTTCTCGCAGAAACTGGTTATGCCGACTGGGATCGTGTAATATTGCGCAAGCTTGCGCCGGTTGTGGACTACCATTCTATCCATAGTGCGATTATTTTCACCTCCGGATCCTAGTAATCGCAGTCCAACTTTCTGTGCAGTATACACCGTTAGTGAAGGGAAGCACATGGTTAACGTCATGGGTCGTACGTCTATCCCAAATGTCCTCCATCCTATACATCATAACGCGATTCATTCGCCCATAGCTGCCGCCGCAGAGAAAGCTCTAGAGATTACTCGCTCCCTCATCGACCTAGCAAAGATCGAAAGTAGTTTAAACAAGAGCCTTACAGTGTTAGACTCTGAATAACCATTTTGACTCCTCAACTGATTGTGTTTTATACAGGTGTTTCGATGAGTGGAACGTCTGGTGTGTATCCATTTGCCTCTTTAATTATATATAGCTTCCGATAACGCTACCTGGACTAGGGACCCCGTAAGAGGTGTGAAATATCAATAACCATCATAAGATCTGGCCATCATTGCAAATAATGCCTTTTATTAGCTCCTGGAGAAAAGGGTGCCGAAGAACACTACGACCTATCTGATGCGATAGGTATAGTCAACACCTCATTTCACTTCTATGTTGAATTACCTATTGACTTGCATTGTGTAGCTGTTGCATCGTGGTTGAACGTCTTTGTACGGAAAGCGGATATAGTCAAGATCGCTTGCATCGCTCAGTAGGCCCTCGTTTTATCATCTACCATGATATTCTCACTTCTGCTTAGGTCGGTGAATGTCATATCACCTGTAAGCTATATTTTCGACTACGTTCCTTCTGATCATTCAACGGTCTAATTGCTTCAGATTATAACTTCTCCCCAAGGACTCTACAAACAGGTGAGAAGGCGGTTCCGTGTGTTACATGTATCCCCCGCCATGAGATGCCTAAATATCCGTTATTCTTGAAGACTACGTATTACCCCCTTCATCTTTTCTCGAACCTCATGCGAGGAGCTTCGCTTGACGTTCACGTTGGCACAGACACGGACGAAGATGCAGGGTTGGCATACTCTGGACCGACCGTCCCACCTTTCGTACAGCATCTTTCCCAGCAGACTCCCGATTACAAGAAACTCACCAAGTACATCGATGTCAGCGCAGTACTAGTCACGACCAAGGAGGAGCCATCATTAAGCTACAACCAAATTAGAGTGGCGATTATAAATCGACATGATAGCAACGAGTATGAAGTTCCAATCTGTTTTGGGCCGAACGCTGGGAAATTCGATGATATGATCGTGGTATATGAAGTCTGGAGCGAGAGTCTCAAAGATTCTAATTCGTTTGAAGAGGAAAGAGTTAAAGCGGTGAAGAGGGAAGAGAAATTTGATGGGTCCTATAAGCTGAAGAAGCATTCCTTCCAAGGTGAGCTTTCGTCATGAATGGAGTCAATGAATACGATGCATTACTCGTTTGGGGTGCGATGCATCGGGACTGATTTATTACGCCGATGCAGTATTAGTCTTTCGTCTGGAAGAGTAGATAAGATACCACCTCCCTGCTTCACAATCAGGAACCAACAGTTCCACCTTCGCTAATTTCATCCCATGACATTTCTTGATCGAAGACCCAATCTCATGAGAACGACTCAATCCGCGGGATCGCACAAATCTATACCGTATGACTATTTTATCCCCTTAAATGTTCCACACGCACATCCTCACGGCCCGCGTCTGCCGCCAAAGCAGCAATATACCATCCGCGGTGTCCGTATAAATATATATCATGAGGACAATTCACACCGGCTTCTTCTGAAGACGTCTCGTTGATCTCGAAGGTCTGAGCTGTTTCAGTCTATGGCGTTACCACCGAAGGTCTATACATGGCTATGTGGCCTCTTCGCGAGTACGTTCCCCCATAAGCAGCTGCACACTTATATTGTGGAGAGATGATCTAATACTCATCAGGTTTGGGAAGTATCATCTTCGGATATGACCTGGGTGTTATCGCTGGGGTACTCCCGGCGCCAGATTTTATTGTGCGTGCTCAGTCGTTGAGCCGACTCGCGTGCTGACGGAAACCCCTTAGGCCACAATGGGTCCACGGTACAACAATCCGAATTTGCAGGGTTTGATAGCGAGCATATTCGGTGTGTTTGCTTGTCTCGTGCCCACAATCGTATTTCTCAACCGTTCAACTACCTATCCTAGTTTTGGGCTGGTAAGCTTTACAATGCCATTTAGCGCTACATATCAGTTGCTCAAATCGTCACTTATTCGTAGCTTCTTCGGTATGGTACCAGTTGCTTATTTCGCGGATAAGTTTGGTCGTCGAGTGACCATTCAAATCGGAGCGGCAGTCTATATGTGAGTTTACTCATCTGATCGATATTCCTCACTTGTTGATGCCACGTTGGACTTCAGTTTGGGAGGTGCACTACAAACAGGTGCACGAAACATGGACTTCATGCTGGCTGGACGTTTCTTCGCTGGTTAGTCGCCTAAACTTATAGACAAACGAGACAAAATTTCCATCAAATCTTTCAGGTTTTGGAGTTGGTATCATGTCAGATCTCGCACCCTTGTACCAGGTACATACCATTTCATATGGTTGACGCGTTTCTAATGTCTCGGGCAGGCGGAAATTGCCCATCCTAGTATACGAGGCCGCCTTACCACTCTGCAACAGGTATGCCTCAAACCTGACCAGATCTTGTCGTCCTCTAATTTTTGGGCATCCACCAGTTTATGTTAGGGATAGGAGGTAGCGTTCCACTATTCAAAATGGCGAGCTAGAGATGACTAAAGCTATGAAAAGCATTCACCGCATCCTGGGTGGTAGGCTGATCATCCATTGTCACGTTCTTCATGCGCTAAATCCCGTGGACCAGACTTATGGCACTTCAGCTGGTCTTAAGGGTTCCCAGGCAGAATGGAGGATACCTCTGGGGATCCAAGTGAGTGTCCTACTGTGCCTCGGCTGTGAACTACTCTAAAACTCGCCAAGATTGTCCCTGCATTGCCACTAATTTCTTTTATCCTCCTTCTTCCCGAATCGTACGTGGTCTTATTCACCGTTGGATCCCCGTTAAAGGCCGTAAACGTCTTCAGACCTCGGTGGTTAGCTGAGAAGGGTCGATTGGATGAAGGTACTCAGCCTTCTCGACTGGAAGCGCTTATGCCTCTGATATGATCTGCCTTCGAAGCTCGAGCGACGTTAGCTCGTCTTCACGCTCAAGGCAATATTGACGACCCCTTTGTTGTTTCGCAGATGGAGGACATCAAAGCCGATCTTCGGAGAGCGAGAGATATTGGCGAAGCTAGGTAAGGGAGCGATAGTATACTTTCACTCGATCTCACTCGCATCTTACCTAGTTGGAGTGAATTGTTCACTATACCTAGTAATTTTCGGAGACTCAGCTTGGGGTAAATCGTATCAAGAACTGTTAACGACATAGCTAATCAAATGCGTGTTCAGTTACATCCTGCAATTCTCAGTGCAGATGACTGGTGAGTTAGCCTCATGTGTTTGTACACCGGAATTCAAGTCTAGCCAGGCGTTAGTGCCATCCAGTACTATTCGACCACGGTGGGTTGATGACGCTCCATAAAACTTTGAGCTGACTAAACTACCACTAGATCTTCACGACAGTGGGTCCATCAGCCCTTGCGACAACATTCTACTAACCAAGCTACCAGATGGGATTCTCCTCCACTAGAATTTTACTCTTCCAGTCCATAAATAGTATCATAGCTCTCATCGGGGAGGTTCGCATTTCATATATTTGGTATCACACGCTCTCAACTAGGCATTCATAGGCATGCTGCGTTCTCTGGATAGATCATGTAGGGCGACGAAGGCCGATGGTTATTGGAAACATTGCCTCAGGACTTTCCTTCGTCGTTGGCTCGATTCTAATGGCACGGTACCCTGGGACAGTCGACAAGTAAGTCCTGCTTTCTGACAACTGAAACAGAATTCTAACTCGCCTATTCGCAGTGATGCGGCAAGTCTTTTCCCCTCTAAATATGGCAAGATTCCATGTCTTATACAATTGACTCACCATTGCAGGCCCATTATGTACGTTTCACTAATCAATCTCGCTTTGCAATGCTTATGGTCGCATGATTAGATATTCATCAGTTTGTCATTTCGACTTGTATCTAGTTAAGCAAGCTGATTCATGGTTCTGATAACTCCTAGTCACGTAAGTCCCTGAATTGTGCGACTGAACTTTTAACGACGTCATTTTTCACAGGACCTGGGTGTTCAATTTCTTCTTCAGCGCATGCATTGGGCCACTCTCTTGGGCATATCCTGCTGAAATCTTCTCAACACGGACTCGAGCTAAAAGTACAGCGATTACAAGCTCTTCATCGTGGATCTCAAACTTGTAGGCTTTATATTAAGTGTATTACCTGCGTTGGACTCAAGCATTGTCACAGCTTCATCGCGCAAGTGACCCCGAAGGCATTTCTCGGCATTGGCTGGAAGTAGGTTGCTCATTTGTGGTGAATATAGACACGTAGATTAACGGAAACATGTTTCAGATATTGTATGGGTGCTTCTTCCTCCGTTCAATGTGTGACTAAAGTATCAATTGATAGACTTGGTCTTCGCGATTTGTGGACACACGAAGTAAGTGTTCCTCTGACTTCATTAAGATGTGCCTCGGTCCTCAGTCTAGTAATTCCGAAGTGCTTTATTCATTTGGGCCTTCTACCCTGTACGTCACCCCTTTTCCCTATCTTGATATTTCTCTTAATCGTTCTCATAGGAAACAACTGGGCGGCGATTAGAAGGTAAATTCAGCCGTTCTCCTTCATTGGACAGCGAAAGCTCATATCCATACAGAAATGGATGCTCTCTTCGATGATGCCCCACTATTGGTACCAGGAACGCCGTACGCCAAAGTTACTGACCGTAGAGCGGCGGAGAAAGAACTTCGTGAAGGTAAAGGCCATTTTGCACCGGTTAACCAATGGTAACTCAATAACTCATCACGATTCGTCAACTCAGGTAATTTCGTTCCTGGAGGTCTTACAGAAAAAGTCGGCAGCGGTGGAGACGAAGAAGATGGCAAGGGTTATCCCGATCATGTCGAGGTAGCTGCGGAAAAGTCATCTCGATAAGGGGAAGGATTCTAGGCATAAATTTCAACACATTGCAACTCTTTAACGATCGTACGACTACTACACACGGATATGTGACACTCTATGACGCAGATTACAAGAATAGGAAGGCCAAAATATTAATAAAGGAATGAAGGAAGCCACAGCAAATTACAGCATCAGGACGATCAGCGAATACAATGCAAGATACATACAACAAAGGTCATACATACAAAGGGAGCAAATACAAGGCAACAGACACAAGGTTGTCATAGAAGGATTGGCATAGGGTATGTCATTCATAAAAGTGAAGGTGGAATCACATAAACGGGTTTGTAAAAAAAAACACCATATCGTGATGGTGTGGTCGAGAGGCAGATTCGTCACCGAGGATACTCGAACCGAATATCTCTTAACTGTACTTCATCGTCTTCATCTACTTTCATCTCCTCGCTATCTTCGCCATCTTCATGCTTGCCACTCAATTGCTCCGTGTCCGGACACATTTTCCAAATTTCTATCACCGTTCTTCCTCCCGGTTTACGACACATAACCGCACAGATATCACGTCTCCGACTACTGACTTGATTAGTCTTCTTCAAACCATAGCCCGCAGCCCACAGAGACCCTCCAAATACCACTTTCCAAACATTCTCGCAGCGTCCATTTGTACTCCTCCCGTCTGTAGTTCTGCCCCCATTCTCAACACCATATCCGTAGCCATTAATGGCGCCCGGGTTGTACGCATACCCATTCGAGCCCCTTCCACCGTCAGTGCCATACCAATCCCTGATCAATCTTCCTGTCCTCGTGTCGAACACTCTAACACGTCCATCACTCCCCGCACTCACGATGAAATGTTCATCAAACTGTAAAGCCGTAACTGCAGCGTCATGTGCAGCAATTCTATGTAAAACTTGACGAGATTCGATATCATATGTAATGACTCGACCGTCTGAACCTCCTGTTGCTAGGATCGGGCGGGTATATGGTAGATCGTGTTGGGGGGATGTGCTAACGTTCATGGTTGAGGGATGGGCAGTGAAAGGTGTTTGACCGGGGTAGTAAACGAAAGGCGGTGAAGAAGTTGAGTATGGTTCTGGTTCCGTTTGCCAAGGTTGACGGCCCCTCGATTTAGGATGGGGTGAAAGTTGTAATTGGCAAACAAGCGCTGTGTGGCCCGTCAATATAGAAAGGCAGAGCCTTTTTTCAAGCGAATCGATAACTTGGTTAATGCGAATTTAGGGCAGATGATGTCCACATACCCGCTCTCAGCACTCCATACTCTGACTACCGTGTCGAGGCCGCCAGATGCAATGTATACTCCGTTGAACACCACACAGTACACTTGGTGAGAATGTCCAGCTAAGACATGAATACATTCACCCGTATCGATATTCCAAAGCTATAATGGAGATCACCGAGAAGAATAGAAGTCAGCAACTTATCACGCTGTCTATACGTTTTAACATGAATGAATTCAGGGGGTCACCTCATGTCGACCCCGGTCATGCTGGAACGGTGAAAAAATGATAACACCTACCCGACACGTCCCGTCATAGCTTCCACTCACTGCCTTCCTCCCACATACATCTACACAACGTACCCTATCCGTATGTCCTACAAGAACCCTCAGCATTCTCCCCTTTTGCACATCCCATACACGCAAAGTCGAATCGCGTGCGCCAGTTATTGCCGTAGGGGAGCGATGCAGTACCTTTAGGCAACGTATTGTCGCGGTATGGCCATCGAGTGTGTAGATACAGTTTCTATGATGAATGGAAGCAGTATAAAAGGATGTTTTGTTGCCAAGAAAATCAATGTCACGCACCCAGCATCCACATCCCAGACTTTTACCACTCTATCACAACCAGCACTGACAACGATTGCGTTGGGCTGCCCCCAGCCTTCTGACGCACCGCAAGGTGAGCTCGGGATGTCATCATCTTCCAAACCACCCTCCGAGTTATTCTGGTCAATATCCACCACGTCTAAACCTAATGCCGTCTTGTACGACGGCGGTAAGAATGATCCAGAATGCAATTCAGCACCGCTACCTATTTCATCTTCGCGCAAATTATGATCATCCCCTCTATTAGAATGTACGCCAGAAGAGGACCGTCTGGGCGGCTTTCCACCTCGACTGACTAATCCAACGCTCCAAACACCTTGATTGTGACCGACAAGTACTCTATGCAGGACGCCAGTCCGAGCGCTGAAGATAAAGATCTTGGAGCTGGCACTGGCGACAACGACCCATTCTGAATCTAATGCAACAGAGGTAATAACTCCGCCTTCCTGTTCACTATTAAAAGGCATCGGAACAGAGTACTCGCGTAAGAGATGGCCGCCATAACGCCAATTTTGCACTTTTGTAGTCAGCCAACGGGAATGATGGAGTGATATTGGAGATACATACGAGTAATGTAGTGGTACTTGAACCGGGCGAATGAGGATGACAGAAAAGGCGATGTTTCTCTCTTTTCGAGACTCCGGCGCTTTGCCAAAGCGAGCCATTCAAGGGCGGGGTCCATCGGCTTATCGGCGAACTCTTCCAGTTCCTTCAATGGCTCCTTTCTGCAGCCAGTCGTACCTGCAGTAACACCACCATTCGGGAATTGATATAACATGCACATCCTCCTCCATACGCCGTCGTCCCTAACTACATCCCTCCATGTCTTCGATACTTGACTTGCTCGAATGAGCGAAAGTGGATCTTCAAGATAGCTTAGCACATGTAATGCTAGTTCGAGGGGCAAATCTCGTAGAAAATCACGCTTAAGGAGGGGTGCGATGGAAAGTGATATGAAGCGCAACTCGGAAGGCGTGCAAGTGTGCAAAATTGAGGATAGATATTGCAATCTGGATTGATTCGAAGAGCTTGGTCCTGGAGATGGCGCAGGCGTTGGCGGAGGCTCGACTGGGATGTATAGGTGCATTGTGCGCCCACTTGTACTCTCGCCGTTGAGGAGGACACTTGAAGAGAGCGACCCACCAGAGCTTGAGATCACGTGAAGCTCGCCCAGAATGGGCGCCTTTCGCTATTCTTTTCACTGTTCAGCTTGGTTACGGGTCCGAAAGAATGTAGGACCCGTTCCTTTACTGTCCTGGGGACCCTCGGGCGCTTATTTAAGTCTGAGGGTATTGCAGTAGCCGGTTGCCGGTTGCTTCTACCGGTGCGGAGTTCGGGTCCTTATCCCCGGTTATTAGCTCTGGCCACGCAAATCAGTTCCCATCACTGATCTAATCCTAAAATGGGATATTAGATAATGAGAAGATAAGTCAATAAGCATTGATTTGATGATAAGTCCAAACTTTGATTAAGCAAAGCAATTCACTGGTATACCATGCATAGAATACCTGCTGAAGCGCTGAAGGGCAAGCTACTCAGACCTTTGCTCAAAGCCTTTAAGGCCGGTGGGGGGTTTTGCCTTAAACAATACTTTTAAATTCCAAAAAATGTCTAAAATTCTGGAAAAAATATTTAAAATTTAAGGAAAAATTTGGGATTCCCAGAGACTTGGTAAGACCATAGACTTATCAAATAAGTCAGTGATTCTTTATTAATACAAATTCACTCTCCTAAAAACTCTATAAAACTCTCAAATTATATAAAATATTAGCACATTTAATTTTCAAATAATTCAGTAAGTCTTTTCAATATACTTGATTGTTTTCTAGAACATGAAATACAGTTTACATAATCTTACTTAACAGAGTGCGGACCTGTACATGCCATGCCTATAGCAATGGCCCACATCGGCAAGTCTCGACGTTTTGCATCTGCTTTCAAATCTACATTTTCCCTCGGTATACGTTCTTTATATAACTTTTTGAAGGGCTCTAGGATGTGAGTACGACTCTCCACGAGGGTTGATACGCAATGTAGTACAAGGAGGACTTCGGGTGGGGAGATGGTAGGATGTCCGTATGTGGGGAAATGTAAGTGCTCAAAGCAATCGACAAAAACGAAGGCAGCGAGGTCGGAACTGTAGCTCATAGCTATGCGATGTTCCATTGTCAAAGGCCGGGCTTGTGCAAGGCCTTGAATAGGTCGACCTCTTCCTAAAGGAGCCATAACGTCGCCACCTACAAAATCGTTCACGCGCGAGATGATTCGATTCGCCCGTCGGTTCCTTGACCCGCCCGCATGGTATAGATATGTCCTTGGGCCATTTGGAAACCTTGCTTCAATGATGATCACCAGCTCGATGAATATTTTCCGGGAGCACATGCAGTAGGCTCAGCATCTATGTCGCCGAGAGGTGCAACGATTGCAGATCCTGACCTCAGAGTGACGGGTACCGAAGGCATCCGCATCGTGGACGCATCTATTTTTGTTGAGGATTTCCTTGTCTTCAGATGCGGCTCACCAATGATCATATTCCGGCGGTGCGCACACAAACGCCAGTCTGCATAATTGCAGAGCCGGCGGCGGACATGATTAAAGACGCATGGGGACTAGATTTTTACTGATCCAGGTATTTACCTCGTGGTCTAATGCTTTGGATATTAATATACACTTTCTTCCACGCAGTCGACCGTGGACCGTGTACTGGGAGGTCATGTTCGAATTTTGTAATCCAACCAGGCTGTTTGGAGTTTCCGTCCTCGTTAGTCTGAAGGCTATGAATGACATTATGGATTTCTCAAAATTTCTTGTGCTTCAGTATCATATTTACAGCACAAGTTAAGTGAGATCTGGTTTTTTGCTCAATAAAGGAGTTCAATCAGCGACTGTTCAGGTATTCTCACGGTTTCAACTCGACATTGTACTCCACGTTTACAAGAGTACAGAACATAGGTAAGTCACAATGAGCAGGGTTGAACGAGGCTAGTATGTATTGACGCATCACTAAGGACGGTTTGCAATCTATCATGACTCCACTTGCCAATGAAATCCTGTTACATGTCTTCGGCGAGTGCCATTTATCAGCTCTCATCGCTGGGCGGGGTGTCTGTCGAAAATGGCGCAACCTAATCGCAGTCGCTGCTCTTCACCCCACCCGTCGTGCTCTCCTTGACATATATCTACGAATCATCGAGGAGCCTTGGTTTCTAGAAACCCGACCTTGGCTCCAAGAACACCTCCAATCGTTTGACCGCAAAGCTCACGTTGAAGCATTACTCGAACAGCATCCTTACCTGCCTGAGGCATTCAGGATATGGGTATCAGAATGGCCCGCACTGGCTGTGATAGGCCACTTCTGGCCAGGACTTTCTGAAGAGCGCTTCGAAGAGACTTCGCCCACCGGAGTTTTGATGGGCTGGAACCACCTCAACGCCAATCCGGTGGTGCACACAGTCACCTGTCTCAAGAAATGGGGAGATTTCAGTTCTCCGGATCTGATCCCTGGATTGCCTATATATCAGGTTGCCTGGCGTCAGACGACCTGGCTGCTCTTGAGCGATGATACACGGTTCCGAGATCAGGTCGTCTCGACGTCAGGCGGGAATTACTTTGTGGCGGCTTCGACTGTCGCCACATGGCCGAGCTGGATTGAATTTTTCAAGTCTGAAGTGGCGAAAGCATCTCTACTGCATGGGAGGTTCAGATATGAGCTGGGTGTTTTGGGTCGCTTGTTGCCTGCTCCTTCCCCTTCGCAGCAAAGAGAAAAAATTCATTATACACCATGGCACCGTCAAGTTGAACCTGTGCTTAAAATCTGATTATATCCGTAGCGCAATGCAAAATAATGTATTGGTCAACTATCTGGTGGGTGCTCCACATACGTCTCGCTGGTTGACTAAGGAATTGCAAGCAATATGATCTTTCGATCACGAGGACGGGAACAGACCCAGCGCTCCGATGACGGACTTGCGACATTGAAGTGATACCACGCGACACCATGTCTTTCAAATGTCTTTCCGAGAATGTCATTTCGGAGGACAGGGACGAATATATATCTTCATACCAAGTTCAGCCAAGTTCCCAGTGATTGGTGCTCGTCTGAATGGCAGTGTCATGGTAATCAGGCACATCGCCGAGGGCGCGAGGAAAGAGAGTGACGACAATTCAGTCCCTTGATGAAAAACGTGCGCATGGATGCCATCGGCGCCATATTTTGCCACTAACGGAGGTGATTGAAGGGGATATCGATCCACGCTGGGGTCGGTAACACCTTGATGCGCATTAGCATGTATGTTAGGGTTTCCTCCGGCCAGCTTCTCGACCGTTTCGCATTTTAAGCTACGCCCTCATCCACAATATAATACATGCCTCAACACAGTCCATATACTGACTTCCCTTCCACGCACTAAACCTCCGGTGCTGCTTCTCGGGACCAGAAAGATGATCTCGGTCGCCGAAGCCCTGATCATATCTATCTTCTTCATATCATTCCTTCAAGGTCACTTTCCTGCAGGTCATAAAAGGCTTTCTCTGACGTCGCATAGGTATTTTCACGGTCGTATTGGGGGCCGCCGTCTATCTTATTGCGTAAGATTCATAACAAGGAGTATTCCATGCTCAAACCCTAACCACTTTCTCAGCTACCAGCGACCGAAGACAACGGGAAAACGCCACTGGCTAGGCCTTGGCATCATAATCGTGATGTATTTAGCGTCAACAGCTCATTTCATCATGGTGTTCTACCAAGACATAGTGCAGTTTGGGGGAAGGGTTGATGCGAGTGATAGAAATATTAGGGCCTTTGGGAAATTTGGCCTCGCACAGATTGCGATTGGATTGTCCAAAGTAAGTTCAGTCCAAATGTTGTTACTGCTGCTGCTGAGCGTGAGGAATGAAGTGCATCATAGCTGATTCACTGCTCATTTGGCGGGCTTGGGTAATCTACAACAGAGATTGGCGTGTAATCATCCTACCGTGTTTTTTGGTTCTTGGCCTGATTGGTATATTCGATTACCGTTTGCCGGCCAAGATCTATCACTGATTGGTGTTTGATGCCTGGTAGTAACGTCCTATGGGTTCGTTGGAGCCGCTCTCGTTGGCGTAAGCCACCTGCCAGGGAATAACCTCCAAGCTGTTTTTACAGAAGGCCAGCATCATGAAAGAACATGGCAGGTCATACTAATATGTCTCTCGACTGCGACAAATGTTTTCTTGACATCTATGATGGCCGTCAAACTCCTGGGTGTATCTCTTTGATTTGTATCAGTTATGCATGGAGTGAACGGCAAGTTTTTTTTACAGGTTGCATCATCGAGCTATGAAAAGGATCCATGGATTTTCTATGCTTGTCTTTGAGTCATTAGTTATCATTGAATCTGGCGCACTATATGCCTTGGCATGGGTATGAGACACACACTCTCCGCATTTGACCGCCTACTCATATCAACTAAGATTATTTTCCTAGTCCTTTCTGTCACCGGCAGCAATGCCGCAGTAATTGCTCTAGATATCATTTCACAACTGGCGGTAAGTTACCCCGATATACTCACGCGTGTCCCTGACTCCTGAGACTTTCACAGGGGCTTGTGCCCGCTTTAATTATTGTAACAATAGCTGCAGGATTGAGTCCTGTTTCCTTTTCTTCGGAGAAACAGGCTGCGTTTGCTACTTCGGCCAGAAATGCTGAAAGCGATATCCGTTTTGCCGCTGGCGTCTCAATCGGTGGTCAAGAAGTTCACCGGAGCGAGTCCACCAATAATGCTGAGGGCAGCAAGGGGATGTACGTTTGACGTAATCGAGTTGCTGTCTGGTGGCGGTAATTCCACAGTACAGTCCCATTCATTTAAGTGTATCGCATACTCAAGGAGTTCAATCTGTATGAAATTAACGGAATCTTCATGGAAATGCTTATTATCGCCATCGAAGAGTCAATAGCCATGTAACGTAAGACGTCAAGCCTTGAAAAGGCCAGAAGCTCGTGAGACGGCATTATGATACGTTGCGCTCACTAGTCTGACAATCTTGTGCCTTCACAAGTTCGTGAGCATGCGTAGCGCTTTGCAAAAAACAAAAAAGACCCAAATTTAGGTGCCCATGAGGGTTGATATATTGATAGCACATTGCAATATAAATAACTAGGATATCACCATACAATAACAGGTATATGATATAAACGCAGTACAAGCCACACCTATTTTCTCATTGTCCATATATTTATCGCCGCTTTCCCATCCTTTTCACCAGAAATGACCCAAGTATTCGAGCGCGCTCTACCGCCAGCAAACTTCCAAGGGCACGCGGTGGGCTCGCCCGGCTTTCCAACGTGCCGTATATATGCGCCTGTAGCTGCCTCCCACATCTTTACCGACCCATCAGTGGATCCAGAAATAATGTAAGGTAGGTCGAGTTGTAGCGACACGATTGACGTGTCATGGGCTGCTATAGCGTGGACGGTAGATTGTTGGAAAGTGTATATAATTATCATCCCATCAACTCCTGCGGAGACGAGATGTGTCGGTGAGAGCTGGAGTTGTCCAATAAGGCCAGTATGTTCCCGGAGGACCACTTGACACAGACTGATGGCTGTGAGTATGCGGCTCCATGCGAACAGGAAAAGAGAGCTTACTATGTTTGTGCGTCCCATATACGCACAGTTTTATCTTCACCGCCAGAGGCGATCCTGCGCCCATCGAAAGCAACCGAGTAAACCCGCCCTGTATGACCACACAATGTACTCAAACATATTCCGTTGTCAACATCCCAGATCTACAACATCGTTGAGGGAACGTCAAATACAAAATTAAGTTCTATTCCACTTACTCGACATGTACTATCGTAACTCGCGCTCACCACCGTTCGGTTGTGGACAGCGATGCTTCGTATAGAGTCCATGTGACCTGTTAGCTTATGCACAAGCCGACCGCTACGAACTGCCCACACGCAGAGGGCACCGTCACGTCCTCCTGTGACTGCCTGGGGAACGCCAGGAAGCGCCTTTATACAACGCACAGTTGACTTGTGGACTTTGAGAATATGTAGACACTCTCTGAAGTAGAAGATTCTCAGCGAAGCTATAGTACCAACAAGTGGTTCACTCACCCCGTTCTAACATCCCAGACCCTCACCGAGTGATCCGTCCCCCCACTAAGGAGTAACGACGAAGTCGCGTTTGCGTTAGTGGGTCCACCATTGTATGGCGTCCATGAGTTAGGTCCTTCTGGCCAACTGGCCAGCTCAACATCCCATACTCCCGCCGTATGACCCAGCAGCATCTTATGGAACCCACCATTCACTGCGTCGTAAACTAGGATCTCGGAAGAGGCCAGCCCAACAGCTATCCAGTCATCGTCTATGGCCACACACGTTAGATCTCCTGGACTAGACCTTTCGAGAAAGTTAGTGTGGGTATGGAGTACAGGTCCGTTGGGATTCTGCGAAAAGACTTGGGGTACAATAAAGAGATTAGTCGTGAATAAGATGAGGGTGGTAGACTGGGCTTTACCTGAGATAGTAGCCATACCGGGCGAGGTTGTACCATCGGACGCATGTCTTGCAGTATGGGGTCTACTTCTCGAGGCGCCGAACCGAAGAACGTCTACTCCTGTGCCAACGTTGAGAATATCATTGTTGCCATCGGCCCAATGAACGCCTCTGGGAATACCCGATTTTGGTGTGTTGTCGCCGGACCAATGGAAGTCTGAGGTAATGCCAGTATTGGGAATACTGGTAGAGCCATTGAGACCTCGGGAGGCATTTGCATTGGGCGCGCTGGTTGTGCCGTTAGACAAACGAAGGGAGTCGAACAAAGCGTAGGGAGGCTCAGAAGATTGGGTGAGGGATGCTAGTCAAGAAAATTGAAGACTACCTTCTTATTAGCAAGAGAAAAACTCACGACTGTCTGTTTCAGACGAACGATTGTGAGGTAACATACTTGGCCGAACAATATTTGGGCCCATATTTGAGGAGGATTCAAATCGGCTAGGTGCTATCCACAAATGAATGATCATAGACCAAGTAGATACGAGATGAAATCATACAAATCGTGTCCGGGAGATTGTTCTGAGACGAGTACTTGCTTGGCGGCAGTATATCAAACAAACTTGGAGTCGAAGGAGTAGTTGTTACTGAAGCTGAAGGTGTACGACCTATTCGGCATCGAATTCAGCACAACTATTACCAAACAACGAGGAAACCTTACCTCTGAGGAGCATCGACCTCAACTGCGTCTGGATGGTGCCAAATACCGGCCTCTGACTAGGATCATGCACCCAGTATTGTTGTACAAGACCCCATATCCCATCTTCCATTGACGATGGTCTTTGTGGACGTTCTTGCTTATCTACAACTCTACGCGTAAATGCCCTCTCAGGTATATCGCCAAACGGTACCGCTCCAGTATACAGTTCCCATGCAAGCAGGGCGAAGCTATAAACGTCGGCGGGTTTATCAAGTGGTTCGCCGTCGAGTAGCTCGGGTGCCATCCATCGAAGAGTGCCAGTAGCTTTCTTTGTACGGGTTGCTGCTGAGGCTACTTGGTCTTGTAGGCTAGAAAGACCGAAATCGGTTATAAGCGCTTTGCCGTCGTCGCCGACCAGGACGTTAGACTAGATCAACACTGCATTAAAAACGTCAGCGGTAGATACAATGCAAATACATTACAGACCCCTTTCAGATCAGCGTGGACAATCCCTTGACTGTGTAGGTATGTCATTCCAAGAGATACTTCATGAAGCTGATCTTCGTCAAGTTATAAGCCTATCTATGAAAGGGGTACACATACGAGGGAGATGCGATCAGCGTTTGGGCTAGCACGTAGGTATTCCAGTACGTTTCCGTTCCCGCAGAAACGCGTCACGATAAAAGGCTGGTAACGTCAGTAGTTGAGTCCATTACATGCAACGAAGAATCGTGATCTCACCCGGGTAGCCTCTAAACAGGCACAATAAAACGGTAGAACGTGAGGATGGGCGATCCGTGACCATATCATGATTTCATGACGAACATGCTGCCCAACAGTTAGCTAAGTGTAATGGTCAACATCTTATAACTCCTGACCTTCAAATTGTCTCGATCAAGCAGTCGCGCGTCTTCGCTGTACATCTCCTTGACTGCAACTACCTGTCCATTCCATTCGCCCTTATAGATATTTCCGAATCCACCCTTGCCAATGCAGTTCTCCTCGTCGTCCGGGTCAAACGTCACCTCAAGGCTCGTTACAGCCCAGTGTGGTATCTCGGGCGCTGGCTTCCCAGACATACGCTGAAGGGCGGAAGACGCGGTTCGTATGAACGCCTCCGCGGGATCACTCGATCCTTCGGGTGACATCTGAGTGAGACCTTTGACATGCTAAAAGGGTTGCATGATCAGCATTCAAGTAAAGAGATGTGTTGATGCTGACAGACCTTATCGAGTGCGAGTATCAACTCCTCTAGTCGCTTACGACCCCGAGAGTCATCCTGAAGGGCGGTAAGAATTTTTTTGTCATTGCTAGCTAAACTGTCTAGCCGAACAATCAGATCCGCCTGGTCCTTCGACTGAGCAGACGCGATCTCGACCTGGAGCATTTGCGCACTCATATGCGCTCCTAGCTGTATACAAGTTGGCACACGACGGGATTGAAGGTGATAGCTATCATACGTTAAACGTTTGGAAGGCATCGGCTACAGCTGACTCTGCAGCAGCAAGCTCTTCTTTGATTTTATCTTGGTGTAGGAGTCTCCACGCAAAGCCTTTGTTCGCCAAGTGTCTGATAGTACTTTTGACCGTTAAACATGCACTAATGCGAACAGAATCATATTTGGTTCGCGTCTAACATTGATGCGTTTGGACGTACCCTTCAAGACTCTGAAGCTGCGCTATCATCCTCTGCCCAAACCGCGCCTTCTCCTCTGGCCCTAAGTTATCAATCTGCTTACTCACCTCGAGCAGCAGGTCCTGACATCGTCGAATTAGAACATGGCATTGAGCCTGGTTTCCTTGGACGTTTTCATATTGCTGCCAAGCAAAACATAGGGCCTTATAGGCAAATTCTAGGATTTGGGGAACAGTTATTGCCGCAAGAGCTTCCATAAATCAGATTACAAGTTATTCGGCCACTCATTGGCTCAGTGCCTGGCCACACCGCCGCCTACTACTGCTTTTGGGAGCTACATTCTGGTCAGGGGTTAAATTCAAATTGAACATCGCCGCTCTTGACCAGAACCACCATGGCTGATATGGACGTTGACCAAACTCCTGCTCCAGCAACCACCAAGAAGGCAGGGAAAGGGAAAGAAGGCAAGGAGCGATTCGAAGTAAAGAAGGTGAGGGGTATTCGCGGCTCTTCTAATGGCTCACGACCCAAGGGTTCCTCCTTTTCTGGTGCTTTGTAGTGGAATGCGGTCACTCTTTGGGCATGGGGTAAGCATCTGTATATGAAGGTTCTTCTTAGTCGAATAATATCCGCTTCTAGATATCGCCGTAGAAAATTGCGCTATCTGCAGAAATCACATTATGGACTTGTGTGCGTTTGGAAACACACACATCTGCTCTTCTTTCGTCTCACGCACATGGCTGCAGGTATCGATTGCCAGGCAAACCAAGTATCAGCAACTAGTGACGAGTGCAATGCTGCGTGGGGTATCTGCAATGCACGTCGTCCCCCATCTTTGCCTTTCAATGCACATTTTCTTACTTTCACACTGTAGCATGCTTTTCACTTCCACTGCATTTCGCGCTGGTTGAAGACAAGGAACGTCTGCCCATTGGATAATAGAGAGTGGGAGCTTCAAAAGTGTGTATCCGCATCCTCAACGTCTGCACTTACTACATCTTCTCCTCAGATACGGACGCTAAGATACGACAAGGGGTCTGTAATCAGATGTTGGTGTAGTGTGAGATACCTCCACGGTCACTGATGGTATTCCGGTGGCGAGGGTCTGTCATTTTTAGCCATGACTGCAGCGAATGCCCCTTCCGCGACTGACTTCCTTCCGACTTCCCTCGCGACGTTGAAGATGAAACTTTGCAAAAACATCACATTTAGAACGCTTTTATACATCCATAATAAAGCCCGGGCTTCGTTATCTCTCCGCACCTCGGTGGTACCGAGCCATGAACTAATCCGAATATCTAAGACCTATTCCGTGCATACGATGGAAGTGCGCCATGGCTCGGCTGTGTGGTCCACCGCGCGGGTTATTTCGTTTTCCACCACAATGCTCCCTAATTGACAGGGGGCACAAGATAGCTATGATTGGAGAGAGCCTAAACTGAGTGTACTAGGACGGAGAGCTTTTCAAGCATATGCAGAAGGTAAGTAGTTTAAGGCGAAGTCCAGCGGCTTGTCATTTGGCCCAACGAATATACAATGTGCAAACGTATTGCATATCTTGTGTATTTCACCGCGAGCAGATATATGCAAACCGACATTGATCAATGATTTGAGCTTATTTCTGATCCAGCGCCTGAAAAGTGCCTCGAGCCAGACTGGTATCAGCTTGTAACAATGATTTGAATAATTGAAACCACTATTCCCTACCTGTCCTATTTCAACTCGGATTGTATGGGAAGACGGTTAGGGACGCACCAAACTGGATTTCTGCGGAACTGTCCAAGCAAGCGCCTATGAACAACATGTAAAGGCACAGACCCTGGGCCCGAATACTTGTACTCCATGGAAGCCCTCACAGCCATCACTGTTCCTCAGATCCTCCAGTTCGCCTATGAAGCATTAACTTTCGCCTGGGAGCAGTACGAAAATGTTCAAGGAAACCAGGCTCAGTGCCATCTCCTGATCCGGCGTTGTCAGGATTTGCTGGTCGAGGTGAGCAAGCAGATTAACAGCTTGAGCGGGGACGAGAAGGCGAATTTTGGGCGAAGGATGATGGCGCAACTTCGGAGTCTTGAAGCGTACGTGTATATATCCCTCATCTTATCTCTCTGGAAACAAACTATGATTCTGCTAGTGCATGCCTGGTAGTTAGAACGACAATCAAGCGACTGGCAAATAAAGGATTTGCGTGGAGGCTTCTTCACCAAGGAAAAATCAAAGAAGAACTTGGTGCTGCTGAGCTAGCTGTCTCCGATGCGTTTCAGGCATTCAACGTACGATTTGAGCCTATCTATCCATCCATAACGCTTAGCTCATCGACACGAAAATGCACAGCTTGGTGCGCATATGAGTGCACAATTGCTTCAGGTCGAGATTGCATTTGCACAGAAGAAGGATCAGGAAGACCTTGTTCAACGACTCGATAGTGTTGCTGTTAGCGACAAAAAGATTCTTGCGGCGTTGCAGGCTGATTCCCATGGCCGTAAGCGAATCGAGGAGTTGATGATTGCGCTCGATAAAGTTTCTTAGTGCATCCCTTCTTTCTCCGCCTCTTTTTACTGAACTGACTCATCACAGCATGTCCGAGAACTCGGCCAAATCTCCCCGAAGGACCAAAATGACCCTGCAGAAGTGTTTATACGGAATGCGTCGTCTGCGCTCCAGAGAATATCTGGAACGAAACCAGAGATACCTCATTGGGCTGTTACGAGCCTTGAAGTAACATTTGATCCGGATGATGAGGAAGCGTGCATCGGTAAAGGTGGATTCGGTAACATTTATAAGGGTGAATGGAACGCACAGGTTGTCATATTCCTTTCAGGATCGCTGTTTACTGACTGTCATGCAGATGGTCGCGGTGAAGGAGATGTACAGTGAAGATGCGCGATTGCTTGATCGTGACAATTTGAAGGTTAGCTAGGACAATGAATCGACTACCCTTTATGCGATTGAACATCGTCTAGCAAATTAGGCAAGAAATTATGATATGGTACATTAGCAAATAGGGTCACCTCGTCGTTCACTAATCTCTGGTATGCCAGGTCCCGTGTCGCTCACCCACACGTCCTCCCATTCTACTGCGCTTGCTTGGAAGCTACACGAGTCTGTATTCATTTTTCATGATCCGAATGTCAATGTTTATGTTGTTTATTTTAGCCGTTTATGGTGACTCGTTTTTGTGGAAATGGGAATGCCTTGGAGTACCTAAGGGTTCATCCTGAAGCTAGTCGTATCCGTATGGTTCGTATATGCCTTGTGATCATGTTACAATACCCTTAATTGTGATCCAGCTTCACGAAGTATCACTTGGAATGCTGTATTTGCACAGCCAAGGCATCATCCACGCCGACCTAAAAGCGGTTCGTCCTTGATACGTCTCTTATACAGTACCGACGTTCATAATCATATTATTATAGTCCAACATATTAATCGGTGACGACGGCAAGGCACTCATCACTGACTTCGGTCTTTCTCGATTACAAGACCAAGTAGCATCAGTAGCATCCCGCTCAAAGGCATCCGGAACACTTCGATGGATGGCCCCAGAACTCCTCGATGGAGAGCCCCTCGACAGACCCGCCGACGTTTATAGCTTCGCTTTACTTGCATGGGAGCTATACACTGGGGAAGTACCTTTCGGTGATATACCTGAGAGAGCGTTTACTCGAAGAGTCGTCGACAAGCAGGAGAGGCCTAAGCGTCCAGCAGCTATAGAAGATGATATCTGGGAGCTAATACAACAGTGTTGGGTCCATGATCCGGCTGCAAGGCCGTTATTTGGGACTATTCAGATGCAGTTGAGGTCGATGATCACACGAGCTAAAGTGCAGACGTTCTCGAAAATATCAGAATATGGTATGTACCCTAACCCTCTCATCCGGCCTCCCATGCTCCTGCAAAGGTTAACG
Organism: Pleurotus tuber-regium; assembly: GCA_014058305.1. Taxonomy (NCBI): domain Eukaryota; kingdom Fungi; phylum Basidiomycota; class Agaricomycetes; order Agaricales; family Pleurotaceae; genus Pleurotus; species Pleurotus tuber-regium. Next base: position 37,221 of record JACFYU010000012.1, on the reverse strand, counting down.
TTGTACATATCATTAGGGAATGTATCCAAGAAAAATCCCTTCGAATCAAATGAGATTATAGTTCCCATCCCTCCAGACGATCAGTTGTTAGCAACTAAACGACAAGAGTATATCAAAGAGGAAGCGCGGCGCCGTATGAAGCAAAGGTTGGATGCACTGAAGGTGAAGGAAGAGGGTGTGATGGCAACGGCACTTGCGCGAATTCGGCGAAATGTAGAACAGATACAGATTCCGGGAGCGACAACATACCCTAGTAATCCGCAAGGTCATCGTGGTAAAGGAATTTGTGCCGTTGCCGAGTGGGATTTCAAGGTTGGTTCAAATGCATCATCGTCCGTCCCAAGATTCTCTTTACGTTAGTGGATCTTTCAGGCTGAGGAGGACGGTGAGATGAACCTCGTTGAAGGCGAGTTCATAGAGCAAATTGTGATGCATGATGATGGCTGGTGGAGTGGTGTTGGACCCGGTGGCAAGGCTGGACTCTTCCCAGGTAAATAGATGCGCTCAAAATATATTTAGGGGTAACTTCTGACTGGTCGGGGCTAGCTTCATATGTTACACGTGTTGGAACTTCAAACGCCGAACCCAATTTCACGAGTAGGCTACCTTCACGAGTGAGTTGTATAGTTGTCTCCTATTTCATTCAGAATCTGATTCGTTTTAGCCTCCTACTCCAGTAGCGCACCTAGGAAAAACCAACGAGATAGTTGCTATAGCCGAGTACGAGTGCGTTCATTCCTAAACATCATTTGATTTTGCAGCGACTCTTATTTTTGACCGCACAATAGTTACACCGCTCAGGAAGATAATGAAATATCGTTTCTAGAGGGCGATCGTATTAATGACATCAAGAAAGTTGATACTGATTGGTGGTTAGGAAGGCTTGCGTCCGGTGAAACCGGTCTTTTTCCTGGTAAGTGGATTTGCATTACTGTTAAATGACTGTCTATCGATCTGAAAGCGATCAAAGCGAACTATGTTGTTGTTCAAGAGTGAAGATGTATTCTGGTCAATTCTAAGTGTTCTGTTATATTATTATTCTACTGGATGTATCATGCTATCTGGACGAATTGTTTTCTAATCAAGTGCGGTCTCTAATACTTCGGTAAACGCTACATTGACAACTAACCCTTTTTTGCTGATCCCCGCAGTGAAGTGTATTTCCGCTGTCGCATCGATAGCCAACACACCGCCGATCCCAACTCTAGTCCTATCCTCCGCCCAGGACGATCTCCGTCCACTGCATCGTGCATTGGCCTTCTATAACGACTACCATGCTCGGTTCGTCAATTGCTCGATGATTCTACGATGCTGGTCGTGAAAGGGTAAGTCAGATGACAGCACTCCTTGTATGACATTATCTGAGTCGGCCACGTACCCAATCCCATCGTTACTATCATCTCCACACACGGTCGAGGTTGGGAAGCCTGGTAGGCGATATATGGCTCACCGATGTCGATGTCAATCGCTTTGCCAGGCTGCAGTTGAATGCTATTTGTAAGAATGGGCAGAATGACGTACTCCGCCAGAAATTTGGCCATCTAGTCTAAGTTTGAGGCAGGGAATATTTTGTTTCTCGCTAGGATTGATGTCGCTTGCTTTTCACCGTGCAACGAGTTTTGGACGACATGTTTGTCCGATGGCAGATTGCGATGACAAGTTCAAACGTCCTTTAGCGCCTGCGTTTTCCAAGACTGAAGATGTCAACTACCGTGATGATGTTCGAAAAGGTGGGTGCATAACGTGTTTGTTAATCACGATATATACTGTCTCTCTCTACAGCTAGATCAAATGACGACCAGCTGTAAGTCATTTTGCGATGAAATCCGTCAGAGTCTCTTAGAGATCTTAGCGCCTGAAGCGCTTACGTCAACGAGCGCTGATGCTGTAATGTCACATGATGCGTAGCTCGAGAGTCGAGTCGAGGTCCCAAGACTTGCTTTCATTTTCAAGACCTGAATCTCACAGTATCAACTTGTCCCTCGCAATAAATGGAACTTACTACCGACATGGCTGAGCTCTGGTGTATACTGTATGCAAAATAGGACCATTCTTATTTTCGCACGGAGTTTTTGGAGACTCGTCCACGGCGCTCGGACGAAGCCTATTCAACCTCGCGGCAGGGCTTCCGGACTTCTGTGCCTCGAACGAGGCAAAAACTATTATCTCGGCACCGGAAGGTCGTCTTTCTCTTTCATTTCGTGGACCATTGCCGTCGATATATAAGCCTAGCCTTGCAACTGGCGGACTGCCTATACTCACCGTGCAGAAAGGCGGGTGGAGGACACCGGTCCCCCTGTAGAATCCAATCAAAAAGTCATCTTGGGTATACTCGCCGTAACTTCCATCTAAATTTCCCTTGTGTCCGCCACTGCCATCACAGGCGCGGATCCCTTCTCTTTGGTTGCATCGGAACATTCTCCTTCCCGCATTTGAACTGAACACGAGCCTCGGAATATCCTAATTATCTGAGGCAAGTGGCCATAACCTCATGGAATCGGAGCTTTGTGCCCTTGCGTCTCCGGATCGATGTTTCTTTTCGTAATTTCCACGGAGGAGTTCTCTGGCGTTCCAGATGCTTTACATGAAGGGACTATGGAAAAATGAGAAGTAAGAAGTAAGAAGAGGAAGGCAATGTGGTCATCGTTCTCTAGTCTTATATCGCTAGCTTAGCACCGATAAAACGAGCCCCCACTTTTTGCCGCTCTCTTCCACCCACACTCGTTCTTGCCTGTTAACCCAATGTCGACTATTCATATGCACTTGGACGATACGTGCGTATTCCCTGGCTTTGTGATGCCTTGTTTGTCATTTTGCTGCTACAGATTCGGAGCGGCATTTGTCGGCGTGATCGTCGCAGCTGTGTCAGTTATTGATTACATCTGACATAGAGAGTTTACGATAACCTCCTGTTTCTCTACTTCTAGGCTGCTTGGCGGTAAGTCAGATTTCCTCCCTCCGCTGCCATTCTATCCTCAATTTTTGCGATTTGCAGTGTCATGCGTGCAAGCATGGTATTACTTTACCCATCAGAACGACAGCTGGACTCTAAAGACTCTGGTACGTCCAACTTTTCCTGATTGATCACTTGCTACTAATTGAGGATATTGGGAAAAGGTTGCTCTTGTCATGATATTCGACACCGTTCATCAGGCTCTCATTTCGCACACTGGTATCATAATAGTCTAATCATTTAGCTTATTTCAACTCACAGAACGTTTGTCTAGTCTATACGTACCTTGTTTCAAACTATGATAATGCTGAGCAACTGAACTATCTCGTTTGGTTCGTAAATTTGACATCTTCCGCGCATATATGTAGTGACTGTTCATGGTTTGTTAGGAGTATGCTAGTAGGTTCAGTTTTTTCATCGAACGACATCCTATATTGAACTCTTTTGATTCGTCTTTAGGTTGAAGTACTCTTCAATGTTCGTATCTCCTGTTTGGCCTCACATGCTAGCTTTGCTTACTTGTCCATAGGGATTCACAGCGTTTCTCGTCCAGAGGTACGTCTTATTGGTGCATACATATGCCTTCAATATATTTACCTACATCCAGCTTTTTAACACTACGTGTCTGGCGTTGTGCGTTCTATCTCCCTCTCCCGTCTGTGTCCAAGGACAAATGACGACAATCTCTCATTAGTGAGCGGCAGAAACATATTGATAACTGGACTCGTCGTAAATACCCTGTATTTCGCCTCTTCGTTTATCAGGCTGATGCATCCTACTTAGATCGTCTTGGTCCTCGCTGAATTTGGTACGTATATGCACATATAGTGATTTAAATCACTACGAGCTGACGCATATATGCTCTGCTGGAAGGTTGTGTGATTGGTGAGCTACGAGTCCATCCACAGCGCTGTCTGCTTACTCACCGAACCACCCCGACAAACAGCATTCGCTGGAAAGTCGTACGTCCATCTTCTTCATAATCATATATACATCGCATCACTAACAACGACACTTTAGGCTGCATTTCACGACTTACAAGCAACTTGCCACGCTCAAGGTCAATTTCATCTCGTCTCGTCCTATTCTACCTGGCGTGCACTACTTGATACTCACTCAATACATCAATCAGTCTCTCTCAATCGCTGTAAACGCCCTCGCTGCAGCGGGCGACGTCTTGATCGCCGCAACGCTCTGCGTATTGCTTCACCGATCACGAACGGGGTTCCAGCGTTCGGATACCATGATCAATAAGTTGGTATGTCCCCTTGATCACGCTGTATAGTGAGAACTATAATAAAGCAATTATTGGATTAGATCCTCTTTGCGGTGAACACTGGTGTCCTGACGAGGCTAGTAAAAGTGTCTTTTCCACGCATATACTTGACAGGCTGACATATATATGGTCATCAACATAGTCTATGCGCCGTCGCGTCTCTCATTTCGGTAGGTCATCCTTGATGCCTACCTCGCTACAGTTAGATAACAATACCCACGAAACCCCAGATTGTCGTCGCCGGCCAAACGTTCTTCTATATCGCATTCTTCTTCTGCATCGGTAGATGTACGTCCCTCCCTCCATCCATCCAAATTCATATCTATCCAAACTTCACACCGTTGACCGCCTACCGGACTGACGATAAAACGCTTTCCCTGCATCAGTGTACTCGAACTCCTTACTCGCTACGCTCAACGCACGCAAGATGATCCGTGCAGCATCCGGTGGGATCCAAAGCACGAGCGAAAATAATAATATATCTTTTCGTGAAGCCCCGCCTGGTACTAATTCCTTGAAAAGCATCGCGCGTTTGGGAAAGATAAGGGTAAGAAGCTTTCCTACGCTCCACGTCCAAATCATTGATATCTAATGTCTTGATATCCAGCGTCCAACGCAAACGAACATCTCCATCAAGATCGACACGACAAAAGAGTTCGCGACAGACGCGGGACATGGCGCTCTTAACGAACAACTGGATGATATAACGAACGTGATCGATATGGAGATGTCTGAGATTGTCGACGAAGAGAAACATGCTGGGTCGGACGTTGTAAGTCGTTTTTCTTCATTTTATATGGATCTGGGCTCATGATAGGGGAATCGGGATGGAACTTAGTCGACTAGCTCGAAAGTTAGTTATGGATATCCCGAGGATGGTACCGAGAAGGAGGAGGTATAAGTTGAAGGAGCGCAAGGATATCTTGTAACGACTAGTACAGGCGTTCTGGAGCGTGCTGTGACAGAACTTGAAAAATGTAAATACACCAGTTAGAGACACACTACTTGTCCATGCGTGTAGGTATGATAGAAGGGTCCTACGAATTCCGGAAAGATATCCACAAACGCAATCTCAAACATTATCACCATCCCTCCGTACCTCAAACAGCCCGTCCACTAACTTGTGAAATCCCTCATCTTCTATTCTCCTCATCGCATCCTTAACCTTCGAAAGTAATCCCTCCGACAGCCCCTTCTGCGACCTCGAATACACGTCCATACCAGCAGGTGTGAACAACGTCTTCGCAAAATACGTCACAACCCACTGCTCCCCTCCCTCCTCTCCCTCTTCCTCGCCATACCCTAAAACTTCCCACCGCGACGACGCAATCATCAACCAACCCTTCCCGCGCCAATGCCACGCCCAACCATCCGCATCATGACTTCCACCACCACCACCACCACCAACTGTGGTATCCACACCATGCACGGAATGGACTTTTTCGGAATCGAGAGATTGGTAGTTCACGAGGTCATCTATGCGTTGAATATTATCGGAAGACGCGGGCAACGGCGTGTAGGTTATTCGTACATTGCGCTTCGTACGCCACATCGGTAATGTGGAGTGCGTGACGTGCCATACGCCTGAAAGAAATGCGAGATCGGGAGGAACGAGTGGTGAACTTGCAATTTGCTCCGTAGATGTTGATAATGTCGAAGGTCGACGGAGACTGATGGATGGATCCGAGACCATGTTCGCTGAGAGTTTTAATACGCGATTTGGGTGTTGGTTGTGTTAGGCTTTCACTAGGAAGGATGTCGTTGGGACGAGAGTGTGAGGTAAGCGCTCATGATCCTTTGAGCGTCAATGCGTCAACTTACATCCCAGTACTAGGGACGTCGCGGTTTAGAATATATTGCTATTCCAATACACGATTCACAATCATCATACCTACCTACGTACCTACCTATCTTTGACTACCTGTGTACAAAAAGGCATACATACTGATCAAAGTCCTAAGTGGATGAAAGGAACCCAATTGTAAAAAGACTTCTCTCCAACCAAGCTACGGAGATGGGCAACGGCATTATGCAAAGCATGGGCCGATGCAAGGTAATCATCATTTACATTTGGAAGTAAATGCTTATAAACCTGTTCAGCAATAATAGGCCCGTCTGCATCATGCATCTCCCACATGGTTGCAAAAATTGTCTGGAAACCAGCTATCTGCATACCTGCAGCAAGATGCATGGCTTCTTCAGGATGCAAACTACTTCCAGTTGCTGTCTCACAGGCTGAGAGGAATGCCACCTTTCCATGGCTAAACTTCTGCCTCATAATAGTTGACAACCTGAGCTTTTCATCATAGAGATAGAATCCACTTTTCAATGGGTCCTTTGGATCCTGAGTAGCATGACATGCAAGATGAACCCAGCTATACTTTCTCATTGCATTCAGTACAGCCTTTACTGTTGCATTTCCTCCCTCCAGGTGATGATATCCAACATTGTACTGTCTGCACAGCTGTTTGACTGCATCAATCTCTTGAATGACAGATGGTAAAGTGCTGTCTTGGCTGACAACTAGAACCTTGCTAAAGACACTCTTGGCTTTAGAGGCAAACAGAAGAGAGGATAAAGTTGGTGTGTAAGAGGATACAACATAGTCATAGGCCTTTGGGGCAATCTCTCCAGGCAATGCATCATAATAACCAGCAGCATGAAGGGGTAGAAATGTCAGAGGACCAGTTGGACACCAAGTCACATGTGGCAGAGTATCATCATGATGCACATTGGTAGTTGCACTTTGCAAAAAATCAAAAATGGGTTTTACCACATTTGCCCACAAAGTGCCTAAAATCTTTGTGAAAGTGATTATCTCTTGCTTTGTAGTAACTCCAGCTTTCTTTTGCTTCTGAGAGTGAAGAGACTTGTACAGCTGTTCACAAACACCATGGTTCAGATCTGGCAAATGTACATGGTGAATTTGTGTCTGCCCCTGCAGGATTATCAATGCATCAGCCTGATCCTTCTCAACATTTACAATAACAAGAGAGGTGTGTTCTGCAGCTGGGATTAGCTCCTGGAATTTCTTATGGCCAAGAAAATTTCCAAAGCCAGGAAGTTCCTGAACTTTCTTCACTAACTCTTCCCATTCCTCTGCTAATCTTCTATGCCTCTGAGCACTCTGCTCCAATTTCTCAGAATGTTGAGCTGAGCCCTTCAGCAATCTATTACTTAGCTCAATTTGTTGAGCTACCCCATTGAGTCTTTTGGCAAGCTGGGGGTTAATAGTAGATAGAGCATCCATAGGAGTATGTAGATGCAGGGTTTGTTGCCATATGATAGAGCGGCCCTGTTCAAGCCACTCCAATGCAGTTTCATACTTCTGCTGAGAGATTGCTACCACAGCAGCCTTGGTAACAGTATTATTAATTTCCGCTACATCTTTAAGCCTTTCAGAGACAGATTTACCAATCCAGATGACTTTAGGTATCAAGTCCATCATGGTGCCAAGTGCTTCCATAGCTTGACCAGGATCATGTGAAATGGCAAGATCACTCCATTTGCATGCACCAGTAAATCTGACATCAAAGAAACCAGTAGTGGACTGGGCTACCATTTTGTAACAGTCCATCATCAGGAAAATGCTATTTCCTTACAAGACAGACTGTATTCTGGGGGTACTTACAAGCACTTACAAGAAAACACAGTTTTACAAACACTTGCAAGCCTTGCAAGCCTTTGCAAGCTACTACAAATATGAGTAAACCTGCAAGCAAATGCAAGATTATCTATTTCTTTCAAGCAATTTCATGATCAAGCAGCCCTCCCAAGCAATTTCAAGTGCTCTACACCATATGCAATCTAGGGCCTGACTATCTAAGAATGCAATGTAACTCTTCACTGAGTCATGTACTCCAGGAATTGTAAGATTTCTGCAAGTCATAAATTCTTTCTTAGATTATATATTCCAGATACAGACCAAGTACATACGTAAACTGATAAAGAAATCATAAATTTATGTTTTTGGGAAATCTGCACTGAAACTCTTAGTTCCAGATCTCATAAAACTGGACCAAGACAAAATGGATTCTAAACAGCCAGTGCACATGATCAGGTTCTTTCCCTTCACATCACCCTTAACTTCCCTCTCATCCTCATCTGTACTTGTTCCCAGATCCATAGATTACTGATGTCTCTTGATAGTTTGGATATTGAACTTTCCTTTCCAATCACATTGATTCTAGGCTCTGGACTATGTCTGAAAAGAGTGGTAGCATGTGATTTAAGGTTAAGTAACTTATAATAATTATTATCCTCGACATCAGTACAGAACATTGGGACCCTCAGGACAGGATGGTACAGTAGTAGAAAAAATACAGTGTGGAGATGCAGAAGTATTTGGAATGCCCACTCTATTACATCAAGACATTATTGAAATGTTTCAGTCTGGTTTTGACCCATGCACATTACAGAAATTCAGAAATACTCTGAAATCTTCAATTCATAAGGCTACCACCAATATTCAACCTCTTGACCTTGCTCATCATATTTTCAACCTCCTTGCAATCTCAAAGCCAATTTTAAACTGCACCCTGTGTATCAGAAACTCAGAAATACTCTGAAGTCTTCAATTGATAAGGCTACACTGACTTTAGAGTGTCTGTCTTACAATCTACCACAGCAATGATGGTTCCAGGCCAGTTTTGATGCAAATGATTGAGGTATATAGTTAAATTATGCCAATCTTTCCCTGCCATACAACTTATACAACTGGACTTCCTCTAGCTAGCTTGTGAGAAGACATTTACATAGAAGGGTTAGTTATTCACCTGTGACCAGCTCTAGTTGCTCCTTGGCTGCTTCAACTTTTGCTGTCTCCTTCTGCAACAGCTCCCTAAGAGGGCTAGTCTCTTCTTCAAACTGTTTTCTCAAGGGGAGAAGAACTTCTTCTTCAAAACACTTTCTAAGATCATCGAGGTCATTTTGCAACTCTTGAACAATGGGCTGCTTCTTCTCCAACAGAGTTTGGGTTCTCTAAGCAATGGGTTAATCAGATAGATGTCAATGATGATTGAAGGATTTACCTCAAGGACAAAATGTAGGTATTGTGGGTAGGTCAATGGTCTTTGCATGGTTGTAGTAGGAGAAAGATTGAAGTTGGGTGGCTAATGAGACTTTCACTTTTAGCTTGTTTCCAAATATAGTAATGGGGCAGTGGAGCAATCATGTGACTGCCAAGCATGAGGACATGTCGACACTTCAAACTTGCAACTTCAATTCATCTTGGTATTTCTCCTCACTCTATAACTACTTGCTGTAAAAAATGTGCAGTGATATCTTGTTGGTAAGTAAAGGTGTGATGACCCAGAAAATAATTCAGAGTTCCATGCTGTCAATTCAGGGATACTTTACAAGACAATGTTCAAATCAAGCATTCATAAAGATCAAGGCATGTTTTGAGGATCCATTGCGTTGGGATTACCAGCTTATCAATGGGCTAGGAGTGCATTGATAGTAGTATGCATGCCCATTTTGACTTGGCATACACTGCAGAACAGCAAGGATCACTTTGCTGGGGTGCCTTTTGGGATCAGGTGAGTCTATCAACTTTCTTGCCACTGTATGTATTACATCTGTCATTTGTAGATCTATGATCAATATCCTTACTTTAACAAGAGTACAGAGGCTGTCATACAGAAATATGTTGTCCATAGTATCACCCAGGAGAGATCTAAAGCAAAGCTATCACAATCTAATACCACAACATGTACCAATGCCAGTGAGTTGTATTCTGGAATTAACATCAGACTTTTCCAGACTTATGGTATAAACAGTGCTATCACCCTGCCCAATACATGGCTCTGGCTGCCTTTTGGGTTTATTCAAGACTGTTAGATAGTTATAACTACAGGCTACTATAGCAACACCATTTTTTTGGCATTTAGGGATGACACTGCTGGCTGAAATCACAAAGATGTATTGTTTCTTCTGAAGAACTACTTAATTCTCCCTACATTCTTCCTCCGACTTGGCATACCAATTCTCCCCCTCATACTCATACTCCCTCCCATTCTCCCCCTGCTCTGCATTCTCTTCTTCCTCATCAGATCTAAGCCTTTTCCTGTCCTTCCATCTGATGAAGTCCCTATTATTGTCCCAATATCTGTCAACCAAGCCAGACTGAAGGGCCTGTGTCTCCTCCAGTTCCCTTTTTCTCTTCTTCAAAGAGGCTCTATCATTTTCCAAATCCTTCTTGTCAAGTTCAATGCTTTGAACAAGTTGCGAAAGCTTGAGCTCCTTCTCTGCCAATCTTTTCTCCTGATTGGGAATGTGCAGCTCTAGGCTGTCAAGGCTCCATGTTTGAGACCTGATATCCATTCCAACCCTTTTCATTATCTTGTCAACCACTGAATACTTGTGGTTCTGCATCAAGAATATCAGCAACTGCATTTCAAAAATTGAGAAAATACCCACCTTGATTGCCTCTTGTTCTGGAGGATCAGAGGTAAATACCACATAAGGGTCTACTTCTTCTTTCTCAATCCTCTCTAACTCTGCTTGTGCATCATCCAGATTCAAGTCCCAAATAGAGTCATCACTAGGGAACAGTTCTCTTGGCTGGGCTCCTTCCCCTGAGAGGAACAAGAACTCTTCATAAAACCAGTAGTAGGGACGTTGGCTTGGAGAAGCAAGGGACTGGCTAGGGGATGACATGATGGTTTGAGGAAGAACCAACTGAAAACTAAACAATGATCAAATGAGAGAGCAAACAACCAATAATATTAATAAACAGTTTTGAAAGCATACAGACTTGTCCAATTATTAACAAGGAAGGATGGACATTTGTCCAGTACATTATCATAACTCCAATCCTTCTCCTCTATTTTCCTACTGCCAAATCTAGGGATTAACATGCAACCCTGCCTGATTTGAGACAGGGGAACAATAGCTCCTGCGATTTGTGTGCCCTTGTAAGCCCTTTTAACAACATACATGTTGTGATATCGGTCTGGAGATGTGAAAGGAGTATACCACTCCACATAGGCCAGTTTCTCTTGGGGCCAGCCATACTTTTTGGAACTTTCTAATTTCCAGCTCTGAGAATGGATATTCTCTGGCAGTTGGAATATGACTTTGAGTCTTCCAGCTCTAGTTCCTAGTGTGAGTGCAAAGTTAATAGACTCATATGGGTTTGCAAGAATAAAAGGACATTACCTTCCACACCTGTCTCCTCAGCTGTAGTCTGAGTCAGGACTATGACATTATCAAAAGTGCCAGAACCTCCAGGACCAGAAGGGAATGCTCTGATAATCTCCTGTGTGTCATTTTCTTTGTCTTCTTCAGCATACTCTTGACAAAATATTCTCAAACACTTCCATACTCGGAGTCGATGGAATGGAAGCTGGTATTCATCTGGATTTATTCTCTTTGTGGATAGAAAAGTCTTCAGGCAGGCTGTGAAACCTGGGGCGGAATGATCCCTCATAATGGAATCAATGGTTCTGTTTGCATATGGGTGTTTGGATGTCATGATCTGTAGACCTTTGGGTGGTGGTGAAGTAGTCTGAGGATTTTTGGCCTGCTCCTGAAAGGCAATCCTGTCTGTAAAAGCTTTCATTACCTCTCTTCTGCATAGCCATTGCACCATCTGAGGAAACTCATCTCTTCTATTGGTGGCCCTCCAAGCATTTTTCGCAAAGTCAATGTGGCATCGTTCGAACATTTCTGTATTGTAGTTGTCCGTGGTGCCAAGTAGTCGAATGGAGTCAGCATAGTGCTTCAGACAGTGGAATTTAGGGATATTGAAATGCTGGCGCAGCTTGAGGATCTGGAAGATTTCCCTATTATCATAATAGCCCTGCAAGGCCGTCTTCAAGTAGCCCAAAGTTTCATCATCATGTGTCTTGTATTGTGCAAGATAAATGAAATCTAGAAGATGCCTGATGCATAGAAGGACTTGTTTGGGCACCTGTCCTACCAAGCATCCTAGGAGAATTTTCCCTATGTGTTTTCTTTCAGGTCCTGTAATTTGAGACAGGACTGAAAGGCCTTTCTTGAAATGTTTGACTCCATGGAAAAGAGGCAGGCAGCTGATCCTCCTATCCAGCTCCTTTTTGGTAAGGAGGCTTTGACACCAATCAATTACCATATCCAAGACTCCTTGATAGAGCTGATGGAGAACATCAGGAGTGATAGCAGTGTAAATGTCTGCAAAGGGGAAGTCCTTCCAGAAGGGGTCCACTGGTAGTGCAGAAACTAGGTTCTTCATGCAATACTTGACGAAATCCTTTGATTTTCCTTCCATATTTTGTGCATAGTGAAGGGTTTCCACGGTTTCATCTGGTGTTCTGGCTGGAAAGGTTTGTATGTCTTCCAATTTTGTTTCTGGACAATGACATTTTGGACAGGTTGTATGCTTACTGCACCCAACAAGACATTGCTCGGGATAATCAGCAACATATGAGGCCAATACCGGGTGAACCTGCCGGATGTTTCCCTGGCTGTCTGTCATTTTCTCTCCAGCCAATCCAGCTTCTTTCAGAGAACTGAGGATTATACCCATGGAAGTGTGGAATAACTGCTGGCCCCTTGCTGTGAGTTCTCTGGGGTCAATATTCTTCTTGGCAATCTTGTCCGTAGAAAGATAGCCTATTAAGACACATGCGTGCCGTGAAGGCATGCGTCTGACTCTCTTCTGGATGTTTCCAAGAGTCAAATAGATAGGATAGGCCACTTTGCTTCCAGAGAATTGAGTCAAACTGGTCTTGTCAGTTGCGATAATAACAGGAGCTAAGGTAGCTCCCTTGGGAAGTTTATCCTATCAAGTCTTCAGATACACCTCCCAAGCAATAAAGATCTATTCTTGACACATTACCTGCACATCATGCCACCAATCCCCAGTCCACATCTCATTATACACTCTACTCTGCTTCTCTTCATTGCTAAAAACCTTCCTCGGCGAGTATACAAAGTCTTGAGCTAGAGAGGGCTCTTTCCAGAGGCTTTTGATGACCTTGAGAGGATCCCTCCATCGAATAGTATGAATTTCATCTTTACTATCTTCAAAATGGAGATCCAAACTACGCCATTCCCCTCCTCTCTTTGGCAGATTTTCATCCACAACTTTATGGATTGACCTAGTATTATCATAGCTGAGGCCTAACTTCTCTTTGACCTATGGAGCAGGGTGGATCTCAGTTTTCTTTGTAGCAAAATGAGTGCACTCACCCCTGGTATGGCTAAAAATCTGTCAAAGGCATTATGTCCAATACCCTCTTTTATGAACCAGTTTGCAACCTTCCAGTCTAGTTCAGAGGCAAAAGGAGCAAAGTAGCTCCCATTCTCAGTATCAATATCCATCTCTGTGATACCTTGTTGAATTTGTTTATCTACCCCAACAATGCGTGCTGCTCCCTTGTATTCTTCAAAAATTCTTTCATCTTCATTATCATCCAGTTCTAGTCCAAGCCTTTTCTTCCGGTTGATCTGTGTCGAAGGACCAGGGCCAGCTTCCCCCAACTCTGGAGGGGCCTCTTGATGCAGCTCAATGGGAATAAGCTGAAAAGGATCTGGATAATCCACCAGGAGCTCTGCTGTTTCATCGGATAAGGTCCAGTCATCATCAGTTTCCAGGTCCACCTCCATCTCTTCAACACTGTGATTGTAGAATAACTCCTCCTCTAACTTGGCATTCTGCTTCCCCTTGCCATGAACCATTCTAGTATGTGACTGTAGGCCGTTGTCTGTCTTGCAGACTTTACCACAGTAACTGCAAACCGGCATTTTATCTTGAAAGAGAGGTAGGGGAGAAGGTAAAAAAAAAACTCTGACCCTGAGTACCTGGCATTTTGTAATAATGTGATGAAAGGCAAGTGCTGCCATAAAATCATGGATTACATGGGAATTACATACTCCCTAAGAAAACATTTACCATGGACAGTAGAAGTGCTTTCTCCTATTCCTGGTACCTCTAGGTGCTAGGTTGTTTTTTGAGATCTAATTCAATGTAAAGGTCACATGAAAGTCACGAGAAATTGGCGCGACGCCAATTTCTCGTGACCTCAACTTGTGCTCATTCAGGAATCCATAGCATATCTCATTCATCTACAGTGATTCCCTTGGAATAGCAGGTAATTCATGTAAACCCACTCTTCCTATTTTATATTTATTAATACAGTATGCCAAATGATATTAAGAAGAAACCAAGAAGACCAGAAATAGTGGGTCCAGTGGAAATGGCTGGGAGGGTTTCTTGGGGGAGGGGAGATGGGAAATTGGGTTGGAGGGGATGAGAGTTATAATATTACCAGACGAAGAAGTGTGTGTGGCATGTATTTGAATTATGAGGGAAGATAGAAATCTGCTTTTTGAAAGAATCATATTCCAGGATATGACCAATAACAGTAATAATGGTTGAAATGCAACCCCAATAGCAAAGTTCTATCTTCCAGTCTATTTCCTTGTCCTACCTAAACATGTTTCTTTGCAAATGGTCAACTCACTGAGTAAGGGAAAGTGACAGAACCATTTACTTGTCTGGTTCAGAATAGTCAAGGGCGTGGGAAATATCACGAGAAATTGGCGTGGCGCTGATTTCTCGTGACTTCCAGTTGCGTGTCCCTACGGTCGTGAAACTTGTTGACTGAGGAATATCTTCATCTGTAGCATATCTATGTATATCCCTTCTGTTTGGATATTTGGCAGGGTATTTTCTTGTACTTAGATACAGTACACAGAAGTATATTGAATATATTTGAATGATTGGCTCGTATGTAGGATTTATTAAATAGGAGTCAGCCCCTTTCCATGATTTTACACTTTTCCAAGTATAGGTGTGGCACTTGTAATAGGAGACATTTAAACATCATATTCTTCATCTTCATCTTCCTCCTCAGTAGCTTCATAATCATCTTGGCTTATCTCTTCTACTTCTGTTCCTTCACTGTGGTTTGAATCATCGTCATCATCATCATCATTTTCATCGTCCTCTTCTATGTCCAATGTGGTGCTCTGACCTCCCTCATTTTCTCCCTGGAATGGCAGGACTAGGATAGGATCTTTATCAGTGATGTGGTTATCTCTTTCAACCTTATGCAATAGAAAATGTTTCCCGGAATTGTATGCTTCTTCAAGAAATTTGTAGAACGCCTCTGAGTAGTTTCCGTTGCTGTCCAAGATAAGAGGCAAAGGTCTATTGTCTGTTTTCTTCTTCTTCCAGATAGCATTCATCGTGTCAACAGCACTTCCATTTTCAATCTTGATGCCCCAGAAGTAAGGACCTATGCCCAGCATCCCATAGAGGAAGTCAACCATCGACCATTCTTTCAAGGCAGCTTCAAGCTGCTCGAAAAGCTTGAATATAATTCACATTAGTTTAGTAAATGTTATTGAATAGTATGAGTGTGACTTACCTGATCTAAATCCCCTTTGGCTATTCTTTGCAGTGTCGGAACATCTTTGGGGTTGGACCATGCCTTCAACTCTATTATCATTCCTGGAAATAGTCGAATGGGATGGTTGATGATGGTGACTGTTGGGCAGACAAAAAACCAGGCCAGATCGGGAATGCACATTTGGACCAGTTCATCGACGTTTTTTATCTCAACCATGACCTTTATCCCACTATTCCAGCCTCCAATGAATGCCCCTGTCTTGGTTCTCTTATGGAGTTTTTTGGAGTATCGATGGTCCCTAACTAAAATTAATTAATACAATACTAGTGAGTCAATGTTAGATATTTGAGTTCTTACTATGGTTGTTTCTGGAGGAAGTGCTGACTTCCATCTGGATTTGTACATACAGTGTCATACCGAATATGTGACCTGAGTCCTCCTCCAGAATCTGGCCAACCCAGTCAAAGAGAAGCCAGTACACGATATGCCAAACAAACTCCTGGGTGGAGCCCATGGCATAGGTGTATGCAGACACAATTTGATGGCGATAGAAAGTGAGTTGAGCTGGTGTTGGGGATTTATTAAACCTCATGGCTAGTTGTTGAACTGGTTGGTGTGGTCAATGGTTTATATAGTAGTTTTGTATACCTCTAGAAATGCTGTATCTGTAACTGCCAGCCGTTCAACCGACCTGAAGTGACAATTCTCACACAGCCAACACAATTAGAGCTATTATCTTGTTTACTGAACTTGCTGCTCATCACCTTGGCTCACTTGAGACAATCCTACTCATAGGGAAACAAAATGTGGAATATGTATCGCCTCCAGAGTTCTTAACTTCTCAATGGTCATCCCAATAATTCTAAGAAGTACAGTCTATTGTCTTCACAGCCATTGAAGCTTCAGGAAGCAGCTACCTTCGATGCATGCCTGGGAGGAAACTTTTGACAATCTATTCAAAAGGAAGGCACTTTTGTCTTTATGTGTCTTCTGGATCACCACACTTTGAGAAGCGACTGTAGCCTTTGATATATACATCAGATGAAACTTTTGACAGTCTATTCATAAGGAAGGTACTTTTGTCTTCACCTATCTTTTTGATCAACAAACTCTAAGAAGTGACCATAGCTTCTGATGTACGCATGAGTTCGGACAATCTTTTCATAAGGAAGCAACATATGCCTTTTGTATTATCAGTTTTGGAGAAGCAGAAGTAGTGTTTGTCGTCTTTTTTCTTAACAACGATCAAGTTGCGCTGACAAAGTGCTTAGCCTTCAGGGCACCATCTGTTATCTTTAGAGGTTCTGACAATTGTCTACATACCAATCTCAATTTGATAGGCTGTCATATGCAATAGCCTGTGGGAACGGATCTCAATTGTCATTTTTGTTCAGTTACATCACCTGGGAAGTAAGTAACGGATGTACTACCCAGACCACATGGCAATGACGTAATCAATAGAAAGAGTATAAGTAGTGAAGCGAATCTGGAGGTAACTTCTCACCCTGAAACCACCCACGTAATGGATTCTCACTCCTGGCATCAATCCGCAGCTCCTATCCCCCGGCCAACAAATAATTACTGGCGTGACATGCACACCGATCTCTACCCAAATGACAATGGAATGGGGTGGAAGGTTTATCTTACATTCTCCAAATAATGAACCGTAGCTCACCTCATGCATTCATAGGAACCCCTGTCGACTATCTTGCCATATTTCCCAAGAGATGAGCTTCCCCATCCTTTGAGGCCGAGGCTGGGTTACACAATTCAGCCTCCAACATTTTATTTTGGCTGGGAGGTGGAGACGCAATATCTGGAGGACACATTGGATGATTTGGATGTTCTTGTCAGATGTTAGTGTCCCCTTTCTCTATTGATCTGCTGATTACTAACAACTCCCTAGTTAAGAAATCAGGTAGAATGAACTTGAAAAAGTCCATTTTGAAGTTTCAGGACAAGATGGATCCTGTGACCACAAGCTTCGACCTGAATCCTCCTTCGTAAGCTATTATTGATTGTCTTCACCATCTTCTAGTATTGACAAAGCTTTTACAGGCTCGTTGAGGTCTATGTCAAGAAAGACGAAGAGGTCAAGGAGAGGACCCTTTTGGCAATCACTCAGAATTTCTCCATCCTTGCGGGTGCACGGCCAGATGAAAGGGCCATTGACAGTTACGTAGACGTCTTTGAACTGAACCCTGACAATGTGAACGAAAGGGGGCTTTGGTACCTGTCCACTGACAAGAATGGCAGGTCACAATGGTCAAAGGCGTCTTCCTACATTGGTTATTAGTATTACGTTGTACATATGTGTTGTTGAAATTGTGTTGTAATTTTGTTTTTATTTTCTTGCAAATTCACGACAACATTTGATATTATTAAGCGACTATAAATTATGAGTTACTTCAAGGTATCTAAATTCTTAATACAAGGATATCCAAGGGTCCATGACAAAGTCGTCTGGAAATGTTGTGGTGGCCAGCTTGTACCTATAATGATGTGCATTAGGCAGTCCATCATCCAAAAGATCAAACTTTTGTTTCCAAGAGGTGGATACCAAGTGTTCCCCGTAGGCAATGGTGTATACACCACAGTCATCATAGTTGCCTTGTTGAGGAACCTGATATAATGATTAAAGTAAGTCTTCTTGAAGGTGCATAGAAAAACTATGCAAGCTCACTTGTGGATGAGTAAGAGTATATTTTGTAGGCCAGTTAAGGCTAGGATACTTTTCCCCCAAACGTATCAGAAATTTCATCAGCATCTAAAGACTGGATGAGTAGAGGATATTCATGCAAAGAAAAAACTCACACTGGACACAGCAGTCGTCTTAGGTTTGTTGGACTTGGCTAAGCTGTCCCACATTTCCACCACTCCTTTATCCAGAAGTACATGGAGAATGTACCAGTGCTTGTCGTTCATGATGGGGAGCAGCACTCTTTTCTTGTTAGCCAGGGTCAGCTGTGTCCACTTCTGAAATGTACATCAGACAAATACATGAAAAGTCAACTGAGTACGGACCAGTGCTTTGTGCTTTGGCCTTATTCTCTGATTCACCAACGACTCCCAAAGGCTTTCCTTACTCTCCTTGTTCTTAGCTTTACTAATCACTTCAAGCCCAGCTGCCCAAACGCCATTCCTTAATAATAGCAAGGAAGGGTCACCATTCTCTCTTTGGTGGAAAAGAGCAAGAAAGGTGTCTACAGCTATATCCTCTATCCAGACAAAAGCGTTAAAGTGTTCAAAAACATCTTCTGCCAGGATGTTGGGTCTACACCGAATAGTCTTCACAGCCTATATGGGAATGTCAATTACGTAGACTTTGATTCTCAAATGAACTCACCTCTGAAAGTACTTCAGTCATACGGTCTGAGGGTCTACTCTTCCAACTGGTGATACAGTAGTTCAGATTCTTGGCTACTTCTTGTAGAGGTTTCAAGAGGTGACTTAGTGTTAAGATGGTGGGCAGCCATATGTGATGTTGCGTCAATCCCTGTAAACTGACAAGCTGACTAATGAGCTCCAAAAGCTCAATGCTCTCCTGGCCTGAGATGGAGAGCTTCTCAGCTTCTTCTTCTAAGAGCACTAGCTGGGAATAGGTGATGTCTTGGAAAAGAGCGTCAATCTTCACCTGGTCATGGTGGATGGTGTGGATAGATTCCCAGGAGTCTAGGTGATGTCTATCCATCAGTCTAGAGAGACCTAGATCCAGTTTAATAAACCCATCCCTAGCCTCTTGAGAGGGGACCTGAAGGTTGGGTAGTAGCAGAGTTGCTGGGAGAGAGAATGGAGAGATGCATGGTGCCTGATCCTCTCCATCAGTCTGAACAGAGATTGTTCGCCTCTTGATGGGTTGGGAGACAGAAGGAGGTTGGGGTACTGCAATGGACCTGGACCTAATATTAGAAACTGGCAGAATCAATGAATATTGGCACCATAAGATACTGAAATGACATACTTTTGGTCTTTATGAGAGAAGCTTTCTTAGAAGAGGCAAGGTCTGCCTTTTTTGAAGTTCTTCTAAAAGTATAGAAGTCAAATGACCATGTTAGCTTAAATGAGATTTTACCTTGCTCTAGACGTTATTGGTCTGTCTGTTGGTTGGAGAGGGCTGATGAAAACGTCAAACATCATAGTAAAGGGATAGAAATGGACTGACCAAGTGGAAGAAATGCGGTAGAGCTGGTCCTTCATTTGAGTGGCATTGGGGCGTGACATGGTGCAGTAATGGGGTTTGGAATGCAGAATTTGGAGTTGCAGTATTAATGCCCTGGTTAATAGTTCGTTAGAAAAGAGAACAAATGAGGTCATGTGAAAGTCACGAGAAATTGGCGTGGCGCCAATTTCTCGTGACTTTCACATGATCTCTGCAACACAAGACATACACAACTCATCTCCAATGATTACAATAACTCATCACATTTAGTATGTGGTCCTAATGTCATACAGCTCCTGCAACAATTTACACAGGGTTGCCACCACTTTTACAAAGTCCCTGGTTATTATGGATAGCAACTGATACTGACAACAGTTCTTCTGTCACTAAAGAAGATAGAGATTTATGCAAAGATTCATATAAAACATATATGTCTCATAAATCTAGTATCCTTATAGTTTTCAAGATAGGGAAACATTCAGATGATGCTTGTTGAATTAACAATCCACTGACGCCACTAATATATGCTGCTCTGTAAGTGCTATGAAATATTCTATGTGATACACAGAGAAAAAATATAAATAGTATAGCATGTATGAAAATATTCTTGAGTGAAGGAGTTCTGCATCCATAACTTGAGAGGCATCATGATCACTGATTATTAGAGAAGTAATGAAGAGGTTGAAAGGGCATGGGAAAGGTCACGAGAAATTGGTGTGGCGCCGATTTCTCGTGACCTTTCCAAAGGGTTCTCCCCACTTTTATGAAGGTCCTCATCATTATGGATAGTATCTGAAACTACAAACAGGCCTTTTGTTGATACAGAAGATAAATTCTAGATGAAGTCTAAGTTAAAGATGCCCCATAAACCTAATATACACTTTGAAAATGTACAGACATTTAAACAACTTGATGCCTATTGAATTAATATTCCAATCATTTATGCTACTCTTTAAGCCCCATAAAGTATGTGATATATACAGATAAAACAAGCATAAGTAGATAGGCTTGTAGATATTCTCCAGCAAAAGCTGAGCTCCATGTCCATACGCAACTTGAGGTCACGAGAAATTGGCATGGCGCTGATTTCTCGTGACCCTTCCCACGCCCTTTCAAGATCATCGTTACTTCTTTGACCGTCAGTACTAGCAGTGGTTATGATGCCTCTCCTATTAATATTAACAACAATCAACTTCAAGATGGGCCAGAACTAATAGATTTCAACCCAATGCAACAAAAGATTATATATTTACCTCAGAGTTGAATAGATACTTAGGATTAGCCCCCTGTCAACTGCTAACGCTGCAAACTTTCATAATCACCATATTGTAAAGCCCTCAATTGAATACAATGCACTGATGTAGACATATGTCTGTGAGGAGCTGAGATTTGAGTATAATTTATGACCACTCAGCAATACTCATGTATGGTATGACATTCATGTACCATTAGCTACTAGTACATTTGATACATGACTGGCATATAAAAACACTACCACATTATAACAAGAATCTATTTCCTCTGCCTGCAATCATGATAAGCAACTATATGTCTGCATAGATACACACTCACTTTTTCTTTGAAGGTTCTCCGGACTTCTTGGCAAGACGACGGCGGGCAATCTCCACACGCTGAGCTGGTGTGATGATGAGGGATGGGTCACCATTCTTATTCCAAAATCTCTCTACCGCCAGAGTACCTCTTCTCGTGATTTGAACTGATGTTCCAAATCTTGTAACGTCTGGTGGGCTCCGACTCTGCATGGTGACATGCTCATCATATTTGCCTCGCCAGTATATCTCGACTAAGCCCTGGCACCTAAATGTCTTCTAAGAAATGCCAACAAGAATATGTAAAGTTGCTTACTCTTGGAAATCCACAGCCATACCATAGCCACCCCACAGAAATGCCCCACCTTGAACGAGAGAATGATCAACATTTTCTCTCAGCTCGAAGCCATTGTCCGTGCGTGCAGCACACCACCACATTCCATATGCGATCTCGATCTCGTCCTTGTCACAGTGTAGAAAGTTAGCAAAATCCTCACGTGTGATGGTCAAAGAATTTGCAAAGGGCGTTAAGGGCGTGGAGCCATCTAGTGTGAGGTCTGCAAAAGAGGGAATGTGTTTCCTGTTTTCAAATTATTAGTACATTTAGTAATATGTCATAGAGGTAATGCTTACTGTTTTGCATATTCAATGAGGCGTGATGCTGCCACAGGCATGAGTGACATAAGGCCATCCTGGTACATTTGCGCTACAGCCGGAAGCTTTGGATATGTTGCCTCGTATCTGAACAATGTGAGGAATATCAGATTACTGACAGATTGCTAATGTTTGACTCACATATCCACTCCAGAGTTGAACTCCTTCGCTGCATAAAATACCAGCGCCTTTTCTTTTTCAAAGGGTGCATGCCATCCTGCAGCGACCATGATCCCAGAAGCTTTGCGAGCTTTGGTCTCTGTATCGCCTAGGGTGATGCCATGAACAGGCTGACAATATGGTGAGAAAATTCAATAATTATGAAAATGAAGCAAAATCAACTCACCAGTTGATAAGGCAGCGAATTTGCCACTCCATCCCCTTTAGAAGTGCCAGGCTGCAGAGAGTTCAAGCAAAGTAAATGAAATCAAACTTGACTTACTACACGTGGTTTATGAGCCTTGAATATTATAGGTTAGAGAAAGATATGAAGAAAAAAATTAGACAAACCACATTGTTCTTAATAAGTTGGCCAGCGAATGACCAATCCATCAGGGTCTGAAGCTGGACTTTGACGTTCTCAACGTCTGGGATATCGTCGAAGGCGCTGTATAAGTACAGTGTTAGAGGGTATATGTGGTAAATTGATTGGAACGTACCGGATTCTGACCATAAACATAATATGGACTTTGAAGTTATCATTGTCATCTGTATCGTTGTCGTTGTCATCACCATCGCTGACAAGAATACCTATATGAAGCCCTGGTTTGTGCATCCAGGTGATCTTATCGGAGGGAAATAGTGTATCATGGCGGTCAAGTGGTGCACCTCGATGGTCCTCTAGTGCGACGAGCTCCTTTAGAAGCTCTGGACGATTTGTAAGCCAGTGTACATGTACACGACCAAGAAGCCCTTGCAAAACCTGATAAATGAGTCAGTAATATTCTTTAGCAACTATGAAATAGCAAATGGACGTATGGATTCGACATGTTGATTAGCGGCGGAACTCTGTCCAGATCGAATCGTAGCCGCGATCTCAGCTTCGCGTCTCTGCATCGCCTGTGGAATCCATTTAAGTCAATTCTGACGTAGTGAGAAATTTATTGAGATGCACCTCTTTGATATGTTCGTTCATTACCTCCCTTTGAGCCTTCAGTGCATCTTCATATTTCTGCTTTTCCTTTGCCACCTCCTGTATGATTATATTAAGCTAAGCTAGAGCAAAACACCATGATTGAAGACGTACCTCTGCAACACGTTGTGCTATAGTCTCCTCCACCTTTGCCTGTATCATCCTCTCCAATTCCACCTCACGCTTATACAACTCCTATATTAATGGATTATGCGTCAGGGGTTTATACACAATTATATATCCAAACCTCCTGAATGAACTCTTTGAAACTCCTCTGCAACTCCTGCTGTTTCTCCTTCTTTTTATTACGACGCTCCTTACGATAAAGCGTTGATTTCCTGTGTATCAAAATATTAGTTTTCAAGTGCCAAAAATGGATTTATTCTTAAATTTCGTACGAGGCTGTTCTTGGAATCTCACCCTCCTCAAGATCATCAACTCTGACTGGGATGGACGATTGCAGACGGAAATCTGCAAGACCAAGGATATCACTGTTAAGATCAGACATATCAGTAGGCTACTAGGTGTGCAACGATCACGATCTTTCAGTTGATATATATCACTAGGGGCATGGGAAATTCGGAAAAACTATCTTTGTATAGGCAAAATTTCCCTCTCTTCCTTTTCTCAAACCCTGTGAAGCAGCTGGGTCCCCACCCGCGTTCCGAGAGGACTTCTCTTCTCATCCGTATATTTTCCCGAGAGTTTGTAGTAGCAGACGGGCTTCTGAGTCTTTGGTTGCCCTCGTACTACAGCTCTCACACTCATAGGGTGCCGAGTCGCACTCTATACTAAAGGACCATGTAGTTGCTGTATCATAGGTTCTCGGCCATCGTAAGTTTCTTATTATTGGTACTACCGTTACACCCTGCTGAATGTCTGGAAAACTCACAGACCCAGCTGAAGGTGGGTGGTAAACTTGCCAACATGAAGCCCAAGCACACCTATCATCCAAGCCAGCGCTCAGCCAAACTTGGTTTCTAACGGGCAAAGGCAACCACGGTGCACGTAACCTTTAGTGTCGCTTGACGTGCTGAATGTACCCATCAATCCGGTCACCATAGGTGTGTAACTGATGCCTTCGTAGACACGGAGATCTCATAAAGAAAAGACATCAGCCACTCGCATCAGCAATTGATCAGGCGGCATCCAGCAGCGCTCAAGTGACCCAACAAACCGATGCAGGATCCTCCGGGAAGAAGATCTGGGAAACCGTTCACGACTACCATCATGAAACTCAAGGAGATTTGCAGAACGGCCACATTTGCGTGGTCACCGACAGATTCACTCCCATTGCTGGCCACTGGGACAGTGGCAGGCGCGCTGGATGAATCGTTCAGTAAAGAGAGTCAACTTGATATTTGGGCGCCGGATTTCCTCGACAAGAACGAGTTCATTATCGGGAGCGACGGACAACATGGGCCGAAGGGCGTTGTTACGGATACTGCAAGGTGTGCATAGTGTTGGTTCGACAGAGATAAAAGAGTAACCCGAGGGATTCAGATTTAACCGACTTGCATGGGGTTACGGCGATGCTACCAAACCTAAGGGCACTCTTGCCGCAGGGATGGAGAACGGAGAACTTGTTCTTTGGGATCCTTCAAAAATTCTGGCTGGTGCTGGGTGCGTATCGGCTCACCGGGATGTTGACGCTCATTTGACACTCGGTTGCAGCAACAGTGAATCAATCATCCTTCGCAATTCTACACATACAGGGCCAATTCGCGGACTAGACTTTAACCCTATCTCTAAAAATTTACTTTCTTCTGGCGGCGTCAATGGCGAGGTGTATATCTGGGATCTCAAGGATCCTAGTCAACCTTATTCTCCAACGCCTGGAACCCGTAGTACGAAACTCGACGAGATCACTTCGGTGGCTTGGAACGCACAAGTTCAGCACGTTCTTGCTGGCGCAAGCACCACCGGATATACTGTCGTATGGGACTTGAGGGGTAAATGCGAGGTGGTTGTGCTAGCATATGGTGGCGGAACGGGCACTCTAGCTGGCCAACATGTTGGGTCTATGAACGGCCTTGCCGTTGGCGGACGCAGAGGGATGAGCGATATAGCTTGGCACCCTGATAATGTGAGCGGCTCGCTACCTTTTCGTATTGTCCTAATGTTGTCATAGGCTACGAGACTCGTGACCGCGTCTGAAGATGATTCTTCACCTATTATCATGGTTTGGGATCTGTGTAACGCTAGGGCCCCGGTAGTCATCTCTCGCTGGCCAAAGTATGTCTTGCTATAGCATGGAAGTAGTATCTGCTAAACTTTCCACACGTTAGGGAGTACTCAGCCGAGGCCGTCAGGTAGTTGGCTCACTTTGTTGTTCATTAGCGATCGCTGACATTGCTGTTTTTATTTGTCCTCAGGCTCATTGGACCTGCCCCTGGTTTATCTGTAATCCAGATAACTAATACGCCTTCGCGACATCAGGCAGATCCTACACAATCCACAGCACCAGCTTCCAAAGTCGGGCAGCTTCCCCACACTCACCTCTTCCTCGGATACCAACTTCTGGGACTACCCATCAGCCCAGTATAGCTCGCCAAGGCCCTCTATCCCGTGGTCTTTCCCTCACTCAACGTTTTCGTCATTTCAACGATAACCTCAAACGACCTTTCTTGTTGTACAATCAGTCTCCCCCTCCAGGTGAAGTTGACGTAGACTCCAACGACCCCGACCCCGACCGACCGGCGACACTCCCCATGCCTCAAATTGCAGAAAAGATCGCTGTGGCAGCTGATCAGGCCCATAAGACCATCCGTGAACCATCTCAACCCAACCACCCTATGTTCTTCTCCAACGCTCTCCGCTCCGACCGCCCCAACCCCGATACCCTATCCCTTCCCTTCAAATTATCCATCACACATGCGCATAACAAAACCACACGAAACGTACCGTATCTGAGACATAGTTGGAGTCGAATCGACTTTGTTGCGATTTTGAGCTTTTGGGTCAGCTTTTGGTTGGCCAATGCGGGTGTGGAAAGGGGTGTAGGAAAGCATATTGGAGCGTTTAGGGCGATGAGTGTTATTAGGACAGCGAGGTTGTTGACCATTACATCGGGAACAACGGTAAACTATTTTCTACAGTGCTGTGATCTCAGACTAATGCAGAGGCATTTTTAGACGATCATGCACTCACTGAAGAC
Organism: Pleurotus tuber-regium; assembly: GCA_014058305.1. Lineage (NCBI taxonomy): Eukaryota > Fungi > Basidiomycota > Agaricomycetes > Agaricales > Pleurotaceae > Pleurotus > Pleurotus tuber-regium. The sequence continues at coordinate 11,001 of JACFYU010000012.1, read as the reverse complement.
TGCACGGCCACTACGCGCCAGCGTAGCGTACTTTGTATTGTTTGCAATGGTCTTATTCTCGTGAGTATTTCATTCCATCTTCTACTAGTCACTCAATGACGCGCATATATCCAGCATTATCGGTATCCAGTCCTTCAAAGGCTCTCTCCGATGCACCTGCTACCTTTCTCCCATCCCCGGTAGTGGTATCGAAGAAGAAATCCAGCTTGCGGACAAGATTTGCAGTGCATACATCGATCCCGTTACTTTAGAGAAGACTCCGTTTATTCAGTTGAATGGGGAGAATGCGCCCGCCGCGAAAGGATATACGTGTCCGCCTGGACAGGTTTGCAGGGAGCAAGATAATCCTTTGCATGGTGTACAAAGCTTTGATACGATTTATAATGCTGCGCTTCAGGTTGTTATTGTTGCGTGGTACGTCTTTTCACAACCTTCACCTAGAGCTATCATTTGATATAACGGAACTAGTGGTCTCCTCTGATGTATCAAATGAATCGACTCTCCCCGGACGAGAGGGCTCGCACCCTTTTCTTCCTGAACGACAAAGGTCTCAATCGTTTCTTCCTGATGACCGAAGGTCGCAATCCGTCGTCCCTGCAACGAAGGGTTTGCATCTTGGACAACAGGGGTCACGGTCAGCTCTTCCTGATGATCGAGCGTCATCCACAAGTTCTTCTCTTTCCTCGGATGGTCAAAGGTCGCGGTCTATCCCTCCTAACAGAGAGTGGTCGCAATCCGTCGCTGCGTCCGTTCCTGAACATTCATCTGATGCGTTTACCGATATCACCAAGGCAGCTGGAGGCTCAACTAGATAATCTTTCTGAATCCGTTGAAACAACTCCACGGCCAAATGAAACACCTGTAAGACAGAGCTCGCAACCTGCAATCAGCTCTTCAGCTTCAGTGGAAACATCGCCGGTCCGTTCCTCGGGCCCAGACGGTAACGATGATTTCTTGCATCAAGCCCTCACAGAAGTTCCTTCTGAGCCAGACCAGATTGTCCTGTCCGGCCACATAGAGACCAAGGATATCCCGATGAAGGAACCTGATAATATGACCTACTTACGAGAATCCCAGCGCTCTCCTGTGACCCACAATGACGCCCAGGATCCCCCGATCGAAAATGATAATACAATTCAAGGCCTCAAACAACTCGACGAAACGCGGGTTGAGTCCTCGTCGACGGTCGGATTGCCAAACGGCGGACCAAACTCAGATGATGCAGCTCTACTCCCTGTCCCTGACGTTTCCACTGGACCTGCTGAACCCTGTCCTAACGATGAACAGGCACGCGAACGAAAGAAGAGTGACTTATCGCTGACAGATTCGACAATAATCACCCTCGAGGACTGGTATCACGTAGCATCCACTCAGGTTGCTGGTGCTGGTGGAACTCAGAAATCATGAAGGACGAGCAAACACCCTCTACTCGGGAAATCTTCGTTTTCTAGTATCCGTCAGCCAAGGCTTGAATCCCACTCCACACCAATTTTGCCTACGCACCATCAGCCTTCGTATGCGGCTACGGAACAGGTACCTGCGTTGGGACGCCACCCTTCCAGTGCATCCTTAAAGATCAAGTCTCATGTCGGGAAGAGTACGTATGGACAGACAGTGAGTGTTGGTCCTTCTGGTCAAACTGGTGCATAAACGTTAACGGTAATAGCTGTTCAACTCTATCGCCATTCTACGTGGAATCGGGATGTTATCCGAACCACTTGCATTTTCATATTCCGGGTGGATCTGTGGAACCCTGATCGTTATTTCTTATGGCTTCATCACATGTTACACGTACGTCGTGAATCCTCATCTTGTCCTGATAGGTGTGGACATTTGCACCTCACATGTTGTATATTTACTGACTCCCTGCCAAGTACATTGATCAATGGTCGCGGTCGTTCCAAAAATGGTCCAAACGTTCCACTAAGTGTAGTCAATGTTGAGCACGGGAAACGTTATCGCTTCCGCCTCCTCAACATGGCCTGCGATCCTAACTATCAATTCTCCATCAACTCTCACACGCTGTCCATCATAGAGGTTGACGGGGAGTATACTCAGATGTTGGAAGTGGACAGCATCCAGGTTTTCATTGGTATGTGATGAGGGATTTCAACGTGCTCGATACAGTTCTAACCTTGATTAGGTCAATGTTATTCATTCATACTGCATGCTACGCAGAACGTTGGCAACTATTGGATTCACGCCAACCCAAGTACTGGGACACCCGGCTTCGATAACGGGATGAACTCAGCTATCCTTCGATACAAGGGTGCTCTAGAAGCTGATCCGACCACCAACCAAACCACCAGCATGCGGCCACTTCGCGAAACTGATTTACACCCGTTGTATAATCCTAAAGCACCAGGTAAACCCGTTCCTGGTGGCGCAGATATTGTCATCAACCTCGAAGCGGTGTTCAACTTCCAAAAGACCTTGTTTACCGTCAATAACCAGACCTTCGTCCCTCCTTCCCTCCCGGTACTCCTACAGATCTTATCTGGTGCCCATACCGCGCAGGAGTTGCTTCCTGCTGGTAGCGTATACACTCTCGAGCGCAACAAGGTAGTAGAATTGACAATCCCTGGTGGTGCCATTGGTGGACCGGTGAGTTCAATTAACCGATATTACCGTGAGCACTTATTCATGACTAGTGTTCTATATAGCATCCCATTCACCTTCATGGGGTACGTAAGCTCCTTTTGAAACATAATTTAGAGTTAACTTGAATTCTTTGAGTAGCATATGTTCTCCGTTGTTAGGAGTGCAGGCAATTCCACCTATAACTTTGATAACCCCGTCCGCCACGATGTAGTATCTATCGGTGGAACTGGTGACTTAGTGACCATCCGCTTCGTCACAGACAACCCAGGTCCTTGGTAAGAACTCGCTTCTAATACTGGCAAATGCATTGTGCTGACGACAATGTTGCAGGTTCCTTCACTGTGTCTTGAACTCGTTGACAATGTACTTTGCTGAACTTGCACTTTAGCCACATTGACTGGCACCTTGAACTGTGAGTACTGTGCACTTGTTGACTTTCTTCATACTTAGACCGTTTGTGCAGCGGCTTTGCAGTGGTATTTGCCGAAGATACTCAAGGAACAAAGGAGAAAGATCCCGTACCAGGTGAGTCCTAACTCAACTCACATACTATTGCTCCTACTCATGATCGCACAGCGTCATGGTCAAATCTCTGTCCGACGTATAGTGCATACTCCGCCAAACCAGAAAAGATGATGATGGGCAAAACCCTTTGCATTGCCTGCCCTAATAACCGACTTCTAGTTGACTATTTGCTCAAAAATATGTTGCTGCGCTAAAATAGAGGTTAGAGAAACGGACTCCAGAATGTTTACTCAGTACAGTTGATGTCTCCCCCACCCACGCTATGATCATCGACTATGCCGAACTAGATATTACAATCGCTTTCGACGTTGAGATTGCCTTGCGCATTTTGGCGACGTTGCCGGATTGGAGACGCTTCTTTGTGCACGCTTCTCTACCACAAGCATCTGACCTACACATATCCTCGGCTGTGCACCGCCTATGCCACCGCCGACCCACTGTTCCTTCGAACTCCAACTCTCTAGTTTCAGAGAATGCGGCAGCAATGCGTAGGGACCTCGCACGTACTGAGATGCTCAATAGCATTGGCGCTAACTCGATGTCTTCTGTCTCACCTACTGGCACCCTTGATGATATTCCATTCCTGTTCTTGCCATCCCACCACACTGCCTCCCCTTCAGCGTCAAGCCGACCGCCTCGGAGATCATCATTGCGCTCTCTACACTCTCTACAATCTTCAGGGTCTTCATCGTCATCTTCATCGCCGTTTTCGCATCCCGCAAGGGATTTTACTCTTCCACTTGAAACGCAGGACCCCCTTCTTGATTTCATGAGAGAGTCATCTCCGCCCGCCGGCTTGTATAGGTCCAGCACTGCTTCCACTAGATCAACCAGGTCAGAAGACTTGCACGCGAGCGAGAGAGTCTTTGAGACTATGATGCGTCGGGACACACTTCGTCGAAGGGCTGCTGAGGGTAGGTCCTACCCACTCGTTATCGCACTTCAACGCTCATATACTCTTGATTAGAGGAACGACTAAACCGTGAACCTTCACCTCCAGGCCTGGTCAACCCCATCTCACCCGGATTAACTCACCTTGTACCAGGTCCAACTGGAAATACATCTTCCCAAGAGCCACCACCTTCATTACCTTCTCCCGATCTTGGACCCATTTTGACACCAATCGATATTGATGAGCACGAAACTGTATATGATATATCGAGGCGGTCGTCCTCCCCTCCCCCTCGTCGTCCATCGCCCAGAGTCTTCCCTCTTGATCCACGCACAGGAACAGGCATCACAAGGGGGATGAGTATCAGACGGACGGCTGAACATGCTCGGAATGCAGACATATCAATGAATGACACATGTGGCAGCAGTAGCAGCAGTGAAAGTCTTACTGGCAACGTGGGCCCCGGGCCGCCCAGAAGGCATTTGATGTTTCGGGACATGAATCCAGATGACTACCGTCCGGGCCAATTTAGGAGTACCATTCAACAGCTGGTTGAGATGGATCGAGCCTGAAACGAATCACTGGCGCAGTTGTCTCCGCCGTTGCTGCCGCCCTTGGGGTTTGATTGGGAGCGAGAGACATCTCATAGTTGGTTCAATCATTCTGAAGCAACGTTATCCACATCGATGGTAGATGCAGAGCGGAGATATCATTGTTCGCTTGTCGACCATCACGACGAAGAATATATTTGGCGTTTTCCTGGACTAAATCCATTGCAGGATGAAAGCCCTACTACACCTTCTTGGAGTAATGGGGCTTGGGGTACTCGGCAAAGGCTAGCTCCCTCTGCTACTTGACACAACCATGGAAGCGTGAACACCATCAACCGCCATGATCAAGACAGATGTCACAATCGCAGTAGTAGTTATGTGCACGAGTATCTTGTTAATTGACCTCGCACTGAGGCTTCACGTCTTGCAGTGGGTCCACAGCCGACTCCTCGGCATGAACGTGACCTAGACCACCTCTCCACACCTGGGGCAGCAGAAGGGTTGTCACGCGCAATTGAGGTGATGTGCCATGATGGGCTCAGTAGTGCATGCTCTCAACAACTCATTGATCAGTTTCAGCGTGAGTGGGAACAAATGAGGAATAACTTGGAGTCGTCCTTGGCATCAAGTACAATGGAGGGATCGAGGTTTGGGGCCATTTCGGATGATAGTATGGAGAGTTCTTCAGGGAGGGCTTAGCAACGGACGAGAGCTATACCGTGTCGTCAGGATTCATCTTCGTCGTTCACAGCCGATCCCTCAGGTTCCCCAATGGAATTTCCCTCAGGGATGTCGAGTTCGCGTGCTGCGAGAGGTATGGCTTCTTCTTGTCTGTCACTCCGTAATTCATCCTGTAACGTTACAGATGGTCCTCAAGCCATACCACCTAGTCGTAGATGGAGAAATATCCATTGCCTGGACGATGTAAGCCCTTTGCATTTCAACTCACTCCAGCTGGTATTGAAGTTACCTCAGTATAGATCCTTGGATCCTGTTCTGAAGCTCCCAGAATGCAATCATTGGCTACATAAGCAGTGTCTTGAGATCCGTTGCACCACTTCTGACCCTCCATCTATAATATTAACAAAAGTATAGCAATGGCTTTGAGGCACGAGTACATGTTCTGTTTGTTGCCCAAGTAATTTGTATATTAGAAACTCAAAGTACTTCTATGTAGGTATATAGTAATACAATGCAAAATTCAAGTCAGAAAATGTATATATTTATATTATATGTTGATGATATAGCAGAGTGGAATAGTTCAAGTCTTGAGGTCACGAGAAATCGGCGCCGCGCCAATTTCTCGTGATCTTCACGTGACCTATGTTTTTGAACATGTTCGAACCATTTGTTCAACTATCAACATATCTCTCCCTTTCTTGCTACATTGACATTCTCCCTTCACTGAAATGGCCTCAGTACAAATCAACAATGTAGACTTCCTTAACCTGCCATGGATGGCTCTACATTCCCTACCCCAACTTCCAGTTTGTCAACCAGTTGATTGAACCTCAGTTTACCTTCTGATGTTTCCATGTAGAAGGAGGTCCAAAATGCCCTCAATCATTTTGAGAGGGGGTTACAATACTCATCATATCTATCTTGCAAGGAGCTGAAAGCTGGAGCAACTAACTCAGTTCACAGGAATATTCCTGAGGATGAGCCAAAAGCTTTGGCTCTCCTTTCATATGCTACTGGCAGACTTGATAGCTGCACATCTTAACAGATACCAGTGTCCTCCCAGGGCCCACCTCTCCAATAGGCATGGGGAGGTCATCCTAAAGGACCCCTTCAAGGCAGTAAGCGTGTATTCTTTTGTTAGCTATGTATTTCCAAAGCTTACTGTCAAAAAGTCCATCTCAGCTCTGTGTAATCTAGATAAATTGATGAAGGAGGCTTTAAATGCCTTTGCTTCAGCACCGGATATTGAGCAAACTACGAAGGATGCCCCCGAGACTTTTCAGGACCATGTAATTCAACTTTTACAATCTGTTTTAATCAGAAGCAGAAACTCCAGGTTTGATAAAATTGTCACAAATTTTATCACAGCTGCCTTTACACTCAAGCTAATGCTGAATGTATGACAAATATTTTTCTCCCTCCTCTCAAACTGAACATTTCATAGGGAAGGTGGGATATCCCTGAGACCTGGGACAGCCTCCTTGAGGGTCCAGCACAGTAAGCATTCAAATTTGGTGTAAAATCTATTTCTGACACTTGAAAGAAACTCTGATCTGTCCACCAGCTACTTCCATGGGCAGACAACCACCCCCAGAGATGTAGCTATAGCATTTCACATTGCCTTAACTGTCTCCCCCCTTGCCCTTTTACATGGAAAGGCATATCATACAAAATCTGCAACCAGGCTAGGATGGTTTTGGTAAGTGATTCATTGCTGTTATTGACGCTTTGTCTGATTTGTATTAGTGCTGGATGACTAGGGAGGTTCTAAGCCTTCTCCTCTTAGGGACATAGAGGCCAATGTCTGGAAGACCGTTTTCAGCATTGCCCAAGGGGAGGCCTCTCCTGTGGTTGCGGTTAGCTCTCTCTGCCAATATTTGGGTAATATTGTGTTCCACTTGGATGGGACTTCCAAAAGCTGGTTTGAGGGGTATGGTGGAAATGAGCCCAGACTGCCTAGACAGGTTCACACTATACCCCAGGCAGTTCCTCCCACAGCTTCCCATACCATTGCAACTGTCAGCCTCCCCCAGATTGCTATTCCCACTTCGAGGACCTTGAGTCATCCACCATCTTCACCAATGTCAGCAGTTCCATCTACACCTGATACAAATGAGGATCTACAGCAGTCATTCACCAATGCTCTTGTAAATGCCATTGTATGTGATTTATCTTGTCCTATTTTATTACCCTGCATTGACTTATGTTCACAGAATGGTTCAACAAAGGGAAAGGAGAGGGAAAGGAGCAAAAGACAGCAGAGTGCAGGGGATCCAGGACAAGGACAAAGTCAGGAGGCAGGTGAGGGAGATGTAGGGGAGCAGCTATGGCAAAAGAAAGTGGGTGAGGAGCAGGAGCAGGAGCAGGAGCAGGAGGACAAGGACAAGGAGATGAATGTGGATCAGGAGCAGGAGCAGGAGGAGATGGACAAGGAAATGGATGTGGATGTGGATCAGGAGCAGGAGCAGGAGGAGATGGACAAGGAAATGGATGAGGATGAGGAGCAGGAGCAGGAGGAGATGGACAAGGAGATGGATGAGAATGAGGATGAGAATGAGAAGCAGGAGCAGGAGAAGGGAAGAATGGTGAGTCATCTCAGTAGACTCTACTAATTATCTCCATTCTTATGTCTATATCCAGACCAGGTCTCAAAAGAGAAAGTCTGATGCATTGGAGGAAAATATGCCATCAAAGAAACGTTTAGTAAGTCTAAGTATTATCTTTGATATTAGAACTATATCCCTTAATGATACCTGAAGGCCCAATCCCCAGCAGTCAGAAATGGCAAGTTGAAGGCTTCTAGCAGGTCCAAGTCCAAAGGGAGCAGGAAGCCTCAAAGTAGGGCATACAAACGGGCAGATTTGACATCTAGCTGGGATAAGGAAGCTTGGCTAGAGCCACTGGAAGAAGTGGTTGACAATAACGTATATTTCTCATTCTCTCCTCTTGGTTGATTTCTCTAAACATGGATATCTACAGACTAGAAATGAGGCATCGGTGGAGTTATATGATGAGAAGGGTGAGACAACTTCATTCGACATTCAATTCCATGTGAGCTTTGCTTTCCTTGTATATTTTCATAGAGTCATAACTGAAAGAGAACCAGGACCATACTGGAGGCCACGACCTATTCCATGACATGGTTCAGGCCATGGAGAGAGGATATATTGATGGACGGCCCAGACTCCTACACCCCACAGACAAATCACTATCTTGCATCCATGTCATGACTTGTGGGGAGTATATGGCTGCAGCCATGTCTGGTGTCTTGGATGAAGTTCTGAAGGGCAAGGGGGCCCTGGACAAACATCTATTTATTACAGATATTCCAGATCCCGTCCCAGCATCATTTGAATCAGCTATTATTAGCTTGGGTCGTCCAATGCACCGGCCATATTGAGGTTACGGGTACGCACCCATTATACTTGAAGTATTCAATTTCTAACAGCCAGATATACATAGACCAGTCTGCCATTTCAGATAAATCCATGGATAGTGCACCTTCCATAGGTGATGAGGATAACTTGGCCAAAGATTTGGGTCACAAGGAAATCACCCTTCACCAGATACTGCTGGCTAGCAAGCATCCCAGAGGCAAGGCTCTTAATGGTCTAAGTTTCCCTGGGCCTGTGAACTCCTCTTCATTGTTTCTCAATCAATTCAATCTCTCTACTCTGGATAGGAAATCTTGGCTGGCAGCATGGGATTATAGGAAAAGGTCAAAGGACTATCCCATCCAGGCAATGGAGTGGTCCCTTGTAGCCACTGCTGGGGCCTTCCATGGCGTTCATTTGGATGCCAATGGATTGGGTACAGTCATTTTGCCTATGTCTGGAACCAAGTTTTGGCTGCTTGGCAACTTTATTTCACCAGAGGACGAAGGAAAACCCTTTTCTTACTTCTGTGGTGGTGGTCATCCAGATGATTTGGCTCAAGTCAGACAAGATCATATGGGAGAGTGTGATGCTCAGACCAGGTACAGCACTGTGAGTCACTCTTTTAGCTGCTTGATGACAAGAACCTAATAACCTGGGTCTGAAGCATCATGAAACCAAACACTCTCCATGCTGTAGCCACAGCAGAGGCACAGTGTCTACCATGGAAAGCACATTCTGGAGGGAAGGTGGATGAAACACACAGTGGCTGGGATGTATCTCACCAGGCTTCATCAACTTCTCACCAACACACAGCATGTAGAAGCAGCCTGTGACTTCTTCCTCAGAATAGTCACTCTGTATTTGGACCTCTTTCTTGATGATCCTGGCCTTAACTGTGAGTGAACCCTCATTATTTGGATTTCCTGCTAAACAAGGTTTCCTTTGGTAGCTGGTCTTCAAAACATGCTTCGCAGACATTTCCACTTGGGATGGTGTCAAAGAGTGCATAATGGTGTGCACTCTTTGTCTGTTTTTGGCCAGCCCTTTGCGCCGAAACCAACCCTCCTGTGGCAGCTCCTGCAGTCCTCCTTCTGGGCTGTTGAGAAGGCCAGGGAAACCCTAGAGATCCTGAAGAGCAAGTTTAAGCCAGATGGAGAGCTGTCCATGGAAGAGGTCATTGATCACTATCTTACTCAAGTGGCTAGAGACAATGGTAGATTTTCAAATTTTTACCATGTCTGCTCAGTATGATGAAGGGGACCATTCATGGGAGGACCAGGCAGTTGCCATGATAACTTCTGAGCTGATAGCCAAGGTGCCAGACTTGGAGAAGTTAATTATTGGGCTTCCTGATGTTAATGCTGGCTTTTTCATGGATTGATGATGAATACCTATTATAGAGTACAGGAAATTATTTGTAGACGTAAATGGAAAATAATTGATTGTCTGGAGAATATGGTAATCTAAGCAACTGGTCAAAGAGGTGGTCTCTAGTTTGTGGTAATAAGTTTCACATCCATACGGACGCACAACTCAGTAGGTCACCAAGGATGTAAGTCCCATTTGGCATTTTTCATGTTGATTGCATCACTTAAAATACATGATAAATGCAGTCAACCTGGTATTGCTAAGGGACATGCTATTTGTTACTCTTCTTGTCATTCATATTGTTACTCATCTCATTGTTCATAGTCTGTAGGACCAATGATGCTCTTGCATATGGAACTTTGCAATACTTCTTTACCCCAATCTTGTATCACCTTACCCTCTCACTGGACATCCTTCTGCATCTATCCTGGGCAAGCAAGGTAACGGGATCACTGTCTAGGTGGTCTCTAGGCTTGGCAGTGATGATGGATGCACAACTCTGTAGGTCATGAGAAATTGGCGCCAGACGCCAATTTCTCGTGACTTCCTCGTGACTTTGTTGGTTCTTTCCATACGCATGCTATCTCTGGATCACATCAATGCCACTATTGGATCATTTAACCAATATCCCTCAAGAGAAGCTCCCAGAAACACTCCAGGAAGCCATTGGAGCACTCATCAGTATGAAAGGAAAAATGGTAACAGATTTTCCAGGAGATGATGTGGGGAGTTCAATTCCCATAAAGATACCTATCAAGCGGAAAGTAAGAGACCGCTGCCACCAGACTCATCTAACCAGGCAGACTCTTCAGAAGAAGAAGAAGAAGAAGAAGAAATAGTAAAATCTCCCAAAAGATCCAGGAGAGGCTCAAGGTATGGGCTATCTCTGATTCTTATTGGCATGTTGAAAATGGTTTTATTAGAGCCTTCAGAAGAACTAGAGGAAGTGGTGCAATCTTCCAAAGGTCAAGCAAGGCTCAAGGTATGGGCTGCCTTTGCTCTATAT